>OX327003.1:16855000-19255000 GCA_946800695.1 Geum urbanum | reverse complement strand
TATTCAAGATCCTTCCTCACCTACTACTTTCAAAGTGGGTGAGGTCGAGATCGTTCAACCCCCAGTTCTAGAGGTCGAGACTGACCCTACCCACATGCAGCTCCAATCGTGCACCACCAAGGCTACCTCAAAGAAAACTTGGGAGGAGCTGTATCCGTCTGCCTTGAAAATTGACTTTAATGAAGCTCTGACCGCCTTTATCCATTCCTTCCACCAAGGGGAAAATGAGAACTTCCGGTTCGCTCTTGTCAAAGACGAAGTGAAAGTATCGGAGCTTGAGAAAATTTGTTATCCGAGACTACTAGTCCACCCGTTCCAAATCGTCTATGGTCTTACCTTTCTTATCTTAGCCTTTATCTGCTCCGCCCTGGAGTTCTATGGTGTGGCCGTAGAGAAGTGGTGCTTAGACATCTTTCATTGTCTCGCATGCTTCGATCGACTCAACTGGTGGTTCGACTGTTGTACGGGGTTGCCAGAGTTCAGGCTACTCTTTCAAGCAAAGCCCACACCACTCAATCAGTTCTACCTCTCCCAACGAATCATGTACATCAAGGACTCGATGCTGATCGATCCTCCATACTCCTCCAAGGATTGGAAGAAGACTCTCATCCTTGTCTTCAGGGATTGGGAAAAGCTAGGCCGGGAGGCCGGCTTCAAGGTTCCTACTGGCATTAATCATATTTCCAAGCTATCGGATGAACTATCCAAAGCCGTCGACTTCCGTCACAACCTTGTGAACAATGCTTTCGTCATTTCCCCAAAGTACCGCAAGTGTCAGTGGTTATGGATCAAGGAGTGCCTTAGCTCTGGAGGCCTAGAGGGCATTGAGCCCCTTTAGTACGAGAATCGTTATGAGCTGATAGAGGTCCCTAGGGCCCCTCAAGTCCATAAGGTTGGTAGAGCCTCTACTCTCAAACCCTCAAACTTCTAATCTCTAATCGAGCAGGGGAAGGCCTCCAAGTCTAGGAAGAGGAAGCTCGCGAAGACCTCCGAGCTGGTGAAGGACAAAGTCCCAGTTTCAGTCCCAACCGAAGAGCCCAAGGAATTCCTCCCATTGGTTGCCTCTGCTACTACCATTGTCGTTGCTATTGCCGAAACCCTACCTCATTTTCTCGAAGACCTTCCACCTCCATCTCCACCCTTCAAGAAGATGAAATCCACCGTTTCTGCTGCACCCTAGCCCTTGTC
The DNA here is from genome assembly GCA_946800695.1 of Geum urbanum. Taxonomy (NCBI): domain Eukaryota; kingdom Viridiplantae; phylum Streptophyta; class Magnoliopsida; order Rosales; family Rosaceae; genus Geum; species Geum urbanum. Next base: position 19,253,812 of record OX327003.1, on the reverse strand, counting down.
ATCTAAGCCAGGGTTTTCCAAGCTTACGGGCTTCTCCTTGGGTAAGTTCACCCTTGCCTTACTACGAGATTATATGCATGCTTTAATTCGTACACGTCTTATCATTTGGTAATTCGTAGAAGACCTGCTTACTACTACTGTTCGATATGTATGAATACTGTATTCTTGCTTTTGCAAGTTCTCTCGGTGAGTTGATCAAGGGTGATGACTCTGATCTTCCTAGGGTCTACTTCAAAAGGACCCAACTAGGCCAGGGCTACATCCTTCAACCTCCTCGTGATCTGACCGAGGAGGAAATTGAGGCCCTTGGTGAGGGTGTTGCGCTCCCTTGTGTGGGGAAGCATATCCCTTCCTAATTCTGCTCTCGCTTGGCCCATGCAGATGTGGCATGCTACTCCCTAGTCTCGATGACGCTCAAGTAGGATGCTGAAGACCTTGGGTCGTTGGAGGCCGAGGATCTAATAGCGCTCTCCTGGACTTTTCTGTACAGGGTAACCCTTCCTTTTATGTCTTAAGTATTTCTTCGTATTGTTCCCTTATTATCTTACACGTCGTTTTGATCTAATCTCAGTCTTCCATTACTCTTATTGCCACCCTTGGATGCCTCCATGCCATAGCTCGCGAGGAAAATATGAGGGACATGGAGGCAGAGAAGGCTAAGGAGTCTGTTTCCAAGACCATCAAGCTAGAGAGTGAGGTCATCACTCTTAACCCTTCAATTCACATGAAGGTCGTGCGATGATCCTGGACTACACCCATCAAACCTATTCTCTCCACCGCATCCTTGAATATGATGTTCATGACAACTCCATTTTTGACGAAGACCCTTGCCACTGTCATGTGAGCCATTCGGATGTTGACGACCAGGCGTCATCGTGATTTTCCTACTCCTTAAAGTGGTCTGCATCTGAGAATTCAAGCATATTCATCCTCATTCTGGCCTTGGGTTCACCCCCGGTTGCCCCCAACTCTTCTGCATCCGCCATGATACAGTTTAAGCAGGGAAAAATGGTATCTTCAAGGTACTTCTCCTCCTGGCCATTAGGTGGTGGTGGCAATGTCTCATTATTCCTTTAACGCTTACCATTACCTTGTGGCTTCAATGAATTTTCAAGATTTTTCATGTATTCTTCTATCAGGTATTCCCAGCAGTACCCCTGGTCCACTAGCTCTGCAGAGTGTCGTTTAAGAACCCCATAATCGATCATCTTGTGCCCATTGGCCTTATGGTTAGCACAGAAGTCTCTCAAATCATTCTTGCTGGTCATTGGCGGTGACCTTTTGAGCCATGGCTCACTCTTGATGTGGTGGAGTATAGTTGAAATTGGTATCATCGTGGGAGGAACAAATAACTTTCCCCCCGAGTTGGAAGGCTACTGCCTTGGAGCTTTTCTCTTGTTGTCATAGCTGGTCATCCCCCGGCTCGAGCTGCTATTATTCGTATTTCTCCTCGTGCTGGTGCTACCCCCAGATGCTTTCTCGGTCGGGGAGTCTCTTCTATTATAGGTTCTCATATCTTCCACCCGAGCGTAATCCAGGGCCTCATGGTAGACTGTGGATAAGTCCTTGGTCTTCTTCCTGATCAACTTGCTGGCTAGCTCTGAATTCATGTCCAACTCGTTGATGAATGTCCTGGCTACGATGGTATCGTCCTTGCAGTCAATTATCTTGTATTCCCTATTAAACCTCATGACCCAGTCTCTCAGGCCCTCTCCTTGTTTCATCTTAAGGGACGTGAGGTAGTCACGTCCTTAGTTCCCTCGGCGTTGCTCTCGTACCTTTTGAAGAACGCTGCTTTCAAGATTCTCCAATCCTTGATCGAACCTGGGAGGGGAGGGTTTCATCCCATTGCAGTGCGTGGTCCTTCAAGCTTGCCTGGAATATCTTACACATCCAAGCCTTGTTCAACTAGCTAGTGGCCATGGCTGACTGGTAATTTCTCACGTACTGATTCGGGTCTGAGTCCCCTGAATACCTATCGAAGTTGGGGTGACTTTACTTCTTGGGCAAACTAAACCAGAGGGTTTTGGGACATCCTCCGAGCCCTTTGCTCCCCTTTGAACTCTTTTTTGGACATTCCCTCCTTCCTTAACCTCTAAGTTTCTTGGTTGGTTCAGACATTGTGGGTAAGCTATGTCTCCATGAACTCCTCCATCATGCTCATAAGGGCTGCTACCCCAGAGGCCTCTGTATTCGGTCCCTCCTGTTGGTTGTTCTTCTTTGTCGCTAGGGCTTCTTACCTCACTTCCATGGGTGGGTCAGGCATAACCAACCCCTGCTTCTTCAAGAGGTCTTCTAGACTTAGCAGAATGGCCTGAACAATAGTAACGGTGCCCACAACTTCGGTCATGATCCTGGCGATCCCCTCTGTTGACTACTGTAGTGCGGCCATATCAATCCTCAGGTTTGCATATCGTTCCTCAGCCTGATGGAGGTCCTGATTGACCTTAGCCCTCAATCCCTTGGCTCCTCTGTTCTCCTGGTCGGAACCATCTTCGTTGCTTATGTGCCCCTCATTCGCGAGGTTTCTCGGTTAAACCTTATGCGAAAGGGCACTTCCATGCGTCGATGCTCCAATGTCGGGGGTGATCTGGTTGTCTCCCGCAGGCGGGGTAGTGTCCTTGTCATGCTGGTTACTCATACTAGTGTTGTCTTCCATGTTCTTCCGTTCATGAGAGTTAGCCTATGGTTCTGCTCTCAATGAAAGCACTAATTTGTGAGAGGAGATTTCATCTCCCTCTAGCTTGGGCCTTTATGAACCTGAAAAAATAAGTCGAAGCACAGTGTGGTACCGTGCTTAGACCCTCTAATGATTAAGTTAGAACTTATCTCATGAATCAAGAAGTAGTTAGGGTAGAGTCTCATTACCTGTGACCATGCATGGATGGTCTATATATAGTAATCGTGCTAGGTTTAAGCATAGTCCACATAAGAATAAGACTACTTTACTTTAGGAAAGGAGGAATCCACAAAAGAATGGATCTCCACATCCGGGGCCAATCAAGTCTCATGATTACCACAGACCCTTTGGCATAATCCCCTTAGGATACGTTCAAATCTTGATTTTTCTCTCACAAATTGTGACGACCCGGACTGGAATTGGTATAGTAATAGGCTTAGTCCACGAATTTTACGAGTAATTGTGGTTTAGCGTAATTAATCGGATATACAACTTCGTTCACGACTTAATTTTCGGACACGAATTTGATTTGGATTTGTTCGTGGGAAATGTAGAGAATTTGATTTCTAGTATGTGGGAGCTTTCCGAGGATTTTTCGGATAATCGAGGAATATAATATAAATATTTGAAATTATGGCCGAGTTAGTCGTGTTTATCCATTTGAGTTTGAGTTATTCGAATTGTGGATAGAGTTGATTCGCGACGTATAAATAGCCAAATAGTCGTAAAGTTATCGAAAAAATGCGAAAATTGGTTGTTTGACCGAGTTGACCAAGTCAACCCGTGGTTGACTCAGTGAGTCCGTGACTCACCGACGAGGTGGTCGCTGGAATATGGCGCGGTTACCGGATTTCAAGGTATGGTTTTGCAGCTCTTTCTTTGGGCTTTCGATTGATGTGTATATTGTGAGATTTGGTTAAGGTTTGGTTGGTCAATTTTGAACGTAAAGTTTGCCGGAATCGGGTTTAATGGTGGAGGGTTTTCCGGCGGTTTTTCGAGGGGGATTTTAGGTGGAAATGGTTGGGTTTGTGCTTGGGATTAAGTCCCTTGAAGATGGGAGGCCAAGGTGGCCTCACGGTGGAGAATTTCGCCGAAGAAATTTTCTGGCCGGTTTGAGTTTTTGAAGCTTTCAAGGCGATTTTGGGCCACGGTAGTGGCTGAACGGTGCTGACCCTTTGAGGAAAAAGGCTTGGCTTGAGGAGAGGAAGATCTTGGGGTCTTGATCGCAGGGAAATTCCTCCGGTGACGGTGGCGACGGTCAACGGCGGATCTCCGGCGACGCGTTGACTTTTTGAATTTTGACAAGTTTTATGCCGTTTTTCTCGTAATCGCGCTCCGATCGTCGCCTTGAGGTTTTCAAGTTGATTTGGATGCCGGATTTTAAGTTGAGGGTTTATATGGAGTGTTTGGGGTTTTCGACAGGTTTTCTGTTATCCAAGTTATATGTTTCCAGAAATGGTTGGTTTCCGAGGTGTGGGTCAAATTATTAAATTAGAATTTTGATCAGTGATATTTTGTGATTATTTAGGGGATCGAGATCGTACATTGGACGAGGGATCTTCTGCCGGATCTCAAGATTAGCGCGTCTGCGCACTGTACTTATCTGTGAGTGGACATTTATTTACACTGTCGTAGCGAGTTCTTAGTTTCAGTATTTATTTCCAGTACAGTATTGAGATTATTTATTGTTTTAGAGGTATTATATTATGTTTTATTAGTGATAGCATTTACTTAGCATCGATGCATTGACTACTCGGCTGATCACCGGTAGTCCAGTTCCAGGCTTGAGAGATTCGCCTGATGTGCCCACTAGACTTGAGAGATTCGCCTAGTTTATCACCGTCGTGCTTGAGAGATTCGCCCGACACCTCCATTTATTTTAAGAACTCGCATTATTTTTTATGTTATATAACTGGTGAAAGGCATATGTTTATTTTCGTCCACTCACTCTAACGATTTTATTTGCCTTTCCCCTGGGCTTTTCGGTTTCCGTGCCCAGTGTGCAGTTCAGATTCTAGTGTTGCACGTTGCTGTCGGAGGCTTAGTGTTCGAGCTACCTTTCTTTCTCAGTAGATTTCTTGTTTAGCCTACTGCTGTGTAATTATGTATATATATATGTACTAGAGGTCACTCTGAATACTCTGATGTTCATATTTTCATATGATTTTCCCGGATTTCTGTAAAGTTACAGTTTTGCTTATTACTTTATATTATGATGATATGATTTTGAGAAATTCGGATGGGATTGGTGCCCATGGTTTGACTTTTGTGGCATAGGATGAAGTGTGTTTTCGGGTGTAGGTTAATGATAATTCCGCAATATAGTGAAACTCTGCCGAAATTTCTATGGTTTTTGCAAGTTCGTGTTTTTAGAAGGTGTTAGATTCTAGTTTAGGAAACTAAATCGGGGTTGGGTCCTTTTAGCTTGGTATCAGAGCATTAGGTTTCAGGTTCTGTAGACTTCTGTAGTTGTGATACTAAGGGTATTTGAGATTATACAGCATGTCTGGAGCGATTATCCGACTCGCCAGCGGTAACTCATCAATGCTTCGGGTGTTGTATGTTTTCAAATGTCTGAAGTTTCATGATTACGTTCCTCGTGCTTTGTGACTAATGTTTTCTCTTATCATTAGGATGCCTCCTAGACGTGATCCCCGTGTCAATAGGGATGTGGATCCTAATGAGGATTGCCAGACGCATGACTTGCTTATGCGAGTATTGCGTTTGGAGGAGCGTTTTGACCCTGTGGTCAAAGCTCGAACTGCTGGAGCGACCGTTTTCTCGGGTTCAGCTGATCCAGAGATATGTGAGGCTTGGTTGGTTCAGGTTGAACGAGTTTGTGAGCGTCTGCGTTTTACTCCTTAGCAGATGACAGTGACAGCAGTTAGTTTACTTGAGTCTGATGCTTACTTTTAGTGGGTTAGCATAGATAGAGTTCCGGTTGATACTCCATGGACATTGTTCAGGGATTTGTTTATGCAGAGATATTTTAACCAGGCTACTCAGCAGTGGAGGTATGAGGAGTTCACCAACTTGAGACAGGGTAGTATGTTAGTACTTGAGTACTGGGATAGATTTACTCGTTTATCTCGGTTTGCTCGTGACATGGTGGCTACAGAGGAAGCCAAGTGCCGGAGATTTGAGTTGGGCTTGAACCTGAACATCAAGGGGACATTGACTACGATGCCTCGAAACAACTTTGATGAGTTTGTGAGTGCTGCACTTCGAGGCGAGGACATAGAGAAGGAAAGGCAGATGAGATTCTAGTCTCGATGATTCGAGGAGGGAGGACCGAGTCAAGGACCTTCCAAAAGGCTGAGTTCAGGCACTTCCGGATCGGCATCATCATCTGGCAGTGGACCATTTAGACCATCAGTTAGTATGCCTAGACAGAGATAGAGATGGAGGAGGGATCGGCCACAGAGACCATAGTCCAGTGAGAGTTCTAGCGGATCCAGCTATCCTCGACGTACCGGTGGCACTTTTGCTGTACCGAGGGAGTATCCATCGTGCAATCTCTGTAATAGGCATCACTTTAGTCCTCATCAGCGAGGCCCTATCATATGTTGTCGTTGTGGCCAGGAGGGTCACTATGCGAGGGAATGTTTTCAGTCTACTGGTGTTGGTAGACAGGTAGCTCAGAGCTCAGGAGGAGATCGAGATACTACTCTTGGAGCTCGACCAGTGCAGTCTTCTGGTCAGGGCGGACAGCAAAGTCACCATCAGCGTGGACGACCGGCTGGGCAGGCCAGGGTTCATGTTATGTCATTGCGCGAGGGCAGAGCATCACCAGAGGTTGTTATTGGTACGTTGTATGTTTTTGGCTATCCAGTACTTACTTTGCTAGATCCAGGTGCTACGCATTCATTCATATTATATAGATTATCATCTTTAGCTACTATGCCTCCATCTCCACTTTCGGGGTTATGGAGGGTGTTGTATCCATCCGGTGAGGTTGTGAGTATTGGTTAGGTGTGAAAGGACACAACCCTGATTTAGTTTCCTAAACCAGAATCAAACCCCTTCTGAAAACACGAATTTGCAAAAACCATAGAAATTTCGGCAGAGTTTCACTATATCGTGAAATTACCATTAACCTGCACCCGAAAGCACACTTCATTATAATAAAAAAAAATAATGCGAGTTTTTAGAATAAATGGAGGTGTCGAATCTCTCAAGCCCGACGGTCAAGCGAATCTCTCAAGCCTGACGGTGATAAACTAGGCGAATTTCTCAAGCCTAGTGGGCACATCAGGGGAATCTCTCAACCCTGGAACTGGACTACCTGTGATCAGCCGAGTAGCCAATGCATCGATGCTAAATAAATGTCATCACCATAAAATATAAAACAATACCTCCAAAACAATAAATAATCTCAATACTGTACTGGAAATAAATACTGAAATCAAGAACTCGCTACGACAGTGTAAATAAATGTCCACTCATAAATAACACAGCGCGCAAAAGCGCTAACCACGAGATCCGGCGGAAGATCCCTCGCCCAACGTACGATCTCAATCCCCAGAATAATCACAAAATATAACTGATCAAAATCACAATTCATTACACTATACCACACCTCGGAAAACAACCATTTTCGGAGACATATAACTCGGATACAAAATAATCATCGAAAACCCCCAAATTCTCCACATAAACCCTCGACTTAAAATCCGGTATCCAAATCAACTTAAAAACCTCAAGGCGATGATCGGGGCGCGATTACGAGCAAAACAATATAAAACTTGTCAAAATCCAAAAAGTCAACGCCTCGCCGGAGCTCTACCGTTTACCGTCGCCGCCGGCGGCGACGCGGCGTCAACCGTGGCGGATTCCGGCCAAACTTTCCTGATCACAAGTACTCCTCAAACCCAACAACTTCCTCTTCTACACCGAGACCTAATTCCAAGCCCACCAGCCGAAATTGAGTCCAAAACCCACGGAATCCATGGAATCCGGCGAGGTTCTGGCGAGTTCCAAACCTCAACCAAACCCAAAATTGTTTCACCCAAAAGCATCACAAGGATGAGGGGAACCTTTCCCCCCACCACCCTGACCCCAAAAGTTACCGGAGTGTCACCCCCGACGGCGGCAAAAACCCATGGCATACCCGAGCTCGTTCTCCCCCTATACCTCATTAATTCACCAAACCAAGTTCTAAACCATAGGAAATCAAGAGAGGAAGCTAGCCATACCAAAATCAAGGCCGGAGGTGGCCGGAAACGGTGGTCTGGTTTGAACTCGGTTAACGCGGGTGAATGGGTCAAACGACGGTCAAACTTGTCAAACAGTGATTTTCGATAATTTTCCGACTATTCTGATATTTATACTCGCGGCTCGATACGATCGACGGTCCAAATCGAATCACATCCATGTTTCGGATAACTCAAACTCAAACGGATAAACACGACGAAATTACGCGATTTCAAATATTCATAACCTATTCCTCGGTTGTTGAAATAATTATCCGAAACCGCCTACGAACTCGAAATCACGCATAAAACAATTCTCGTGAAAAGACTCAACGCAAATTCTCGCCTGATAATTAAGTCGTGAATCAAACTGCCAATTTAATTAATTACGATAAATCTCGATTATTCACAAAACTCGCGGATTAAGCCAGTCACTATACCAATTCTGGTTCGGGTCGTCACAAATATACCCCCCTTAGAAAAATTTCGTCCTCGAAATTTACGTACCTGCTAGGCGAACAGATTAGGATACTGCTCCCGCATACACTGCTCGGTCTCCCAGGTGGCTTCTTCAACTGAATGATTCTGCCATAAGACTTTCACAAGCAGTATGACTCTGTGCCTCAACTCCTGCTCACGCCGATCGAGAATCTGTACCGGTTCCTTCACATATGTCAAATCTTCCCGGATAGGAAGCTGATGTGGTTCTAACACATGTGATGGATCTGGAATGTATTTCTTCAACATCGAGACATGAAAAACATCGTGTACTTGAGCCATCTCGGAAGGCAACTCTAACCTATATGCCACGACACCAATCCTCTCAGTAATCTCGTACGGACCAATATACCGTGGTCGAAGCTTGCCACACTTCCCGAAACGCACAACTCCCCTTTAAGGAGATAGTTTCAGGAAGACCCAATCGCCCACCTCGAACTCGAGACTCTTTCTTCTCATGTCCGCATAACTCTTCTAGCGATCCTGGGCAATCTTCAATCTATCCCAGATAATCTGAATATCCTCCATGGTGCTCTTCACCAGATCACGCCCAATAAGCCATCGCTCGCCCACCTCACTCCAACACAATGGAATGCGGCACTGCCTCCCGTATAGAGCCTCATACGGTGCCATATCAATACTGGCATGATAACTGTTGTTGTAAGCAAACTCAATCAAATGCAGTTGCTGGTCCCAATTTCCTTTAAACTACAAAACACAAGATCGCAACATATCCTCGAGGGTCTGAATAGTCCGCTCAGACTGCCCATCAGTCTGAGGATGAAAAGCTGTACTGAATTACAATCTAGTCCCCAAGGCTCGCTGCAATGCATACTAGAACTCTGAAGTAAACTGACTGTCTCGGTCAGAAACAATGGATACAGGCACACCATGCAAACGAACGATCTCCGCCAAATACAGATTTGCCAATGTGCCCACTGAAATCTTCCCCGGAAGTGCAAGGAAATGAGCGGATTTCGTCAATCGGTCAACAATAACCCAAATACCAGTATTACCAGCCGAAGTACGCGGTAACTGATACACGAACTCCATGGTAATGTGCTCCCATTTCCAAACAGGAATCTCCAAGGGCTGCAGCTTTTCTGTAGGCTTCTGCCTATCTACTTTAACCTGCTGACAAATAAGACATCTGCTCAGATATGCGTCAATCTCCATCTTCATATTTCTCCACCAGTAATAAGCTCGGAGTGTACGAAACATCTTCGTACCGCCGTGATGCATCGCATAAGCAGAACAATGAGCTTCGTATAAAATCTCTTTCTTCAAACCCTCGTCCCTAGGTACACATAATCTGCCTTTGAATAGCAATGTACCATCATCACTCAACCGAAACTCTGTTGGCACACCATTCCGAATCATGGTCTTCTTGTCCAACAGATAGGAATCTGCATCCTGAGCTTCCTGAACCTGATAAACCAATACCGGTCGAACCTGAAAGCTAGCCAACAAGGCTCCATCATCATCCCACTCAAACTCAGCTCCCGTAGCCCGTAACTCTGCTAACATGGAAACTCTAGCCACACACACATGAAACAATGAGGCTCTAGATTTCCGACTATGTGCATCAGCAATGACATTAGCCTTCCTTGGATGATACTCAAAGGTGCAATCATTGTCATTGATCAACTCCATCCATCTGCGCTGCCTCATGTTCAAGTCTGTATATATCTTGCACTAAGCTCCATACAGGTAGTGTCTCCAACTCTTCAAAGTTAATACAATAGCAGCCAACTCCAAATCATGGGTAGGATAGTTGACTTCATGTGGTTTTAGCTTCCTGGAACTGTAAGCCACCACTCTGCCATGCTGCATCAAAACACAACCATGTCCCAATTTCGATGCGTCACCATAAACCACAAATTCTCCACTGTCGTCAGGTAGAGTCAAAACCGGTGGAGTAGTTAACTTCTCCTTCAAGAGCAAGTAACTCTCCTCACATGCATCAGACCACTTGAACTTGACACTTTTCTTCGTCAATCTGGTAAGTGGAGTGGCAATCTGTGAAAAATCTTGCACAAGGCGCCGATAATAACCTGCCAAACCCAAGAAACTCCTGATCTCTGGTACGGTGGTAGGTCTACTCCAATTCAACACGGCTTTAATCTTGTCAGGATCTACGCTGACTCCTTCAGCTGATATCACGTGACCCTAAAACTTCACGCTATCCAACCAAAACTCACACTTGCTGAACTTCGCAAACAGCTGATTATCTCGCAAAGTTTGCAAAAGAGCTCGCAAATGCTTCTTGTGCTGGCCCACACTCCTGGAGTAAATCATGATGTCGTCGATGAACACGATCACAAACTTGTCCAGAAACTGCCTGAACACCCGGTTCATCAAGTCCATGAAAGCTGCAGGGGCATTGGTTAACCCAAACGACATAACCAAGAATTCATAATGCCCGTACCGTGATCTGAAAGCCGTCCTAGCCACACCTGACTCTCTGATCCTCAACTGATGGTATCCGGACCTGAGATCAATCTTCGAAAAGATTGAAGCTCCCTTGAGCTGATCAAACAAGTCATCAATCCGCGGCAACGGATACTTGTTCTTCACGGTGACCTGATTCAGCTTCCTGTAATCAATACACAACCGCATGGAACCATCCTTCTTCCGCACAAACAGTACAGGAGCACCCCACGGTGATACACTGGGTCGTATGAAACCTTTCTCCAGCAACTCTTGAAGTTGAATCTGTAGCTCCTTCAACTCCGCTGGCACCATACGATAAGGTGCCTGAGATATAGGTCCAGTGCCTGGTAAAAGCTCAATAGTGAATTTAATTTCCCGAACTGGAGGAATACCCGGTAACTCCTCCGGAAACACATCCGAAAACTCGGAAACAACCTCAATGACACCAATGTCTGGTACAGCAGCCGTAGTATCCACAACATGAGCTAAATATGCAACACAACCCTTCTTCATCATCCGCTCGGCCTTCATCGCTGAAATCACACATGGCAATGAAGTATTCTTCTCACCGCGAAACAGCATCTCTGGAAAACTTGGACGTCGAAACACAACCTCCTTCTTGTGACAATCGAACATAGCCCAATGTGTCTCCAAGAAGTCCATACCCAAAATCACATCAAAGTCAACGATATCCAGCAATAACAAATCCGCAGCTAACCCATAACCTCCAGCAAAGATCTCACAATCCCTATACACCCAACCAATACTCATAACCTCACTGGATGGATACAACACTCTCCACAACCCTAGAAGTGGAGATGCAGGCATAGTAGCTAAATATGACAATCTATATGATATGAATGAATGCGTAGCACCTGGATCTAGCAAAGTAATTACTGGATAGCCAAAAACATGCAACGTACCAATAACAACCTCTGGTGAAGCTCTGCCCTCACGCAATGACATGGCATAAACCTTGGCTTGCCCGGCTGGTCATCCACGCTGAGGGTGACTCTGCTGTCCGCCCTGGCAAGAAGACTGTACTGGTCGAGCCCCAGAAGTGGTACCTCGTTCTCCTCCTGAACTCTGAGCTGCTTGTTCACCAACACCAGTAGACTGGAAACATTCCCTCGCATAGTGACTCTCCTGGCCACAACGATAGCAAATGATAGGGCCTCGCTGACAAAGACCAAAATGATGCCTGTTGCAGAGATTGCACAGTGGATACTCCCTCGGTACAGCAAAAGTGCCATCGGTACGTCGAGGATAGCTGGATCCGCTAGAACTCACCACTAGACTGTGGTCTCTGTGGTAGATCCCTCCTCCATCTCTGTCTCTGTCTAGCTGTACTAGCTGGTGGTTTATATGGTCCACTGCCAGATGGTGATGCCGATCCAGAAGTGTCAGAACTCAGCCTCTTGGAAGGTCCCTGACTCGGTCCATCCTCCTCAAATCGTCGAGACTGGAATCTCATCTCCCTTTCCTTCTCGGTATCCCCGCCTCGAAGTGCTGCACTCACGAACTGATCAAAGTTACTCCGAGGCATCGTACTCAGTATCCCCTTGATGTTCAGGTTCAAGCCCAACTCAAATCTTCGGCTCTTGGCTTCCTTTGTAGCCACCATGTCACGAGTAAATCGGGATAAGCGAGTAAATCTGTCCCGGTACTCAAGTCCTGACGTGCTACCCTGTCTCAAATTAGTTAACTCCTCATACTTCCGCTGCTGTGTAGCCTGGTTGAAATACCTCCACATAAACAAATCCCTGAACAATGTCCACGGAGTATCAACCGGAACTTTATCGGTGCTAACCCACCAGAAGTATGCATCTAACTCAAGTAAACCAACTACTGTCACTGTTATCTGCTCAGGTGTGAAACATAGACGCTCACAAATGCGTTCAACCAAAACCAACCATGCCTCACAAATCTCTGGATCAGCTGAACCCGAGAAAACAGTCACTCCAGCAGTCCGAGCTTTAAGCACAGGGTCAAAACGCTCCTCCAAACGTAATACTCACATAAGCAAGTCATGCGTCTGGCGATCCTCATCAGGATCCACATCCCTATTAACACGGGGACCACGTCTAGGAGGCATCCTAATGATACAAGAAAAGCATAAGTCACAAAGCACAAGGAACGTAATCATGAAACTTTAGACATTTGAACATATACAACACCCGAAGCATTGATGAGTAACCGCTGGCCAGTCGGCTCATCGCTCCAGACATGCTGTACATACTCAAATATCCTTAGTATCACAACTACAGAAGTCTACAGAACCTGAAACCTAATGCTCTGATACCAAGATGAAAGGACCCAACCCCGATTTAGTTTCCTAAACTGGAATCAAACCCCTTCTGAAAACAGGAACTTGCAAAAACGAAAGAAATTTCGGCAGAGTTTCACTATATCGTGGAATTACCATTAACCTGCACCCGAAAACACACTTCATCCTATGCCACAAAAGCCAAACCGTGGGCACCAATCCCATCCGAATTTCTCAATATCATAACAATAATGTAAAGTAATAAGCAAAACTGTACTTTACAGAAATCCGGGGAAAATCATATGAAAGTATAACATTAGAGTAATCAGAGCGACCTCTAGTGTATATATACATAAATATACAACAGTAGGCTAAACAAGAAACCTACTGGAAAAGAAAGGTAGCTCGAATACTAATCCTCCGACTGCGACGTGTGACACCAGAATCCGAACTGCAAACTGGGCACAGAAACCGAAAAGCCCAGGCGAAAGGCAAATAAAATCGTTAGAGTGAGTGGACGAAAATAATCATATGCCTTTCACCGTTTATATAATATAAAAAAAAACAATGTGACTTCTTAGAATAAATGGATGTCTCAAGCCCGACGGTGATAGACTAGGCGAATCTCTCAAGCCTAGTGGGCACATTAGGGGAATCTCTCAGCCCTGGAACTGGACTACCGGTGATCAGCCGAGTAGCCAATGCATTGATGCTAAATAAATGCCATCACCATTAAATATAAAACAATTCCTCCAAAACAATAAATAATCTCAATACTATACTAGAAATAAATACTGAAATCAAGAACTCGCTACGACAGTGTAAATAAATGTCCACTCACAGATAACACAGCGCGCAAACGCGCTAACCACGAGATCTGGCGGAAGATCCCTTGCCCAACGTACGATCTCGATCCCCTGAATAATAACAAAATATAACTGATCAAAATCACAATTCATTACATTGTACCACACCTCGGAAACCAACCATTTCCGGAGACATATAACTCAGATACTAAATAATCATTGAAAACCCCCAAATTCTCCACATAAACCCTCAACTTAAAATCCGGTATCCGAATCAACTTGAAAACCTCTAGGCGATGATTGGGGAGCGATTTCGAGCAAAACGGCATAAAACATGTCAAAATCCAAAAAGCCAACGCCTCGCCGGAGCTCTGCCGTTAACCACCGCTGGTGGCAGCGGCGCGGCGTCAACCGTGGTGGATTCCGGCCAAACTTTTCAGATCACAAGTACTCCTCAAGCCCAACAACTTCCTCTTCTACACCGAGACCCAATTCCAAGCCCACTGGCCGGAATTGAGCCCGAAAACCACGGAATCCATGGATTCCGGTGAGGTTCCGGCGAGCTCTAAACCTCAACGAAACACAAAATTGTTTCACCCAAAAGCATCACAAGGATTATGGGAACCTTTCCCCCCACCACCCCGACCCCAAAAGTCGCCGGAGCGCCGCCCTCGACGGCTGCGAAAACCCACGGCATACCCGAGCTCGTTCTCCACCTATACCTCATCAATTCACACCAAACCAAGTTCTAAACCATAGGTAATCAAGAGAGGAAGCTAGCCATACCAAAATCAAGGCCGGAGGTGGCCGGAAACAGAAAGTCGCCAGCAAGTCAAACGGTGGTCTGGTTTGAACTCGGTCAACGCGGGTCAACGGGTCAAACGACGGTCAAACTTCCCAAATAGTGATTTTCGACTATTTTCCTACTATTTCGATATTTATACTCATGGCTCGATACGATCGACGGTCCAAATCGAATCACATCCATGTTTCGGATAACTCAAACTCAAACGGATAAACACGACGAAATTACGCGATTTCAAATATTCATAACATATTCCTCGGTTGTCGAAACAATTATCCGAAACCGCCTACGAACTTGAAATCATGCATACAAAAATTCTCGTGAAGAGACTCAATGCAAATTCTCACCGGATAATTAAGTCGTGAATCAAACCGCCAATTTAATTAATTACGATAAATCTCGATTACTCACAAAACTCGTGGATTAAGACTGTTACTATACCAATTCTGGCTCGGGTCGTCACTGGGTGTACATGGATTGTGAGATTTTTGTTGGAGGTTATGGTTTAGCTGCGGATTTGTTATTGCTGGATATTGTCGATTTTGATGTGATTTTGGGTATGGACTTCTGGGAGACACATTGGGCTATGTTTGTCTGTCACAAGAAGGAGGTAGTGTTTCGATGTCCAGGTTTTCCAAAGATATTGTTTCGCGGTGAGAAGAATACTTCATTGCCATATGTGATTTCAGCGATGAAGGCCGAGCGGACGATGAAGAAGGGTTGTGTTGCGTACTTAGCTCATGTTGTGGATACAAAGGCTGTTATACCTGACATTGAGGTTGTTTCCGAGTTTTCGGACGTATTTCCAGAGGAGTTACCAGGTGTTCCTCCAGTTCGAGAAATCGATTTCACTATTGAGCTTTTACTAGGCACTGGACCTATATCACAGGCACTGTATCGTATGACGCCAACGAAGTTGAAAGAGTTATAGATTCAACTTCAAGGGTTGCTAGAGAAAGGTTTCATACGACCCAGTGTATCACCGTGGGGTGCTCCTGTACTGTTTATGAGAAAGAAAGATGGTTCCATGCGGTTGTGTATTGATTACCGGAAGCTGAATCAGGTCACCGTGAAGAACAAGTATCTGTTGCCGAGGATTGATGATTTGTTTGATCAGCTCAAGGGAGCTTCAGTCTTTTCGAAGATTGATGTCAGGTCTGGATACCATCAAGTGAGGATCAGAGAGTCAGATGTGGCCAGGACAGCTTTCAGGTCAAGGTACGGGCATTATGAATTCTTTGTTATGCCGTTTGGGTTGACCAATGCCTCTGCAGCTTTCATGGACTTGATGAACCGGGTGTTCAGGTGGTTTCTGGACAAGTTTGTGATCATGTTCATCGACAACATCCTGATTTACTCCAAGAGTGTGGGCCAGTACAAGAAGCATTTGCGAGCTGTTTTGCGAACTTTGCGAGATAATCAGCTGTTTGCGAGGTTCAGCAAGTGAGAGTTTTGGTTGGATAGCGTGAAGTTTTTGGGTCACGTGATATCAGCTGAAGGAGTCAGCGTGGATCCTGACATGATTGAAGCCGTGTTGAATTGGAGTAGACTTACCACTGTACCAGAGATCAGGAGTTTCTTGGGTTTGGCAGGTTATTATCGGTGCTTTGTGTAGGATTTTTCACGGATTGCCACTCCACTTACCAGATTGACGAAGAAAGGTGTCAAGTTCGAGTGGTCTGATGCATGTGAGGAGAGTTACTTGCTCTTGACGGAGAAGTTGACTACTGCACCGGTTTTGACTCTACCTGACGACAGTGGAGAGTTCGTTGTTTACAGCAATGCATTGAAATTGGGCCTTGGTTGTGTTTTGATGCAGCATGGCAGAGTAGTGGCTTATAGTTCCAGGCAGTTAAAACCACATGAATTCAATTATCCTACTCATGATTTGGAATTAGCTGCTATTTTTTTAGCCTTGAAGAGTTGGAGACACTACCTGTACGGAGCTTAGTGCAAGATATACACAGATCACAAGAGTCTTACTTATTTGCGCACGCAGCTAGATTTGAATATGAGACAGCGCATATGGATGGAGTTGATCAATGACTATGATTGCACCTTTGAGTATCATCTAGGGAAGGCTAATGTCGTTGCTGATGCACTCAGTCATAAATCTGGAGCTTCATTGTTTCATGTGTGTGTGGCCAGAGTTTCTATGTTAGCAGAGTTACGAGCTACGGGAGCTGAGTTAGAGTGGGATGATGATGGAGCCTTGTTGGCTAGCTTCCAAGTTCGACCGGTACTGGTTGATCAGGTTCGACTGGTACTAGTTGATCAGGTTGGAGTTGCCTTCCGAGATGGCTCGAGTACACGATGTTTTTCATGTCTCGATGTTGCGGAAATACATTCCAGATCCATCACATGTTTTAACACCATATCAGCTTCCTATCCGAGAATATTTGACATATGTGGAAGAGCCAGTACAGATTCTCGATCGGTGTGAGAAAGAGTTGAGACATAGAGTCATACCGCTTGTGAATGTTTTATGGCAGAATCATTCAGTTGAGGAAGCCACCTGGGAGACCGAGCAGCATATGTGGGAGCAGTATCCTCATCTGTTCACTTAGCAGGTACGTAAATTTCGAGGTCGAAATTTTTCTACGGGGGGTAGATCTGTGACGACCCGGACCGAAATTGGTATAGTAATCGGCTTAGTCCGCGAATTTTATGAGTAATTGTGGGTTAGCGTAATTAATCGGATATGCAACTTCGTTCACGACTTAATTTTCGGACACGAATTTGATTTGGGTTTGTTCGTGGGAAATGTAGAGAATCTGATTTCGAGTTGATTCTCATCTTTTCAAGCATTTAATTAAACACTTAATCAAACACGAATACAATTAAAACCCTTCTTTGTAGATGTAGCATTGATAAGTAGGGATCGTTCTTAACCGGGGATTGAGGGTGCATGCATAACTATGCTAAGTTTAAATGGGGGTGCGAGATTTGTTTGTTTAATACCTACAAAATTAAAGACAAAAACGTGGCAATCATACACATAAAGAAACCCTAGGACTCTAACATGCTTCACTCATAGACAACCAAACAATCAAGAACCCTAGAAACCCTAAACATGCATCATTGCCGAAAAAAAACTAAACTAGTTATTTACAAGTGATCATCACATACTAATTACCTAAGCCGATTACTTCTTCTTTAAACAAGTTCTACGAAATTCATAGCACACATTAAAACACATACACATGCTTACATCGAATTAGAGAGCAACCAAATCATCTAGTTAACTTCCTAACTCAATTTTATCTTGATTAATTCGGTGGAACATGCTAGGGTGAACCAAATCATCTAGTGTCATCCTAAACAAGTTTCAAAGCATTAAGATCATAGTAAGCTAGCATATATATTCGAATTCATACTAAGAACACATGGAAGAACTCATAAAAATCCAAAACAATCATCTTTACACTAAAACATGTTGTCTTTCTACAAAAAGTAAAGAAAACCAATACATAACCGAAATTTGATACAAGATGTCATGTTACACTTTTTGCTCCGAGGAATTCGTCTCTCCGCAAGCTCCAAGTATAGCATCCCCTTGTTGGCGTGAGGGAGGACACAAGTGTTCAAAGCCAAATCTAGCGTAAGAACACTTATGGGTGAAGGATGGATGTTTTTGAGGTGGTGTTGGTGGTGTTTCGGCTAAGGAGAAGAGTTCTTCGACTTTGTGTGAAAGGAGGTAGTGTTTGGACAGAGATTCGGCTCCTAGAATGTGTGATGATGAAACCCTAGTCGAGCCCTCATTTATATAGGCCAAGCAAAGCCTAGTTCGACTCCTTTTAGAACTCTAACTACACACCCGGGTAACCTGACCCTTCTCCACTAAAATAGGATTTTCTCTCGTTCTAGGACTCCAAATCGCTTGATTCTAGTTGCGTTGGAAACTAGACTTCTAGATCTTTCCAAACATATGCTAATCGCGTCTAGATTCATCCGGATCTGTCCACAGTGGCCTTTTGAAGTGGGCTGATCTGCACAGGCAGATTTCCTGATTTCTAGCTTTTGATCCATTTTCTTCTTTTGGGCTTCTTTGTGGGTGAATCTTGACATGATCTTGGACATTCTTGGACACATGAGCATGGTCTTGACCCATCTTAGTGATCTTTGATCCATTCTTTATAAATCGTGGCCCATTCTTCTTCATCTTTCCTCCTCATTTTAGGAACTTCCTCCTTAGTAGGTTTTGAGCTCATTTCTGCCTCCTTTACGGATTCCTCCTTTATTTCTACCTACAAACATAAAGTAAGTTAAAAATATATTTACTAAGCACAAAACAAAGTTAAATATAGAGAGAAAGACATTAATAATCAAGCATAAAATGCGTAGATCAAATTCCCCCACACTTAGACTTTGCTAGTCCCTAGCAAATACAAATCAAAGCAACAGACTCGATAAAAGAAAAATAAAGGGAAAAAATAACAATGGGAAAAACGTCACACTTATATGTACAAAACACTTAGAAGTCTCAATGTTTCAAAGCCGCAAATTTTCATGTTATCATGTTTGAAAACGTAAGAGATACTAAGTAAAACAACACTAAGCCCTTAGTCAAAATTTGTCTCAGAAATTTCTTAATGTATATGGTAATGGAATTACATAACTTCAAATGATAACCAAGATATGATTCATGCAATGAACAAGTAAGACGTGGTGTAAACAATGGTGATGTTAAAGCTGTGCATGTTTCGAATAAAGTTCAAATCAACTCACATGGATGCACTCATCATATTTTCACTCAAAAATGGATAGAAATAATTGAAAACCTCATGAATGAAATACTTGCACAAATGAACCAAACCATATGCTTACTTATGCAACTTACTCAACAGATTAACTGCTACTCATCTTAAGGATCAAAAAGGACTTTCGAAGGGTTGTAATGGGGCAAGGCTAAGGCATTCGAAAATTTAGATAAGTGGTGGTTAAAAACGTTCCAAAGACTTAGTCGAAATATCACAAACTTTGTAAAACCAGACTCCTTCATCTTTTCCACGCCTCCATGGTCAATCTTCTATAAACAAGGGCCAAATTTCATTTTGTTGGACCCTAACTTCATTCTAAACTTCCCTTGAGCTTTGTGAACATGACAAAGACCATGTTTTGCATTATTGGGCCTTCTTTTCGAAACAAACTCCAAACTCACAAGTACGGGGGACATTAATCCAAACTTAGACACTTAAAACCTATTGCCGGAGAGCTTTTTGATCTTTCTTTTGTTCTTGCTCTCTAAATTTTCTTCTGTTTCATTCGGCAATCACACATATTACAAGTCATTTGGACAAGTCTATCCCCATACATACATCCCTTAACATCTTCACGCCATCTTCTTTGTTTTAGTTTCAAAAACCCCACCAAGTCTTTTGAACAAGGGTATGGATAATCTACACTAAGTTAAAGTGTTTAGATTCATATGGCAATGAAAGAAAGGCATAATGTAGGTTCAAATGGGTTCATCTAAGGGTGTCGCAACTCGTGCGCACATAAGGGACTCATGGCAATTTGGCTAGTGGTGGTAAACCTAAGTGCCTCTTATCATATCCAAAATCAGAGTATATGTCAACTATAAGCTTTGCAAATTCGACATGAGTAAGTTCTAGTAATCTCTAGTTCATTAAAATCTATGGCAAGTAACCAAATGATGCACATGCATAGTTTTGAGACTAATATGCATAAAATTCACTCAAAAGAAATGTATAGGCTCAAAACTCACGTTTAGGGTTCATATGACTTAAACTTATTCTCACATGCGAAATCTGTACCATGTTTAACTATCCATATCTACTACATGTCATGACACTCAAAATAACTCAATTAACACAAGAAATCATGAATGCAATGCCATATGTATGTTCAAATTCAGTCCATTTTCATCATAAACTAACTAAGGGCATCCTAAGACTCTGTAAAACACTAAGTTAAACAAAAAGACTCAAAAAATATACTAAGAATGACTCAAAAGTTTTAAAGTTTTAAAGTTTTTATTTTATTTTTTATTTTTTTATTTTTTATTTTAGTGACTCAAATAAGTTGTAAACCCTTTCCCCCACACTTAAACTCTACATTGTCCTCAATGTACCAAAGTAAAAGTATAGAATCAAGTATGAAAGAGAGATCTATGAAAATTCTATCTAAGAAAATTAAAAAGTAACGACAAAAATTAAAAAGAGAGGGAAGAGAATGCAAATCTGGTTTGTAGACTCCTCCATTGGGTTGCCTCCCAACAAGCGCTTGTTTTTTAAAGTCTTACAGCCTAGACGTGATGCTTCAATTTTTCTCTAAGAATGGCCTGAATTTTGAGGGCATCTCCTCCACGTTTAGGTCCTTCAATTTAGGGGTAGCCATCCATAATTACCGCGTCGGTTTTGTTCATCTAAACAACCTCCTTCTCTTGCGTTTGCCTCCTTGTTGTGCATAACTTTTTCATATTTTGGCACTTGTTTGATGCACTCAAGGGCATAAGAAATTTCTCCAAGTTGGACTCGTCAGACCTACCTGAAAACAGTTCACGAGCAAACGTAGAATTAGCAACAACCAAATTTGAAGGAATAGGGTCATTACCTTTTGTTGGGGCAAGTTGATCAAACGAATGTGCCATTGTGGCCCTAGGTGCCACATTTTCAACCGAAGATGTGGTTGAACCTCTCTCAAAAAGAATGTGCACAAGTTAGTAAATTCATGTTACAAGTTAGAAATCGCAGAAAATGAGCACAGCTGCAAGAATAATTTATATAGAATTATTAGCATGTCAAAATGCAACGAAATTTTACGAGCAAGAACTAGACACATATATACAATATTTCGTAAATTTTCAGATTTTTCCGACACCTGCAGCTATGTCAAACAATTTTCACAAAACAGAAGAATGATAAGTCTCGAAAATTTTATGAACAAGTATATGTGATTAATCCTTTACAAGTTTATATGCACAAACACACAATTTCGACATAGTATTATGTCCAAGCATGTCCAAATTGAGTGCGCCTAAGATTTAAAGAGAGTACACGAAATTGGCCTTTAGATCTTTCAATGGACGTGCGACCCGCGCGATAAAGTGTACACTTTCAATCGAATGGCCTTGGTTCAATCGAAAAACATGGCCAGTTAGGGATAGAGATAACGCGAGAGGTAGGACTAATTTCGACAATACACCCCGAGGCTAACCGGGCCAATGGTATATACTCTATTGGTGTAAGTCTTTCTTAGATCCAGAACCTGTCACCAGTCATAACCCATTCTAGACACCATGTCCGACATTCAGCCAATCTTTCGAAAATTTACACTCCCTCAAGTCCTTTGTAGACTCCGCCCTCAACCTCATGTCCATAACTTCACTTAGGTTATGGTGTGCGGTGATGAAATCCACACATCATGAGGGGTTAAGGAGATAAACAAGGAAAAGAGGCGCCATCTATTCCAAAGAGTGCGACTTAATCAACCAAACTCATGTACTAAATTTAAATCAAAGACTACCTTTAAGGTGTACACATGGCTGTAAAAATACAATATGAACAAGTGTTAGTATAAAACTCGAAAATTTACAAGTATATATGCACAAAATTTCACATATTTACAAAAAAAAAAAAAAAAAACACATGCAATTCCAGATTCTGCCAAACATGAGCACAGCAGCTTGTCGAATGTTTTTAGAATTATTGGCTCGGTCGACTGGGCTGAAATTTTTCAGGCACCAACTAGACACAAAACCAAACATTCCTGCAAAATTTCAGATTTTTGTGAGTCTTCTAGCTATGTCAAATAATTTACACAAAACATGGCAGTGCACAGTTCCGAAAACAGAAAAATATAAACATATTGTACAAGCATAATCACACAATTCTTTACAATCCCCGGCAGCGGCGCCAAAATTGATTCTCATCTTTTCAAGCATTTAATTAAACACTTAATCAAACACGAATACAATTAAAACCCTTCTTTGTAGATGTAGCATTGATAAGTAGGGATCGTTCTTAACCGGGGATTGAGGGTGCATGCATAACTATGCTAAGTTTAAATGGGGGTGCGAGATTTGTTTGTTTAATACCTACAAAATTAAAGACAAAAACGTGGCAATCATACACATAAAGAAACCCTAGGACTCTAACATGCTTCACTCATAGACAACCAAACAATCAAGAACCCTAGAAACCCTAAACATGCATCATTGCCGAAAAAAAACTAAACTAGTTATTTACAAGTGATCATCACATACTAATTACCTAAGCCGATTACTTCTTCTTTAAACAAGTTCTACGAAATTCATAGCACACATTAAAACACATACACATGCTTACATCGAATTAGAGAGCAACCAAATCATCTAGTTAACTTCCTAACTCAATTTTATCTTGATTAATTCGGTGGAACATGCTAGGGTGAACCAAATCATCTAGTGTCATCCTAAACAAGTTTCAAAGCATTAAGATCATAGTAAGCTAGCATATATATTCGAATTCATACTAAGAACACATGGAAGAACTCATAAAAATCCAAAACAATCATCTTTACACTAAAACATGTTGTCTTTCTACAAAAAGTAAAGAAAACCAATACATAACCGAAATTTGATACAAGATGTCATGTTACACTTTTTGCTCCGAGGAATTCGTCTCTCCGCAAGCTCCAAGTATAGCATCCCCTTGTTGGCGTGAGGGAGGACACAAGTGTTCAAAGCCAAATCTAGCGTAAGAACACTTATGGGTGAAGGAGGGATGTTTTTGAGGTGGTGTTGGTGGTGTTTCGGCTAAGGAGAAGAGTTCTTCGACTTTGTGTGAAAGGAGGTAGTGTTTGGACAGAGATTCGGCTCCTAGAATGTGTGATGATGAAACCCTAGTCGAGCCCTCATTTATATAGGCCAAGCAAAGCCTAGTTCGACTCCTTTTAGAACTCTAACTACACACCCGGGTAACCTGACCCTTCTCCACTAAAATAGGATTTTCTCTCGTTCTAGAACTCCAAATCGCTTGATTCTAGTTGCGTTGGAAACTAGACTTCTAGATCTTTCCAAACATATGCTAATCGCGTCTAGATTCATCCGGATCTGTCCACAGTGGCCTTTTGAAGTGGGCTGATCTGCACAGGCAGATTTCCTGATTTCTAGCTTTTGATCCATTTTCTTCTTTTGGGCTTCTTTGTGGGTGAATCTTGACATGATCTTGGACATTCTTGGACACATGAGCATGGTCTTGACCCATCTTAGTGATCTTTGATCCATTCTTTATAAATCGTGGCCCATTCTTCTTCATCTTTCCTCCTCATTTTAGGAACTTCCTCCTTAGTAGGTTTTGAGCTCATTTCTGCCTCCTTTACGGATTCCTCCTTTATTTCTACCTACAAACATAAAGTAAGTTAAAAATATATTTACTAAGCACAAAACAAAGTTAAATATAGAGAGAAAGACATTAATAATCAAGCATAAAATGCGTAGATCACGAGTCTGTGGGTGTTTTCTGAGGATTTTTCTGATAATCGAGGAATATAATATGAGTATTTGAAATTATCGCCGAGTTAGTCGTGTTTATCCGTTTGAGTTTGAGTTATCCGAATTGTGGACAGTGTTGCTTCGCGACGTATAAATAACCGAATAGTCGTAAAGTTATCGAAAAAGTGCGAAAATGGGCTGTTTGACCGAGTTGACTGTTTTGGACCGAGTTGACCGAGTCAACCCGTGGTTGACTCAGTGAGTCCGTGACTCGCCGACGAGGTGGTCGCCGGAATACGGCGCGGTTGCCAGATTTCAAGGTATGGTTTTGAAGCTCTGCCTTTGGGCTTTCGATTGATGTGTATATTGTGAGATTTGGTTAAGGTTTGGTTGGTCAATTTTGAACGTAAAGTTTGTCGGAATCGGGTTTAATGGTGGTGGGTTTTCCGGCGGTTTTCCGAGGGGGATTTTAGGTGGAAATGGTTGGGTTTGTGCTTGGGATGAAGTCCCTTGAAGATGGGAGGTCGAGGTGGCCTCACGGTTTGTGTTTTTGAAGCTTTCGAGGCGATTTCCGGCCACGGTGGTTGCTAGACGGTGGTGACCCTTTGAGGAAAAAGGCTTTGCTTGAGGAGTGGAAGATGTTGGGGTCTTGGTCGCCGGGAAATTCCTTCGGTGATGGCGCGCCGGCGACAGTCAACGGCGGAACTCTGGCGACGCGTTGACTTTTTGGATTTTGACAAGTTTTATGCCATTTTTCTCGTAATCGTGCCCTGATCGTCGCCATGAGGTTTTCAAGTTGATTTGGATGCCATATTTTAAGTCAAGGGTTTATGTGGAGTGTTTGGGGTTTTCGACGGGTTTTCTGTTATCCGAGTTATATGTTTCCGGAAATGGTTGGTTTCCGAGGTGTGGGTCAGAGTATTAAATTGTGATTTTGATTAGTGATATTTTGTGATTATTCAGGAGATCGAGATCGTACGTTGGGCAAGAGATCTTCCGCCGGATCTCAGGATTAGCACGTTTGCGCGCTGTACTTATTTATGAGTGGACATTTATTTACACTGTCGTAGCGAGTTCTTGGTTTTAGTATTTATTTCTAGTGCAGTATTGAGATTATTTATTGTTTTGGAGGTATTGTTTAATGTTTTATTGGTGATAGAATTTACTTAGCATCGGCATTTACTACTCGGCTGATCACTAGTAGTCTAGTTCCAGGCTTGAGAGATTCGCCTGATATGTCCTCTAGGCTTGGGAGATTCGTCTAGTCTATCACCGTCGGGCTCGAGAGATTCGCTTGACACCTCCATTTATTTTAAGAACTCGCATTATTTTTTATGTTATATAACTGGTGAAAGGCATATATTTATTTTTGTCCACTCACTCTAACGATTTTATTTTCCTTTCCCCTGGGCTTTTCGGTTTCCATGCCTAGTGTGCAGTTCGGATTCTGGTGTCGCACGTAGCTGTCAGAGGCTTATTGTTCGAGCTACCTTTCTTTCTCAGTAGGTTTCTTGTTTAGTCTACTGCTGGGTAATTATGTATATATATACTAGAGGTCGCTCTAAATACTCTAATGTTCATATTTTCATATGATTTTCCCGGATTTCTGTAAAGTTACAGTTTTTCTTATTACTTTATATTATGATGATATGATTTTGAGAAATCCGGATGTGATTAGTGCCCGCGGTTTGGTTTTTGTGGCATAGGATGAAGTGTGTTTTCGGGTGCAGGTTAGTGATAATTCCGCGATATAGTGAAACTCTGCCGAAATTTCTATGGTTTTTGCAAGTTCGTGTTTTCAGAAGGTGTTTGATTATGGTTTAGGAAACTAAATCAGGGTTGGGTCCTTTCATAAATTCTATCAATCCCTCGAGGTCCAACCAAATAGTCCCTCGTGGTCAGATTTCCTAGCCTTCTTGAGATCCGATCTTACCTTGGGATTTTCATGCCACCGAACAATTTAGAAGCCACTACATCATTCCAGATACTTCCATAAGTCTCTAGATAACTCGTTCATTAAGTAAAACCCTAGTCATCTAAGCCCAGGCCCATTATCTACCTTATTAGACCCCATCCAAACTCGGATCCATCAAGCCTATCCTTCCCTAGCTCAGGCGCCCAAAACTGACTCCCACATACCGTTCTGATATTTTACATCGCCCACAAGTGATACTCCTTATTCGGCCTAGGTAATAAACATACATATGCGTGTACCGCTCGGATACTTTATACCACTCAAGTGATATTCCATGTGTACATCTCCACCTCGCCCCTCATATTATACATTTGGGCGTATTGCTCTGCCGTTGCTTCATCCCTAATTGAGTAAATCCTTGTGGAGTTGAAAGGGACTAAGGGGTGTGCTCCGCTGCTTGACAAAGACAACGTCAAGTGTGTACGAAGTGAGCCCATCTTTTCAACTCCCCAATCAAGAATAACCTTAACATGGGGACTTGGGGGACTTGTTAGCATAAGTGGTTAGGCTTAGCACTTCGTATACACTTGGTCGAAAGTAGAAAGAACGCGAGTAAAGGAAAATATGAATGCACCGCGCCCTACATCGGGAGAATAGCTGAAAGCACTCCCCGAGGTAACTATAAAGGTAAATCGCTTAATATTAAATAAGTTTAAGCAATAACACATGTCATAAATAATATTTCTATTTTGAGCTCACATTTTCTATTTAAACCGCATCCTGACTTAACCTTCAGAGTGTGTTTGAGGGGATTCCCCACCTTCACCTCTGACGTTCATTCCTTGCCTTTACAGCGTAGCCTCACAGGGTAATCTGCTTGGAGGATTACCATCTCTTCTTTTAGTGTTTCACTAGTTTCCCGCCTGGATTCTGGTAGAAACACAATGAGCTTCATCAAGAATTTCATTCTTAAGTACATCAATCATAGGGACACACATCCTTCCTCTAAACAATAACATGCCATCCCTTCCCAAGTGAAACTTGGTTTGACCTCTACTTCGAATTGTCTCCTTCTTACTTAGTAAGTATGGATCTTCATCCTGTGCCTTCCGCACTTGTTTGATCAGTACCGGATGGACTTGAAACTAGCTAACAACATCCCATCATCACACCTTTCCAATTCTGCTCTTGTAGCTCATAATTCAGCCAAAAGTGGTACCCTTGCGACATGAATATGGGATAGAGAAACTCCAGATTTTCTACTAAAAGGCATCAACTACTACATTGGCTTTTCCCAGATAGTACTCAAAAGTACAATCATAATCATTAATCAACACCAATCACCTCTACTGTCTCATATTCAGATCTGGTTAGGTACGTAGATAGGTGAGACTTTTATGGTCAGTGTAGATACAACACTAGGTCCTCTATAAATAATGTCTCCAACTTTTCAATGCGTAGACAATGCCCTTGTCAACTGACTCTTGCAATTGAACTTGTAATTCCTTTAACTCTATTGGAGCCATCTTATAAGGTGCTTAAGAAATATGACCTATACATGAAAGTAACTCAATGGTGAAGTCAATTTCCTTCATAGGGGAAGACCAGGTAAGTCCTTAAGAAATACATCAAGGTACTCATTTACCACATGAATCCCCTTAATATTCGGTGAACAGACATTGGTATTCACCACATGTGAAAATACGCCTCACAACCCTTCCATAACATCTTCTCTGCTTTTACTGCCAAGATCATGCAAGGTGGGGAACAATTCCTTTCGCCAAAAAACACTAGCTCGGGCAACCCTGGACTTCTAAAGAGCACTTCCTTTTTATGAAAGTCAAACATAGCCCAGTGAGTCTCTATAAAGTCCATCCCAAGAATCAAATCAAAATCTGCAATGTCTAACAGCATCAAGTCTACGTTCAACCCATAACCTCCTATGTGAACCTCACAGTCCCTATACACACATCTAACATTTAATACTTCACTGGACGGATAAGTCACACGCCACATCCCTGGAAGGGGGGAAACATGTATGGTAGCTACTGGCGCCAATTTATAAGATTTAAAAAATGTGTAGTTCCTGGGTCCAATAAAGTAAAAGGATGGATATCCAAAAACATGTAACGTACCAATAATAACCTCAAGGGAAGCTCTGCCCTCGCGCAAGGTCAGTGCATGCACTCGAACTTGCTCAGTCGGTTGTCCCCATGAGTTGTGATTTTACTGTGTCATCGGGCCCTTAGGCTATGTAGCACAAACTCCAGTAGTAGCACCCTGAACAACACCAGCACCCTGATCACCTGTGCATCCTGGAGCTGTTGATCTACCAAAAGTACCCCCATGGGAACTCCTTTGAATAGTGGCCCTTTTGGCTGCAAGTAAAACAACTAGAGGTGATACCTTGTCTGCATTGTCCCATATGATGCTTCTTGTAGTTCTCACAAAGGGGATAATCTCTTGGATAAGGATAACTGCATCAACTGCCTCTAAACCTCGATCCAGTACTGCTGGCCCCAGAATGCTGCCTCTGGGATCGATTTCTTTTACTCTGATTCCTTTGACTGGATGTATCAGAGGAGAATCTATAAGATGCACTGCTAGAGGAAGAAGCTGAACCTAACATACCTAAACTCATCATATTTGAATGACCCTTGCTAGGTCCACCTCCTTCAAATCTTTGAACCTGAGATTGCATCTGCTTCTGCTTCTCCTTTTTAATGTCCTCACCTTTAACAGCTGCATTGACAAGCTCATCAAAGTTATCTCGAGTTAGGGCATGGTGGTCAGAGTCGCTATGATGTTTAACTTCAGACCCAATTCAAATCTTCTGCATTTTGCCTCTTAAGTGGCAACCATATCCGGCATTAAACGGGACAAGCGAGTAAACATAACTGACATCTCCCCTTGCCTCAAATTTGTAAATTCTTTATATTTTCATTGTTAAGCTGCTGCGTTGAAGTATCTATGCATGAACAAACTCCTAAAAATATCCCATAGTGTGTCAATAGCAACCGTACATGTAGAACACCACCAAAAATAAGCATCACTCAAAAGCAGTCCCGTTGTAGCCATAGTCCTGTGTTCTGGGGTAAGGTGTAGACGATCACAAATCTACTCCATTTGCACTAACCAAGCTTCACATACATCAGGCTCTGTGAACCAAGAAAAATCAATAGCTCCAACCCTCATAACTTTGGTCACTGGATCATTATCCTCAATACGAACGAGGTTCCTGAACCAACCAGGCATACACTGATCTGCCTCGTTAGTATCGTGAGTTCCACGACTCACTGTCCTGATATCTCGGGCTCCACATCGAGAAGGCATTCCAATGAATCAAAACAAATTAGTTCACAAAACACAAAGTATTCAACCACGAGAATTCAAACATTTAAAAACACACAACCCCGTGAGCATTTGATGGGGATTCGCCGGCCGATCAGGCCATCGCTCCGGAAATGTTGTGCATTCTTATATGCCCTTAGTAGCATGACTAAAGAAGTTTATAGAACATATAACCTAATACTTTGATGCCAACTGAAAGGACTCAAACCAAAATAAATTTCTAAACTGAGATTAAGCTCTAATAACACATGAATAATTGAGGAAGTTCTACCAAAATTTCGTCATAACCTCCTCACAAAGTAGACGAACCAAAAACCTGAAAATGTGGAAACATTTCTACACACAAGTCCAACAACAAAACCGTGAGCCTTCGGGGCTCACCGGCCTATTCAAGTCTCAACAATACAAAAGTAGGAAATACGAGGGAACAATACAAATTTACTGGTGCATACTTAAATTTAAGTTTACATATGAGCGGAAGCAAATAAAACATAGACATGGTATTCAAAGCAACTCCTAGTACACACATGGAATGAGCTAGTAGGCTATGCATGAAACTTATTAGTAGAGAAGTGAAACTCGAATGCTAACCTTTGTTGTCGATGTGCACCCACAGATGGAATACTGCACATTGGGCAAATGAAACTGAATGGCCCAGGAAAATACATATAAAATAAGGAAATTGTTAGGGTGAGTTGACGAAAATAATAATCAAGTATACGTAAAAACAAAAATAGTTTATGCCTTGCCAAAAAGCAAATAATGATAAAACACTAAGCGAGTTGAGAGTAAACTCTCAATGTCCAAGTGATGTGGAGGCATCGTCTAGGGACCTTTGATCTGAGACGATAACTATATGTGCAAGGTCATCCAGGGCCTCTGACCCAGGATGACGTGAGTTTCAGGTTAAGGCCTCTAACCCATCCTCATGGATCAACTTTGGAAAGATTACCCCCACACACTTTATGCACTAACAACTAGCCCGTAAGTGTAAAGAGTTATTTCCTCCCGCAAGTATACGGGGTCAAGCTATAGTATTTATTAGAAGTTGAGTGTCGAACCCACGAGGATTGGCCACTATAACTCCTTAGCTTGACTCGATTAAGCACTCAAATTACGGATTAACTAGACACTAATCTTGACACTAAAACTAAAATGAAATACGGATGTGTATCTCCCACTACTAAGTCTTTTGGAGACGTAGCATAGCAAGGGGTGATTAGATTATGGTGAGTGATTGTAGGAGTTGATTCATTGGTCATAACTAATGTAAAGAGATTAAATGGCAAACAAGATTACAATAAGGAAGAATGGTTGGGTAGGGAAATCCGCACTAACCATTTCATGTTCAAATAATGTCCCAATATATGTATGTAATTAAAGTCTATCTCACACAAATGGATGTCCAAATCGTAACATTTTGGGTCACGTTTGATTTTGAACCCAAGTTTCTAGGCCTATTCGAATTCTAGACGACTTGAGCCCAACTTTGAAGTATTTGGTAAACCCGGACTAAGGCCTAAACCATTTAAGGTATACATCTTGACCATATGTCACTTGAGTGAAGTAAACAAGTGTACTATGTGATATTTGTGGAAGATTCCTTATCCCGAACCTCTATTAGAGGACCCGGGAGAAAGTAAGTGAATCTTCCAATCCGCACTTTGTGAGTTACCAACCGAAAGACCCAACTAGTAGCCACAATAACCTCTCGATTCAATGTGTGCTTGACCAAAACTCTTTAAGTCTATTGAGACTCAAGGGGGCTCTAGTCCTTGCTTAGTGCTAAGGAAACCAAAATTTAAGGTAAACCCTCTTGGAATAGACCATAATCATGTTTACATGCTCATCTAGCCTTGGGTGAGTAGCTAATTCAACCAAGGTCTCATTTTTAGCTCCTTAATGCATACATCAACTTAGCTAAGGTAACCACATGTATAAACAAAACCATACATGAAGCTCAAGCACATAAACATCCACAAACACATAGTAATCTCATTCACATACACATGTTTCACACAACATACACAAAAACATAAACCATACGTAAATCAATCTATCATTTGTCTACATCAAATGACTAGGTTTCTAACTATAGCCTCTCAAATGGGACTACTCACTACACATAATGAAAATAGAGTCTAGATACATAGAGAAGAGTCAATAGGTATAAGAAATAACCGAAGAGTCCCTTAAACAAGGCCTTCAAGTTCTTCAAGTCCTTCTTCACTTCTTGCTCCTCCTTGCTTCTTGGTTCCACAAAGAGGATGAACCCACCTTAGGCTAGGGTGAAGAGGGTAGAGATGATAGTATGGTGGTGGTGATGGAGGTGTTTGAGGTGGAGGGCAGAGCTAAAGGATTAGGATAATGTTGGGGGCTATAGAGAGAGACTAAAACTATGAGAAAAGTGAAAATGAGGTGAGATATTTGTGATATTAATGGGGAGTTCGACCCTATTAGGTATATGGGAGATATTTTGGTGTTTTGAAATTCAAAATTAGATGCTTAGACATGATCTACAAATTTAGGCTTTTAGGTGGTCCTAATGTGTGACTTATCCCAAGTTATGTGACTTGTATGTGCATCCATCTCTCAAAATATCTTTCTTGCGGGCTTGGACTCTTGGGCCTTGACCCAACTTGTCTTGATTCTTGCCATAGATCGGCGATGACTTACCAGAGTTGACCGTTGACCGGCGTTGACTTTCGTTATTTTCCCGATTTTGCTCCATCTTCTCCGAGGGCCTTGAAAATTCACCCGGCTTCTCCAAAAGTAATTAAATTCCATCTCTTAGAACATTTTTGTGTCAATCCCTCATTTTCTAGCTCAACAACGAAATATAATAAAAATGATGCTTTATTCATAAAAGACAAGCAATAAGCATGAAGTTAGGAATATAATTAGAACACAATTATGGACCTAACGAACTACTTCACACTTAAACTTTACTTGTCCTCATGCAAACAAAGAAGAAAATAATTAAGCTAAGCTAGACTCAAAGCATAAAAATACACAAGGCATATAAGTGTCCCGAATTGATGATCGATTTCCTTGAAAGAACCATGGCTAGATGGATTGAACTTCTTTTGAGCAACACTTTTAAAACATGAAATCAATACACATGTAATAAGCTGAAATGGTCATGCTATATGCCAAGCCAAAGGCATCACAATGAGTTGTATTTAAACTAACATGTCTCATAACCATCAAACGCACTAGATATCACTCAATGCACACAAGTGTTTGAAGGTTAGTGTTTACACTAAAAAATCGTATTAATCACATGTTTTCCAAAAGCTTGCTTTTTAACCAAGTGCTCCAACAATCCATAAACACAAGCATTTTTAAATGAAGAGGACTTCATCAAGGGTTGTAATAGGGGTAGGGCTAAGGTATTCAATATTTGGATAAGTAGTGGTAACACGTTCCAAAGATTTAGTCGTAGCACCCAAATTTGTCGCTCTCACACTCTTCAAAAGCATCACCATGGTTAATATTTACTAGCAAGAGCCGAATTTCATCTTGTTGGATCCAAGAATCATTCTAAACTACCATTGAGCTTTGTGGATAGGCCAAAGGCCATGTTTTCTTACTTTTAGGCATTCACTTAATAATACACTCCATATCCACAAGTATGGGGGACATTACTCCAAATTCTACACATAAACCTATTGCCAGAGAGCTCACATCTTTTTTTTTTTTTACATTCTTTTGTAGATCTCAACATTACTCTTGTTTACATTTTCTTTTCGGCAATTAACACATACAAATTGTTTGAACAAGTCTATCTCTATACGTACATACACATTATGCCTTAGACAACCTTATCTACACTCCATCTCTTGAATGCTAGCTTGGAATTTCCTACCAAGTCTTTAGAACAAGGGTAATGATTTCTACACTTGGCTAAGTGTTTAGGTACATACATGGATATGAAAGAAAGGATAAAAATGGGCTAAAAGGGGCTATCTAGGGGTGTCGCAACTCCTGCGCACATAAGGGATACATGGTTATTTGGCTAAAGTGGTGATCATCCTAATGCCTCTATCATTTTTGTAAACAACTTATGATTTGGAAAATGTTTTACATAGTTTCAATCAAGTTATAGATTACACAATGAACAAAACATGTCACACATGAAACAATAGGTGTATAATGTAATCATGCATGCACAATTAGGCTCAAAATCTCACAAGGGCATGGATAGTTTTGAAAAACATGTCAATCCTTCTTTTTCTCATGTAAACGCATTTTGAATGACATATGCACTTTTCAAACTGATTAAACAAGCGTTGTTTTCTCTTCTTAAACATGCTCAAAATTATGCAATATACTAGGCATTAGTTCAATCTCATCATTGGAAGTGGTTATTGGAACACAAAACATACCAAAACACACATATTTTTGCATTACATTTTCTCACATTTTTCAAAAAAAATTTATATATTTTTTTTATGGATTTTAGGATAAGGAGTGATAATGACTTAGCCGTCTGCCTCACACTTTAGAATCAAATTGTCCTCAATTTGCATCAAAGCACATAACAAACAAAGTGTACACAAGATAGCAAGGGCATCATCATTTCACATTTTATTCTCCTAATACATGTTCTCCTAGGCATAACAATTAGCATGCAATCACACTTAAAGAGCTATATAGTTTCTAAGAAGTAATAAAACTATTAGAGTCCTATCAACCACAATGGGGGAATGCATACTAATCATATTTCAAAGGAAAAACGATATTGTAATCTAACATATAACATGAGGGGACCTCATACTTATACAAGATACCATATTCTATGTAACTCCAAACAATACACTAATGTGACTTAAGCATCATTCCTAAACATGTCCATATTATGCAAAGAAGTAAAGAGAGCAGAGATAAAGAGGGTGCAAACGCTTTAAAGACTGGCTTCTAGCTCCATATGCATGAATATGTAAACCCACGAAGGCCACGTTGGTCCTCGCCATCCAAAATTACATATTGTGCGACCCGAACCGGAAATGGTATGTTTATCAGCTTGATTTGCGAGTTTCACGAATAGTCACGATTTTGTCGTAATTGGTTGATATGGCGGGCTTGTTAACGACTAAATTATCGGGCAAGAATTTGACTTGAGTTCCTTCATGAAAGTTGTAGAGAATTTAATTTCGAATTCGTAGGAATTTCCGGAGGATTATTTCGAGTTACATGGAATAAGTTATGAATATTTTTGGCCATTGGATTTAGTCGTGTTTATCCGTTTGGTTTCGATACAATTTGGACGATACGTGTATGGTATAAATACGGAAAGAATACATCACGATTTTAGAAAGTTTCCCAAAATGAAAATCTGGCCCGTTGACCACTTTGACCCGTGGGTCAAAATTGACCCATTTCAGGCCGTGACTTTCTCGCCTTCGATATGCCTTATTCTGGCATCTTTTGGTCGTGATGTGACGATCCGTAACATAATCAGTAGTGTAATCAGCTTTATTCATGAGTTAGCGCATAATCGCAGTTCTCCGATAGTTGATTGAATCGCTAGACTTGATCACGACTTAATTATTGGCCGAGAATTTGAGTTGAGTCTCTTCTCGAGAGTTGTTGTGCGCGTGATTTCGAGTTCGTGGGCGGTTCCGGATTATTATTTCGACGACCGAGGAATATAATATGAATATTTGAAATTTCGGAATATTGTCGAGTTTATCCGTTTGTGTTCGAGTCTATCCGAATTGTGATTGTGATCCGTTTTGGACCGTTGATCGACCCGAACCGTAAATGAAATGATTATCGACTTGATTTGCGAGTTTCGCGATTTGTCGTGATTTCGACTTAATCTGTTAATATTGCGGCTTCGTTAGCGACTAAATTATCGGACAACAATTTGATTTCGGATTCTTCGCGGAAGTTGTAGAGAATTTAATTTCGAACTTGTGGGAACTTCCAGAGAATTTTTCTGAGTTACGAGGAATAAGTTATGAATATTTTCGTCCATCGAACATTGTCGTATTTATCCGTTTGGGGTTTGATACACGTACGGTATAAATACGGAAACGATACATGACATTTTTGGAAACTTTCCAAAAAGAGAAACTTTGGTGTTGACTGGGTTGACCACGGGTGGGTCGACCTGTTTGGGAGGCCGATTGGGTTCGCCGGATTTGAGGCCAATTCCGGCCATATTTTGGCAAGGTTTCTTCACGAGTCTTGTTGGGCTTGAGTTGCTCTTTAACTTGGTAGCTGGTTCCCCTAGGTGGCCGAAGGAGGAAGAATTTTGGTGGCAAAATTCATGGTTTTCCGGCGTAAATCGGTGGCGGTCGGAGGTGGCTTTTCCGGCGGTGTTGGAGCTCGGGGTTTGGAGGCTTTTGTTAGCCTCGAGCCAAGGAAGCTATTGCAAGTGGTTTTAAGGGTTGCCGTGGCCGGAGGAAGGAGATCCGTCGATTTGAAATTCCGGTAAGGGTTTGGAACTTTGAGTTGATTTTTTTGGAGGTTTTCCGGTCAAAATTGGCCTTAACTTATAACTGTAAAGTTGTTGGAATCGTCGAGATCATCAAAACCATGTGTAGCATGAAATTTTTTGGGCAGGTTGGAATTTCTGGCGGCGCCACCGTCCGCGGCGACGACTTTTCGTCCGACGTGTTTTTCGACGAGTTATATGTCGTTTCGCTCGAAATCGCGCCCCGATCGTAGTGGTGAGGTTTGTTTTTCGAATTGAGCATCAGAAGTTATAGCGAGGTTTTATGGTGTGATTATCGGATTTTCGACGATTTCGTCGTTATTGAATTATATGTTTCCGGGAACGGTTGTTTCTCGTGATATGATTTGAGTTGTCAAGTTATGAATTTCAGCAGTGGATTTTATGATTATTCAGGGGTTTGTGATCGTTCGTTTGGCGAGGGATTTTCCGCCGGATCACGGGATTAACGCGTATTGCGTTACGCTCACCTGTGAGTGGACAATTTCTTTTCACTGATAATCGCGAGTCTTTATACACGTTTTACGAGCATGAGCATGCATACAAGATTATAATTTATATGAGCATGTATTATATGATTATGCCTATACAATTATACATTACGTATATGCATTTACTTATTGCTTTATACATTTACATCGAACTATTTAAGATTTGGTTTACACAGAGTACAGTCATAGTATATGTTGTTGTATCGATACACTTGCATCCCGGCTGATCCCCGAGGATCTTTACTGGGGGAGGCTGTGACCCCTGACCCGAGGCCTTTACCCGAGGCGGGGGGGGGGGGGGGGACCTCTGACCTGAGGCATTTTTGGCTAGAATCACGTGTGGGTCTGGGATCCCGTGATTCGAACTGTATTAGCACGGATGTGTCCATGAGCGACCCCATGAGATTTTTACATGCATGCTCTGTACGCTGGAGGAGTTTGTGTTCACCTCGTGTACTATATCATATTCTTTCAATTTGACTCGCATATGTTTTTAAAACATATACTATTTGGCGAAAGACATTTATTTTCTTCCACTCACTCTAACGGTTTTCATGTCTTTCCCCTGAGATTTTTGGTTTCTGTGCCCAGTTTGCAGTTCGAACTCTGATGTCGCACGTCGTGGTCGGAGGCATAGTATTCGAGCTACCTTGTTTCTTCCAGTAGGTTTCTTGTTCTACCTGTTGTGGTATATTTATAATTATACATTAGAGGTCGCTCTGAGTATTCTGATGTATACTTTTATACAATTTTTCCCTGGATTTCTATAAAATATAGTTTTATTGATTATTTTTGAAAGGACCCAACCCCGATTCAGTTACCTAAATCGGAATCGAACCCCTTCGAAAATACGAACCAACAAAAATTTTTCAAAATTTCGGCAGAGTTTCGTTACTAACGTGGAATTGCATAAACTTGCACCCTGTAAACAACACTTCATCCTATGCCACAAAAGCCAAATCATGGGCACCAATCCCATCCGGATTTCTCAACATCAATATGAATCATAAACAGCAAACAGTACTGTAGTATATATGTATATATCCGAGAAAATCCGTATAAACAAGTATCAGAATGTATCAGAGCGACCTCTAAAGTAAAACATATACAATATGTACATCAGTAGGCGAAACAATAACCTACTGGAAAAACACAGGTGACTCTGATCACTAGCCTCCACACCGCGACGTGAAAACACCAAAACCTGAACTGCAACTGGGCACGGAAAACGAAAAGTGGAAGGTATGGTTCGCTTCCTCTTTTGATTTCGAGTGTGATGGTATTTGGTTTTGACTGAATTGATGCCGTTTTGATTGAACCCGAATTGGGTCCGATTCGGTGATGTCGCCGTTAATGGTTGGCCATTTTCCGGCGAGGTTTGGAGGTGGTGGTTTGGGGGGAAAGACTCCCCTTGCTCCTCTGAATCTCATGGTGTAATTAGTTTAATCTGAGGTTGTGTTTTTGGGATGCTCCGATTAGGATCCGATTTGAAATTCCGATTTGAATTTCGATGTAATTGATGATGTTAGAGCTGGAATTGGGCTATGAGGTAGTTGACAAAGTGATTTGAAATGAGAACTTGAAATCTGGAAGTTTTGGCCGTGGAATTCCACCGTTGACGGCGCGCCGCCGCCGGCGGCGGTCAACGGCGGAGCTCCGGCCAAGAGTTGACTTTTTGGATTTTGGTGTAATTAGTGTCGTTTTTCTCGAAATCACACCCTGATTATCGTCCAGAGGTTTTCGGGTTGATTTGGTTAGCCGATTTTCAGTCGAGGTTTCGAGTGGGGATTTCGGAAATTCCGTAATTCATTTTGTAACGCATTGCATATTTCCGGGAACGGTTGGTTTCCGTGATTCAGTACAGGGTTAAGAACTATGATTTTGATCAGTTATGTTTTGTGAATGTTCAGGAGACCGAGATCGAGATCGGGATCGTGACCGAGCTTCTGGCGAGGGATCTTCCGCCAGTCCTCGAGATTAGTGCGAGTACGCGTTTTGCTTACCTGTGAGTGGACAATTTCTTTTCACGGAAATGATTGCGAGTCTTTTATATGATTTTCGAACTTGAGCATGTGTACGAGATTACGAGTTATACGAGCATGTGTTAGCTGATTATGCTTATATCATTATATATTACGTATATGCATTTATATGCTGTATATTGCTTTTGCATCGAAATGTTTATGATTTGGTTTACACAGAGTACAGTCTTGGTTATGTTGTTGTATCGATACACTTGCCTCACGGCTGATCCCCGATGGTAGGCTTATTGCCAGGGGAGGCTGTGACTCCTAACCCGAGGTCTTTACCGGGGGGAGGCAGACCTCTGACCTGAGGCCTTTCTGGCTAGAGTCACGTGTGGGTCTGGGATCCTGTGATTCGGACTGTACTAGCACGGAGGAGTCCATGAGTGACCCCGTGGGATTTTTACTTACATGCTCAGTACACTGGGGGAGTATGAGTTTTACCTCGTGTACTTGTTATTTTATTTACCTGGACTCGCATATGTTATTTTAAACATATATATCAACTGGTGAAAGACATTTATTTTCGTCCACTCACTCTAACGTGTTTACTGTCTTTCCCCTGGGCTTTTCGGTTTCCGTGCCCAGTTGCAGATCAGGTTTTGGTGTTTTCACGTCGCGGTTTGGAGGCTAGTGATCAGAGTTACCTGTGCTTTCCAGTAGGTTCTTGTTTCGCCTACTGATGTGTATATTGTATATGTTTTACTTTAGATGTCGCTCTGATACATTCTGGTACATGTTATACGGATTTTCTTGGATATACATATATACATAGTACAGTTTGTTTAATGTTATTGATTATATTGATGTTGAGAAATACGGATGGGATTGGTGCCCACGGTTTGGCTTTTGTGGCATAGGATGAAGTGTTAATTTCTGGGTGCAGGTTATGGCAATTCCACGTTAGTGACGAAACTCTGCCGAAATTTTGGAAAATTTTTGTTGGTTCGTATTTTCGAAATGGTTTGATTCCGGTTTAGGTAACTGAATCGGGATTGGGTCCTTTCAGCTTGGTATCAGAGCATTAGGTTGTCAGATTCTGTAGACTCTTGTAGTTGTGACGCTTAGGGTATTTGAGTTGATACAGCATGACTGGAGTGATGACCCGACTGGCCAGCGGTACTCATCAATACTTTGGGTGTTGTGTGTCCCCAAATATCTGCGGTTTCATGATTACGTTCCTTCTGCTTGTACCTAATGCTTGTCTTGTATCAGTAGGATGCCTCCTCGACGTGGTCCCCGTGTTTATCAGGATGATGATCCTGATGAGGATCGCCGAACGCGCGACTTGCTGATGCGAGTGGTACGTTTGGAAGAGCGTTTTGACCCTGTGGTCAAGGCTCGCACTGCGGGTGCTACTGTGTTTTCGGGTTCAGTTGATCTAGAGATATGCGAGGCATGGTTGGTTCAGATTGAACGTGTTTATGAGCGTCTGCAGTTTACTCCTGAGCAGATGACAGTAGCCGCAGTTGGTTTACTTGAGGGTGATGCATACCTTTGGTGGGTTAGCACCGACAGAGTTCCTATGGATACTCCGTGGACATTGTTTCGTGATCTGTTTATACAGAGGTATTTTAATCAGGCCACCCAACAGCGCAAGTACGAGGAGTTTACGAACTTGAGGCAGGGCAGTTTGTCTGTACTTGAGTATCGGGATCGGTTTACCCGTTTGTCTCGTTTTGCGCGGGATATGGTGGCTACAGAGGAAGCCAAGTGTCGTAGGTTTGAGCTGGGATTGAATCTGAATATTAAGGCGACCTTGACTACGATGCCTCGGAATAACTTTGATGAGTTTGTCAGTGCCGCACTCCGAGGCGAGGATATTGAGCACGAGAGACAGCTGAGGTACCAGCCGAGACGATTTGAGGAAGGTGGACCGAGTCAGGGGCCTTCAAAGAGGCACTGTTCTGATACTTTTGGTTCAGCTTCATCCTCAGGCGGTGGATCACATCAACCACCAGTGGGTATGTCGAGGCAGAGATTGAGGAGGTGGAGAGATCGACCATAGCGGCCACAGGCTAGTGCAGGTTCCAGCGGTTCTAGTTATCCCTCGCCTGAAGCACGATCACGATCCCGATCCCGATCTCCTGAATATTCACAAAAATATAACAGATCAAAATCATAGTTGTCAACCCTGTACTGATGCACAGAAACCAACCGTTCCCGGAAATATGCACTGCGGTACAAAACGATAAACGAAATTCCCGAAATCCTAACTCGAAACCTCGACTGAAAATCGGCTAACCAAATCAACCCGAAAACCTCTGTACGATAACCAGGGCGTGATTACAAGAAAAATGACATTATAATTGTCGAAATCTGAAAAGTCAACCCTTGCCGGAGCTCCGCCGTTGACCGCCGCCGGTGGCGGCGGCGCGCCGTCAACGGTGAAATCTCACGGCGAGATTCTCCAGATCACAAGATCAAGCCAAGGCGAACCATTTTCCCTTCTTCCACAACGTCCAAATCCCACCAGACCACTTCAATTTCTCGATTTCAACTCAAATTAAACACAAGGGAAGACTCACGAGGTCAAGGGGAGTCGAACCCCCCTAACCTCCACCACCGAGGTTCGCCGGAACACGGCCAACCATCATCGGCGATGAACTCGAACTCGGCCCGATTCGGAACCCAACAAATCCTCCCTCGAAATCAAAAGGGGAAACTAACCGTACCTGTCATGTGGCCGGAGGTGGCCGGGAAGTGGTCGTTGGACGGCAAGAACCGAAACGGAAAGTTTCCTCCCTCGGTCAACTGTCAACGGTTTCCAAAAATGGAAAGTCAAAGCTGGTCAACGCCCGAAATGAAATTCTCGACTATTTCTCGACTTTTCGATATTTATACTCGCGCCTCGGGTCAATCGACGGTCCAAAATGAATATACGAAATGATTCGGATAAACACAAAACAATCGAATAAACTCGTCGGAACCCGAAACTTCGAATAATCATAAAATATTCCTTGGTTATCGGAAAAATCTTCCGGAACCACCCTCGAGCTCGAAATCATGTACTCTACAATTTCCTTGAAGACACTCAACTATTCTCGACCGAAAACAAAGTCGCGAATCGAATCGGCAAAACACTTATACGACATAAAACTGCGACTAAACTCAATCTCGAGAATCGTGCCAAACATGCATCAGATTCAAGTTCGGGTCGTCACAAATCTACCCCCCTTAAAGAAATTTCAACCTCAAAATTTACGTACCTGTCAAGTGAACAGATGAGAATACTGCTCCCGCATACACTGCTCGGTCTCCCAGGTGGCCTCCTCAACCGAGTGGTTCTGCCACAAGACCTTCACCAGCGGAATCACACGGTGCCTCAACTCCTGCTCACGACGATCGAGAATCTGCACTGGCTCCTCAACATACGATAAATCCTCCCTGATCGGCCACTGCTGTGGGGCTAACACATGTGAAGGATCTGAAATGTACTTCCGCAACATCGAAACATGGAAGACATCATGCACACGAGCCATCTCAGCCGGTAACTCCAGTCTGTAAGCAACAGCTCCATCCCTCTCCCTAATCTCATACGGACCAATGTACCGCGGTCGAAGCTTGCCACGCTTCCCGAAACGCACAACTCCCCTCCACGGAGATAGTTTCAGGAAGACCCAATCACCAATCACCAACCTCGAACTCTAAACTCTTTCTCCTCACATCTGCATAACTCTTCTGCCGATCCTAGGCGATCCTCAATCGATCCCGGATAACCTGTATGTCCTCCATACTGCTTTTCACCAGATCGGGGCCAATCGGCCAACGGTCGCCCACCTCACTCCAACATAATGGAGTGCGACACTGCTTCCCGTACAGAGCCTCGTACGGTGCCATCTCAATACTGGCCTGATAGCTATTGTTGTAGGCGAACTCAATCAAATGTAACTGCTGATCCCAGTTCCCACGAAACTGCAACACACATGATCTCAGCATATCCTCAAGAGTCTGAATGGTCCGCTCGGACTGCCCGTCAGTCTGAGGATGAAAAGCTGTACTAAACCGCAACCTCGTGCCTAACGCTCGCTGTAAAGCCTGCCAAAACTCAGAAGTAAACTGACTATCTCGGTCAGAAAAAATGGACACAGGCACACCATGCAAGCGAACAATCTCTGATAAGTACAACTTGGCCAATCTACCCACTGAAACCTTCCCTGGAAGTGCAAGAAAATGTGTGGATTTCGTCAGTCGGTCAACAATAACCCAAATGTCAGTGTTGCCCCCCAAAGTACGCGGCAACTGATAGACGAAATCCATCGTAATGTGCTCCCACTTCCAAACTGGAGTCTCAAGTGGCTGTAGTTTTCCTGCAGGTTTCTACCTCTCTGCCTTTACCTGCTGACAGATCAAACATCGACTCACGTACGCGGCAATCTCCCGCTTCATGTTGCGCCACCAATAGTACGCTCGAAGAGTACGAAACATCTTCGTACCTCCGGGATGCATCGCATACGCTGAACTGTGGGCCTCGTCCAGAATCTCCTTCTTCAAGTCCTCGTCTCTGGGTACACATAACCTGCCTCTGAACAATAACGTACCGTCGTCGCTCAATCGGAACTCTGTAGGCTCACCATTCCGTATCATGGTCTTCTTGCCCAACAGGTAAGAATCCGAATCCTGGGCCTCTCATACCTGATCAACCAGTACGGGTTGAACCTGAAAACTGGTTAACAAAGCTCCATCATCATTATACCCAAACACAGCACTCGTAGCTCGAAGCCTCGGCTAACATCGATACTCTGGCCACACACATGTGAAACAACGAGGCTCCAGATTTTCGGCTAAGTGTATCTACCACAACATTGGCCTTCCCCGGATGGTACTCGAACGTGCAATCGTAATCGTTGATCAACTCCATCCATCGGCGCTGCCTCATGTTCAGATATGGCTGCGTCCGCAAGTAGGTGAGACTCTTGTGGTCAGTGAAAATCTTACACTGAGCACCATACAGGTAATGTCTCCAACTCTTCAACGCTAACACGATAGCGGCTAACTCCAAATCATGCGTCGGGTAGTTGGCCTCATGTGGTTTCAGTTGTCTGGAACCATATTCCACGACTCTACCATGCTGCATCAACACACAGCCAAGGCCCAACTTCGACGCATCACTGTACACAACAAACTCACCACTATCATCTGGCAATGTA
The DNA here is from genome assembly GCA_946800695.1 of Geum urbanum. NCBI lineage: Eukaryota > Viridiplantae > Streptophyta > Magnoliopsida > Rosales > Rosaceae > Geum > Geum urbanum. The sequence goes on along the minus strand of OX327003.1, from coordinate 19,210,302 downwards.
AGAACCGGTGCGGTAGTCAGTCTCTCCTTCAGGAGCAAATAACTCTCCTCGCACGCATCAGACCACTCAAACTTGACGCCCTTCTTTGTCAACCTGGTCAGTGGTGTAGCAATCGGGGAGAAATCCTTTACAAACCGTCGATAATAGCCTGCTAACCCCAAGAAACTCCGAATCTCCGGCACAGTAGTGGGTCTACTCCAGTTCAGCACGGCCTCGATCTTGTCAGGATCAACATTAACTCTCTCAGCCGAAATCACGTGGCCCAGAAAATTCACACTATCCAACCAGAACTCACACTTGCTAAACTTTGCGAACAACTGATGGTCCCGCAAAGTCCGTAACACTACTCGTAAGTGCTTCCTGTGCTGGCCCACACTCCTGGAATAGATCAGGATATCATCAATGAATACAATAATGAACTCCTGGAATAGATCAGGATATCACCCGATTCATCAAGTCTATGAAAGCTGCGGGGGCATTGGTCAACCCAAACGGCATAACCAAAAACTCATAGTGCCCTTACCGCGTCCTGAAAGCTATCCTGGCAACATCTGAATCTCGGATCCTCAACTGGTGATATCCGGATCGAAGGTCAATCTTTGAAAAGACTGCTGCTCCCTTCAGCTGATCGAACAAGTCGTCAATCCGCGGCAACGGATACTTATTCCTCACTGTAATCTGATTCAGTTTCCGATAGTCGATGCACAACCGCATGGACTCGTCCTTCTTCCGCACAAACAACACTGGAGCACCCCACGGAGAAACACTCGGTCGAATGAATCCTTTCTCTAACAACTCCTGGAGCTGAATCTGCAACTCCTTCAACTCCGCAGACACCATCCGATACGGTGTCTGGGAAATTGGTCCAGTTCTGGTAATAACTCAATGTTAAAATCAATCTCCCGTACAGGGGGTATACCAGGTAACTCTGCTGGAAACACATCTGGAAACTCAGACACAACCTCAATACTACCCAGATCTGGCACTGCAGCTGTAGTGTCCACAACATGGGCTAAGTAAGCAACACAACCCTTCTTCATCAACCGATCCGCCCTCACCGCGGAAATCAAACACGATAGTGAAGTGTTCTTCTCGCCACGGAACAGTATCTCAGGTAACCCTGGTCGTTGAAACGCGACCTCCTTCCTGTGGCAGTCAAACATGGCCCAGTGCGACTCCAAAAAGTCCATACCCAATATCAAATCAAAATCCACAATATCAAGCAGTAACAGATCTGCGGCTAGTCCATGACCACCAATAAACACCTCACAATCTCGGTAAACCCAACCGATGCTCACAACCTCACCTGACGGATACAACACTCTCCACAACCCCAGAAGTGGAGATGCAGGTACCGTAGCTAATGAATACAGTCTAAATGATATGAATGAATGTGTAGCGCCCGGATCTAACAATGCAAGTACAAGAATACCAAAAACAAGTAACGTATCGATAACGACCTCTGGTGAAGCTCTGCCCTCACGTAGAGTCATAGCATGCACCCTCGCCTGTCCGGCTGGTCGTCCTCGCTGGGGCTGTCCCTGCTGTCTGCCCTGACCCGCAAACTGTGTCGGTCGAGCTCCCGTAATAGTACCTCGCTCAACTCCGGAACTCTGGGCCGCCTGTCCACCAGCACCATACGATTGAGGACACTCTCTTGAATAGTGACCCACCTGGCCACAGCTATAGCAAATAACTGTACTCCGCTGACATACACCAGAGTGATACTTGTTGCAGAAGCTACATAATGGATGGTCCCGCGGTACAGCAAACGTGCCACCGGTACGCCGCGGATAACTAGAACCGCTGGAACTCCCACTAGCCTGTGGTCGCTGCGGTCGTTCTCTCCTCCATAACGATCTCCGTCTAGGTACACCAGCTAGTGGTCGATATGATCCACCGCCTGAAGATGAAGCTGAACCAGAAGTATCAGAACTCAGCCTCTTCGAAGGCCCCTGACTCGGTCCACCTTCCTCCAACTATCTCGGCTGGTACCTCTGCCGCTGTCTCTCCTGCTCAATGTCCTCGCCTCGGAGTGCAGCACTAACAAACTCATCAAAGTTGTTCCGAGGCATCATCGTCAATGTCGCCTTGATGTTCAGATTCAATCCCAGCTCAAACCTACGACACTTGGCTTCCTCGGTAGCCACCATATCCCGCGCAAAACGAGACAAACGGGTAAACCGATCCCGATACTCAAGTACAGACAAACTGCCCTGCCTCAAGTTCGTGAACTCCTCGTACTTGCGCTGCTGGGTAGCCAGATTAAAATACCTCCGCATAAACAGATCACGAAACAATGTCCATGGAGTATCAACCGGAACTCTGTCGGCGCTAACCCACCAATAGTATGCATCACCCTCAAGTAAACCAACTGCGGCTACTGACATCTGCTCAGGAGTAAACTGCAGACGCTCACAAACACGTTCAATCTGAACCAACCATGCCTCATATATCTCTGGATCAACTGAACCCGAAAACACAGTAGCACCAGCTGTACGAGCCTTAACCACAGGGTCAAAACGCTCTTCCAAACGCAGCACTCGCATCAGCAAGTTGCGCGTTCGGCGATCCTCATCAGGATCATCATCCCGATCAACACGGGGACCACGTCGATGAGGCATCCTACTGATTTAAGACAAGCATTAGGCATAAGAAGAAAGAACGTAATCATGAAACCGCAGATATTTGAGAATAAACAACACCCGAAGTATTGATGAGTACCGCTGGCCAGTCGGGTCATCACTCCAGTCATGCTGTATCAACTCAAATATCCTAAGCGTCACAACTACAAGAGTCTACAGAATCTGACAACCTAATGGCTCTGATACCAAGCTGAAAGGACCCAACCCCGATTTAGTTACCTAAATCGGAATCGAACCCCTTCGAAAATACGAACCAACAAAAATTTTTCAAAATTTTGGCAGAGTTTTGTTACTAATGTGGAATTGCATAAACCTGCACCCTGTAAACAACACTTCATCCTATGCCACAAAAGCCAAACCGTGGGCACCAATCCCATCCGGATTTCTCAACATCAATATGAATTATAAACAGCAAACAGTACTGTAGTATATATGTATATATCCGAGAAAATCCGTATAAACAAGTATCAGAATGTATCAGAGCGACCTCTAAAGTAAAACATATACAATATGTACATCAGTAGGCGAAACAATAACCTACTGGAAAAACACAGGTGACTCTGATCACTAGCCTCCACACCGCGAAGTGAAAACACCAAAACCTGAACTGCAACTGGGCACGGAAACCGAAAAGCCCAGGGGAAAGACAATAAACACGTTAGAGTGAGTGGATGAAAATAAATGTCTTTCACCAGTTGATATATATATGTTTAAAATATCATATGCGAGTCCAGGTAAATAAAAACAACATCATGGTACACGAGGTAAAACTCATACTCCTCCAGTGTACTGAGCATGCAAGTATAAATCCCACGGGGTCACTCATGGACACACACTGTGCTAGTACAGTCCAAATCACAAGGTCCTTGGTCCCCGTGAATCTAAGCCAGAAATGGCCTCGGTTCCGGGGAAAACGCCCCTTACCGGTCAGGTAGGGATGACGACGCCCCTCCTGGATGGCCTACCATCGGGGATCAGCCGAGAGGCAAGTGTATCGATACAACAACGTAACTGAGACTGTACTCTGTTAAAACCAAATCACAAACAATTCGATGCAAATGCATGAAACAGCATATAAGTATATGTATATTCGTATACGTATATCCATATAAATATAATCGTATAATCGTAAAACACATGCTCATGTCATCCGAAATCTCATACGCATGCTCAAGTTCATAAATCATATAAAAGACTCGCAAGAATTCCGTGAAAAGAAATTGTCCACTCACAGGTGAGCAAAACGCGCACTCGCGCTAATTTCGTGGTCCGGCGGAAGATCCCTCGCCTGAAGCACGATCACAATCCCAATCTCGATCTCTTCAATATTCACAAAAACATAACTGATCAAAATCATAGTTGTCAACCCTGTACTGATGCACGGAAACCAACCGTTCCCGGAAATATGCACTGCGGTACAAAACGATAAACGAAATTCCCGAAATCCCAACTCGAAACCTGGACTGAAAATCGGCTAACCAAATTAACCCGAAAACCTCTGTACGATAACCAGGGCGTGATTACGAGAAAAATGACATTAAAATTGTCGAAATCTGAAAAGTCAACCCTCGCTGGAGCTCCGCCGTTGACCGCCGCCGCCGGCGGTGGCGCGCCGTCAACCGTGAAATCTCACGGCGAGATTCTCCAGATCACAAGATCAAGCCAAGGCGAACCATTTTCCCTTCTACCATAACGTCCAAATCCCACCGGAACCCGTCCAAAATCAGCCCGAAACCCGAACGGAAATCTCCTCCGGTGAACTAATCGGACCACTTGAATTTCTCGATTTCAACTCAAATTAAACATATGGGAAGACTCACGAGGTCAAGGGGAGTCGAACCCCCCTAACCTCCACCACCGAGGTTCGCCGGAACACGGCCAACCATCATCGGCGATGAACTCGAACTCGGCCTGATTTGGAACCCAACAAATCCTCATCAATTCTTATCAAACCACACACCAATCCACTCGAAATCAAAAGGGGAAACTAACCGTACCTGTCACGTGGCCGGAGGTGGCCGGAAAGTGGTCGTCGGACGGCAAGAACCGAAACGGAAAGTTTCCTCCCTCGGTCAACGGTCAACGGTTTCCAAAAATGGAAAGTCAAAGCTGGTCAACGCCCGAAATGAAATTCTCGACTATTTCTCGACTTTTCGATATTTATACTCGCGTCTCGGGTCAATCGACGGTCCAAAATGAATATACGAAATGATTCGGATAAACACAAAACAATCGGATAAACTCGTCGGAACCCGAAACTTTGAATAATCATAAAATATTCCTCGGTTATCGGAAAAATCGTCCGAAACCGCCCTCGAGCTCGAAATCACGTACTCTACAATTTCTGTAAATACACTCAACTCAAATTCTCGACTGAAAACAAAGTCGCGAATCGAATCGGCAAAACACTTATACGACATAAAACTGCGACTAAACTCAATCTCGAGAATCGTGCCAAACATGCATCAAATTATGGTTCGGGTCGTCACAATTTTATATTACTGTTATGATATTGAGAAATCCAGATGGGAATGGTGCCCACGGTTTGATTTTTGTGGCATAGGATGAAGTGTATTTTCCGGGTGCAGGTTATGGCAATTCCGCATTAGTAGCGTTACTCTGCCGAAATTTTTATGATTTTTGTTGGTTCGTGTTTTCAGAAGGGGTTTGATTCCAGTTTAGAAAACTAAATTGGGGTTGGGTCCTTTCAGCTTGGTATCAGAGCATTAGGTTTTAGGTTCTGTAGACTTCTGTAGTCGTGTTTACTAAGGATATTTGAGAATGTACAGCATGTCTTGAGTGGTGACCTGACCGGCCGGCGGATACTCATCAATACTCCGGGTGTTGTATGCTTTCAAATATTTGAAGTTCCATGATTACGTTCTACTTGTTGTGAACGATGTTTTATTCATTAGGATGCCTCCTTGACGTGCTTTCCGTGTCGGTACGGTTGTGGATCCTATTGAGGATCAATCGACGTGCGACTTGATAGTGAATTGTGGGCTTGGATGAGCAATTTGAATCAGAGATATGTGTGGCATGGTTTGTCTGGTTGTGCGTGTATGGGCGTCTACATGTTGCCTCAGAGCAGAGAATTGTGGCAGTTGATGTTTTGCCTGAGTCAGATCGTTGCATTTAGTGGGTTGGTATTGTGTGAGTTCCTGTTGCGACTCCATGACCTACATCCAGGTTGTTGTTTATACGGTAATGGTTCAATTAGGCTACCTAACAATGGGATATGGATTGTTTACCCACCTGAGGCAGGGATGTATCGTTCACATGTTTGTTTCCGTTTGCACGTGTTATGTGGCTTCAGAGGATGCAGTGCACGAGGTTCGAGATGAGTTTGAACATGAGCATTAGAGGGATTTTAACTGTTATGCCTCGAGATAACTGTGAAGAGCTTAATGTGCCGCACTCAGAGGCGAGGATATTGAGAAGGAAAGGTATACGCGGTTTCTGATGTGTTGGTTTGAGGAAAGTGGACTTAGTCGAGATTTTGATGAGGTTGAGTTCAGACACCTCGGGATCAGTGACTTCATCAGGCTATGGCCTTTTTGATTGTGTTGGGGGTCATCAGATCAAAGCAGAGGATCCGTTTGGTGGTGGTGGAGATCACAGAGTAGCGGACTTGTTCCTGTGGCATGAGTTTGGGTGATCGTTGGTGATCCTTCCACACAGTAGGCGTCGCTGTGACTTATGTTCGTGGAGCACTTTTAGTTGCTAATGTGGTGGCCAGGAGGGTCACGTTGTGAGGAAGCGTCCTCAGCCAACTGTTTTAGTGGTTCAACAGCTCAGAGTTCAGGAGGAGGTCAAGATGCTATTTCTGGAGTTTGACCAACGCAGACTTCTAGACGAGTCAATCAGCAAAGTCACAATCGACGTGAAAGGCTAATTGGGCATGCCGAAGTTCGTGCCACTACCCTGTGTGAGGACAGAGTTTCTTTGAGGTTACCGTTGCTTGACATCCATGGCTATTGTACCTACATTTCCACTTCCGAGGTTTTGGAGAGTGTTGCATCCATCCGGAGGTTGCAGGATCTTTGTTGGAGGATATGGGTTAGCCGCGGATCTGTTATTGCGGGATATCATCAATTTTGATGTGATGTTGGGTATAGACTTCTTGACGATGCATTGAGCTACGTTCGATGTCACAAGAAGGAGGTGGTGCTTCGACGACCAGGTTTTCCCCGAGATACTGTTTCGCGGTGAGAAGAATAATTTATTACCATGTGTGATTTCAGCGATGATGGTCGAGCGGATGGTGAAAAAGGGTTGTGTTGTTTACTTAGCTCATATTGTGGATACTACGGCTGCTATGCAAGACATTGGCGACATTGAGGTTGTTCCCGAGTCCCCAGATGTGTTTCCGGAGGAGTTACCGGGTATTCCTCCAGTTCGGGAGACCGACTACACCATTGAGCTTTTACCGGGCGCTGGACTCGTATCACCGGCATTTTGTCGTTCAGTGCCAGCGGAGCTGATGGAGCTACAGATTCAACTTCGAGAGTTGCTGGAGGAGATTTTATACGAACCAGTGTATCACCGAGGGGTGCTCTTGTACTATTTGTGCGGAAGAAGGATGGTTCAACGAGGTTGTGCATCGTCTACCAGAAGCTGAATTAGGCTTCAGAGAAGAACGAGTACCCTCCACTTCGGATTGACGACTTGTTTGATCAGCTCACGGGAGCTTCAATCTTTTTGAAGATTGATGTCGAGTCCAGATACGATCAGTTGTGGATCAGTGAGTCAGATGTGGCCAGAATAGCTTTCAGATCACGGTGCGGGCATTACGAGTTCTTGGTCACGCCGTTTGGTTGACCAATGCCCCCACAGTTTTTACGGACTTGATAGACCTGATGTTCAAACGATTCTGGATAAGTTTGCGGTCGTGATCATCGGCAATATCCTGATTTACTCCATGAGTGTGGGCCAGTACCTGAAGCAATTGCGAGCGGTTTTGTGGACCTCGCGAGATGATCAGTTGTTTGCGAAGTTCAGCCAGTGTGAATTTTGGTTGATTAGTGTGAAGATTTTGGGTCACGTGATGTCAGCTGAGGGAGTCAGTGTAGGTCCTGAACAGATAAAGCCATGATTGAATTGGTGTAGACCTACCACCGTGCCAGAGATCAGGAGTTTCTTGAGTTTGGCAGGCTACTATCGGTGCTTTGTATAGGATTATCTCGGATTGCCACTCCACTTTCCGGATTGACAAAAAAAGCGTCAAGTTCGAGCGGTCCGATGCGTGTGAAGAGAATTACTTACTTCTGAAGGAAGGTTGACCGTTGCTTCAGTTTTGACTTTACCTGACGATCGTGGTGAGTTTGTGGTTTATAGCGATGCATCGAGATTAGGATTTGGTGATGCTTGATTAGCATAGCAGAGCGGTGGCTCATGGTTTCAGGCAGTGGAAACTTTATGAAGCTACGTATCCTATGTATGGTTTGGGTGTAGCTGTCTTTATATTAGCATCGGAGAGTTCGAGATACTACTGCTACGGCGTGCAGCGCAGTGTAGGATGTACATTGATTACTTGAGTTTCATCTACTTGCATTTTCGGCCAGATTTGAGCTTGAAGCGGCGTAGATGGATGAGGTCGATTAACGACTATGGCTGCACATTTGAGCTTATCCGAGAAAGGCTAGTAGTTGTACTTTGACTATCCATTTGGGATGTTGTTACTGATGCATTCAATCGGAAGTCGGGAGCTTCATTGTTTCGTGTGTGTGAGGCTCGAGTTTCCGTATTAGCCGAGTTGCGAGCTACGAGAGCTAAGTTCGAGTGTGTTAGTGTTGAAGCTCATTGTTTTGCTTGCGTTATGCACTGGTGGTACGAAGATGTATCAGATACTTCGAGTTTACTACTCGTGATGCAACATGAAGAGTATTATAGCAGCTTGTGTGTGCAGATGCCACATTTGTTGACATGCGATGGCTGGGAGGCAGAGACTTGCCGGGAAGTTTCAGCCATTGGAGATTTTTGATTAGAAGTTGGAGCTTGTCACTGTGGATTTTGTGTGTTAGTACGCACTTCGGTTTATGGTACCAGTTGTCGGGTCTTTGTGGACCATTTGATGAACTTAGTTCTTTTCCTTGTACTTTCGGAAAAGGTTTCGGTGGAGAGTTGGTATAGCTGTGTTTGGCGGAGGTTGTCCATTTTTGTGGTGTACCTGTGTCCCTGATTGCTGATCGAGATAATCAGCTACAACAGAGTGTTAGCAAGCGTTGCAGTGAGCATTGGGGACCAGATTACAGTGTAGTACCATTTTTTATCCTCAGATTGGTGGACGATCTTTGAGGACTATTCAGACCTTAGGATTAGCGGAAACAGGTTGATAATTGCTCGAGTTCAGGCTGATCACCGAGGATGTTTACCGGGGGGGGGGGGGGGGGGCAGAAACCCTGACCTGAGGCCTTTTTGGCTAGAATCCCGTGTAGGTCTGGGATCCCGTGATTCGGACTGTACTAGCGCGGAGGTGTCCATGAGTACTGAGGAAGAGGAGGCCTGGGTTTGAATTTGAGCAAGGCCATCTTCCTTTCTTCTTCCACCAGTCCACTGGGCTTCCACCTTAGACCTTTTATTCCACTTGGAATGACTTGTGCTTCGCTGGACTCAGCAGCACAATGAAGACTTTTGAGTACAACAAGCCCTTGTCCTTTGGAGCTGGCGACTTGCTTACTACCCTTGGATCTCTTATGGACCCACTGAACCTCAGGGATAGGTTCTTGAATTTGAGCCTTGGCAAGCAACTCAGGGTTACGAGAGAAGACGCTGGGTCTTGTTGTTCATACCTTGGGTTCATGCGACTTTTTTCCGAAAACCACAATGGGGTTGGTTTTCAATGTCTTAAGTCGTTGCTCTAGTTCTTTATGTGTATAAGGTAAGTCCTCTAGCTAAACTAGACCCATGTCCAAGGCTTCTAATGCATACTTGGCTTGACCAAAACGACTTTGTTGTTTCCTTCGTCTACTGGGAGTGACATCTTTTGTCTTGTCTTTCTCCCTAACATACCAAACATTCTCATTAGTGATGTTCCTTGATGCTGGTGGTATGTAAGGCTTGGTAAGGTCCTCTTTCTCCTAAAACTCTGTGTTTGCTGCCGATTTCAGGAACCGTTCTTCCACTCGCATTCGCTTATAGGCTTGCAAGTCCCTAGTGTTCAACTCTCGAGGGCTGTTGGGCTAATAATGCTCAGACAAAGAGATCAATTCTGGGCATACCTTGACTGCCTCCATCAATTCCTCGTAAGATATCTTCAGCCCACAAAGAACCTTGCATCAATAGTACAACGCTACTGAGCACTCTGCATTTGGGTCAACCTTTTCCTTACCCTTTATGGAGGGTGTTGGCTTTGTCACCTTAGTAATGTCTCCCTCAGTTTAGAGCTCTAGGGTCTATTCCCTTTTATTAGGATTAGACCTTTGCACCTCTACCATGCTGATAATCAGACTTTCACCCGAGTCGGTGTCTGGAAATGGGTTATCACCCTACAGCTCGATGGTTATTTCACCCTCATCTATCCACCGTTGAATTCTAAATTTCAAACTCGTGCATTCCTCAATTGTATGAGTCCAGACATGGTGGAAATGATAGTATGGGAGTCCTTCCACACTTGCAGGGTCTGGCGAGGGTCCACTAGGTACTTCAGCAATTTTCACTTAAATCAGGTAATCTAGGATTTCTAATACTCACGAAACATCATAGGTGAACTGATGCTTCTGTTTCTTCAAAGGCTCAGACCTCTTAATGTATTCTGCCTTCGTTGCTAGTACCACCTGCCTAAGCTTCTTGCAGAACGACAGTAATGGCCAAGGATCGCTGCTTGATCCCCCTCCTTGGCCAAAGCTAATCACTCGGTACTCCAAAAGGATTTGGACGGTATTCTTCAAACTAAAGCACGACGAGGTTGTATGTCCAAATTTGTTTTGGTACCTACAGAAATAATCACCTAGCCCCATATAGGCTAAGTCTTCTAGTCTCCTCACATGTGTGTAGTTGATCAAATCATCCATGATTAGTTCATTTGGAATTTTCATTCATATGATCCTGATTAAAAGTGTATCGCCATAACGGCCAGGGCGTCTTTGCTGGTTGAACTCGCCTGAGCTCGTTTGACCCTTTCTCATTTTCCTATGCTCCTCACCTAGCTGGAAATCCTTGTATTTCTACCATGTTGACTTCTGGGTCAGGCAACGGTTGAGAATTAACTAGTGAAACCATTTTGGGCGATGACTCTAGGGCAAGCGTGCCTTCATTGATCCACTTCTGAATTTGGTCTTTGAGTTTGATGCAATCCTTGGTAGAGTGATTCCACATGCCATGGAACTTGCAATACTTTTTTCCTTTAAGTTGCTCAGCGTTGGGGAGAGGTCTGAAGTCTATCTTCGCCATTCGTGGCTGAGTAATTCGTCTAGGATCTCTTGAGCCAAGTTGGCATAATATGTGTATTTCTCAAACTCTGGCTCGGTAAAAGCCACTATCAAAAGTTTTATTAGGCCCTTACTTTGCTAAAGCTTCCGCGACCTGAGCACTGACTTAGAGGTCAGCTTGACAGCGTGAATGTGTTCACCTTCGGACTCGTATTCCTCATCAGCAGAGTCTTCAATATAAGCTACAATTACTGGCTTATTTCTCTTTGAGTAGGACGCCCTGGGTGCATAAGTTCCTTTCGAAGAGTTTCATTTGTTGTCCCTCTCCTGCATGGCATTGTAAGCCTTTGTCAATGCAACTGTGAGAACCCAACCCCGATTTAATTGCCTAAATCGGGATAAGGCCCTCAAAACCTATTAAGCTATACATGAGCTAATTTTAACCGAACTCTACACTAAAGATTTCTTAACTCAATAATAGCACTGCTAAACTTTTAATTAATCTATCATAATTAAGACACTAATCTGTAGGCTCAGAGTTGATCCTATGGTGGGGTTATGGTATTCCTCAATCCGCGTGTACGCCCGACCTCGAATGAGACTCTGTAACCTGGGCATTTGAAATAAAAGGGCCCAGGGGAAAGGCATATAAAACAGAAAGTCGTCAGAGTGAGTGGACGAAAAATAAATGTTTGTAAGGAGTCATAAAATATTATTTTCAGCCTTTCACCAAAATATACGTAAATAAAAATTAGCAAGTCATGTAAAACAAATCATGAATGTCGAGGAAAGGATAACATGGTCATCAGGTCAGGTGTTGTCATGTCCTTTCCGGGGCATACTCGGTGATCAGCCAAGAAGCCAATGCATCGATGCATATCGTGAATCATAACGTGGTGCCTCCATATGTGATCATACTCATAGCATGCCATGTTTCGTATATAAATATATACATGCTTATATACGTACATGTATATGTATACTGTGAAATCATGATGCATAACTGGACTCGCTAACAATCAGTGAAAAAAAAATGTCCACACACCTGGATTGCTGGAACCGTAGGTTGCTCCACTATTTTGATAAACGTACCCAACGCTCTAAGGCCAATTTCAGAGGTTCTAAAATAATTAATAATTTATTCTAATCACAAAATTCAACGAAATACCAGAACCCGAGATGACTCGTAACTTAAGTATTCACATCACGTTTTTTTGATGAATAGTCGACACTAATACGCCACTTTGCTAAATCAAAAACATTTGACAAGCCTTGCCTCCTAAGCTCCATAGGGAGGTGAGCTTCGACTCGACACACACCGCACAAAGGCATGGATGTGTTCAGTTAGCTCAAATCCTGAAATAGCTGAAATATCACTTAAATGGTCAAAACGCAACTAAACTACGCATAAATTGACTAGAAATGGGTTTAGAAACCTCCAATGAGAAAATTGGATTTTGGATCGCTAGAGCTCCACGGCGGTGCGTGGGCACTATCTATGGCACGCACCGCCAGAATCCGGTCCATTCTGATCCTTGCAAAGCACATATCACAAGAAAGATCACAACAAGCTCAAGATTTTATCCAGCTGCACCTAACCGAGAAAACAGGTGGAGGTGGCCGGAAATTACCTCGAAAGTCGGGTTGACTCGTCGGAATTAGCCTGAGTCAGGCCGACCTCCTTTGACCGAGATGTAGATTGAGAGGGCCGAAAAAGCTTCGTGGAAGCACAGGGAACAAAACCCCCCATGACTCATCCACCATCGTCGGTCGGAAAGCTGTCTTCGGCGACGAACGAAATCAAGACATCCAGAGAGCTTTTCCAGTTCGATTCTCCTCCGTGAGGCGCTGCATGCCGAGTTTGGAGTTAGGACAAGGTCGAGGAAGAGGATTGAGAGAGCTTCATTTCCCGATCTGTACGACATCCAATTGTGGCCATAAGATAAAGGTCTTATCGATTCGAGTTTTTAGGTCGGTTCCCACCGACGGGTTTGCAAACGGGTTGATCGAATAGCTTAGGTCAAACTGGTAGAAGCTTAAGCATTTATAACCAAAAATAAAACCCCCCACACTTAGACTTTGCTAGTCCCTAGGAAAAAAACTAAAATAAAGGAAACGAGAAGGTAAGCTACATATTTTCAACGATGAAGCTAGCCTTCACGTTGAACACATTCCATGGACTCAAATAAATAAAAACAACTTCTAAGCCCTTAACTAAATTTGTCCCAGAAATTTCTTTATGTATATGGCGATGGAATCACAAGATTTTAGAATTTAAAGTTCAACAATTTCGAGAGTTAATAGAAATATGATCATGTTATAAACAAGTAGGACTTGGAGAAAACAATGGTGAAGTTAAAGCTATGCATGTTTCGAATAAGGTTAAATCAAGCTCACATGGATGCACTCATCATATTTTCACTCATGAAAAGAGGTTCACTCAAAATGTATATGTATTGCATCGAAATACCTCATAATTACTTGCACAAATGAACCAAACCATATGCTTACTCATGTAACTTACTCAACCAATTGAAGGCTACTCATCTTAAAGATCATAAAGGACTTTAGAAAGGTAGTAATGAGGCTAAGGCTAAGGAATTCGAAATTTAGATAAGTGGTGGTGTAAAAACGTTCCAAAGACTTAGTTTAGCACTTAGAATTCTGCAAATTCGTGGCTCATCCTCTCCACACACTTCCTTGTGTCAAACTTCAAGATCGGGGGCCAATTTTCATCTTTTTGGGCCCTAACTTCATTCTCAACTTCCTTTGAACTTTATGAATAGGACAAATGCCATATTTCTTCACTTTTGGGCATTCAATTCGTAGCAATCTCCAAATTCATAAGTATAGGGGACATTAATCCAAACTTATACAATCTAAACACAATGCCTCGAGATCTTTATACATTTTTCTTCTTTTTCTTTTTTATCTCGAAAATTTTGGCATTCAAATACAAAATTTGTTGGACAAGTCTATCCCTATGCACACATCTTTTCATCATCTTCACGCCTCTTTCATTGTGCTAGCTTCGAAATTCTTCACCAAGTCTTTTAGAACAAGGGTAGGAACTCTACACTAGGCTAAGTGTTTAGATATAATGTGGTAATGAAAGAAAAGCTAAACGTGGGCTCAAAGGGGTTAATCTAGGGGTGTCGTAACTCGTACGCACAATGGGACACATGGCTATTTGGTTTAAGTGGTGGAAAACCTAAATGTCTTTAATCATATCCAAAATCAAAGTATATATCAACTTAAAAGCTTTGCAAGTCTACATGAGTAAGTTCTAGCAATCTCTAGTTCATTAAAATCTATGGCAAGTAATTTTGATGAAGAATGTATTATTTTTGAGACACATGCACGAAATTCACTCATCAAAGAAAGTATTGTAGGCTCAAAAACTCACTTTAAGGTTCGTATGATCTAAAAGCTTATTCTAGCATGCGAAATCTGTACCATGTTTATGCAAACCATATCCACTACATGTTATAATACTCAAAATATATCAATTAGCACTAGAAATTGTTTAAGTGATTTGCAACGCCATAATGTATTCGTTTTCGGTCCATTTTCATCATAAACTAATTAAGGGCATCCTAAACACTTTTTACAACACTAAGTTGAACAAAAAGACTCAAAACAAATATTTTTTTTAGGGCATCATCCGCTGGAAAGTTTCATTGTCCGCCCGGTTTTAACAATTTATGACTCAAATAAGTTGTAAACCCCTCTCCCACACTTAAACTCTACATTGTCCTCAATGTACTAAAGTAAAACATAGAATCAAGCATGAAGAAAATGATTTACGAAAAATCTAACTAAGAAAAAAAACAAAATCTACGAAAATAAAAAAATAAGAGAAGAGAAAGCAAATCTTGTTTGTAGACTCCTCCATTGGGTTGCCTCCCAACAAGTGCTTGTTTTTTAACGTCTTACAACCTAGACGTGGTGCTTTGCTCCTTCTTCACTTGCGACTTCTAACATTCTTGACGTTTTCTTTGTATGTGCACTTGCATGTATATGTTGGTGTCATCTCCTTTAACTCCTTTAGCTCGGCATTCTTCTTCTCTTTACGAGCTTGTTAGAATTCATGATCCACAAAAAGATACATTAGTTAGTGATCAATTAACTAATTAATTATAAACTTAGCTCATGTAGCATTTACAACAAGTAGGTTTATCTTTCGTTACAAATTTAATACAACATAGTAGATAAATAAAGTTTACAAAACAATGTCCCAATTGATCTTTCGCCAAAGATATATGATTATCACATGCATCTAGAATTTAAATTAAGACTTAGATGATTAAATTGTGTAATGGCTCGAAATCCATTCTACTCCTTTGGGCAAGTCCGGAAATGGCCAGTTGGGATAGATGTAACGCGAGAGGTAGGACTAATTTCGAGAATATTCTCTTTCTTACATCCAAATCCCGTCACGAGTCATAACCCTTCTAGTCACCATAACCGAAAATTTCTTACTAAGAGCAAAAGTTCAATACGATATTATATCAACTCTTTCAATCAAAATCCAACTTAAAAACTAAATAACAAGTGATAAAAACATAGCTAAGACTTATTATTTAGCATGTTACAAAATTGGAGAAACTGAACATAGCTACTTGCCGAATTTATGTAGAATTAATCACACGTTTGAATTTCACGAAATTTTACGAGAGGATACTAGACACATATATACATAACTCTGTAAATTTTCATAATTTTCCAAGATCTCCAACCAAGTCAGATAAATCTCACAAAATAGCACATATCACAGTCCCGAATTGAAATTAATACTAAAACTAAAAAAATTATAATCAAATTATACAATAACAATAATGAATATTTTTACAGAAAAAATGACTCTTTGACCTCATACATATTGACTCTTTGACCTGCAAAAATAAAAACAAAGTTACAAAATGCTTGGAACTCAAGAACACATGAAAATTTCCAAATTCGCAAAAAATTGAACATAGCAGATTGTTAAATTTTTCCAGAATTGCTGGAATGTCCGAATTCAATAAACATTTACAGGCATAAACACCACACAAAACCAAACAAGTCTGCAAATTTTCAGATTTTTCCAATACATGCAGCTATGTCAAATAAATTGTACAAAACAGGTCAGTGAACAGTTCCGAAAACAGAGAAAAAAACAATTATGCACAAGTATAATAGTTACACAATATGAACATATTTACACAAAAGAAATCACACAATAGATTTTTCAATCCCCGGGAACGGCGCCAAAATTGATACACGCTTTTACTAATTACTAAATAAACACTTAACACTCAACAAAAATGCGTAAGCAATTAAAACCCTTTGTTGTAGATGTAGCATTGGTAAATAGGGTATCGTTCTTAACCGGGGATTGAGGGTACTAAGCATGACAACGTTTGTAAACAGAAAATAAAAGGTATGGGGGGTTTGAAAGTTGGTTTATCTAATCTACGAAATTAAAAGACAAAAGATGGCAAGTAAACACACATAGAAATCCTAAGTTCTAACATATTTCACTCATAGACAAGTAGAAACAATTAAAGAACATAAAATCCTAAACATGCTCACTAGACCGAAAATAAAAGGTTTATATACGTATATACAATGATCAACTCATTCCATACACCACGTCTTACTCACCTAGTCATGTTATATGCAACCTATTAATATCTAAGTCTTTAACCAAGTTAACATGTATGATCTTCATTAGTGCTCGGGAATTTGCCCTACGACACATACCAACTTGACAAGGAATTTGCCTTCGTCTCAATTGATTCATTAAGTTCGACATTCTTGAATAAATTCTAAGATAAGAGTAAGTCACGAAAATAACACAAAGATGACAGGGAAGTGAACCGAAACAAACTTTATTTCAACTACAATATCAAAAGTCTACAAGAATGAAAATAGAAGGGATCGAAATACACTTTGCTCAGGAATTTGCCCTACGTCAAGGATGTAATCCGGCCTTCTAGGAGATGGAGAGCCTCTAAAGGAATTTGCCTTCTAGTCGACTCGGTTGAGGAGTTCTTGATGAATGGAGGGGCGGCTTCTTGTAAGAATTTTGCTAAAGTGGTGGAGAGGAGTGTTTGGCAGAGCTTTTGGTGTCTTGAATGAGTGATCAGAATGAATGAGTCGAGCTCCCCTTTATATAGGAGAAGAGTAGGGTTTTTCCTACCAAAACAAGACTTTCCTTATGTACCCGGGTAAATCTGACAGTCTGTCTTCAAACGCGTGTTCCTGGAGTTTCAGATCTTGGAAAATTCTGATTCTTGTTTCATTGGAAAGCTTATTCAAAGGGCTATAAAATACATATAAGAAACACCATATTTGGAATTGAATTGGATTTACTACGGATTTTAGAAGTTAAGTGACCTGGCTGCCCTGTTTTCTTCTTCTTCAAGGAAAATGAAATCTTCATATCTTCAAATCTTGTCTTCCTTATTCCATAATAATTCTTGGCCGAATCTATCATATTCTTGCACATATTTTGGCCCTCAAATCAGGTCTGAAAATTCATATAATATCTCCCAAAATTCGTCCATTATATGCTCCATATATTCCGCCATATTTGCTCTTTCTTGGGTCGCGCAGGAGAAATGTCTTCATCTTCTTGTCCACCATTTTGGTATCCATTTGCGTTTGGCATTTGGTTTCCAATTCTTGACACCATATGGGAATGCATTTTAGTAACCATTTGAAGACCATTCCTCGGACCATTTCTTCTCCGGAATTGAGAACTTTTCTCCTTAGCCCGCTTTTAGCTCTAAATCGCCTCCTTTATTATTTTCTCCTTTATTTCTACCTAAAATCATAAAGTAAGTTAGAAACATATTTACTAAGCATAAAACAAAGTTAAATGTAGAGAGAATTGCGTTAAGAATCAAGTATGAAATGCGTTGATCAGAAGCTTAAGCATTTATAACCAAAAATAAAAATAAATTGAAAGTCCAGAATGGTTCACTATTTGATCAGATGGTCCAGAGTTTTCTGATCAAAACTTGATTTAATAAAATCACTAAAGTACTCCCAACTTCGAAAATTCATAACAATCAGCTCGTTACTCGGAAAAATCCAATAAAACAATGCACGTGCTCGAATTAATTTTCTCCACGACTTCGGTGAAGGAAGAAAATCTAAATTAAATTTTTTTTAAAAGTCAATATTTAAATCGCGACTAACCATAGAAGACGTGTCGCGAGAAGCCAAGTTTCATAATTAGCGCGATAATGACGATTAGCACCCAAATTTGGGTTCGGGTCATTATAATCCACCTCCCTAATAAAAATTTCATCCTCAAAATTTACGGCACGGAAAGTCAACGTTGTCAGGACACCAAAACCTTAATTGCCGCATGAAAAAAACTCTCCGAAGAATATCTGGTCTACTATAATAATTTACTCCCATCAATACAAGGCAGTATAATCGGTGTAAGGATTTACAAGTTGAGAGCTCCTCGAGATTCTATGGTCTAGAAAGTTCATAACACTACATCGGAGGATTAATATCCCGATACATTATAATTTTTGTAGAACTATTCCCATGTTTCTCCACGCCTTAAGAAACGTACCAGTGGCTACTACACGAACGAGTTTCTTTTCTCTGTGTAACAATACCATTGCATCATCGTCTACCATGGTACTGAAAACTGTACTACCCATAAGACTGATCCGCCTACATATCCAAAATGCCGAAATAACTCATGAATCGCCAGTTTTTAGTTTTCGACGAAAAAGACAATCCCTTATCAACGTTCAAGCTCAAAAGATAGATTCCACATGTCATGATGACTTTCGTGAATGGTAATACACAAGACGACTTCGAATGAAGAGTGTGAATGATAAAACATCATACCCCTTGCGTCGTTGGCTTGAATCTATACGAACATGAATCATGCATAGTCACACCAGATATCGGGTACAAGGAAACTCGGTAAACATAATGGAATTTAAATTACTAACTCACTGCACTGATAGCATTAAAATATGAACACAAAAGAGCACATAAACACTTGTCAATACAACTTTCCAATGTATTGAAAGCACATGAAATCTCGAGTCTCGTGAACCCACACGAGAAAATAACATGTAAGGGAAAATCTCATTAACACCACCAACGCAACTGCATACGTAACCCAACATGCTGTAATGGACATCTCGAATATCTGTGCCTGATCTCGTAGAACCCATGTAAACATACTCTTCCCGACGTAACCAAAAATACTAATATGGTAGAAAATTTCTTATTGAATACTAATTGGTCCTCCATACTCGCGATAATAACATGACGTAGTTGAAATCCCCAAAGGCCTTGCCTTCACAGGATCGAATTTAAAGTACTGTTCACCCCGATGAAGGTGATGAAAATAAATCTACGTACAACCTTGTAGTAGAACACGCAATATACCCGCCACATAAAACCTTGGCCGTTACTTAGTAATTACGCGATCACAAACGTCTCATGGTTCATCAATATTTACACAACAAAAGAGAGAAATTCCGATAACTCCACATTGGAGGAAATTCCTACCGAAAATTCGGCATGACCAATTCATTTATACTCAAACCTCAATACCTGCAATTTCCAAAAATTTCCAGTATACAATATCCATAGCACATCAGTAGCTTTAACAAACTCGCATGCGCACATCACCACGTGACCAACCTCGAGTTGCACAAATTTCCACATCATACATGACATACAAACTATTATAAATTTTTGATAATTCTCTGAATATTATGTTTGATGAAACGCAGAGAATAGATCTTAAACGTTATTGCCCATAAGTACAATAAGAATGAAAAGGTCTCGAATTCGAAAATTCAATTGCAAAGCTACCCTCGCATTGAATAATCAAATTGCTGCTCATTGACTTATTAGTTAACGAGAAACACAAATCATACATAAGCATAATAAGTCTGAGCAACCGCACTTGATGAGATCCAAAAACTGTTATGACTAGGTACAATAACCTCGCTGGAGAGGAACCTTATACATTAACAAGCACACCCATAAAACTTCACATACTTATTAATTGAGAGAACGCCACGTGCATTGAGAATTAGACGAAACTGAACACACGAAAGTGACAAAATTTGAGAATAACCTTTCAAGTTAGAATGGGCAGATCTCCTCTATCAACAAGATCAAGGAGTTCAAGGTAACCTAAGCAGAAAGAGTAAAAAAAAAAGGTAAATGAAAACGAATGAAGGTGCAACAGGAATGTAGCATTGTTAGTCAAAACTACATAAGATTTCTCCACACCTAAGGGTATCTAATATTTTTCCAAGGTGTCGATGATACTATGCTAGTGCGACACTGGTACATTTGGATTTGAGAGATCGGTTAGTAAGCTTCATGAAGAACAATAATAATAAAGCAACATGACCAGCTGAAACGACGTAAAATTGAACGATTACCACGTGACAGGCGCAACAATAGATTTGATTGAAACCAAAAGGAACGAGAACACACCTTATTTCTTGGAACGTATGCATGGCATACCCCAAGTACAATAAACTTCTCAGGCAGTTTTACCAATATATGGCATACCTCGGATGACGTCACACTCTAGGATGAATTCCTGGTCCATAAGCATCGTTCGTGCGTAATGGTCATGCAAATTCCCCCCTACAGAGTGATCTAATTAATTTATCGAGTGAGATGCTCGAAGCTGGAAAGTTTAGGAGCGAATTATAGCGATGAAAGTTTTACATCTGACATGAGGCAATTTATGAAAACGCATGACCAAACATGTCGAAGAGAAAAGCTTTAATTTCTTAGATTTACTGACATTAATCCGAATTAGCGAACTACATCACATACAAAGGCTCGTGAGGTATTGGTGTGATTACCGATGATCTTGTCGTACTGGTCCTCACTGCTATACGACTTCGTGTAACACAATTCCTCGCCCAATAACTTTCAATCCTCACAACGTAAAAATAGGAAGCATGAAACTAGGGAATTAAACGTGATATGTAAAGTTGAAAAGCTGAGCAAGACCCTTGAAACTTTCTGCAGAACAAGATGGAAGAGGTTCGTAGATTACACATGGCGACATAAAATAGTTTGCGCTTTTGATCCAAAGATATAGTTACTAATTTACAAGCCATATGACATAAGACATCTTATGAGTCATCGATGGAATCAGATATCACCAACGGTTTCGTAGTTATGTCTTTCCAATGATGACTTCATGTGACAGAATTTCTAGATTAAGAATTGACTCATCCTCGTCAAATAAATGAACATGAAGTATAAGGCTAGAAAGTTTAACAAAAGATGGAAAGCTGAAAGATGTAACTAACTCACAGTATTATGACATGGTACGTCACGAGAGAAAATATATGAATATCGCAAGGATATGAAAGACATCACGTGAGAAGAATCATACTGCGAATTATTGAGTTGCACCTCGAGAATATATCAAGCTAATAAAGGTTGTGCGAAAATCGTAACGACATTTCGTGATGTCCCCACAGTGCGGGACATATCACAAAGAATTTATAAAAAATTGGCATAATCTCCCCTCAAATTCAAGTCCGACTGAAACCTGGAGAGAAATTCACAACTCATATCACACAAGTCCAAGAAATGAAATTAGTGACCCCACAATTCCATCGTATACATTCATGATAATTAATTAGTCATCACCAAAAAAGTTGACTGGTCCTCCAAGTCTACCACTATACCCATATAGGTCAGATAACAATTATAAATACCAACGAAACCCTACAACTCAACGTACCCACAACTTCTTACACTTCAACTTTATACGCGTAAACCTTAGCTTCCAAAGAGACGAAACTCGGCAATTAACATCATTTGGAACAAACATCGTAACAAATGTGTCATACTAATTTTTGAGCCCCGTTCATTCATGTATGAACCCGATCATGATTGTCATAATTCTAGATGTCATAGAGTAAGCATGAAAATCTCAATGTATATAGGGTGCTCGAAACTTAAAAGCACCGCAAAACTTTTGAGAAGATGTCATATCATAGATTTTCATGGGGAGATATTGAGGTTGGTGCACACGAGGCAGAGCAACAGGGGTAGGCTGACTCACAGGTTAGGGTTGGTACTTGGTCACATTCGCCACGTATTTGACAACATTCAACACCATGAACATTCGATGGGGATCCGCTGGCGGTCGAGCCATCACTCCGGAAATGTTAAGGGTAATCGAACGCCAAAATGAAAGTAGCCTAGTACGGCCTACAAAACCTATAACCTAGAGCTCTGATACCAATTGTGAGAACCCGACCTCGAATTAGCTGCCTAAACCGGGATTAGGACCTCAAAACCTACTAAGCTATACATGACCTAATTTTAATCGAACTCTACAATGAAGATTTCTTAACTCGATAAAAGCGCAGCTAAACTTCTAATTAATCTATCATAACTAGGAAACTAATTCGTAGGGCCAGAGTTGATCCTACGGTAGGGTTTATAATGCCTCAATCCACGTGCGCGTCCGATCTCTGATGAGACTTTGCAACCTAGGCATTTGAAGCCAAAGGCCCTGGGAAAGGCATATATATAAACGAAAAAGTTGTCAGAGTGAGTAGACAAAATATAAATGTTAGTAAAGAGTCATAAACTATTATTTTCAGCCTTTCACTGAAATATATGTAAATAAAAATTAGCGAGTCATGTAAACCAAATCATGAATGTGGAGGCAAGCATACCATGGTAATCGAGACAGGTATTGTCATGTCCTTCACGGGGCGTACTTGGTGATCAGCTGAGAAGCCAATGCATCGATGCATATCGTGAATCATAACGTGCATCAGAAATCGTCAAAACATAACATGGTGCCTCTATACGTGATCATACTCATAGCATGCCATGATACGTATATACATATATGTATATGTATACTATGAAATCATGATGCATAACTGGACTCGCTAAGAATCAGTGAAAAGCAAATGTCCACTCACCTGGATTGCTGAAACCGTACGTTGCTCCACTATTTCGATAAAAGTACCCAACGCTCTTAGGCCAATTCTAGAGGTTCTAAAATAATTAATAATTTATTCTAATAACGAAATTCAATGAAATAAAAGAACCCGAGTTGACTCATAACTTAAGTACTCACATCACGTTTTTCGATGAATAGTCAAACCTAATACGCCATGTTGCTAAATAAAAAATGTTCGACAAGCCTTGGCTCCCAAGCTCCATAGAGAGGTAAGCTTCGACTTGACATACGCCGCATGGAGGTATGGAAGTGTTGAGTCGGCTCGAATCCTGAAATAGTCGAAATACCACGTAAATGGTGGAGACACGTCTAAACTACGCATAAGTTGACTAGAAATGGGTTTAGAAACCTCTCGTGAGAAAATTAGATTTTGGGTCGTCGGAGCTTCACTGTGCATGACCCCACACGTCGCCAAAATAATTTCCTTTCCGATCCCTGCAAATTACATATCACAAGAAAGTTCACAACTAGCTCAACATTTTATCTAATTGCACCTAACTGAGAAAACAACTGGCGATGGCCAGAAATTACCTCGAGACGGGATGAAAAAGCTTCTTGGAAACCTAGGGAACAAAACCCCCCATGACTCGTCCATCGTCGGCCGAAAATCCATCTCCGGCGATGGACGAAATTGAATAGGTTCTCTGGTTTGATTCTTCCCCGTGAGGCTCCGCATGTCGAGATTGGGGTTAGGACAAGGTTGGGGACAGAGAGAGATTCATTTTCTGACCTGTGTGGCATCCAATGGAGGAGAATCAAAAACTCGGCATGCAGCTCCTCTTAGAGGAGAATGGAACTAGAAAAGCTCTACGGATTTCTTGATTTCGTCAATCGCCGGAGATAGATTTCTGGTCGATGATGGTGGACGAGTCATGGGGGGTTTTTGTTCCCTGTGCTTCTAGGAAGCATTTATGACCCATCTCGAGGTAATTTCTGGCCACCTTCGATTGTTTTCTCAGTTAGGTGCAGTTCGATAAAATGTTGAGCTAGTTGTGAACTTTCTTGTGATATGTGATTTGCAGGGATTAGAAAGAACCAGATTCCGGATGCACGTGCCAATGACAATGGTGGTGCTTGGGCCCCACGCGCCACCATGCATGGCAGAGCTTCGATCGGGTCAGGTTATTGGGTTGGATCCCACCGATGGGTTTGCAAATGGGATGATCGAATGGTCTGGGCAAACCGGGTAGAAGCTTAAGACTTTATACCCAAATATAAAAATAAATTGATGGTCCAGAATGGTTCACTATTTGATCAAATTGTCTAGAGTTTTCTTATTAGAACTTCATTTAATAATATCACTAAAATACTCCCAACTTCGAAAATTAATAACAATCAGCTCGATACTCAAAAAATATCCAATAAAAATACACACATGCTCGAATTAATTTTCTCTATGACTTCAGTCAAGGAAGCAAATTCAAATTCATAATTTATAAAAAGTCAAAATTTAAATCGCGACTAACCTCAGAAAACGTGTCGCGAGATGCCAAGTCCGATAATTAGCACGATAACGACGATTAACACCCAAAATTGGGTTCTTGTCATTACAACAATGATAAACTCATTGAGTGAAGGATGGTTACTGCTGAGGAACAAATAATAGTATTGGTCCTCTGGACCATTGATCACCATGCGTGGAAGCTGATTGGCTCATAGTTCCTGGGCCATTGTCGACCAAAAATTATGCTCCCTAGCAGCTTGTAAGGGGTCACATAAGGGTAGTGATTCTTAGCGACTTGTAAGTGACATTAGTCCATGAATGCTTCGAACTTCTCCTGCCAGGCGTTGGAAAAATCTCAGCCTGCTGCTGAATCCTCGCGAGATTGGACACAGACTTGCCGAGTTGCCAAATATCACTATCAACCCTTTTGAACATGTCTGGCATGTCCTTCTTCTATCTTATCAATGTGACCTCGACAGCACTCAAGACGTCAGCCCGCAATTTCTCTTGCCCTTCTAGTAAGGTTTCTAGTTGAGCTTTTTGGGTCGCTTGCTCCTCCAAGCCCTTGGCGAACTCGGCTGTTAGAGCGACTAGCTCAGCATTGGTAGCCTATGTCTTCTCTCCATTTTCAGCGAGAAAAGCCGCTTGATTGGCTAAGCTTTGGTTGATGAGATCTAGCTGCGCCGCATGATACTGATCACGCTTGGCGACGTACGGGCGATAATTCTCATATTTCAAGGCCCAGATCTCCTCTTCGGATATGAATTCAAAATCCATTGGTTGTAGTTGTCCAATCCCAAATATTAGGTCTACTGCATTCGTGGAGAGTGCGCAGCACTCAGCAGATGTATGCTCCTGGCAGTTTAGTTGAGGATGTCTACGACAATAAAGGTAGGTTCGTTGATAGAGACACAAAGTTTGGTCCCACTGGGCATGCCAAAATGTTTGGCTCAACAATTCCCAGGGTGCTGAGAAGTCCGCAAACTGTCTCTTTTACTCGACCGTGTGTTGATCTGCGCCAGCGTGCCACTGCCCTAGGGTAGAAGAATGCTTGGATGTAGCGTAGTCCGGTACCTGACTTCTAAGAAGTAATGTTATGGACGAGGAGAGCACTAACTCCGTTTGGTGGATCCTTTTTTCCTAGTAGACCGAGGACAACGTAACTTCGTATCTCTAGACGAGCCACGAAAATTAATACTCCAATGCTCCTTCGGTGTGAAGCATATCAACTTTCTTGACGAGCTTTGAGAGCATATGGGTGCGTCCTTGAATCTCCAGATACTCATGCTCCTACAGGCGAAGATCTTTTGATCACCAGTTGTTAGGGTTTCTCGAGATGAGAAGATTGTTTTGCCGAGAGCAAAGTTTGTATGATCATGGATCTTGATTACGTAAAGATTTCTCCCATATATAGGAAAATATGGTGCCTTACTGTAGTAACCCTAAGATTCCTTGCACTTAGACTCACTTAATGACTCTAATTGCCTGGATTCTTACTTCATAGGTCTTTTAATCAAATTCTAAGACTTGATGACAAAATCACTAAGGAATCATTTTCCCCTTAAGAAATGTCTGTGACGACCCGGAACAGATTGAACAGTGTCATCAGCTTGGTCCGTGAGATTATGAGTAATGGCAGATTTCTGATAATGGATTTATTTGCCGGATTTGATAACGACTAAATCATTGGCCGAGAATTGGAGCTGGGTCTCTTCTCGAGAGTCGTTGTACGTGTGATTTCGAGTTCGTGGGCATTTCCGGATCATTATTTGGACGACCGAGGAATAAGTTATGAATATTTGAAGTTTCGATATAATCCAGTTTAAATGGTGATGCTCTTAACGACTAAATTACCGGACGAGAATTTGGTTTCGGCTTCTGCATGGAAGTTGTTGAGAATTTAATTTCGAGCTCGTGGGAACTTCCGGAGCAATATTCTGAGTTATGAAGATTAAGTTGTGAATATTTTCGATTGTTTATTATTTAATCGGTTTAAATATGTGTTGGTTTGAACAGTTGACTTTTTATCCGGTTTGTCGAAGTGTTTGACTTCGGGTGATAATTGAAGAATATGTCGAGTCGAGTTTGTTGCCGCGAGAATTATCGGAATCAGATTTACGACGTGAAAGTTACTGGTATTTAAAGTTCGTCGAAAGGATAATTATGGAAGTTTCCTAATTGGGAAAGCATTTAATGAGTATTTAATGGGGGTTTCCCCTTTGGGAAAGTCAAACCTGGTATGGTTGGTGTTGACTTGGTCAACTCGAGCTTGGTGGAGGTGTAGCGCGACTGTGGCCACGGTGGTCGACGGCGAGCTGCCGTCCGGCCGTTTCCGGCCACGGGGGAGGACCCAAACGATGCACCTCGACTTCCTCGTCCCATCCCCGGCCACCATGCACGGCGAGGCTCACCGGAGAGAGAGAATTTTCCGGCCAAAATTGGAGGAAAATTGAGGAATTCGGGTTGTTTCATTTCGGCCTTGTTGAGCTTAATCAAGTAGTGGGCTTTGAAGCTCTCCTCACCATGATTCTAACCATGTAAGTATGCAGTTCTAATTTGAAAGGACCCAATCCCGATTCAGTTACCTAAACCGGAATCAAACCCTTTCGAAAATACGAACCAACAAAAAATTTTCAAAATTTTGGCAGAGTTTCGTTACTAACGTGGAATTGCCATAACCTGCACCCAGAAAATAACACTTCATCCTATGCCACAAAAGCCAAACTGTGGGCACCAATCCCATCTGGATTTCTCAACATCAATATAATCAATAACAGTAAACAAACTGTACTATGTATATATATATATATATATATATATATATCCGAGAAAATTCGTATAAACAAGTATCAGAATGTATCAGAGCGACCTCCAAGTAAAATATATACAATATACACATCAGTAGGCGAAACAAGAACCTACTGGAAAGCACAGGTAACTCTGATCACTAGCCTCCAAACCGCGACGTGAAACACCAAACCTGAACTACAACTGGGCACAGAAACCGAAAAGTCCAGGGGAAAGACAATAAACATGTTAGAGTGAGTGGACGAAAATAAATGTCTTTCACCAGGTAATTTATATACATATAAAATCATATGCGAGTCAAATGCACGAAAATCAAATGATACGTGAGGAGACTCAGGCTACTACTCACGTATAGAGCATGCAACGTAAACATATCGCGGAATCTCTCATGGACTACCATGCGATAGCACAGTCTGAATCACGGGATCCCAGACCCACACATGATTCCTAGCCAGAAAGGCCTCTGGTCAGGATATCTGTCCTTCCCGGAGCGTACTCGGGGATCAGCCGAGAAGCCAATGTGTATCGATACCACAACATATACTGAGACTGTACTCTGTGTAAACCAAATCATAAATCTTTTCTATGCACATGCTTAAAACATAATATATATACATGTATACTCGTATACGTATATTCGATTATGCATAATCGTAAAACACATGCTCGTAAAATCATAATCAATCCGCATGCTCAAGTTCATAAATCATAAATAAAAGACTCGCAATCAATCCGTGAAAATAAAATGTCCACTCACAGACTCGCGAAACGCGCACTCGCGCTAAACTCGTGGTCCGGCGAAAGATCCCTCGCCTGAAGCACGATCACGATCCCGATCCCGATCTCCTGAATATTCACATAACATAACTGATTAATATCGTAATCCTCAACACTGTACGGATGCACGGAAACCAACCGTTCCCGGAAATACGAAATGCAGTACAAAATGAATTACGGAAATCCCGAAATTCCCACTCGAAATCTCGACTGAAAATCGGCTATTCAAATCAACTCAAAAACCTCTTTACAATAACCATGTTGCGATTTCGAGAAGAACGACATTAAATTCATCAAAATCTGAAAAGTTGACTTTTCTCGCCGTTAACCGCCGCCGTTGGCGGCGGCGCGCCGTCAACGGTGGAATCACACGGCGGAAAGCTCCAGAATTAAAGGCCATCATCAGGTGAACCATTTTCATAACTAGCAAAACCCCCAATTCAAACCATAACCTCACCAATTTCCCCTCGAAACAGCTCGGATCCAGTTTTCCGGTGACCTAACCGGTGACCCATAAAACTCAACCACAACTTCTAATAAGCATACCAGGAGGTTCAGAGGGACAAGGGGAGTCGAATCCCCCTATCCACCACCACCGACGCTCGCCGGAATACGGCCAATCGATAACGGCGATGAACCCCAGTTCGGTCCGATTCGGGCACCAAGAAATCCTCACCAAATCTCACAAATTTTAACATTAATCAACTCGAAATTACTCAAGGATGCTAACTGTACCTTCCTCGAAGCCAAAGGTGGCCGGAAAACAGGTCGTCGGACGGCAAACCCAAACGGGAAACTCTCCCCCCTTCGGTCAACGGTCAGCTTTCCAAATATAGAAAGTCAACTCCTGGTCAACACAGTCAAAGCTCAATCTGAAATTTTCGACTATTTCTCGACTATTTTCGTTATTTATACTCACGTCTCGGGTCGATCGACGGTCCGAAATGAATATATAAAATGATTTGGATAAACACGAAACAATTGGATAAACTCGTCGAACACCAAAACTTCGAATAATCATAAAATATTCCTCGGTTATCAGAAAAATCTTCTGGAACCGCCCAAGAGCTTGAAATCACGTACTCTACAGTTTCCGTGAAGACACCCAACTCAAATTCTCGACCGAAAACATAGTCGCGAATGGAATCGGCAAACCACAATTACGACAATAAACTGCGACTAAACTCAATCTCGAGAATCGTGCCGAATATGCATCAGATTTTGGTTCGGGTCGTCACAAATCTACCCCCCTTAAAGAAATTTCGACCTCGAAATTTACGTAGCTGTCAAGTGAACAGATGAGTATACTGCTCCCGCATATGTTGCTCGGTCTCCCAGGTGGCCTCCTCAACCGAGTGGTTCTGCCACAAGACCTTCACAAGCGGAATCACACGGTGCCTCAACTCCTGCTCACGACGATCGAGAATCTGCACTGGCTCCTCAACATACGATAAATCCTCTCTGATCGACAACTGCTGTGGGGCTAATACATGTGAAGGATCTGAGATGTACTTCCGCAACATCGAAACATGGAAGACATCATGAACACGAGCCATCTCAGCCGGTAACTCAAGTCTGTAAGCAACAGCTCCAACCCTCTCCGTAATCTCATACGGACCAATGTACCGCGGTCGAAGCTTGCCACGCTTCCCAAAACGCACAACTCCCCTCCACGGAGATAGTTTCAGGAAGACCCAATCACCAACCTCGAACTCTAAGCTCTTCCTCCTCACATCTGCGTAACTCTTCTGCCGATCTTGGGCAATCTTCAGTCGATCCCGAATAACCTGTATGTCCTCCATCGTGGTTTTCACCAAATCTGGACCAATAAGCCAATGCTCGCCCACCTCACTCCAACACAATGGAGTGCGACACTGCTTCCCGTACAGGGCCTCGTACGGTGCCATCTCAATACTGGCCTGATAGCTGTTGTTGTAGGCGAACTCAATCAAGTGTAACTGCTGATCCCAGTTTCCACGAAACTGCAACACACATGATCTCAGCATATCCTCGAGAGTCTGAATGGTCCACTCGGACTGCCCGTCAGTCTGAGGATGAAAAGCTGTGCTAAACCGCAACCTCGTGCCCAACGCTCGCTGTAAAGCCTGCCAAAACTCATAAGTGAACTGACTATCTTGGTCAGAAACAATGGACACAGGCACACCATGCAAGCGAACAATCTCTGATAAGTACAACTTGGCTAATCTGCCCACTGAAATCTTCCCCGGAAGTGCAAGAAAATGTGCGGATTTCGTCAGTCGGTCAACAATAACCCAAATGCTTGTGTTGCCCGCCGAAGTACGCGGCAACTGATAGACGAAATCCATCGTAATGTGCTCCCACTTCCAAACCGGAATCTCAAGTGGTTGTAGTTTCCCTGCAGGTTTCTGCCTCTCCGCCTTCACCTGCTGACAAATCAAACATCGACTCATGTACGCGGCAATCTCCCGCTTCATATTGCGCCACCAATAGTACGCTCGAAGTGTACGAAACATCTTCGTACCTCCGGGATGCATCGCATACGCTGAACTGTGGGCCTCATCCAGAATCACCTTCTTCAAGTCCTCGTCTTTGGGTACACATTGCCTGCCTCTGAACAACAACGTACCGTCGTCGCTCAATCGGAACTCTGTAGGCTTACCATTCCGTATCATGGTCTTCTTGCCCAACAGGTAAGAATCCGAATCTTGTGCCTCTCGTACCTAATCAACCAGTACGGGTCGAACCTGAAAACTGGCCAACAAAGCTCCATCATCATCATACCCAAACACAGCACCTGTAGCTCGCAACTCAGCTAACATCGATACCCTGGCCACACACATGTGAAACAACAAGGCTCCAGATTTTCGGCTAAGTGCATCTGCTACAACATTGGCCTTTCCCAGATGGTACTTGAACATGCAATCATAATCATTGATCAACTCCATCCATCGGCGCTGCCTCATGTTCAGATCTGGCTGCGTCCGCAAGTAGGTAAGACTCTTGTGATCAGTGAAAATCTTACACTGAGCACCATACAAGTAATGTCTCCAACTCTTCAACGCTAACACGATGGCGGCTAACTCCAAATCATGCCACGACTCTACCATGCTGCATCAACACACAGCCAAGTCCCAACTTCGACGCATCGCTGTACACAACGAACTCACCACTGTCGTCTGGCAACGTCAGAACCGGTGTGGTAGTCAAACTCTCCTCGCACGCATCAGACCACTCAAACTTGACACCCTTCTTCGTCAATCTGGTCAGTGGTGTAGCAATCCGGGAGAAATCCTGAATAAACCGTCGATAATAGCCTGCTAACCCCAAGAAACTCCGAATCTCCGGCACAGTAGTGGGTCTACTCCAGTTCAGCACGGCCTCGATCTTGTCAGGATCAACACTAACTCCCTCGGCCGAAATCACGTGGCCCAGAAACTTCACATTATCCAACCAGAACTCGCACTTGCTAAACTTCGTGAACAACTGATGGTCCCGCAAAGTCCGCAATAATACACGCAGATGCTTCTTGTGCTGGTCCACACTCCTGGAATAGATCAGGATATCGTCAATGAATACAATCACGAACTTGTCCAGGAATCGTCTGAACACTCGATTCATCAAGTCCATGAAAGCTGCGGGGGCGTTGGTCAACCCAAACGGCATCACCAAAAACTCATAGTGCCCATACCGCGTCCTGAATGCTGTCCTGGCTACATCAGAATCTCGGATCCTCAACTGGTGATATCCGGATCGAAGGTCAATCTTCGAAAAGACAGATGCTCTCTTCAGCTGATCGAACAAGTCGTCAATCCTCGGCAACGGATACTTGTTCCTCACTGTAACCTGATTCAGCTTCCGATAGTCGATGCACAAACGCATGGACCCGTCCTTCTTCCGCACAAACAACACTGGAGCACCCCACGGAGAAACACTCGGTCGAATGAATCCCTTCTCTAACAACTCATGGAGCTGGATCTTCAACTCCTTCAACTTCGCAGGCGCCATACGATACGGTGTCTGGGAAATCGGTCTAGTACCCGGCAACAACTCAATGGTAAAATCAATCTCCCGTACAGGGGGTATACCAGGTAACTCCGCTGGAAACACATCCGGAAACTCAGACACAACCTCAATACTACCCAGATCTGGCACAACAGCTGTAGTGTCCACAACATGGGCTAAGTAAGCAACACAACCCTTCTTCATCAACCGATCCGCCCTCATCGCGGAAATCAAACACGGTAGTGAAGTGTTCTTCTCGCCTCGAAACAATATCTCAGGTAACCCGGGTCGTCGAAACGCAACCTCCTTCCTGTGGCAGTCAAACATGGCCCAGTGCGACTCCAGGAAGTCCATACCCAAAATCAGATCAAAATCCACAATATCAAGCAGTAACAGATCTGCAGCTAAACCATGGTCTCCAATAAACACCTCACAATCTCGGTATACCCAACCGATACTCACAACCTCACCTGACGGATACAACACTCTCCACAACCCCGGAAGTGGAGATGCAGGTATCGTAGCCAATGATGACAGTCTAAATGATATGAATGAATGTGTGGCGCCCGGATCTAACAACGCAAGTACAGGAATACCAAAAACATGTAACGTACCGATAATGACCTCCGGTGATGCTCTGCCCTCACGTAGAGTCATAGCATGAACCCTCGCCTGTCTGGCTGGTCGTCCTCGTTGGGGCTGTCCCTGCTGCCTACCCTGGCCTGTAAACTGTGCCGGTCGTGCTCCTGTAGTGGCACCTCGCTCAACTCCGGAACTCTGAGCTGCCTGATCACCAGCACCAACCAACTGAGGACACGCCCTCGCATAGTGACCCACCTGGCCACAATGATAACAGTTGAGGGTGCCTCACTGACACGATCCAATGCCTCGCTGACACGATCCAAAATGATACCTATTGCACAAATTACACAACGGAGCCTCCCTCGGTGTAGCAGGTGTGTGAAAACGTTGTCGAGGATGACTAGAACCGCTGGAATCCCCACTAGCCTGTGGTCGCTGCGGTCAATCTCTCCTCCATCTCTGTCTCCACCTAGGTACACTAGCTGGTGGTCGATAAGATCCACCGCCTGAAGATGAAGCTGAACCGGAAGTATCAGAACTCAGCCTCTTTGAAGGCCCCTGACTCGGTCCACCTTCCTCAAATCATCTCGGCTGGTACCTCTGCTGTCTCTCCTGCTCAATATCTTCGCCTCGGAGAGCTGCACTGACAAACTCATCAAAGTTGTTCTGTGGCATCGTAGTCAGCATTGCTTTGATGTTCAGATTCAATCCCAGCTCAAACCTACGATCCCGATACTCAAGTACAGACAAACTGCCCTGCCTCAAGTTCGTAAACTCCTCATACTTGCGCTGCTGGGTAGCCTGATTAAAATACCTCCGCATATACAGATCACGAAACAATGTCCACGGAGCATCCACAGGAACTCTGTCGGTGCTAACCCACCAAAAATATGCATCACCCTCAAGTAAACCAACTGCGGCTACTGTCATCTACTCAGGAGTAAACTGCAGACGCTCATAAGCACGTTCAATCTAAACCAACCATGCCTCGCATATCTCTGGATCAACTGAACCCGAAACACAGTAGCTCCCGCAGTGCGAGCCTTGACCACAGGGTCAAAACGCTCTTCCAAACGCAGCACTCGCATCAGCAAGTCGTGCGTTCGGCGATCCTCATCAGGATCATCATCCCGGTCAACACGGGGACCACGTCGAGGAGGCATCCTACTGAAACAAGACAAGCATTAAGTATAAGTAGAAAGAACGTAATCATGAAACCACAGATATTTGAGGACACACAACACCCGAAGTATTGATGAGTACCGCTGGCCAGTCGGGTCATCACTCCAGTCATGCTGTATCAACTCAAATACCCTAAGCGTCACAACTACAAGAGTCTACAGAATCTGACAACCTAATGCTCTCATACCAAGCTGAAAGGACCCAATCCCGATTCAGTTACCTAAACTGGAATCAAACCCTTTCGAAAATACGTACCAACAAAAAATTTTCAAAATTTTGGCAGAGTTTCGTTACTAACGTGGAATTGCCATAACCTGCACCCAGAAAATAACACTTCATCCTATGCCACAAAAACCAAACCATGGGCACCAATCCCATCCGGATTTCTCAACATCAATATAATCAATAACAGTAAACAAACTGTACTATGTATATATATATATCCAAGAAAATTCGTATAAACAAGTATCAGAATGTATCAGAGCGACCTCCAAGTAAAATATATACAATATACACATCAGTAGGCGAAACAAGAACCTACTGGAAAGCACAGGTAACTCTGATCACTAGCCTCCAAACCGCGACGTGAAACACCAAACCTGAACTGCAACTGGGCCCGGAAACCGAAAAGTCCAGGGGAAAGACAATAAACACGTTAGAGTGAGTGGATGGAAATAAATGTCTTTCACCAGGTAATTTATATACATATAAAATCATATGCGAGTCAAATGCACGAAAATCAAATGATACGTGAGGAGACTCAGGCTACCACTCACGTATAGAGCATGCAACGTAAACATATCGCGGAATCTCTCATGGACTACCACGCGATAGCACAGTCTAAATCACGGGATCCCAGACCCACACATGATTCCTAGCCAGAAAGGCCTCTGGTCAGGATATCTGTCCTTCCCGGAGCGTACTCGGGGATCAGCCGATAAGCTAATATGTATCGATACCACAACATATACTGAGACTGTACTCTGTGTAAACCAAATCATAAATCTTTTCTATGCACATGCTTAAACCATAATATATATACATGTATACTCGTATACGTATATTCGATTATGCATAATCATAAAACACATGCTCGTAAAATCATAATCAATCCGCATGCTCAAGTTCGTAAATCATAAATAAAAGACTCGCAATCAATCCGTGAAAATAAAATGTCCACTCACAGACTCGCGAAACGCGCACTCGCGCTAAACTCGTGGTCTGTCGGAAGATCCCTCGCCTGAAGCACGGTCACGATCCCGATCTCGATCTCCTGAATATTCACAAAACATAACTGATCAATATCGTAATCCTCAACACTGTATGGATGCACGGAAACCAACCGTTCCCCGAAATACGAAATGCAGTACAAAATGAATTACAGAAATCCCGAAATCCCCACTCGAAATATCGACTGAAAATCGGCTAATCAAATCAACTCAAAAACCTCTATACGATAACCAGGGCGCGATTTCGAGAAAAACGACATTAAATTCATCAAAATCTGAAAAGTTGACTTTTCTCGCCGTTGACCGCCGCTGCTGGCCGCGGCGCGCCGTCAACGGTGGAATAACACGGCGGAAAGCTCCAGAATTAAAGGCCATCATCAGGTGAACCATTTCCATAACTAGCACAACCCCCAATTCAAACCAGAACCTCACCAATTTCCCTTCGAAACAGCTCGGATCCAGTTTTCCGGTAACCTAACCGGTGACCTATAAAACTCAACCACAACTTCTAATAAGCATACCAGGAGGTTCAGAGGGACAAGGGGAGTCGAATCCCCCTATCCACCACCACCGACGCTCGCCGGAATACGACCAACCGATAACGGCGATGAACCGCAGTTCGGCCCGATTCGGGCACCAAGAAATCCTCACCAAATCTCACAAATTTTAACATTAATCAACTCGAAATTACTCAAGGATGCTAACTGTACCTTCCTCGAAGCCAAAGGTGGCCGAAAAACAGGTCGTCGGACGGCAAACCCAAACGGGAAACTTTCCCCCCTTCGGTCAACGGTCAGCTTTCCAAATATAGAAAGTCAACTCCTGGTCAACACAG
This sequence comes from Geum urbanum, assembly GCA_946800695.1. Classification (NCBI taxonomy): domain Eukaryota; kingdom Viridiplantae; phylum Streptophyta; class Magnoliopsida; order Rosales; family Rosaceae; genus Geum; species Geum urbanum. Next base: position 19,174,449 of record OX327003.1, on the reverse strand, counting down.
TCAAAGCTCAATCTGAAATTTTCGACTATTTCTCGACTATTTTCGTTATTTATACTCGCGCCTCGGGTCGATTGACGGTCTGAAATGAATATATAAAATGATTCGGATAAACACGAAACAATCGGATAAACAGGTCGAACACCAAAACTTCGAATAATCATAAAATATTCCTCAGTTATCGGAAAAATCTTCCGGAACCGTCCACGAGCTCGAAATCACGTACTCTACAGTTTCCGTGAAGACACCCAACTCAAATTCTCGACCAAAAACATAGTCGCGAATCGAATCGGCAAACCACAATTACGTCAATAAACTGCGACTAAACTCAATCTTGAGAATCGTGCCAAATATGCATCAGATTCTGGTTCAGGTCGTCACAAATTCGATTTGTGGATGGAGAATTTTGGATTTGAAATTTGTGTATCAATTCGGTTTTGCTTGAAATTGGACTAGTTAGAGTGAGAATTGGTCTTTGATGCAGTTGAGAAAGTTGCTCAGTGGATGATTTTGAGTGGAATAGGGGTTGCTCCGCCAGGAAAATTTGAAAGGACCCAACCCCGATTTAGCTTCCTAAATCGGAATCAAACCCCTTCGAAAACACGAACCAACAAAAACTTTTCGAAATTTGGGCAGAGTTTCGTTACTAGCGTGGAATTACCATTACCTGCACGCGGAAAATACACTTCATCCTATGCCACAAAAAGCAAACCGTGGGCACCAATCCCATCCGGATTTCTCAATATATCAACAGTAAAGTAAAGTAGTAAATATATATGCACTTTACTGAAATCCAGTGTAAAATCGTATAACGTATTCAATAGGAAGCTCAGAGCGACATCTAATACATAATCGTATACGCATACCACAGTAGGTAGAACAATAAACCTACTGGATGAAACAAAGTAGCTCGAGCACTATGCCTCCGACCAGAGCCTGAACTGCAAACTGGGCACGAAAAATGAAAAGCCCAGGGGAAAGACAATAAACACGTTAGAGTGAGTGGACGAACATAAATGTCTTTCACCAGTTAATATATATGTTTAAAATAACATACGCGAGTCCAGGTAAATAAAATAACAAGTATACGAGGTAAAACTCATACTCGTCCAGTGTACTGAGCATGCAAGTAAAAATCCAACGGGGTCACTCATGGACACACACCGTGCTAGTACAGTCAGAATCACGGAGTCCCAGACTTCCACGCAATTCTAGCCAAAAAGGCCTCAGGTCAGAGGTCTGCCTCCCCCCGGTACAGGTCACGGGTCAGGAGTCACAGCCTCCCCCGGTACACATCTTCGGGGATCAGCCGGGATGTGAGTGTATCGATACAACAACGTATAACGATTGTACTCTGTGTAAACTAAATCACAAACATTTCGATGCAAATGCATGAAACAACATATAAGTGTATGTATACTCGTATACGTATATTCGTATAAGTATAATCATATAATCGTAAAAACACATGCTCATGTAATCCGAAATCTCATATGCATGCTCAAGTTCATAAATCAAATAAAAGACTCGCAAGATTTTCCGTGAAAAGAAATGTCCACTCACAAACTGGCGTAACGCGTATCGCGTTAACCCGTGATCTGGCGGAAAGTCCATCGCCAAACGAACGATCACGAACCCCTGAATATTCACAATGTCCAATATTCAAAGTCATAATCCGACAATACAAATCAAACCACGAGAAACCACCGTTCTCGGAAATACACAATTCGAGTACGACGAATCGTCGAAAATCCATATATACCACCTCAATACCTCGCTTTACGTTCAGACGCTCATCTCGAAAAACGAACCTCCCCACTGCGATCGGAGCGCGATTTCGAGTCAAATGACATGCAACTTGTCGAAAGTCCGAAAAAGTCAAACTTTGACCGTTGACCGCCACCCACGGCGGCGCCACCGCTGACCGGAGAATTTCACGGCGGAGCAACCCCTATTCCACTCAAAATCACCCACTGAGCAACTTTGTCAACTCAAAATTTCTTGTATTTTGGCCGGATTTCCACCTCTCCACCGCCACCCTCGCCGTGAGGGGTGGCCGGAAGTAAACTCGGGGTGCCGGGGCGCACCGAACGGGACCAGCCCCGCCCCTTAAGGTGGCCGGAAAAGCCACCGTCGCCGGCGAGCCGTGAACGTCGCGCCACCACCCATCTCCACCGTTTGACCGAGTCAACCCATTTAATTCTCAGTTTTTGACTTTCCTGATTTGGCAAGTTACTATTTATAGCCTTTCCCAAAGAGGAAACTCATAATTATCCATTTCGACGAACTTCAAATACCCATAACTTTCTCGTCGTGATTCCGATTCCGATAATTCTCGTGGCCACAAACTCGTCTCGACATGTTCTTCAATTATCACCCGAAGTCAAACACATCGACCAATCGGATAAAAAGTCAACGTTTCACACCAACACATATTAAATCAACAAAATAACCAACAATCGGAAATAATCACAACTTAATCTTCATAACTCAGAATAATGCTCTGGAAGTTCCCACGAACTCGAAATTAAATTCTGAACAACTTCCGTGAAGAAGCCGAAACCAAATTCTCCACCGGTAATTTAGTCGTTAAGTAGCTCGCCATATTAATCCATTTCTGTCGAAACTTCAAATATTCATAACTAATTCCTCGGTCGTCCAAATAACGATCCGGAATCGTCCACGAACTCGTAATCACACGTACAACGACTCTCGAGAAGAGACCCAGCTCCAATTCTCGGCCAATAATTAAGTCGTTAAGAAGCTTGGCGATTCAAATAACTGTCGAACAACTGCGACTACGCAGTAACTCATCAATCAAGCTGATCATACTGCTGATTCTGGTCCAGGTTGTCACGAAATTTCAGGTTGGTGGTGGTGCCGCCGGCGGCGGCGGCGGTCAACGGCGATCAACGGTCAACTTTGACTTTTTGGGGTTTTCGACAAGTTGCATGTAATTTCACTCGAAATCGCGCCCCGATCGCAGTGGGGAGGTTCGTTTCTCGATTTGGGCATCCGAAAGTACAGCGAGGTATTGAGGTGTAAATATCAGATTTTCAAAGATTTGTCGACATTGAATTGTTTCCGAGAACGGTGGTTTCTCGTGATTTGTTTTGAATTGTCGAGTTATGACTTTGAGTAATGGACATTGTGAATATTCAGGTGTTCGTGATCGTTCGTTTGACGAGGGACTTTTGGCCGGATCACGGGTTAACGCGAACTGCGTTACGCTAGTCTGTGAGTGGACAAGTTTCTATTTTCACAGTTGATTTGCGAGTTCGTGGATTTTATGATTTTCGTGTTTACTTTATACGATGATTAAGATATATGTTATTTTCGGAGGTATTGTTATATGTTTATTGGTGATAGCATTATTGCATCGATGTACCAGAGTTGAGAGATTCCTCTGGGCAGGGTTGAGAGATTCCCCTGTATCCCGCCGGGGTTGAGAGATTCTCCTGGCCTATCACCGTCGGGTTGAGCGATTCACCTGACGTCGGGCTTGAGAGATTCGCCCGGCAACCTCCATATATATATGTGTTCCGAACTCGCACTGTTTTACATTGAGTATGTATATAAACTGGTGAAAGGCATATGTTTATTTTCGTCCACTCACTCCAACGTTTTTATTTGCCTTTCCCCTGGGCTTTTCGGTTTCCGTGCCTAGTTTGCAGTTCGGATTCTGGAGTCGCACGTCGTGGTCGGAGGCATAGTGCTCGAGCTACCTTGTTTCTTCCAGTAGGTTTATTGTTCTACCTACTGTGATATATTTATATGATTATACATTAGAGGTCGCTCGGAGTATTCTGTTGTATATACTATATGATTTTACACCGGATTTCAGTAAAGTACAGATATATTTATTGTTTTACTTTACTGTTGATATATTGAGAAATCTGGATGGGATTGGTGCCCACGGTTTGATTTTTGTGGCATACGATGAAGTGTATTTTCCGCGTGCAGGTAATGGTAATTCCACGTTAGTAGCGGAACTCAGCCAAAATTTCTACGGTTTTTGTTGGTTCGTATTTTCGAAGGGGTTTGATTCCGGTTTAGGCAACTAAATCGGGGTTGGGTCCTTTCAATGTCACCGTTCTCGCATAGGCCGTTGGTATTGGCCATTTAGAATGTTAAACTCTTAAAAATAAAGACTATTTATTTTGGATCCAAACAGTGTCGTCGAAGGCTTTAAGTCCACCTATCAGCCATTCATTCAGTAGGTTCCAATCCACTATCAGACTTGTTCATATGTATCATATTTTTATAGAACTCGCTCTGAATTCCAGTTTTATTATGTTTTTTTTAGTTCCTTGAATAGTAGTCGAGTTTGGTTTTCCTTGTATTCAGAACCAGCATATTGTAAATATGTTTTTAAATTTCTGAGTAAATTCCTGGTTCTTGTTTATGTTATTTGTTGAGAAATCTGGATGGACAAATGGTGACTCACGATTTGTTTGTGAGAATTCGGTTTAGAAGTGTTATGTTCTTGCAAGTTTTTGGGTTGTTCAAATTTGAAGGGGAATTATGTCAAAATTTTCGTAGAATTTTTCAAAGTTTAGTTAATCGTTAGGATTTAATTCTATTTTACTAGCTAAACTATCTAGTTTTCTAACTAAACTAGGGTTGGGTCCTTTCAGCTATCTACCAAAAATCTACGGAACTACTCTAAAATCATTACAAATCTGTCAAGAGAACTCCCCATGAAGAGTGAAACATTCTAGCGGTCGGAGGTCCACAGTGGAGGGTTCCGCATGGGGGCCACGGGCCACTACTGGCGGCGGCCAGAATTGATCCGCTCTGATTCCTTCGACCTGCATATCAAAATCTTCACCTCAACAAACCCAACAACAATGCAGAACAACTCAAAGTCGAAAAATGGTCAGATCAGGTCAGAAATTACCTCAAAAAGATCAAAAATCTCGTAAGAATTGTGTGAGGACCCGAACCAGAATCAGTAGTGTAATCGGTATGATTCACGTGTTAGCGCATAATCGCGGTTTATCGTTAAGTGTGTGATTTGCCGGTTTCGTTTACGACTAAATTATCGGCCGAGAATTTGAGTTGAGTCTCTTCTCGAGAGTTGTAGTACACGCGATTTCGAGCTCGTGGGCGGTTCCGGATGATTTTTTTAATAACCGAGGAATATAATATGATTATTTGAAGTTTCGGTTTATCGACGAGTTTATCCGTTCGAATCGTGTTTATCCGAATTGTAATGGTTATCTGTTTTGGACCGTCGATCGTCCCGAGGCGCGAGTATAAATATTGGAAATAGTCGAAATTTTTTCGAAAACACTGTTTGGGAAGTTTGACCGTCGTTGACCAGAGGTTGACTGTTGACTTTCGTTGACCGAATGAGAGAAAACAGACCATTTGGCTTCCGTCGCCGGACCGGCTGATTCCGGCCATTTCAGGCCACGACCCTTGAAGGTAAAATGTTCTCCTCGGAGCTCCGGCGACCCGTTGACTTTCTGGATTTCAATGTTTTTAATGTTGTTTTTCTCGTAATCGCGCCCCGATCGTCGCCTTGAGGTTTTCGAGTTGATTTAGGTATCGGATTTTCAGTCGAGGGTTTCGAGTGGTGATTTCGGGAATTCAGTTGATTATTTTGTACAGTATTTTATGTTTCCGGGAACGGTTGGTTTCCGTGGTGAAGTACAGTGTTGTGAGCTATGATTTTGATCAGATATATTTTATGACTATTCAGGGGATTGAGATCGTACTTCGGGCGAGGGATCTTCCGCCGGACCACGAGATTAGCGCGAGTGCGCATTTTGCTCACCTGTGAGTGGACATCTCTTTTCATGGATTGACTGCGAGTCTTTTATATACGTTTTACGAACTTGAGCATGCAGTATGATCATAATTTTTATGAGCATGTGTTTTACGATTATGCATTTATGAATATGTGTATACGAATATACATACATATATATTATGTTTTATGCATGTGCATGGAAAGGATTTATGATTTGGTTTACACAGAGTACAGTCTCAGTTATCAGGGTTGTATCGATACACATTGACTTCTCGGCTGATCCCCGAGTACGCTCCGGGGGGGGGACAGATATCCTGACCCGAGGCCTCTCTGGTTAGGAATTACGTGTGGGTCTGGGATCCCGTGATTCATACTGTACTAGCGCGAGGGAGTCCATGAGAGACCCTGCAGTATTTATGGCATGCTTTATACGCGTGAGGAGTTAGATTCTCCCTCGTGTACCATATGATTTTTATGCATTTAGACTCGCATATGTTTTTATAACATATATTATTCTGCGAAAGACATTTATTTTCGTCCACTCACTCTAACGGTTTTCATGTCTTTCCCCTGGGCTTTTCGGTTTCCGTGCCCAGTTTGCAGTTCAGGTTCTGGTGTTTCACGTCGTGGTTGGAGGCTAGTTGTTCAAGCTACCTGTGTTTTCCAGTAGGTTTCTTGTTTCACCTACTGTTGTATATTTTGTATATATAAACACTAGAGGTCGCTTTGATACATTATGATACTTGTTTTATACGGTTTTTCCCGGATATACTATATATTACCGTATGTTTACTGTTTATTTATATTGACATGATATTGAGAAATTCGGATGGGATTGGTGCCCACGGTTTGGCTTTTGTGGCATAGGATGAAGTGTTATTTTCCGGGTGTAGGTAATGGCAATTCCGCGTTAGTAGCGTTACTCTGCCGAAATTTTAATGGTTTTTGTTGGTTCACGTTTTCAGAAGGGGTTTGATTCCGATTTAGGCAACTAAATCGGGGTTGGGTCCTTTCAAATTGGAAATAGGCTGACTAGCCTCATCAAACCACGACGCGGCACGAGACCGGTGGCAATCGACTCCTACAACGATAAGCTTCAAAAACCCCATGATTGTGCCATCTAATAGTGGTTGCAATGCCGCCGTCGCCTATAACAGTAGCTTGCTGAATCCAATATCTCTCTCTCTCTCTCTCTCTCTCTCTCTCTCTCTCTCTATCTCTCTGATTCATTTTCATTTAGCTATGCATGATAGATTTAAGTGCAAGGGAAGACTAGAAATGAAAAGAGGAGAGATTTCAGTCCGGTCGCGATTCGGGTTTGGCAGGTCGAAAATGCGGGTTGACTTCAAGTCAATCGGGTAATCCCTAAACCCCAAGTAGGTTTAAGGTATTTATAACCTTAGGTAAATATGAAGTCAACGATTGAGATTAGATCTACTGTTCAATTTAATGGTCAGAAAATATAGACCAATGGTAGACTTCCAAAAAAAATCACTTAGATACTCAAACTTCTAAAATTCATAACAATTAGCTTAGACCACTGAAAAATCTAATAAATATATGCACGACCTCAAAATAATATTCTCTACCACTTCTGTGAAGAAAGTGAATCATAAATCATAATGTATAAAATATCGACAATTAGATCCTGACAAATGATAAATCTCGACAAATGTGACGTATGATGAATAGCTCCTAAATTAACTCAACTAATGACGATGAAGTCTCTAATTTGGGTTCGGGTCTTTACAACTCATCCTCAAAATTTATATCATGCAAAGTTAATGCAGCAAGAATGTAAAGCCATATTTTTTGCTTGAAAATTCACCGTAAAATTTCTGATATACCATATTTCTTCAATTCCAGTGACACTTGCTGGCTGATTTATTGCAAGGATTTAACACCAATATTTTGACTTAAACAACTCATTATGACACAAATAGCTCAAAAACTTTCATAAGTCTTTGACGCTTCAAGAAATCTACTATTCGCTTATGAATGAAAATATCGATACGCTAAACCGCTACAGCCTTAACAGTATCCTCTCCGTGTAATCAATCACAATAGTACTAACGTCTGTGCTAAATCTTGAAATAATTTAATATCTTGTTCAAAATACTGCAATGACTCGAGAATCGAAGGCATTTAGTCTTCTACGAAAGGACGTCTCCACATCAAACCCTTAACCTTTTAATAATGACTCCACTTATTGTGTTAACTTTCAAGAATGACACATAACATGATAACTTGAAAAAAAACATCAATAAATGTACCCTCAAATAGTGTTCTACAAAAAGAGTTGTGTTTGAAAAGAACATAGAAAATCCAAAAATAGTATGTGTGTGTGTGTGTGTTGTACACACAGAATAAGTGTTTGAGAAAGTGGTTTGATTCGAAAAGGGAAATAGTAGGACCCAAAAGTAGTTTAGAGGAACTTCAACATGTGAATTGCTTGTTAGGTTCCTTGGTCTTTGATTATCCTATCTATTTCATTCGTTGAATACCCCTTCCTTGAAGCATCATTACAACCTAAATAAAAGTCCTCTTGATTTGAAACTCTTGTGTGTGGAATGGTTGGAATTGGTTGAAGAGCAAGCCTATAAAAAATATATGATCAATTTGATTTTTGAGTCCAAACACTAACCCTCTAAACACTTGAGTGCATTGAGTGATATCTTCTGAGTGAGATGATTAGGGAGATGTTTGTTTGAATACATCTCAATGCATGTATTTGGTTTGACATGTAGCATGTTTGGCTTATTAGACATGCATTGAATTCAAATCCTAATTGTGCTTAAGAGGAGTTCAATCCATTAGCCATGGTTCTTTGAGAGAAATGTTCACTATTTGGGACACTTACCTGCTTTTGTGTTTAGTCTTGTGATTCTTTTGTGCTTGGAGTCTAGCTTAGTTTGATTTTTTTTTTCTTCCATTTTTGTTGGAGGATAAGTAAAGCTTAAGTGTGAGGTAGTTTGTTAGGTCCATAATTATGTGCTAATTATGTCTCTAACTTCATGCTTATTTCTTGTCATTTATGAATAAAGAATCATTTTTATAACATTTATTTTTTATGCTAAGAAATTGGGAGTTGACAAGGAATCACTCTTGAAGATGGTAATTAATCATTTTTTGGAGAAGCCGAGCACATTTTCGAAGTCACGAGAGAATTTAGAGCAACTTTGGGAAAAATGAAAAAAAGTAGTCGCCGGAAGTTATTGAAAACTACAGGAAAATCGCCGAATTCATCCATGGTTAGCCGGACCACCAAATGAGGCCCAAATACTTTGAATTAGGTCCAAGAGAAGCCCAAAACACCTAGGATACAAACCCTAGCTGATTTGAAAGAGGGTCACACATTTGAAATTTTGAAGTATTAGGCAAGGTTTGGACTTTAGCCTAAAAGCCTAAAAAAAAGGGATTTTACTGTGTAGCCTTGAGATTAAACTTCATGACCACTATAGTATATCTAAGGGCTCAAAAAACACCTCATTTTCTCCCTCTTATTCCATCTTGGTCAAGCTCCCCATGAACCATTCACATAACACACCTCATTTGACATCCTTTTCATAGTTTCTACATCTAGAGATAGCCATCACTCTCTCCCTAACCCTTTAGCTCCCTCCTCCACCTCAAACACCCTCTCTACCATCACCAAATCAGCCCCTTAAGGTGAAGCTATCTTGATTAATACCCCCCCCCCCCCAATAACTAGATGTTGGGTTATGAAGTTAGTTGCATGTGTTAGTTCTCGAAAGTCAGATCTTGCAAACTTTACTTTACTTTTTTTTCTTAGGCTATCTATTTGTTTGTCTATATATAAATATATATATATGCATTTCTCCCCGGCCCCCTGATTTGAAAGTTTGGCTCTGCCCCTACACCAACCACATACTAAAATAGATCGGAATCGTGAAAGCCTGGTAGATCAGAGATTCGAGATGATGGAGGATTCACGCATGAGTTGTAGTTCTTTATCCAACTTGAACATTAACTAGAGATATAATGTCCCATAACAACGTCCCTACTAAGTGAAGTGCCCTCTCTGTCCACATAGTCGGCGAGTGCCCTGCAACATTGACCAAAACATAAAACAATGTCATTGAAACTTAGAATGCATCCCAAAGAGCATCAATAACTACCAAAACATTTTTCAAAAAATAACTACCGAAACAAGCAACGACCTAATGGTCGCCATGCACTTTCCTACGATATTCTAGCCTTAGAAAATGCCATCACAAATCTACCATCAGTCACCCAAATGAAGAGGCCACCCGAGTCCCCCAAACTTATTCCATAGCACCCATGTATACATTTGAAATGACCCAACCCCGATTTAGTTTCCTAAACCGGAATCAAACCCTTTCTAAAAATGTGAACTTTCAAAAACCGAAAATTTCGACAGAGTTTCTTCTATAACGCGTGATTGCTATTAACCTGCAGCGGAAAATACACTTCATCCTATGCCACAAAAGCTAAACCGTGGGCACCAATCCCATCCGGATTTGTTAAAAACATATCATAATGTAAAGCAATAAACACAACTGTAGTTTTACAGAAATTCGGGAAAATCATTTGAAAATATAAACACAAACAGTACTCAGAGCTACCACTAGTATATACATATATACAAATAGTAGGCCAAACTATGAACCTACCATAAAAGAAATGTAGCTCGAATACTAAGCCTCAAACTGCAACGTGCGACGCCTGAATTCAAACTGCAATCTGGGCAAAGAAAACGAAAAGCCCAGGGAAAGACATATAGATCGTTAGAGTGAGTGGACAAAAATAAATGTCTTTCGCCGAATAATATATATGTATAAAATATATGCGAGTCTAAATGCATGAAAATCATATGGTACACGAGGGAGACTCTAACTCCTCACGCGTACAGAGCATGCATCGAAAATCCCACGGGGTCACTCATGGACACATCCGCGCTAGTACAGTTCGAATCATGGGATCCAAGACCCACACGTGATTCTAGCCAGAAAGGCCTCAGGTCAGGTATCTGTTCCCACCCAGAAAATACCTCGGTACAGGGTAACTGTCCCCCTCGGAACACAACCTCGGGGATCAGCCGGGATGCTAAGTGTATCGATACAACAATATATACTAAGACTGTACTCTGTGTAAACCAAATCATAAATAGTTTCATGTAAATGTATAAAGCATAATGTAAATGCATATTTGTAATACATAATTATAAAAGTATATTAGTCGATGCATATTCGTTAATGCATAATCGTAAGGCACATGCTCGAATAAATCATAATCTCATATGCATGCTCATGCTCGTAAAACGTATAATAAAGACTCGCAACCAATCAGTGAAAAGAAAGGTATCCACTCACAGACTAGCACATCGCAAAACGCGTTAATCCTGTGATCCGGCGGAAAATCCCTCGCCAAAGGAACGATCACGATCTCTTGAATAATCATAAATACCACTGTTCAAAATCATAACTCAAAACCGTGAACCACATCTTGAGAACCAACCATTCCCGAAAACATATAACTCAATATCGACGAAATCGTCAAAAATCCAATAAACACACTATAAAACCTCCCCACAAATTCTGATGCTCAATTCAAAATATAAACTTTACCACTGCGATCGGTGCGCGATTCCGAGCAAAACGATATAAAACTTTCGAAAATCATCTCGGCCGGAAAATCACTGCGCACGGCGGCGCGATGGGTTGCCGCTGCTGCCACCGCCGCCGGAAAATTTCATCGGCCCAGAAAATTGCAACCTACACATGGATTTGAAGATCTCGACATTTCCAACAACTTTGTGGTTCAATGCTAAGCCCAATTTTGACCGGAAAATACCCAAAACTCACCTTAAAGTCGAAAACCCTCGCCGAAATTCATTAACGCCGATCAGCCACCACCGGCCACGACAAGGTGCAAGACCACTTGGGTTTAAATCACCTCTCCATGGGCTTCAAAACCCTTATAGGGTCGACCCCCAACTCGGCTACCACCGCCGCCTCCGTCGCCGCTGAATCTCGCTAGAAAACCACTAATTTCAAAACGTCATAACTTCTTCATCCGGCAACCAAATTGAGTGAATGACCTATCAAAAGAAAGAGGAGCTCAAGCCCTACAAACCTCGTGAAAGGACCCAACCCCGATTCAGTTACCTAAATCGGAATCGAACCCCTTCTGAAAATACGAACCAACAAAATTTTTTCGAAATTTCTGCAAAGTTTCGTTACTAACGTAGAATTGCATAACCTGCACCCTGAAAATAACACTTCATCCTATGCCACAAAAGCCAAACCGTGGGCACCAATCCCATCCAGATTTCTCAATATCAATATATGAATCATAAACAGTAAACTGTACTGCAATATATATATATATATCCGAGAAAATCCGTATAAACAAGTATCAGAATGTATCAGAGCGACCTCTAGTATGAAATATATACAATATACACATCAGTAGGCGAAAAAAGAACCTACTGGAAAGCACAGGTAGCTCAGATCACTAGCCTCCAAACCGCGACGTGAAAACACCAAAACCTGAACTGCAACTGGGCACGGAAACCGAAAAGCCCGGGGGAAAGTCATGAAACACGTTAGAGTGAGTGGACGAAAATAAATGTCTTTCACCAGTTGATATATATATTCAAAATAACATATGCGAGTCCAGGTAAATAAAAACAACAAGTACATGAGGTAAAACCATAATCCTCCAGCGTACTGAGCATGCAAGTATAAATCCCACGGGGTCACTCATGGACTCCTCCGTGCTAGTACAGTCTGAATCACGGGATCCCAGACCCACACGTGATTCTAAGCCAGAAAGGCCTCGGTTCCGGGGAAACGCCCCTCGCCGGTCAGGTCGGGGTAACGCCACGCCTGGGATGCCTACCATAGGGGATCAGCCGAGAGACTAGTGTATCGATACAACAACGTAACTGAGACTGTACTCTGTGAAAACCAAGTCATAAACAGTACGATGCAAATGCATGAAACAGCATATAAATGTATGTATATTCATATACGTATATTCGTAAAAACACATGCTCATATAATCCGTGATCTCAATACGCATGCTCGAGTTCATAAATCATATAAAAGACTCGCAAGAATTCCGTGAAAAGAAATTGTCCACTCGCGCTAATCTCGTGGTCCGGCGGAAGATCTCTCACCTGAAGCACGATCACAATCTCGATCCCCTGAATATATATTCATAAAACACAACTGATCAAAATCATAATCCACAACCCTGTACTGAATCACGGAAACCAACCGTTCCCGGAAATATGCAATGCAGTGCAAAATAATTAACGAAATTCTCGAAATCCCCACTCGAAACTTCGACTGAAAATCAGCTACTCAAATCAACCCGAAAACCTCTGGACGATAATCAGGGAGCGATTACGAGAAAAACGACATTAAAAACGTCGAAATCTGAAAAGTCAACTTTTGGCCGGAGCTCCGTCATTGACTGCCGCCGCCGCCGGCGGCACGCCGTCAACGGTGGAATTCCACGGCTAAAACTTCCAGAACTCAAGTTCACATCAAGGCAAACCACTTTCTCTTCTACCCCGAAGCTCAAAACCCACCGGAACCCGTCCAATTTCAGCCAAAATCAAATCGGAATTTCATCCGGAAAACCTAATCGGGTTCGAGCAATTCCTTAACCAATTCCAAAATAAATCACATGGGAAGCATCACCTAAGCTAGGGGAACCAAAACCCCAACAACTCCCCCCTCGAAACTCACCGGAACCACCGTCACCATCACCGTTGAACCACCATATCTCGGCCCGATTCGGGTTAGCTCAAAACCCAACCAATTTCCTTCAATCCAAATACAGACCTACTCGAAATCAAGAGAGGAAGAAGACCTTACCCTTTGTTTGGCCGGAGGTGGCCGGAAAATAGGTCGTCGGACGGCAAGCCGAAACGGGAAACTTCTCCCTCTCTCGGTCAACAGTCAACTTTCCAGTTTTGGAAAGTCAAAGCAAGTCAACGTAAGTCAAAGCCCAAAATGAAGTTTTCGACTAATTCTTGATTATTCCTATATTTATACTCGCGCCTCAGGTCAATCGACGGTCCGAAATGAATATACTAAATGATTCGGATAAACACGAAACAATCAGATAACCCCGTCGGAAACCGAAACTTCAAATAATCATAAAATATTCCTCGGTTATCAGAAAAATCTTCCGGAAGCGCCCACGAACTCGAAATCACGTACTCTACAACTTGCGTGAAGACTCTCAACTCAAATTCTCGACCGAAAACATAGTCGCGAATAGAATCGGCAAACCACATATATAACGAACAACTGCGTCTAAACTCAATCTTGAGAATCGTGCCGAATACGCAACAGATTCTGGTTCGGGTCTTCACAAATCTACCCCCCCTTAAAGAAATTTCGACCTCGAAATTGACGTACCTGTCAAGTGAACAGTTGAGGATACTGCTCCCGCATACGCTGCTCGGTCTCCCAGGTGGCCTCCTCAACTGAGTGGTTCTGCCACAAGACCTTCACCAGTGGAATCACACGGTGCCTCAACTTCTGCTCATGATGATCGAGAATCTGCAATGGCTCCTCAACATACGATACATCCTCTCTGATCGGCAACTGCTGTGGGGCTAACACATGTGAAGGATCTGAGATGTACTTCTGCAACATCGAAACATGGAAGACATCATGCACGCGAGCCATCAAAGCCGGTAACTCAAGTCTATATGCAACAGCTCCAACCCTCTCCGTAATCTCATACGGACCAATGTATCATGGTCGAAGCTTGCCACGCTTCCCGAAACGCACAACTCCCCTCCACGGAGATAGTTTCAGGAAGATCCAATCACCAACCTCGAACTCTAAACTCTTCCTCCTCACATCTGCGTAACTCTTCTGCCGATCCTGGGCGATCTTCAATCGATCCTGGATAACCTGTATGTCCTCCATCGTGGTTTTCACGAAATCAGGACCAATGAGCCAACGCTCGCCCACCTCACTCCAACACAATGGAGTGCGACACTGCTTCCCGTACATAGCCTCGTACGGTGCCATCTCAATACTGGCCCGATAGTTGTTGTTGTAGGCGAACTCGATCAAATGTAACTGCTGATCCCAGTTTCCGTGAAACTGCAACACACAAGATCTCAGCATATCCTCAAGAGTCTGAATGGTCCGCTCAGACTGCCCGTCAGTCTGAGGATGGAAAGCTGTACTAAATCGCAACCTTGTGCCCAACGCTCGCTGTAAAGCCTGCCAAAACTCAGAAGTGAACTGACTATTTCGGTCAGAAACAATCGACACAGGCACACCATGCAAGCGAACAATCTCGGATAAGTACAACTTGGCCAATTTGCCCATTGATATCTTCCCCGGAAGTGCAAGAAAGTGTGCGGATTTCGTCAATCGGTCAACAATAACCCAAATGCCAGTGTTGCCCGCCGAAGTACGCGGCAACTGATAGAAGAAATCCATCGTAATATGCTCCCACTTCCAAACCGGAATCTCAAGTGGCTGTAGTTTTCCTGTAGGTTTCTGCCTCTCCGCCTTCACTTGCTGACAAATCAAACACCGACTCACGTACGCGGCAATCTCTCGCTTCATGTTGCGCCACCTATAGTACGCTCGAAGTGTACAAAACATCTTCGTACCTCCGGGATGCATCGCATACGCTGAACTGTGGGCCTCATCCAGAATCTCCTTCTTCAAATCCTCATCTCTGGGCACACATAACCTGCCTCTGAACAACAACGTACCATCGTCGCTCAATCGAAACTCTGTAGGCACACCATTCCGTATCATGGTCTTCTTGCCCAGAAGTAAGGATCTGAATCCTGTGCCTCTCGTACCTGATCAACCAATACGGGTCGAACCTGAAAACTAGCCAACAAAGCTCCATCATCATCATATCCAAACACAGCACTTGTAGCCCGAAGCTCGGCTAACATAGATACTCTGGCCACACACATGTGGAACAACGAGGATCCAAATTTCTGGCTAAGTGCATCTTCTACAACATTGGCCTTCCCCGGATGGTACTCAAACGTGCAATCGTAGTCGTTGATCAACTCCATCCATCGGCGCTGCCTTATGTTCAGATCCGGCTGTGTCCGCAAGTAGGTGAGACTCTTGTGATCAGTGAAAATCTTACACTGAGCACCATACAAATAATGTCTCCAACTCTTCAACTCTAACACGATAGCGGCGAACTCCAAATCATGCGTCGGATAGTTGGCCTCATGCGGTTTCAGTTGTCTGGAACCATATGCCACAACTCTACCATGCTGCATCAACACACAGCCATGGCCTAACTTCGACGCATCACTATACACAACAAACTCACCACTGTCGTCTGGCAATGTCAGAACCGGAGCGGTAGTCAACCTCTCCTTCATCAGCATGTAACTCTCCTCGCACGCATCAGACCACTCAAACTTGACACCCTTCTTCGTCAATCGGGTCAGTGGTGTAGCAATCCGGGAGAAATCCTGTACAAACCGTCTGTAATAGGCTGCTAACCCCAAGAAACTCCGAATCTCCGGGACAGTAGTGGGTCTACTCCAGTTCAGCACGGCCTCGATCTTGTCAGGATCAACACTAACTCCCTCGGCCGAAATCACGTGGCCCAGAAACTTCACACTATCCAACCAAAACTCACACTTGCTAAACTTCGCGAACAACTGATGGTCCCGCAAGGTCCGCAACACTGCTCGCAAGTGCTTCTTGTGCTGGCCCACACTCCTCGAATAGATCAAAATGTCGTCAATGAATACAATCACGAACTTGTCCAGGAATCGTCGAAACACCCGATTCATCAAGTCCATGAAAGCTGCGGGGGCATTGGTCAACCCAAACGGCATAACCAAAAACTCATAGTGCCCATACTGCGTCCTGAATGCCGTCCTGGCTACATCAGAGTCTCGGATCCTCAACTGGTGATATCCGGATCGAAGGTCAATCTTCGAAAAGACTGCTGCTCCTTTCAGCTGATCGAACAAGTCGTCAATCCGCGGCAACGGATACTTGTTCCTCACTGTAATCTGATTCAGCTTCCGATAGTCGATGCACAAATGCATGGACCCATCCTTCTTCCGCACAAACAACACTGGGGCACCCCACGGAGAAACACTCGGTCGAATGAATCCCTTCTCTAACAACTCCTGGAGCTGAATCTGCAACGCCTTCAACTCCGCAGGCGCCATACGATACGGTGTCTGGGAAATCGGTCCTGTACCCGGCAACAACTCAATGCTAAAATCAATCTCCCACACAGGGGGTATACTAGGTAACTCCGCTGGAAACACATCCGGAAACTCAGACACAACCTCAATACTACCAAGGTCTGGTACTGTAGCTGTGGTGTCCACAACATGGGCTAAGTAAGCGACACATCCTTTTTTCATCAACCGATCCGCCCTCATCGCGGAAATCAAGCACGGTAATGAAGTGTTCTTCTCGCTATGGAACAATATCTCAGGTAACCCGGGTCGTCGAAACGCGACCTCCTTCCTGTGGCAGTCAAACATGGCCCAGTGCGACTCCAAAAAGTCCATACCCAAGATCAGATCGAAATCCACAATATCAAGCAATAACAGATCAACGGCTAATCCATGGCCATCAATAAACACCTCACAATCTCGGTAAACCCAACCGATGCTCACAACCTCACCTGACGGATACAACACTCTCCACAACCCCGGAAGTGGAGATGCAGGTACCGTAGCTAATGACGACAGTCTAAATGATATGAATGAATGTGTAGCGCCCAGATCTAACAATGCAAGTACAGGAATACCAAAAACATGTAACGTACCGATAACGACCTCCGGTGATGCTCTGCCCTCACGTAGAGTCATAGCATGAACCCTCGCCTGTCCGGCTGGTCCTCCTCGCTAGGGCTATCCCTGCTGCCTACCCTGACCTGCAAACTGTGCTGGTCGAACTCGCTCAGCTCCGGAACTCTGGGCCGCTTGTCCGTCACCGCCATACAACTGAGGACACTCCCTCGCATAATGACCCACCTGGCCATAGCGGAAATAGGTGACAGGAGCTTACTGACACGGACCCACATGATGTCGGCTGCAGAGACTACACAACGGGTACTCCCTCGGTATAGCAAAAGTGCCACCAGTACGTCGGGGATAACTAGAACCGCTGGAACCTGTACTAGCCTGTGGTCACTGTGGTCTATTTCTCCACCTTCTCGGTCTCTGCCTCGGTGCACTAACTGGTGAGCGATAAGATCCACCACCAGAGGATTAAGCTGAACCGGAAGTATTAGAACTCTGCCTCTTCGAAGGCCCCTGACTCGGTTCACCTTCCTCAAACCGTCTCGGCCAATACCTCTGCTGTCTCTCCTGCTCAATGTCCTCGCCTCGGAGTGCAGCACTAACAAACTCATCAAAGTTGTTCCGAGGCATCGTAGTCAGTGTCGCCTTGATGTTCAGATTCAATCCCAGCTCAAACCTACGACACTTGGCTTCTTCTGTAGCCACCATATCCCGCGCAAAACGAGACAAACGAGTAAACCGATCCCGATACTCAAGTACAGACAAACTACCCCGCCTCAAGTTCGTAAACTCCTCGTACTTGCGCTGCTGGGTAGCCTAATTAAAATACCTCCGCATAAACAAATCACGGAACAATGTCCACGGGGTGTCAGCTGGAACTCTGTCGGTGCTAACCCACCAAAAGTATGCATCACCCTCAACTAAACCAACTGCGGCTACTGTCATCTGCTTAGGAGTAAACTGCCGACGCTCACAAACACGCTCAATCTGAACCAACCATGCCTCCCATATCTCTGGATCAACTGAACCCGAAAACACAGTAGCACCCGCAGTGCGAGCCTTGACCACAGGGTCAAAACGCTCTTCCAAACGCAGCACTCGCATCAGCAAGTCGCGCGTTCGGCGATCCTCATCAGGATCCTCGTCCCGATCAACACGGGGACCACATCCAGGAGGCATCCTACTGATACAAGACAAGCATTAGGTACAAGCAGAAAGAACGTAATCATGAAACCGCAGATATTTGAGGACACACAACACCCGAAGTATTGATGAGTACCGCTGGCCAATCGGGTCATCACTCCAGTCATGCTGTATCAACTCAAATACTCTAAGCGTCACAACTACAAGAGTCTACAGAATCTGACAACCTAATGCTCTGATACCAAGCTGAAAGGACCCAACCCCGATTCAGTTACCTAAATCGGAATCGAACCCCTTCTGAAAATACGAACCAACAAAATTTTTTCGAAATTTCGGCAGAGTTTCGTTACTAACGTAGAATTGCATAACCTGCACCCTGAAAATAACACTTCATCCTATGCCACAAAAGCCAAACCGTGGGCACCAATCCCATCCGGATTTCTCAATATCAATATATGAATCATAAACAGTAAACTGTACTGCAATATATATATATATCCGAGAAAATCCGTATAAACAAGTATCAGAATGTATCAGAGCGACCTCTAGTATGAAATATATACAATATACACATCAGTAGGCGAAACAAGAACCTACTGGAAAGCACAGGTAGCTCAGATCACTAGCCTCCAAACCGCGACGTGAAAACACCAAAACCTGAACTGCAACTGGGCACGGAAACCGAAAATCCCAGGGGAAAGATATGAAACACGTTAGAGTGAGTGGACGAAAATAAATGTCTTTCACCAGTTGATATATATATTCAAAATAACATATGCGAGTCCAGGTAAATAAAAACAACAAGTACACGAGGTAAAACCATAATCCTCCAGCGTACTGAGCATGCAAGTATAAATCCCACGGGGTCACTCATGGACTCCTCCGTGCTAGTACAGTCCGAATCATGAGATCCCAGACCCACACGTGATTCTAAGCCAGAAAGGCCTCGATTCCGGGGAAATGCCCCTCGCCAGTCAATTCGGGGTAACGCCCCGCCTGGGATCCCTACCATCGGGGATCAGCTGAGAGGCTAGTGTATCGATACAACAACGTCACTGAGATTGTACTCTGTGAAAACCAAATCATAAACAGTTCGATGCAAATGCATGAAACAACATATAAATGTATGTATATTCGTATACGTATATCCGTATATGTATAATCGTATATTCGTAAAAACACATGCTCATATAATCCGTAATCTCAATACGCATGCTCGAGTTCATAAATCATATAAAAGACTCGCAAGATTTCCGTGAAAAGAAATTGTCCACTCACAGGTGAGCAAAACGCGCACTCGCGCTAATCTCGTGGTCCGGCGGAAGATCCCTCACCTGAAGCACGATCACGATCTCGATCTTGATCCCCTGAATATATATTCATAAAACACAACTGATCAATATCATAATTCACAACCCTGTACTGAATCACGGAAACCAACCGTTCCCGGAAATATGCAATGCAGTGCAAAATAATTAACGAAATTCCCGAAATCCCCACTCGAAACTTCGACTGAAAATTCTGCTACTCAAATCAACCCGAAAACCTCTGGACGATAATCAGGGCGCGATTACGAGAAAAACGACATTAAAAACGTTGAAATCGAAAAGTCAACTTTTGGCCGGAGCTCCGCCGTTGACCGCCGCCGCCGCCGGCGGCGCGCCGTCAACGGTGGAATTCCACGGCCAAAACTTCCAGAACTCAAGTTCACATCAAGGCAAACCACTTTCTCTTCTACCCCGAAACTCAAAACCCACTGGAACCCGTCCAATTTCAGCCAAAATCAAATCGGAATTTCAACCGGAAAACCTAATCGAGTTCGAGCAATTCCTTAACCAATTCCAAAATAAATGTGACGACCCGAACCAGAATCAGATGTGTGTTTGGCACGATTCTCGAGATTTGGTTATAGTCGCAGTTTTACGATAATGTGTAGTTTGTCGATTCGATTCGCGACTATGTTTTTAGTCGAGAATTTGAGTTGGGTGTCTTCACGGAAATTGTAGAGTACGTGATTTCGAGCTCGTGGGCGGTTCCGGAAGATTTTTCCGATAACCGAGGAATATTTTATGATTATTCGAAGTTTCGGGTTCCGACGAGTTTATCCGATTGTTTCGAGCTTATCCGATTCACATCGTATATTCATTCCGGACTGTTGATCGACCCGAGGGACGAGTATAAATATCGAAAATAGCCGAGAATTAGTCGAAAACTTCATTTTGGGCGTTGACCAACCTGGAATTTCGTTGACTTTCCATATTTGGAAAGTGAGCCATCGGATCGAAAGGGAAAGTTGCTATTTTGGGAAGTCACCGTCCGGCGACCGGATTCCGGCCACCAACGACTTCAACAAGGGTATGAATAGCTTCCTTATGTGATTTCGAAATGTTTGGTGCTTGATTTGAGTGAATTTGATCCCGTTTTGGTTTGACCCGAACCGGGTCGGTTCTATGGTTTTCGTCGGTGTTCGTATGCCGTTTTCCGGCAAACTTTGACGGTGGAGGTTAGGGGGGTTAGACTCCCCTTGCCTTGGGGAGTCTCCCTATGTGTTTTATTTTGAGATTGAGGAAGTTTTGGAGGTCGCCGGTTTGTGTCACCGGAATTGGGATTCCGTTCGGTTATGTCGAGTTTTGGAAGGGTTAGGGGCTGAATTGGTCTACGGGTTAGTTAAGGAAGTGATTCTTTGGGTTGAGATGGTCTGATCTGGAGAGTTTCGCCGCGTGATTCCACCGTTGACGGCGGCGGCGGCGGTCAATGGCGGTCAACGGCGAGGAAAAAGTCAACTTTTCAGATTTCGACGATTTTAATGTCGTTTTTCTCGTAATCACGCCTTGATCATCGTCCAGAGGTTTTTGGGTCAATTTGATTAGCCGTTTGTCAGTCGAGATTTCGAGTGGGGATTTTGGAATTACCGTTATACATTTTGTACTGCATTTCGTATTTCTGGGAACGGTTGGTTTCCGTGCATCAGTACAGTGTTGTGGATCACGTTATTGATCAGTTACGTTTTTGTGGATATTCAGGAGATCGAGATCGGGATCGTGATCGAGCATCTGGCGAGGAATCTTCCGCCGGTCCTCAAGATTAGCGCGTGTGCGCGTTTTGCTCACCTGTGAGTGGACATTTCTTTTCATGGATTGATTGCGAGTCTTTTATTTGATTTATGAACTTGAGCATGCGTATTGAGATTACGAATTGCATGAGTGATATGACGGAAACATGCATCAAATATTAACACAAAGTAAACACTTAACACATAATTCAACCATATGCAATTTAAACCCTTTTTGTGTAGATGTAGCATTGATAAGTAGGGTATCGTTCTAAACCGGGGATTGAAGGGTGCATGCAATTCTTGTGTAGTAAAAAGGGGGGTATAAAAGAGTTGATTTTAATTTCCTAAATTTTCTATCTAATTACTAACTAAAAACGTCAATCACATAGCTAGTATTCCTAGGACTCTATCATGCATCAACTCATAGACAAGCAAACACATAAGAAAATCCCAAAAACCCTTACCATATTTTCGACAAAAACCTAATTAATTATTTACATGTGATCATCCCATCCTACCCACATGCATATTATACGGCTCTAATTCTCCCATCATCTTCGAAATCTACAAACCCTAATTCCAATTACATGTTATGGTTTTCTTTATCTTTTAATTAAAGTGCAATGAACAGCATATAAACACCTTAACTAAATCATCGATTTGATACAAAGGTAGGAACTAACATGTTCCGTGAATAGCACTGCAAACGTCCTAGTGATCCTAACCTCTACCCATACCGAAGCTTTGTGCCCAACACATAACACATAAAAGAAACTAAGATTCATAAACACATGGAACACGTATGGAATTCATAAAGTGTATAAAACCAAAATAGACATTCATTCACCGAGTTTTTACACAAATAAATACAAAGACAAAGGAGACTACGGAGTAAAGAGTTCATGTTACACTTTTAGTTCCGTGAACAGCACTGCAAACTTCAAGAGCAAGACGACCCTTTGATGGAGTTAGGTATCGGTTTTTAGGAGGTGGTGATGGTGTAGTCGACCTTGGCTCTGGAGATCTTTGTGGTGGAGAATGTTTGAGGACTTTGGCAGTGTGAGAGCATAAGATAGGTGATTATTTACTTTGAGGCCGAGCCTCTTGTATTTATAAGCTCACAAGAATCATTCTCCTCCTAGAATAAGGTTTCCTTCTATTTTCGGGCAGATCTGGCAGTCTGTAAAGATTTGCACTTTCCCGGAGTTGTAGGTCTCCAAAAATTATGATTTTAGTGTCGTTGGAAAGAAGACTCAAATATCTTTCCAACCATAGGTTAATCGCATCTTAACTCCTCCTGGTTCGTTCCCAGTTGTCGTTCAAAGTTGGCCTATCTGCACAGGCAGATTCTGCTTTCCTTATTTTTCATGATTTCCTTCTTCTTTTGACTTTGGGAAACCTTTTCTTACCAAAACTTGATCTCCACGAAATTGGCTGATTGGATCTTCATATTTGGGCTATCTAAATGATCTTCTAATTAATTGGACCCATTTTCATTTGTTCTTCTTCAAGATCCTTCCGGAAGCTTTCAAATCCTAGTCAACATAGGAAAGGTTTTCCTAGTCAACAAATGATTTCTTTTTCTCTTCAATTTTTCTTCTTTCTTCCTTGGAATTTCGAACCAATTTCTTGTCTCCATTATTTTGCTTTGTTTTGCATGCTTGTAGACTCCTTTACTCCGTCTCTTTTGGTCAACACCTGAAATTAACAAATAAGTTAAAACTAATAAAACTTAGCAATTATCAAAGTAAAAATGTAGAGAAATTACATTAATTAATACGCCTAAAATGCGTAGATCAAATCCCCCCACACTTAGACTTTGCTAGTCCCTTAGCAAACACTAAATTAAACTAAGACTCAAAAATTTTCAACAAAAATACTACTAAGCCCTTTAACAAATGAATTTCGAAAATTCCATGAAAATTCACAAAATTAAAGCACAAGGAATTCAAGAGTTAATAAAGACATTCTCATGCATGAACAAGTAAGACTTAGATGAAAACAATGGTGATTGATAAGCTATGCATGCACTAGAAAAGTTCAAAATCCTCACATGGATGCACTCATCATCTTTTCACTCATGAAAAAGGGGTATTCACTCAAGATATATCGAAGAATAAATAGAATTCCTCATGAATAAAACCAATTACTTGCACAAATGAACCTAAACCATATGCTTACTCATGCGATTAACTCCACAGATCAAAGGCTACTCATCTCAAGGATCATAAAGGACTTTCAAGGGTTGTAATGGGGCTGAGGCTAAGGCATTCGAAAATTTGGATAAGTGGTGTTTAAGAACGTTCCAAAGACTTAGTCTAGCTCCATCATCTTGTTAAATTTCGTGCTCCATCTTCTTCCCCACGTTACCAGTGTCAAACTTTAAGCACAAGGGCCAGATTTCATCTTATTGGGCCCAGACTTTATTCTAATCTTCCTTAGAGCTTCGTGAACAGGACAAAGGCCTTATTTCTTTACTATTGGGCCTTCAATTCAATCCAAACTCCAAATTCACAAATATGAGGGACATTAATCCAAACTTGAACATTAAAAATCTATTGCCGGGGAGCTTCACAATTTTTTTCTTTTACTTTTCATGCTCCCGAATTTTTTTTCGGCAACTACTCTTTCTTTTCTCTTATTGGACAAGTCTATCCTCATACACACATATTTTCATCATCTTCACACCATCTCCATGTCTCTAGCTTTGAAAATCTTCACCAAGTCTTTAGAACAAGGGTAAGGAAAATCTACACTAGGTTAAGTGTTTAGATATATATGGTGATGAAAGAAAAGCTTAATGTGGGCTCAAAATGGCTAACTAAGGGTGTCGCAACTCGTGCGCACATATGGGACACATAGCAATTTGGCAAAAGTGGTGGTAAATCCTAAGTGCCTTTGATCATATCCAAAATCAGAGTATGTATTGACTATAAGCTTTGAAAATCAACATGAGCAAGTTCTAGCAATCTCTAGTTCATTAAAAACTATGGCAAGCAATCATATGAGGCATGTTTAATTTTTAAACAAAAATCCCTATGTATGTCGAAATTTCCTCTCTAAAATCATGGATTTTGGCTCAAAAACTCTCATAGGTTCAAATGATTTAAACTTATTCTAGCATGCGAATTCTGTACCGAGTTTTACAATCTATATCTACTACATGTTAATGCAATCAAAACATCTATATTAACAAAAGAATTCCAAAATTTAATAATATGAAAGCCATGAACTCGAAATTGTCTCAGAAAAATATCATCATAAACGAGTTAAGGGCATCCTAAGACTCTGAAAAACACTAAAATACATTTAAAAACTACCTAAAATTTTAGAAAAATAAAAACCCACGAAAATTAAATAAAAATCATTTTTTTTAGGGCATCATCCACTGGAAAGTTTCATTGTCCGCCCGGTTTTTACAATTTATGACTCAAAGAAAGTTGTAAACCCCTCCCCCACACTTAAACCCTACATTGTCCTCAATGTAAATAGAGAAAAACATAGAATCAAGCATGGAGAAGAAAATTTACCAAAAATATCTCACATACTAACATACTAATTAATAAAGAGGAAGGGAAAAGAAAGCAAATCTGTGTGTCGATCCTCCATTGGGTTGCCTCCCAACAAGCGCTTGTTTTTTAATGTCTTACAGCCTAGACATGATGCTTCATTTATGCTCTTGGAACAGCCTGATCTTGAAGGTGCATCTCCTCCATTTGTTCTTTCCACTTTGCAGCTTAATGTTCTGACCTCCGTGTCTTTAAACTAGAATTCCGAACGATTTAGAGCTCAGAAACTCGTGATATTTATATGATTGAAAACTAGACGTCTCGAGCTTTCCATTCATATAAAGAACTCATGCTAACTCCAAACGAGCTGAAAGTTATGACTTTTCAAAGTTGACTGTTCTATTTTGGACAGAAGCTGCGAATTATGAAAACACTTGGAGCACGTTCCTCCTTCGTATCCTTCAAAACTCAACAATCATCAAATTCAATGCAAATGCATGATATGCATTAAATGTATGATGAATACGATGCAAGATGATGCAATTATGTAATGCATGAATGAATGAATGATATGCAAAAATTATATATACATAGCTAAGTTAGAATTGTTTCACGCTTCGGAATCACAAGATTGAACATGTTCAAACAATTTTTGAAATTTTTAGCATACATGTCCCAAATTGAGTTCGCCAAAAATTTACAAGGATTACAAGGTATTGATTTTTCAGTCTTTCCAAGGACGTGCGACCCGTGCGATAAAGTATGAATTCTCAATTGTTTAGCCTTGGTTCAATCGAAAAACATGGCCAGTTGGGGATAGAGATAACGCGAGAGGCAGGACTAGTTTCGACAATACACCCCGAGGCTAACCGGGCCAATGGTATATACTCTATTGGTGTAAGTCTTTCTTAGATCCAGAACCTGTCACCAGTCATAACCCGTTTCTAGACACCATGTCCAACATTCAGCCAAACTTTCAAAAATTCACACTCCCTCATAGTTCTTGTAGACTCCGCCCTCAACCTTATGTGTAAAACATAAGGGGTTAAGGAGATAAACAAGAAAAAGAGACACCATCTATTCCAAGGAGTGAGACCTAATTAATCAAGCATGTAATCAATGTAAATCTAAGACTATCCTTTAACATGCTTAACAATTATTAGATATATATATACAAACACCGATTAATATTTACAAAAATTAAAATTTACACTAACATTTATTCACATGTATTTATTTACGAAAAATTAAATCAATTAGGGCACATATACAAGGCATCAAAAATTTGTAAGTAAAAATGGCATATATACTTCGGAAAATTCCTGAAAAAGAAAATGGTTAGTAATATGCACAAGTATAAATTTACATATATACACACAAAAATCACAAACAATTAACAATCCCCGGCAACGGCGCCAAAAATTGATATGACGGAAACATGCATCAAATATTAACACAAAGTAGACACTTAACACATAATTCAACCATATGCAATTTAAACCCTTTTTGTGTAGATGTAGCATTGATAAGTAGGGTATCGTTCTAAACCGGGGATTGAAGGGTGCATGCAATTCTTGTGTAGTAAAAAGGGGGGTATAAAAGAGTTGATTTTAATTTCCTAAATTTTCTATCTAATTACTAACTAAAAACGTCAATCACATAGCTAGTATTCCTAGGACTCTATCATGCATCAACTCATAGACAAGCAAACACATAAGAAAATCCCAAAAACCCTTACCATATTTTCGACAAAAACCTAATTAATTATTTACATGTGATCATCCCATCCTACCCACATGCATATTATACGGCTCTAATTCTCCCATCATCTTCGAAATCTACAAACCCTAATTCCAATTACATGTTATGGTTTTCTTTATCTTTTAATTAAAGTGCAATGAACAGCATATAAACACCTTAACTAAATCATCGATTTGATACAAAGGTAGGAACTAACATGTTCCGTGAACAGCACTGCAAACGTCCTAGTGATCCTAACCTCTACCCATACCGAAGCTTTGTGCCCAACACATAACACATAAAAGAAACTAAGATTCATAAACACATGGAACACGTATGGAATTCATAAAGTGTATAAAACCAAAATAGACATTCATTCACCGAGTTTTTACACAAATAAATACAAAGACAAAGGAGACTACGGAGTAAAGAGTTCATGTTACACTTTTAGTTCCGTGAACAGCACTGCAAACTTCAAGAGCAAGACGACCCTTTGATGGAGTTAGGTATCGGTTTTTAGGAGGTGGTGATGGTGTAGTCGACCTTGGCTCTGGAGATCTTTGTGGTGGAGAATGTTTGAGGACTTTGGCAGTGTGAGAGCATAAGATAGGTGATTATTTACTTTGAGGCCGAGCCTCTTGTATTTATAAGCTCACAAGAATCATTCTCCTCCTAGAATAAGGTTTCCTTCTATTTTCGGGCAGATCTGGCAGTCTGTAAAGATTTGCACTTTCCCGGAGTTGTAGGTCTCCAAAAATTATGATTTTAGTGTCGTTGGAAAGAAGACTCAAATATCTTTCCAACCATAGGTTAATCGCATCTTAACTCCTCCTGGTTCGTTCCCAGTTGTCGTTCAAAGTTGGCCTATCTGCACAGGCAGATTCTGCTTTCCTTATTTTTCATGATTTCCTTCTTCTTTTGACTTTGGGAAACCTTTTCTTACCAAAACTTGATCTCCACGAAATTGGCTGATTGGATCTTCATATTTGGGCTATCTAAATGATCTTCTAATTAATTGGACCCATTTTCATTTGTTCTTCTTCAAGATCCTTCCGGAAGCTTTCAAATCCTAGTCAACATAGGAAAGGTTTTCCTAGTCAACAAATGATTTCTTTTTCTCTTCAATTTTTCTTCTTTCTTCCTTGGAATTTCGAACCAATTTCTTGTCTCCATTATTTTGCTTTGTTTTGCATGCTTGTAGACTCCTTTACTCCGTCTCTTTTGGTCAACACCTGAAATTAACAAATAAGTTAAAACTAATAAAACTTAGCAATTATCAAAGTAAAAATGTAGAGAAATTACATTAATTAATACGCCTAAAATGCGTAGATCAAATCCCCCCACACTTAGACTTTGCTAGTCCCTTAGCAAACACTAAATTAAACTAAGACTCAAAAATTTTCAACAAAAATACTACTAAGCCCTTTAACAAATGAATTTCGAAAATTCCATGAAAATTCACAAAATTAAAGCACAAGGAATTCAAGAGTTAATAAAGACATTCTCATGCATGAACAAGTAAGACTTAGATGAAAACAATGGTGATTGATAAGCTATGCATGCACTAGAAAAGTTCAAAATCCTCACATGGATGCACTCATCATCTTTTCACTCATGAAAAAGGGGTATTCACTCAAGATATATCGAAGAATAAATAGAATTCCTCATGAATAAAACCAATTACTTGCACAAATGAACCTAAACCATATGCTTACTCATGCGATTAACTCCACAGATCAAAGGCTACTCATCTCAAGGATCATAAAGGACTTTCAAGGGTTGTAATGGGGCTGAGGCTAAGGCATTCGAAAATTTGGATAAGTGGTGTTTAAGAACGTTCCAAAGACTTAGTCTAGCTCCATCATCTTGTTAAATTTCGTGCTCCATCTTCTTCCCCACGTTACCAGTGTCAAACTTTAAGCACAAGGGCCAGATTTCATCTTATTGGGCCCAGACTTTATTCTAATCTTCCTTAGAGCTTCGTGAACAGGACAAAGGCCTTATTTCTTTACTATTGGGCCTTCAATTCAATCCAAACTCCAAATTCACAAATATGAGGGACATTAATCCAAACTTGAACATTAAAAATCTATTGCCGGGGAGCTTCACAATTTTTTTCTTTTACTTTTCATGCTCCCGAATTTTTTTTCGGCAACTACTCTTTCTTTTCTCTTATTGGACAAGTCTATCCTCATACACACATATTTTCATCATCTTCACACCATCTCCATGTCTCTAGCTTTGAAAATCTTCACCAAGTCTTTAGAACAAGGGTAAGGAAAATCTACACTAGGTTAAGTGTTTAGATATATATGGTGATGAAAGAAAAGCTTAATGTGGGCTCAAAATGGCTAACTAAGGGTGTCGCAACTCGTGCGCACATATGGGACACATAGCAATTTGGCAAAAGTGGTGGTAAATCCTAAGTGCCTTTGATCATATCCAAAATCAGAGTATGTATTGACTATAAGCTTTGAAAATCAACATGAGCAAGTTCTAGCAATCTCTAGTTCATTAAAAACTATGGCAAGCAATCATATGAGGCATGTTTAATTTTTAAACAAAAATCCCTATGTATGTCGAAATTTCCTCTCTAAAATCATGGATTTTGGCTCAAAAACTCTCATAGGTTCAAATGATTTAAACTTATTCTAGCATGCGAATTCTGTACCGAGTTTTACAATCTATATCTACTACATGTTAATGCAATCAAAACATCTATATTAACAAAAGAATTCCAAAATTTAATAATATGAAAGCCATGAACTCGAAATTGTCTCAGAAAAATATCATCATAAACGAGTTAAGGGCATCCTAAGACTCTGAAAAACACTAAAATACATTTAAAAACTACCTAAAATTTTAGAAAAATAAAAACCCACGAAAATTAAATAAAAATCATTTTTTTTAGGGCATCATCCACTGGAAAGTTTCATTGTCCGCCCGGTTTTTACAATTTATGACTCAAAGAAAGTTGTAAACCCCTCCCCCACACTTAAACCCTACATTGTCCTCAATGTAAATAGAGAAAAACATAGAATCAAGCATGGAGAAGAAAATTTACCAAAAATATCTCACATACTAACATACTAATTAATAAAGAGGAAGGGAAAAGAAAGCAAATCTGTGTGTCGATCCTCCATTGGGTTGCCTCCCAACAAGCGCTTGTTTTTTAATGTCTTACAGCCTAGACATGATGCTTCATTTATGCTCTTGGAACAGCCTGATCTTGAAGGTGCATCTCCTCCATTTGTTCTTTCCACTTTGCAGCTTAATGTTCTGACCTCCGTGTCTTTAAACTAGAATTCCGAACGATTTAGAGCTCAGAAACTCGTGATATTTATATGATTGAAAACTAGACGTCTCGAGCTTTCCATTCATATAAAGAACTCATGCTAACTCCAAACGAGCTGAAAGTTATGACTTTTCAAAGTTGACTGTTCTATTTTGGACAGAAGCTGCGAATTATGAAAACACTTGGAGCACGTTCCTCCTTCGTATCCTTCAAAACTCAACAATCATCAAATTCAATGCAAATGCATGATATGCATTAAATGTATGATGAATACGATGCAAGATGATGCAATTATGTAATGCATGAATGAATGAATGATATGCAAAAATTATATATACATAGCTAAGTTAGAATTGTTTCACGCTTCGGAATCACAAGATTGAACATGTTCAAACAATTTTTGAAATTTTTAGCATACATGTCCCAAATTGAGTTCGCCAAAAATTTACAAGGATTACAAGGTATTGATTTTTCAGTCTTTCCAAGGACGTGCGACCCGTGCGATAAAGTATGAATTCTCAATTGTTTAGCCTTGGTTCAATCGAAAAACATGGCCAGTTGGGGATAGAGATAACGCGAGAGGCAGGACTAGTTTCGACAATACACCCCGAGGCTAACCGGGCCAATGGTATATACTCTATTGGTGTAAGTCTTTCTTAGATCCAGAACCTGTCACCAGTCATAACCCGTTTCTAGACACCATGTCCAACATTCAGCCAAACTTTCAAAAATTCACACTCCCTCATAGTTCTTGTAGACTCCGCCCTCAACCTTATGTGTAAAACATAAGGGGTTAAGGAGATAAACAAGAAAAAGAGACACCATCTATTCCAAGGAGTGAGACCTAATTAATCAAGCATGTAATCAATGTAAATCTAAGACTATCCTTTAACATGCTTAACAATTATTAGATATATATATACAAACACCGATTAATATTTACAAAAATTAAAATTTACACTAACATTTATTCACATGTATTTATTTACGAAAAATTAAATCAATTAGGGCACATATACAAGGCATCAAAAATTTGTAAGTAAAAATGGCATATATACTTCGGAAAATTCCTGAAAAAGAAAATGGTTAGTAATATGCACAAGTATAAATTTACATATATACACACAAAAATCACAAACAATTAACAATCCCCGGCAACGGCGCCAAAAATTGATATGACGGAAACATGCATCAAATATTAACACAAAGTAGACACTTAACACATAATTCAACCATATGCAATTTAAACCCTTTTTGTGTAGATGTAGCATTGATAAGTAGGGTATCGTTCTAAACCGGGGATTGAAGGGTGCATGCAATTCTTGTGTAGTAAAAAGGGGGGTATAAAAGAGTTGATTTTAATTTCCTAAATTTTCTATCTAATTACTAACTAAAAACGTCAATCACATAGCTAGTATTCCTAGGACTCTATCATGCATCAACTCATAGACAAGCAAACACATAAGAAAATCCCAAAAACCCTTACCATATTTTCGACAAAAACCTAATTAATTATTTACATGTGATCATCCCATCCTACCCACATGCATATTATACGGCTCTAATTCTCCCATCATCTTCGAAATCTACAAACCCTAATTCCAATTACATGTTATGGTTTTCTTTATCTTTTAATTAAAGTGCAATGAACAGCATATAAACACCTTAACTAAATCATCGATTTGATACAAAGGTAGGAACTAACATGTTCCGTGAATAGCACTGCAAACGTCCTAGTGATCCTAACCTCTACCCATACCGAAGCTTTGTGCCCAACACATAACACATAAAAGAAACTAAGATTCATAAACACATGGAACACGTATGGAATTCATAAAGTGTATAAAACCAAAATAGACATTCATTCACCGAGTTTTTACACAAATAAATACAAAGACAAAGGAGACTACGGAGTAAAGAGTTCATGTTACACTTTTAGTTCCGTGAACAGCACTGCAAACTTCAAGAGCAAGACGACCCTTTGATGGAGTTAGGTATCGGTTTTTAGGAGGTGGTGATGGTGTAGTCGACCTTGGCTCTGGAGATCTTTGTGGTGGAGAATGTTTGAGGACTTTGGCAGTGTGAGAGCATAAGATAGGTGATTATTTACTTTGAGGCCGAGCCTCTTGTATTTATAAGCTCACAAGAATCATTCTCCTCCTAGAATAAGGTTTCCTTCTATTTTCGGGCAGATCTGGCAGTCTGTAAAGATTTGCACTTTCCCGGAGTTGTAGGTCTCCAAAAATTATGATTTTAGTGTCGTTGGAAAGAAGACTCAAATATCTTTCCAACCATAGGTTAATCGCATCTTAACTCCTCCTGGTTCGTTCCCAGTTGTCGTTCAAAGTTGGCCTATCTGCACAGGCAGATTCTGCTTTCCTTATTTTTCATGATTTCCTTCTTCTTTTGACTTTGGGAAACCTTTTCTTACCAAAACTTGATCTCCACGAAATTGGCTGATTGGATCTTCATATTTGGGCTATCTAAATGATCTTCTAATTAATTGGACCCATTTTCATTTGTTCTTCTTCAAGATCCTTCCGGAAGCTTTCAAATCCTAGTCAACATAGGAAAGGTTTTCCTAGTCAACAAATGATTTCTTTTTCTCTTCAATTTTTCTTCTTTCTTCCTTGGAATTTCGAACCAATTTCTTGTCTCCATTATTTTGCTTTGTTTTGCATGCTTGTAGACTCCTTTACTCCGTCTCTTTTGGTCAACACCTGAAATTAACAAATAAGTTAAAACTAATAAAACTTAGCAATTATCAAAGTAAAAATGTAGAGAAATTACATTAATTAATACGCCTAAAATGCGTAGATCAAATCCCCCCACACTTAGACTTTGCTAGTCCCTTAGCAAACACTAAATTAAACTAAGACTCAAAAATTTTCAACAAAAATACTACTAAGCCCTTTAACAAATGAATTTCGAAAATTCCATGAAAATTCACAAAATTAAAGCACAAGGAATTCAAGAGTTAATAAAGACATTCTCATGCATGAACAAGTAAGACTTAGATGAAAACAATGGTGATTGATAAGCTATGCATGCACTAGAAAAGTTCAAAATCCTCACATGGATGCACTCATCATCTTTTCACTCATGAAAAAGGGGTATTCACTCAAGATATATCGAAGAATAAATAGAATTCCTCATGAATAAAACCAATTACTTGCACAAATGAACCTAAACCATATGCTTACTCATGCGATTAACTCCACAGATCAAAGGCTACTCATCTCAAGGATCATAAAGGACTTTCAAGGGTTGTAATGGGGCTGAGGCTAAGGCATTCGAAAATTTGGATAAGTGGTGTTTAAGAACGTTCCAAAGACTTAGTCTAGCTCCATCATCTTGTTAAATTTCGTGCTCCATCTTCTTCCCCACGTTACCAGTGTCAAACTTTAAGCACAAGGGCCAGATTTCATCTTATTGGGCCCAGACTTTATTCTAATCTTCCTTAGAGCTTCGTGAACAGGACAAAGGCCTTATTTCTTTACTATTGGGCCTTCAATTCAATCCAAACTCCAAATTCACAAATATGAGGGACATTAATCCAAACTTGAACATTAAAAATCTATTGCCGGGGAGCTTCACAATTTTTTTCTTTTACTTTTCATGCTCCCGAATTTTTTTTCGGCAACTACTCTTTCTTTTCTCTTATTGGACAAGTCTATCCTCATACACACATATTTTCATCATCTTCACACCATCTCCATGTCTCTAGCTTTGAAAATCTTCACCAAGTCTTTAGAACAAGGGTAAGGAAAATCTACACTAGGTTAAGTGTTTAGATATATATGGTGATGAAAGAAAAGCTTAATGTGGGCTCAAAATGGCTAACTAAGGGTGTCGCAACTCGTGCGCACATATGGGACACATAGCAATTTGGCAAAAGTGGTGGTAAATCCTAAGTGCCTTTGATCATATCCAAAATCAGAGTATGTATTGACTATAAGCTTTGAAAATCAACATGAGCAAGTTCTAGCAATCTCTAGTTCATTAAAAACTATGGCAAGCAATCATATGATTTCTTTTTCTTTCAAATCCTAGTCAACATAGGAAAGGTTTTCCTAGTCAACAAATGATTTCTTTTTCTCTTCAATTTTTCTTCTTTCTTCCTTGGAATTTTGAACCAATTTCTTGTCTCCATTATGTTGCTTTGTTTTGCATGCTTGTAGACTCCTTTACTCCGTCTCTTTTGGTCATCACCTGAAATTAACAAATAAGTTAAAACTAATAAAACTTAGCAATTATCAAAGTAAAACTGTAGAGAAATTACATTAATTAATACGCCTAAAATGCGTAGATCAATGAGCATGTGTTTTACGAATATACGATTATACATATACGGTTATACGTATACGAATATACATACACTTATATGCTGTTTCATGCATTTGCATCGAACTGTTTATGATTTGGTTTACACAGAGTACAGTCTTGGTTACGTTGTTGTATCGATACACTAGCCTCTCGGCTGATCCCCGATGGTAGGCATCCCAGGCGGGGCGTTACCCCGACCTGACCGGCGAGGGGCGTATCCCCGGAACCGAGGACTTTCTGGCTTAGAATCACGTGTGGGTCCGGGATCCCGTGATTCGGACTGTACTAGCATGGTGTGTGTCTATGAGCGACCCCGTGGGATTTTTACTTGCATGCTCAGTACGCTGGAGGATTATGGTTTTACATCGTGTACTTTATTGTTTCTATTTACCTGGACTCGCATATGTTTTTATAACATATATATTACTTGGTGAAAGACATTTATTTTCGTCCACTCACTCTAACGTGTTTATTGTCTTTCACCTGGGCTTTTCGGTTTCCGTGCCCAGTTTGCAGTTCAGGTTTGGTGTTTCACGTCGCGGTTTGGAGGCTAGTGATCAGACTTATCTGTGTTTTCCAGTAGGTTCTTGTTTCGCCTACTGATGTACATATTGTATATGTTTTACTCTAGTGGTCGCTCTGATACATTCTGATACATGTTGTGCGGATTTTCACGGATATACATATATACATAGTACAGTTTATTTACTGTTGTTGATTATATTGATGTTGAGAAATCCGGATGGGATTGGTGCCCACGGTTTGCTTTTTGTGGCATAGGACGAAGTGTTAATTTCCACGTGCAGGTTATGGTAATTCCACGTTAGTAACGAAACTCTGCCGAATTTTGAAAAATTTTTGTTGGTTCGTATTTTCGAAAGGGTTTGATTCCGGTTTAGGTAACTGAATCGGGATTGGGTCCTTTCAGCTTGGTATCAGAGCATTAGGTTGTCAGATTCTGTAGACTCTTGTAGTTGTGACGCTTAGGGTATTTGAGTTGATACAGCATGACTGGAGTGATGACCCGACTGGCCAGCGGTACTCATCAATACTTCGGGTGTTGTGTGTTCTCAAATATCTGCGGTTTCATGATTACGTTCTTTCTGCTTGTGCCTAATGCTTGTCTTGTATCAGTAGGATGCCTCCTCGACGTGGTCCCCGTGTTGACCGGGATGATGATCCTGATGAGGATCGCCGAACGCGCGACTTGCTGATGCGAGTGCTGCGTTTGGAAGAGCGTTTTGACCCTGTGGTCAAGGCTCGCACTGCGGGTGCTACTGTGTTTTCGGGTTCAGTTGATCCAGAGATATGCGAGGCATGGTTGGTTCAGATTGAGCGTGTTTGTGAGCGTCTGCAGTTTACACCTGAGCATATGACAGTAGCCGCAGTTGGTTTACTTGAGGGTGATGCATACTTTTGGTGGGTCAGCACTGATAGAGTTCCAGTGGATACTTCGTGGACATTGTTTCGTGATTTGTTTATGCGGAGGTATTTTAATCAGGCTACCCAACAACGCAAGTACGAGGAGTTTACAAACTTGAGGCAGGGCAGTTTGTCTGTACTTGAGTATCGGGATCGGTTTACTCGATTGTCTCGATTTGCGCGGGATATGGTGGCCACAGAGGAAGCCAAGTGTCGTAGGTTTGAGCTGGGATTGAATCTGAACATCAAGGCGACATTGACGACGATGCCTCGGAACAATTTTGATGAGTTTGTTAGTGTTGCACTCCGAGGCGAGGATATAGATATTGAGCAGGAGAGACAGCAGAGGTATCGGCCGAGACGATTTGAGGAAGGTGAACCGAGTCAGGGGCCTTCGAAGAGGCAGAGTTCCGATACATCCGGTTCAGCTTCATCTTCAGGTGGTGGATCATATCGATCACTAGTTGGAGTACCGAGACAAATACCGAGACGATGGAGGGATCGGCCGCAGCGATCACAGGCTGGTGGGAGTTCCAGTGGTTCTAGTCACCCTCGACGTACTAGTGGCACTTTTGCTGTACCGAGGGAGTACCGGTTGTGTAGTCTCTGCAGCCGACATCATGTGGGTCCATGTCAGCGAGGTCCTGTTACTTGTTTCCGCTGTGGCCAGGTGGGTCACTATGCGAGGGAGTGTCCTCAATTATATGATGGTGATGGACATGCGGCTCAGAGTTCTGGAGTTCAGCGAGGTACCACTACGGGAGCTCGATCATTTGCAGGCCAAGTTAGACAGCAGGGACAGCCCCAGCGAGGACGACCAGCCGGACAGGCGAGAGTTCATGCTATGACTCTACATGAGGGCAGAGCATCACCGGAGGTCGTTATCGGTACGTTACATGTTTTTGGTATTCCAGTAGTTGCATTGTTAGATCCAGGTGCCACACATTCATTCATATCATTTAGATTGTCATCATTGGCTACGGTACCTGCATCTCCACTTCCGGGGTTGTGGAGAGTGTTGTATCCGTCAGGTGAGGTTGTGAGCATCGGTTGGGTTTACTGAGATTGTGAGGTGTTTATCGATGGCCATGGTTTAGCCGCTGATCTGTTACTGCTTGATATTGTGGATTTCGATCTGATATTGGGTATGGACTTTTTGGAGTCGCATTGGGCCATGTTTTATTGCCACAGGAAGGAGGTCGCGTTTCGACGACTAGGGTTGCCTGAGATACTGTTTCGTGGCGAGAAGAACACTTCCCTACCGTGTTTGATTTCCGCGATGAGGGCGAATCGGTTGATGAAGAAGGGTTGTGTTGCGTACTTAGCCCATGTTGTGGACACTACAGCTGCAGTGCCGGATCTTGGTAGTATTGAGGTTGTGTCTGAGTTTCCGGATGTGTTTCCAGCAGAGTTACCTGGTATACCCCCTGTGAGGGAGATTGATTTTACCATCGAGTTGTTGCCGGGTACTGGACCGATTTCCCAGACACCGTACCGGATGGCGCCTGCAGAGTTGAAGGAGTTGCAGATTCAGCTCCAGGAGTTGTTAGAGAAGGGATTCATTCGGCCGAGTGTTTCTCCGTGGGGTGCTCCAGTGTTGTTCGTGCGGAAGAAGGACAGGTCCATGCGTTTGTGCATCGACTATCAGAAGCTGAATCAGATTACAGTGAGGAACAAGTATCCGTTGCCACGGATTGATGACTTGTTCGATCAGCTGAAGGGAGCAGCAGTCTTTTCGAAGATTGACCTTCGATCCGGATATCACCAGTTTAGGATCCGAGACTCCGATGTTGCCAGGATAGCGTTCAGGATGCGGTATGGGCATTATGAGTTTTTGGTTATGCCGTTTGGGTTGACCAACGCCCCCGCAACTTTCATGGACTTGATGAATCGAGTGTTCAGACGGTTCCTGGACAAGTTCGTGATCGTATTCATTGATGATATCCTGATCTATTCCAGGAGTGTGGGCCAGCATAAGAAGCACTTGCGAGCAGTGTTGCGGACTTTGCGGGACCATCAGTTATTCGCGAAGTTTAGCAAGTGTGAGTTCTGGTTGGATAGTGTGAAGTTTCTGGGCCACGTGATTTCGGCCGAGGGAGTTAGTGTTGATCCTGACAAGATCGAGGCCGTACTGAATTGGAGTAGACCCACTACTGTGCAAGAGATTCAGAGTTTCTTGGGGTTAGCAGGCTATTATCGACGGTTTGTACAGGATTTCTCCCGGATAGCTACACCACTGACCAGATTGACGAAGAAGGGCGTCAAGTTTGAGTGGTCTGATGCGTGCGAGGAGAGTTATTTGCTCCTGAAGGAGAGACTGACTACTGCACCGGTTCTGACATTGCCAGACGACAGTGGTGAGTTTGTTGTGTACAGTGATGCGTCGAAGTTGGGCCTTGGTTGTGTGTTGATGCAGCATGGTAGAGTCGTGGCATATGGTTCCAGACAGCTGAAACCGCACGAGGTCAACTATCCGATGCATGATTTGGAGTTAGCCGCTATTGTATTAGCGTTGAAGAGTTGGAGACATTACCTGTACGGTGCTCAGTGTAAGATTTACACTGACCACAAGAGTCTCACTTATTTACGGACACAGCCAGATCTGAACATGAGGCAGCACCGATGGATGAAGTTGATTAACGATTACGATTGCACGTTTGAGTACCATCCGGGGAAGGCCAATGTTGTGGCAGATGCACTTAGCCGGAAATCTGGAGCCTCGTTGTTTCACATGTGTGTGGCCAGAGTATCGATGTTAGCCGAGCTTTGAGCTACGGGTGCTGTGTTTGGGTATGATGATGATGGAGCTTTGTTGGCCAGCTTTCAGGTTCGACCAGTGTTGGTTGATCAGGTGCGGGAGGCACAGGATTCAGATCTTTACTTGCTTGGCAAGAAGACCATGATACGGAATGGTGTACCTACAGAGTTCCGATTGAGCGACGACGGTACGTTGTTGTTCAGAGGCAGGCTATGTGTACCCAAAGACGAGGACTTGAAGAAGGAGATTTTGAACGAGGCCCACAGTTCAGCGTATGCGATGCATCCCGGAGGTACGAAGATGTTTCGTACACTTCGAGCGTACTATTGGTGGCGCAACATGAAGCGGGAGATTGCCGCGTACGTGAGTCGGTGTTTGATTTGTCAGCAGGTGAAGGCGGAGAGGCAGAAACCTGCAGGGAAACTACAGCCACTTGAGATTCCAGTTTGGAAGTGGGAGCATATCACGATGGATTTCGTCTATCAGTTGCCGCGTACTTCGGCGGGCAACACTGGCATTTGGGTTATTGTTGACCGACTGACGAAATCCGCACACTTTCTTGCATTTCCAGGGAAGGTATCAGTGGGCAGATTGGCTAAGTTGTACTTATCTGAGATTGTTCGCTTGCATGGTGTGCCTGTGTCGATTGTTTCTGACCGTGATAGTCAGTTCACTTCTGAGTTTTGGCAGGCTTTACAGCGAGCTTTGGGCACGAGGTTGCGATTTAGTACAGCTTTTCATCCTCAGACTGACGGGCAGTCCGAGCGGACCATTCAGACTCTTGAGGATATGTTGAGATCGTGTGTGTTGCAGTTTCGTGGAAACTGGGATCAGCAGTTACACTTGATTGAGTTCGCCTACAACAACAGCTATCAGGCCAGTATTGAGTTGGCACAGTATGAGGCCCTGTACGGGAAGCAGTGTCGCACTCCATTGTGTTGGAGTGAGGTGGGCGAACGTTGGCTTATTGGTCCAGATTTGGTGAAAACCACGATGGAGGACATTCAGGTTATTCGGGATCGCCTGAAGATCGCCCAGGATCGGCAGAAGAGTTACGCGGATGTGAGGAGGAAGAGCTTAGAGTTCGAGGTTGGCGATTGGGTCTTCCTGAAACTGTCTCCGTGGAGGGGAGTAGTGCGTTTCGGGAAGCGTGGCAAGCTTCGACCGCGGTACATTGGTCCGTATGAGATTACGGAGAGGGTTGGAGCTGTTGCTTACAGACTTGAGTTACCGACAGAGATGGCTCGTGTACATGATGTCTTCCATGTTTCGATCTTGCGGAAGTACATCTCAGATCCTTCACATGTGATAGCTCCACAACAGTTGCTGATCAGGGAGGACTTATCGTATGTTGAGGAGCCAGTGCAGATTCTCGATCGTCGTGAGCAGGAGCTGAGGCACCGTATGATTCCGCTGGTGAAGGTCTTGTGGCAGAACCATTCAGTTGAGGAGGCCACCTGGGAGACCGAGCAGCGTATGCGGGAATAGTATCCTCATCTGTTCACATGACAGGTACGTAAATTTCGAGGTCGAAATTTCTTTAAGGGGGGTAGATTTGTGACGACCCGAACCAGAATCAGATGTGTGTTTGGCACGATTCTCGAGATTTGGTTATAGTCGCAGTTTTACAATAATGTGTAGTTTGTCGATTCGATTCGCGACTATGTTTTCAGTCGAGAATTTGAGTTGGGTGTCTTCATTGAAATTGTAGAGTACGTGATTTCGAGCTCGTGGGCGGTTCCGGAAGATTTTTCCGATAACCGAGGAATATTTTATGATTATTCGAAGTTTTGGGTTCCGACGAGTTTATCCGATTGTTTCGAGCTTATCCGAATCACATCGTATATTCATTTCGGACCGTTGATCGACCTGAGGGACGATTATAAATATCGAAAATAGCCGAGAATTAGTCGAAAACTTCATTTTGGGCGTTGACCAACCTGGAATTTCGTTGACTTTCCATATTTGGAAAGTGAGCCATCGGATCGAAAGGGAAAGTTGCTATTTTGGGAAGTCACCATCCGGCGACCGGATTCCGGCCACCAACGACTTCAACAAGGGTATGAATAGCTTCCTTATGTGATTTCGAAATGTTTGGTGCTTGATTTGAGTGAATTTGATCCCGTTTTGGTTTGACCCGAACCGGGTCGGTTCTATGGTTTTCGTCAGTGTTCGTATGCCGTTTTCCGGTGAACTTTGACGGTGGAGGTTAGGGGGGTTAGACTCCCTTTGCCTTGGGGAGTCTCCCTATGTGTTTTATTTTGAGATTGAGGAAGTTTTGGAGGTCGCCGGTTTGTGTCACCGGAAATGGAATTCCGTTCGGTTATGTCGAGTTTTGGAAGGGTTAGGGGCTGAATTGGTCTACGGGTTAGTTAAGGAAGTGATTCGTTGGGTTGAGATGGTCTGATCTGGAGAGTTTCGCCGCGTGATTCCACCGTTGACGGCGCGCCGCCGCCGGCGGCGGCAGTCAACGGCGAGGAAAAAGTCAACTTTTCAGATTACGACGATTTTAATGTCGTTTTTCTCGTAATCACGCCTTGATC
This sequence comes from Geum urbanum, assembly GCA_946800695.1. Classification (NCBI taxonomy): domain Eukaryota; kingdom Viridiplantae; phylum Streptophyta; class Magnoliopsida; order Rosales; family Rosaceae; genus Geum; species Geum urbanum. The sequence goes on along the minus strand of OX327003.1, from coordinate 19,133,124 downwards.
ATCGTCCAGAGGTTTTTGGGTCAATTTGATTGGCCGTTTGTCAGTCTAGATTTTGAGTGGGGATTTTGGAATTACCGTTATACATTTTGTACTGCATTTCGTATTTCCGGGAACGGTTGGTTTCCGTGCATCAGTACAGTGTTGTGGATCACGTTATTGATCAGTTACGTTATTGTGGATATTCAGGAGATCGAGATCGGGATCGTGATCGAGCATCTGGCGAGGGATCTTCCGCCGGTCCTCAAGATTAGCGCGTGTGCGCGTTTTACTCACCTGTGAGTGGACATTTCTTTTCACGGATTGATTGCGAGTCTTTTATTTGATTTATGAACTTGAGCATGCGTATTGAGATTACGAATTGCATGAGCATGTGTTTTACGAATATACGATTATACATATACGGTTATACGTATACGAATATACATACACTTATATACTGTTTCATGCATTTGCATCGAACTGTTTATGATTTGGTTTACACAGAGTACAGTCTTGGTTACGTTGTTGTATCGATACACTAGCCTCTCGGCTGATCCCCGATGGTAGGCATCCCAGGCGGGGTGTTACCCCGACCTGACCGGCGAGCGGCGTATCCCCGGAACCGAGGCCTTTCTGGCTTAGAATCACGTGTGGGTCCGGGATCCCGTGATTCGGACTGTACTAGCACGGTGTGTGTCCATGAGTGACCCCGTGGGATTTTTACTTGCATGCTCAGTACGCTGGAGGATTATGGTTTTACCTCGTGTACTTTATTGTTTCTATTTACCTGGACTCGCATATGTTTTTATAACATATATATTACTTGGTGAAAGACATTTATTTTCGTCCACTCACTCTAACGTGTTTATTGTCTTTCACCTGGGCTTTTCGGTTTCCGTGCCCAGTTTGCAGTTCAGGTTTGGTGTTTCACGTCGCGGTTTGGAGGCTAGTGATCAGAGTTATCTGTGTTTTCCAGTAGGTTCTTGTTTCGCCTACTGATGTATATGTTTTACTCTAGTGGTCGCTCTGATACATTCTGATACATGTTGTGCGGATTTTCACGGATATACATATATACATAGTACAGTTTATTTACTGTTGTTGATTATATTGATGTTGAGAAATCTGGATGGGATTGGTGCCCACGGTTTGCTTTTTGTGGCATAGGACGAAGTGTTAATTTCCGCGTGTAGGTTATGGTAATTCCACGTTAGTAACGAAACTCTGCCGAAATTTTGAAAAATTTTTGTTGGTTCGTATTTTCGAAAGGGTTTGATTCCGGTTTAGGTAACTGAATCGGGATTGGGTCCTTTCAATAAATCACATGGGAAGCATCACCTAAGCTAGGGGAACCAAAACCCCAACAACTCCACCCTCGAAACTCACCGGAACAACCATCACCATCACCGTCGAACCACCACATCTCGGCCCGATTCGGGTTAGCTCAAAACCCAACCAATTTCCTTCAATCCAAATACAAACCTACTCGAAATCAAGAGAGGAAGAAGACCTTACCCTTCGTTTGGCCGGAGGTGGCCGGAAAACAGGTCGTCGGACGGCAAGCCGAAACGGGAAACTTCTCCCTCTCTCGGTCAACGGTCAACTTTCCAGTTTTGGAAAGTCAAAGAAAGTCAACATCAGTCAAAGCCCAAAATGAAGTTTTCGACTAATTCTCGACTATTCCAATATTTATACTCGCGCCTCGGGTTAATCGACGGTCCGAAATGAATATACGAAATGATTCGGATAAACACGAAACAATCGGATAACCCCGTCGGAAACCGAAACTTCAAATAATCATAAAATATTCCTCGGTTATCGGAAAAATCTTCCGGAACCGCCCACGAGCTCGAAATCAGGTACTCTACAACTTGCGTAAAGACTCTCAACTCAAATTCTTGACCGAAAACATAGTCGCAAATAGAATCGGCAAACCACATATATAACGAAAAACTGCGACTAAACTCAATCTCGAGAATCGTGCCGAATACGTAACAGATTCTGGTTCGGGTAGTCACACCTCGAAGTGAAGATACAAGCATAGTAGTCATGGATGTCAAGCAATGATAACCTCAGGGAAACTCTGCCCACACACAGGGTCGTGGCATGAACTCTGGCATGTCCAACTAACCATCCACGTTGATTGCGACATTGCTGATTGACTTGTATAGAAGTCTGCGTTGGTCAAACTCTAGAAATGGTACATTGACCTCCTCCTAAACTCTGAGCTGCAGGACCACTAAAAGCAGCTAAAATGAGGACATTCCTTCGTAACGTGACCCTCCTAGCCACCATAATAGCAACTGAGAATACCCCTCTGACACAAACCACAGTGACGCCTGCTGTGTGGAAGGATCAACAACGACCACCCTGACTCATGCCATTTGAACTAGTCCACTACTCTGTGATCTCCTTCTCCACCAAACAGATCTTCCGCCTTGTCCAAATGACCCTCAACATAATCGAAAAGACCACAGCTTGATGAATCTACTGATCCCGAGGTGCCTGAACTCAACCTCATCAAAGTATCTTGACTAAGTTCACCTTCCTCAAACTGACATATCTGAAACCGCATATGCCTTTCCTTCTCAATGTCCTCGTCTCTGAGTGCAGCACAACAAACTCATCACAGTTGTCTCGAGGCATAACAGTCAAAATCCCTTTGATGTTCAGGTTCAAACTCATCTCGAACCTCCTGCATTTCTTCCTCTGAAGCCACATAACACGTACAAACTGGAACAAACATGTGAACAATACATCCATGCCTCAGGTTGGTAAACACTCCATATTTCCGTTGTTAGGTAGCCTAATTGAACCATTACCGTATAAACAATATCCTGAATGTAGGTAATGGAGTCTCAGCAGGAACTCATACAATACCAACCCAACCAATGCAATGATCTGACTCAAGCAAACCATCAACTACCACAATCCTCTGTTCAAAAGCAACATATAGACGCCTATACATGCACAACTGGGCAAACCATGCCACACATATCTCTGAACCCAGGATGCTTATCCAAACCCACAACTCAAATTATCGAGTCGAGCGTCGACTGATCCTCAACAGCATCCACAACCTTACTGACACGAAAACCACGTCAAGGAGGCATCCTAATGAATAAGACATTGTTCACAACAAACATGACGTAATCATGGAACTTCAAACATTTGAAAGCATACAACACCTAGAGCATTGATGAGTATCCGCCGACCGGTCGGGTCATCGCTCCAGACATGTTGTACATTCTCAAATATCCTTAGAAAAAACGACTACAGAAGTCTACAAAACCTAAAACCTAATGCTCTGATACCAAGCTGAAAGGACCCAACCCCGATTTAGTTTCCTAAACCGGAATCAAACCCTTTCTAAAAACATGAACTTTCAAAAACTGAAAATTTCGACAGAGTATCCTCTATAACGCGCGGTTTCCATTAACCTGCAGCGGAAAATACACTTCATCTTGTGCCACAAAAGCCAAACCATGGGCACCAATCCCATCCAGATTTCTCAAAAACATATCATAATGTAAAGCAATAAACACAACTGTAGCTTTACAGAAATCTGGGAAAATCATTTGAAAATATAAACATAAACAGTACTAAGAGCGACCTCTAGTATATACATATATACAAATAGTAGGCCAAACTATGAACCTACCATAAAAGAAATGTAGCTCGAATACTAAGCCTCCAACTGTGACGTGCGACGCCTGAATTCAAACTGCAATCTGGGCAAAGAAAACGAAAAGCCCAGGGAAAGACATATAAATCGTTAGAGTGAGTGAACAAAAATAAATTTCTTTCGCCAAATAATATATATGTATAAAACATATGCGAGTCTAAATGCATGAAAATCATATGGTACACAAGGGAGACTCTAACTCCTCACGCGTATAGAGCATGCAACGAAAATCCCGCGGGGTCACTCATGGACACATCCGCGCTAGTACAGTCTGAATCACGGGATCCCAGACCCACACGTGAATAAAAATATCGATACGCTTCAAGAAACCTACTATTCGCTTATGAATGAAAATATCGATACGCTAAACTGCTACAGCCTGAATAGTATCCTCTCCGTGTAATCAATCACAATAGTAGTAACGTTTGTGCTAACTCGTGAAATAATTTAATAGCTTGTTCAAAATACTGCAATGACTTGAGAATCGAAGGCATTTAGTCTTCTACGAAAGGACGTCTCCACATCAAACCCTTAAGCTTTTAATAATGACTCCACTTATTGTGTTAATTTTCAAGAATGACACATAACATGACAACTTCAAACAAAAGCATGAATAAATGTACCCTCAAATAGTGTTCTACAAAAAGAGTTGTGTTTGAAAAGAACATAGAAAATCCAAAATAGTATGTGTGTGTGTGTTGTACACACAGAATAAGTGTTTGAGAAAGTGGTTTGATTCGAAAAGGGAAATAGTAGGACCCAAAAGTAGTTTAGAGGAACTTCAACATGTGAATTGCTTGCTAGGTTGCTTGGTCTTTGATTATCCTATCCATTTCATTCATTGAATACCCCTTCCTTGAAGCATCATTACAACCTAAATAAAATTCCTCTTGGTTTGAAACTCTTGTGTGTGGAATGGTTGGAGTTGGTTGAAGAGCAAGCCTATAAAAAATATATGATCAATTTGATTTTTGAGTCCAAACACTAACCTCTAAACACTTGAGTGCATTGAGTGATATCTTCTGAGTGAGATGATTAGGAACATGTTGGTTTGAATACATCTCAATGCATGTATTTGGTTTGACATGTAGCATGTTTGGCTTATTAGACATGCATTGAGTTCATATCCTAATTGTGCTTAAGAGGAGTTCAATCTATTAGCCATGGTTCTTTGAGAGAAATGTTCACCATTTGGGACACTTACATACTTTTGTGTTTAGTCTTGTGATTCTTTTGTGCTTGGAGTCTAGCTTAGTTTGCTTTTTTTTCTTCTATTTTTGCTGGAGGATAAGCAAAGCTTAAGTGTGAGGTAGTTTGTTAGGTCCATAATTATGTGCTAATTATGTCCCTAACTTCATGCTTATTTCTTGTCATTTATGAATAAAGAATCATTTTTATAACAGTTATTTTTATGCAAGGAAATTGGGAGTTTACACGGAATCACTCTTGAATATGGTAATTAATCATTTTTTGGAGAAGCTGTGCACATTTTCGAAGTGACGAGAGAATTTAGAGCAACTTTGGGAAAAATGACAAAAAGTAGTCGCCGGAAGTTATTGAAAGCTGCAGGAAAATAGCCGAATTCGTCCATGGTTAGCCGGACCACCAAATGAGGCCCAAATACTTTGAACTGGGTCCAAGAGAAGCCCAAAACACCTAGGATACAAACCCTAGCTGATTTGAAAGAGGAGTCACACATTTGATACAAACACCTAGGTCAGGGAATCTGTTCCCACCAGGAAAATACCTCGGCATAGGGTAACAGTCCCCCCGGTAAACATCCTCGGGGATCAGCCGGGATGCTAAGTGTATTGATACAACAATATATACTAAGAATGTACTCTGTGTAAACCAAATCATAAATAGTTTCATGCAAATGTATAAAGCATAATGTAAATGCATATTCGTAATACATAATTATAAAAGTATATTCGTCGATGCATATTCGTGAATGCATAATCGTAAAGCACATGCTCGAATAAATCATAATCTCATATGCATGCTCATGCTAGTAAAACGTATAATAAATACTCGCAACCAATCAGTAAAAAGAAACGTGTACACTCACAGACTAGCACATTGCAAAACGCGTTAATCCTGTGATCCGGCGGAAAATCCCTTGCCAAACGAACGATCACGATCTCCTGAATAATCATAAATACAACTGCACAAAATCATAACTCAAAACCCTGAACCACATCTTGAGGACCAACCATTCCCGAAAACATATAACTCAATATCGAAAAAATCTTCAACAATCCAATAAACACACTATAAAACCTCGCCACAAATTCCGATGCTGAATTCAAAATATAAACCTCACCACTGCGATCAGTGTGTGATTCCGAGCAAAACGACATAAAACTTGTCGAAAATCACCCCGGCCGGGCCGCCGCCGCTGAAAAAATTTCATCAGCCCATAAAATTGCAACCTACCCATGGATTTGAAGATCTCGACATTTCCAACAACTTTGTAGTTCAATGCTAAGCCCAATTTTGACCGGAAAATACCCAAAACTCACCTTGAAGTCGAAAACCCTCGCCGGAATTCATTAACTTCGATTGGCCACCACCGGCCACGGCAAGGTGCAAGACCACTTGGGTTCAACTCAACTCTCCATGGGCTTCAAAACCTCTATAGGGTCGACCCCCAACTCGGCTGCCACCGCCGCCTCCGTCGTCGCCGAATCTCGCCGGAAAATCACAAACTTCAAAACGTCATAACTTCTTCATCCGGCAACCAAATTGAGTGAATAACCTATCAAAAGAAAGATGAACTCAAGCCCAACAACTTTTATGAAGACACCACAGCCAAAAGATGCCGGAATAAGGCACATCAAAGGCAACAAAAGCTTGGCCCGAAATGGGTCAGTTTTGACCCGTGGTCAACGCGGTCAATGACCCAGTTTCCCAATTTGGAATGTTTCCAAAATCGTCACGTATTCTCGCCATATTTATACCGTACACGAACCGTCAAAATTGTATCGAAACCAAACGGATAAACACGACTAAATCCAACGACCGAAAATATTCATAACTTATTCCTCGTAATTTGAAATCATCCTCCGAAAATTCCCATGAACTTGAAATTAATTTCTCTTCAACTTTCGTGAAGGAACTCAAATCAAATTGTTCCCCGACAATTTAGTCGTTAACACACCCGCTATATCGACCAATTACGACAAAACCGTGACTATTCGTGAAACTCGCAAATCAAGCCAATAAACATACCCTTTCCAGTTCGGGTTGTCACAACGTTTCATGAAAGTAAACATCCCATAACATGTTATTGGATGTTGCATCCCCACCTGAACCAAACAACATCAAATCCTTTGAGGCAAGAGTAAATGATGTAGGCAATTATTCCACAACGTTGAAAACAGTTGTATACCAAAAAGATCAAACTCTAGCCAAAGAAACTCCAATAGAGAATGGAGCATGTTTTAACCTCTTTTACCTTACCTATATACACAAACATAATTTAATCTTGTATGTCTTTCATATATTTTTCCCATTTTTGTTCACGGTTGATTTAATAACGCTCTAGATGAAACTTATATTCTAGATGTTCTTTTAGAGAAAGAGAATGATTGTAATATTAGTGGAGTTCAAGGCTCTCTTGCTTTTACACTACACCTTTGATAATTATGTAGCCGAATGTGATGATTAACAAATAAACATCCCGATCTAGGATTGGAGTTTAGGTTAGAAAAAGAAGAATTATTAATGACAAATCTCAGTTACCCCCCTTAACTTTACACAAAACATCAAGTCACTCCTTTACGTTTCAAAGTCGAAAGTTTTACCCTCAATGTTTGTACTTGAAATCAGTCTGACCCCTTTCTCTATGTTCCATCCACCATCTCTGTTATCTGCTGACGTGGTGTAACAACCTGAACAAAAAATGACGTGTTTTGTGATGTGTATTAGCGAAATCACCTATTAGACGCAGTTAATGGGTCATTAAACGACATTTATGGTTAGAATTAGACTTTACTTCCTTCACAAAAGTTGTAGAAAATTTTATTTTAAATTTCTAGAAATTTTTTAAGAGATTTTCGGATAACGTAGCTATTTTTTATTAATTTTTTAAGTTGGTGGAAGAATTTGATTAAAAAGAAATTTGGTTATTTGGAGATTAATCTCAGCCATTGGATCTCGTTGAGATCAAATCTCAGCTGTTAATGTGTGAGGGTTTTGGGTATAACCTAGAGTTAAAGTCAGAACCCTAGTCATATCCCTCCCTTACGATGACCCGTTTTGGATCGAGACCCTTCAACCAACCAAACCCACCCAAAATCACCCCGGCCGCCCACCGTTGTCAGAGATTTAGGCATGGTTCGAAAGCCCTTCTCCTCTTGATGATACTTCTGGGTTTGATTTTGGCATGAAAGTAATGGCCGGAGAGAATCAACAAATTATTCTTCAGGGGGCACTGTCGTTGAAAGGACCCAACCCCGATTCAGTTACCTAAACCGGAATCGAAACCCTTCTGAAAATACGAACCAACAAAAACCACTCAAAATTTCGGCAGAGTTTCGTTACTAACGTGGGATTGCATAAACCTGCACCCTGAAAATAACACTTCGTCCTATGCCACAAAAGCCAAACCGTGGGCACTAATCCCATCCGGATTTCTCAACATCATAATATAAACAATAAACAGTAAACATATTGTACTATATATAATATATCCGAGAAAATCCGTATAAACACGTATCAGAATGTATCAGAGCGACCTCTAGTGTAAATATATACAATATACACTTCAGTAGGCGAAACAAGAACCTACTGGAAAACACAGGTAGCTCAGATCACTAGCCTCCAGCCGCGACGTGAAATACCAAAACCTGAACTGCAAACTGGGCACGGAAACCGAAAAGCCCAGGGGAAAGACATGAAAATTGTTAGAGTGAGTGGACGAAAATAAATGTCTTTCACCAGTTGATATATATGTTTAAAATAACATATGCGAGTCCAGGTAAATAAAAATAACAAAGTACACGAGGTAAAACCATACTCCTCCAGCGTACTGAGCATGCAAGTAAAAATCCCACGGGGTCACTCATGGACACATCCGTGCTAGTATAGTCCGAATCACGGGATCCCAGACCCACACGTGACTCTAGCCAGAAAGGCCTCAGATCAGAGGTCTGCCTCCCCCCGGTAAAGGCCTCGGGTCAAGAGTCACAGCCTCCCCCGGTACACATCCTCGGGGATCAGCCGGGATGCGAGTGTATCGATACAACAACATAACTGAGACTGTACTCTATGTAAACCAAATCGTAAACAAGTCAATGCAAATACATAAAGCAGTATATATAAATGCATGTACGTAATATATACTGATATAAGCATAATCGTATAACACATGCTTATAATAAACATAATCTCGTATGCAAACTCATGCTCGTAAAACCATAATCGTACTGCATGCTCAAGTTCGTAAAACGTGTATAAAAGACTCGCATTCAATCCGTGTAAATAAATTTTCCACTCACAGGTGAGCAAAATGCGCACTCGCGCTAATCTCATGGTCCGGCTGAAGATCCCTCGCCTGAAGCACGGTCACGATCTCGATCTCGATCTCCTAAATATTCATTAAACACAACTGATCAAAACATAATCCACAACTCTGTACTTAACCACGGAAACCAATCGTTCCCGAAAATATGCAATGCAATACAAAGTGATTAACGAAATTCCCGAAATCTCCACTCGAAACCCTCGACTGAAAATTGGCTACCCAAATCGATCCGAAAACCTCTGGACGATAATCAGGGCACGATTACGAGAAAAATGACATTAAAAACACTAAAATCCAAAAATTCAACCCCTCGCTGGAGCTCCGCCGGCGGCGGAGCGCCGTCAACGGTGACATTTTCCGGCGAGGAAGCTCCAGAAATGAAGCTCTCCTCCAACCCAACATTTTCTTCAACTACCACAAGGTTCAATTCAACCTCCAACACCTCCAATTTCACCAAAACCAAACGGAATTTCCCCCCCTCCGGTGACCTAACCGGAAACCAACCAAACCTCAATTAGATTACACATGTAGAAACCTTAGACCAAGGGGAGGCGAACCCCCCTAACCATCACCACCGTGGCTTGCCGGAATACGGCAAACCAAAACCGGCGATCAACTAGAAATTGACCCGATTCGGGTTCCATCCAAACTCAAACAATTCCAACAAACTCAAACATTAAACAGTAAAGAAACTCAAGGGGAATCGATTGGTACCCTCAGCTTGGCCGGAGGTGGCCGAAAAAATCGGGTCGGCCGACGAACTGAACCGGGTCGCGTTCTCCTTCACGGGTCAACGGCTACTTTCCAAATTTGGAAAGTCAACAGGTGGTCAACATCAGTCAAAGCCCAAATTGAGATTTTCGACTAATTTTCGACTATTTCCGATATTTATACTCGTGCCTCGGGTCGATCGACGATTCGAAATGGATAACCATCACGATTCGGATAAACACAAAACAATCGGATAAACTCGTCGGAAACTGAAACTTCAAATATTCGTATTATATTCCTCGGTTATCGGAAAAATCATCCGGAACCGCCTTCGAGCTCGAAATCACGTACTCTACCACTTCCGTGAAGACACTCAACTCAAATTCTCGGTCGAAAACAAAGTCGCGAATAGAATTAACAAACCACACATTTATCGTAAAACTACGACTAAGCATAAACTCGTGAATCGTGCCGAATATTCCTCTGATTCTGGTTCGGGTCGTCACAAATCTACCCCTCTTAAAAAAATTTCGTCCTCGAAATTACGTACCTGTCAAGTGAATAGATGAAGATACTGCTCCCGCATACGCTGCTCCGTCTCCCAGGTGGCTTCCTCAACTGAGTGGTTCTGCCACAAGACCTTCACTAGCGGAATCACACGGTGCCTCAACTCCTGCTCACAACGATCAAGAATCTGCACAGGCTCCTCCACGAACGTCAAATCCTCTCTGATCGGCAACTGCTGTGGGGCTAACACATGTGAAGGATCTGAGATGTACTTCCGCAACATCGAAACATGGAAGACATCATGAACACGAGCCATCTTAGCTGGTAACTCGAGTCAGTAAGCAACAGCTCCAATCCTCTTCGTAATCTCATACGGGCCAATGTATCGTGGTCGAAGCTTACCACGCTTCCCGAAACGCACAACTCCCCTCCACGGAGATAGTTTCAGGAAGACCTAATCACCAACCTCGAACTCTAAACTCTTCCTCCTCACATCGGCGTAACTCTTCTGCCGATCCTGGGCGATCTTCAATCGATCCCGGATAACCTGTATGTCCTCCATAGTGCTCTTCACCAGATCAGGACCAATAAGCCAACGCTCGCCTACCTCACTCCAACACAATGGAGTGCGACACTGCTTCCCGTACAGGGCCTCATACGGTGCCAACTCAATACTGGCCCGATAGCTGTTGTTGTAGGCGAACTCTATCAAATGTAACTGCTGATCCCAGTTTCCGCGAAACTGCAAAACACAAGATCTCAGCATATCCTCAAGAGTCTGAATGGTCCGCTCGGACTGCCCGTCAGTCTGAGGATGGAAAGCTGTACTAAATCGCGACCTCGTACCCAAAGCTCGCTGCAACGCCTGCAAAAACTCAGAAGTAAACTGACTATCTCGATTAGAAACAATGGACACAGGCACACCATGCAAGCGAACAATCTCGGATAAGTACAACTTGGCCAATCTGCTCACTGATATCTTCCCTGGAAGTGCAAGAAAGTGCGCGGATTTCGTCAGTCGATCAACAATAACCCAAATGCCAGTGTTGCCCGCCGAAGTACGCGTTAACTGATAGACGAAATCCATCGTAATGTGCTCCCACTTCCAAACCGGAATCTCAAGTGGTTGTAGTTTCCCTGCAGGTTTCTGCCTCTCCGCTTTCACCTACTGACAGATCAAACATCGACTCACATACGCGGCAATTTCCCACTTCATGTTGCGCCACCAATAGTACGCTCGAAGTGTACGAAACATCTTTGTACCTCCGGGATGCATCGCATACGCTGAACTGTGGGCCTCATCCAGAATCTCCTTCTTCAAGCTCTCGTCTCTGGGCACACATAACCTGCCTCTGAACAACAACGTGCCGTCGTCGCTCAATCGGAACTCCGTAGGCACACCATTCTGTATCATGGCCTTCTTGCCCAGCAAGTAGGGATCTGAATCCTGAGCCTTTCGTACCTGATCAACCAATACGGGTCGAACCTGAAAACTGGCCAATAAGGCTCCCTCGTCATCATACCCGAACTCAGCACCTGTAGCTCGAAGCTCGCCTAACATCGAAACTCTGGCCACACACATATGAAACAACGAGGCTCCAGACTTCCGGCTAACTGCATCCGCTACAACATTGGCCTTCCCCGGATGGTACTCAAACGTGCAATCATAGTCGTTGATCAACTCCATCCATCGACATTGCCTCATGTTCAGATCCGGCAGTGTCCGCAAGTAGGTGAGACATAGGCCACGACTTTACCATGCTGCATCAACACACAGCCAAGCCCCAACTTCGACGCATCACTATACACAACAAACTCACCACTCTCGTCTGGCAATGTCAGAACCAGTGCGGTAGTCAATCTCTCCTTTAGGAGCAAATAACTCTCCTCGCACGCATCAGACCACTCAAACTTGACGCCCTTCTTAGTCAATCTGGTCAGTGGTGTAGCAATCCGGGAGAAATCCTGTACATACCGTCGGTAATAGCCTGCTAACCCCAAGAAACTCCGAATCTCCAGCACAGTAGTAGGTCTACTCCAGTTCAGCACGGCCTCGATCTTGTCAGGATCAACACTGACTCCCTCGGCCGAAATTACGTGGCCCAGAAACTTCACACTATACAACCAGAACTCGCACTTGCTAAACTTCGCGAACAACTGATGGTCCCGCAAAGTCCGCAACACTACTCGCAAATGCTTCTTGTGCTGGCCCACACTCCTGGAATAGATCAAAATATCGTCAATGAATACAATCACGAACTTGTCCAGGAACCGTCTGAACACCCGATTCATTAAGTCCATGAAAGCTGCGGGGGCGTTGGTCAACCTAAACGGCATAACCAAAAACTCATAGTGCCCATACCACATCCTGAATGCCGTCCTGGCTACATCAGAGTCACGGATCCTCAACTGGTGATATCCGGATCGAAGGTCAATCTTCGAAAAGACTGATGCTCCCTTAAGCTGATCGAACAAGTCATCAATCCGTGGTAACGGATACTTGTTCCTCGCTGTAACCTGATTCAGCTTCCTATAGTCGATGCACAAACGCATGGACCCATCCTTCTTCCGCACAAACAACACCGGAGCACCCCACGGAGAAACACTCGGTCGAATGAAACCCTTCTCTAACAACTCCTGGAACTGAATCCGTAACTCCTTCAACTCCGCAGGCGCCATACGATACGGTGTCTCCCGTACAGGGGGTATACCAGGTAACTCCAATGGAAACACATCCGGAAACTCAGAAACAACCTCAATACTACCAAGATCCGGCACTGTAGCTGCAGTGTCCACAACATGGGCTAAGTAAGCGACACAATGGGCCACCGCTCTGCTGCACATCATCAAAACATAACCAAAAACCAAATCTCGATGCAACGCAATAACCCACGAACTCATCACAATCATCAGGTAGGGTCAAAACCGAAGCAACGGTCAACCACCCTGCAGGAGTAAGTAACTCCCCTTGCGTGCATCGAACCACTCGAACTTGACGCCTTCTTCGTCAATCCGGAAAATGAAATGACAATCCAGGGAAATCCTGCACAAGCCGTCGGTAAAAGCCTGCCAAACCCAAGAGACTCTCGATCTCCAGTACAATGATAGATCAATCCCAAATCAACACGGCTTCAAACTGGTCAGGATCCACGCCGACTCCCTTGGATAACATGACACAGCTCAAAATCTTCACGCTAATCGGTCAAAACTCACACTGGCCGAACTTCGCAAACACCTGGTCCTCTCGTAAAGTCCACAAAACCACTCACAATTGCCTCAGGTGCTGGTCCACACTCCTGGAGTACATAAGGACATTGCCAACGAACATGACCGCAAACTCGTCCAGAAACCGTCTGAACACCTGGTCCATCAAGTCCACATGATCTACGGGGGCATTGGTCAACCAAACAGCGTGACCAAGAACTCCTGATGTCCGCACCGAGATCCGAAAGCCAACATAGCCACATCTGCCTCACCGGTCCACAACTGATGGTATCCGGATCCGAAATCAATCTTCGAAAAGACTGAAGCTCTCACAAGCTGATCAAATCAATCCTCAATCCAAAACGGAGGATACACACTCTCCTATGAAGCAAATCAAGCTTCGGTAGTCAGTGCACCATCGCGTCGAACCATCCAACATCCGCACAACAATGCAAGAGTACACCACACAAATACGCGGGGTCGCATGAAATCTCCTGAAACCTCCTCCAGCAACTCCTGGAGTCGAAACTGTAGCTCCATCAGCTCCGCTGGCTCCGAATGACAAGATGCCGATAAAATGAGTCCAGTGCCCGATACAAACTCAATGGTGTAGACAATCTCCTGAACTGGAGGAACACTTGGTAACTTCTCCGAAACACACCTGGAAACTCGGGAATCATCTCAATGTCACCAATGTCGGGTATAGCAACCATAGTATCCACAACATGAGCTAGGCAAACAACATAACTCATCTCCACCATCCACTCGACCATCACCTCGAAACAGTATCTCGGGGAAATCTAGTCGTCGAAACATAATCTCCTTCTCGAGGCACTCAAACACAGCTAAACGCATCGTCAGTAAGTCCATACTCTCAAACACACCAAAACCACAATGTCCAGCTATAACAGATCCGCGGCTAACCCATATCCTCCAACAGGGATCTCATAACCTCCGGATGGATGCAACACTCTCCAAAACCTCGGAAGTGGAGATACAGGTACAATCGCCATGGATATCAAGCAACAGTAACCTCGGAGAAAAGTTTGTCCTCAAACAAGGTCATAGCACGAACTCCAACATGCCCAACTAGTCGCCCACATCAAATGCGACTTGCTGAATAACTCGTCAAAAGGTATATTGATCAGACCTCAGGAACAACATGAGGATCTCCTCGTAAACTCTGAGCTACCAGACCGCTACAACAGCTAGCTGAGGGCACTCCCTTGTAACGTGACCCTCCTGGCCACCACAATAGTAACTGAGAGTGCTTTACGAACATAAGTCACAGCGACATCTGCTGCGAGAAAGGATCACCAACGATCGCCCAAACTCATGCCACAGGAACAAGTCCACTACTCTGTGATCTCCGCCATCGTCAAACGGATCAGCAGAGGATCCTCAACATAATCGAAAAGGCCACAGCCTAATGAAGTCACTGATCTCGAAGTGTCGGAACTCAACCTCATCAAAATCTCTCGACGAAGTCCACTTTCCTCAAACCATCACATCGAATACCGCGTACATCTTTCCCTCACAATAGCCTCGCCACTGAGTGCAACACACTAAGCTCCTCATGGTAATCTCGAGGCACAACAATCAGACTCTCTCTGATGCTCAGGTTCAGACTCATCTCGAACCTCGTGCACAGCTCCCTCTGAAGCCACATAACACGTGCAAACAGGAACAAACATGTGAACAATGCATCTCTACCTCAGGTGGGTAAACACTCCACATTCGAATGCTGGGTAGCTTGATAAAACCATTACCGTATAAACAACACTCTGAATGTAGGCCATGGAGTCGCAACCGGAACTCACACAATATCAGCCCACCAAATACAATGATCTGACTCAGGCAAACATCACTGCCACAAATCTCAGCTCTGAGGCAACATGTAGACGCCCATATACACATCCTCAGGCAAACCGTGCCACACAATTCTCTGAACTCTGAATACTCATCCAAATCCACTGTTCTCTGGCAAATCGCGCGTCGATTGATCCTCAACAGGATCCGCAACCGAAACGACATGGAAAGCACGTCAGGAGGCATCCTAATGAATGAAATATCGTTCACAACAAGTGGAACGTAATCATGAAACCGCAGATATTTGAGGACACACAACACCCGGAATATTGATGATTATCCGCCGGCCGGTCGGGTCACTATTCCAGACATGCTGTACATTCTCAAATATCCTTAGTAAACACGACTACAGAAGTCTACAGAACCTATAACCTAATGCTCTGATACCAATCTGAAAGGACCCAACCCCGATTTAGCTCCCTAAATCGGAATTAAACCCTTTCGAAAACACGAACCAACAAAAACTTTTCGAAATTTGGGCAGAGTTTCGTTACTAGCGTGGAATTACCTTAACCTGCACGCGGAAAATATACTTCATCCTATGCCACAAAAAGCAAACCGTGGGCACCAATCCCATCCGGATTTCTCAATATATCAACAGTAAAGTAAAACAATAAATATAATAGTACTTTACTGAAATCCGGTGTAAAATCGTACAACGTAAACAACAGATTTCTCAGAGCGACCTCTAATGTATAAACATATAAGTATACCACAGTAGGTAGAACAATAAACCTACTGGAAGCAACAGGGTAGCTCGAGTACTATTCCTCCGACCACGACGTGCGACACTAGAGTCCGAAACTGCAAACTGGGCACGGAAACCGAAAAGCCCAGGGGAAAGACAATAAACACGTTAGAGTGAGTGGACGAAAATAAATGTCTTTCACCAGTTAATATAAATGTTTAAAATAACATATGCGAGTCCAGGTAAATAAAGATAATAAAGTACACGAGGTAAAACCATAATCCTCCAGCGTACTGAGCATGCAAGTAAAAATCTCACAGTCAGAACCACGGGGTCCCTAGCCCACACGTGATCCTAGCTGAGGTAATCCAGTTAGAACCACGGGGTCCCTAGCCCACACGTGATCCTAGCTGAAGCAGTACAGTCAGAACCACGGGGTCCCTAGCCCACACGTGATTCAGAACCACGGGGTCCCTAGCCCACACGTGATTACAGCCGGTAACATCCTCGGGGATCAGCCGGGATGCAGTGTATCGATACAACAACGTAACTGAAACTGTACTCTGTGAAAAACAAATCATAAACAGTTCGATGCAAATGCATGAAACAACATATAAGTGTATGTATACTCGTATACGTATATCCGTATAAGTATAACTGTATAATCGTAAAACACATGCTCAAGTAATCCAATATCTCATACGCATGCTCAAGTCCATAAATCATATAAAAGACCCGCAAGATTTCCGTGAAAAGATATTGTCCACTCACAGATTGGCATAACGCGTATCGCGTTAACCCATGATCCGGCGGAAAGTCCCTTGCCAAACGAACGATCACGAACTCCTGAATAATCACAAAAACCATTTCTCAAGGTCAGAACTCGACAATGCAAATCAAATCACGAGAAACCACCGTTCTCGAAAACACGTAATTCGAACACGACGAATCGACGAAAATCCATATATAATACCTCAATACCTCCCTTTACGTTCGGACGCTCACTTCGAAAAACGAACCTCCCCACTGCGATCGGAGCGCGATTTCGAGTCAAATGACATGCAACTTGTCGAAAGTCCAAAAAGTCAAACTTTGACCGTTGACCGCCGCCGCAGGACGTGAAATTTCTCGGCGGAGCAACCCCAATTCCACTCAAAATCATCCACTGAGCAACTTTGTCAACTGCACCGAAGTCCAATTCTCACTCTAACACATCCAATTTCAAGTCAAACCGAATTGAAACACAAATTTCAATCCCAAAATTCTCCAAGCTCAAGCAAAATTAGAGCACCAAACTTACAGGGTAGCATGTAGGTGAGGAGAGCTTCAAAGCCCACTAAAAATTCCAGCTCGAATCGACCTTAAACATGGAACCCGAATTCACAAAGTTTCTTCCAAAGTTTGGCCGGAAACAACTCCTCCTCCGGCGAACCTCGCCGTCGATGGTGGCCGGAAACAAGGTGAGGGAGCCAAGGCGCATCGATGGAGACCAAGGCCAAGCCTTGGGGTGGCCGGAAACGTCGCGCCACCGTGAGCCGTCGTGAGTTTTCCCCCTCCACCGAGTTGACCCGATCAACTCGGTCAACTCTCAAAATGGAA
This sequence comes from Geum urbanum, assembly GCA_946800695.1. NCBI lineage: Eukaryota > Viridiplantae > Streptophyta > Magnoliopsida > Rosales > Rosaceae > Geum > Geum urbanum. The sequence goes on along the minus strand of OX327003.1, from coordinate 19,115,355 downwards.
TGTCTCTCACTTGCCCAAAATAGCAGGTTACTATTTATAGCCTTTCCCAAAATGGAAACTTGTAATTATCCTTTTCGACGAACTTTAAACCCTCGTAACTTCCTCGTCGTAAATCCGATCCCAATAATTCCCGCGGCCACAAATTCATCTCGACGTACTCTTCAATAATCACCCGAAGTCAAACACATCGGCCAGATGGATAAAAAGTCAACCCTTCGAACCAACACACATTAAATCGACTAAACAAACAACAAACGGAAATATTCGCAACTAATTCTTCGTAACTCAAAATCATGCTCCGGAAGTTCCCACGAACTCGAAATTAAATTCTGAACAACTTCCATGAAGGATCCGAAGCCAAATTCTAGTCCGATAATTTAGTCGCGAACAAACCTCCCATTAAAATACGTTTCCGTCGAAACTTCAAATATTCATAACTAATTCCTCGGTCGTCCAAATAACGATCCGGAACCGCCCACGAACTCGTAATCACACGTACAACGACTCTCGAGAAGAGACCCAGCTCCAATTCTTGGCAAATAATTAAGTCGTTAAGAAATCTGGCAACTCAATCATTAGTCAAAAATCCACGATTATGTAGTAACTCACGTATATAGCTGATCATACTGCTGATTCTGGTCCGGGTCGTCACAAATCCACCCCCCTTAAAAAAATTTCGACCTCGAAATTTCTGAGTCTGTCGGCTAAACATAGGAGCACTGCCTCTGCATACTGCTCAACTGCCCAGTGGTAATCTCAACTGAACGACTCTGGTAATCGTCTCCACAATAGGAGATAACTCCGTGCTGAAACCTCTATACCCACAAATCTCAAATCTGAACTGGCTTAACACAGTAGCCAAGTGTTCCTGCATTAGGAACAGATAGGGTACACAACACGTAACAAACCTGAAACACAGTTCCGCCACACGGAACACAACACACATAAAAGACAACGCTACAGGCGAAGCCGAACTATACGGCACAACACAAACTCGCCTACGATCACACACGGATCAAAATAACATGGCAAATCACTACTCAGTCTGCTTACATCAACACAACTCACACACTCATATCAACATTGCTCAAACATCGGACTCAAGCAATCATCAACCCATTTCCGCTAATCTGGCAGTCTGTGGTAACACATTCCACAAAATCAGAATCAAACATCAACTCAAACTCAAACCAAACTCGCTCCAGCACAATGGAGTACAACATCGTCCTCAAAACGACATCATGCAACATCAAAATCATAGTAGTCAACAAACCGGTACTGCATGCAATCTCGAACAACTGAAACTGCTCGTCCCAAATCCTCCGGAACTGCAATACCGAGGTCCATAATATGCTTTCCAAGGCCTGAATAGTCCTCAAAGATCGCTCATCAATCTGAGGCTAAGAACCAATACTAACTCGTAACCTGGTCCCCAATGCTCGCTGCAAAGCTCGTCAACACATTGTTGTAGCTAATTTCCTTGATCGGCGAACTGGGACATATATATACCACGTAGATGGACAACCTCCATCAAACACAGCCATGACCACCTGCCACTGAAATCGTCTCCGAAAGTACAGGGGAAACGTACTAAATTCATCAAACGGTTCACAAAGGCCTGACAACTGGTATCACAAACCAAAGTGCATACAAACACACATAAACACAGCAGCAACCGCCCCGTCTAACCTGAAATCTCAAATGGCTGACACACCTCGATATTCTCGAGTCTTTATACCTCGAAATTTCGACCTCGAAATTTACATTCCTGTCAAGTGAACAGATGAGGATACTGCTCCCGCATACGCTGCTCAATCTCCCAGGTGGCCTCCTCAACCGAGTGATTCTGCCACAAGACTTTCACCAGCGGTATAACACGGTGCCTCAACTCCTGCTCACGCCGATCGAGAATCTGAACCGGCTCCTCCACATATGTTAAATCCTCTCGGATAGATAGCTGTTGTGGTGCTAACACATGTGATGGATCTGGAATATACTTCCGCAACATCAAAGCGTGGAACACATCGTGTACACGAGCCATCTCGGACGACAACTCAAGTCTGTAAGCCATGGCACCAACTCTCTCGGTGATCTCGTACAGACCAATGTACCATGCTTGAAGCTTGCCACGCTTCCCGAAATGCACAACTCCCCTCCACGGAAATAGTTTCAGGAAGACCCAATCGCCCACATCAAACTCGAGAATCTTTCTCCTCACGTCCGCATAACTCTTCTGGCGATCCTGGGCAATCTTCAATCTGTCCCGGATAATCTGGATGTTCTCCATGGTGCTCTTCACCAGATCTGGGCCAATAAGCCATCTCTCACCCACCTCACTCCAACACAAAGGAGTGCGGCACTACCTCCCGTACAGGGCCTTATACGGTGCCATCTCAATACTGGTCTGATAGCTGTTGTTGTAGGCAAACTCTATTAGATGCAGTTGTTGGTCCCAATTTCCTCGAAACTGCAACACACAAGACCGCAACATATCCTCAAGAGTCTGTATAGTCCACTTAGACTGCTCGTCAATCTGAGGATGAAAAGTTGTACTAAAATGAAATTTCGTACCCATGGCTCGCTGCAATGCCTGCAAGAAATCGGAAGGAAACTGACTGTCTCGATCAGAAACAATAGATACATGCACAACGTGCCGACGAACGATCTCCGACAAATACAACTTTGCCAATCTGCCTACTGAAATCTTCCCCGGAAGTGCGAGAAAATGAGCGAATTTCGTCAATCGATCCACGATAACCCAAATACCACTAATGCTAGCCGAAGTACGCGGCAACTGATACACAAAATCCATGGTAATGTGCTCCCACTTCCAAACCGGAATCTCCAGTGGCTGCTACTTTCCAGTAGGCCTCTGCCTCTCTTCTTTAACCTGCTGACAAATCAAACATCGGCTCACATATGCGGCAATCTCCCGCTTCATATTGCGCCACCAGTACTACGCTCGAAGTGTACGAAACATCTTCATACCACCGGGATGCATCGCATACGCCGAACAATGAGCCTCGTCTAAAATCTCCTTCTTCAGACTCTCGTCTCTGGGTACGCACAATCTACCTCTGAACAGCAACGTACCATCATCACTCAACCAAAACTCTGTTGGCACGCCATTCCGTATCATTATCTTCATGTCCAACAGGTAGGAATCTGAATCCTGAGCTTCTCGAACCTGATCAACCAACACTGGTCGAACCTGAAAACTGGCCAACAAAGCTCCCTCATCGTCCCACTCAAACTCAGCTCCCGTAGCCCGAAGCACGGCTAACATAGAAACTTTGGCCACACACACATGAAACAACGAAGCTCTAGATTTTCGACTGAGTGTGTTGGCAACGACATTAGCTTTCCCAGGATGATACTCGAAAGTGCAATCGTAATCGTAGATCAACTCCATCCATCTGCACTGCCTCATGTTCAAATCTGGCTGCGTCCGCAAGTAGGTGAGACTCTTGTGATCGGTGTATATCTTACACTGAGCTCCGTACAAGTTGTGACGACCCGAACCAGAATCAGTAGAGTAATCAGCATAATCCATGAGTTATCACGTAATCGCAGTTTTTCGTTAATTGTGTGGTTTGCCGGTTTTGTTTACGACTTGATTATCGGCCAAGAATTTGAGTTGAGTCTCTTCTCGAGAGTTGTAGTTCACGTGATTTCGAGTTCGTTGGCGGTTCCGGATGATTTTTTCGATGACCGAGGAATATAATATGATTATTTGAAGTTTCGGAATATCGACGAGTTTATCAGTTCGTATCGAGCTTATCCGAGTCATAATGGTTATTCGTTTCGGTCCGTCGATCGTCCCGAGGCGCGAGTATAAATATCGGAAATAGTCGCCTTGAGGTTTTCAAGTTGATTTGGTTATCGGATTTTCAGTCGAGGGTTTTGAGTGGAGATTTCGGGAAATTCGTCGATTATTTTGCACAGTATTATATATTTCCGGAAACGGTTGATTTCCGAGGTGTGGTACAGTGTTGTGGATTATGATTTTGATCAGATATATTTTATGACTATTCAGGGGATCGAGATCGTGCTTCGAACAAGGGATCTTCCGCCGGGCCACTTGATTAGCGCGAGTGTGCGTTTTGCTCACCTGTGAGTGTACAAATTCTTTTCACTGATATTCGCGAGTCTTTATACTACATTTTACGAGCATGAGCATACGTTTGTGATTATGACTTATACGAGCATGTGCTTTACGATTATGCATTTATATTATACTTTATATGTATGCATGAAACTATTTATGATTTGATTTACACAGAGTACAGTCTTAGTATATGTGGTTGTATCGATACACTTGCATCCCGGCTGATCCCCGACGATGTCTACCAGGGGGAAACTGTACCTTGTGCCGATGTATTTCCCGGTGGGTACAGATTTCTGTTCCTTGTGCCGATGTATTCTCGGGTGGGAACAGATACCCTGACCTGAGGCCTTTCTGGCTAGAATCACGTGTGGGTCTGGGATCCCGTGATTCAGACTGTACTAGCACGGATGTGTCCATGAACGACGCCGTGGGATTTTTCTGTGCATGCTCTGTACTCTAGAGGAGTTTGAGTTCACCTCGTGTACTATATCATATTTATTCATTTTGACTCGCATATGTTTTTGTAACATATATCATTCGGCGAAAGACATTTATTTTCATCCACTCACTCTAACGATTTTCATGTCTTTCCCCTGGGCTTTTCGGTTTCCGTGCCCAGTTTGCAGTTCGAATTCTGGTGTCTCACGTCGTGGTCGGAGGCTAGTTGTTCGAGCTACCTGTGTTTTCCAGTAGGTTTCTGGTTTTGCCAACTGTTGTATATTTTGTATATGTATACACTAGAGGTCGCTCTGATACGTTACTGATACATATTTTATACGGATTTTTCCCGGATTTACTATATATTACAGTTATGTTTACTGTTTATTGTTATTGATATGATATTGAGAAATCCGGATGGGATTGGTGCCCACGGTTTGGCTTTTGTGGCTTTTGTGGTATGAGGAGTTCACGAACTTGAGACAAGGCAGTTTGTCTGTGCTTGAGTATCGGGACAAGTTTACTTGTTTATCTCGTTTTGCGCGTGACATAGTGGCTACTGAGGAAGCCAAGTGCCGCAGATTTGAGCTCGGTTTGAACTTGAACATCAAGGGGACTCTGACTACGATGGCTCAGAATAACTTCGATGAGTTTGTTGGTGCAGCACTCCGAGGTGAGGATATTGAGAAGGAGAGGCAGATGAGGTACCAGCCTAGACGGTTTGAGGAGGGTGGACCGAGTCAGGGGCCTTCAAAGAGGCAGAGTTTTGATACTTCCGGTTCGGCTTCATCCTCGGGTAGTGGACCATATCGACCACCAGCTAGTGCATCGAGACAGAGGCAGAGATGGAGGAGAGATCGACCGCAGCGACCACAGTCTAGTAGGGGTTCTAGCGGTTCTAGTTATCCTCGGCGTACCGGAGGCACGTTTCCCGTACCGAGGGAGTATCAACTTTGCAACTTCTGCAACAAGCATCACTATGGTCCTTGTCAGCGAGTCCCTACCCTTTGTTATCGTTGTGGCCAGGAGGGTCACTTTGCGAGGGACTGTATTCAGCCTATTGGTGGACAGGCGGCCCAGAGTTCCGGAGGAGAGCGAGGTGCCACTTCGGGAGCTCGACCAGTACAGTTTGTGGGCCAGGGAGGACAACAGGGACAGCCTCATCATGGACGACTAGCCGAACAGGCGAGGGTTCATGCCATGACTTTGCGAGAGGGTAGAGCTTCACCAGAGGTCGTTATCGGTACGTTGCATATCTTTAGTATTCCAATACTTACATTGTTAGATCCAGGTGCCACACATTCATTCATGTCGTATAGACTATCATCTTTAGCTACGGTACCTGCGTCTCCACTTCCGGGGTTGTGGAGAGTGTTGTATCCGTCCGGTGAAATTGTGAGTATCGGCTGGGTGTACCGAGACTGTGAGATTTTTATTGGAGGCCATTGGTTAGCCGCAGATTTGATGTTGCTGGATATCGTCGACTTTGATTTGATCTTGGGAATGGACTTCTTGGAGATGCATTGGGCCATGTTTGACTGTCATAAGAAGGAAGTTGCGTTTCGACGACCAGGCTTTTCCGAGATATTATTTCGCGGCGAGAAGAACACTTCACTACCATGTTTGATTTCCGCGATGAGGGCGGATCGGTTGATGAAGAAGGGCTGTGTTGCTTACTTAGCTCATGTGGTAGACACTACTGCCACTGTACCGGACCTTGGTGGTATTGAGGTTGTTTCCGAGTTTCCGGATGTGTTTCCAGAGGAGTTACCGGGCATACCTCCAGTTCAGGAGATTGATTTCATTATTGAGCTGTTACCGGGTACAGGACCCATTTCACAGGCACCATATCGTATGGCGCCAGCGGAGTTGAAAGAGTTACAGGTTCAACTCCTGGAGTTGCTGGAGAAGGGTTTCATTTGACCCAGTGTTTTGCCATGGGGTGCTCCGGTTTTGTTTGTGCGAAAGAAAGATGGATCTATGCGGTTGTGCATCGACTACCAGAAACTGAATCAGGTTACAGTGAAGAACAAGTATCCGTTGCCGCGGATTGATCAGCTCAAGGGAGCTTCAGTCTTTTCGAAGATTGATCTTCGATCCGGATATAACCAGTTGAAGATCCGAGAGTCTGATGTGGCCACGACAGCTTTCAGGTCGCGGTATGGGCATTACGAGTTTTTGGTTATGCCGTTTGGGTTGACCAATGCCCCCGCAGCTTTTATGGACTTAATGAATCGGGTGTTCAGACGGTTTCTTGACAGGTTCGTGATTGTGTTCATCGATGATATTTTGATCTATTTCAAGAGTGTGGGCCAGCATAAAAAGTATTTGTGAGCGGTGTTACGGACTTTGCGGGACCATCAGTTGTTTACGAAGTTCAGCAAGTGCGAGTTCTGGCTGGACAGTATGAAGTTTCTGGGCCACGTGATATCGGCTGAGGGAGTCAGCGTTGATCCTGACAAGATCGAGGTTGTGCTGAATTGGAGTAGACCTACCACTGTACCGGAGATCCGGAGTTTCTTGGGTTTGGTAGGCTACTACCGGCGATTTGTACAGGAAAGGCATGGGATCGAGATCGTGCTTCGGGCGAGGGATCTTCTGCCGGGCCACGTGATTAGAGCGAGTGTGCGTTTTGCTCACCTGTGAGTGGACAATTTATTTTCATTGATATTCGCGAGTCTTTATACTACATTTTACGAGCATGCGCATACGTTTGTGATTATGACTTATACGAGAATGTGCTTTACGATTATGCATTTATATTATACTTTATATGTATGCATGAAACTATTTATGATTTGATTTACACAGAGTACAGTCTTAGTATATGTGGTTGTATCGATACACTTGCATCCCGGCTGATCCCCGAGGATGTCTACCAGGGGGAAACTGTACCTTGTGCCGATGTATTTCCCGGTGGGTACAGATTTCTGTTCTTTGTGCCGATGTATTCTCGGGTGGGAACAGATACCCTGACCTGAGGCCTTTCTGGCTAGAATCACGTGTGGGTCTGGGATCCCGTGATTCAGACTGTACTAGCACGGATGTGTCCATGAACGACGCCGTGGGATTTTTCTGTGCATGCTCTGTACTCTAGAGGAGTTTGAGTTCACCTCGTGTACTATATCATATTTATTCATTTGGACTCGCATATGTTTTTATAACATATATCATTCGGCGAAAGACATTTATTTTCGTCCACTCACTCTAACGGTTTTCATGTCTTTCCCCTGGGATTTTCGGTTTCCGTGCTCAGTTTGCAGTTCGAATTCTGGTGTCTCACGTCGTGGGCGGAGGCTAGTTGTTCGAGCTACCTGTGTTTTCCAGTAGGTTTCTTATTTCGCCTACTATTGTATATTTTGTATATGTATACACTAGAGGTCTCTCTGATACATTACTGATACATGTTTTATACGGAATTTCCCGGATTTCTTATATATTACAGTTATGTTTACTATTTATTGCTATTGATATGATATTGAGAAATCCAGATGGGATTGGTGCCCACGGTTTGGCTTTTGTGGCATAGTATGAAGTGTTATTTTTTGGGTGCAGGTAATGGCAATTCCGCGTTAATAGTGTTACTCTGCCGAAATTTTATTGGTTTTTGTTGGTTCACTTTTTCAGAAGAGGTTTGATTCCGGTTTAGGAAACTAAATCGGGGTTGGGTCCTTTCACAAGTAGTGTCTCCAACTCTTCAACGTTAATACGATAGTAGCCAACTCCAAATCATGCGTCGTATAATTGACCTCATGTGGTTTCAGCTGTCTGGAACCATAGGCCACAACTCTGCCATGCTGCATTAGCACACAACCAAGTCCTGACTTCGATGCATCGCGGTAAACTACGAACTCTCCACTATCGTCAGGTAGGGTCAAAACCGGTGCAGTAGTCAATTTCTCCTTTAGGAGCAAGTAACTCTCCTCACATGTATCGGACCACTCGAACTTGACGCCCTTCTTCGTCAATCTGGTCAGTGGCGTGGCAATCCGTGAAAAATCCTGCACAAAGCGCCGATAGTAGCCTGCCAAACCCAAGAAACTCCGAATCTCCGGTACGGTGGTAAGTCTACTCCAATTCAGCACGGCCTCGATCTTGTCAAGATCTACGCTGACTCCCTCAGCCGATATCACGTGCCCCAGAAACTTCACGATGTCCAACCAAAACTCGCACTTGCTGAACTTCGCAAACAACTGATTATCTCGCAAAGTCCGCAAAACTGCTCGCAAATGCTTCTTGTGTTGGCCCACACTCCTGGAATAAATCAGGATGTCGTCAATGAACACGATCACGAACTTGTCCAGAAATTGTCTCAACACCTGGTTCATCAAATCCATAAAAGCTGCGGGGGCGTTGGTTAACCCAAACGGCATAACCAAAAACTCGTAATGCCCGTACCGTGATCTGAAAGCTGTCCCGGCCACATCTGACTCTCGGATTCTCAACTGATGATATCCGAACCTGAGATCAATCTTCGAAAAGACTGAAGCTCCCTTGAGCTGATCAAACAAATCGTCAATCCGCGGTAACGGATACTTGTTCTTCACAGTGACCTGATTCAGCTTCCGATAATCGATGCACAACCGTATGGATCCATCCTTCTTCCGCACAAACAAAACCGGGGCACCCCACGGTGAAACACTAGGTCGAATAAAACCCTTCTCCAGCAACTCCTGAAGTTGAATCTACAGCTCTTTCAACTCCGCTGGCGCCATACAATACGGTGCCTGAGATATGGGTCTCGTGCCCGGCAACAACTCAATGGAGAAATCGATCTCCAGAACTGAAGGTATACCAGGTAACTCCTCGGGAAACACGTTTGCAAACTTGGAAACTACCTCGATATCACTGATATCCGGGACAGCAGCTGTAGTATCCAGAACATGAGCTAAGTAAGCAACACAGCCCTTCTTCATCATCCGATCCGCCTTCATCGCAGAAATCACACATGGCAATGAAGTATTCTTCTTGCCGCGAAACAGTATCTCTGCAAAGCCTGGTCGTCGAAACGCAACATCCTTCTTGTGACAATCGAACATGGCCCAATGTGTCTCCAAGAAGTCCATACCCAAAATCAAATCAAAATCGACGATATCCAACAATAACAAATCTGTGGCTAAGCCATGGCCTCCAATAAAAATCTCACAATCTCTGTACACCCAGCCAATACTCACAACCTCACCAGACGGATACAACACTCTCCACAACCCGGTAAGTGGAGACGCAGGTATAGTAGCTAAAGATAATAGTCTATATAACATGAATGAATACGTAGCACCTGGATCTAACAATGTAAGTACTGGATATCCAAAGATATGCAACGTACCGATAACGACCTCCGGTGAAGCTCTGCCCTCGCACAAAGTCATAGCATGAACCCTGGCCTGCCCGGCTGGTCGTCCATGCTGAGGATGTCCCTACTGTCCTCCCTGGCCCGAAAACTGAACTGGTCGAGTCTCTGAAGTGACACCTCGCTCTCCTCCGGAACTCTGGGCTGCCTGTCCACCAGCACCATCAAGCTGGAAACACTCTCTCGCATAGTGACCCACCTGGCCACAACAAAAACATGACAACATGATGCCTGTTGCAGAGACTACACAACGGGTACTCCCTCGGTACAGCAAAAGTGCCACCCGAACGCCGAGGATAACTAGAACCACTAGAACCCCCACTAGACTGTGGTCACTGCGGTCGATCCCTCCTCCATCTCTGTCTCTGTCTCGGTGCACTAGCTGGTGGTCGATATGGTCCACTGCCCGATGATGAAGCTGAACCGGAAGTATCAGAACTCTGCCTCTTGGAAGGCCCCTGACTCGGTCCACCCTCCTCAAACCGTCTAGGCTGGTACCTCATCTGCCTCTCCTTCTCGATATCCTCACCTCGGAGTGCTGCACTGACAAACTCATCGAAGTTGTTCCGAGGCATCGTAGTCAGAGTACCCTTGATGTTCAAATTCAAACCCAGCTCAAATCTACGGCACTTGGCTTCCTCAGTAGCCACTATGTCACACGTAAACCGAGATAAACGGGTGAATCTGTCCCAGTACTCAAGCACAAACAAATTGCCCTACATCAAATTCGTGAACATCTCATACTTTCGCTGCTGGGTAGCCTGGTTGAAGTATCTCTGCATAAATAGATCCCGAAACAAAGTCCACGGAGTATCAACTGGTACCCTATCGGTGCTAACCCACCAAAAGTATGCATCTGACTCAAGTAATCCGACTGCTGCCACTGTCATCTGCTCAGGGGTAAAATACAGACGCTCACATACGCGTTCAACCTGAGCAAACCATGCCTCACATATCTCTGGATCAGCTGAACCCGAAAATACAGTCGCACCAGCAGTACGAGCTTTGACCACAGGGTCAAAACACTCCTCCAAACGCAACACTCACATCAGCAAGTCGTATGTCCGGCGATCCTCATCAGGATCCACTTCCCGATCAACACGGGGACCACGTCGAGGAGGCACCCTACTGATACAAGACAAGCATTAGGTACAAGCACAAGGAACGTAATCATGACACCTCAGATATTTGAATATACACAACACCCGAAGCATTGATGAGTACCGCTGGCCAGTCGGGTCATCGCTCCAAACATGTTGTACGTACTCAAATACCCTAAGCGTCACAACTACAAGAGTTTACAGAATCTGACAACCTAATGCTCTGATACCAAGCTGAAAGGACCCAACCCTAATTTAGTTTCCTAAACCGAAATCAAACCCCTTCTGAAAATATGAACCAACAAAAACCACAAAAATTTCGGCAGAGTAACGCTACTAACGTGGAATTGCCATTAACCTGCACCCGAAAAATACACTTCATCCTATGCCACAAAAGCCAAACCGTGGGCACCAATCCCAACCGGATTTCTCAATATCATATCAATAGCATAAAGTAGTAAACATAACTGTACTTTATAGAAAATCCAGGGAAAATCACATAAAAACATGTATCAGTAACGTATCAGAGCGACCTCTAGTGTATATATACAAAAATATACAATAGTAGGTAAAACAAGAAACCTATTGGAAAAGAAAGGTAGCTCGAACAACTAGCTTCCGACCGCGACGTGAGACACCAGAATACGAACTGCAAACTGGGCACGGAAAACCGAAAAGCCCAGGGGAAAGGCAAATAAACGTTAGAGTGAGTGGATGAAAATAAACATATGCCTTTCACCAATTTCATAAACACAATTAATGTAAAACAATGTGAGTTCGGAAAATATATATGGAGGTGCCAGGCGAATCTCTCAAGCCCGACGGTCAGATGAATCGCTCAAGCCCGACGGTGATAGGCCAGAGGAATCTCTCAACCCTGCCCAGAGGAATCTCTCAACTCAGGTCCAGAGGAATCTCTCAACTCTGGTCAGACTACCGGTGATCAGCCGAGTAGCCGAAGCATCGATGCAAGTAATGCCATCACCATAAAATATAAAATAATACCTCCAAAAGTAATAAATAATCTCAATATCATATATAAATAAATGCGAAAAATCATGAAAAATCATGAACTTGCAACGACAGTGAAAATAGAAAAGTCCACTCACAGATAAGCAAAGCGCGCACTCGCGCTAATCACGTGGTCCGGCGGAAGATCCCTCGCCTGAAGCTTGATCACGATCCCCTGAATAATCATAAAATATATCTGATCAAAATCATAATCCACAACACTGTACCACACCTCGGAAAACAACCGTTCCCGGAAACGTATAACCGAAACAAAAATAATCAACGTAATTCCCGAAATCTCCACTCAAACCCTTGACTGAAAATCTGGTACCCAAATTAACTCAAAAACCTCAAGGTGACGATCGGGGCGCGAATACAAGCAAAACGACATATAACTCGACACATTTCCAAAAAAGTCAACGGTCGCCGAAGCTCCGCCGTTGACCGCCGGCGGCGGCGCGCCGTCAACCTGAGAGATTTTTCGGCGGCCAAGCTCACCGAAGCTTTTCCTCACCTATCCCAACACATCTCTCAACTGTGGCTAAGTTCAAATCTGGCCACACACGCCGGAAATCAGCTCGAAAGTTCAAAATCCCTAACCGGCCGAAAAAGCTCCTCCGCCAAAATCCGTCGTTGTGAGGCCATCCTGGCCTCGCAACCTCAAGGGCCCACCTACCTATCTCAAACCCAACAATTTCCAACACAAACCCCCCTCGGAAAGTCGCCGGAACACCTTCCTCCGCCGAGCTCGATTCCGGCAAGTTTTCCCAAAATTTCAAATCGATCGTTCTCACTCAATTTCAAATCAATTTCTACAATTCCAAGTTCCAATCAATAGCAAATCAAGCAAGGATTCAAAATATACCAACAACAAGGCCGGAGGTGGCCGGAAACGGAGAATCGCCGGCAAGTCAAGCGACGGTGGAGTTTTCCTTCACTGGTCAACGCCGGTCAAACTTCCAACAATGCTTTTTCGACAATTTTTTGACTATTTCCGATATTTATACTCGCAGCTTGGGACGATCGACAGTCCAAAATGGATAAAACTCATGATTCGGATAAACTCGATACGAACGGATAAACTCGATGAGATTCTGCAATTTCAAATATTCATATTATATTTCTCGGTCGTCGAAATAATCATCCGAAACCGCCCACGAACTCGAAATCATGCGTACAACAAATCTCGAGGAGAAACTCAACTCAAATTCTCGGCCGATAATTGAGTCGTGATCAAAACCGGCAAATTAATCAATTTACGTAAAACTGCGATTACGTGCTAACTCGTGATTTAAGCCGATTATACTACTGATTTTGTTCCGGGTCATCACAGTATTATAAACACGTATGATTTTTTGTAAATTATAGACATGCATGCCTTTTGTATTATTCACACAATTTTACATATTCATAAAATGAAATGACACAAATACTTTATAATCCCAGGCAACGGCGTCGAAAACTGATAATGCTAAAACTAAACAACAAATTAACACTTAACATTTAATAATAATGCAACAATTTAAAACCTTTTTTTAACTGATATAGCATTGATAAGTACAGATGCATGTATGACTATGTCTAGGTTAAAAGGGGGAGTTTAGAATTTGAGTTTATTATCTACGAAATTAAAGACAAAACATGGCAGCAAAAAAATTTAGAAACCCTAGTCTTCTATTATGCGTCACTCATAGACAAGCAAAAACAAACAAGAACTCTAGAACTCTAAACATATGCTTAGTAGCCAAAAATAAAACTTAACTAATATATACATGTCATCGTCTCATTCTTTTCACCAAACTCTCATAACTTAGTCAGATTATATGCAACATATTAGCGTCTAAGTCTTTAGCTACGTTTTAACATGCATAATATCATATTTTAGTGCTTTGGGGTTGCCCTATGCACATCCTATTGATCTAAACATGGGAATTTCCCTAAGTTTAAACCAACGCATTAAGATTACCATTCTTTAGCTAAATCCTAAGAATACATGGTAGATCACATAAAGTTATCAAAGTTATAGAATCAAAATACTTCTAAACCAATCCATATAAACCAAGAATTCTTACAAGTAGAAAAAAAGAAGAGAAGGAATCATGTTACACTTTTTATATTCTGGATTGCCCTAGAATAGTAGGTGTATATGGCTTTTTTGATTGAGGCGGAGACACTTGAGGATTGCCTTGGATGTCTTCGGTGGAGGATGGTGATGATATATGGAGGTGGCGGCCTTCTTGGAGAACTTCGGTGTTTTGGAAGAGGAAGAGTGTTTGGGCAGAGCTTTGGCTATTGGAATGAAAGATACTAGATATGCAAAGCTCTCTATTTATAGGCAAAAGTTTCAAGCTTTGCATTTTCCTTCAAGGAAGAGAAATCTCTTTGTCTTTGTCTTCTCTTGCAAGCTTCTCTTTTTTGGACACTAAGTTGCTTTACTTGTGTGAGACCCGGAAGTTTTTAAGGAGTTAATATCGAAGTAAATTGAATGAAGTGAAATCTTGGTCACGATCAAAGATGCTTGAAGATGAAGATATTTATGATTTTTTTTAAGAAGCCGAATCAACATTTTGATTTCTGAAATTGAAGTATATATATGTCATCACGAGTATGAGAGTATGTACATCGTATTTTGTACGACTTCCAGAAATTAGTACCAAAATAAAATAATAGTATATAGTGTGGAAGGCAACTCCAAAGTGTTAGAATATCAATTTCCATCTGTCCCATTGGAAAGGATGCCCATACATAGCCAACACAGATTATGATTATTTTTTTTATGAAGCCGAATCTGCATTTCGATATCTGAAATTGAAGTGTATATATATGTCATCACGAGTATGGGAGTATATTCGTCCGTATTTTGTAAGACTTCCGGAAATTAGTATAGAAATAAATAATAGTACGTAGTGTGGAAGACAACTCCAAAGTGTTAGAATATCAATTTTCCATCTGTCCCATTGGAAAGGATGCCCATACATAGCCAACACAGAATATGACTATTTTTTTTATGAAGCCGAATCTACATTTCGATATCTGAAATTGAAGTATATATATATGTCATCACGAATATGGGAGTATGTTCGTCCGTATTTTGTACGACTTCCGGAAATTAGTAGAGAAATAAATAATAGTACGTAGTGTGGAAGACAACTCCAAAGTGTTAGAATATCAATTTGCCATATTTCTCATTGAAGAGGATGCCCATATATAGCCAACACTAAGTATGATTTGTTTTAAGAAGCCAAATCTACATTTCCATATCTGAAATCGAAATATATATATATATATATGTCATCACGAGTATGGAAGTATGTTCATCCGTATTTTGTACAACTTCCGGAAAATAGTAGGGAAATAAAATAATAGTATGTAGTGTGAAAGGCAACTCCAGAGTGTCAGAATATAAATTTGCCGCCTATTCCATTGGAGATGATGCCCATATACAGTCAACAATGATTTTGACATAACCAGAAGCAACCTATGCTCAGTTTTCTTTAAACACATAATTTCTGTCATCTGTGTACCAGGGTCAATATCTTTACGATAAATAGCTCAGTTGTCTTTTCTTTCTTCATGGAAGTTGCTTGGAATTGTGTAATCCACATCATATCCAAATTTGTTCATGATCCAACAGTGAATGAAGGACTTTTGTGATCGAAGGCATGTTGAGAGATCCTTTAATGTGGGAGATATGGTGTATTTGATGCTTAAAAACTACATGCAACAATCTGTGGAGTTGCGTACAGTTCATAAACTTGCTGCCAAGTTTTATGGTAAATTTGTGGTCATTGAGAGGATTGGTGCAGTTGCATACAAATTGATGATTCCTCCAGCTGCGAAAATACATGCAGTGTTCCATGTATCTCTGCTGAAATAAAAATTGGGTAAGAAGGCAGTCCCAAATCCTCACTTTTCACCGTCTTACTATCCAAGCAATCTTGAAAAAGCCTTGGTGTGGACTACATGCATACTTGAAGAAGCGTGAGTCTTGTGTCCCTAGAACGACATTTGGTTTTAGTGAATAATCACTATTAGAAGTTATTAGAGTTACTGAAGCATTAATATGCAAACTTCAAACTCTACCATATAATTAAGTAAAATGGCAAACTTCTGTTAATTTAACAGTGGTTTTGTTACAACCCGATTCGTAATCACGCGTTTATCGGTTTGTGTTACGCGTTATCGCGGATTAATCGCGTAATTAGTTTTGTTAACGACTTTTTCATCAGGCGAGAATTTGTGTTGACTTTCTTCACGAGAATTGTAGAGTATTTAATTTTCACCTCGTGAGAATTTTCGGAAAATTTTTCGGATAAGCGAGCTATTTTTTTAACGAATTTTGAAGTCGGTAGGTAAAAATATTTAAAATGTATTAATTTAATTACTGATGTAATCGTGACTGTCCGATTTTGATCAGATTTGAGTTATGTATGTGTACGGATATTTATACCGGTTATTAAAGGAAAGGTTTTCATTTCGGGAAACCATTTTGACCCGCGTTGACCACGGGTTCGACGCGTTTTCGCCGGGAAACTTCTCGTCGGCGACGAGGCTTGGTCCGGCCACCTCCGGCCATGATGTTGTTATCAAACTGTTGGGCTCGACCTCCTCTATCATTTGGTTGGTGTCAACGACGTTGGTGGCCGGAGGACGACAGATGGAGGCGGACAAAACCGGCTGAAATTGGTGGATTTTCGCCGGAGATGGAGGCGGTGCAAACGGCAGTGATGGGGGTCGAAATTATAGGGGTTTTGAATCCCATGAGATGATGAGTCGAGCCCAAGTGGTCTTGGTCTTTGCCATAGCCGGATTCTGACGATCGGAGGAAAAGAAATTTCCAGTGTGTTTTCGGTTTTCCGGCAAATTGGAGGTTTTCTAGTTTGATTTTGGTATTGTGTTGTATTACAATGTTGTTGGGCATGTTAAGATGAACATTTTCATGTATAGGTTGGTCAAATTGGTGCTCCAGCCACCGCTGATGGTGGTCAACAGAGTATGTCAGTGTGGGTATGTCACTGTGGACCCGGATCAGGTCGAAGATGTGTTGATCTAGAGTAAACCTTTTACTGTGGCAGTTATTCGGAGCTTTCTGTGTTTAGTTTGTTATTATCGCCGATTTGTGTTAAATTTTTCAAGTATTGCAACGCTACTGACCTCAATGATGAGAAAAAGATTTCCATTTACATGGTCTGGGTCTAACAAGACAGTTCGAAGAAAAGTTAATTTCAGCTCCAATGCTAATCTTAATAGGGTTAGCAGGAAAGTTAATTTTGTAGCTAATGTATTTAGCTAGAAATCTGGTGTTACATTATTGCGTATTCAGGAATCGCGAATACTACCTCAGTCAGAGATGCGTGTTAGGGGTGTTTTCTTTTATATAGCAGTTTTGAGCCAGAGATTTTGTTGCTAATTCCTGGTTCGACCAGTTTCTCCTTATCGAGTTCGTGAAGTCCAGGATTGTGATCTTTCTTTAGTAAAATGCATGTTGGTGGATCGCCTGATTTCTTGCAGATAAAAGTGAGATGTTGTTATATAAAGGCAGATTTTGTATGTCAGTTAAAGATTAGTCGAAAATAGAAGATTCCCGGTGAGGCTCGTTGCTCGATTTCTGTTGGGCATTCTAAAGTACATAAATTGTATCAAACCTTGAAGCAGTCTTATGTCTAGCCGAACTTACAGCCAAAAATTACCATCTATGTAAGTCAATGCACCATTTGTCAACAAATTAATGCAGAATGTCAAAAAATTTCAGACTTGTAGCAGCGTATGAGAGGTGGAAGCAGGTTATTATAATTTGTCTATAACTTTCACGTATAGTCAAGAGCATACCACCATTCAGCTAGTTGTGAATCGTCTTACGAAGATTTCTCAATTTAATTCAGTCGCAGAGAAACCTTTCGTGAACAAGTTGGCTCAGTTGCAAATTAACTTAGTTTCCATCCCAGGCGGGGTGTTAGTTCGTGAGAACCTACTCAGATTGTTGTGGTATGCTAGGATTATGTATATTACAGTTTCTTATGAAGTGTCAGCATTTGGCAGAATTCGCCTACGATGACAGTTTTCACTTGAATATCAAGATACCACTTTATAAAGTATTTTATGGTAAGCCATGTAGTATTTGGCTATGCTGAAATAAAGTTTAATAAGGAAGTATTATCAATCCAGTTAGTGTGCCAGAGATGAAAGATAACATGTAGATTGTTCTTAACAGATTAAAGTTGTCAAATAAAAAATTGCACAAATGTCAGTTAGAGTATACAATGGAAATTGAGTGTCCCTCTAGCTATCACCATGGAAAGGAGCTATGCACATTTGTTGGCACTGCAAGTTGCTGTCGCAGTTCATGGAACCATATGAGATTAGTAAGGGTATGGACGATATGGTTTACTAATTGAGAATTATTATCAGGGCTGGCATATGTATATGACGTATTTCACGTATCGTGATTATGGACGTATATTCCTAACCCTTTAATGTTAGCATGCCTCATAAAATTTCCATTGCAGACAGCTTCGGTTCATGTTGTTGAACCGATGGATGTTCATAACCGTCAAAAGTATATTCTCTGGAACAAGAATATTTTGTTAGTGACAGTGTTGTACAGAAATCATGCAGTAAACGTAGCCACGTAGCAATCAGATCCGTTTGTGTGAGTAGCGGCTTCGTTCTCCTAGTAGGTATATAAATTTCGAGGACGAAATCTTTTTAAGGTGGTTAGATTGTGAAAACCTGAATCGTAATCACGCGTTTATCGGTTTGTGTTACGCGTCATCAATGATTAGTCACGTAATTGGAGTTGTTAACGAATTTTTTACCAGACGAGAATTTGTGTTGACTTCCTTCCCGAGAATTGTAGAGTATTTAATTTCGAGCTCATGAGAATTTTCACGGAATTTTTCGGATAAGCGTGCTATTTTTTAACAAATTTTGAAGTCGGTAGGAGAAAATATTTAAAATTTATTAATTTAATTGCTGATTTAATTGTGACCGTCTGATCTTGATCAGATTAGATCTGAGTTGTTGATTTGAGTTATGTATGTGAATGGGTATTTATACGGGTTATTAAAGGAAAGGTTTCCATTTTGGGAAACCATTTTGACCCGCGGTGACCACGGGTTCGGCCCGTTTTCGCGAGGAAACTTTTCGCCAGCTGTGAGGCTTGGTCCGGCCACCTCCGCCCATGATGTTGGTATCAAACTGTTGGGCTTGACCTCCTCTTTCATTTGGTTGGTGCATCACCGGTGTTGGTGGCCGGAGGACGACGGAGGGAAGCGGCCAAACCGGCCGAAACCGGTGAATTTTTGCCGGAGATGGAGGCAGCACAAATGGCAACGATGGGGGTCAAAATTATAGGGGTTTTGAAGCCCATGACATGGTGATTCAAACCCAAGTGGTCTTGGCCCTTATCGTGGCCGGATTCTTGCAATCGGAGGAAAAGAAATTTCCGATGGGTTTGCGGTTTTCCGGCAAATTGGAGATTTTCCGGTTTGATTTTGGTTTTGTGTTGTACTAGAATGTTTTTGGGCTTTTTGAGATGAACCTTTTCATGTATAGTTTGCTCAAATTGGTGCCGGTGGGATTCCGACTGCTGTCAGCGGTGGAGCGCGGCCCCATGCGCAGCCGTGCACGGTGGAGCTCTGACGATGTGAAATTTTCGACAAAGTTTTATGTCGTTTCACTCGGAATTTTGTGTCAAACGCAATGGTGAGGTTCATATTCGGATATGAGCTTGATAAATTTTTACGAGTATTTAATCAGACAATAATCAGTTTAATTCACGATAATATTAAATGACGCTTTGACTATCAGTTTATTTGCGAGTCGTTTGATATTCGAGATTTGTTTGTGACTCTTAAAAGTGAGGTATTAGAAGGATATGAGACTAATTAAACCGAAAATATGTTATTCGAGAATATGAGACTCTCGATATTATTACTCACCAGATTACGATCTTAGCTATTCAGTATGAACCCCGATGATTACATATTAATTTTCATCGGGGTTTCAGAATTATGAGTTAGCGGGCGTGTCAGATGAATAATTTTGCCGTTTGGCAGGTTTTAGCTTTATAATTATCCCGGCATTATCCAGTGAGTGGACCTTTTATTTTCACAGTCAATAGCAAGTTCAGTTATTTTATTAAGCTTTCCAGTATATTTTTTTAAAGCGTTATTTCTGGAGGTTTGGTTTGTGAGGGTTTGTTTATCGCATCGATGCCATACCTATTCAGTTGATCACTGGATAGCCAGTTAAGGGAGGTTAGGTGACCTCATCTAACCTAGATCGACTTAGGTTAGGTGGCCTAGAAACGATCCTGTCATATATTTGCATATTTTTCATTTCAGTTTAATACCTCAGGTTAGGTGGGCTGGGAAAGCACCTCCGTGATTATTTCAGTCTCTCAGTATTTTAGCATTTCAGTATTTTAGTTTAGAACTCGCATTATTTCATAGTAAACAGAGGGAAGACAATTAAATTTCAGCTTATCAATTTACACAAATTAATATATTATCTTTGTCCACTCATCCTAACGTTTTATTTTCCTTTTCCTGGGCATTTCGGTTTTACGATGCCCAGGTTGCAGTGTGAATCATGAGGGTGCTTGATGTCGTCGAGTCCACCAGTCAATTCCTTCAGTAGTAGGTCTCAGCTCACTGTTAGTATGTCTCTTGTGTTATTGAAGTCACTCTGGATACTAGTTTAGTAGTATTGTCTTTGTGAGACTCTTGTGAATAGGTTGTCACTCGTATAGTAGTTGAGTTGAGTTTTTTTGTATGTGAATCAGTATATATTGGGAATATGTTTCAAATTTTTTGAATAATGCATCAGGTTTGATTTCAGTTTTATGTTGAGAAATCCATATGGACATCGATGGTTCACGGTATTGTTTGATGGTTCACGGTAGTTTTCCTAGCAGGTTGTTGGGTGTCTCTTTTATAAGAAAAGTTATGTCAAAATTTTCATAGAAACTCGTTGAAAGAACTCAACCCCGATTTAGTTGCCTAAACCGGAATTAGGCCTTAACGACGCCACAACTTACAAAAAAGTTTCCAGAGTTTAGTTTATAAAATGTATAAACCAAAAATCTGCAAGAAGATAACACTTCACAGATAAATTCTTAGACACACCGTGAACCACCAATGTCCATTGGGATTTCTCAAATCCACAAATGGCTGAATCAAAGTAAAAGTAACACTTTTTACAATTGTTGTCCGAAATCCGATAAGTATTCAAAACACATTAAAAAAGGAAAGAAACTAAATATAGTACTCAAAGCGACTTCTATTTTACATATATATAAATCTTGTAGGTTAAACTAGGAACCTACTAGAAAAGAAAGGTGACTTGAACTCTAGGCCTCCGACGATGACGTGCAACCACAGGATAGAAACTACAAACTGGGCAATAGGAAACCGAAAATCTCAGGAAAAGACATATAAAATAATAAAACTGTTATAGTGAGTGGATGAAAATAAACTTTCATTTTTAATCTGATAATATTAAATATAACATGCATTTCACAATATATGAAAATAAACATAATGTGAGTCTAAAACTGCGGGGTCCATCTCTGACACATCCGCAATAGTACAGTCTAAATTACGGGATCCCAGATCCATACGTGATTAAATAGTCAGAAAGATCTCGGATCAGGATCCCCCCCCCGAAGCATCTTGGGGATTAGCCATGCATGCCAGTGCATCGATGCCACTACTACGTCTGAGACTGTACTCTGTGTAAAACAAATCATATTTGTTTCAATGCACATGCATAATCGTAAATATATACTCGTACAATGCATAATAGTAAAATGCATAAATCAAGACTCACAGGTCAATGATGAAAATAAAATGTCCACTCATACTATACAGCTAGCTCGAAGGTCCAGCGGAAGTTCTCTCGCCACAATCTCTCTCACGGTTTCCTGAATAAATAACAATTCATTTAATTTCAGAACTCAATAAAATGCGCGAGAAATAACTCAGAAACCATTCCGGAAACCCCACGGGAAAAATAAGATTTCTGCCTCACCGGAGCTCCGCCGTGGGCGGTGGCGCGGGCTCACGCGCCTCCAGTGCAAACTGCTCTGATGGGAGCATTTGACCACTCATTGGAAACATCTAAACGAGCCCAATAACTTTCTGAATTGGATCTAGACCCAATTTCACGGTGATTGGCCGGAATTGAGCCCGAAAGTCCACGGGTCAAAAATCACCGGAAAACTTTTTCGGTCGATTCCGACGCCGGTGATGCAGCTCGGTCCCCCAAACCATAGGGGTTTCGATGCTTGGACCAAACCTAGTCGATTCCACCTCCTCACAATGCCAGAAATCAGCCAAAGTGTGACGACCCGAACCAGAATTAGTAGTGTAATTAGTACGATTCGCGAGATTATGCTTAATCATGATTAAACGTTAATTGTGTGGTTTGTCGGATTAGTTCGCGACTTTATTATCAGCCAAGGATTTGAATGGAGTTTCTTCACGAGAGTTGTAGAGCACGTGATTTCGAGCTTGTGGGCGGTTCCGGATGAATTTTTCGATAACCGAGGAATATAATATGATTATTTGAAGTTTTGGTTTATCGACGAGTTTATCCGTTTGTTTCGTATTTATCCGAATCATAATGGTTATCCATTTTGGACCGTTGATCATCCCGAGACGCGAGTATAAATATCGGAAATAGTCGAAAAATTGTCGAAAACACTGTTTGAGGTTTGACCAGACGTTGACTTACCCATTTGGGCAGTTTGACCGTTGACCCGTGGAGAACTTTCCCGTTTGAATTTTCGCCGGCCGACTTAGATTTTCCGGCCACCTCCGGCCACGTGAAGGGTATAATTCTCTTTCTCTTGAGTTCTAGAGTTGTTTGGTAATTGGAATTATGTGATTTGGTTGTGAATTGCTTGAGTTTGAACAGGGTCAGTTTTGGGGTTTTCACCGGTGACGGGATGTGGTGCTCCGGCGAGCCACGGTGGTGGGGGTGAGGGGGGTTCGACTCCCCTTGCTCCAGTGAAGCTTACTATGTGCTTGAATTAGGATGAGGTTGGGTTTTGGGTTGAACCCGTGGGGTTGCCGGAGTTTTGCTCAGATCCGGTTTCGAGCTGTTTTGGTGAGGTTCTGATTTGAATTGGGTGTTGTCATAGATGAAGAAAAGGTTAGGCTTGAGGTGACCTTGAGAACTGGAGCTTCCTTGCCGGAGAAACTCTCCGTTGACGACGCGCCGTCGCCGGCGGCGGCACTCCGACGAGAAAGTTGACTTTTCAGTTTTCGATGATTTTAATGTCATTTTTTTCGTAATCGAGCCCCGATCGTCACCTTGAGGTTTTCGAATTGGTTTGGATATCGGATTTTCAGTCGAGGGTTTCGAGTGGAGATTTAGAGAATTCAGTCGATTATTTTATACAGTTTTATATGTTTCCTGGAACGGTTGGTTTCCGTGGTTAAGTACAGAGTTGCGGGCTATGATTTTGATCCGATATGTTTTATGATTATTCAGGGGATCGAGATCGTGCTTCGGGCGAGGGATCTTCCGCCGGACCACGAGATTAGCGCTAGTGCGCGCTTTGCTGACCTGTGAGTGGACATTTTTATATTTTCACAGTTGTTTGCGAGTTCGTGATTTATCATGATTTACCATATTTACTTTATACGATGTTGAGATATATGTTATTTTCGGAGGTATTATTTTATATTTATTGGTGATGACATTACTACATCGATGCTTCGGCTACTCGGCTGATCACCAGTAGTCCGCCAGAGTTGAGAGATTCATCTGGACCAGAGTTGAGAGATTCCTCTGGGCAGGGTTGAGAGATTCCCCTGTATGCCGCTGGGGTTGAGAGATTCCCCTGGCCTATCACCATCGGGTTTGAGCGATTCACCTGACCGTCGGGCTTGAGACATTCGCCTGACAACCTCCATATATATACTTTCCGAACTCGCATTATTTTACATTGATTATGTACATAACTAGTGAAAGGCATATGTTTATTTTCGTCCACTCACTGCAATGTTTTATTTTCCTTTCCCCTGGGCTTTTCGGTTTCCGTTCCCAGTTTGCAGCTCGGATTTTGGTGTCTCACGTACCGGTTGGAGGCTAGTGATTCGAGCTACTTATGTTTTCCAGCAGGTTTCTTGTTTCGCCTACTGATGTATATATTGTATATATTTACATTAGAGGTCGCTCTGATACATTCTGATGCATGTTTTATATGGTTTTTCCCGGATATATTATATATTACAGTATGTTTACTGTTTATTGATATTGAAATGATATTGAGAAATCCAGTTGGGATTGGTGCCCACGGTTTGGCTTTTGTCATAGGATGAAGTGTTATTTTCCGGGTGCAGGTATGGGCATTACGAGTTTTTGGTTATGCCGTTTGGGTTGACCAATGCTCCTGCAGCTTTCATGGACTTGATGAATCGGGTGTTCAGACGGTTTGTGGACAAGTTCGTGATTGTGTTCATTGATGATATTTTGATCTATTCCAAGAGTGTGGGCCAGCATAAGAAGCATTTGCGAGTGGTGTTGCGGACTTTGCGGGACCATCAGTTGTTTGCAAAGTTCAGCAAGTGCGAGTTTTGGCTGGATTGTGTGAAGTTTCTAGGCCACGTGATATCCGCTGAGGGAGTCAGTGTTGATCCTGACAAGATCGAGGCCGTGCTGAACTGGAGTAGACCTACTACTGTACCGGAGATCCGGAGTTTCTTGGGTTTGGCAGGCTATTACCGGTGGTTTGTACAGGATTTCTCTCGGATTGCTACCCCACTGAGCAGATTGACGAAGAAGGGCGTCAAGTTTGAGTGGTCCGACGCATGTGAGGAGAGTTATTTGCTCCTGAAAGAGAAGTTGACTACTGCACCGGTTCTGACATTGCCAGACGACAGTGGTGAGTTTGTGGTTTATAGTGATGCGTCGAAGTTGGGACTAGGTTGTGTGCTGATGCAGCATGGCAGGGTTGTAGCCTACGGTTCCAGGCAGTTGAAACCACATGAGGTCAACTATCCGACGCATGATTTGGAGTTAGCCGCTATTGTGTTAGCATTGAAGAGTTGGAAACATTACCTGTATGGAGCCCAGTGTAGGATCTACACCGACCACAAAAGTCTTACCTACTTGCGGACGCAGCCAGATCTGAACATGAGGCAGCGCCGATGGATGGAGTTTGATCAACGACTACGATTGCACGTTCGAATACCATCCAGGGAAGGCCAATGTTGTAGCTGATGCACTTAACCAGAAATCTGGAGCTTCGTTGTTTCATGTGTGTGTAGCCAGAGTGTCGATGTTAGCCGAGCTTCGGGCTACGGGTGCTGAGTTTGAGTGGGATGATGAGGGAGTTTTGTTGGCTAGTTTTCAGGTTCGACCCATATTGGTTGATCAGGTACGAAAGGCTCAGGATTCAGATTCTTACTTGTTGGGTAAGAAGACCATGATACGGAATAGTGTGCCTACAGAGTTTCGATTGAGCGATGACGGTACGTTGTTGTTCAAAGGCAGGTTGTGTGTGCCCAGAGACGAGAGCCTGAAGAAGGAGATCCTGGACGAGGCCCACAGTTCAGCATATGCAATGCATCCCGGAGGTACGAAGATGTTCCGTACACTTCGAGTGTATTACTGGTGGCGCAACATGAAGCGGGAGATTGCCGCATATGTGAGTCGATATTTGATCTGTCAGCAGGTTAAAGTGGAGAGGCAGAAACCTGTAGGGAAGTTACAGCCACTAGAGATTCCGGTTTGGAAGTGGGAGCACATTACCATGGATTTCGTTTATCAGTTGCCGCGTACTTCGGCTGGCAATACTAGTATTTGGGTTATTGTGGATCGACTGACGAAATCCGCTCATTTTCTCGCACTTCCGGGGAAGATATCAGTGGGCAGATTGGCCAAGCTGTATTTATCGGAGATTGTTCGTCTGCACGGTGTGCCTGTGTATATTGTTTCTGACCGAGACAGTCAGTTTACTTCTGAGTTCTGGCAAGCATTACAGCGAGCAATGGGCACAAAGTTGCGATTCAGTACAGCTTTTCATCCTCAGACTGACGGGCAGTCTGAGCGGACTATACAGACACTTGAGGATATGTTGCGGTCATGCGTATTGCAGTTTCGTTGGAATTGGGACGAGCAACTACATTTGATAGAGTTCGCCTACAATAACAGCTATCAGGCCAGTATCGAGATGGCACCGTACGAGGCCCTGTACGGGAAACAGTGTCGCACTCCGTTATGTTGGAGTGAGGTGGGCAAGCGATGGCTTATTGGCCCTGATCTGGTGAAGAGCACTATGGAGGACGTCCAGATTATCCTGGACAGATTGAAGCTCGCCCAGGATCTTCAGAAGAATTATGCGGACGTGAGGAAGAAGAGCCTCGAGTTTGACGTAGGCGATTGGGTCTTCCTGAAACTATCTCCGTGGAGGGGAGTTGTGCATTTCGGGAAGCGTGGCAAGCTTCGACCACGGTACATTGGTCCGTACGAGATCACAGAGAGGATTGGAGCTGTTGCTTACAGACTTGAGTTGCCAGCTGAGATGGCCCGTGTTCATGATGTTTTCCACGTTTCGATGTTACGGAAGTACATCTCAGATCCTTTACATATGTTAGCCCCACAGCAGTTACCGATCCGAGAGGATTTGACGTATGTGGAGGAGCCTGTGCAGATTCTCGATTGTCGTGAGCAGGAGTTGAGGCACCATGTAATCCCGCTAGTGAAGATCTTGTGGCAGAATCACTCGGTTGAGGAGGCCACCTGGGAGACTGAGCAGCGTATGCGGGAACAGTATCCTCATCTGTTCACCTGACAAGTATGTAAATTTCGAGGTCGAAATTTTTTTAAGGGGGGTAGATTTGTGACGACCCGAACCAGAATCAGTAGTGTAATCAGTACGATTCGCGAGATTATACTTAATCACGATTAAACGTTAATTGTGTGGTTTGTCGGATTAGTTCGCGACTTTATTATCAGTCGAGAATTTGAATTGAGTTTCTTCACGAGAGTTGTAGAGCACGTGATTTTGAGCTCGTGGGCGATTCCGGATGAATTTTCCGATAACCGAGGAATATAATATGATTATTTGAAGTTTTAGTTTATCGACGAGTTTATCCGTTCGTTTCGTACTTATCCAAATCGTAATGGTTATCCATTTTGGATCGTTGATCGTCCCGAGACGCGAGTATAAATATCGAAAATATTCGAAAAATTGTCGAAAACACTGTTTGAGGTTTGACCAGATGTTGACTTTCCATTTTGGGCAGTTTGACCGTTGACCAGTGGAGAACTTTCCCGTTTGAATTTTCACCGGCCGACTTGGATTTTCCGGCCACCTCCGGCCACGTGAAGGGTATAATTCTCTTTCTCTTGAGTTCTAGAGTTGTTTGGTAATTGGAATTATGTGATTTGGTTGTGAATTGCTTGAGTTTGAACCGGGTCAGTTTTGGGGTTTTCGCCGGTGACGGGATGTGGTGCTCCGGCGAGCCACGGTGGCGGGGGTGAGGGGGGTTCGACTCCCCTTGCTCCAGTGAAGCTTACTATGTGCTTGAATTAGGATGAGGTTGGGTTTTGGGTTGAACCCGTGGGGTTGCCGAAGTTTTGTTCCGATCCGGTTTCGAACTGTTTTGATGAGGTTCTGATTTGAATTGGGTGTTGTCATAGTTGAAGAAAAGGTTAGGCTTGAGGTGACCTTGAGAACTGGAGCTTCCTCACCGGAGAAACTTTCCGTTGACGGCGCGCCGCCGCCGCCGCCGGCACTCCGGCGAGAAAGTTAACTTTTTAGTTTTCAATGATTTTAATGTCATTTTTCTCGTAATCGCGCCCCGATTGTCACCTTGAGGTTTTCGAATCGGTTGGTTTCCGTGGTTAAGTACAGAGTTGTGGGCTGTGATTTTGATCAGATATGTTTTATGATTATTCAGGGGATCGAGATCGTGCTTCGGGCGAGGGATCTTCCGCCGGGCCACGAGATTAGCGCGAGTGCGCGCTTTGCTGATTTGTGAGTGGACATTTTTATATTTTCACAGTTATTTGCGAGTTCGTGGTTTATCATGATTTACCGTATTTACTTTATACGATGTTGAGATATATGTTATTTTCGGAGGTATTATTTTATATTTATTGGTGATGGCATTACTGCATCGATGCTTCGGCTACTCGGCTGATCACCGGTAGTCCGCTAGAGTTGAGAGATTCCTCTGGACCAGACTTGAGAGATTCCTCTGGGCAGGGTTGAGAGATTCCCCTGTATGCCGCCGGGGTTGAGAGATTCCCCTGGCCTATCACCGTCGGGTTTGGTGATTCACCTGACCGTCGGGCTTGAGAGATTCTCCTGACAACCTCCATATATATACTTTCCAAACTCGCATTGTTTTACATTGATTATGTATATAACTGGTGAAAAACATATGTTTATTTTCGTCCACTCACTGTAACGTTTTATTTGCCTTTCCCCTGGGCTTTTCGGTTTTCGTGCCCAGTTTGCAGTTCAGATTCTGGTGTCTCACGTCGCGGTTGGAGGATAGTGATTCGAGCTACTTTTTTTTCCAGCAGGTTTCTTGTTTCGCCTACTGATGTATATATTTACACTAGAGGTCGCTCTGATATATTCTGATGCATGTTTTATACGATTTTTCCCGGATATATTATATATTACAGTATGTTTACTGTTTATTGATATTGAAATGATATTGAGAAATCCGATTGGGATTGGTGCCCACGGTTTGGCTTTTGTGGCATAAGATGAAGTGTTATTTTCCGGGTGCAGGTAATGGCAATTCCGCGTTAGTGGCGTTACTCTGCCGAAATTTTAATGGTTTTTGTTGGTTCACGTTTTCAGAAGGGGTTTGATTCCGGTTTAGGAAACTAAATCGGGGTTGGGTCCTTTCACGAAGCACCGCTGACGAATTAACCCGGAAACCGACGGGTTCACGGCCTCAAAATAACCACAAAACTAATCCCAAAAATTAACAATATATAGATGAATGGGAAGAGGAGAGAAAGGGCTTCAAAACCATACCAAGAACGCCGGCAACAGAGGCCGGAATCGGCGGGTCGAAATCGGTATACATTTGGGGCAAAATACAGGTCGATACGTATGCATATGATTTTCTGTATTTCTACGTAAAAATTCGTATTCCAATGAAAATTCAGTATTTATACCAAAAAACTTTGATCAAATCAACGGCTAAGGTTTGATCTGATCAAGATCCAACCGTCCAAAATAAACTGCTATGAAAATATTTTTAAAATACATATTTTCACCATACGAACTTCCAAAAATCGAAAGAAATAGTTCGATAACCCAAAAAATTCCCCAAAAATTCCTACGAGCACGAAATTAAATACTCTACGACTTCCACGAAGAGAGTTAGATCAAATTCTCGCCTGATGAAAAAGTCGTTAATAACCTCACGATACGAATAATTCGTAAAAATTAGCGTTGCCTTAATTCGGGTCGTTACGCTCGTAGATTATGGTTAGTCGTTAGGGCTTGATTTTAGATTACTAGTTAATTTAGGGTTGGGTCCTTTTA
This sequence comes from Geum urbanum, assembly GCA_946800695.1. Taxonomy (NCBI): domain Eukaryota; kingdom Viridiplantae; phylum Streptophyta; class Magnoliopsida; order Rosales; family Rosaceae; genus Geum; species Geum urbanum. The sequence continues at coordinate 19,085,818 of OX327003.1, read as the reverse complement.
GGTTTGCCATCAATACCATTTCACTACCTGATTTTTTTAATTTGATCATTTCACTACCTGTAGTTTGCTATCAACTATAGTTTACTACTTGACATTTCATTTTTAATCATTATACTACATTAACTTTTCGATTGTAATCATCTTACTACTTCAACTCAATATTTTTCATCACTTTTAACCTTCATTTAGTTTATGTGTTATATATGTTTAAAATTGAAAAGTCAGGTACTATTGATAGTCGCATATTTATGCGTCTATTCGGTGTTTATGTGACGACTCAGAACAGAATCAGTAGTATAATCGGCTTAATTCACGAGTTAGCGCGTAATCGCAGTTTTATGTAAATTGATTGATTTGCAGGTTTTGATTACAACTTAATTATCGACCGAGAATTTGAGTTGAGTTTTTTCTCGAGAGTTGTTATACGCGTGATTTCGAGTTCGTGGGCAGTTCCGGATAATTATTTCGATGACCGAGGAATATAATATGAATATTTGAAATTGTGGAATTCCGTCGAGTTTATCCGAATCGTGATTGTTATCCATTTTGGACCGTCGATCGTCCCGAGCCGCGAGTATAAATATCGGAAATAGTCGAAAAATTGTCGAAAACAATGTTCGGGAAGTTTGACCGGCGTTGACTGAGTTTGGAGCGTTGACCACCGTTGACCCGAGGAGAAATTTTGACCGTTTGAATTCCTCCGGTAGACTGGCTGATTCCGGCCGTTTCAGGGCACGATCTTGGAAGGTAAATTGTTCTCCTCGTGATTCTAAGCAGTTTAGAACTTGGTTTTGCTTGAATTGATGTCGAATTAAGGGAGAAATGTTGAGTTGAAATTTCAGGATTTTTGGCCAGAATCGGGTTTTGTGGATGGTGGCGCTCCGGCCACGGTGGTGGCCGGGGAGTTGGGGGGTTCTGACCGTGGGGCCACGGCGGTGTTTTTGTGAGGGGTCTCGAATGCTGTCGTGCGTCGTGGACGGAGGATCGACGGCGAACAGCTTTGCCGGCGGTGGTTGTACCCCGTGGGTTTCGAGCTGATTTCCAGCCAGTGTGGCCAGAATTGGGCTTAACCTCAGTTGAGAGATGTGTTGGGCTCGTTGAGGAGAAGCTTCAGTGAGCTTGGCCGCCGGAAAATCTCTCTGGTTGACGACGCGTCACCGCCGCCGCCGGTGCTCCGGCTACTGTTGACTTTTTGGAAACGTATCAAGTTATATGTCGTTTTGCTCGTATTCGCGCCCCGATTGTCGCCCTGATGTTTTCGAGTTGATTTGGGTACCAAATTTTCAGTCGAGGGTTTGAGTGGAAATTTCGGAAATTTCGTCTATTATTTTGTACTGCATCATATATTTCCGGGAACGGTTGGTTTCCGAGGTGTGGTACAGTGTTGTGAATTGTGATTTTGATCAGATATATTTTGTGATTATTTAGGGGATCGAGATCGTGCTTCGGGCGAGGGATCTTCCGCCAGACCACGTGATTAACGCGAGTGCGCGCTTTGCTCACCTGTGAATGGACTTTTATATTTTCACAGTCGTTACGAGTTCCTGATTTTTCCGTATTTATTTTTATACGATGTTGAGATTATTTATTATTTTTGGAGGTATTGTTTTATATTTTTATGGTGATGGCATTACTTGCATCGATGCTTCGGCTACTCGGCTGATCACCGGTAGTCTAACCAGAGTTGAGATATTCCTCTGGACCACAGTTGAGAGATTCCTCTGGGCAGGGTTGAGAGATTCCCCTATTATGCCGCTGGGGTTGAGAGATTCCCCTAGCCTATCACCGTCGGGTTTGAGCAATTCGCCTAACCGTAGGGGTTGAGAGATTCGCCTGGCACCTCCATATATATTATCCGAACTCGCTTTGCATTGATTTTATGTTATATGAAAATGGTGAAAGGCATATGTTTATTTTCCTCCACTCACTCTAACAATTTTATTGCCTTTCCCCTGGGCTTTTCGGTTTCCGTACCCAGTTTGCAGTTCGGATTCTGGTGTCTCACGTCGCGGTCGGAGGCTAGTCGTTCGAGCTACCTTTCTTTTCCAGTAGGTTTCTTGTTTTGCCTACTGTTGTATATTTTTGTATATATACACTAGAGGTCGCTCTGATACGATATTGATATACGTTTTTATGTGGTTTTCCCCGGATTTTCTATAAAGTACAGTTATGTTTACTGCTTTATGTTATTGTTATGATATTGAGAAATCCGGATGGGATTGGTGCCCACGGTTTGGCTTTTGTGGCATAGGGTGAAGTGTATTTTCAGGGTGCAGGTTAATGGCAATTCCGCGTTAGTAGCGTTACTCTGCCGAAATTTTTATGGTTTTTGTTGGTTCGTGTTTTCAGAAGGGGTTTGATTCCGGTTTAGGAAACTAAATCGGGGTCTGGTCCTTTCAGTTTAATTCATTCCCTATATTTATTTTATTGTTATATAATTGAGTAATTTAATTATATTTATTATTTTATAAATTTTGTGGATAAATAAAGGAAAAAGAAATAAAAGAAGGATTTCTAGCTCAATACGGATTGAAGAACGAGTTTTGTGCAATTATTGAAGCATATTCCCATGTAGATTCTTGGAGATCAATTGGGAGACATATATAAACCTATTTTAGGTTTTTAGGGAGGCTAACCAGCATACTTGGAGAGAAACTCGAGCTAGAGAAGAGAGCAGCCACAAGGGAACCTGAAGGCGGATTCGATCCATCAAAGCTGGACAGCAGATCCCGTTCTTCATCAAATCTTTGTTTTTAATCTCTATGTTTTGTTTTGATTCGTTTTTAATTATGACTTTCAGTAGCTAAACTCATTGTTAAGGAGTTGTTTGCAGTCCCGTACATGAAGTCTTTCTAATTCATACACTTTAATCTAGTTTTGTATATTCAATTTGAATGAGGTTTCTTTTTCTATGTGACTCACCGTATGAATTCTTGTGTGTTTACTTTGGTGCGCAAATTAGTATGCATGCTAGGATTCAATTGTCATGAGATACGAGCGACTGAAGATTATGGTTCTTCCACCAGATTCTCTATTGTGATACCGATATTTCCGTCAGGTGATTAAAACCCTTGGTCTAGCAGGACACGCATATAGTGTACCTGTGAACCCTAGTAGATTCTCAAACCTTTTCTAGATTTTAATTCTTTCTTCTTTGTACATCTTGGAGACCATGACTTTAGGTTCAATAGAGGGATAAATGTGGGGGAGGTCCATGACAAACTTATATAGGCATAAGGATTAGGTAATAGGATGTGTCATGTCTATCATCCTTCCTGGGAACTTTCATTGATTAGATATGTGCATTAGATTAAGTATGTGTTAGAGAGATAGAATGGCGGTGGTGGATTACCTTCCTCTTAACTCATTTATCATATAGTTTAAACCTTTTCATTCATAATCAAATTTACTTTCAACATTTACTTTCTACATTAGCTGTAGCTTAACCGATTCAGTTCGGTAATCAAATCAACTCCGAATACTCTAAAATTTTGTGTGGTAGTCCGCCCTTGTGGATAGTTTATTGTGTCGTCTTAATACAGGTGGGAGATTTAATATTCCGAGCAGATTTCTTTATGTTGAAGATGGAGCATGAGACAATACCATCAAAAATACCATCGATTCTTTTGAGACCATTCTTGAGAACAGCGCGTATAAAGATTGATTGTTTTGATGGATGATTGAGCATGGAAGTGGCAGAGGAGAAGATCCAGTTCAACATTTTTGAAACTCTCAAACATCCAAATAGTGACGATGCTTATTCTTGTTATTCAATTGACACTTTTGAGAGTTTTGTGCAAGAATTTATTCAGTACTCATTAGATGATGATCATTTGAAAAAAGCCATTGAAAAAGCTGGAGAAAACAGGGAAACAAGAGTGCATGCTTCGATCGAAGGATTCCTTCGACCCATTGAAAGCAATTGGCAATCAGCATCAGGGAGCATGCTTCGATGGATCGAGGAGAAAATCTTCTACCCATCGAAGACTAGTTTTGATCCATCGAACTTGAGCTTTGACCCATCGAAATGGAGCCAGTTTTTTAGAATGACTAGATCAGGGAGGAATTAGACGAACTTGAAGCTATGCTGGGATACAAGCCTTCAAGTATAGGGTTGGAGGGGGAGTCCTATGAAGAAATTAATGAGCTTGAATCCTCACCATTCATACAAACAGGTAGTATCTTACTAGTTAGTTTTTCTTCAAACCTGACACAATTGCCGAAAAAGAAAGTAATAACTACCAGCAGGGAGCACAAGGCAATAAGTGGGGGGGGGGGGGAGTTCACATGGAACATCAAAATCTGAATGCGACTAAGCATAAGGATTACTTTCATCTACACTTCTACACTTTATTGATCACATGTTTGAGTGTTTTGTAAGTTTTTATCGTAGGTTCATTACGGATTCCTCCAAGATACCTAGACCGTTGAGAGCACAGCTTGAGAAAGACATAACGTTCAATTTCACTGAGGAATATCTACAAGTGTTCAATAATCTAGAGGAGTTGTTGACTATAACTCCCAAAATTTGAGCAACAGATTGGTGCTAACATCTTGATACGGCATTGTGGGCCTACATGAGAGTATATGAGTTCAACAGGATTTCAAAAGAAAATACTAAAGCTTTTCATGATTGGAATATCAAGAAGAAAGAACTTTTCATTGGTCAGAAAGTTTTACTCTGCAGTAGTCGTTTACGCTTGTTTCCAGGTAAGCTTAAGATTAGATGGACTGGACCTTATGTTATCACTAATGGTTTCCCTCATGGTGCTATAGAGATTATGAGTTCAACAAAAGGGAAGACATTCAAAGTGAATGGACAATGACTCAAGCCCTTTTATGAGTCGTTTTTGGAGCCCGTGTTTGAAGATGTGGACCTTCAGGACACGACTCCTATGAAGAATTGAGTAGATTCGTCATCTGGCTGAAGACGTTAAACTTAGCGCTACTTGGAAGGCAACCTATGTGGATGGAGAAGCTGAAAACCAGATTTGATTTCTTATCCCTTCTCTTTTACTTTATTTTTCTCCACATAGTGTGTTTTGTGTGTGTTATGTGTTTCATTCCACGCTTTAATTTTGTTTTACATTGAGGACAATGCGACTTTCAAGTGTGGGGTGGGGCTATATCATATACTTAGCGTTTAGATATAGATTTTTAGTTTTTGAGTCAAATTTTTTTATTTTTCTTGTAGTGTTATGTGACTTGAGTTTCTTTGGTTAATTTTGATATATGATGCATATGTGAATATGTAGTGCATGTAGAAACAAGTTAACATGGTACAAATTTTTGAGCATGCATAGTCCTTATTGAGATTCATTTAACCCGTGAACTTTTGAGCCTGAATGTGATATACATGCTTTCTTTTATTGAGTGTCAATTGCTTGCCATAGATTAAGTTAATGGACTCTACAAATTACTAGAACTTGCTCTTGTGCTATTCAAAGCTTTTAGTTAGTACATGTTTTGATTGAGGAAGTGATAAAGGCATTTAGGGGACACCACCATAGCCATATAAGTCTGTGTCTTAATTTTGTGTACACAAGATATGCACTCATAGTTAACCACTTTGAGCCTACATGTAAAACTTTATGTCATCACCCACATATCTCCGACCCTGAACCTTAGAATTGTTATATGTTTACCTTTATTCTAGGACTTAGTAGAGCTATACATGAGACAGGTATGTGAAGACAGTGACAATTTTAAAAGGTGATACAAAGAAATAAGTGTGGGGTATCAAACTAGTGTGAAAAAAATAGTACAATGAAAAAAAGAAGTTGTGATGTGTAGCTTGATATTCAGGTTAACTGTTGATGAAAAGAATGATGTGAAACCCCAACAAGATGAAATTCGACCATAATACTGAAGAAGTTCAATGTTGTAAAGTTTGAAGAAATCTCTTATTTGGTGCTCTACTAGGTTCTAGAACCGAATTTGAATTCCATATCCTTTTTATTCTTTAATCTATGAGTCAAGCCCCATTACAACACATGAAGTCCTTTTGATCTTCAAGATGACAACCTTTGATCTGTGGAGATTAGTCACAAGAGTGAGCATATGGTGTGGTCCATTTGGCAAGTAATCGAAGTGAGTGATACCTTAGATACATTTTGAGAGAAACACTTATGAGAGCATATCGATGTGAGGTTGGATCTTGATTGGTTTTTTGCATGTTCTAGCTCTTTATTCACATTGATAATGTCTGAGTCATACATGTTACATGTGTGTTATATGTTGAAGTTATCTTTGGTAACTTGTAGGTACATGTGATCATGGTGCTACTTGTTGAAGAATGCTGAGGCAAATTGTTGAGGGAATTAGAGATTTTTTTGAAGTTTTAGAGACTTAGTTTAGTGTATTGCTCGAGGACTAACAATGTTTAAATGTGGGATATTTTGATAGTCGCATATTTATACGTCTATTTAGTGTTTAATTCATTTTCTATATTTAGTTTATTGTCATATAATTGAGCAATTTAATTATATTTATTGTTTTATAGGTTTTGTGCAGAAATAAAGAAAAATGAAATAAAAGAAGGATTCCTAACAAATACGGATTGAAGAAGGAGTTTTGTGCAATTATTGAAGCATATTCCCATTTGGACTCTAGGAGATCAATTGGGAGACATATATGAACCTATTTTAGGTTTTTGAACAGTCTAACCATCATACTGGGAGAGAAACTCGAGCTAGAGAAGAGAGCAGCCGCAACGGAACTTGAAGGCTGAATTCTATCCATCGAAGCTGGACGGCAGATCTTGTTCTTCATCCAATCTTGGTTTTTAATCTCTATGCACTACCGGAACAATTACTATGACCGACGACTTGGTGTCGTCGGTCTGTTAGGGATCCTCGTCGGTCATAGATATATCCGACGATGTGTCGTCGGATACAGTAGCGTCGGTAATAGACCGTCGGTCATACTATATCCGACGACCAGTTAGGGTTATCGTTGGAAAAAGGATAAACTATATCCGACGACGGTTTTGCGTCGGTCATAGTTTTAAACTATAACCGACGACATCATCATCGGATATAGTTTTCTCCATGGTCAAAATGGTTGACTCTGGAGAAAACTATATCCGACGATATTGACACATGTCGTCGGATATAGTGGAAAAATAAAAAAAATATTTTGCAGGTTTTGGGTTTCATCCCAAAACCTGCATTCACAAAAAATCACGCTATCTATATATTGTTCAAATTGAAAATCAACAACCATCGAAACTAGAGTACGTAGTAAATAAATAAATTAATAAAAAACCGAAATAGTTCAAATGTATTTACATATGCGTAGTAAATAATGAAAATAAAAATGAAACCGATAATTGTTCAAATGTAGGGGGGTCCTGGTCCTAAGTCTATGTGGTCAAACGGGTCGTCATAAGTAGGTTGGTCCTGGTCTGGCTGTGGCTGAGGCTGCGGCTGAGGGTGCGGCTGAGGCTGAGGCTGTGGCTGTGACTCATCGAATATGGGCGGGGGAGGTATCTGGATTCCAGATGCTTGCAACTGTGCATAACATTGCTGCATCCATGTCCCCATTTGCTGCTGCTGTTCGGCCAACCGATTCTGCTTTGCAGCTTGCGCTTGCTCCATCTCCTCTATCCGACGCCGTTGAGCTTCCATCTCAATTGATTGCCTATGAAGCCGGTCGTTTAGCTCATTAGTCCTCGAAGATGATGATGATGATCCCGATCCGCGAGAGAATTCAGGGGTCTGCTTCAGCAGCCCTTGACCCCATTTTCCGGAACCCCTACAGTAGAATGTGTTCTTCCCTGGAGGGATCGCAGTTGACGTAATCCTGGCCCTGACGATCGGATCAGATCGATCAATCTGATCAATCGGGAGTTCCGCATCGGGAGTGTCGGGATAGAGCTCTCTCGCCACTTGAGTCAACACCTCCGGAATCGCCTCCTGAATTCTCGCCTAATTGACAAAGAACAATAAAATATTAATTAAAAAACACAAACGGAATAAATTAGAAATAAGTTTATTTTTTTATAAGGACACTTACAGCATATTCGGGATTCTGCGGATACGCGTGCTGCATCGTATAGACAAGGGGATCATCTTCTGGGTGGTTGGCCGCCTCCTCGATCCAACCCGAGTATGATCTGGTACCGGCATGATGATTTGTTGTGTTTTTGGCCCGGTTCTTTGCGTTGATTTCAGAAAGAGCCTGCGCGATTAAGTCAACATAAAAAAACGCTCATTAGCCAAATAATTTACGGGAAGTACGATAAAACCAAAATTAAATCGATTGAAGGTTGTGTACCTTCAATCGAGGGTTGTTGAAGTGAACCACAAGCCATCGCCACTCGTACTCCCTATAACGAAACTCGCTAGGGGTACCCTCACGATCGTCCCCGTACTTTTTCCAATGCTTCTTCAGCTCGGCCTTCCACTCCTTATACCTATATATACCCATAAAATCAAGCGTTAGTAACTAACAACATTGTATGAACATAATCAAAAGAAACGAAAAAATTGAAACAAATGGTCGTCTGCAAACCTGCTCCCATGCACTTCATCCGCCCACGTGGGTCTAATGTCTTCATCCACGCGGAACCACCTCTGCAATGCATATATTTATATATATATATATATATCAATAATATTAAAAATTTATTATTGAAAATTTTCATAATGAATATATATACAATTCAACTCACCGACAACGCATTATTCAGCTGATGTTTGACGGCTTGTGGCACTGAATTTCAATCTTGCCACAACATTGGGACTCTATCCCGTATGAGGCTGCCCGCCATCCCCGCGTACTTTCGAGTGACCTTTCCCTCGATCACCTGCCCTCCATCCCTGGTCGGAATCATAAGTTGGCCACCACCGCTAGCCTGAATGGCTTCGTCCAGTAACTTGCCGACGACGGGGCCTCTGGTTCTCTTCTGTTTGGCACCGGGCACGATCTCGCCTATCACATATATATGTAGACGATTTTGTAAACATCAACACCTAATTGAATTTAAATATTAGGGAGTAAAAAGATATCACTAATTAATATTTACCTGATTCGTCGGTGCGTTGTCCCGGAATCCTTGCACTCCAGAGAGGTGTCGGGAAGGGTATATACGCATATGCCTGCTCCGGGGTAATGAACCCTAGCTGTCCCGGAATAGGCATCCTGTCGGAATCGACGTGAGGTATCGTCGGGATTTCCAACGGTAAGAATAATGTAGGCGGCGGGCACAGTCGCATCCTCGCCGAGGACTGAGTAGATCCACCAGCCTCCTCGGAAGAATGAGGAGCTGTCTGGTGGATGACGGGGGAACCCTCCTCGCGATGAATGTCCGGCATTCGGACCGAGGATTGAGTCGCACTATCCGTTTCCGGCGTGCGACTGACCTGCTGAACCCTCCTCGCGGCTGAGGATCGAGCCGGCTCGAGCTGCTGCTGCTGAGGTTGTCCCTCGCCCATCAGCCGACGGTGTCGAGAGGTCAGCGGAACACTGTAAGTGTTGGGGACACTGGTGGATCCTGATGCGGACCGACTTCCGGTGCCATCAGGATCCCCAGCTCCCGAGCCCTCATCCCCACGTCCCGATCTCCCTCTCCCTCTGGACCTCCCCCTCGAAGTACTCGACCCGGCCCCTCGGGAAGGTCCGCAATTAAACCATTGCATCGTTGCTATAAAATTATTCAAATTAAAAAAAATTCCTAATTCATCTAAAAATCAATATATAATCCAATATATAAATATTCCAAAAAAATCAACAATTAATATATAATTCCATAAAACTTCCAATACATATATAATTAATCCAATTCAATAATTTAACTATATATATATATCAATAATTCCAATAATCCAAATAATCCAAATTCATGCTAATATAACCTAAAATTCCATATAATCCACATATAATCCATATAATCCTATCCATATAATCCAAATAATCCATATAAAACAATCCATATAATCCAAATAATCCATCCTTTCCACATATATAATCCAATCGACATATAACCTAAAATTTCCGAGTACGTACATCCCAATATATATCAATTCATGCATAAAATTCAAAACAATCGAAATTTAATTATAACCTAAAATTCCATAAATTATAATCCTAATTTAACCTAAAATTAGGATATAATCCAAATTTTATTATAACCTAACAATTTAACCTAAATTCTAACCTAATTTAACCTAAAATATAATCCAAATATAACCTAAACTATAATCCTAATTTAACCTAATTTAACCTAAATTATAATCCAAATTTAACTAAAAATATAATCCTAATTTAACATAAAAAACTATATATAATCCAATTGAATTTAACCTAAAATTTCCTAATTCCTAATTATATAACTCAATATATGCATAATCCCCACAAAATCCACAACTATATCAATACATGCATCCACATTGACAATCAACACATTCCACAACGTAAAATGCAACCGAAATCAAAAAATTCGAAAATTTGAAATTAGGGATTTCAAACCTGTTTTTGCACTAATCGACGAGGAATTTGGCTTGAGGATCGATGGAATAGCACTTCAGCTTCGATTGCTTGCTTCCAACACGAATATTGCGTAGAAAATCGAGAGGAGATGGAGAGGAGGCGACTGTTCCGTTTGGAGCAGTTTCGTTTCTGCCCCAAATCGAAACCCAGATCGGGATATAAAATAGACTATATCCGACGAGTTAAGTAATCTCGTCGGATATAGTTGAACCGAAACTATATCCGACGAGATTTCATATGAATGTCGTCGGATATAGTTTCGGTTCAACTATATCCGACGAGAGATCATATGCAACTCGTCGGATATAGTTCCTCTATTTATTTTTCATTTATGCCGGCCGGTAAAGTAATTAAATGTTAAGTGTTTTAATATATATATATTTATTAATTGTTAATTAATACGAAATTATTAATACTTAATACGAAATTAGTAAATTAGTAAATTAAGCAAAGTTATTTAATAATACGATCGATCGATATTAATTATTAATCGATCCGTTGTATTTTTTTCCCGATCGATCGACACGTACGTACGTACCATTTAAAGTCGATCGATAATATGATCGAATAAAATTCATTTTACATTGCACGTTCTAAGTCAAACCATCTACATTAGGGCCGGGATTTTCAAACCGAAAACCGAAAAAATCCGAGCCGAATCCGATCCGTGACCGAACCGTTCGCACCGAATCCCAGCCCTAATCTACATATATACATATAAATTATACACTAATTAATTAAGGTGCATAATCGGAATCATCGCTTGAGTCTGACTCTGTTTCCGAGTTAATTTCAGGTAATATGTGTATGTCCTCGTCACTTGAGTCTTCATTGTCTTCATTTTGATTAACATCAAGAAGATTCGGTTGAGGAATTCGTACGACACTGCCCTGTCTCACATTATTAAGGCGAATTGTTGAGGTTTCAGGAATACCAGTTGCGTTCGGCTCTTGGTATGCACTGACTTCTTCATTATCCGAGGTCACACCAAGGGTTGAGGCACTGTATTGGCTTCGTGGAAGAACATGGTTAACCACTTTCCACGCGCCTTTATGCACAAGATCATCAAGATAGAACAATTGTTTCACTGCCGTGGCCAACACAAACGGATCATCTTCATACCAGCTTGTGGCAATATTCACCGAAAAAATCCCGTATTGATCGGTCCTTGTGTTCTGAGGGTCGGTATCAAACCATCTACACTTAAACAAGTGCACGGTCATGCCTTCCCCATATATTAATTCGACAACTGAATGGAGAACACCGTAATAGTCAACTCCATTCTGCCCACCATGCACCATTACCCCAGAATTCTGTGTTTTTCGTCTGACATCTCTATGTTCACAAATAAATAGCACGCCATTAACCTTACACATAGGATAAACTCTGGAAGTTACCGGTTTCTACGCCAAGAGCCTCAATTCGTGTGACCACTGAGGGATACCATCATCTTGTACATGATTCATCTGAAAATAATCATTTATTAAGTACGTATAAATAGGATGCGAGACATGCACTTAACATCGATCATATATAGGTCAATTTAAGTATCAACTTACCCAGTTGCCAAAATAGTTTGCGAACGTCTTGTTGTGGTACTCAACATCACCGGAAATAGCAGGGCAGTAAAGGTGCAAATTTTTCCAATATTGAACTTCTGGACAGTTAATCAATACCGACCAATGGGCAATGACGAGCTCATAAGGTTCCAACTTGTACGAGTTGGGCAACTTTCCAGAAACTTCAACATCATCGGAGATGATCGAAAGGTTGAACTGCCCTCCATTTACGGGCATATGTGTTGGAGGGTCCTCCAACGCTCCTAAATACAACTTGGTGTATGTTACGCACTCATGCGCAATATATGCTTCAGCGATACACCCTTCGGGTGCAGATTTGTTCATCACATAGTCTTTGTAGTCCCCCAATTGTCTGTAAATGGGTAATTACAGATCGAGCATGTTATGCTTATTGCAACAATATATAAGTGAATAAATAATATTAAAGATCGACATATATATAGCCAGATTCAGAGATGCATTACGTACCTTTCCATAGGATACATCCATGTGTAGTGTACTGGACCAGTAAGCAACAATTGTTCCGGAAGATGGAGCATCAGGTGAGGCATGATGTCGAAAAAGTTTGGAGGAAATATCCTTTCGAATTTGCACATGATAAAAATGATGTCCTGTTGCATTTCCAACAAGTCCGATTTCTTCACTTCTCTCGTGCATAACTTCTGAAAGAATCTTGACAAAGCCACTAACGGCTCCACTACCTCTTTGGGCAGGTACCCTCGAATGAAAACAGGGAAGAGGTGTTGGAGCAGTATATGACAGTCATGACTCTTTAGTCCGTACATCTTGTTGTCTTTGAAGTTAACACATCGACTTATATTTCCGGCATAGCCTGAAGGATACCTGACATTACCCATCCAACCAAAGATTTCACTCTTCTGGGCAGGCCTCACGGTATAAGGAGCTTGTGGCATTTTTTTCTTCCCATCTCTCAACCACAAATGTTTTCGCAGTCCCATCCTTTTAAGATCAATGCGTGCCTTCGGGCCGTCTTTAGTTTTTCCCTCCCAATTCAACACTGTGCCGACCACACTCTCGCACACATTTTTCTCTATGTGCATGACATCTAAGTAATGTCTGATCAGCAACTTGGACCAATAAGGAAGTTCCCAAAAAATACTTTTGTGTGTCCAGAATTTATACCTGTCGGGTTTGTCAGGTATTGACGTCACTATCTGAGGACGATTGCTTAGCTTCCCAAAATCGTATTCATTTAGCACTTCTAAGATTTCATCCCCTGTCCATCTCCTCGGCTGCTCACCTGTTTCCACAGTCCCATCAAATGCCTCCATATCCTCCCGAAATGGGTGATCATGTGGAAGCCAACAACGATGTCGCATCTGTACAATCTTCCTGCAATGAGGTCTGCAACACTCAACCGTCATGCACTCTGGACAAGCCCTGTATCCCCTAGTAACGTTGCCCGACAACATCCCGCGTGCAGGAAAATCGCTAATGGTGCCAACAAGCATGGCTTGCATCTGGAACATCTCATTTTTGAACTTGTCATAAGTGGGATGACCATGCTCACTCAAGTACTTAAGCTCCTCAATCAAGGGTCTCAGATACACATCGAGACACTTTCCTGGATAACCCGGCCCTGGAATGATCATAGTGAGCATATTGTATTCTTTCTTCATGCACATCCATGGAGGAAGGTTGTACGGTACCAAAATAACTGATCATATACTGTATTGAAGACTCATGTTCCCAAAAGGGTTGAATCCGTCAGATGAAAGCCCCAGCCAAACATTTCTCACCTCTGATGCAAAATAAGAAAACTCATTCACCATGTGCTTCCAAGCCTCTCCGTCAGTAGGGTGTATAAGCGTATCACCGTCGGGCAAATTCCTCTCGGCCCACCATCTCATAGCTTCAGCCGTGTGTGCAGACATGAACAACCGTTCTAGCCTATCTATCAGGGGAAAATACCGAAGTATCTTCAAAGCTTTCTTGTTTCCGGCAGGAGTCAACTTATACCTATATGTACAACATACTGGGCATTCATCAAGGGATTCAAGATCATTCCCATAAGCATCTTCACCCCAGAAGAGAACACAATCATATCTACAAGCATGGATTTTGATGTAGGAAAGGCCAAGATGTTTAAGGATCTGTCGCACATTGCGATGAGTGGTAGGAAGACGATGACCGGGGGGCAACAACGAACCAGACCACTTCAGCCAATCATCAACAGCCTTCACACTCATTTTGTTCTCCACTTTGAGCTTCATTACTCCCATAACACTTTCCAGAACAGTCTTATTACACCCGTTGTACAACGGGGTCTGTTGGAAGGCAATGAGGTTGTTGTACTTGTCCATTCCAGCAGTGTTGACAGTTGTAGGTAATTGCTGGACTGGCTCAATATGAGGGAAGTCTCCAACGGCGGCAGGGATATCGATATCCGGTGCTTGAGCAAATATACCGCTCTCATTAGGAAACATATCGTTGATCAACCTTGTTGTTGGATCATTGGATGTACTGCCACTCTCAAAAAATTGTCCGTGATCATGTTGACCAACTGTTGAGCTCTCACCGTGATAAATCCAACATGTGTACTTATCCCAAAACCCGTTTTTCTTCAAGTGCTCCAATACTTTATCGATGTGAAAACGATATCGCTCGCTGCGACACTGACATTTCGTACACGGACAATAATGAATTGTCATCCCTCCACAATTAACCTTCACATATTCTACAAAACTTCTAATTCCACGGTGATATCTTACATCCCATCTTGGAAGACATATCCAACTCTTGTCCATCCTCAAAATTATAACTGCATGTATATATACCCATGATCTTATTAATTCAAATTTCATAGCTACATATAAATATTTATTATTTTAATTCCCATAATTTTAATATATATATATATACACACACGTACACGTACCCTAACTATATATATATATATAATCCATCACAAAAATCTAAATATATATATATATAATTGCTATATATATATATTCACAATAATCAAATTAAAATTAACAACAATATAATTAATATATATTTACGATCAATCACGCATACGTACTCAAAATCAACCATCGATCAATTACTCAAATTAACTCAAGAATCAATTAATTAACTCGATCCATCGATCCATCTATTCGATCAACAAATTAAGCAATATATACATATATGCATGCACAACACATATATATATATATATATTAATTAAGCACGTACCTAGCCTATATATAATGCGCATATATGCATGCAGCTCGATCGATCAAGAATTCGAACTCATTCTCGACATCACCCAAAGATCGATTTCAGAGCATTTGTTGAAAAAATGGAAAGTTTTTTGAATGACAGATCGAGCTGCTGCCCAAATCTGAAATAAGAAACTATAACCGACGATATGACAAAATCGTTGGTTATAGTCCAAAATTTTCGTCGGACATAGTCGTTCACTATATCCGACGAGATTCCGGCGACTATATCCGACGACATGATGATTTCGACGGTCATAAAACTATAACCGACGAGATAATCCTGTCGTCGGTTATAGTTAACTATAACCGACGAGATACCTGGTCGTCGGTCTGTTTTCCGGCAGCTCGTCGGATATAGTGGTTCTGCTGGTAGTGATGTTTTGTTTTGATTCATTTTTAATTATGACGTTCAATAGCTAAACTCATTGTTAAGGGGTTGCTTGAAGCTCCATACATGAAGTCTTTCTAATTCATACAGTTTAATCTAGTTTTGCATATTCAATTCAAATGAGGTTTCTTTTTCTATGTGACTCATCACATGAATTCTTGTGTGTTTACTTTGGTGCGCAACTTAGTATGCATGCTAGGATTATATTGTCATGAGATACGAGCAACTGAAGATTATGGTTCTTCCCCCGGATTCTCTATAGTGATACACCGATTTTACCGTGGGGTGATTGAAACCCTTGGTCTAGCAAGACACGCCTATAGTGTACCTATGAATCCTTGTAGATTCTCAAACCTTTTCTAGATCTTAATGCTTTATTCTTTGTAAACCTTGGGGTCCATGATTATGGGTTCAATAGAGGGATAAATGTGGGAGAGGTCCATGACAAACTTACATAGGCATAAGGATTAGGTAATAGGATGTGTCGTGTCTATCGTCGTTCCTGGGAACTTTCATTGATTAGATATGTTCATTAGATTAAGTATGTGTTAGAGAGATAGAATGAAGGTGGTGGATTGGATTCCTCTTAACCCATTTATCATATAGTTTAAACCTTTGCATTCATAATCATATTTACTTTCAGCATTTACTTTTTGCATTAGATGTAGCTTAGCAGATTCAGTTCGGTAATCAAATCAACTCCGAATACTCTAAAATTTTGTGTAGTAGTCCATCACTATGTCTAGTTTATTTTATCCAATTTTCGTGTCATTTGAGTCTATTTAGAGTAGGGTTGTAGTGTCATTAATATATTATAGTTGAGTCTGTCAGCATTTTAATCTAGTGTTAAGATTTAGTTTCACCAATTTTTCGTATTCAATAACTTCTATTTATCTTACTACATTTATATATCCAAGTTGAGAATATATATCTTTGCAAAAGTGTTTACTCGCCTGTCAAGTACAATGATCAATTTTAACTAGTTTAGTTAGTGAAATAATCGATTTCAACAAGTGAAGCAGTACAATGATGTTTGATTTAATCTATAGGCAGTGAAATGATAAAATTTGAAATGTGAAGCAGTGAGATGTTAACGATAAATCACAGGATAGGCAACAGAAATTTGCTCTTAAGTAAATTAATTTAAAAACAGCAGCTTGTGGTGGTTTAAAAGTCTCCAGCACTTGGCATGACGCGTCAAGCGCGATCCCACCGTCCACGTGTATAACTCACCTTCCAAAGCCATGGTTAATCTTAATCCTAAGAGCATCTGCACCGGTTGATCGAGCAAGATGAATTGCTTGAGCAGATGGTGGACCCGGTTAATCGGTCCCATTCCCCTGGGAGGACGGACTGTCGAGTGTCGATGCTCTAGAACTATATCTATACGACTGGGGACTCTCAGAATATCTCATCCAGATCGAAAGGAGTACATATATGGTTGAGGTTGTGATCCCAAGTGCTTTTGACGCCCACCTGTGCATGGAAGATTATGTGAATATCCATGTGCAGCAAAGAAATGGAAAGAAGTGCCTTACAACAATTCAAGGGCTGAAGAAAAACTACAGCCACGAGAAGATACTCAAAGATCTCAAGAAACAGTTGTGCTGCAACGGCAATGTGATTCAGGACAAGGAGCTAGGCAAGATAATCCAGCCCCAAGGTGATCAGCGTAAGAACGTCGTCCAGTTCCTCCTTCAGCAAAGGATTGTCAACTAGGAGCAAATCAAGATCCATGGTTCTTGATTAGTGCATCATATGAGTGTGGTGGTGTTGTATTTGTTAGATCGAATTTGTTAAAGACAATTGTCCAAGTTATTGTATATATACGTGATTGACATATATGTATGTAATAGTTTATATTAATTATCTTTACAGACCGAGCTGTATAAACATATTACTTATTTGATGTGTTTAACCTCTGCCTTTGAGAGAAGTAAGAAATGCTGTAATGTTCTTCTGGTATGTTGACTGCAGATATTATACAGATAAATCTTACTGAATTACTACAATTTGATAAGCTACTGAAATTGTGATTTCGTAAACATTTCTTGCTTCAGTTTATGAGTTGGAGAAATTTTTCTGCCAATGAATAGTGGAAATTCAAAATGTTGAAAATTCATATGAGCGAAGAGCTTTCTTCTCCTTTCCACCAGGAAGCGAATTGGGAACTTGAGTTGCCTCTTAAAAACTAAATTCACTTTGGCATTGTTGTCTAAGCATTCCTTTAATGCTCCATAACATGTAACATTCTTCATATACATTGTCCTCTAGGCATTAGGAACCTTTATCAAGATGATGAATAACCACGGTGGTCATTGATTTTCTTGGAATTTTCCTCCACAGACCTGCATAAAAAAGTTAATTTATTTTCAGTGCCTAATCTGCAGAAATATATGTTATATATCTGCAGTAAGCCACAGACCATTACAGATTAGATTTCAGATTTACCCTTCAGTTTCTTGGTTATTTTTTGCTTTTGAAGCTATCTGCCTCAGACTCTTGCGTTTGTGATTCATCACTGGGTTCCTCTATCAGCTGAGTTGTTAGACTCTTACAGAACTGATCATTTTCAACACAGTGTTATGTCAGTAAGTAAGAAATTGTGACTATATGTGCATAATTAAATCAAACTATAGTTGTTATATGTATACTTCGATGTATGGTTCAAGTTCCCCTGCAGATCTTGATATTTCTACGACACAATGAGTGGGAGCAACTTCAATCACCTGCCAATTTATTGAAAAAGCTAGTGAGAGATGGAAACTTAATCCAATTCTTGAGACCTCAGGAAACTGTATGACAGTTAGTCACCTCTGCCAACATGTCAACATATGATCTGGAACATCTAGGCATCCCTTGTTTCGCATGCATCTTGATCTGTTGAAAGAAACAATTAGCCCACAGTGACTGTTAGAATAGAAAAAGAACACAAATAACTAGAAGATAGAGTTTGTTTGAAGTTTCATACCTTGAAGTTGTTTGTTCTTGCTACTGAAAGACTCACATCCATTGCAGCAGCTTCTATTTTTTTTATGGTTTCATGGATTGTGTGCTGGGATCCAAGCCTTATTTTCTGCTTGTTTGTATCCTGAATCGAGGATAAAGTTTACTGTTAGTCTATATTAATCAAAAAATTAAGCTAGGTACCATGGTGAGTCTGTTAATTCAATGATGAGAATATGCCTGTTCCTGAAAAAGGCCTGATAAATCCAGATCATTTGACATGGCTATCAATTGGAATGCATTTATAAAACTTGATGATTTGGGAATTTTAGTTGCCTTCACATTTTCCTGCAAGCAAAAGATTAATTATGTCATAATCATATCTTGTTTAAGAGTCAGATTGTGGCATTTTTCTGCAAATTCCTACCTCAATTGATTCAAATGCAGCATGGACATCTTCTAAATAGATTTTCTCGTCATTATCGTTTTCACATGTAGGCACATAATCTTGTTGGAACCATTCATTTTCGATAATTTCTGGTACTGTAAGTCGCTGCAGTAATAAAAAGTAACAATAAGACTAGCAAGTGTAATAAAAATTTAAGTGGTAATATTCTTAGTCATCATTAAAGTATTACTGGAGAGCATGTTAAAGCTATACCCTTTCAGGATTTGGATTAAATAGTCCTGTTATCAGCTTCTTTTGGCCTTCCGTAAACCATTTTGGAAATGTGTATTCGGCTTTGGATATCTTTGCACACAAACAAGAGTTTCGGATATAAAACTTTGCTGTATTGAAAATAATTGAACTGCGCGCTAATTTGATCCAAGCTTCTCAGTATACCTTTTTATATAAGTTCATTAGGCTAGAATCATCAAATGGTAGATGACCAGCAAGCATTTCAAAAAGAATTACTCCACAAGACCAAACATCTGCAGCTGCTCCATCATAGCTCTTATTCACTAGCAGCTGTTTTGAAGAATACATAAAAGTGTTAACCGTAGGATGGAATAAATGCTGTTTTGGAGTGTTTTGTACCATAAGTTCTGAGCATAAATCATCTTTCTCTGTATATAATCAAACTCCATAAAATAGATTTAAATCAGGTAAATACCTCAGGCGCTACATAGCTTGGAGAACCACATTTTGTTGACAACAAGTCACCAGGCTGTTGATCATATCAAAATTTCAGCTAAGCAGGCCTTGAAATTGTCAATTGTTTTATTTTTTTAACCGATCATACAAAAAAAAAATTAACATCAAGTCTGAATTTGGAATACAAGGATTTTATGGAAAGTACTGCTACCTTATGCATTGCGCTGAGTCCAAAATCGGAAACTTTAAGGTTTCCATTACTTGTCAAGAGCAAATTCTCTGGCTACAAAAGTTCCAAAATATCTTGTTTATCAGACATCCAATTTCTAAAGATCCATGTCGACGTTGTGTCAAGGAACTGACCTTTAGATCTCTGTGATATACACCTTTGTTATGACAATAATCCACTGCATCTATCAATTGCTGAAAAAGCTTTCTTGCCTCCCCATCGCTAAATCTTTTGGCATACAACTTATCAAACGAAAAGAAAATAAAAAATCAAACAGAATTAGAAAGTTGTGCTACATATGAAAGCTAGCTAGCTGCACATCAAAGCTGAACGTTAGGTGAATGTCTGACCATTTTGTCTGAGAGTTGTCCTCCAGATACAAATTCCATTACTATGTAGATTTTCGTCTTTGTACCAATAACCTGCAAGTAAACTTTGACACTCAATTCCAGAAAGGTTGAATTCAAAATATATGCACTGTGCCAGCTGAAATCTGCAAATGCTAGAGAGATATCAACCTCATGTATGCGCACAATGTTGGAGTGGTTTAGAAGCTTCATTGTTCTTATTTCTCTCTGCACCTGAAAATTAATCACCCTGATATACGTCAAAATTAATCTTCCAAAGTAGTATTTATGTTTGGAATCCCGCTTCTCTTAAGTGCACTTTACATTTCTTTGAGAAAATATCGACGGGGAAAAATAAGGCTAGGATTTATTCAAGGAATTTAGAGTCTTGCCTGATTCACCAGATTGGTTTCTATAACCATTTGCTTATCGAGGATCTTAATGGCGACATACTTTCCGTTGGTGCTGTCGATCGCCAGCTTCACCTTGGCAAAGTTACCTTCTCCGATTGTCCGCCCAAATTGGTACTTCCCTAGGATGTTGGCAAATCCCATGTTTCCTTTTGCTTGTTACGTATATGCTTCGATCTCCGACACAGCTGTTACGCTCTTCTTCTCGATCAGGCTAGCTGTATAGCTCAACATGCTATATGTTATATCCTGGCTGTAGTAAGAACTGATTGGATATCAAAAGCATGCGGTACCATTTGGTACTCAACTTGTGCTTATTATTTGTAGCAGCTGCCATACTACTGGTTCTTGGCTAGTATGGTCCTGGGGTCGACGCTTTCAAATTGGACACAAAACATATACTTGGACTATATCCTTTATATTTGTGTGATTGTGAGAGAGAGAGAGAGAGAGAGAGAGAGAGAGAGAGAGAGAGAGTCTGAATTTGTTTTTGAATGGAAGGTATGATGCAGGACAGAAAGAATGACTCTAGCTGTTTGGCTAGTTGGTGTGATCGTGTCCCATATGGGAATTGAGATTTGACAATGTGTGTTTTGAATTTGAATGGAAGGTAGCTGTTGATATCAGTAGGCCGGGCTTAATTGATCGAGGAAATGCATGTATATATATATATATTTAGTCAATCAAGACGAAATTATTAGAGCTGCAGTAGGTTTGGCTAGCTTTTCGCGCTCCAATAATCTCTAATAAATATATGGCTATGCTTCTGCGGATAATTCTATAGTTTTATTATGTTGATCTCATCGCTACCAAATACAGATATTCTGGATTATACACATGAATCAAACCCATCTATATCTTCTTCTTGTTTTTTTTTTTGTCTGAAAAGAATTTTCAATATTGTTTTTCCCCTTATAATCAAGATGTAGTCAATTAATTGGGTATACAAATATTAGAATGAGTTCATACATGTCATGCATCAACTTGTAAATTTGTCCAAAATCAAAAATATTTTTATAACTTTTTGGACAACATTACAAAGTGATAATAGTCATTTTACAACTTTGAGGATCAATTTACAAGTTGATGTATGTCATGTGTTAATTAACACTAAAATTTCGCATACACTACCGGAACAATTACTATGACCGACGACTTGGTGTCGTCGGTCTGTTTGGGATCCTCGTCGGTCATAGTAATATCCGACGATATGTCGTCGGATATAGTAGCGTCGGTAATAGACCGTCGGTCATACTATATCCGACGACCAGTTAGGGTTACCGTTGGAAAAAGTATACACTATATCCGACGACGATTTTGCGTCAGTCATAGTTTTAAACTATAACCGACGACATCATCGTCGGATATAGTTTTCTCCATGGTCAAAATGGTTGACTCTGGAGAAAACTATATCCGACGATATTGACACATGTCGTCGGATATAGTGGAAAAATAAAATAAAATTTTTTGCAGGTTTTGGGTTTCATCCCAAAACCTGCATTCACAAAAAATCACGCTATCTATATATTGTTCAAATTGAAAATCAACAACCATTGAAACTAGAGTACGTAGTAAATAAATAAATTAATAAAAAACCGAAATAGTTCAAATCTATATACATATGCGTAGTAAATAATGAAAATAAAAATGAAACCGATAATTGTTCAAATGTAGGGGGGTCCTGGTCCTAAGTCTATGTGGTCAAACGGGTCGTCATAAGTAGGTTGGTCCTGGTCTGGCTGTGGCTGTGGCTGAGGCTGCGGCTGTGGCTGTGACTCATCGAATATGGGCGGGGGAGGTATCTGGATTCCAGATGCTTGCAACTGTGCATAACATTGCTGCATCCATGTCCCCATTTACTGCTGCTGTTCGGCCAACCGATTCTGCTTTGCAGCTTGCGCTTGCTCCATCTCTTCTATCCGACGCCGTTGAGCTTCCATCTCAATTGATTGCCTATGAAGCCGGTCGTTTAGCTCATTAGTCCTCGAAGATGATGATGATGATCCCGATCCGCTAGAGAATTCAGGGGTCTGCTTCAGCAGCCCTTGACCTCATTTTCCGGAACCCCTGCAGTAGAATGTGTTCTTCCCTGGAGGGATCGCAGTTGACGTAATCCTGGCCCTGACGATCGGATCAGATCGATCAATCTGATCAATCGGGAGTTCCGCATCGGGGTGTCGGGATAGAGCTCTCTCACCACTTGAGTCAACACCTCCGGAATCGCCTCCTGAATTCTCGCCTAATTGATAAAGAACAATAAAATATTAATTAAAAAAAAATCTAAATAAATAAGAAATAAGTTTATTTTGTTATAAGGACACTTACAGCATATTCGGGATTCTGCGGATACGCGTGCTGCATCGTATAGACAAGGGGATCATCTTCTGGGTGGTTGGCCGCCTCCTCGATCCAACCCGAGTATGATCTGGTACCGGCATGATGATTTGTTATGTTTTTGGCCCGGTTCCTTGCGTTGATTTCAGAAAGAGCCTGCGCGATTAAGTCAACATAAAAAAACACTCATTAGCCAAATATTTTACGGGAAGTACGATAAAACCAAAATTAAATCGATTGAAGGTTGCGTACCTTCAATCGAGGGTTGTTGAAGTGAACCACAAGCCATCACCACTCGTACTCCCTATAACGAAACTCGCCAGGGGTACCCTCACGATCGTCCCCGTACTTTTTCCAATGCTTCTTCAGCTCGGCCTTCCACTCCTTATACCTATATATACCCATAAAATCAAGCGTTAGTAACTAACAACATTGTATGAACATAATCAAAAGAAACGAAAAAATTGAAACAAATGGTCGTCTGCAAACCTGCTCCCATGCACTTCATCCGCCCACGTGGGTCTAATGTCTTCATCCATGCGGAACCACCTCTGCAATGCATATATTTATATATATATATATATATCAATAATATTAAAAATTTATTATTGAAAATTTTCATAATGAATATACAATTCAACTCACCGACAACGCATTATTCAGCTGATGTTTGACGGCTTGTGGCACTGAATTCCAATCTTGCCACAACATTGGGACTCTATCCCGTATGAGGCTGCCCGCCATCCCCGCGTACTTTCGAGTGACCTTTCCCTCGATCACCTTCCCTCCATCCCTGGTCGGAATCATAAGTTGGCCACCACCGCTAGCCTGAATGGCTTCGTCCAGTAACTTGCCGACGACGGGGCCTCTGGTTCTCTTCTGTTTGGCACCGGGCACGATCTCGCCTATCACATATATATGTAGACGATTTTGTAAACATCAACACCTAATTGAATTTAAATATTAGGGAGTAAAAAGATATCACTAATTAATATTTACCTGATTCGTCGGTGCGTTGTCCCGGAATCCTTGCACTCCAGAGAGGTGCCGGGAATGGTATATACGCATATGCCTGCTCCGGGGTAATGAACCCTAGCTGTCCCGGAATAGGCATCCCGTCGGAATCGACGTGAGGTATCGTCGGGATTTCCAACGGTAAGAATAATGTAGGCGGCGGGCACAGTCGCATCCTCGCCGAGGACTGAGTAGATCCACCAGCCTCCTCGGAAGAATGAGGAGCTGTCTGGTGGATGACGGGGGAACCCTCCTCGCGATGAATGTCCGGCATTCTGACCGAGGATTGAGTCGCACTATCCGTTTCCGGCGTGCGATTGACCTGCTGAACCCTCCTCGCGCCTGAGGATCGAGCCGGCTCGAGCTGCTGCTGCTGAGGTTGTCCCTCGCCCATCAGCCGACGGTGTCGAGAGGTCAGCGGAACACTGTAAGTGTTGGGGACACTGGTGGATCCTGATGCGGACCGACTTCCGGTGCCATCAGGATCCCCAGCTCCCGAGCCCTCATCCCCACGTCCCGATCTCCCTCTCCCTCTAGACCTCCCCCTCGAAGTACTCGACCCGGCCCCTCGGGAAGGTCCGCAATTAAACCATTGCATCGTTGCTATAAAATTATTAAAATTAAAAAAAATTCCTAATTCATCTAAAAATCAATAATCCAATATATATTCAATATATAAATATTCCACAAAAATCAACAATATATAATTCCATAAAACTTCCAATACATATATAATTAATCCAATTCAATAATTTAACTATATATATATATATCAATAATTCCAATAATCCAAATAATCCAAATTCATGCTAATATAACCTAAAATTCCATATAATCCACATATAATCCATATAATCCTATCCATATAATCCAAATAATCCATATAAAACAATCCATATAATCCAAATAATCCATCCTTTCCACATATAATCCAATCCACATATAACCTAAAATTTCCGAGTACATCCCAATATATATCAATTCATGAATAAAATTCAAAACAATCGAAATTTAATTATAACCTAAAATTCCATAAATTATAATCCTAATTTAACATAAAATTAGGATATAATCCAAATTTTATTTTAACCTAACAATTTAACCTAATTTAACCTAAAATATAATCCAAATATAACCTAAATTTTAATTCTAATTTAACCAAATATAACCTAAATTATAATCCAAATTTAACTAAAAATATAATCCTAATTTAACATAAAAAAATATATATAATCCAATTGAATTTAACCTAAAATTTCCTAATTCCTAATTATATAACTCAATATATGCATAATCCCCACAAAATCCACAACTATATCAATACATGCATCCACATTGACAATCAACACATTCCACAACGTAAAATCCAACCGAAATCAAAAAATTCGAAAAATTGAAATTAATTAGGGATTTCAAACCTGTTTTCACTAATCGACGAGGATTTTGCTTGAGGATCGACGGAATAGCTTGGTGACCTTCGATTGCTTGCTTCCAACACTTAAACTGCCCTGAAAATCGAGAGGAGGCGAGAGGAGGCAACTGTGTAGTGTTTGGGGCAGTTTCGTTTCTGCCCCAAATCGTACCCAGATAAGATATAAAGCCAAACTATATCCGACGAGTTAAGTGATCTCGTCGGATATAGTTGAACCCAAACTATAACCGACGATATTTCATATGAATGTCGTCGGATATAGTTTGGGTTCAACTATATCCGACGAGAGATCATATGCAACTCGTCGGATATAGTTCCTCTATTTAATTTTCATTTATTCCGGCCGGTAAACTAATTAAATGTGTAGTGTTTTAATATATATATTTATTAATAGTTAATTAATACGAAATTATTAATACTTAATACGAAATTAGTAAATTAAGCAAAATTATTTAATAATACGATCGATCGATATTAATTATTAATCGATCGGTTGTATTTTTTTCCCGATCGATCGACACCGGCCATTTAAAGTCGATCGATAATATGATCGAATAAAATTCATTTTACATTGCACGTTCTAAGTCAAACCATCTACATACATATAAATTATACACTAATTAATTAAGGTGCATAATCGGAATCATCGCTTGAGTCTGACTCTGTTTCCGAGTTAATTTCAGGAAATATGTGTATGTCCTCGTCACTTGAGTCTTCATTGTCTTCATTTTGATTAACATCAAGAAGATTCGGTTGAGGAATTCGTACCACACTGCCCTGTCTCACATTATTAAGACGAATTGTTGAGGTTTCAGGAATACCAGTTGCGTTCGGCTCTTGGTATGCACTGACTTCTTCATTATCCGAACTGTATTGGCTTCGTGGAAGAACATGGTTAACCACTTTCCACGCGCCTTTATGCACAAGATCATCAAGATAGAACAATTGTTTCACCGCCGTGGCCAACACAAACGGATCATCTTCATACCAGCATGTGGCAGTATTCACCGAAAAAATCCCGTATTGATCGGTCCTTGTGTTCTGAGGGTCGGTATCAAACCATCTACACTTAAACAAGTGCACGGTCATGCCTTCCCCATATATTAATTCGACAACTGAATGGAGAACACCGTAATAGTCAACTCCATTCTGCCCACCATGCACCATTACCCCAGAATTCTGTGTTTTTCGTCTGACATCTCTATGTTCACAAATAAATAGCACGCCATTAACCTTACACATAGGATAAACTCTGGAAGTTACCGGTTTCTGCGCCAAGAGCCTCAATTCGTGTGACCACTGAGGGATACCATCATCTTGTACATGATTCATCTGAAAATAATCATTTATTAAGTACGTATAAATAGGATGCGAGACATGCACTTAACATCGATCATATATAGGTCAATTTAAGTATCAACTTACCCAGTTGCCAAAATAGTTTGCGAACGTCTTGTTGTGGTACTCAACATCACCGGAAATAGCAGGGCAGTAAAGGTGCAAATTTTTCCAATATTGAACTTCTGGACAGTTAATCAATACCGACCAATGGGCAATGACGAGCTCATAAGGTTCCAACTTGTACGAGTTGGGCAACTTTCCAGAAACTTCAACATCATCGGAGATGATCGAAAGGTTGAACTGCCCTCCATTTACGGGCATATGTTGTGGAGGGTCCTCCAACGCTCCTAAATACAACTTGGTGTATGTTACGCACTCATGCGCAATATATGCTTCAGCGATACACCCTTCGGGTGCAGATTTGTTCATCACATAGTCTTTGTAGTCCCCCAATTGTCTGTAAATGGGTAATTACAGATCGAGCATGTTATGCTTATTGCAACAATATATAAGTGAATAAATAATATTAAAGATCGACATATATATAGCTAGATTCAGAGATGCATTACGTACCTTTCCATAGGATACATCCATGTGTAGTGTACTGGACCAGTAAGCAACAATTGTTCCGGAAGATGGAGCATCAGGTGAGGCATGATGTCGAAAATGTTTGGAGGAAATATCCTTTCGAATTTGCACATGATAAAAATGATGTCCTGTTGCATTTCCAACAAGTCCGATTTCTTCACTTCTCTCGTGCATAACTTCTGAAAGAATCTTGACAAAGCCACTAACGGCTCCACTACCTCTTTGGGCAGGTACCCTCGAATGAAAACAGGGAAGAGGCGTTGGAGCAGTATATGACAGTCATGACTCTTTAGTCCGTACATCTTGTTGTCTTTGAAGTTAACACATCGACTTATATTTCCGGCATAGCCTGAAGGATACCTGACATTACCCATCCAACCAAAGATTTCACTCTTCTGGGCAGGCTTCACGGTATAAGGAGCTTGTGGCATTTTTTTCTTCCCATCTCTCAACCACAAATGTTTTCGCAGTCCCATCCTTTTAAGATCAATACGTGCCTTCGGGCCGTCTTTAGTTTTTCCCTCCCAATTCAACACTGTGCCGACCACACTCTCGCACACATTTTTCTCTATGTGCATGACATCTAAGTAGTGTCTGATCAGCAACTTGGACCAATAAGGAAGTTCCCAAAAAATACTTTTGTGTGTCCAAAATTTATACCTGTCGGGTTTGTCAGGTATTGACGCCACTATCTGCGGATGATTGCTTAGCTGCCCAAAATCGTATTCATTTAGCACTTCTAAGATTTCATCCCCCGTCCATCTCCTCGGCTGCTCACATGTTTCCACAGTCTCATCAAATGCCTCCATATCCTCCCGAAATGGGTGATCATGTGGAAGCCAACAACGATGTCGCATCTGTACAATCTTCCTGCAATGAGGTCTGCAACACTCAACCGTCATGCACTCTGGACAAGCCCTGTATCCCCTGGTAACGTTGCCCGACAACATCCCGCGTGCAGGAAAATCGCTAATGGTGCCAACAAGCATGGCATGCATCTGGAACATCTCATTTTTGACATAAGTGGGATGACCATGCTCACTCAAGTTCTTAAGCTCCTCAATCAAGGGTCTCAGATACACATCGAGACACTTTCCTGGATAACCCGGCCCTGGAATGATCATAGTGAGCATATTGTATTCTTTCTTCATGCACATCCATGGAGGAAGGTTGTACGGTACCAAAATAACTGGCCATATACTGTATTGAAGACTCATGTTCCCAAAAGGGTTGAATCCGTCAGATGAAAGCCCCAGCCAAACATTTCGAACCTCTGATGCAAAATAAGAAAACTCATTCACCATGTGCTTCCAAGCGTCTCCGTCAGCAGGGTGTATAAGCGTATCACCGTCGGGCAAATTCCTCTCGGCCCACCATCTCATAGCTTCAGCCGTGTGTGCAGACATGAACAACCGTTCTAGCCTATCTATCAGGGGAAAATACCGAAGTATCTTCAAAGCTTTCTTGTTTCCGGCAGGAGTCAACTTATACCTATCTGTACCACATACCGGGCATTCATCAAGGGATTCAAGATCATTCCCATAAGCATCTTCACCCCAGAAGAGAACACAATCATATCTACAAGCATGGATTTTGATGTAGGAAATGCCAAGATGTTTAAGGATCTGTCGCACCTTACGATGAGTGGTAAGAAGACGATGACCGGGGGGCAACAACGAACCAGACCACTTCAGCCAATCATCAACAGCCTTCACACTCATTTTGTTCTCCACTTTGAGCTTCATTACTCCCATAACACTTTCCAGAACAGTCTTATTACACCCGTTGTACAATGGGGTCTGTTGGAAGGCAATGAGGTTGTTGTACTTGTCCATACCAGCAGTGTTGACAGCTGTAGGTAATTGCTGGACTGGCTCAATATGAGGGAAGTCTCCAACGGCGGGAGGGATATCGATATCCGGTGCTTAAGCAAATATACCGCTCTCATGAGGAAACATATCGTTGATCAACCTTGTTGTTGGATCATTGGATGTATTGCCACTCTCAAAAAATTGTCCGTGATCTTGTTGACCAACTGTTGAGCTCTCACCGTGATAAATCCAACATGTGTACTTATCCCAAAACCCGTTTTTCTTCAAGTGCTCCAATACTTTATCGATGTGAAAACGATATCGCTCGCTGCGACACTGACATTTCGTACACGGACAATAATGAATTGTCATCCCTCCACAATTAACCTTCACATATTCTACAAAACTTCTAATTCCACGGTGATATCTTACATCCCATCTTGGAAGACATATCCAACTCTTGTCCATCCTCAAAATTATAACTGCATGCATGTATATACCCATGATCTTATTAATTCAAATTTCATAGCTACATATAAATATTTATTATTTTAATTCCCATAATTTTAATATATATATACACACACACACGTACACCCTAACTATATATATATATATATAATCAATCACAAAAATCTAAATATATATATATAATTGCTATATATATATTCACAATAATCAAATTAAAATTAACAACAATTAATATATATATATATATTTACGATCAATCACGCATACGTAATCAAAATCAACCATCGATCAATTACTCGATCAAACTCAAGAGTCAATTAATTAATTAACTCGATCGATCGATCCATCTATTAATTCAACAAATTAATGAAGCAATACATGCATGCACAACACATATATATATATAGATTAATTAAGAACGTACCTAGCTAGCTAGCTAGCTAGCTATATATAATGCGCACGAATCATCACGAACTCATTCTCGACATCACCCAAAGATCGATTTCAGAGCATTTGTTGAAAAAATGGAAAGTTTTTTGAATGACAGATCGAGCTGCTACCCAGATCTGAAATAAGAAACTATAACCGACGAATTGAAAAATTCGTTGGTTATAGTCCAAAAAATTCGTCGGACATAGTCGATAACTATGACCGACGATATTCCGGCGACTATAACTGACGACATGATAATCTCGTCGGTCATAAAACTATAACCGACGAGATAATCCTGTCGTCGGTTATAGTTAACTATAACCGACGAGATCCCTTCTCGTCGGTCTGTTTTCCGGCAGCTCGTCGGATATAGTGGTTCTGCTGGTAGTGATACAATTGAGCCATAATATCATAAGAAAAAAACATCTTAAACGACTAAATTCTTTATGGCATCCTCTAGTCTAGTCCAATGGCCTTAGCTCGGTGGTAGGCTCTTACCTCATTGGCACTGAATTAGTGCAGCCGTAGAAATATCATAATTGGATGGTGTTTGGCTCTAGAAATCCCAGGGTACTGAAAAATCTTCAATTTGTCTCTTTTCTCGATCATGTGTGTGTATGTGCTTAGCGTGCCACTGCCATGGGCAAAACCTTGTACGCAACGTTGCTGCTACCTGATTTCTAAGAAGCAATTGGGATGGGGAGAGCTTCAACCTCATTTGGTGGATCCATTTTGCCTAAGTGACTTAGGACTTGTAGTTTTCATGTCTCTAGTTGAGCTACAAAAATCGATACTTTATATCTCTTTCGATGTAAAGCAGAGTAATCTCCTTGACGAGTGTTGAGAACACAGGTTTGTGCTTCCTTGAATCGCCGGATGTCCATGCTCCTTCGGGTGAATATCTTTTGATCGCCGGTTGCTAGGGTTTCTCGAGAAGAAAATGTTTGTTTGCCGAGAGCAAAGGCTGTATGTAATGTTGATGCAAAGATTATGTAAAGATTTCCTTTATATATAGGAAAATATGATGACTTGTTGTGGTTACTTTAAGATCCTTAGCGCTTTGACTCACTTAATGACTCTAATTGCTCGAGATTTTTCCTCCTACGTCTTTCAATCAAAATCTAAGACTTGATGATTAAGATCACTAGGGAATTTTTTCCTCCTTAGGAAAAGGTTAATGTTCCTCGCGGGCCGCAGGCATCGATCCATAATAATGAAACCTATTAAAAATAAAAACTATTTATTTTGGGCCCAAACATTGCCCATCAATCCTCGAGATAAAATCCAAGTGCAATCAAATAGGGTTTGTAGATGCGATGCGTCGTCCAGGGTCAAACGGTAACTTTCCGTCCGCGATGCCACTTCGACTCAATTCTGAAAAGTCACGCCCTATTGATGCGATGCTATTTAAGCACACACGATTTGTTAGAAGTTCACTTCCTCAAAACACTCTTCTGCCTCCAGTCTTCCTAATCGTTTAAACTTTCTTTTGAAGCTTTTCTCTTTCTTCTCCAATCAATTTTTCGATCAACACCATGTCGCCTCACAGTCATGAAATTCCACAACCTCATATCTCCGCGGAGGCTGCGAACTCCTTTGAAGACACAGTGCAGTACGTCACAGAGAGGAAAAACTCTGGCGCCACCGATCAATTGGGTCCATTTATTCAAACGTTGTTCAACCCAACACTCTTCCAAACTCTCCATTACAACATCAGCCATTCTGCCCTGATTTTTCGATGAGGACCAGTTGCACCGACATGATGAAATCATTGTGACGTATCCTGTCAACTGGGTAAGTGGTCGTCAACCTCCGCAGAAGAAATTTTTTTGTATAATGCTCGCAAAGCCATCGACCAGGAATGATGGAAATTGGCCAGCATTTCCCACTTCTTGGAATTATGCTTCTCCCTACCCCAAGGAGGAAATCGAGCACCGTTCGCCACTGCTATATGTTTTTGGGATGTGAGCTGCAACTGCTTCCTATTCCTCTCTGGAGACATGAGAATCACTTCGCTCGACTTGGTGGTCATTTTCAACACAAGAATATTTCGATTACTGAATAATTAAAAGAGTGTGTAATAGCTCACTGATCGAGCGCTCTTGCGCCGAGGATGAACGGGGCTAAGCGATCTCCCGAAGCTATGGGATGTAACGTTTCATTTTAATCTAATTTAAAGAAATTCGGATTTCTTTCATTTTCAGTGGTAGAGCGCGACCCTGATAATTGCGTCCTTTCCTAGCCCCTTCTCATCAATGTACTCCTGACGTATAAAACTTCATAGACGAAAAAATGGTAAAAAAGCAAAAAGAGAAAGTTCAAAACAATTGGGATTTTTTGGAGATTGGATGCAGTTACTAATTCATGATCTGGCATGTACCGTCCACCGTCGCTCGCGCGGTTGCTTCCCTCTAGGCGGAACGCTCCCCTCCTAAAGATTAGGATAATTCGAGAAGTTTTGATTCCAAAGAGGAAAAGAAAAAGAGTAGAACAATAATTCTATTATTAAAATGGATAATCCCTCACGTGCGAAATTATAGAAGATCTCCTTTAAGATCAAACAATTCCATCATAAATAGTCCTTAAGGTGATACAGACTAGGAATAGTGTCAGGTTTTCGAGAAACAAGAACCTCTTCCAATTTAATTCAAAGATAAAGAAGCAAAGGTCTTCTGGCAATTTCAGGCATACTACTACTAATAGATTCTTACTATTTCTTTCAGAGGGTAATATGAATCGGGGTCAGGATTCAAAAGAATTAGGCGAAGTGTTTGTTCTTGAATGACGGAAGTGGAAAGACACTACGGGGGAGGGATATACTCCTTTATTTTTGTAATCGACAAAATTGTACAACGGACCTTTTTGTTTCAGGTGTCCGACCCTGACACATTACGGTTTTTATCCACCCGCCCGGTTTATAATATAAAGTGATAGTAGTAATAATAAATAAGAAAAAGAAAAGCTCAGATTCAGGAAAGGCGGGAACAAACAAAACAATTCGAAATGCCTCGACTTTTTTAGAACAGGTCCGAGTCAAATAGCAATGATTCGAAGCACTTCTTTATTACAAATACACTATTTCAGAAACTCAAGGACTCAATCGTATGATTATGTAAAATATAGGATTTCCAATCCTAGCAGAAACCAAACTCTGCCTTACGTAAAGTTGCCAGAGTACGCTTAACCTCTGGATTTCAAATCACTGCTTATATACCTGGTATTGGCCATAATTTACAAGAACATTTTGTAGTCTTAGTAAGAGGGGGAAGGGTTAAGGATTTACCCGGTGTGAGATATCACATTGTTCGAGGAACCCTAGATGCTGTCGGAGTAAAGGATCGTCAAAAAGGGCGTTCTAGTACATTGTAGATTCTTATCCAAGACTTGTACCATTTGATGTTGCCATGTGAATCGCTAGAAACATGTAAAGTGTATGGCTAACCAAATAAAGAAAGTTTCATAAGGGAACCTGAGCAGGCTACCATGAGACAAAGGATCTTCACTTTCGTTGGTCAACAACCAACCTCTCTATAGTACTCGTACGGGAAGGTTGCTGTAATACCCCGAAAATTAGTATAATAGTTTAGATTATTGTATGACTCGTTAAACTTAGAAATCACCATAATTTAGTTTGACCTTAGAGGTTTTAGAAATTCGATAAAAAAAATTGTCTGGCGAAGACAATGTATAAAAACGAGATTTAGAGAAATATTAACGGAGTGAGGCAAATGGTCCAGTGGATACTCAAGTTCAAGTCAGGTACTCCCTGGTCTTGGGTTCGAGGCCACAAGCTGGAATCGTGAAACATTCCATTTTATAGGTTAGTAAAAATAATAAAAATATTTTTACTCCAGTTAGAGACGGTAAGAAATTCTAAATCCAACTAGCCGATTTTTGGAAATGGAATTTTAGCAAAACGACCAAATTTCCCTTGTTCGAATCTTTTCTCCGAATCGAATTTTGTATTTTAAAATTACAATTCATAATTTTAGAGGTCATGCTCATGTATCAATTTGGTGCTAATTATTATTGGTTGATATATATATATATTACACTACATTACACTTAATTAGTAAAACCACACATTTTCAGACATCACATTACATATTGCATTCACATGCATACATAATCACATTTCAACATTTCAATCAGATTTCTAACCACATTACTATTTTTTTTACTTGTGCATTTTAACCCTAGAATTAGTAGCCCTACTATTCCATTGTCAACTTGTCAACAAAAGTCTACAAAAATGGTTATGAATTTATTTCCCATGTCTCATCCCATATCTATATAAATCACCCTTGAGTTCAATCTGAGTTTTGCACCACTTCAATCTTCCCCTTACGTATTAATTTGAAGTCCTCCCAAAGTTGCAATGCAACTCCCCTAAAATCTCACACCAAACTACCTTTCTTCCAAGTACTTTAGTAGTTAATTCATTTGCTTCAAGAGGGTCACTTCAGTTAATCAAATACCTCCATCACCTACTGAAATTCTTGAGTAAGTACATGAGTACATTCCTATACTTCTTTATCTTTAAGATTACATCAAAGTGCATGGCTAAGAATAAAAGAGAAATAATGAGCCTTAGTGTAAATTTAATATTTTTGTTTCTATTAAAGTTTTAATTAGTCAAATATTTGTACAAATTAAGATTCTACACAAAAAGTTATTCAACTTTGGCTTTTGAATCACTTAAAAAGGTTAAGTAATGAGAAAGTTATGGCTAAAACAAGTTTTGCTAATCTTTTCCTTAATCATGTTTGAAACCTCTTAATGTGCTCTTAACTTGAAAGATTCATATCTCACACATTTCTTAACCAAATTTAGTGTTCTTTATATTAAAACGAAGCTTAGGAGTTCAACTATCAATCTGGGAAGTTTGAAAGGCATTGATTAATACTTACTAACTAATTAATTCGTGCAAATGAGCTTAATAGCGAGCGTAACAATTTCTGGACAGTTACTAAACATTTTTATTTTTGGACTTGAGAACTCGCTACCAAACTTTGTGATTATTACTATTGGATTCCTCTCGAAAAACACTTTGAGATGGTATACTCACTTCTTTGTTTTGGACATAATATGGATTAATTACAAAACGGATCAAATGGAGGATTTCGGATGGACTACTGCCGAATGGTACTTTTGGTCCAAGGATTATTTATGACGACACGGAACAGAATCAGAAGCGTAATCAGCTTAATTCGTGAGCTAGCGTATAATCGCAGATTTCTGATAATTGATTGAATCGCCATCTTTGATCACGACTAAATTATTGGCCGAGAATTTGAGTTGAGTCTCTTCTCGAGAGTTGTTGTACGCGTGATTTCGAGTTCGTGGGCGGTACCGGATCATTATTTGGACGACCGAGGAATATAATATGAATATTTGAAATTTCGGTATACTGTTGAGTTTATCTATTTGTGTTCGAGTCTATCCGAATCATGATTGTGATCCGTTTTGTACCGTTGATTGACCCGAACCGTAAATGGAATGATTATCGACTTGATTTGCGAGTTTCGTGATTTGTCGCGACATAATCTGCTATTACGGCGGCCTTCTTAGCGACTAAATTACCGGACGAGAATTTGATTTGGGATCCTTCATGAAAGTTGTAGAGAATTTAATTTCGAGCTTGTGGGAATTTCGGAGAATTTTTCCGAGTTACGAGGATTATGTTATGAATATTTTCGATCGTTGATCATTTAATCGGATAAGCTTGTGATGGTTTGAACCGTTGACTTTTTATCGGATTTGTTGAAGTGTTTGACTGCGGATGGTAATTGAAGAACTTGTCGAGATGAGTCTGTTGACGCAAGAATTGTTGGAAACGGATTTACGACGCGAAAGTTACGGGTGTTCGAAGTTTATGATCTACGCATTTTATGCATATTAATTAATGTATTTTCTCTACATTTTTACTTTGATAATTGCTTAGTTTTATTAGTTTTAACTTATTTTGTTAATTTCAGGTGTTGACCAAAAGAGACGGAGTAAAGAAGTCTATAAGCATTCAAAGGCTAGCAAAATGGAAGGATCTTGAAGAACAAATGAAAATGGGTCCAATTAATTAGAAGACCATTTAGATAGCCCAAATATGAAGATCCAATCAGCCAATTTCGTGGAGATCAAGATTTGGTAGGAAGAGGATTTCCAAAGTCAAAAGAAGAAGGAAATCATGAAGAATAAAGAAAGCAGAATCTGCCTGTGCAGATGTGCCAACTTCGAACGACAACTGGGAACGAATCAGGAGAAGTTAAGAGGCGATTAACCTATGGTTAGAAAGATATTTGAGTCTTCTTTCCAACGATACCAAAATCATAATTTTTAGAGATCTACAACTCCGGGAAAGTGCAAATCTTTACAGACTGTCAGATTTGCCCGGGTACACAAGGAAAGTCTTGTTTTGGTAGGAAAAGACCTAATCTTCTTCTATAAATTGGGGAGCTCGGCCTCAAAGTAAAGCATCACCTATCTTACGCTCTCACGCTGCCAAAATATTCAAACACTCTCCACCACAAAGATCCCCAAAGCCAAGGCCGACTACACCATCACCACCTCCTAAAACCGATACCAACTCCATCAAAGGGTCATCTTGCTCTCGAAGTTTGCAGTGCTGTTCAGGGAACTAAAAGTGTAACATGAACTCTTTACTCCGTAGTCTCCTTTGTCTTTGTAATTTTTTGTGTAAAAACCCGGTGAATGAATGCTTATTTTGGTTTTATACACTTTATGAATTCCATACGTATTCCATGTGTTTATGAGTCTTAGTTTCTCTTATGTGTTATGTGTTGGGCATAAAGCTTCGGTATGGGTAGAGGTTAGGATCACTAGGATGTTTGTATGCTATTCATCGCATGTTAGTCCCTACCTTTAGTCATATTGATGATTTAGTTAAGGTGTTTATATGCTGTTCATTGCACTTTAATTAAAAGATAAAGAAAACCATAACATGTAATTGGAATTAGGGTTTGTAGATTTCGAAGACGATGGGAGAATTAGAGCCGTATAGTATGCATGTGGGTAGGATGGGATGATCACATGTAAATAATTAATTAGTTTCTTTATTTCTTTTTGTTTCAAACATGGTATGTGTTTTTGGGTCTTATATGTGTTTACTTGTCTATGAGTCAATGCATGTTAGAGTCCTAGGATTATGTGCTATGTTGAGACGTTTTTAGTAAATAAATTAGGTAATTAAAAACAACTCTTTTATACCCCCCTTTTACTACACAAGAATTGCATGCACCCTTCAATCCCCGGTTTAGAACGATACCCTACTTATCAATGCTACATCTACACAAAAAGGGTTTAAATTGCATATGGTTGAATTATGTGTTAAGTGTTTATTTGATGCATGTTTTGGTCGTATCAGTTTATCGAAAATTGTATTTTGGAAGTTTCCTAAAAGGGTAAGTATTTAAGAGGTTTCTGTTTTTGGAAAGTCAAAGATGCTTTGTTGTTGGTTGACCGAGTCAACTCGGTGGAGGGAGGAGCTGCGACATGCTCCACGGCTTGCCGGTGGTGAGCAGCCATCTGGTCACCTTCGGCCTCATCCTAGGGCCCAATCGGCGGGCCTCGGTGTTCCCGTGGTGTCCCCGGCCACTGTTCACGGCGTGGGTCGCCGGAGGAGGAGGAAATTCCGGTTGAAAATGGAGAAATTTTGGGGTTTTTGGTTGAACTTTTTTCGGCCGATTTGAGCTACAAAAAGTACCGGGCTTTGAAGCTCTCATCACCAAGAAGCTACCATGTAAGTTTGGTGTTCCAATTTTGCTTGTACATGGAGAATTGTTGAATTGAAATTTGTGTGGGATTTCGGTTTTGCTTGAAATTGAGCTAGTTAGAGTCAAAATTGGACTTTGGTGTAGTTATGGAAGTTGATTATTGGATGATTTTGAGTGGAATAGGTGTTGCTCTGCCGAGAAATTTTACAGTTGGGTGGCGCCGCCGCAGCCGGCGGTGGTCAACGGCGGTAAACAGTTGACTTTTTGGGGTTTTCGACAAGTTGCATGTCATTTCGCTCGGAATCGCGCCCCGATCGCAGTGGAGAGGTTCGTTTTTCGATTTGAGCATCGGAAATTGTAGCGAGGTTTTGAGGTGTGATTATTGGATTTTCGACAATTCGTCGTATTGAATTATGTGTTTCCGAGAACGGTTGCTTCTCGTGATATGATTCGAGGTACTGAGTTATGATTTTGAGAAATGAATTTTATGATTATTCAAGGGTTTGTGATCGTTCGTTTGGCGAGTGATTTTCCGCCGGATAACGGAACTGCGTTACGCTCATCTGTGAGTGGACATATCTTTTCACGGATTGACTGCGAGTCTTTTATATACGTTTTTGCGAACTTGAGCATGCAGTATGATCAAGATTTTTATGAGCATGTGTTATATATTATGCCTATACTAGTATATATTACGTATATGCATATATATATATTGTTTTATACATTTGCATCGAACTATTTATGATTTGGTTTACACAGAGTACATTCTTAGTATATGTTGTTGTATCGATACACTTGCATCCCGGCTGATCCCCGAGGATGTTTACCGAGGGAGGCTATGACTCCTGACCCGAGGCCTTTACCAGGGGGAGGCAGACCTCTGACCTGAGGCTTTTCTGACTAGAATCACGTGTGGGTCTGGGATCCCGTGATTCGGACTGTACTAGCACGGCTGTGTCTACGAGCGACCCCGTGAGATTTTCCATGCATGCTCTGTACGCGTGAGGAGTTAGAGTCTTCCTCGTGTACCATTTGATTTTTATGCATTTAGACTCGCATATGTTTTTATAACATATATTATTCGGCGAAAGAAGTTTATTTTTGTCCACTCACTCTAACGATTTTCATGTCTTTCCCCTGGGCTTTTCGGTTTCCGTGCCCAGTTTGCAGTTCAGACTCTTGTGTTGCACGTCGTGGTCGTAGGCATAGTATTCGAGCGATGTTTTTTTTTATGGTAGGTTCTTAGTTTGGCCTACTATTTGTATGTCTATACTAGAGGTCGCTCTGATGCGTTACTGATATATGTTTAATACGGATTTTCCCAGATATAATATATATTACAGTTATGTTTACTGTTTATTGCTATTGATATGATATTGAGAAATCCAGATGGGATTGGTGCCCACGGTTTGATTTTTGTGGCATAGGATGAAGTGTATTTTCCGGGTGCAGGTAATGGCAATTCCGCGTTAGTAGCGTTACTCTGCCGAAATTTTGATGGTTTTTGTTGGTTCACATTTTCAGAAGGGGTTTGATTCCAGTTTAGGAAACTAAATCGGGGTTGGGTCCTTTCAGCTTGGTATCAGAGCATTAGGTTATAGGTTCTGTAAACTTCTGTAGTCGTGTTTACTAAGGGTATTTGAGAATGTACAGCATGTCTGGAGTGGTGACCCGACCGGCCGACGTATACTCATAAATACTCCGGGTGTTGTATACTTTCAAATATTTGAAGTTCCATGATTACGTTCTACTTGTTGCGATCGATGTTTTCTTCATTAGGATGTCTCCTTGACGTGCTTTCCGTGTCAGTACGGTTGTGGATCCTATTGAGGATCAATCGACGCGCGATTTTCCAGTGAGTTATGGTTTTGCATGAGCAGATTGAATTCAGAAATATGTGTGGCATGGTTTGCTTGGTTGTGCGTATTTGGTATCTACATGTTGCCTCAGAGCAGAGAATTGTGGCAGTTGATGTTTTTGCCTGAGTCAGATCATTGCATTTGGTGGGCTGGTATTGTGTGAGTTCTTGTTGTGACTCCATGGCCTATATTCGGGATGTTGTTTATACGGTAATGGTTCAGGCTACCTAGCAATGGAATATGGAGTGTTTACCCACCTGAGGCAGAGATGTATCGTTCATGTATTTGTTTCTGTTTTTGGAAAGTCAAAGATGCTTTGGTGTTGGTTGACCGAGTCAACTCAGTGGAAGGAGGAGCTGCGACGTGCTCCACAGCTTGCCGGCGGTGAACAGCCGTCCGGCCACCTCCGGCCTCGGCCTAGGGCCAAATCGGCGCGCCTTGGTGTTCCCGTGGTGTCCCCGGCCACCATTCACGGCGTGGGTCGCCGGAGGAGGAGGAAATTCCGGTTGAAAATGGAGGAATTTTGGGATTTTTGGTTGAACTTTTTTCGGCCGATTTGAGCTACAGAAAGTATTGGGCTTTGAAGCTCTCATCACCAAGAAGCTACCAACGGCGGTTAATAGTTGACTTTTCGGGGTTTTCGACAAGTTGCATGTCATTTCGCTCAGAATCGCGCCCCGATCGCAGTGGAGAGGTTCGTTTTTCGATTTGAGCATCGGAAATTGTAGCGAGGTTTTGAGGTGTGATTATTGGATTTTCGACAATTCGTCGTATTGAATTATGTGTTTCCGAGAACGGTTGCTTCTCGTGATATGATTCGAGGTACTGAGTTATGATTTTGAGAAACGGATTTTATGATTATTCAGCGGTTCGTGATCGTTCGTTTGGTGATGGATTTTCCGCCGGATCACGGGATTAACGCGAACTGCGTTACGCTCATCTGTGAGTGGACATTTCTTTTAACGGATTGACTGCGAGTCTTTCATATACGTTTTACGAACTTGAGCATGCAGTATGATCACGATTTTTATGAGCATGTGTTATATGATTATGCCTATACCAGTATATATTACGTATATGCATATATATATATATATTGTTTTATGCATTTGCATCGAACTATTTATGATTTGGTTTACACAGAGTGCAGTCTTAGTATATGTTGTTGTATCGATACACTTGCATCCCGACTGATCCCCGGGGATGTTTACCGGGGGAGGCTGTGACTCCTGACCCGAGGCCTTTACCGGGGGGAGGCAGACCTCTGACCTGAGGCCTTTCTTACTAAAATCACGTGTGGGTCTGGGATCCCGTGATTCGGACTGTACTAGCACGGCTGTGTCTACGAGCGACCCCGTGAGATTTTCCATGCATGCTCTGTACGCGTGAGGAGTTAGAGTCTCCCTCGTGTACCATTTGATTTTTATGCATTTAGACTCGCATATGTTTTTATAACATATATTATTTGGCGAAAGACATTTATTTTCGTCCACTCACTCTAACAATTTTCATGTCTTTCCCCTGGGCTTTTCGGTTTCCGTGCCCAGTTTGCAGTTCAGACTCGGGTGTCGCACGTCGTAGTCGGAGGCATAGTATTCGAGCGATGTTTCTTTTATGGTAGGTTCTTAGTTTGGCCTACTATTTGTATGTCTATACTAGAGGTCGCTCTGATGCGTTACTGAGATATGTTTTATACGGATTTTCCCAAATATAATATATATTACAGTTATGTTTACTGTTTATTGCTATTGATATGATATTGAGAAATCCGGATGGGATTGGTGCCCACGGTTTGATTTTTGTGGCATAGGATGAAGTGTATTTTCCGGGTGCAGGTAATGGCAATTCCGCGTTAGTAGCGTTACTCTGCCGAAATTTTGATGGTTTTTGTTGGTTCACATTTTCAGAAGGGGTTTGATTCTGGTTTAGGAAACTAAATCGGGGTTGGGTCCTTTCATTAATAATTTTATTTTCTGCATTTGTACTTTATTTTTATTTACTTACTCGCATTATTTACTTCTTAAGTTTGATTTGGCACTATGGAGGATTTCGGACGGTCTACCGCCGAATGAAACTTTTGAGCCAATGATAACTAATTTTTATTTCAAGTTTATCTAATTAATCGCTCTATCTATTTACTTTGAAGTATAATTCGGAACAAATGAAGGAATTTGAGCAGACTACCGCCGAATGAAACGTTTGGACTAAATTTGTTAATTAATGAAATACGTTTAAGTTTGATTTTTCTTCCTTTACAAATTCTATTACGCATATATTTATTACAAAATTATGATGTAAATATATACTCTATGATCTATATACATAGTCTTAATTAAAGACTTGTTTGTGATCGTTATGGTTGAAGTGCGAAGTCGGGAGTATAGTACAAATTAACTCGTGCTTAAGTGAATTGCTGGTAAATTGTTTTGTTATTGTGGGAGTTAGCCAAGGGCCCTAGTTCCTTACAGATAGTGCACTATTATACTCTAAGGAATGAATTGTATCAAACCGGGAGTATACATGCTTTGGCAGGTGGCCTTAGAATGCTATGGCTTTATATGTGTGTTGGTATTGTAAGACTAAGCACATGATTTTTTTTTTGAGTAATTACCAATTAATCTAAAAGAATTCACTTTAGAAGTATTGGCATGGTTATGTGTAGATGTGAAGTTATACAAGTGTGTATATATATATATATTATGTACCTAATTGTATATATTACAAAGACGCAAGTATAAGTATGGAAGAATAACCGGTTTCAATATTTCACTTTTTTGAATTGGTTGTTCGGTTTGATGTTTCTTAGAGATAATTTAGTATATGCTTGTAAGCTGTACTTACTGGGTCAGTGTGACTCATGATACTACATTTTTCTCTTTTTCAGGTGATGAGTAGAATGCTTGGGGAAAATGGGATACATCGCCTTCTAAATAAACAAATTATTTTTTTACTTGTATTTTGAATTGAATAAATGTAATGACTATTATTTTCAAAAACTTCGGTATTGTAATATTAGCACTTTCTCTTTCCAATAAATGTACTATTCGGACACCTTGATTTTTTTGAAATTATTTGGGTTTCTCATTCACATCACAAATCCTGACACCATATTTCAGTATAATACTGGCCCCGGATTTGAGGGTGTGATAGATTGGTATCAGAGCTAAAAGATCCTAAAATGAAAGGTTTTGTTTTCAAAAACTCAAATTTGATTAACAAGAACGGGGGAGGGTTATAGATTTGTTGAGTAACTTTGTTGATAAGTTACCATTATTACTTTCTTTGTGTCTATAATATGACCACATGTGTCTATTTCTCTTGGCTTTATGCCTAAAGTTTGTGTAATTTTTGACACTCCAAAATCCAACATTTGTGTCCTTAATATGGTCCGAGTCGGATTGTAGCTACAGAAAATATTTAGCATTACATTGT
The DNA here is from genome assembly GCA_946800695.1 of Geum urbanum. Lineage (NCBI taxonomy): Eukaryota > Viridiplantae > Streptophyta > Magnoliopsida > Rosales > Rosaceae > Geum > Geum urbanum. Next base: position 19,042,657 of record OX327003.1, on the reverse strand, counting down.
TTGGTACTTCAAATGTACATTTGTATTAAATGCAAAGTATTTTCGATATGTTCTAACCATTAGATTCGTCTCTTAAAAATAGGATCATGTTGGACCTTGTTGACGCCTTCACAAGAAGGATGGAGGCAAATCAAGTAGGTAGAAGACTAGGACGACTAGTGTCACACCTAAGGAACCTAGGAGCGAAGAAGTTCGTTGGAGGCAAATCTCACGAGGCTGAGGAATGGATTTACAATCTCGAAATCCATTTCGAAATGTTAGAATGCACACAAGTAGAGTTACGGAAAGTGGCTACTTGTCTTTTAGAAGAAGACGCTCGTTACTGGTGGGACACAGTGAAATGTGTAACACCACCTGCAACCATGGAACTCATGGAGTGGGCTACCTTCAAAGAAAAATTTCTGGAAAAATATTTTCCACAAGTTGAGAAAGACAAGAAAGAGCTTGAATTCATACAGCTTACTCAAGGGAAAATGACTGTCCTTGAGTATGAAACCAAGTTCACTAAACTTTCTCGTTTGGCCATACACATGGTAGATACAGATGATAAGAAGGCGAGACGTTTCATCGGAGGGCTGAACTCCAACATAAGGAGATTAGTCACTCAACGAGGGATCACCTACGAGGAAGCCGTGGACAAAGCACTAACTCAAGAGGAGGAGAATCAGAAGTATCGCATGGAGAAAGAACGAGAGATCGGGCGAGGGAAAAGAAGTCATCCAATGTCTAACCAGAAAAGTGAGCAACCATTGAAGCAGCAAAAAGGAAAATGGGCATTCCAGAAACCAACGGCACCAGCTGGAAAGAGAAACGAGTTGGCAAAACCACCAGTCTGATGCTACAATTGTGGAGAAACTGGACACATGTCTAATGCATGTCCAAAGCCACGTCGCCTTTCTGGGTCTTATTATAATTGTGGCAAGATGGGGCATTATGCAAACAAGTGTGATGTTCCAAAACAAGCCAATAATCCACCAACTCGCACTGTCCAGCTGAACTCTATAGTCTTTGAGAAACCTGTCATGGAAGGTACGCTTACAGTATATAGTACTCATGCTCGCATACTTTTTGATACTGGTGCATCTGATTCTTTCATATGTTCCACATTTGTTGCTAGCTTAGGTTTAATACCATCCAAACTAGATGAATTTTTTATGGTCAAAATACCGTTAGAAAAATAAGTCATTCTAACCCAAGTTTGCAAATCATGTCCCATAAATGTATCAGATGCAAATTTTCCTGCAAATTTGATAGTCTTATACATGGGACAATTTGACATAATCTTAGGATTTGATTAGTTGGTCAAATATCATGCCCTTTGTAAGTTGCTTTGAGAAAACAATCACTTTCACAATTCCTGGCCAACCCATTCGAAAAATTCAAGGTGATTCACATCATGAATCTCTACCTTCCAAGTTTCTTGCCCATCTTAAGATAGAAAAATCCAAGCCATTGATTAACAAAATATCTGTGGTCAATTCTTTCAATGACGTTTTCCAAGATATCACTCGTTTACCTCCAAAATGTGATGTTGAGTTCAATATCGATTTAATACCTGAAACCAGACCAATTTCTGTTACACAATATAGAATGGCACCAAAAGAGTTGAAGGAGTTACAAGTACAAATTAAGGAGTTACTCGATCTTGGATTCATCCGCCCAAGTTCTTCTAGTTGGGGAGCACTTGTTTTATTCGTGAAGAAGAAAGATGAGTCTCTTCGACTATGCATCAACTACCGGCAGCTGAATAAGGTGACCATTAAGAACAAGTACCCATTACCTCGAATCGATGATTTATTTGATCAGCTACGAGGTGCTCAAATATTCTCGAAGATTGATTTACGTTTCGGGTACCATCAGTCTTCAGCCCATTTTTAGATCAATTTATTATCGTCTTCATTGATGATATCCTGATCTATTCCAAAACTGAAGCAGACCATGCACAACACTCGGAGCTGACATTAAATCTTCTTAGTTCACACCAACTATATGCCAAATTTGAGAAGTGTGAATTCTGGCAGCACAAAGTCAAGTTCTTAGGCCATGTAGTCTCTCGATCGGGAATAACAATGGATCCTGCTAAGATTGAATCAGTCTTAGAATGGAAAGCTCCTACCACCCCAACCGAAGTACGAAGCTTTCTTGGCCTTGCTGGATACTATCGAAGATTCATAGAAGGTTTTTCAAAAATTGCTCTCCTACTTACGAGCTTGACGCGGAAGAATGTTAAGTACGTATGGGACGACAATTGCGAACAAGCCTTCCAAAAAATGAAGAAGAAGCTGACAACGACACCAATCCTCACAATTCCCGAAAGTGGAGTCCCTATTGTAATCTATAGTGATGCATCACATCAAGGGCTCGGTTGTGTGCTTATGCAAAATGGAAAGGTGGTAGCTTATGCTTCTCGACAGTTGAAGCCACACGAGAAGAATTATCCCACATATGATCTTGAGCTTGCTGCTATGGTCTTTGCCTTGAAGGTTTGGAGGCATCATTTATATGGAGAACAGTTTGATCTATTCTCTGACCACAAAAGCCTCAAGTACATCTTTTCTCAAAAAGATTTGAACATACGACAACGACGATGGATGAAGCTGATCAAGGACTATGATTTCACCCTACAGAACCACCCATGGAAAGCAAATGTAGTGGCCGATGACATTCAATCAACCTTCACAAAATCAATTCTGTCTCTCATATCGATCTACACCTACTTCTATCTCAACCTAGCTTCACTCAGAATCGTGGTTTAAGGCCAATCGGGTTTGAGTTCCAACTGTTTCAATCATGGATTTCTTCAAGCTCAACCAAGTATTTTGTTGATTCTATACATGGGTAAGCTTGATTAATTACTTCTATGAATATCTTGTTTGATTTTAGAGTTTATTGTATTGAATTGATTGGGTATTTTGGTACAGATTTAAGCTTGGGTTTATGCTAGAGCTATTCTTGCTGTGTTCTTATGCTGGTGCTAATACTTGTTAAAGATCAAAGCTATGGAATTGGAAAGCAAATTCTGGTGAGTAACATGCAAACTCAATTCTCTCTCTTACAATTTGTGTGTTCAACATGGCCGTTGGTGCATGAGGCGGTGGTGGATCCGAGCGTGGAGCCATTCGTGAAGGCGAATGGTGAGCCGGCGTACCAATATTATGGGAAAAAGCCGGAGATATGCTGGAAACTCTTATTGAGTACAATCTTAGTCCATCGCCAATTACGGGTAGAATCTTCATTGGGAATATAGTAGTGCAACCTACTATTATTACTCGTATCATCCAAGCACAACAAGATGATGAAGAGCTTGTGAAGTATGTTCAACAAATGAAGGAAAAATACCCCGAGGATTGAAGCATACAAGATGGAGAAGAAATGCTCTTTCATGGGAGACTTTGTGTGCCAAACCTTGTACCATTAAAGGAAGAGGTATTGAATGAAGCACATCGTTCGAAGTTCACAATTCACCCTGGAGGAGTGAAAATGTACAAGGATCTACGAAGACACTTTTGGTGGAACAACATGAAGATGGACATAGCAAAATACATCTCTAAATGTCTTACCTACCAACTAGTGAAAGCGGAGCGCGTGCGGAAAGGAGGACTTCTGCAACCTCTCAATGTTCCGGAGTGGAAATGGGAGAACATCATCATGGATTTCATTACGGGATTGCCAAAGACACGAAAAGGAAATGATGCAATATGGGTTATCGTCGATCGCCTCACAAAGTCAGCACATTTTCTACCTATTAAATTAACATATTCCATCGATGTCTTAAGCAAGATGTACTTAAAAGAAATTGTACATCTTCATGGGGTTCCTGTATCAATTGTCTCTAATCACAATGCCCGATTCACCTCTAGATTTTGGGTTAGCTTACAAGAGGCTATGGAAACGAAGCTGGATATGATCACTGCCTTTCACCCTCAAACGGATGGACAAACCGAAAGATGTAATTAAGTGATCGAAGATATGCATAGATCATGCATCTTAGACTTCGGAGGAAGTTGGGAAGATCACTTGTATTTGATCGAGTCTGCGTACAACAATAGTTATCACTCGAGCATAGGAATGGCACCATTTGAAGCTCTTTATGGGAAACCATGCCGTACCCCAATGTGTTGGGCTGAAGTTGGAGAAGAAGTTCTGCCAGGACCTGACATTATCAAGCAGTCTACAGAGACTATCACTCTTATTAAGGAGCGCCTGAAAACAGCACAAAGCCGACAAAAGAGCTATGCGGATCAACATAGGAGGCATATCGAATTCAAGGATGGAGACCAAGTCTTGCTGAAAGTCTCACCCATGCGAGGAGTTATCCGTTTTGGGAAGATGAATGCCAAGTTATCTCCACGATTTATTGGGCCTTTCTCAGTCGTCGAGAAAATTGGTAATCTAGCTTACCGATTAGATCTACCACCAAACTTGTCCAATGTACATAACATCTTTCATGTATCCATGTTGCGTGAATACAAGAAAGACAAGTTGCATGTCATAGATCATAGCACCTTGGAAGTCTCAGAAGATGCCACTTACGACGAGGCACCCGTGCAGATCATGGGCCAGGAGCTGAAGAAGCTCCGCACAAAGGAGATTCCAGTTGTAAAAATGCAATGGAATCGACATGATGAGAATGAAGCTTCTTGGGAGTTAGAGTCTGAGATGAGGAAGAAGTATCCACACTTATTCACAGAATTAGGTACGTAAAATTCGAGGACGAATTTTCTTTTAAGGTGGGTAGACTGTAATACCCCAAAAATTAGTATAATAGTTTAGATTATTGTATGACTCGTTAAACTTAGAAATCACCATAATTTAGTTTGACCTTAGAGGTTTTAGAAATTCGATAAAAAAAATTGTCTGGCAAAGACAATGTATAAAAACGAGATTTAGAGAAATATTAACGAAGTTGGGCAAATGGTCCAGTGGATACTCAAGTTCAAGTCAGGTACTCTCTAGTCTTGGGTTCGAGGTCACGAGCTGGAATCATGAAACATTCCATTTTATAGGTTAGTAAAAATAATAAAAATATTTTTACTCCAGTTAGAGACTGTAAGAGACTCTAATTTCAACTAGCCGATTTTCGGAAATGGAATTTTAGCAAAACAACCAAATTTTCCTTATTCGAATCTTTTCTCCGAATCGAATTTTGTATTTTAAGATTGCAATTGATACTTTTAGAGGTCATGCTCATGTATCAATTTGGTGCTAATTATTATTGGTTGATATATACATATGTATTACACTACATTACATTTAATTAGTAAAACCACACATTTTCACACATCACATTACATATTGCATTCACATGCATACATAATCACATTTCAACATTTCAATCAGATTTCCAACCACATTACTATTGTTTTTACTAGTGCATTTTAACCCTAGAATTAGTAGCCCTACTATTCCATTGTCAACTTGTCAACAAAAGTCTACAAAAATGGTTATGAATTTATTTCCCATGTCTCCTCCCATATCTATATAAATCACCCTTGAGTTCAATCTGACTTTTGCACCACTTCAATCTTCCCCTTACGTACTAATTTGAAGTCCTCCAAAAGTTGCGATGCAACTCCCCTAAAATCTCACACCAAACTACCTTTCTTCCAAGTACTTTAGTAGTTAATTCATTTGCTTCAAGAGGGTCACTTGAGTTAATCAAATACCTCCATCACCTACTGAAATTCTTGAGTAAGTACAAGAGTACATTTCTATACTTCTTTATCTTTAAGATTACATCAAAGTGCATGGCTAAGAATAAAAGAGAAATAATGAGCCTTAGTGTAAATTTAATATTTTTGTTTCTGTTAAAGTTTTAATTAGTCAAATATTTTTACATATTAAGATTCTACACAAAAAGTTATTCAACGTTGGCTTTTGAATCACTTAAAAAGGTTAGGTAATGAGAAATTTATGGCTAAAACAAGTTTTGCTAATCTTTTTCTAAATCATGTTCGAAACCTCTTAATGTGCTCTTAACTTGAAATATTCATATCTCACTCATTTCTTAACCAAATTTAGTGTTCTTTATATCAAAATGAATCTTAGGAGTTCAACTATCAATCTGGAAAGTTTGAAAGGCATTGATTAATACTTACTAACTAATTAATTCGTGCAAATGAGCTTAATAGCGAGCGTGTGTTGGTATTGTGAGACTAAGCTTTGGCAAGTGGCCTTAGAATGCTGTGACTTTATATGTGTGTCAAATCGGGAGTATACATGCTTTGGCAGGTGGCCTTAGAATGCTGTGGCTTTATATGTGTGTTGGTATTGTGAGACTAAGCACATGATTTTTTTTGAGTAATTACCAATTAATCTAAAAGAATTCACTTCGGAAGTATTGGCGTGGTAATGTGTAGATGTGAAGTTATACAAGTATATATATATATTATGTACCTAATTGTATATATTACAAAGACGCAAGTATAAGTATGGAAGAATAACCGGTTTCAATATTACACCTTTTTGAATTGGTTGTTCGGTTTGATGTTTCTTAGAGATAATTTAGTATATGCTTGTAAGCTGTACTTACTGGGTCAGTGTGACTCATGATACTACATCTTTCTCTTTTTTAGGTGATGAGTAGATTGTTTGGGGATAATGGGATATGTCACCTTCTAAATAAACAAATTATTTTTTTACTTGTATTTTGAATTGAATAAATGTAATGACTATTTATTTCAAAAACTTCGGTATTGTGAAATTAGCACATTCTCTTTTCAATAAATGTATTATTCTGACACCTTAATTTTTTTGAAATTATTTGGGTTTCTCATTCACATCACAAATCCTTATATCATATTTCAGTATAATACTTGTTCCGGATTTGGGGGTGTGATAGTTGCGAAGCAACTTTTCTGGAGGGAATTCATTTTTGTTTGTTTTCCATGTTTCCTTTTCCAAACAAGTGTACGTTGGTATGGAAACCTACCAAGTGATAACTTTTAAATTCAGAGAAACCTTGCAATTAAAAATGCGCAATCCTGAGCCAAATCCCGTTTTATGAAAAGAAACAAGGGTTTCGGAACGCTTATTATAATACATAGTTAATGTAATACATATTTCTTTTTAGTATTTTTTTTTATTTCCATTTTTTTACAATACAAATACACAAAAGTGGCCCCTCCCTCTATTTTTAATTTTTCAAATTTTTTTCTTTTAATTATTTGCATTTTGGGAACTTATATTAAATTTTAATATGTCTCACAGCCTGAAGTAATTCGGAGGGAGGTTCTTTTCACCCTTCCCTCACGGTACTACTTCGCTATCGGTCACCTTAATAGGTGCAACCCCTTTCTTTTATCACTTAGCAGCTTGCTCGTGTTTGCACACTATAAGGAAGAAGAAATGTTTACAAATCCTTCTTGATCTGCACTTAGATCAGATAGGGGGATTTAAGCTCTTTCCTTCCCTGCTCGCGCTAAAGCAATTGTAGCGAGTAGGAGAAGAATGCTTACGACATTCCATATGTGGAACTTTCGGAATAGACTCGATGACTTTGCCTGCTTTCTTGCTTGCCCCGCTCCCCTTAGAAGCGTTGGTTGAACTACTGGACTCTACACTAATTTTAAAGTTCTTCTCAGATACAAGGAAATGGTTCAGTTCTAGAGCCAAAGATCATAGTTCTCGAACGAGCAATCGAAAAGATTACTTTGCCAAGGAGATGGCCAGCCCCATTCGTCCCAGCTCTTACTCAACCTATGATGCCAACATCAAAAACAATGCAACACCCCATGGAGGTATCACATTCTTTGAATACTGGTTATCCAAGTATGTATTCTTCACAGCCTCCAGCAAAGTCAATAAAAGTTAGACCCGACTCGTTGAAGCTTTATTTGAAGGCACCGAGACTGATCTTGCTCAATCCATCATCGCTTGCATCTATCGTAGCCTAAGATGGATTTCACTGGAGCCAATGGAGTTTGACTTCCCCGGTCCACTCTGGACGGTAGACCTCTCGCTACAGATCTATTTCTCGGTGTTTCGTCATCCGAACGTGCGGCCATTGGAAGATAGAGTGCTCCTCAAAAAGACATTTATGCAACACCTCTACGTCGACCCGTTGATCTATCAGACTAGCTTCGTCACTCTCTGCTCACTCAACGACTTTCTCTCGGACACCGCTGAACTGATCATCCAACGCTGCTTCCCTGAGGATTTGGCAACTGGTTTTCTTCCCTTGCCTAACCAAGATGACGTAACGAGGATCATCTTCATTCAGAGCCACACCTATGGAGATTTGAGAATCCCTAATGGCATTAACTCTACTATGAGTTATATGCTCCCAACCACTTCCCCAAGAAACTCGGGCTGACCCAAGACGCTCTATGCCTTTGGTTAACTCTATCAACCGCTACAACACTTGGCGAGCACATATGCACTCCATAACAGCCGACATTAAAGACCCTCACTTTGGTTTCCCCATTGTGGTATTGCTAAACAAGGCCTTCTTCGTCCCCCTTACACTTTCCTTTAGTGTAACTCCACCTTATCGAGCTTGGCGAGCTCACTTCTAGGATAGGGTCCGTAGCGTGCATGCCATGACCCTTTTTGCCGTGATCTTTAAAGACTTCAATTACTTTTTCACTTTGGTTCACGACCATGAGGTTCTTCGATACGATATACTAGACAACCTCAACATGCCAACGCCTTTACCCACTGTAAGTATTATAATCCCTTGGTTTATCGTTCTTGCCACTAATATTGGTCATTCTAATAATTACAAATTCCCCAGGCTAAAAGTTTGAAGAAACGCAATCCCGTGGGCAGCCCCGATGCAGACCTCTCACATGGAAAGTGATGTTCTCGCCGTTCCAAGTGTGTTATCCATTCAGATTCTGAGTGTGAGGCAGACGATGCTGACAACGAAGCAGTTGAACCCCCACAACCTTTAAGTTATTGTTCATCTTACACCTAAGACTGAATCCATGTGAAATTTGCAACACTGAATTATGAGTTTATTTCAGACTCCTCGCAAGAAAGCTCGACACGCTTCCCATGAAGGCAATGCTAACAACCTCCAGTGGGCCATGCGAAACCACAGCCTTTGCAACACTCCACCTCGACACCCTTATCCCAACATGGCCGACACTTTGAGGCAGCTGATGAAATTGATCTGCAGTGCGATCAACAAGACATGCCCTAACATTGGGCTGACCAAAGGCAACGGATGTCCATTCAGTTTGGCAATCATGGAAACTCCCCGGCCCACTCGCCATCATATAACGAGGACTTCCCCCTCATGAGCAAGCAACAACAGTTGGCACTGGTCCAACCCTCCACTGATCGAGCTTACAAGGTAACAATATTCTATCCCGTGTATGATATGGGAACTTTGAACATCCTTTCCTTCTTCTAATTGTGACATACATCCGCAGGTCATGGACCACGAGGAAACTCAGCCTAAGGCTGGTCCCTCGATCAACACACCTCCTAAGGAGGTTGTTGACACAAACGAGCTTGAAACTGAAGAAGTGGCTTCCCAAGCGACGGAAGTGATTGATGACAATCTCAGTGATGGTGAGCAAGAAAGGGATCTTACCTTTGTTTATGCTCCCTTTAGCTGGCATGCCATGTTCTACCGTCCTGAAGAGCAGATCCCCATGGCAGCAAGCTCTAAGATGGTTCCTGCCTCAGATCCCTGTCAACCAGAGAAAACAATGTGCCCCATCGCTGGGCCAGAAGAGGACGCGGACAACGAGCACAATGAATACTTATGTAAAGATTTCCTTTATATAGAGGAAAGTATGATGACTTGTTGTAGTTACTTTAAGATTCTTGCGCTTAGACTCACTTAATGACTCTAATTGCTCTAGACTCTTCCTTATAGGTCTTTCAATCAAAATCTAAAACTTGATGATTAAGATCACTAAGGAATCATTTCCTCCTTAGGAAAATGTTACTGTTCCTCGCTGGCTGCAGGTATCGACCCATACTAACGAAACTCATTAAAAATAAAGACTGTTTATTTTGGGCTAAAGCAGATGGACGTTATTATTTTTCGACAATATTAGAATACCACAAAGACTTTCTAGGCCCATAACTGAATCCATCAGCACATGTAAAATGCTCTAACTATATATTACAACATAATGCCTGATCAGTTTGACTATTTCAGTGTTCAAACCTAAGTTGAGGAGCACTAAACTACTTGTGGTGGTTTACTTTTCTACCAACTTAATTAGGTTTCTAAACAAATTATTGGACAAGTAAACAGAGAGATGAAAGTGATAACAGAGGATTAATTAGCTAACAAAGTGCATGTTATGAAACTTTAATGAGTAAATGTCGAACCCTGAGATAGTTAGTTACTAAAAACTAATATACTGTAAAACTTCAATAATTTAACATTCGATTAATTAATAGCATCGATAAAATAATATTTTTTACCGGTTCCAATTTAGAAACTTGAGTATTAATTTCCTGCTTGATTAATTAATAACTTTGTTAAATTAATAAATTTTATCAGTTTCGAAATTATTAATTTATCGAAGTTTTATTGTATGTGAATTGAATATTTAAACATACTACATAAATAAAAATTTGAAGAAAAGATAAACATTAAATGATTTAGCTGTTTGTGGCTATAATACAAAAAATTATATTTTGCGGAAAGCCAATGTGCATGGAAAGACTCACCCACTGTTCACTACATTAAGAGTGGCATCAGAGATACCAACAAATATGCTGTACATTTATGTGTTGTTACGTTATAGATACACCCCGTTATAAGAACTAGCTACTTTATTTTCTAATTGTATATATATAACTTTGTGTTTTTTTTTGAAGGCATATAATTAACTCTGTGTTTATATATTTGAAGTAGATGGATGAAAATATATAGAGGCCAATGACACAGTGGTATGATGATTAAATGTCAAAGATGACCACTGACTTTTATGTACTACCTGCCATTGACCAGACCAGTTTCTTTTCATTGATTCTCTGTCCAAGACTGAAGGAAACACCTAGTAATTTTCTACTCGATCGTAGGCCACTTTTTGTTGCTAATTAAATAGGTTAGCTTGTTTCTAGGAGACTGCATACGTATAAAAAATAAATGATATACAGAATTACAGATGGAATGGAGGTTATGGAGCTGAAGTGGTCATAGTATCTATGTACCTATACAGGAGTAGTTAGATATTGCAGGTTAAATGTTAAACGATAAATATATATTTTAAGTTAAGATTTTATGTAAATTTAAATAAGTAAATGTAAGATTATGTTTTGTTAATTTGTCAAAGTTACAAGTTTAAGGTTGAGAATGAACCTAAATAAAAAATTTACAACATAAAATATAAACTTGTACTCTTATAGTTCAATAAACAGCTTAAAAGATAACTCCAATAACCATATGTAGTAATCTTGTAAATTTACCGTCTAGGTTAAGCTACTCTTTTTCTTCCTCTTTTATGTATCGAAGTAACTCTTCATATTCCTCAAGCGACAGTGGAGTTTGGTTTTCCACCGTCACCATTACGTCAAGCTTCTCCCTCCCACACCTAAACCTATCATCAACGACACGCCGTATTATATGAACCATCTCATCAACCACCTGTCAATTCGTACATATCAAAAACATTATCAAAAGCATCAAGCATTCTGGGTTTATGCATTCAATTGATGCAAGTTTGAGGTTTTATTTGTTGCACATCAAGTGTTCGATAAAATGCAACAAAGACATGGCTACATAGATTAGTAGGTTTGCTGTGAATTTCGAGTAACCTTTAATTCTCAATTAGATATATCCTTTTCCAGCATGAAATTAGTCTCTTTAATGATCATTTAGAAACTATTTTCATGACAATCAAAATTCTAATGAATTTATTATGATTTTTTAAAGATTGTTCCTCACAGCAGTTTTCTACAGAATTCTGTTTTCTGACACTATTTTGCATGGCTGTTTCACTAGTCAATGAACTCCGAATTTTCTCAAATTTGTAAGGAGATAGCCCTATATGTCTAGTTGTCATCTAGAAAGTTTCTTTTAAAAATATTACGGTAGTAACTCTTAGTAATTTTTTTAAAAATGCTTATTTTTCTACAAAATTGTCAAAGTAGATGCTGATAATAATTTGGAATGTGGTTTAAGCATATTTCCTGAGTCTTTTGAACGGTTTTCATCATCAAACCCACTGAGTTATGTTAGCTTAATCTAATTGTTAGCTATTAGAATCATTCTTATGTTAATTGAAGGAAAGAAGGAGATTATGGGATGATATAGTTATATTTCCCCACTTGTAAGGTTCTGGATAGTAGCTGTTGCACCATAGGTACAGTTTATCATGCTTTGCAAGGGCCAGCTTTCTTTTTGTGCAAGATTTGTACATAAGATTGTAGAAACACCCTTGAAATAATTACTAGAGGCGTTCTATTTATGTACTTAGACTATGTAGTATTTAGTTCATACATTGCAATTGTAGAATCTTAGGGAACTTGTGTTTAGACTCAAGATGGTGATAATATTTACCTCTTATGTTGTTATTTCAACTTGTTGAATCTTAGGTGTATGTTACAATCGTTAACTATGTTGTTGAAGAAATCTTCTCCAGCTATAAGTATATGTATCCTTGTTGTTGAATTTTATTTATTTGTTGATTAGCTAGTTTTTAACAAATCTCAGAGGTTGTCAACAGCATGAAAGATTTGATCGATTTCTGCCGGGAAAGCAAAGTTGGTCCGATCGGTATTGTTTGTTTAAACCCCTTGTCTTGCTCCCATGTTTTTTCTCTTTAAAGACAATTGAGCATATTGTTCAGTGAATAGTTATACTCTAGCACCATCTCTGCTAGCTATTTTGCTGCTCAGTATTGTCATTTCATGAGTTGACCATCTTTATGTGCATTGATGATGTTGTTCAAATTGGTGCCTACTAGCTTGTGTAGTGTCGTGGTCTATTAATGCTTTTATTTTATTCACCTCTTTGTCATCTTCATTTATCTCCTATAGGGACTAACATGGTTGTACGTTGTTTCTTTGGCTCAGTGCGTCTGTTGTCTTTTTAGATTTTAGTATAAAGTTTATAATTTGATTATTTTGCTACCGAGCGTAGAATCTAGGTAACTTAGTTATTTTTTACATTTGTTCGATTCTGTTTTGTCTATGTTGATTTTTGAATTCTGATTAATCAGTGAAGAATAGAGATTCTGATATTTATGAAGCTACTGCTATGAAAAGTGTTTCAGAAATTTGTAATTGAATTCTCTTAAGTTGTAGTTAGGTGTAGATGTATCATTTCTGCATTTTGTAATTGTATTCGTAGAAACAGCATTGTAGCGGTTCGCTAGAATGCTTATGTTGATTCGTTTATTTTGATCAGGGACATCTGGATGTTAAGTTGAATGATGTTGGGAGACAGCAAGCAGCTGCGGTGAGTTACTAGTTATATAAGTAGAAAGATATCTGAGATGCAGAACGAGGTACTTATGTTGCTCCAACAGTCGCTGAAAAATTAGATACATCCAATAAGTCTAAAAGTTATACTGAGGAAGAATGTCCCTCCCACAAAGGTGCAGTTGTATTTGTTTATATCTTTCAAGTCATGTATCAGGTGAGTTTTCAATTTGTTATAACTTTTGTAATGTATGAGTTCAGTTATCTGACTCTTGTTAACTGTTATCTCATCTCATTTGCTTTTGTGTATAGATATGTGGGAGTGCCGTGGTGCTCACTGATTACGTATTTTGGCTAATTCTATATCCATTTTTAACATCCCATAGTCTCATATTGAACTTTGTAAGTATGCTGGTCTATCGATTGACCTGATGTTATTTATTACAAAATATTATGTTCTTTTAACTAGTGTGGTTACAGTGAACCCCTATATTTGATGAGTTTATTCACCTTTCAATTGCAGATGATGGTCAATATGCACTCAGTCAATGTTGTTTTCCTCTTTGGTGTGGCAATTTTGAATTGCTTGGTAAGTCTTTGATGATTTACTAGTGAATTTCCCTTCTAGTTTTACCAACATAAATATGGGGGATAAAAAATTGTGCAGAAGTCTGGTTTCATTTTCATTTTAAGAACTTACACTCCCAACTTTGATCAAGGACTAACATAAGTTTAACTTTCTCCTTCCAGCGGTTTCCAATGTTTCGGTATATTTTGTGCTATTGACGAGAATATTCATGACCTTCCAGTTGATTAGCCACGCTTGTAGAAACTTATGGTACACTTTGATTTCAACTAATTATATTTCTTTTGGTAGGTTGAATACGTTTGAATATTGCTCACAATTTGATAATTTGATTGCAGATGAACATATCCGTTTCTTGATTTGTCATCCTCATATGCTCCCTTATGGTATGTTACCTACCCCAATTTGTAAATGTATAATTGCAACATTGACTGCCAGTACTGGGGTGAAAGTATTTTACTCTCATCTCATGCTTAATCATAAACGTTGCAGGTATCCTGGGGTTAGACTCAGACATATTCCGTGTTATGGCGTCTTTGCTTTGATTATTAAGGTGAAATAGTTGTGGTTCTCCAGATTGATCTTGCAGACTTTCCAGGTCATAAGGTGACGAAGCAGATATAGGATGCATTCAATGAATCACAATCGGCTACATAGTGTGCCATAAACTAGGCAAAACCAATGCATATAAAGGAATCATTTTTTGGTCTGGGTAAAGGAGAAACATTATTTGTTCATGTTCCATTTAGTTGTACATGAACATCTTTTTTCATAGGAAGCTATAGCATTTCCACTTATATATCATCGTCAAGGTTATCTGTACTTGATTACAAACTTTACAGTTGACAAAGTTTATATCGAAGCTTCAGTTGTGTACACATATGAGGCTCTCTAGTCATGCTCAAAGTATGTTGGAAATTTTCAGTCTATCAAACTGAGAAGTTAGCAAGCAGCATGGTGTGGTTGGTTTTCTTGAAACTTTGTATCGACTAATGAAGCAACCTTAAGCTTAATGTCAATAGAAGGACGAGAATCAAACTTGGACAAAACAATGCATCCATCCATGGTGGTATACATTCGCAGAAAAGCTCAAACGATAGAGTAATAGACACAAGCTTTAGTAACTAGTACATCATATATGTATTGAATCAACCATACCTACATAGGCATGAACAATCTGCTGCCAATTTGCGACCTAAATAAGGTTAAGATTTTCTAACCATCGATCTCATACTCATTTGACAAGTAATCAGAAATAACAAAGTGCCATAATGAATAACAGAGAAGCACACGTACATGTATATCAATAACACAGAAGCTGCTTATTATTAGAAATTCAAGTCGTTAATATCACTTGCATCAATCCGATGAACTACAATGAAACTCGAAACACTTTTGTAACTTAGTGGCAAATAATAAAATTACAATGCAGGGGCGGCTGCTTCTCTCTTCAGTACCTGTGTTCCAGCTTCTCCTTGTCCTAGCAGTGCTGCATATACCTGCATCCAAATCACATCGCACAATCCCCAAAACTCAAAATCAAAACCTAAAATTTCACAATCAAACCCCATCTACTACCAATTAAACATAAATCACAACCGAAACCCTAGATTTTCAGATTATATAAGAGGAAGAGAGCTGAATCGGAGACATACATGTGGGCGGAGATGAGCGGAGCGAGGAGGAGAGTCGCGCTGAGCCAGTTCTAGGAGACCTTGAGAGTAAGCTTCGCGGGTAGATCCTCCCAGAGCCCCGGCATCACTTTCTGCTCAAACGGTGACAACGCGTACACCACTGCCTTCATCCTCACTGGTTGCTTCCCCATTCTTCTCCTTCTGAACCCACCACTGGTTCCAATCTAAATGCAAACTTTGCCGCCATTAGAGCTCTGCTACTGTGCGGAGATGAAAACATATTTGTCGTCAAATTTGTTCTTAGAGCATATGCACCCTATAGCACCTCCTATTTGAGGAGGTGTTGTCAGTTGTCACTACTCATCAAATATATGAGGTGTTATTTATATTTTTCGTCTAGCCGTGTAAAAAAATAGCACCTCTTATTATTATTCACTAAATATAAAATTAATTATTTATTTGTTGATTATATTTTTAACCAATAGATAGACGACATATATCATTATTGTCTAAATAATGTGATCACATTCCCGGTAATATTTTCGACCAATAACGAATCGACATGTGTCACTCCCACGGTTCGTTGTCGTAAATAATTGAATCAAATTTCTGATAAGATTTCTGCCTAATGTCGAGTGGACATGTGTCATTCCCGTGGTATGTTATCATCTAAATAATTGAATGAAGTTTTCGATAAGATTTTTGATCGATCATGAGATGACACGTGTCAACTCCACGTTTGAATAATTGAAGAAGATTTCTTGTAATATTTTCGATCAATCATAATGTGACACGTGTCATCATCTTCAAACAACAGATAATCTGGAATTGGCTATAAAAGAATCATCTATGGCTCATTGTATGCTCACACCATCTTATTCTCACTTGTTATTCTATCTGTAAAGTCATTTCTCTAAACATTTCCTCACATTCCCACATCAGTAAGATGTATCCTTTGAATTTGAACAATTTTTTTCACGAGGAGGCGACAACAACGTTGACACAATGTGGAAATTGCTAATGCCTTCATCACTGATGAGATCATAGTAGCTACAACGTTCGATGATGAACCACCTCACCGCCGTCCAAATGAAGAAAGGCTGAGGGAGTCAGGGGGACACAATTTGATGGAAGATTACTTCATCGAATGCCCTATCTTCAACGAGCAAGCCTTTCATCGGAGGTACCGAATGAGTACGAACTTATTCAACCGTATAATGACGGATCTCTGCAACCACTACCAATTTTGGAATCGAAGAGCATATGCCATTGGAATGTTCGAACTTCTTCCTCAACAAAAGATGAATGGTGCTCTTCAAATGTTGGCATACGGCTCAGTAGCAGATCAGTGTGCTGAAATCACAAGGATGGGTGAATCAACAACATTATAATGCATGAAGAAGTGGTGCACCCAAGTGTATGAGATTTACTATGACATTTACCTCTGTGCTCCAAATGCAGCAGACATCACTCGACTTTAAGGAGGGGAAGGCATCAAGGATTTCCTGGTATGATTAGAAGCATCGACTGCATGCATTGGGAATAGAAGACATGCCTAACAGCTATGCAAGGGGCATTATCGGGCAGAAGAAACGTCCCACTATTATCTTAGAGGCGGTGGCCTCATATGACACCAGGATATGGCACAGCTTCTTTGGGGTGCCTGGAGCACAAAATGATATCAACGAGCTCCACCAATCGGATATCTTTGATTCGCTCATTGCCGAAAGAAGTCCGCAAAAGAGTTTTAAAGTCAACGGTATGACGTACCACAATACTTATTATCTATCTGACGGAATATATCAGTAGTACTTCTCATTTATCAAAACTATTCGCAATCCCCAGGAGCTACCACATAAGTTGTTTGCAAAGAAACAAGAGGCATACCGCAAAGATGTGGAGATGTACTTTGGCATCTTGCAATCTCGTTGGGGAATTAATCAAAATGCAGCTCGGTGTCACCACATATCGATATTACAAATGGTCATGTTGTCTTGCATTATAATGCACAACATGATTATTGAGGAAAAATCTGTGGAGGATGAATTTGTGGAGGAGAATGAAAAATAAGATCTACAAAACTCATCGAGTGCTTTCACTAGTTATGATAGGCCAGTGGATGGAGGAGGTAATCGAATTCCTTTGAAGCCAGTTGGAAGAGATGGACTGAATGAACAATGGTTTCGCGACCGTATTGTGGATCTCCAATCTGTATATATCCATGGAGAGTTTCAGAAGGACTCAGTGAAGCACAACTGGTTCATTGAAACCGGTGAACATCTCTAAATATGTTATTTTGTGTGTTTGCATTTTGTGTTGTTTGATTTTCATTTCGTGTGTTTGCATTATGTGTGTTTGAATTTTGTGTTTGAATAATGTTTTTATGTAATGTATTTGAACTTATCTAAATAAAGAAATCAACATTTTTATTTCATGAAAATTTAAATTATATAATGACAAGCCAAGCCTTGATTTATTATAAAGAAAAACTAAACTAATCACTAAAAAGCGAGCGATAGCAGTTTGAAAATGTTGCACCGCTAGTTTCTCCTTCATTGTCATCTACTTGCTGAAGGATGTCCGCTTTCCTCTTCGTGAAATACCTCTTTGAATGTGGGTTCATAGCATCCAAATTCATTAACATGATCCTTGTTTGTTCCGCTAAGGCTTTCAAATTGTGCTCTTTCTCTTGAAGGGCGAGTTGCGCTTTGTGTAAAATAAGCTCACTATAATCAAGAGATTTTTGGCCGGCTAGCCAAATTTTTTGATTAGCCACAATGTATTTTAAAGCCTCATCGCGTACCTCATTTGTAGGAATCATGACTTTTTTCTCTTTTTTCCTTACTTCTTTAGACGCCTTCACTCCCATTGGTCTAAACGGACTAGGGACATTGAGGGTTGCTTTGTGGTGTAGGGTTGCTTTGTGGTGTTGAAACCACTTTATCCTCGTCTAAATCGACTGTGGGATGCATTTCGCTAACAGGAGGAGTAGCTTCGAGGTTACCATGGTAAGAAGGTGGAGTAGATTTGACGAACCTAAAATAAGGATGGTTCTTCACTACTTCCCAACATTCAAACTTTGTAAACTCTTTCTTCTTTTGTGCCATATACCATGATTGAGCTTTTCTTAGCTAGAAAAAATAAAGAATTTATATGTCACAATTTTATCTAATAAAATTGAGATGACAACATTTATTTAAATAAATCAAATAAAATGGAGATGACAAAATTATAAAGACTTACCTCATCTTGCAAATTTGTGCCGGATTGTGGATTCCTTTGTGCATAACGAAGAGGATCGCCCCAAGTTTTCAAAAGTGGCTTCAACTTAGTAAAACGAGAAGAAATCGCGGTGTGGGACCTAGGTTCCGGTCTTGATTCACCAAGAACAATGACCCAATTTTTCTTATAATCGTCATGAACAGTTTCCCATAATTTGTCGACCTTTTGCTTGTTGCTGGTAAGAGGATCAACGCTATGACGAACATAAGAAATTCACAATTGCAATTCTTCGGAAGGAAGCAAATTGGACATTTTTTTAGCAAAAAAATACAAAGGGAATGAGAGAAGAGATGGAGGGAGAAGATAAATTTGTTGTGCACAAATTGGTATGATAGGTGGATGCAAAATTGTAGGGTGAGCTTGGCAATTTTTTGGGAATTTTTTATTATCAATTTTTAGGGTATTTTTTGCAAAATTGTTGTTTTTACCCGTTTTACACAAAATCTAGCCATTCAGTTCAAATAAAGGCCGTTCGATCGACTTTTCAAATCAAAATAGACAACCCAGATTTTGTTGCCCGTTGGGAGAAACTTGCCAGACTGCCTAGCCACGTGGCTTGTTCCCATTGAAGCGGTACACAATCGTAAAAAAAATTACTAAATATTGGCGCTTGTATTACGCGCGCCTTTTTTTTTATTTTTAAAAAGGAACTGCTCTGTCGTCACCCACGTGAGTGCAAGCCACCAGAGCGCAGCTCCTCTCCGAAGTGCTATTCTTGCTCGTGCTCTGGCTTCCCAGCTCGGTCAATGAGCAGTACCACCGGCGAGTTTATGCTATCTCCTACCGCTGCTCCCAAAAACTTTGCGGGCTCGTGCACTTTTCGGAGGGAGCCACCGGTAGCTCGTGCTATCCAGCATACCGCTGCAGATGCTCTTAGCTTTTAAATGGTTCTGAACGAAGTCATTATTTCAATGAATAGTAAACAAAACCAACATTAGTCTAACATGACTTACAGTAAAAATGTAAAATCCAGTATTGTGTTCGACTTAGAAGTTGTTGGTCATCGTTCTCTACTTCGGCAAAGGCTCTGGCGATAGTGAGGAAGCAGTTTCTTTTTTCATAGAGTCTAAGGGGGGTTGTTTGGTTTTTCTTTTAGAATGTCTAAAAGATCTTTTGAAATTAAAAGAAAAATTCATTATAAACAGAGAAAAATGAAAAAAATCTATTTGGTTGATTGAGTTTCAGAAGCACTTGGATGTATTTTTTGAAGCACATGACATATGCTTTCTAATTTTAGAAGCACTTTAAATATTCTCATAAGCGTTTTTAGAGCTATATAAAGCAATTCAAAACAAGCCCTAGGTTTCATGGTCAACATGTAGCAGGTAAGAGTGTTAGATATAACTCAATCGTTAGATCAAAATTAAAACAAAATAATGGTCAAGATTAGATCTTAATTTTAAATCAAAAGTTAATTATTTAAGTTTGCTACTCTATCTTATAAGAATACTAAATTTGATACTACAACCTTAAAGAAGTAAATTAGTTTACCATTTTATGATTACCTTGTAAACATGTATTTTATTGTAAATTGTATTAACACACTGAAGTATTGTCCATATGTAAATATATAAAGGAAAAGTTATGTTTGTACCATGATTCGAGAGGACACTGGCAAAACACCCTGATGATGAATAATAAGCGGGAGGAGGGGTTGGCTGGCTTCTTCTGTGCTGAGCTGCTAAGATAGGAATGAGCGTCAAAAGTGAAGATAGGGTATCCCGCTTAACACACTCCGATGCCTAAGTAAGTACTGGTAAGTAGGAAATGATCGAGCATTAATTGAGGAAATAATTTTAGTAAATGATCAAGATTATCCTTTATTAATGTAGTACATACTTATCTGGAAACACGTCATTTCCTCCCCTTTCGATGTGGGACTCGATACGCTACCACAGTTCTTACTGTTCCTTTCCGTCCCTGCTTTGCTTTTAGAAAGCATGTACGAAATAGGGCAGGAAGCCACACTTTTGCCAACAAGTCCCCCAAGGCCCATTGTCATGATCATTTTTGAATAGGGAGTTAAACAGATCCGCCCACTTCATACACGCTTGGTCTTATTTACCAAGCAATTGGGCGTACCCCATAGTCCCCTTCAACTCCACAGGAAAGAATGGTTCACTCATAATATGAAGGAAATATAAGTAGGCGCATCACTTTTGTGATTTTTCAACTACTTTTTTTTTTAGCGGTTCACCCAAAATTAGACATATGACCTACTTGAACCGAACAAGGAGTGTCACTTGTTGGTGAATGTGTAGTGTCATGTCACACTTACTTCATAGAGTAGCGTATGGAGGGACGTCGCACATGATGATCAGTCATAGGGTCCACTCGAATAGTGCATGTGTTAAGCGCTCAAATAAGAGAATGGCTTTGCCATTGTAAGTGATAAAGCTTGCTGCACAAAAGAAAATGAGCCTTGTGTTTTGGGTAGAGTGGAAAGAAAGAAATCACCTCCCAGATTGAATGAATATGGAGTGAATCAGTTTATTTCAGGAGACGTTCATGTACCTGAAAAGTGTTTTAGACACGTGTATTAAATCTATGATGATGGAGAGGGAGAAAAATAGAACGTCGTGTACCTTCATCATGATGGCATGAGATATGATGACATTGTGTGAAACCATGCGACTAGGTTCATCTATCAAGATGAAAAGGCGCACTAAAGAAACTAAGGGCCAGGATCGAGCCACGTGTATGGTGTCCTTCGTGCAAGGGTTTTATGCTTAAAACATATAAAAGAGGGATAAGGTTGTTTCCTCTATTCACTTCACAATTTGTTAACAGAGACATAGTTTTCGGGAGAGACAATTTGAAAAACAAAGATACTGAGAAGGTAGAGGTGAAGTAGAGAAGAAAACACATCCTGAAACTAAATCCAGATCTAGATCCGATTTCAAATAAATGGAACAAGTAAGTGCTCCTAACGTTTGAATCTATACTTTGATTTCATATGTACACAAACTAAAATGAATTTTGAATGGTGAAAATGTGAATTTTGATGAACTTGATACGTATTGGTTAAATCGATTATAAACGAGAAATTTGTGATTTTGAAAAACGCGAATTGCTTTCTGGGTTTTGTAGGAGTAATAATCTGGGTTGGTGTTTAAATTGTAAGGAAGTCTAGGTTAAACAGGAGCTGTTTAGGAAGAACAGAAGAATAGAAACGTTGTTTGAGTTTAAAAGATGTGAACTAAAAAACGAAAAGATATGACGTTGGATCGAGTGTAAAGAAAAAATTTGAAACCGGGAGTGTTTGTGTGGAGAGAAAGTGTGTTGATGTATATGACATAGGAGTCTAATCATGTGTACCTTTATTTTAGGCTGCCTAAGAGACGATATGGGGAAGGGTGCTAAAGAAGTGATAGAGATATCTAGTGGTGAATACAGAATAGTAAACGGGAGAAAGCGGCGCCCAAAAGAGAAAACTTCTTTTATAGAAATGGGTTTAGGGGTTTTAGGGCTTAACTCCTATAGTGAAAGTGTAACTTCAACGTCGTCTGACTCGACGCAAAGTTTTAGTAATGCAGTGCCGCTTATGCGTGGAGATGACCTTAACGCGCCTCTACTTTCTTTGCCAGCCCCTCCTAGAATGGAGGATGCTGCAATTGAGGCATACCTGGCATCTGAGCCTAGGCGGGCAGTGCAACGAAGAGTTGAGTCACGAGCAGGGTAAGACTGGAATAGATGCTTGAGTCGGGAAAGAGAAAGAAATATATAGCTGGGAAGTGGATGGATGGGAGGCAGGCAGGTGTTGCTCCCCCAGTAGAAAGATTTTTGACGGCCGCACTCCCCCAATTTGGAATGAGCAGGTCTTGTCTGTCTTGTCTAAGTGGCGGGACTTTTGCACAGGAGCCAGTGAACGCATTGACAGATAAACAAATTGAGGCCTTGCGACGCTTGAAAGACGGTGACTCAGCGGTGCGCCCCTCAAAAGGGCTTACATGTATGCATAACTATAAATTCCGTCATGGGCTAGTTCTGTCATTCCACCTTTATATGCAATATATGCTGGCCAGGCTCAACGTGTCGATAGGACAATGTGGCCCACTCATTATTAAGATCTTGTAAGCATTTTATATAGTGTTCAATTTTTCTGAGATTGGGCATCCCATAATAGTAGAACTAATGTCCATTTGTGAGCTGAGATATTCCAGTAGGGCCGGGGATAAGGGTACAACCATTTTTACACATAGGGATAAGTCATGGTTTTTTACTGACATACCCACATTTGCACTGTTTAGAGGAGATGAGCTGTGTTGGTAGGCAGGGAGTGCAAATTTGGGGCGGCTGTAAGTCAAGAACCAAGAGTAAACATGCAACGAGTCTCTTTAGCTTTCCATGCGACATGTATATGTTATAGGTGTAAGTCCCATTTGTAGTTCATATGCATGTGTTTCATATGTCTGTCTGTTTTGCAGTTAAGCGGAGCTTTCTCATTGCCGAGAAGAAAAGCAACGTTTGAAGAAAATTACATATGCTTGGGGAAACGAATGGGACGCTTGCTCACTCACCGTGCTAAATCATTGGGATTTGTTGGAGTGAATATGATTAAGTCGTCGTACAGGTAATTGAGCTGATCGAGTGAGGTTATTGAAACTCTGTATAATTTGACTTGTAGTAATTAACTTGAGATGGGCAACAACATGCGTAGTTAAAGTCCTCAAGACCTCAACAACCCTGAAGATGGACATACTTGGCAATGAGTTAGAGCAGCTATTGATGCAAGCGCTAAGGGCTGAAAAAGCTCAAGCCATGAAGGACGATAGTTTTGTAGAGGGGGAAATACCCCAGACCATACATGTGCCAGATGAGGCCACTCAACTAGATCTAGTGATGATCATGACTAATGTTGTGCTGGATGAGAACTGGGCGAAGTCTGCTGCAGATGATGGCCACTTGGGGAACGAGGAGGAGATGGTCAGCTTAGAAATCGACTGGGCAACCAAGGAAGAAGCAAGTTGCCAGCGTTTTGGCGCACCTGCGCAGAGTGAGCTTGAGAAAAACTGGCCTATGAGAAAAAACATGGGGAGAGGAAGAAAACGAAGATCGATGAAAAGCTTCAAAAGAAGACGGAGAAATTTCATTCCCACTCATCACATTCGGAGACCCGCCCAACAAAGCTGGCACAACATGAAGATGCCAAAGACTAGGATGACGAGAATGTGCACACTCCTCAACTACGGCCAACTTTGCCGCTTGTGGGGATGCCCATGGCCCAGCCAACTCTTGCTGTAGAGGGTATAACAACTATCCGTTCAGGGTAAATCAAGCGGGTGGCTGAAGCAATTGACTATGGATACGACAGTGTCCACCAAATGCAAATGCGCTTAACCCCGCCCAAGGAGAATCGATAGCCAATCTTATCCGAGCACATCCGAACGGGCCACACACTCTACCTCACCCTGGAAGATGATGAAAGGACCCAATCCCGATTTAGTTTCCTAAACCAGAATCAAACCCCTTCTGAAAACACGAACCAACAACCACAAAAATTTCAGTAGAGTAACGCTACTAACGCGGAATTGCCATTAACCTGTACCCGAAAAATACACTTCATCCTATGCCACAAAAGCCAAACCGTGGGCACCAATCCCATCCGGATTTCTCAATATCATAACAATAAAGTAAAGTAGTAAACATAACTGTACTTTATAGAAAATCCGGGGAAAATCACATAAAAGCATATATCAGTAACGTATAAGAGCGACCTCTAGTGTATATATACAAAAATATACAACAGTAGGCAAAACAAGAAACCTACTGGAAAAGAAAGGTAGCTCGAACGCTAAGCCTTCGACGGCAACGTAAGACACTAGAATCCGAACTGCAAACTGGGCGAAACCGAAAAGCCCAGGGGACAGGCAAATAAAATGTTAGAGTGAGTGGACAAAAATAAACATATGCCTTTCACCATTTCATATATCATAAAATCAATGCAAAGCGAGTTCAGAAATTATATATATGGAGGTGCCATGCGAATCTCTCAAACCCGACGGTCAGACAAATCGCTCAAGCCCGACGGTGATAGGCTAGGAGAATCTCTCAACCCTAGCGGCATAACAGGGGAATCTCTCAACCCTGTCTAGAGGAATCTCTTAACTCTGGGTCTAACTACTGGTGATCAGCCGAGTAGCCGAAGCATCGATGCAAGTAATTCCATCACCATATAAAATATAAAATAATACCTCCAAAAGTAATAAATAATCTCATCATCGTATATAAATAAATACAAAAAATCATGAACTCGTAACGACAGTGAAAATAGAAAAAGTCCACTCACAGGTGAGCACAGCGCGCACTCGCGCTAATCACGAGATCGGGCGGAAGATACCTCGCCCGAAGCACGATCTCGATCCCCTGAGTAATCACAAAATATATCTGATCAAAATCACAGTTCACAACACTGTACCACACCTCGGAAATCAACTGAAAGGATCCAACCCCGATTTAGTTTCCTAAACCGGAGTCAAACCCCTTCTGAAAAGGCGAACCAACAAAAACCATTAAAATTTCGGCAGAGTAACGCTACTAACGCGGAATTGCCATTACCTGCACCCGGAAAATAACACTTCATCCTATGCCACAAAAGCCAAACCGTGGGCACCAATCCCATCCGGATTTCACAATATCATATCAATAGAAATAAACAGTAAACATAACTGTAATATATAGGAAATCCGAGAAAATCCGTATAAAACATGTATCAGTAATGTATCAGAGCGACCTCTTGTGTATACATATACAAAATATACAACAGTAGGCGAAACAAGAAACCTACTGGAAAACACAGGTAGCTCGAACAAGTAGCCTCCGACCACGACGTGAGACACCAGAATCTGAACTGCAAACTGGGCAAAAAAACCGAAAAGCCCAGGGGAAAGACATGAAAACCGTTAGAGTGAGTGGACGAAAATAAATGTCTTTCGCCGAATGATATATGTTATAATAACATATACGAGTCAAAATGAATAAATATGATATAGTATACGAAGTGAACTCAAACTCCTTCAGCGTACAGAGCATGCATGGAAAAATCCCACCGGGTCGCTCATGGAAAAATCCGTGCTAGTACAGTCCGAATCACGGGATACCAGACCCACATGTGATTCTAGCCAGAAAGGCCTCAGGTCAGAGCTGCCCCCCCCGGTAAAGGCCTCGGGTCAGGGGTCACAGCCTCCCCCGGTAAACATCCTCGGGGATCAACCGGGATGCAAGTGTATCGATACAACAACATATACTGTGACTGTACTCTATGTAAACCAAATCATAAATAGTTCGATGTAAATGTATAAAGCAGTATGTAAATGCATATACGTAATGTATATTTGTATAGGCATAATCGTATAACACATGCTCATATAAATCATAATCTCATATGCATGGTCATGCTCGTAAAACGTGTATAAAGACTCACGATTATCAGTGAAAAGAAATTGTCCGCTCACAGGTGAGCAAAACGCGCACTCGCGCTAATCACCTGGCCCGGCGGAAGATCCCTCGCCCGAAGCACGATCTCGATCCTCTGAATAATCATAAAATATATCTGATCAAAATCACAATTCACAACACTGTACCACACCTCGGAAATCAACCGTTCCCGGAAATATATAACACAGTGCAAAATAATCGACGAAATTTCCGAAATCTCCACTCAAAACCCTCGACTAAAAATCCCATACCCAAATCAACTCGAAAACCTCAAGACGATTGGGGCACAAATACGAGTAAAACGACATTAAAATCATCAAATTCTAAAAAGTCAACGGGTTGCCGGAGCTCCGAAGTTGACCGCCGCCGCCGGCGGCGGCGCGCCGTCAACCGAAGAGATTTCCCAGCGGCCAAGCTCACCAAAGCTTCATCTCGACGAGTACAACACATCTCTCAATTACACCAAAGGCCAAATCGGACGGCTTAAAACCAGCTCGAAAGTCACGGCGATCCACCACCTCCGGCGAAACTGTTCGCCGCCGTTCCACCGTCTATGGTGCACGGCAGCCTTCGAGGCTTGTCCCAAAAGGACCGTCGTGGCCCCACGAGTAGAAACCGTCAACTCTCCGGCCACCACTGTGGCCGGAGCACCTCCGTCACCGAAACCCAAAATCGGCCGGAAAACTCCCAAACTTCAAACCACAATATCTCCCTCAAATCGAAACCAAATCAAGCAATTCCAAGTTCTAAACAGTTGCAAATGAAGAGAGGAATCGATTCATACCCAAATCGAAGTCGGAGATGGCCGGCAACGAAAAGTCGCTGGCGAGTCAAACGGTGGTCGGTTTTCCTCCTTCGGTCAACGCGGGTCAACGCCTCAGCCCTGGTCAAACGACGGTCAAACTTCCCGAATAGTGATTTTCGACAATTTTCGATATTTATAGTCGTGTCTCGGGACGATCGACGATCCAAAACGGATAACCATTACGATTCGGATAAACTCGATACGAATGGATAAACTCGTTGATATTATAAAACATCAAATAATCATATTATATTCCTCGATCATCGGAAAAATAATCCGGAACCGCCAACGAAATCGAAATCACGTGTACAACAACTCTCGAGAAGAGACTCATCTCAAATTCTCGGCCGATAATTAAGTCGTAATCAAAACCGGCAAACCACACAATTATCGAAAAACTACGATTACGCGCTCAATTTACGTACCTGTCAAGTGAACAGATGAGGATACTACTCCCGCATACGCTGCTCAGTCTCCCAAGTGGCCTGCTCAACCGAGTGATTCTGCCACAAGACCTTCACCAGCGGTATAACATGGTGCCTCAACTCCTGCTCACGTCGATCGAGAATCTATACTGGCTCCTCTACATACGTCAAATCCTCACGGATCGGTAGCTGCTATGGCGCTAACACATGAGACGGATCTGAGATGTACTTCTGTAACATCGAAACGTGGAAAACATCATGAACACAAGCCATCTCAGCTAGCAACTCAAGTCTGTAAGCAACAGTTCCAACTCTCTTGATGATCTCATATGGACTAATGTATCGTGGTCGAAGCTTGCCACGCTTCCCGAAACGCACAACCCCCCCTCCACGGATATTGTTTCAGGAAGACCCAATCACCCACATCAAACTCGAGACTCTTTCTCCTCACGTTCGCATAACTCTTCTGGCGATCTTGGGCAATCTTCAACCTATCCCGGATAATCTGGACGTCCTCCATGGTGCTCTTCACCAGATCAGGGCCAATAAGCTATAGCTCGCCCATCTCACTCCAACACAACGGAGTGCGGCACTGCCTCCTGTATAGGGCATCGTACGGTGCCATCTCGATACTGGCCTGATAGTTGTTGTTGTAGGCGAACTCTATCAAATGTAGTTGCTGGTCCCAATTCCCTCGAAACCGCAAAACGTAAGACCGCATCATATCCTCAAGAGTCTGTATAGTCCGCTCAGACTGCCCGTCAGTCTGAGGATAAAAGGCTGTACTGAAACGCAACCTCGTGCCCATGGCTCGCTGCAATGCCTACCAGAACTCGGAAGTAAACTGACTGTCTCGGTCAGACCAATAGAAACAGGCACACCATACAGACGAACGATCTCTGACAAATACAGCTTTGGCCAATCGGCCCACTGATATTTTCCTCAGAAGTGCGAGAAAATGAGCAGATTTCGTCAGTCGATCCACAATAACCCAAATACCAGTGTTGCCAGCCGAAGTACACGGCAACTGATAAACGAAATCCATGGTAATGTGCTCCCACTTCTAAACCGGAATCTCTAGTGGCTGAAATTTTCCCGCAAGTTTCTGCCTCTCCGCTTTAACTTGCTGACAGATCAAACATCGGCTCTTATATGCGGCAATCTCCCGCTTCATGTTGTGCCACCAGTAATACGCTCGAAGTGTACGAAACATCTTCGTACCACCGGGATGCATCGCATAAGCCGAACTATAGGCCTCATCCAGAATCTCCTTCTTCAGACTCTCGTCTCGGGGTATGCATAACCTGCCTCTGAAAAGTAACGTACCGTCATCACTCAACCGAAACTCTGTAGGCACACCATTCCGTATCATGGTCTTCTTGCCAAACAGGTAGGAATCTGGATCTTGAGCTTCCCGAACCTGATCAACCAACACGGGTCGAACCTGGAAACTGGCTAACAAGGCTCCCTCATCATCCCACTCGAACTCGGCTCCCGTAGCCTGAAGCTCGGCTAACATAGATACTCTAGCCACACACACATGGAATAACGAAACTCCAGATTTTCGACTAAGTGCATCGGCAACAACATTGGCCTTTCCTAGATGGTACTCGAAAGTGCAATCATAATCTTTAATCAACTCCATCCACCTGCGCTGCCTCATGTTTAAGTCTGGTTGCGTCCGCAAGTAAGTGAGACTTTTATGGTCGGTGTAGATCTTGCGCTGGGCTCCCTACAAATAATGTCTCCAACTCTTCAACGCTAACACAATAGCGGCTAACTCCAAATCATGTGTCGGATAGTTGACCTCATGTGGTTTCAGCTGCCTGGAACCGTAGGCTACAACTCTGCCATGCTGCATCAGCACACAACCAAGTCCCAACTTCAACGCATCACTATAAACCACAAACTCACCGCTGTCGTCTGGTAATGTCAGAACCGGTGCAGTAGTCAACTTTTCCTTCAGGAGCAAATAACTCTCCTCACATGCATCGGACCACTAAAACTTGACTCCTTTCTTCGTCAACCTGGTCAGTGGGATAGCAATCCGAGAAAAATCTTGTACAAAACGCCGATAGTAGCCTGCCAAACCTAAGAAACTCCGGATCTCCGGTACAATGGTAGGTCTACTCCAATTCAACACGGCCTAGATCTTGTCAGGATCAACGCTGACTCCCTCAGCCGATATCACATGGCCCAGAAACTTCACACTGTCCTGCCAAAACTCGCACTTGCTGAACTTCGCAAACAACTGATTGTCCCGCAAAGTCCGCAACACCGCTCGCAAATGCTTCTTATGCTGGCTCACACTCCTAGAATAGATCAAAATATCATCGATGAACACGATCACGAACTTGTCTAGAAACCGTCTGAACACTCAAATCATCAAGTCCATAAAAGCTGCGGGGGCGTTGGTCAACCCAAACGGCATAACCAAAAACTCGTAGTGCCCATACCGCGATCTGAAAGCTGTCCTGGCCACATCAAATTCTCGGATCCTCAACTGAGATATCCGGACCTGAGATCAATCTTCGAAAAGACTGAAGCTCCCTTGAGCTGATCAAACAAGTAATCAATCCGCGACAACAGATACTTGTTCTTTACTATAACCTGATTGAACTTCCGGTAATCGATGCACAATCGCATAGATCCATCCTTCTTTCGTACAAACAAAAGCGGGGCACCCCATGGCGAAACACTGGGTCGAATAAAACCCTTCTCCAGCAACTCCTGAAGTTGAACCTGCAACTCTTTCAACTCCGCTGGCGCCATATAATACGGTGCCTGTGAAATGGGTCCTGTACTCGGCAATAGCTTAATAGTAAAATCAATCTCCCGAACTGGAGGTATACCGGGTAACTCTTCCGGAAACACATCCGGAAACTTGAAAACAACCTCAATACTAGCAAGGTCCGGCACAGCCGCCGTAGAGTCTACCACATGAGCTAAGTAAGCAACACAGCCCTTCTTCATCATCTGATCTGCCTTCATCGCGGAAATCACACATGGCAAGGACATATTCTTCGCGCCGCGAAACAATACCTCGGGAAAGCTTGGTCGTCGAAATGCAACCTCCTTCTTGTGGTAGTCAAACATGGCCCAATGTGTCTCCAAGAAGTCCATACCCAAGATCACGTCAAAATCGACGATATCAAGCAAAAACAAATCCGCGGCTAAGCCATGGCCTCCAATAAATATCTCAGAGTCTCTGTACACCCAGCCAATACTCACCACCTCACCGGACGGATACAACACTCTCCACAACCCCGAAAGTGGAGACGCATGTACAGTAGCTAAAGATGATAGTCTATACGACATGAATGAATGCGTGGCACCTGGATCTAACAATGTAAGTACTGGAATACCAAAGACATGTAACGTACCGATAACGACCTCTGGTGAAGCTCTGCCCTCACGCAAAGTCATGGCATGAACCCTGGCCTGCCCGACTGGTCGTCCACGCTGAGGCTGTACCTGCTGTTCTCCATGGCCCGCAAACTGTACTGGTCGAGCTCCCGAAGTGGCACCTCGCTCAGCTCCGGAACTCTGGGCCGCCTGTCCATCAGCATCATCAAGCTGGGAACACTCTCTCGCATAGTGACCCACCTGGCCACAACGAAAACAGGTGACAGGGCCTCGCTGACAAGGACCATAGTGATGCCTGTTGCAAAAGTTGCATAATGGATACTCTCTCGGTACGGCAAACGTGCCACCGGTACGCCGAGGATAACTGGAACCGCTGGAACCCCCACTAGCCTGTGGTCGCTGCAGTCGATCTCTCCTCCATCTCGGTCTCTGTCTCGATGCACTAGCTGGTGGTCGATATGGTCCACTGCCTTAGGATGAAGCCGAACCGGAAGTATCAGAACTGTGCCTCTTAGAAGGCTCCTGACTCGGTCCACCCTCCTCAAACCGTCTAGGCTGGTACCTCATCTGCCTCTCCTTCTCGATATCCTCACCTCGGAGTGCTGCACTGAAAAGCTCATCGAAGTAATTCCGAGGCATCGTAGTCAGAGTCCCCTTGATGTTCAAGTTCAAACCCAGCTCAAATCTGCGGCACTTGACTTCCTCAGTAGACACCATGTCACAGGCAAAACGAGATAAGCGGGTAAACCTGTCCCGGTACTCAAGCACAAACAAACTGCCCTGCCTCAAGTTCGTGAACTCCTCATACTTCTGCTGTTGGGTAGCCTGGTTGAAGTATCTCCGCATAAATAAATCTTGGAACAAAGTCCATGGAGTATCAACTGGTACCTGATCGGTGCTAAACCACCAGAAGTATGCATCTGACTCAAGTAATCCAACTGCTGCCACTGTCATCTGCTCAGGGGTAAATCGCAGACGCTCACATACGCGTTCAACCTGAACCAACCATGCCTCACAAATCTCTAGATCAGTTGAACCCGAAAAGACAGTCGCACCAGCAGTACGAGCTTTGACCACAGGGTCAAAACGCTCCTCCAAACACATCACTCTCATCAGCAAGTCGTGCGTCTGGCGATCCTCATCAGGATCCGCTTCCCGATCAACACGGGGACCACATCGAGGAGGCATCCTACTGATAAAAGACAAGCATTAGGTACAAGCAGAAGGAACGTAATCATGAGACCTCAGATATTTGAGAAGACAAAACACTCAAAGCATTGATGAGTACCGCTGGCCAGTCGGGTTATCGCTCCAGTCATGCTGTACAAACTCAAATACCCTAAGCGTCACAACTACAAGAGTCTACAGAATCTGACAACCTAATGCTCTGATACCAAGATGAAAAGACCCAACCCCGATTTAGTTTCCTAAACCGGAATCAAACCCCTTCTGAAAACGCAAACCAACAAAAACCATTAAAATTTCGGCAGAGTAACGCTACTAACGCGGAATTGCCATTACTTGCACCCGGAAAATAACACTTCATCCTATGCCTCAAAAGCCAAACCGTGGGCACCAATCCCATCCGAATTTCTCAATATCATATCAATAGCAATAAACAGTAAACATAACTGTAATATATAGGAAATCCGGGAAAATCCGTATAAAACATGTATCCGTAATGTATCAGAGCGACCTCTAGTGTATACATATACAAAATATACAACAGTAGGCGAAACAAGAAACCTACTGGAAAACACAGGTAGCTCGAAAAACTAGCCTACGACCACGACGTGAGACACCAGAATCTGAACTGCAAACTGGGCACGGAAACCGAAAAGTCCAGGGGAAAGAGATGAAAACCGTTAGAGCGAGTGGACGAAAATAAATGTCTTTCGCCGAATGATAAATGTTATAATAACATATGCAAGTCAAAATGAATAAATATGATATAGTACACGAGGTGAACTCAAACTCCTCCAGCGTACAGAGCATGCATGGAAAAATCTCACGGGGTCGCTCATGGACACATCCGTGCTAGTACAGTCCGAATCATGGGATCCCATAACCACACGTGATTCTAGCCAGAAAGGCCTCAGGTCAGAGGTCTCCCGCCCCCCTCCCCCGGGTAAAGGCCTCGGGTCATAGGTCACAGCCTCCCCCGGTAAACATACTCGGGGATCAGCCGGGATGCAAGTGTATCGATACAACAACATATACTGTGACTGTACTCTGTGTAAAATAAATCATAAATAGTTTGATGCAAATGTATA
Organism: Geum urbanum; assembly: GCA_946800695.1. Taxonomy (NCBI): domain Eukaryota; kingdom Viridiplantae; phylum Streptophyta; class Magnoliopsida; order Rosales; family Rosaceae; genus Geum; species Geum urbanum. Next base: position 19,009,514 of record OX327003.1, on the reverse strand, counting down.
AAGCAATATGTAAATGCATATACGTAATGTATATTTTTATAGGCATAATCGTATAACACATGCTCATATAAATCATAATCTCATATGCATGGTCATGCTCGTAAAACGTGTATAAAGACTCGCGATTATCAGTGAAAAGAAATTGTCCACTCACAGGTGAGCAAAACGCGCACACGTGCTAATCACGTGGTCCGGCGGAAGATCCCTCGCCCGAAGCACGATTTTGATCCCCTGAATAATCATAAAATATATCTGATCAAAATCACAATTCACAACACTGTACCACACCTCGGAAATCAACTATTCCCTGAAATATATAACACAGTGCAAAATAATCGACGAAATTCCCGAAATCTCCACTCAAAATCCTCAACTGAAAATTCGATACCCAAATCAACTCAAAAACCTCAAGGCGACTATTGGGGCACGAATACGAGTAAAACGACATTAAATTAATCAAATTCTAAAAAGTGATCGGGTCACTGGAGCTCCGGCATTGACCGCCACCGCCGCGCCGTCAACCAGAGAAATTTCCCGGCGGGCAAGCTCACCAAAGCTTCATCTCGACGAGTACAATACATCTCTCAACTACACCAAAGGCCAAATCGGACGGCAAGCAGCTCAAAACTAGCTCGAAAGTCACGGCGATCCACCACCTCCGGCGAAACTGTTCGCCACCGTTCCACCGTCTATGGCGCACGGCAGCCTTCGAGGCTTGTCCCAAAAGGACCGTTGTGGCCCCACGAGTAGACCCTCAAATCTCCGGCCACAATCGGCCGGAAAACTCCCAAACTTCAAACCACAATATCTCCCTCAAATCGAAACCAAATCAAGCAATTCCATGTTTTAAACAGTTGCAAATGAAGAGAGGAATCGATTCATACACAAATCGAAGCCGGAGATGGCCGGAAACGAAAGGTTGCCAGCGAATCAAACGGTGGCCGATTTTGCTTCTTCAGTCAACGCGGGTCAACGCCTCAGCCCTGGTCAAACGACGGTCAAACTTCCTGAATAGTGATTTTCGACAATTTTCGACCATTTCTGATATTTATACTTGCATCTCGGGACGATCGACGCTCCAAAACGGATAACCATTACGATTCGGATAAAATCGATATGAACGGATAAACTCGTCGATATTCTGAAACTTCAAATAATCATATTATATTCCTCGATCATCGAAAAAATCATCCGGAACCGCCCACGAACTCGAAATCACTTGTACAACGACTCTCGAGAAAAGACTCAACTCAAATTCTCGGCCGATAATTAAGTCGTAATCAAAACCGGCAAACCACACAATTATCGAAAAACTGTGATTACGCGCTAACTCGTGAATTATGCTGATTATTCTATCGATTCTGGTTCGGGTCATCACATCAACCGTTCCCGGAAATATATAACGCGGTACAAAATAATCGACGAAATTCCCAAAACTCTCAACATAAACCCTCGACTAAAAATCCGACTTCCAAATCAACTCGAGAACCTCAAGGCGACGATCGAGGCGCGAATACGAGCAAAACGACATTAAAATCATCAAATTCTAAAAAGTCAACGGGTCGCCGGAGCTCCGTCGTTGACCACCGGCGGCGGCGGCGGCGCGCCGTCAACCGGAGAGATTTTCTTGCGGCCAAGCTCCCACAAGGTTCTCCTCAACGAGGCTAACAATTCTCTCAACTGAGCCAAGGTTCAATTCCATCGTGATTGGCTGGAAAACAGTTCGAAATCCATGGGAAACTTCTACCGCCGGAGAAGCTGTTTGCCATCGATCCTCCGTCCACGGTGCACGGCGGCCTTCAAGACCACTCCCAAAGGCACCGCCGTGGCCCCACAGTTAGAACCCCCCAACTCCCTGGCCACCACCGTGGCTGGAGCGCCACCGTCCACACAACCCGATTCCGGCCAAAAATCCCCAAATTTCAAACCACAATATCTCCCTCAAATCGAAACCAAATCAAGAAATTCCAAGTGCTAAACAGTTTCAAATCGTGAGGGGAAACTTTTACCTTCCAAGGTCGTGGCCTGAAACGGCCGGAAACGGCAAGTCCGCCGGTGGAATTCAAACGGTCCGAAATTCTCCACGGTCAATGGTGGTCAACGCACCAGAAATGGTCAACGTTGATCAAACTTCCAACAGTACCTTTTCGACAATTTTTTTGACTATTTCCGATATTTATACTCGCGGCTCAAAACGATCAGCGGTCCAAAACGGATCACAATCACGATTCGGATAAACTCGAATACGAACGGATAAACTCGACGAAATTCCAAAATTTCAAATATTCATATTATATTCCTCGGTCGTCAAAATAATAATCCGGAACCGCCCACGAACTCGAAATCACATGTACAACAACTCTCGAGAATAGACTCAACTGAAATTCTCAGCCAATAATTAAGTCGTGATCAAAACCGGAAAATTAATCAATTTACGGAAAACTGCGATTATGTGCTAACTCCTGAATTAAGCCGATTACTCTAATAATTCTGGTTCGGGTCGTCACAGATGAAGCAAGCGAAAGTGAGTTAACTGAGATGGCGACCCTACGTGTGCAGTATGGAAAGCGCCTAGGTGAGTTGATTAAGGTGAATGATGCAGAGAAGCGCCTAGAGATGAAGCTAATGAACGCCGAAGAAAGCTGCTTAATGAGTTAATGCACACGCTAGAGAAAGAGTGGGATGAATGGAGAGAGATGAAAGAGAAGGTTGAGGAAGAAATTATGGTGTTGTCATCCCGTATTGAAGAGTTGTAAGGTCTAGTATTGAACGAGTATCAGATGGACTAGATAAAGAAAGAGGTCGTAAAAGCTTTCGGGGGGGGGGGGAAGCAAATACGGAGAAAAAGGAGGTCGAAAAGATGCTTAATGAGCTAATGCATGGGCTAGAGAAAGAGTGGACTGAATGGAGAGAGATGAAAGAGAAGCTTGAGGAAGAAATTATGGTGTTGTCATCCTGTATTGAAGAGTTGCAAGGTCTAGTATTGAACGAGTATCAGATAGACCAGATAAAGAAAGAGGCCATAAAAGCTTTCGGGGGGGGGGGGGATGGGAAAGTAGAAAAGAAGAAACTATGGGCGGAACCGTAGGCCGCTCTTTTTGAGCAAATGAAGAATTTCCCATACTTCGACTGGGAGAAATTTAAGAAGGACAAGAGCTTGTGAGCGATGGTAGAAAATCTGTTATTTTGGAGGATGTAATTTCCCTCTGCTTTGATTTTTGTTTGTTTTTCTTTTGTAAGACTGTTTTTCTTATAAGGCCCGCTTTTTTTATAGCATGGAATATTTATTCTTCTTATGAAACGTATGAACGTTCATTTTTATAAAAATGTTGTTTTTTTTAGCGGTGTTTTGGAAAAAATCGACGAAAGATACTTTCCATTGAGAAGAACAATATTTCATACAGAAATAGTGAACGGGGATACAATCATAGATATTTCCTTTATTGAGCGGCCATAGGTCAATGATTGTACTTTTGTATGTGGGAAGAATTCCATGGGTGTGGTAGGATACGCCCTTTATCATCCTTCAAGTAGAAAGATCCTAGACGAACTTGCTCTGTAATCTGATATGGACCTTTCCAATTTGGATGGAGAGATTTGACAGGTGTCTGGATGGCCTTCATTACCCAATCCCCAACACAGAGTGGTAGACCTTTATGTTCTGATTATACAAGCAAGCAATCTTTCGCTTGTGATCGTATTGCAAAGGTGAGTTTTGTGTCGCCGTTGTTCGATCAAATCATTATCCAAGCATATCCCTTTGTCATTTATAGCTGAGCTAAAGACAGTAACATGAGGGCTTTGATGAGTGATCTCAAGCGGGAGCAGTGCTTCGGATCATAGGACGTCGGGTAGCTCATTTACCCATCTACCAAAATGTGGGTCGGCCTTTCCGATGTCGCATATCTTCTACTTGGCCATTACACTTAGGGTGGGCAGGAGAAGAGAACAAAACTGTAGTCACCAATTTGTTGTCGAATTGAATGAACACATTGTAGTTGAACTAAGGTCTGTTGTCAGTGATGATATGAATGGGGGTGCCATAGTGACAATAAAGTGTGCACCATAAGAATTTAAGGATCTTCTCAGTCGTGACTTCCACCAATGGCTCAGCTTTGATAAATTTAGTGTTGTAATCAATGATGACAACAATGTACTTATATTGGCCCCTTGTGTTAAGTAGCTCACCGATGAGATCGAGTCCCTACTGGGCGAAGGGTATGGGTGAAATAATGATAGAGAGCGAATTACCCGGTAGATGGTTCTTGTGGATATGTAATTGACATTCGTGGTACTTGTCTGCCAGGTCAGTTGCATCTGCATGTATTGTGGGCCACCAGAAGCCACTTCAAAGAGCCTTATGGGTGAAGGATCAAGAGCCTACGTGATGTCCACATACCCCGATATGTGTTTCTATTAGTATGCCCCGCCCGGTTGTTGGAGTAACACATTTCAAGTTTGACCATGTTCGTTCATGCTTGTACAAATACTCGCATCAAATACAAAAATTGTGTTACGATCCGAACAAAAATTATGCGCTTATCGAGATCTATTAAGTTTCATCGCGAATTAGTCGCATAAGTGAGTTTGTTAACAAAATTTTATTTGGGGGAGAATTTGATTTAACTTTCTTTGCGGAAGTCCTAGAGTATTTAATTTCGTGCTCGTGAAAATTTTCAGGGAATTTTTTGGAATTATGAGCTAGTTTTTATGTTTGTCGGAAGTCGGTGCGAGAAGTAATTAAAACGAAATGAGTTTTAGTTGGTTAATTCTCGAATGTTTGATCGTGATAAGATTCATTTCGAAACGTTGATTGGATTAGAAATTTTTAATATATATAGAGGATTTTTGGAAATTATTTTCAGAAAAATTAGGAAAAATCAGAAAAATTCACGGTTGACCTGTTTTCTCCCGCTGACCCGTTTTGAATCTCCAGTCAGACCCGTTGTTTCCGGCCACCACCGACGTTGAGCAAGGTAGCAAATTGAAGCTCTTGGCTTCCTAATTATGTTGGTGTGTTTGTTATGGAGGATTATGTAGGTATGGACGCCACCCGAATCGGGTTTAGGGATCAAAATCGCTGTTGTCAATGGCGGCATTCCAGCGAAGTTTTGGGGTTTTGGATCCCATCAATCCCCTGAGTGTTTCTGGGTTTGTAGCTTCGATCGAGGAGGCTCCGCGGCGGAGTTGTGATGACGAGGGTAAATCGGTCCAAGTTATGACCGTGGCCTTTCGGGCTGTTTTTCGGCCGGTGTGGTTACTGGATGGTGGTGGTCTTTTAGAGGAGGATACTGGGTTTGGAGAGAGGAAGAGAACGTGGGGTTAATTCCGTCAACGGTGGTGGTTGACGGTGGCCGGCGCCGCCATCTGTGCCAGCGATTTGGACCCCAAGATGGCAAAATTGAACGGAGGTCCAGTTATTAAAGTTGTAGAGCTTAATGTAAGCTTTCCAACGATTTGTCAATCTTTCAAAACGGAGCAGTTTCACTGGGGCGCGTGAGGCCCATGCGTATGATCCTCATCGAGGGATTGAAGGATTCTCCGACGGGACTTTTAGGGTTATTTTTTGGCCCGATTTTAGTAGTTTTACCTATATTCTAATACCGTATGATCCTCATTTACATGACAACGCGATCGCGATAATAGCAATAAAGGGAATTGCGCTGGACCCCAGCAGTAGTCGCAGACTTGTGAGTAGACCTTTATTTTCACTGTTGTAGTGAGTTCTTATTTTATATAGAATGCTCCATAGTTTTATTTTTAGAGCTTTTAAATTTGGAGGTTTATTGGGATTGTTTATTTTATTTCATCGATGCTTTAGCTATTTAGCTGATCATCAGATAGTATAGTCAGGGGAGGTTAGGTGGCCTCGTCTGACCCATATTGACTCAGGTTAGGTGGCCTAGGAACGATCCCATCACATTTATTTTATTTATTTTTCTTACAGCTACCTGACTCAGATTAGTTGACATGGGCGAGCACCTCCATTGTTTTCAGTTTACAGTTTTTGAACTTGCTGTATTTCTTTGAAATTGGTGGAAATGCAGTATATGGCAGATTTATCGTTTTTCGCTGATTATTTTATTTTTATCCATTCACGCTAATGTTTTATATTTGAATGCCTTTCCCTGGGCTTTTCGGTTTCCGTTGCCCAGACTGCAGTTTCTTTCCCTAGAGTGTGCTTGGTGTCGTCGCAGGCTTCGAGTCTACCAGTCTTTTGTTAGCAGTATGTTTCAGCTCACTATCAGTTTGTATTTAGGAGTCGCTCTAGATATCAATTTACTATGTTATTTTAGTGGTACTCTTGTTAATAGAGTATTTCTTTAAATAGCTGAGTCAACTACTTTTATAGTCGTAGAGTTACTTTCTTTTATGCTGAACCAGCATGTTGTCAATATGTTTTTAAATATTCTTGAGTTTAGTTGTTGGTTTTTAGTTTATGTAATTTGTTGAGAAATCCGGATGGACGTTGGTGGTCTATAGTGTGTCTGTGGAATTATGTGTGGAGTGTTATCTTTCTACAGGTTTTTAGGTTGTCCAGTTTTCAAAGCGAGTTATGTCAAAATTTTCACAGAATTTCTTGTAATTTAGTTATTCGTTAGGATTTAATTCTAGATTACTAGCTAAACCATCTAGTTTACTAGTAATTTAGGGTTGGGTCCTTTCAAATTGGTTGACCGTGCCACAATTGTTTGCGCTTCTATCTTATCAAATGGGAGGATGTCTTTAGTCTTGTATAGATATATGGGGTATATATAGCATGGTTTGGGGGGTGCTAACAGCAGTAGCTCAGAAAGAGATCTGGCGGTGCTTGGTTTTGATAAGGTTTCAACCCGCTTATCGTTATAGGTAGGATGGGCAGTAACCAGTAGGGCCAGTGGATCAACCTTTGCATTCTAGGTGCGAGGTACATGTGTGATCATATAAGATTTGAATTTTCCAAGCAGAAATTTGGTGAGAGCTTGGTAAGCACTCATTTGCCCATCCTTAGCTTTGAAGTCCCCTGTTACTTGGTTGACCACCAACTGTGAATCACTAAATATGTTGATATTTCGAGCGTGTGAATGATGGGCGAGCTGTAATCTTGCAATAAGAGCTTCATACTCTGCTTCATTATTTGAGGCTGGGAAATCGAACTGTAACGCGTATTCCATATGGGCGCCCTCTGGGCCAGTTAGGATAATTCTAGCACCACTTGCTTGCAGATTCTTATATCCATCCACGTATAATTTCTATTTAGACTTCTGAGCGGTGGGGATGACTATGCTTTTACCAGCTTTGTCGATGACCGACTAGGTGGGTTCAGGACCGATACATTCAGCAATGAAGTCGGCAGCCATCTGACCCTTGAGAATGGTTCGGGGTTTGTACTCGTTGTCGAACTCGTTGAGCTCGATGGACCATTTGCTTAGGCGCCCGCTATGGTCTGGTGATTGAAGAATTTACTGAAATAGTAAGGTTGTTAGTACGTGAATGTTGTACGCCTGAAAAATATGGACGCAGTCTTCTGGCAGCTGTGATGAGTGCTAGTGCAACCTTTCCAAGAGTGGGATACCGAGCCTCGGCGTCTGTCATACCTTTGCCTACATAAAAGGCTAGGAGTTCTGTATCACTCTCTCTCTTGACAAGGGCAGAGATGAAGGCAATTGGAGAAGCAGCTAGATATAAAATAATATTTCCCCTTTCAGTGGGCGGGACAATGTAGGGATTGATGTCAGATAATGTTTAAGCTTGATGTAGGCGGCTTTGCATTTTGGCATCCATTGCAACTCGCTCTTGTGGGTTAAATGAAGCGCTTTGAAGAATGGCTCACATTTATCTGAGTAGCATGATACGAAGCAGTTCAATGATGTTAACTTGCCAGTCAGGCTTTGCAGTTCTTTTTTATTAGACGGTGCACTCATTTCTATAATTTCTTTTATCTTGGTCGGATTCGCATGGATCCCGCTTTGGCTTACCATATAACCTAAAAAGTTACTAGTTGTTACACTAAATGTGAATTTGGCAGGATTTAAGCGGACACCTCGAGCCAATAAGACTTAAAATACTATGCAGAGGTTGGCAACATGTCCCTGAGTAGTTATACTCTTAACTAACATGACGTCCACATATACTTTGATGATGTCCCTTTCCACTACTTCCATGATGAAATTCATGAACCTTTGGTATGTGGAGCCAACATTTTTAACCCGAATGACATGATATTGTAACAATATAGCCCCTTATCGATGGTAAACATGGTGGCCTCTTGGTCATCCAGGTGCATCTTTATCTGGTTATATCCTGAGTATGCGTCCATCATTGACAATAACTCATAACCGGCTGTGGCATCCACCAACTAATTGATGCGGAGCAGTGGAAAGCTATCCTTTAGACATGCCTTGTTCAGGTTAGTATAGTCCACATACATATGCCATGTCCCATTACTCTTTTTGACCATCACTATATTTGAAATCCACTTGGGCTAATTCACTCGGCGGATAAAGCTGATCTTTAGCAGGCGTTCCACTTCCGCTTGCATTACAGCATATCGCTCCTCGTCATAAGCGCTTATCTACTGTATGACCATGCGGGCCCCTGAATTTATGCATAGCTTATGTGAGATGAGATCTATAGAGATACCTGACATGTTAACAAAAGACCAAGCAAAAATTCCCCTGAACTCTACGAGTAAGGAGGTAAGGTCCCTGGCAATTTCTAGGCTTAACTAGGCGTCCATCTTGATGATCCGCTTGAGGTAGTCAGGATCGACATAGACGTCAACCAGGTTATCCTTATCACAGGCCAGGCGTACATAAATTGTACCATTCCTTGGGTCGTCCGGAGTCGTAGTAGCGGGGTCATTATCTTTGAGTTCTAGAATTTCTTGTCAGTTGACTTCACCCGTATGAGGGTTCTTTGGGCGTTCCACGAATTGGGCGCCTCGTACAGAGCAAGTACCAAAATCGGTGGGAAATTGGAGATAAAACATATGCGGTGCCAAAATGACTTTGAGCTTCATCAAAGCGAGAAGTACAAGTATAATGTTGTATAAGGATGGCAAGTTGTAAATTATAAAATCGGTTGTGACCTCCCTTTGAGGTGTTCTTAGTTCGCCCAGACATAGGCGTAAAGAGTTACAGCCCGATGGATGCACAACGTCGCCCAAAAAGCCCATTAAATTCTCACTACCTTACCTAGCTGGTCGTAAGCGGGAAAGAACAGGAATTTTGCTACAGCTCTGGAATTGATTAAGACAGGCTGAATTTTGAAGCAATCAACCATGGCCTCAATGATGAACGAGGCGTCTGTTGGGCGTGCACCACACTCGTCTACCTCTGAAAAGGTAATAGGATCCCATGAGCACTTCTGAGCCTTGAAATCATTGTTAGTGGATAAATTGAATACCTCCTGGGCCTCACAAGATTTTCGTTTGCTCCCAAATATTGTGTTGATCATCCTCCGTGGCTCGATGAGTGAGATCTATCGCAGTGGCGGTCCGTTTACTTTGTACTGATCTAACTTGCCCTTGTCTAATAGTATTTGAATGACCTTCTTTAGTGTAAAGCAGTATTCTGTGTTATGCAATTCATTGGAGTGATACTCACACCACTTGTTAGTGTTGCGTAAGGATGACGTTCGTCTTTTAGCCGAAGGTGGAACATTAATAAGCGCCTTGCTATAAGCTAGGATTTTAGGATACGTAGCACTAGCGACAGTAAAAATTGTCTGGGCTGGGAGTGGTTTTCGCACTTACCTATTATGGTCGGTAGTAGTGTTGCGTCTGTGATGGGCATTTTCATATAAAACGGGCGGGATGTCCCTTTTGTCATCCTGAGTGGACTTTTTCCTTTTGAACTGGAGCCAAATGTGAGTTTTTTGCATGCAAGGCAGATGTATAGTAATCACTTCGCAGGCGGGATTGGCCACTATTGATGATATATGTGTTCTCTACGACCATGTTGATGAGTTCATCGTAGTCCAACGAGTGTTGACGTTTGGTGATTTTTTGTCTTTAAACGGGGAAGACGTGAGACGTCCAACGAGTGCTCTATTTGCATACATATCATGCCCAACTCTGATGATGGATGCAAAAAAGGGAGTCATGCGGGGTGTGTGGATGGAGTTCATGCCTTGTTGATGCCCAAAGGGTCCCTAACGAACCTTAGCTTCTAACTCTACTAGTAGAGCCAAGATCTGGGTGGTCGCATCAGGCGTAGTTAGCTCTAGGGGAAGGGGAAGACCAGAGAAAAAGGGGTGGTGAAGCAGTATTGAAATCTAAATGACCAGGGAATTCAAACAAGTGGCTGCAAAATTTTGAGCTGAATCCCACTTTGAGCGGCCTTGCTGCAGGCGTCCAAAGTGTTCTAGAGTTCTTGCATAGCTGAGCGCACAGTGTCACACGCATGTCTATTGAGTTCCAACTCTCGAATGAGCCGGACAGATACGTCCTCACTTTCTTTCTATGGGGGCGTGTGATGTGGGAATGGCTGAACTGGTTGGGACTTTATTACCCTTGTTCTCTAGAGGCTGGGGGGGTTGGTGTTGTGAAGCTGAGGGCGGTAGTCTGCTCCATAGCTGGGAATAGATTGTGCGGGCTTTTGCTGATGTGGGGGAGAAAGAACCTGTACACAGAGCCAAATGTTTGTACTGTGAACCTAGCGATACTGGCAAAACACCCTGATGATGAATAATAAGCAGGATGATGGGTTAGCTAGCTTCTTCTGTGCTAAGCTTCTAAGATAGGATCTAGCGTCAGAAGTGAAGACGGGGTATCCCGCTTAACACACTCTGATGCCTAAGTAAGTACTAGTAAGTAGGAAATGATCCAGCATCAATTGAGGAAGTAATTTTAGTAAATGATTAGGATTATCCTTTATTAATGACAATTTATGTATTATATACTTATCTTGAAATGCGTCATTTATTCCCTCTTCGATGTGGGACTCGATACGCTACCATTATTCTTAATGTTCCTTTTCGCCCCTACTTTTGTTTTAGCAAGCGTATACGAAATAGGGCAGGAAGCACGCTTTTGCCAACAAGTTTTTTATGTTTTTTTTTGTGAAAAATAAAAATATATTAGATACGATAAGTTACAAATGAGAATGCATAATGCCAGCTTGACAGAAAAAATTCTCTATAGCAACCTATACTACATCGTGCTCACGACAATACTATCACATTATCTAATTAAACATGCTAGACGTAGGGAAATGCCTGAAAAAAATCTAGGGCCCACATCCTATCTAGTTATGCACCCCAAATCACAACAGCTCGTGCTGCTCCTCAGCCGTCTTCTTAACGACTGGTTTGATTGCCAACTTCTCACTACCAGAAAAACTCACTTAGGTGACGAAACAATTTAGGTATCATCGCCTAATTAAGTAAAATTTAGACGACGAACATTTTTTTGGTCTCCTAATTTGTTTTTTGTCATTAAAATAGAATTAGATGACGAAACAAACTTTTGTCGCCTAAGATATGACTTAGACGACGAAATATATATTCGTCTGTAATTTAATCGTCTAAATCACCACTTAAACGACGAAATATTTATTTCATCGTCTAAAAATAGATCTAAAATGACAAAAATAATCTTCGTCACATAAGTATTGACTTAAGCGATGAAACACACAGTTCGTCGTCTAAGTAAACCATCTAAGACGACTAACAACAATTTCATTGCTTAAATGATTCCTTAGGCGATGAAGTCAGTTTCGTCATTTAAGGTTTCACTTAAGAGATGAAAAAACTAAATTAGGCGATGAAACATTTCGTCATCCAAGTGGAATCAATTATTTAAATCAGAATTCCTATCCAGATTGCTCCTCCTTTATCTCTCTCATCTCTCACCATCTCTCACCCGAAAAAAAAAACTCCCAACACCACCTACGGCCAAACTTCGATTTATATATAGTTTTCCCACCTCCAGAGCTCAAGATTACCCAAATATCTCCTTAAATGTGAAGGTATTAGTTGATTAAATGTTAGCCAGATTAATTAGTTGATAATTACGCACATATATATTCATTGATGGATTTATACGTGTAAAATACATATATTTACTGTGCTATATTTTTTAATTATATATGATGAATATTAATTATTGTAAGTTAAGAATTATAAGAAGCTCATTAGACTGACATTTTTTTGCAAACAGTATATTTATGGCTTATTCGATAGTTGAATTTATGTGTCGCTTAACTTACATAGAAATATGGACAAGAGTTGGATATATTTGAAAAATAGAAGTGATATGAGGTATATGGAAAGAATCAGTTAGTTTATTTCATTTGCGATACAACATGGTCAAGGATCCATGCGTGCAGAAATGATTGTGTGTTGTTTTATAAGGAGAATGCAGATCTGGAATATTTTCCTGTATGCAACAAGTCCACGTGATTTAAGTGTAATGTAAGGAGTTCAAAGAAGAAAATTGTTGTGAAGGTGCTTCACTATTTTTCATTGATTCCTAGACTACAGCGTTTGTACATGTCTCTAAATACAGCACATGCGATGAGATGGTACGCGGAACAGAGAATAAATGACAATGTGCTCAGAAATCTAGCAGATGGAGAGGCTTTTAAACGTTTCAACAGAGAATTTCAAGACTTTGCAGCAGAGGTTCGAAATGTTAGACTCAGACTTTCTACAGATGGATTCAATCCTTAGGGTAATAATAGCACTGCCATCAATACTTGACTAGTTATTCTTATGTCGTATACCTGCCTCATTGGATGTATATGAACAAGGAATTTAATTTCCATACTCTGCTAATTCCAGGTCCCAAATCTCCTTGAAAGTGTTTAGATGTGTATGTCAGACCATTAATTGATGAGCATAAATTGTTGTGGGAAAATGGAGCCCCAACTTATGACAAGTTCACTAATACAATGTTCATAATGAGAGTAGCCGTAATGTGGACCATCAATGATTTTCGTGCATATGGGATGTTGACATCTTGCACAATTAAATGATACAGTGGTTTTTCTGTCAGCTTGGATGCCATCAACTCTAGTTGGCACACAAGGAAAGTGTGCTACATGGGTCACCGTAGATGAATTCCTCATGATCACCCGTGGCGATGGGACAATTGAGAATAATCCGCAACCTAGACAGTGGTCTGGCGAAGAGATTTTTAAGAGGTTAAACATCTTGTATTTCGGTGTGTTAAGCAATGACGAGGATGCGAATAAGCGCAATCCACACCATCTTAGATATTGGCATCACATGAGTATTTTCTATGAACTACCTTACTGGTCGAAATTGAAACTCAGGAACAACCTAGATGTCATGCACATAGAAAAAAATGTGTGTGACAACGTGGTAGGAACAATTCTCGGTATTAAATTCAAGACTAAAGATACTCCCAACGCATGAAAGAATATTGAAATTATGAATTTTCACCATGCCTTGTGGTTGAAGAGGGATAGAAACGCTGTGTACAACAAGCTGCCGATGTACCTTACACAGCGATGCCTGCATTGAGGGATACTATATTCGACTAGATGAAAAGTGTTTGGTATCCATCTAATATGTAGCAAATATATATATCGATTTGTCAATGTTTGGGAACACAAGTTCTATAGTCACTCATGATTGTCACGTTATGTTGCAACATCTAATCCTAGTAGTAATTCAACTTTATTTACCTAAAGACGTTGTCGAACCAATAGTTGCATTATGTAGATGGTGGCAGAGGTTATGCACTATATGATTCACCTCATAGTTCACCTTCCCAAACAAGTAATGCTTTTTCAATGTAACTAAATTTTTTAACACTGTTTTTATCATTTATATATATCTTTTTCTTACAGTAATGTGAAATATAATTTATTTTACCCCATTATTTTAGACATCTCCTGCAGTACAAACGATTCATCAAAAATAAATATGCCCCGGAGGGGTCTACAGCCGAAACATACCTAATGCATGAGTGTGTAACATATTGCAGCATGTACTTCAAAGACCCAGTCCATACTGCCTCCAATACACATGTTAACCACAAACTCTCTATCATCACAGATGTTGTACGACCATTTAGAGGAGTATTAAAAGAAAAATTAACACAAACAGAACTTAATGAAGCACATTGGGTAGTGTTGCATGACTGTGACAAGGTCAAGGAGTTAATGAAAATGTACTGGGCGAAAATTAGGGCAGACAAACCGAACAAGAGTGAACTCTGGGTTGAAAGACAATTTAAGAAGAGGTTTTGTGCTTAATTTATTTGACGTTGAGAAATCCGGATGTTGATTTTTTGTTGTATTTGTATTCGTAATGTTTTTCCTTAATTTAAGCATGCTTGTAGATTTATGTTTTCGTTTAGTTTTAAGGGAATCTATATCAATTTTTTTGTAGGAAATTATTAAATATACATTAATATATCTTGTTCATTATTTTGTAGATGGACGATCTATTCAAATCCTCTGACCACGAAGGGTGGTGGTCATAGGAAAAACACATGTTGGCCCATAAAATCGTCCAACACTACATTTATCCCCGATGTTTTGTCAACAGTGTAAAGTTTCATTCAGTCCACCGAGATGAAGGAAGATCAACACAAAATAGTGGTATCACGGTAGAAGAAGGTGATGATGTATATTCTGGCATTCTTATTAATGTTGTTCAGCTACTATATGGGAATGAGATGGAAGTTTTTCTATTCAAGTGTAAATTGTTCAAGTGTACAAATGAACATCTTGGGCTGTTATCAGTTAATACAAACTCAAGTTATTATGAAGATGAACAATTCACTCTTGCCACCTTAGTTATATAGGTGTTTTATCTGGATGATCCGAAAGTAGGTCTAGGTTGGAAAGTAGTTAACCACATGTCTCACACAGGAATATGGAGTGCCACAACACTTGAAGAGACTGATACTTAATGGAATAATGTTGATGCATATCAGAAGCTTAATACTTTTGTCATTCCCGACACAAGGCAACTGATTCGATTTACCCAAATCTTACCTGTACCTGATAGCGACACAGATCTTACTAAAAAAGAGATCATTGACCTAAAAAATATTAATGCCTATAAAGAGGAGTTGGAGGAAGAAGATTTCGTCGCATTTGATGATGATGATGATGATGATGATGATGATGATGATGATGATGGAGATTATGATTCTGAGGATGAAGAACCTAATCAGAGTGAGGAAGAAGACGTAGATGACGTCATGAAGATTATGATGAACGAATTGATTGATGCATGTGTAAATTAATAACATTAAATTAGAACTATTTAATTAATTTGTACACGTACGATTTTGATGGATGGATCGATCGATGGATTGAATTTGGTTTGGTTTAATTTTGAGTATTTTTAATACTTGTTCTGTCTTACAGGTATGATTTTTTGTCTAACAAGAGGATGATACTCTTCATTTTAAAAATAATCTTAGACGACGAAACAAAGAAGTTTCATCGTCCAAGTATGGTTTAGACGATGAAACAATCAAGGTTTGTCGTCCAAGTACAACGTAGACAACGAAACACGTACAATCGAGAATCGTTGGACGATCTGCCACAAGACCTTCACCAGCGGTATAACACGGTGCCTCAACTCCTGCTCACAACGATCGAGAATCTGTACTGGCTCCTCCACGTACGTTAAATCCTCCCGGGTCGGTAATTGCTCTGGGGCTAATACATGTGACGGATCTGAGATATATTTCCTCAACATCGAAACGTGGAAAACCTCATGAACACGAGCCATTTCAGCTGGCAACTCAAGCCGGTAAGCAACAGCTCCAACCCTCTTGGTGATCTCGTACTGACCAATGTACCGTGGTCGAAGCTTGTCACTCTTCCCGAAACGCACTACTCCCCTCCACGGAGATAGTTTCAGGAAGACCCAATCGCCTACCTAAAACTCGAGACTCTTTCTCCTCACGTCCGCGTAACTCTTTTGGCGATCCTGGGCGATCTTCAATCTGTCCCGGATAATCTGGACGTCCTCCATAGTGCTGTTTACCAGATCAGGGCCGATAAGCCACCGCTCGCCCACCTCACTCCAACACAACGGAGTGCGGCACTGCCTCCCGTACGGGGCCTCGTACGGTGCCATCTCGATACTGGCCTGATAGCTGTTGTTGTAGGCGAACTCAATCAAATGTAGTTGCTGGTCCCAAATCCTGCGAAACTGCAACACACAAGACCGCAACATATCCTCAAGAGTCTGTATTGTCCGCTCAGATTGCCCGTCAGTCTGAGGATGAAAAGCTGTACTGAAATTTAACTTCGTGCCCATGGCTCACTGCAATGCCTGCCAGAACTCAGAGGTAAACTGACTGTCCCGGTCAGAAACAATAGACACAGGCACACCATGCAGCCGAACAATCTTTGACAAATACAGCTTGGCCAATCTGCCCACTGATATCTTCCCCGGAAGTGCGAGAAAATGAGTAGATTTCGTCAGTCGATCCACAATAACCCAAATACCAGTGTTGCCAGCCGAAGTACGCGGCAACTGATAAACGAAATCCATGGTAATGTGCTCCCACATCCAAACCAGAATCTCCAGTGGTTGTAACTTTCCTGCAGGTTTCTGCCTCTCCGCTTTAACCTACTGACAGATCAAACATCGGCTCACATATGCGGCAATCTCCCGCTTCATGTTGCGGCACCAGTAATACGCTCGAAGTGTACGAAACATTTTCGTACTATCGGGATGCATTGCATACGTCGAACAATGGGCCTCATCTAGAATCTCCTTCTTCAGACTCTCATCTCGGGGTACGCACAACCTGCCTCTGAAAAGCAACGTACCATCGTCACTCAATCAAAACTCTGTAGGCACACCATTCCGTATCATGGTCTTCTTGCCCAACAGGTAGGAATCTAAATCTTGAGCCTCCCGAACCTGATCAACCAATACGGGTCGAACCTGGAAACTGGCCAACAAAGCTCCATCATCACCCCACTCGAACTCGGCACCCGTAGCACGAAGCTCAGCTAACATAGAAACTCTAGCCACACATACATGGAATAACGAAGCTCCGAATTTCCGGCTAAGTGCATCGGCAACAACATTGGCCTTCCATGAATGGTACTCGAAAGTGAAATCGTAGTCGTTGATCAACTCCATCCACCGGCATTCCCTCATGTTCAAATCTGGCTACATCCGCAAGTAGGTGAGACTCTTGTGGTCGGTGTAGATCTTACACTGGGCTCCGTACAAGTAATGTCTCCAACTCTTCAACGCTAGCACAATAGCGGCCAACTCCAAATTATGTGTCGGATAGTTGACTTCGTGTGGTTTCAGCTGTCTGGAACCATAGGCTACAACTCTGCCATGCTGCATCAGCACACACCCAAGTCCCATTTTCCACGCATCACTATAAACCACAAATTCACCGCTGTCGTCTGGTAATGTCAGAACCGGTGCAGTAATTAACTTTTTCTTCAGGAGTAAATAACTCTTCTCACATGCATCGGACCACTCAAATTTGACGCCCTTCTTCGTCAGTCTGGTCAGTGGAGTAGCAATCCGAGAAAAATCCTGTACAAATCGCCGGTAGTAGCCTACCAAACCCAAGAAACTCTGGATCTCCGGTACAGTGGTAGGTCTACTCCAATTCAGCACGGCCTCGATCTTGTCAGGATCAACACTGATTCCCTCAGCCGATATCACATGGCCCAGAAACTTCACACTGTCCAGCCAAAACTCGCACTTGCTGAACTTCGTAAACAACTGATGGTCCCGCAAAGTCTGCAACACCGCTCGTAAATCCTTTTTATGCTGGCCCACACTCCTGGAATAGATCAAAATATCATCGATGAACACAATCACGAACTTGTCCAGAAACCGTCTGAACACCCGGTTCATCAAGTCCATAAAGACTGCGGGGGCGTTGGTAAACCCAAACGGCATAACCAAAAACTCATAGTGCCCATACCACGACCTGAAAGCTGTCCTGGCCACATCAGACCCTCGGATCCTCAACTGGTGGTATCCGGACCTGAGATCAATCTTCGAAAAGACTGAAGCTCCCTTGAGCTGATCGAACAAATCATCAATCCGCTGCAACGGATACTTGTTCTTCACTGTAACCTGAGTCAGCTTCCGGTAATCAATGCACAATCGTATAGATCCATCTTTCTTCTGTACAAACAAAACTGGGGCACCCCATGGCGAAACACTGGTGTGACGACCCGAACCAGAATCAGATGTGTGTTTGGCATGATTCTCGAGACTTGGTTATAGTCGCAGTTTTGCGATATTATGTGGTTTGCCGATTCGATTCGCGACTTTGTTTTCAGTCGAGAATTTGAGTTGAGTGTCTTCACGGAAATTGTAGAGTACATGATTTCGAGCTCGTGGGAGGTTCCGGAAGATTTTTCCGATAACCGAGGAATATATTATGATTATTTGAAGTTTCGAGTTCCGACGAGTTTATCTGTTTGTTTCGAGTTTATCCGAATCGTGATGGTTATCCATTTCGAATCGTCGATCGACCCGAGAGACGAGCATAAATATCGAAAAGTCGAAAAATAGTCGAGAATTAGTCGAAAACTTCATTTTGGGCGTTGACCGACTTGGAATTTCGTTGACTTTCCAAAATTGGAAAGTGAACCATCGGACCGAAAAGGAAAGTTGCCATTTTGGGAAGTCACCGTCCGGTGACCTAATTCCGGCCACCTTGGACTTCGAGGAAGGTATGGTTAGAACCCTTGAGTAATTTCGAGTTTATTGGTGTATGAATTTGTGAGAATTTGTAAGGTTTTCGTGGAACCCGAGTTTGGTCCGATTTGGGAAAATCGCCGGTGTTGGTGACGGTGGTTCCGGCGAGCCACGGTGCTGGTGGTTAGGGGGGTTTGCTTCCCCTTGGCCTAGGGATTCTATTGGTGTGGTTCAATTGAGGTTTGGTGATGGTTTTGGAGCGACCCGAATAGGTCACCGGAGAGATTTATCCCGTTCGGGTTTGGGTTGTTTTGGAAGGTTTCCGAGCTGTTTTGGTCTTCGTGGTAGAAGAGAAAGTGATTCATATGGTCGTGGTGGTCTGATCTGGAAAGTTTCACAGAGGAACTCCACAGTTGACGGCGCGCCGGCGGCGGCGGCGGCGGTCAACGGCGAGGAAAAAGTCAACTTTTCAGATTTCGATGTAATTAGTGTCATTTTTCTCGTAATCACGCCCTGGTTATCGTACGGAGGTTTTCGGTTTGATTTGGTTAGCCGATTTTCAGTCGAGATTTCGAGTGGGGATTTCGGGATTTCCGTTATACATTTTGTACCGTATTTCGTATTTTCGGGAACGGTTGGTTTCCGTGCATCAGTACAGTGTTGTGGATTACGTTATTGATCAGTTACGTTTTTGTGGATATTCAGGAGATCGAGATCGGGATCGTGATCGTGTTTCTGGCGAGGGATCTTCCGCCGGTCCTCGAGATTAGCGCGAGTGCGCGTTTTGCTCATCTGTGAGTGGACATTTTATTTTCACGGATTGAATGCGAGTCTTTTATATACGTTAATGAACTTGAGCATGCAGCATGATTATGGTTTTACGAGCAGGAGATTTCATACGAGATTATGATTATATAAGCATGTGTTTACGATTATACGAATATGTTTATACGGATATACGTATACGAATATGCATACACTTTTATGCTGTTTCATGCATTTGCATCGAACTGTTTATGATTTGGTTTACACAGAGTACAGTCTCAGTTACGTTGTTGTATCGATACACTTTGCCTCGTCGGCTGATCCCCGACGGAGGGCCGCCTGGAGGGGCGTTTCCCCAGCCAGACCGGTGAGGGGCGTATTCTCCGGAACCGAGGCCATTTCTGGCTTAGAATCACGTGGTAGTCAAGGACTCCGTGGTTCAGACTGTACTAGCACGGTGGAGTCCATGAGTGACCCCGTGGGATTTTACTTGCATGCTCAGTACATTGGAGGAGTATGAGTTTTACCTCGTGTACTTATTATTTTATATTCCTGGACTCGCATATGTATTTTAAACATATATATATTAACTGGTGAAAGACATTTATTTTCATCCACTCACTCTAACGTGTTTATTGTCTTTCCCCTGGGCTTTTCGGTTTCCGTGCCCAGTTTGCAGTTCAGGTTTGGTGTTTCACGTCGCGGTTTGGAGGCTAGTGATCAGAGTTACCTGTGTTTTCCAGTAGGTTCTTGTTTCGCCTACTGATGTACATATTGTATATGTTTTACTCTAGAGGTCGCTCTGATACATTCTGATACGTGTTGTGCGGATTTTCACAGATATACTTATATACATAGTACAGTTTATCTACTGTTGTTGATTATATTGATGTTGAGAAATCCGGATGGGATTGGTGCCCACGGTTTGGCTTTTGTGGCATAGGACGAAGTGTTATTTTCAGGGTGCAGGTTTATGCAATTCCACGCTAGTAACGAAACTCTGCCGAAATTTTGAAAATTTTTGTTGGTTCGTATTTTCGGAAGGGTTTGATTCTGGTTTAGGTAACTGAATCGGTATTGGGTCCTTTCAGCTTGGTATCAGAGCATTAGGTTGTTAGATTCTGTAGACTCTTGTAGTTGTTACGCTTAGGGTATTTGAGTTGATACATCATGACTGGAGTGATGACCCGACTGGCCAGCGGTACTCATCAATACTTCGGGTGTTGTGTGTCCTCAAATATCTGCAGTTTCATGATTATGTTATTTCCGCTTGTACCTAATGCTTGTTTTGTATCAGTAGGATGCCTCCTCGACGTGGTCCCCGTGTTGACCGGGATAATGATCCTGATGAGGATCGCCGAACGCGCGACTTGCTTATGCGAGTGCTGCGTTTGGAAGAGCGTTTTGACCCCGTGGTCAAGGCTTGCACTGCGGGTGCTACTGTATTTTCGGGTTCAGTTGATCCAGAGATATGCGAGGCATGGTTGGTTCAGATTGAGCGGGTTTCTGAGCGTTTGCAGTTTACACCTGAGCAGATGACAGTAGCCGCAGTTGGTTGTTGGTTTACTTGAGGGTGATGCATATTTTTGGTGGGTCAGCACTGACAGAGTTCCTGTGGATACTCCGTGGACATTGTTTCGTGATCTGTTTATGCGGAGGTATTTTAATCAGGCCACCCAGCAGCGCAAGTACGAGGAGTTCACGAACTTGAGGCAGGGCAGTTTGTCTGTACTTGAGTATCGGGATCGGTTTACTCGTTTGTCTCGTTTTGCGCGGGATATGGTGGCTACAGAGGAAGCCAAGTGTCGCAGGTTTGAGCTGGGATTGAATCTGAACATCAAGGCGACGTTGACTACGATGCCAAGGAACAACTTTGATGAGTTTGTTAGTGCTGCACTCCGAGGCGAAGATATTGAGCAGGAGAGACAGCAGAGGTACCAGCCGAGGCGATTCGAGGAGGGTGGACCGAGTCAGGGGCCTTCGAAGAGGCAGAGTTCTGATACTTCTGGTTCAGCTTCATCCTCTGGCGATGGATCTTACCGCCCACCAGTTAGTACATCGAGGTGGAGACCGTTTTGGAGGAGAGATCGACCACAGCGGCCACAGGCTAGTGTGGGTTCCAGCAGTTCTAGTTATCCTCGGCGTACTGGTGGCACATTTGCAGTACCGAGGGAGTACCCGTTGTGTAGTCTCTGCAGTCGACATCATGTGGGTCCATGTCAGCGAGGTCCTGTCACTTGTTTCCGCTGTGGCCAGGTGGGCCACTATGCGAAGGAGTGTCCTCAGCTATATGGCGGTGACGGACAGGCAGCGCAGAGTTCCGGAGTTGAGCGAGGTGCCACTACGGGAGCTCGACCAGCACAGTTTGCAGGCCAGGGGGACAGCAGGGACAGCCCCACCGAGGACGACCAGCCGAACATGCGAGAGTTCATGCTATGACTATGCGTGAGGGCAGAGCATCACCGGAGGTCGTTATCGGTACGTTACATGTTTTTGGTATTCCTGTAGTTGCATTGCTAGATCCGGGCGCCACACATTCATTCATATCATTTAGACTGTCATCATTGGCTACGGTACCTGCATCTCCACTTCGGGGGTTGTAGAGAGTGTTGTATCCGTCGGGTGAAGTTGTGAGTATCGGTTGGGTTTACCGAGATTGTGAGGTGTTTATTGGTGGTTATGGATTAGCCACAGATATGTTACTGCTTGATATTGTGGATTTCGATCTGATTTTGGGTATGGACTTCCTGGAGTCGCACTGGGCCATGTTTGATTATTTGAAGTCGATCGACCCGAGGGACGAGTATAAATATCGAAAAGTCAAAAAATAGTCGAGAATTAGTCGAAAACTTCATTTTGGGCGTTGACCGACTTGGAATTTCGTTGACTTTCCAAAATTGGAAAGTGAACCATCGGACCGAAAAGGAAAGTTGCCATTTTGGGAAGTCACCGTCCGGCGACCTAATTCCGGCCACCTTGGACTTCGAGGAAGGTATGGTTAGAACCCTTGAGTAATTTCGAGTTTATTGGTGTATGAATTTGTGAGAATTTGTAAGGTTTTCGTGGAACCCGAGTTTGGTACGATTTGGGAAAATCGCCGGTGTTGGTGACGGTGGTTCCGGCGAGCCACGGTGGTGGTGGTTAGGGGGGTTTGCTTCCCCTTGGCCTAGGGATTCTATTGGTGTGGTTCAATTGCGGTTTGGTGATGGTTTTGGAGCGACCCGAATAGGTTACCGGAGAGATTTATCCCGTTCGGGTTTGGGTTGTTTTGGAAGGTTTCCGAGCTGTTTTGGCCTTCGTGGTAGAAGAGAAAGTGATTCGTATGGTCGTGGTGGTCTGATCTGGAAAGTTTCACCGAGGAACTCCACCGTTGACGGCGCGCCGCCGCCGGCGGCGGCGGTCAACGGCGAGGAAAAAGTCAACTTTTCAGATTTCGATGTAATTAGTGTCATTTTTCTCGTAATCACGCCCTGGTTATCGTACGGAGGTTTTTGGGTTGATTTGGTTAGCCGATTTTCAGTCGAGATTTCGAGTGGGGATTTCGGGATTTCCGTTATACATTTTGTACCGTATTTCGTATTTCCGGGAACGGTTGGTTTCCGTGCATAAGTACAGTGTTGTGGATTACGTTATTGATCAGTTACGTTTTTGTGGATATTCAGGAGATCGAGATCGGGATCGTGATCGTGTTTCTGGCGAGGGATCTTCCGCCGGTCTTCAAGATTAGTGCGAGTGCGCGTTTTGCTCATCTGTGAGTAGACATTTTATTTTCACGGATTGAATGCGAGTCTTTATATACGTTAATGAACTTGAGCATGTAGCATGATTATGGTTTTACGAGCATGATATTTCATACGAGATTATGATTATATAAGCATGTGTTTACGATTATACGAATATGTTTATACGGATATACGTATACGAATATGCATACACTTTTATGCGGTTTCATGCATTTGCATCGAACTGTTTATGATTTGGTTTACACAGAGTACAGTCTCAGTTACGTTGTTGTATCGATACACCTTGCCTCGTCGGCTGATCCCCGACGGAGGGCCGCCTGGAGGGGCGTTTCCCCAACCAGACCGGTGAGGGGCGTATTCCCCGGAACCGAGGCCATTTCTGGCTTAGAATCACGTGGTAGTCAAGGACTCCGTGGTTCAGACTGTACTAGCACGGTGGAGTCCATGAGTGACCCCGTGGGATTTTACTTACATGCTCAGTACATTGGAGGAGTATGAGTTTTACCTCGTGTACTTATTATTTTATATTCCTGGACTCGCATATGTATTTTAAACATATATATATTAACTGGTGAAAGACATTTATTTTCGTCCACTCACTCTAACGTGTTTATTGTCTTTCCCCTGGGCTTTTCGATTTCCGTGCCCAGTTTGCAGTTCAGGTTTGGTGTTTCACGTCGCGGTTTGGAGGCTAGTGATCAGAGTTACCTGTGTTTTCCAGTAGGTTCTTGTTTCGCCTACTGATGTACATATTGTATATGTTTTACTCTAGAGGTCGCTCTGATACATTCTGATACGTGTTGTGCGGATTTTCACAGATATACTTATATACATAGTACAGTTTATCTACTGTTGTTGATTATATTGATGTTGAGAAATCCGGATGGGATTGGTGCCCACGGTTTGGCTATTGTGGCATAGGACGAAGTGTTATTTTTAGGGTGCAGGTTTATGCAATTCCACGCTAGTAACGAAACTCTGCCAAAATTTTGAAAATTTTTGTTGGTTCGTATTTTCGGAAGGGTTTGATTCCGGTTTAGGTAACTGAATCGGGATTGGGTCCTTTCAATTGGGTCGAATAAAACCCTTCTCCAGCAACTCCTGGAGCTGAACCTGTAACTCTTTCAACTCCGCTGGCGCCATATGATACAGTGCCTAAGAAATGGGTCATGTACCCGGTAATAGCTCAATAGTGAAATCAATCTCCCGAACTGGAGGTATGCCCGGTAACTATTCCGGAAACACATCAGAAAAATCAGAAACAACCTCAATACCACCAAGGTCTGGCACAACAGCCGTAATGTCTACCACATGAGCTAAGTAAGCAACACAGCCCTTCTTCATCAACTGATCCACCCTCATCAATGAAGTGTTCTTCTCGCCGCGAAACAATATCTCGGGAAAGCCTGGTCGTCGAAACGCAACCTCCTTCTTGTGACAGTCAAACATGGCCCAATGCGTCTCCAAGAAATCCATACCCAAGATCAAATCAAAGTCGACGATATCAAGCAACAAAAAATCTGCGGCTAAACCAAAGCCTCCAATAAAACTCTCACAGTCCCAGTACACCCAGCCAATACTCCCAATCTCCCCGGACGGATACAATACTCTCCACAACCCCGGAAGTGGAGACGCAGGTACCGTAGCTAAAGATGATAGTCTATACGACATGAATGAATATGTGGCACCTGGATCTAACAATGTAATTACTGGAATACCAAAGATATTCAACGTACCGATAACGACCTCTGGTGAAGCTCTGCCCTCTCGCAAAGTCATGGCATGAACCCTCGCCTGCCCGGCTGGTCGTCTACGCTGAAGCTGTCCCTGCTGTCCGCCCTGACCCGTAAACTGTACTGGTCGAGCCCCCGTTCTCCTTCGTTCTCCTTCGAAACTCTGGGCCGCCTGTCCACTTGCACCATCAAGCTGGAAACACTCCCTGGCATAGTGACCCACCTGGCCACAGCGAAAACAAGTAACAGGGCCTCGCTGACATGTACCAACATGGTGTGTGCTGCAGAGACTACACAACGGGTACTCCCTTGGTACGGCAAAAGAGCCACCGGTACACCGAGGATAATTGGAACCGCTAGAACCCCTACTAAACTGTGGTCGCTGCGGTCGATCTCTCCTCCATCTCGGTCTCTGTCTTGGTGCACTAACTAGTGATCGATACGGTCCACTACCCGAGGATGAAGCCGAACCGGAAGTATCAGAACTCTGCCTCTTTGAAGGCCCCTGACTCAGTCCACCCTCCTCAAACCGTCTAGGCCGGTACCTCATCTGCCTCTCCTTCTCGATATCCTCATCTCGGAGTGCTGCACTGACAAACTCATCGAAGTTGTTCGAGGCATCGTAGTGAAAGTCTCATTGATGTTCAAGTTCAAACCCAGCTCAAATCTGCGGCACTTGGCTTCCTTAGTAGCCACCATGTCACGTGCAAATCGAGATAAGCGGGTAAACCTGTCCCGATACTCAAGCACAGATAAACTGCCCTGCCTCAAGTTCGTGAACTCCTCATACTTACACTGCTGGGTAGCCTGGTTGAAGTATCTCTCCATAAACAAATCTCAATACAAAGTCCACGGAGTATCAACTGGAACTCTATCGGTGCTAACCCACCAGAAGTATGCATCTGACTCAAGTAGTCTGATTGTGGCCACTGTCATCTGCTCAGGGGTAAAATGCAGACGCTCACAAACTCGTTCAACCTGAACCAACCATGCCTCACACATCTCTGGATCAGCTGAACTCGAAAGACAGTCGCACCAGCAGTACGAACTTTGACCACAGGGTCAAAACGCTCCTCCAAACGTAACACTTGCATCAGCAAGTCGTGCGTCTGGCGATCCATATAAGGATCCACTTCTCAATCAACACAGGGACCACGTCAAGGAGGCATCCTACTGATACAAGACAAGCATTAGGTACAAGCAGAAGGAACGTAATCACGAGACCTCAGATATTTGAGAACACACAACACCTAAAGTATTGATGAGTACCGCTGGCCAGTCGGGTCATCACTCCAGACATGTTGTACAAACTCAAATACCCTAAGCATCACAACTACAAGAGTCTACAGAAACTGACAACCTAATACTCTGATACCAAGCTGAAAGGACCCAACCCCGATTTAGTTTCCTAAACCGGAATCAAACCCCTTCAGAAAACACGAACCAATAAAAACCGTAAAAATTTTGGCAGAGTAACGCTACTAACGCGGAATTGCCTTTACCTGCACCCGGAAGATAACACTTCATCCTTGCCACAAAAGCCATACTGTGGGCACCAATCCCATCCGGATTTCTCGATATCATAACAATAGCAATAAACAGTAAACATGACTGTAATATATATTATATCCGGGATAATCCGTATGAAACATGTATCAGTAATGTATCAGAGCGACCTCTAGTGTAAATATATACAAAATATACAACAGTAGGCGACACAAGAAACCTACTAGAAAACACAAGTAGCTCGAACAACTAGCCTCCAACCGCGACGTGATACACCAGAATCCGAACTGCAAACTGGGTACGGAAACCGAAAAGCCCAAGGGAAAGGCAATAAAACGTTAGAGTGAGTGGATGAAAATAAACATATGCCTTTCACCAGTTGCATATACATAATCAATGTAAAATAATGCGAGTTCGGAAAGTATATATGGAGGTGTCAGGCGAATCTCTCAAGACCGACGATCATGCGAATCGCTCAAGCCCGACGGTGATAGGCCAGGGGAATCTCTCAACCCCGGCGGCATACAGGGGAATCTCTCAACCCTGCCCAGAGGAATCTCTCAACTCTGGTCCAGAGGAATCTCTCAACTCTGGCGGACTACCGGTGATCAGCCGAGTAGCCGAAGCATCGATGCAGTAATGTCATCACCATAAAATATAAAATAATACCTCCGAAAATAATAAATAACTCAACATCGTATAAAGTAAATACGGAAAATCACGAACTCGCAACAACTGTGAAAATATAAAAATGTCCACTCACAGATGAGCAGAGTGCGCATTCGCGCTAATCACGTGGTCCGGCGGAAGATTCCTTGCCCGAAGCACGATCTCGATCCCCTGAATAATCACAAAATATATCTGATCAAAATCATAATTCACAACACTGTACCACACCGTGGAAACCAACCGTTCCCGGAAACATATAATACCGTGCAAAATAATCAACGAAATTCCCGAAATCTCCACTCAAAACCCTCGACTGAAAATCTGATACCCAAATCAACTCGAAAACATCAAGGTGACGATCGGGGCGCGAATACGAGAAAAACGACATTAAAATCATCAAATTCCAAAAAGTCAACGGGTCGCCGGAGCTCCAGCGTTGACCGCCGCCGCCGCCGGCGACTTGCCGTCAACCGGAGAGTTTTCCCGGCGACCGAGCTACCAATTTGTTCTCTTCATCAAGCCAAGCAACTTTCCTCAAGGCACCACCACCATCCAACCACCACCGTGGCCGAAAATCAGCTCGAAAGTCACAGCGATCCCCCACCTCCGGCGAAGCTGTTCACCGCTGTTCCACCGCCTACGGCGCACGGCAACCCTCGAGGCCTGTCCCAAAAGGACCAACGTGGCCCCACTAGTTGAAGCCCTCAACTCTCCGTCACCGAAACCCAAAATCGGCCGGAAAACTCCCAAATTTCAAACCTAATTTCTCCATCAAATCGAAACCAAATCAAGCAATTCCAAGTTTTAAACAGTTGCAAATAAAGAGAGGAATCGATTCATACCCAAATCGAAGCCGGAGATGGCTGGAAACGAAAGGTCGCTGACGAGTCAAACGATGGCCGGTTTCTCCTCCTCGATCAACGCGGGTCAACGCCTCTTCCTTTGTCAAACGACAGTCAAACTTCCAAACAGTGCATTTTCGAAAATTTTCGACTATTTTCGATATTTATACTCGCGCCTCGGGACGATCGAAAGTCCAAAACGGATAACCATTACGATTAGGATAAACTCGATACGAACGGATAAACTCGTCGATATTCTGAAACTTCAAATAATCATATTATGTTCCTCGGTCATCGGAAAAATCATCCGAAACTGCCCACGAACTCGAAATCACGTGTGCTACAACTCTCGAGAAAAGACTTAACTCAAATTCTCGGCCGATAATTAAGTCATGATTAAAACCGGTAAATCAACCAATACACGGAAAACAGTGATTACGCATAACCTTGTGAATTACGTTGATTACTCTACTGATTCTGGTTCGGGTCGTCACAGGTATTGCAAAGATCTCATCGCTTCACTTGGATAAAGTGATAAACTACTCTATCTAGTATTAATCTTTATATAATATATACAAGTGCATGATTGAATTATAGTATGTAGTTCTAGTCTTGTATAAACTGTGATCTATATTTTAAATTCTTCTACCCAATGCGTTTTTATAGTTTTTGATTTTTGAAAATGAACTTAAAATTTAACTACCGAACACGTTTTTTGAATATAAAAAACGCAAATTCAATTTCCTATTTTCATTTTGCAAAATAGTTTTCAAATTGTTGGGAGGGGGGGCGGACCGAGGCGGTGGATGAGAGCCATGTTGGTGGTCATTGGAGAGCTACGGCGGTGGGCAGAAGAGAGGTGATGGAGGTTGGTTAACGTCAATAAATCTAGGCCTGGTTTGCTCCATATGCTGTTGGGTCGGGTTATTTTTGGGCCATGGAATTAGCCCTATGTACAAATTATGTTAAGTTGTTATTTTCAGTATTTTTTTTATTTATTTCTTATTGCAAATAATCCTTGTGTTGCGGGGTATGTTAGGCGATTCAAGCGATATGTCTGTGTGTGCACTCTTTGTGCTTTGTTGTTCTTGGGTTAGGGATGAACTATTTTCAAATGGTTACTCCCACCTAGTGGTCGGATGAGAGAAGGTGTCGGTGCTTGTCGATAGCAGGTTGAGAAAGTTGTTTTAGACTGGGTACTGATGCATTGCTTTCGCCGAAGAAGTTTCATGGTTCCGAATTATCGGGAAAGCTGTTCAATATTTCGAATTTGTCACCATTATTTAGAAACAGATAGAATGACCATTAAGGAGTTGTTATTTGTTAAGTGGTGGGCTGTTGTTTACATAGTTTTTGTATGGTGTTTTGCCATTATTCGAAATATTCTATGTGAGCTAATTGTAATATGTTCAGGTTTTATGTCCCCCTATGTATTCAGCATTCTCATTAATCAATGCTTGAGGGCTGCCGCACCGCCCTTACTATTAAAAAAAACAGTTTCCAAAAAATGATTTTGTAAAACATTACCAAACAGACCCTATTATTCCTAGTATCCCGGTGTATGTCTTGTTCTAATTAAAATAAAAATATTTTTTTTTTCATCACTAATTTTTAGGGATAATGATTATAATAATATGTATTTTAAAATGATCTATCAATAAATAAACAGAATTTCAGTCTACATCTACTGTGTATCTATTATCTCCTTTAATACTTCAGTTTAAAAACTTCATATTTTGGTGGAGAGGACGACACTAGTTAACCTCATCCCTCCCGTTAATTAATAGAGATGATCGACATAGATACGTACTTACACGTTATCGTCTTCACCAGCATATATACAAATCCATCTTTGTATATATTAGTTAATTAATATCTTTACTTAATCTTCCAGCATAGTTGTGAGATGGGGTCGACACTGATTATTAGATCATAGCAACGTTCAGAGTAACAGACTGTGGAAGTCAATTGTTGTAGCTTTCGGTCAATCTCATTCAACATGTTACATATGTATGCGCGTATTCGACGTTTCCAGGGTACGGATGAGTTCGTTTATCTTCAAATGGAAGTGGTAGTGGTAGAGTATTATAAGCACCAATTTTATCAAGTATAGACATGCCTGATCTCGTCACTGACGGGTCTATGCATAAATACAACGATTTCCGTTTCGATCGATTAAACTTGCGACACACGTAATGAGAAATACTTTCCAATATTGGGAAAAATCAACTACACTAAAGGCTAGTTAATCATACAATGTGGGGCGGCGGATGGGTGGCAATACTTCAGCATGTATTAATTTTAGATTCGTGAAACCAAAACGTGAGTAATGTTGTTATGTGGGAGAGATAGAACATGCATGTTCCAGCTGGCCCTTCCTTTTTATTTTTTATCTTTTGCAAGGAAGCGCCATATTATCTCTTATATTTTTCTTTGAAAAAAGGATCGACGAAACTGGAAATACCTGCAGAACCCTTAAATATAACATTAGAAACATAGATGAGTCTTTGATCTCTTAATCTCTCTTAACAGAATATTTATTATTTATTAAGTGAAAGCAACAAAAGAGTGCGAAGCTTTCATTGGGTCTGAATTTTCGGGAAGAAGTCAATTTAATATCCGACTTTTAACTCAAACCAAAGTGATGTTTAAAGTCTCAAAATCGTATCAACGTGATGTTTAGAGTTATTTTCTGTCACGGCTCCGTTTGTATTGATGATGTGGCAATATATATATATTAAATAAAGAGGTAAAATAGTCATTGTCAAGCAAAAAAATCAAGCTAAAGGCACCCAAAAATTATTATGAACACTCTACAAAGTTGCTATTGGCACTCTCAAAATTGATTTGGACGATTGAGATTAATCCTATTTTATTTTCTTGTTTACTCTCTCTCTCTCTCTCTCTCTCTCTCTCTCTCTCTCTCTCTCTCTCTCTCTCTCTCTCTCTCTCTCTCTCTCTCTCTCTCTATGACTAGCCTCCACAGCTGTCATCATCCAACAACCAATCCTCCCCGTCATACTCCGTCGTAGACCGCCGGAGTAGCTCCGCATCTGCATCCTCCCTGAAACTCGTCAACTACATCCTTGAACCGTCGTCCTACACCGACGCGATCTTCACATCGTTTGATTCGTCCTCCGCCATATTTAATGGCCATGATAGCCCGAAGCTGTCCTCCATCGAATCAGACTGTCCCTCAGCCCAGTCCGAGTTCCACAAAGTATAGGTGTAACAACCCGAACAAAAATTACACATAAATCGGTAAGAATTAGGTTTATCGCGAATTAGTCGTATCGTGTTATTTATTAACGATTTTTTCACCGAGCAAGAACTGGATTTTATTTTCTTCATGGAAGTCGAAGAGTATTTTATTTTGAGCTCGTAGAAATTTTCATGGAATTTTTCGGATAAGCGAGTTATTTTATTTTTATTTTGTAATGTCACTGAAGATAATAAATACATAGGTAGGCCTAAGAACTGTAGTAAATGAGTTAGCTATTTCTGAGACAATTTGTTTAGGAATGAAGATAGCTCAAAATAGGTTGCTAGGTTCAATTCATGGCATGTGACTCGTAGCTGGTCATGCAATGAGATCATTGAAGAAACCTTTATTTAAAGCTCTTAGTTGTCCTCAAGGTTTTTGAAGTACTTAAAGTAAACGAAAAAGTTGATAACATAAGCATACAGACTTTTATAAATCATAGTGCTACTAGCAAAAATACTACATAGCATTCATAATCTTAAAATTTCAAATCTTGCATTGATTTTCATTTTGAGATTCTGAATTCAATTACAAATAACGTAAATTATAAAACAAATAAGGCTAGTGAACATGAAGTAATGTACTTACAGGAAATTGAAAAATCCAATATGTCGTGATCTTGGTCTTCGACTGCGAGGGTCTTTGAAACCAACATTTGCTATTTTTTTCGTCAATACCTATCCATCTGAACAATTAAGCACAACATCTATAGCACATAGGAACAAAACTCTTTCATGTTTTACAAGGAGAGTGAAAATACATAAATCAGACAATGGAATGCTGAAAAGCATAGCATTCATCTTTAATTACCCAACTGGTCATCCTTACTAACCAGCATATACACACCAAAACTAGTACAATCATATGTTTAGTCCACTTCTAGCTAATTTACAATCAATGTCATTTTCTATTACTTTCCCATCTTGACTTCTATAGTAAAATAATTTCAACATAATGGCCAAAATGGGGACCACACAGACAGAACTGCATGAGGAAAATATTAAAATTTTATTTGTTTAGGTCAGTTTAATTTGGACCGTTGGATTTTGATCAGATCAAAACTCAATCGTTGATCTAATCAAGAAATTTGAGGTATAAATTTGGTTATTTTTTAAAAATAAATCAGAAAATTCAAAAAAAAAATTAGAAAATCTGGTCAACCCGTTTTCAGTCGACGACCCCAACCCAAACTGATTTCTGACCCGCCGGAAAACGCCATGGTTGCCGACGTTCTTAGTATGGGTTTGAAGCTCTTTCTTCCATCTTTTTATTCATATAGGTATTCTTGGATTTTGGATGATTTTAGGGATCAAATTGAATCGATTTACCTATCGGTTTTCAAGTTAAACCAACGGTGGTGCTCCGGCCATCGTCCGGCGACAGCGTGGGGTGGAAATGGTTGGATGTCACACCAAGGGTCGAACCCCTATGCTTTAGGGGACCGAGGAGCGATGACAGTGTCGGATTTGGCCGAAAACGTTTTTCGGCGATTTCGAGCCAAACGATAGCAAGTCGGGTTTTGGGATAGTTAGAAGAGTTGTTGACCTCATTGAGATCTTTCCAACAAGGTGTCAAATGCTCCCATCAGAGAAGTTTCCATCGAAGGCTGTGTGACTCACGCAGCACCGCCTGTGGAGTAGTGTGAGGGCCACGCGCTGTCGTCGACAACAGGACTCTGGCGAGGCGAAAATCAAAAAGTGACCTAGGGGTTTCCGAGATAGTTTCTGAGTTGATTTTTCAAATTTTTTATCGATATATAATATTAAATGACTCTGTTATTTATTCATGAAACCGTGATCGAGATTTTGACGAGGGAACTGAAAGGACCCAACCCCGGTTTAGTTGCCTAAACCGGA
The DNA here is from genome assembly GCA_946800695.1 of Geum urbanum. NCBI lineage: Eukaryota > Viridiplantae > Streptophyta > Magnoliopsida > Rosales > Rosaceae > Geum > Geum urbanum. Next base: position 18,976,529 of record OX327003.1, on the reverse strand, counting down.
ATCAAACCCTTTCGAAAACACGAACCAACAAAAATCGTAGAAATTTTGGCAGAGTTTCGTTACTAGCGTGGAATTACCCTTACCTACACGCGGAAAATACACTTCATCCTATGCCACAAAAATCAAACCGTGGGCACCAATCCCATCCGGATTTCTCAATATATCAACAGTAAAGTAAAACAATAAATATATCTATACTTTACTGAAATCCGGAGTAAAATCGTATAACATAAACAACAGATTAATCAGAGCGACCTCTAATATATAAACATATAAGTATACCACAGTAGGTAGAACAATAAACCTACTGGAAGAAACAAGGTAGCTCGAGCACTATGCCTCCGACCATGACGTGCGACACCAGAGCCTGAACTGCAAACTGGGCACGGAAACCGAAAAGACCAGGGGAAAGACATGAAAACTGTTAGAGTGAGTGGACGAAAATAAATGTCTTTCACCAAGTAATATGTACGTATAAAATCATATGCGAGTCAAATGCATGAAAATCAAATGGTACGTGAGGAGACGCTGACTATCACTCACGTACAGAGCATGCAACGTAAATATATCGCGGAATCTCTGATGGACTACCACGCGATAGCACAGTCTGAATCACGGGATCCCAGACCTACACGTGATTCCTAGCCAGAAAGGTCTCGGGTCAGGATATCTGTCCCCCCCCCCCGCAGCGTACTCGGAGATCAGCCGAGAAGCCAATGTGTATCGATACCACAACATATACTGAGACTGTACTCTGTGTAAACCAAATCATAAATCTTTTCCATGCACATGCATAAAACATAATATGTACGTATATATATATTCGTATACGTATATTCGTATATGCATAATCGTAAAACACATGCTCGTAAAATCATAATCAATCTGCATGCTCAAGTTCGTAAAACGTATTTAAAAGACTCGCAATCAATCCGTGAAAAGAAATGTCCAGTCACAGACTAGCGTAACGCGATACGCGTTAACCCGTGATCCGGCGAAAAGTCTCTCGCCAAACAGACGATCACGAACCCCTGAATAATCACAAAATTCACTTCTCAAAATCATAACTCGACAATACAAGACAAATCACGAGAAACCACCGTTCTCGGAAACACATAATCCGATCACGACAAACTGTCGAAAATCCGGAAATCACACCTCAATACCTCGCTGTAAGTTCGGACGCTCAAATCGAGAAACGAACCTCCCCACTGCGATGGGGGCGCGATTTCGAGTGAAATGACATGCAATTTGTCGAAAACCCAAAAAGTCAAACTGTTGACCGCCGTTGACCACCGCCCACGGCGGCGCCGCCACCCAAACGGAAAATTTCATGGCGGAGCAACCCCTATTCCACTCAAAATCATCCACTGAGAAACTTTGTCAACTGCATCGAAGGCCAATTCTCACTCTAACTAGGTCAATTTCAAGCAAAACCGAATTGGTACACAAATTTCAAATCCAAAATTCTCCAAGCACAAATCGAATTAGAACTCCATACTTACATGGTTAGAATCATGGAGAGGAGAGCTTCAAAGCCCACTACATCTTGAAGTTCAATTCGGCCAAAATCAAAAGCAACAAAAACCCCAAAATTTCACAAACTTTATCCCAAGTTTTCTCTCTCCATCATGAGCCACGCCATGCGTGGTGGCCGGCATTCACACAGGGCAGCCAAGCCGAGCAGAACTAACCTTATGCCGAGGCCTAGGGTGGCCGGAAGCCGTCGCCGCCGTGGAGCACCGCCGAGTACGTCGCCATCTCTTCCTCCACCGAGTTGACTCGGTCAACTTGGTCAACCTCCCAAAATGGTAAGTTTTGACTTGCCCAAAACAGCAGGTTTCTATTTATAGGCCTTCCTAAAATGGAAACTTCGTAATTATCTCTTCGACAAACTTCGTATATCCGTAACTTTCTCGTCGTAATTCCGATCCCGATAATTCTCGCGGCCACAAACTCATCTCGACATGTTCTTCAATAATCACCCGAAGTCAAACACATCGACCAAACCGATAAAAAGTCAACCATTCAACCCAACACATATTTAATCGACTAAACAATCAACAAACGGAAATAATCATAACTTAATCTTCGTAACTCAAAATAATACTCCGAAAGTTCCCACGAGCTCAAAATTAAATTCTAAACAACTTCCGTGAAGGAATCGAAACCAAATTCTCCACCGGTAATTTAGTCGCTAAGAATGCCACCATTTAAATCCGAAGTTCAAATATTCATAATTAATTCCTCGGTTGTCCAAATAATGATCCGGAACCGCCCACGAACTCGAAATCACACGTACAACGACTCTCGAGAAGAGACTCAGCTCCAATTCTTGGCCAATAATTAAGTCGTTATCAAACCTGGCGATTGAAATAATGTCGGAACTCTGCGACTACGCAGTAACTCACGTATATAGCTGATCATACTGCTGATTCTGGTCCGAGTCGTCACAAATCCACCCCCCTTAAAAAAAATTTCGACCTCGAAATTTTCGAGTCTGTCGGCTAAAAGTAGGAACGCTGCCTCTGTATATTGCTCAACTCTCAAGTGGCTATGTCAACTGAACAATTCTGACAACAGACTCCATAATAAGAGATAGCTCCGTGCTGAAATCTCTGTACCCTCAATCTCGAATCTGAACTGGCTCAATACAATGGCCAAGTGTTCCTGCATCAGGAACAGATAGGGTACACAACACGTAACAAACCTGAAACGTAGTTCCACAACACGGAACACAACACACACAAAAGCCAACACTATAGGCGATGCCGAACTATACGGCACAACACATACTCGCCTATGACCACATACAGATCAAAACAACATGGCAAATCACAACTTTGTCCACACACATCAACATAACTCACACATCGAACTCGAGCAATTATCAACCCATTTCCGCTAATCCGAAAGTTTGTGGTAGCACATTCCACAAAGTCCGAATCAAATGTCAACTCAAACTCAAACCAAACTCGCTCAAGCACAATGGAGTACAACATCATTCCTCAAAACGACATCATGCAACATCAAACTCATAGTAATCCACAAACTGGTACTGCAAGCAATCTCGAACAAGTGAAACTGCTGGTCCCAAATCCCTCGGAACTGCAATACCGAGGTCCACAATATACCCCCCAAGGTCTGAATAGTCTTCAAAGGTCGCCCACCAATCTGAGGCTAAGAACCGGTACTAACTGTAATATGGTCCCCAATGCTCGCTGCAAAGCTTGCCAACACTCGGTTGTAGCTGATTATCTCGATCAGCGAACTAGAACACAGGTACACCACGTGAATGGCCAACCTCCTTCAAACACAGCTATACCAGCCTGCCACTGAAATCTTTCCCCGAAAGTACAAGGAAACGTACTAAGTTCATCAAATGGTCCACAATAGCCTAACAACTGATATCACAAACCAAAGTGCATACAAACACACACAACCACAGCAACAATCGCCAAGTTTAACCGGAAATCTCAAATGGTTGACACTTCGTGGCAAGTCTCTGCCTCCTAGCCATCGCCAGTCGACATATGTGGCATCTGCACACACAAGCTGCTACATTCTTTTACAGGTTGCATCACGAGTAGTAAACTCGAAGTGTCGGACACATCTCTGCAACACTAGCGCCAAATGCGCGTAGACAATGAGCTTCACATCATCACACTCGAACTCAGCTCTCATAGCCCATAACTCGGCTAACACGGAAACTCGAGCTGCACACACATGAAACACTGAAATCCCGACTCTCGACTGAATGCATCAGCAACAACATCCCAGACGGATGGTCAAAATACAATCTCTAACCTTCTTGAACAAACTCTAAGGTGCAGCCATAGTCGTTAGTCGACCCCAACCATCTACACTGCCTCAAGCCCAAATCTGGCCGAGAATGCAAGTGGATGAAACTCAAGTGATCAATGTACGTCCTACACTGTGCTGCACGCCATAGCTATAGTGTCTCGAACTCTCTGATGCTAACATAAGGACAGCTACACTCAAATCACACATAAGATAAGTAGCTACATAAAGTTTCCACTGCCTGAATCATGAGTCACCGCTCTGCTACACAGCATCAAAACATAACCAAATCCAAATCTCGATGCATCGCCATAATCCACGAACTCATCACGATCATCAGGTAAGGTCAAAACCGAAGCAACGGTCAACCATCCTGCATGAGTAAGTAACTCTCCTTGCGTGCATCGAACCACTCGAACTTGACGCCTTCTTCGTCAATCTGGAAAGTAGAGTAGCAATCCAGAAAAATCCTGTACAGGCCGTCGGTAATAGCCTGCCGAACCCAAGAGACCCCTGATCTCTGGTACAATGGTAGGTCAACCCCAAATCAACATGGCTTCTATCTGATCAGGATCCACGCCAACTCCCTCGGATAACATCACGTGACCCAAAATCTTCACGCTAATCAACCAAAACTCACACTGGCTGAACTTCGCAAATAACTGATTATCTCGCGAAGTCCGTAAAACCGCTCACAATTACTTCAGGTGCTGGCCTACACTCCTGGAGTACATCAGGATGTTGCCAACGAACATAACCGCAACTTATCCAGAAACCGTCTGAACACCTGGTCCATCAAGTCCACACGATCTACGGGGGCATTGGTCAACCAAACAGCGTGACCAAGAACTCCTGATGCCCGCACCGAGATCCGAAAGCTGTCCAAACCACATCTAACACATCGATCCTTAATTGATGGTATCCGGACCCGAAATCAATCTTCGAAAAGACTGAAGCTCTCACAAGCTGATCAAACCAATCATCAATCCGAAGCGGAGGATACTCACTCTCCTCTGAAACGAATCAGGCTTCCGGTAGTCAATGCACCACCTCATCGAACCAACCAACATCCGTACACACAATGCAAGAGCACACCACGCACATACGCGGGGTCTCATGAAATCTCCTGAATTCTCCTCCAGCAACTCCTGGAGTCGAAACTGTAGCTCCATCAGCTCCGCTGGCTTCGAACGACAAGACGTCGGTAAAATGAGTCCAGCGCCCGGTACAAACTTAATGGTGTAGTCGGTCTCCCGAACTGGAGGAACACCTGGTAACTCCTCCGGAATACACCTGGAAACTCGGGAACCACCTCAATGTCACCAATGTCGGGCACAGCAACCGAAGTATCAACAACATGAGCTAAGCAAGCAACACAATCCGTCTCTACCACCATCCGCTCGACCATCACCGCGAAACAGTATCCCGGGAAAATCTGGTCGTCGGAACACAACCTCCTACTCGAGGCACTCGAACACAGCCAAATGCATCGTTAGTAAGTCTATACTCATAGTCACATCAAAACCACGATGTCCAGCTATAACAGATCCGCGGCTAACACATAACCTCCAACAAGGATCTCGCAACCTCCAGATGGATACAACACTCTCCAAAACCTCGGAAGTGGAGATACAGGTACAATAGCCATGGATGTCAAACAACAGTAACCTCAGAGAAAAGTCTGTCCTCAAACAAGGTCGTGGCACGAACTCCAACATGCCCAACTAACCGCCCACATCAATTGCGACTTGCTGAATAACTCATCAAAAAGACTGCGTTGGTCACACTCCAGAAACAGCATCATGACCTCCTCGTGAACTCTGAGCTGCTGAACTGCTTAAACAACTGGCTGAGGCCGCTCCCTCGTAATGTGACCCTCTTGGCCACCACAATAGCAACTGAGAGTGCTCCACGAACACAACTCACTGCAACACCTGCTGCGTGATAGGATCACCAACGATCGCCCAAACTCATGCCACAGGAGCAAGTCCGCTATGCTGTAATCTCCGCCATCGACAAACGAATCCTCTACTTGGTCTGATGACCCTCAACATAATCGAAAAGGCTACAGCCTGATGAAGTCACTGATCCTGAAGTGTCTAAACTCAACCTCATCAAAATCTCGACTAAATCCACTTTCCTCAAACCATCACATCGAAAACCGCATACACCTTTCCTTCTCAATAGCCCCGCCATTGAGTGCAACACACTAAGCTCGTCACGGATGTCTCGAGGCACAACAATCAGACTCTCTCTGATGCTCAGGTTCAAACTCATCTCGAACCTCGTACATTGCTCCCTCTGAAGCCACATAACTCGTGCAAATAGCGACAAACATGTGAACAATGCATCTCTGCCTCAGGTGGGTAAACACTCCACATTCGATTGCTGGGTAGCCTGATTAAATCATTACCGTATAAACAACACTCTGAATGTAGGCCATGGAGTCGCAACAGGAACTCACACAATACCAGCCCACCAAATACAATGATCTGACTCTGGCAAACATCAACTGCCACAATTCTCTGCTCTGAGGCGACATGTAGACGCTCATACACACACAACCAGGCAAACCGTGCCACACAAATCTCTGAACTCAGAATACTCATCCAAACCCAAAATTCACTGGTGAATCGCGCGTCAATTGATCCTCAATAGGATCCACAACCGTATCGACATGGAAAGCACGTCAAGGAGGCATCCTAATGAAATAAACATCGTTCACAACAAGGGGAACGTAATCATGGAACCTCAAATATTTGAAAGTATACAACACCCGGAATATTGATGAGTATCCGCCGGCCGGTCGGGTCACCATCCAGACATGCTGTACATTCTCAAATATCCTTAGTAAACACAACTATAGAAGTCTACAGAACCTACAACCAAATGCTCTGATACCAAGCTGAAAGGACCCAACCCCGGTTTAGTTGCCTAAACCGGAATCAAACCCCTTCGAAAACACGAACAGACAAAAACCGTAGAAATTTTGGCAGAGTTTCGTTACTAGCGTGGAATTACCATTACCTGCACGCGGAAAATACACTTCATCCTATGCCACAAAAATCAAACCGTAGGCACCAATCCCATCCGGATTTCTCAATATATCAACAGTAAAGTAAAACAATAAATATATCTATACTTTACTGAAATCCGGAGTAAAATCGTATAACATAAACAACAGATTACTCAGAGCGACCTCTAATGTATAAACATATAAGTATACCACAGTAGGTAGAACAATAAACCTACTGGAAGAAACAAGGTAGCTCGAGCACTATGCCTCAGACCATGACGTGCGACACCAGAGCCTGAACTGCAAACTGGGAACGGAAACCGAAAAGCCCAGGGGAAAGACATGAAAACTGTTAGAGTGAGTGGACGAAAATAAATGTCTTTCACCAAGTAATATATACGTATAAAATCATATGCGAGTCAAATGCATGAAAATCAAATAGTACGTGTGGAGACGCTAACTACCACTCACGTACAGAGCATGCAACGTAAATATATCGCGGAATCTCTCATGGACTACCACGCGATAGCACAGTCTGAATCACGGGATCCCAGACCCACACGTGATTCCTAGCCAGAAAGGCCTCGGGTCAGGATATCTGTCCCCCCCGGAGCGTACTCGGGGATCTGCCGAGAAGCCAATGTGTATCGATACCACAACATATACTGAGACTGTACTCTGTGTAAACCAAATCATAAATCATTTCCATGCACATGCATAAAACATAATATGTACGTATATGTATTCGTATACGTATATTCGTATATGCATAATCGTTAAATACATGCTCGTAAAATCATAATCAATCTGCATGCTCAAGTTCGTAAAACGTATTTAAAAGACTCGCAATCAATCCGTGAAAAGAAATGTCCAGTCACAGACTACCGTAACGCGATACGCGTTAACCCGTGATCCGACGGAAAGTCTCTCGCCAAACAGACGATCACGAACCCCTGAATAATCACAAAATTCACTTCTCAAAATCATAACTCGACAATACAAGACAAATCACGAGAAACCACCGTTCTCGGAAACACATAATCCGATCACGACAAACTGTTGAAAATCTGGAAATCATACCTCAATACCTCGCTGTAAGTTCGGACGCTAAAATCGAGAAACGAACCTCCCCACTGCGATGGGGGCGCAATTTCGAGTGAAATGACATGCAATTTGTCGAAAACCCAAAAAGTCAAACTGTTGACCGCCGTTGACCACCGCCCACGGCGGCGCCGCCACCCAAACGGAAAATTTCATGGCGGAGCAACCCCTATTCCACTCAAAATCATCCACTGAGAAACTTTGTCAACTGCATCGAAGGCCAATTCTCACTCTAACTAGGTCAATTTCAAGCAAAACCGAATTAGTACACAAATTTCAAATCCAAAATTCTCCAAGCACAAATCGAATTAGAACTCCATACTTACATGGTTAGAATCATGGAGAGGAGAGCTTCAAAGCCCACTACATCTTGAAGTTCAATTCGGCCAAAATCAAAAGCAACAAAAACCCCAAAATTTCACAAACTTTATCCCAAGTTTTCTCTCTCGACCGTGAGCCACGCCATGCGTGGTGGCCGGCATCCACACGGGGCAGCCAAGCCGAGCAGAACTAGCCCTATGTCGAGGCCTAGGGTGGCCGGAAGTCGTCGCCGCCGTGGAGCACCGCCGAGTACGTCGCCATCTCTTCCTCCACCGAGTTGACTCGGTCAACTCGGTCAACCTCCCAAAATGGTAAGTTTTGACTTGCCCAAAACAGCAGGTTTCTATTTATAGGCCTTCCCAAAATGGAAACTTCGTAATTATCTCTTCGACAAACTTCGTATATCCGTAACTTTCTCGTCGTAATTCCGATCCCGATAATTCTCGCGGCCACAAACTCATCTCGACATGTTCTTCAATAATCACCCGAAGTCAAACACATCGACCAAACCGATAAAAAATCAACCATTCAACCCAACACATATTTAATTGACTAAACAATCAACAAACAGAAATAATCACAACTTAATCTTTGTAACTCAGAATAATGCTCCGGAAGTTCCCACGAGCTCGAAATTAAATTCTGAACAACTTCCGTGAAGGAACCGAAACCAAATTCTCGACCGGTAATTTAGTCGCTAAGAATGCCACCATTTAAATCCGAACTTCAAATATTCATAATTATTTCCTCGGTCGTCCAAATAACGATCTGGAACCGCCCACAAACTCGAAATCACACGTACAACAACTCTCGAGAAGAGACTCAGCTCCAATTCTCGGCCAATAATTAAGTCGTTATAAAAACTGGCGATTCAAATAATGTCGGAACTCTGCGACTACGCAGTAACTCACGTATATAGCTGATCATACTGCTGATTCTGGTCTGGGTCATCACAGGAACTTCCGCCAGACCACATAGAGCTAGATGTGTACTATGAGTGGACATTTTATTTTCACTGTTATTTTGCAAGTCTACAATTATGCATTACAGTTATGCATTATTCAGATTATGCATTTACACTTATGCATTTTCATAGAGGCACATATCATTTTGTTTTATAGAGCATAGTTACAGTTGATGCATTAATGCACTGGCTTCTCGGCTTATCCTGAGACGCTCCGGAAAGGACAGGGACCTGACCCAAGGATTTACATAATACCCAGGAGTGCCAGAAACCTGACTTGGACAGTCTTAGGGCTTGAAGTCATTTGACCCAAGTCACAGCCTCCACACATCACATTGTACTCAGGATTCTCAAGAATCTGACCTGGATGTTTATATTTTTAGAATCGCATCATTTTACATAATGCCCAAGGATCTACATAATACCCAGGAGTGCCAGAAACCTGACTTGGAGTCTTAGGGCTTGAAGTCATTTGACCCAAGTCACAGCCTCCACACATCACATAGTACTCAGGAGTCTCAGGAATCTGACCTGGACGTTTATATTTTTAGAATCGCATCATTTTACATACATTTTATAGTGAAAGTGAAACATTATTTTCGTCCACTTACTGTAACAGTTTTATTATTTTATATGCATTTCCCTGGGATTTTCGGTTCTTTCTGTCCAGTTTGTAGTTTTTTTTTCATGAGGTAGCACGTCATCGACGGAAGCGTAGAGTTCGTGTTAATGTACTTATCTAGTAGGTTCCTAGCTTAATTTGCTATTCCTGTATATTATAAAAATTAGAAGTCACTATGAATACTGTATACAGTTTACTTTAGTTTGTTTCAGTCTTCAGATTTCTTATCACCTTCCGTAAACAGTATATATTTCTAGTGACTTCAGTGTTTGGTTGATTTGAGAAATACGTATGGGATTTGGTGCGCACGTTTATTTTTGTGGACCATTTTAGAATGTGGTTTCTTTGCAGGTTTTGCGTTTCTTGAATTTTAGAGCAAACTCTAGCAATTTTTTTGTAAGTTCTGTAGTCGTTAGGGCCTAATTCTGGTTTAGGCAACTAAATCAGGACCGAATCCTTTCAATTGGTATCAGAGCATAAGATATAGGTTCTGTAGACTTCCATAGTTGTGTTAATAAGGACATTTGAGAGTGCACAACACTTCCGGAGTGATGGCTCGACCAGCCGGCGGATCCCCATCAACGCTCACAGTGTTGTATGTTTTTAAATTTTTAAGATTTCACGACAATATCCTTCTTATTTTGTTGACTAATGTGTTTTTTTATCCATAGGAGATGCCTCATAGATGTGGAACCTGCACTGATAGGGCTGAGGATTATGATGAGGATCAGCGAATGTGAGACTTGCTAACCTGAGTTTTTCGTTTAGACGAGCGTTTTGATCCTGTAGCAAAGACGAAGATAGCTAGAGCAACCATATTTCCTGGTTCCACAGATCCTGAAACATGTGCGGCTTGGATAGTCCAGGTGGACCAAGTATGTGAACGACTTCACTTTACTCTAGAGCAAAGGACTATAGCAACTGTTGGATTACTTGAGTCAGACGATTATTTTTGGTGGGCTAGTACTGAGAGGGTTTCTGATGACACCCCATGGCCTACATTCAGAGAATTGTTTATACGCCAATATTTTAACCAAGCTACCCAGCCGCGGAAGTATAAAGAGTTTAATAACCTAAGGTAAGGCAGTATGTCAGTGCTTAAGTATTGAAACAAATTCACTTGTTTGTCTCGATGTACGTGTGATATGGTTGCGACTGAAGAATCCAAATGCAGAAGGTTTGAGTTAGTTCAGAATCTTAGCATTAAGGGGACCTTGACAACCATGCCTCGGGATAAATTTGATGAGTTTGTTAGTACATTAATCAGAGGCAAGGATGTAGAAAGGGAGAGATAATTACAGTTTCTGTCTTGCCACTTTAAAGAAGGTGGACCCAACCAGGCTCCTTCAAAGTGATTGAGTTCAGGTACATCAGGCTAAATCTCTTCTTCCGGTAGTGGACCTTATTGATTTCTAAGGTAGGAGCCAGAGATGGAGAAGGAATCGACCTCAGAGACAATAATCAAGTTGGAGTTCTAGTGGATCGAGTTACACTCGGTGTCCATATAGCACACCAGCTACACAGAGAGTGTTTCCATTGTGTAATACATGTAACTGACGCCATTTGGGTCAGTGTCAGCAGGGCATTAGAGGTTATTTTATTTGTGGCCAGGAGGGTCACTTTGTTAAGGAGTGTCCACATAGGGGCACTTATGGTGGTTCATCCGCCTATAGTTCAAATGGAGATCAGGATACCACTTCTACAGTTCGGTCAGCGCAATCCACAGGGCAAGCAAATCAACAGAATCGTAATCAACATGGACGACCATCTGGATAGGCCCGAGTGCATGGCATGACTCAACGTGAGGGTAGAGCTTCCCTAGAGGTTATCATCGATACGTTATATGCTTTTGGTTATCTAGTCCTTACTTTATTAGACCCAGGGGCTATGCATTCCTTTATGTCATATAGACTGACATCTTTGGCCATTATATATACCTGCATCTCTACTTCCAGAAATGTGGTGGGTGTTATATCTATCTGGTGAGGTTGTGAGTGTCGGATGAGTGTATAGGGACTACGAGATATTCATAGGAGGGTATGTGGTAACTGTGGATTTGATGTTGTTAGACATTGTAGATTTTGATGTAATTTTGGGGATGGACTTCTTAGAGGCTCACTGGGTAGTCTTTGATTGTCATGAAAAGGAGGTAGTCTTTAAAAGTCCACAAAAGCCAGAAATTTTGTTTCGTGGTGAAAGAAATACTTCTCCACTCGATTTAATTTGGGCGATAAAAGTAGAGAAGATGTTAAAGAAGGGTTGTGAGGTATATTTGGTAAATGTGATCAATACAGAAGTTTGTGCGCCGAGTATTGGGAATATTCTAGTAGTTTGTGAGTATCCGGATTTATTTTCAGTGGACTTAGCTGGGTTACCTCCGATGAAGGACATTGATTTCACCCTTGAATTGCTTCCAGGTATGGTCCTATTTCTCAAACAGCATATCAAATAGCCCCAGCAGAGTTGAAGGAGTTACAGGTTCAACTGCACGAGTTGATCAATAAGGATTTTATTCAACCCAGTGTTTCACTCTGGGGTGCTCCAGTATTTTTCGTGAGGAAGAATGATGGTTAGATGAGGTTGTGCATTGACTATCGAAAATTGAATCAAGTCACGATGAGGAATAAGTATCATTTACTATGGATTGATGATTTGTTCAATCAACTAAAAGAAGCTACAGTTTTCCCAAAGAGGTAACTCAAGTTAGGATACCATCAACTTCGGTTCAGGGAATTAGATGTTTCTAAAACAACCTTTCGATCGCGCTATGGGCATTATGAGTGACTTGTCATGCATTTTGGCTTGACAAATTCCTCAGCCGCTTTTATGGACCTCATGAATCAAGTCTTTAGTCGATACTTGGATAAGTATGTCATTGCATTTATCAATGGTATCTTAATATATTCCAAGGATGCAAAGCAACATAGGAAACTTTTACATGCTGTTTTGCAAACATTGCGAGATTCTCAGTTGTATGCAAAGTTTAGCAAGTGTGAATTCTGGCAGGATAATGTGAAATTTCTAGATCATGTGATTTCAGCTGAGGAAGTTATTGTTGATCTAGATAAAATTGAGGCGATGTTGAATTAGAGCAGACCTACAAGTGTAACTGAGATAAGAAGGTCCTTGGGTTTAACGGGTTACTATCGCCGTTTTGTATAAGACTTTTCACGGATTGCGGCTCCACTTACCCGATTGACAAAGAAGGAGGTCCAATTTGAGTGGTCAAATACCTGTCAAGAAAGTTATCTGACGTTGAAGGAGAGATTGACCACAACACTAGTGTTAACATTGCTTGACAATAGTCGGAAATATGTTATTTATAATGACGCTTCGAAATTGGGCCTAGGTTGTGTTTTGATGCAGAATAGCAATGTCGTTGCATATGGTTCTTGACAACTGAAGCGCCATGAAGTTAATTATTCCACACATGATCTTGAGCTAGCCGCCATTGTGTTAGCATTGAAGACTTGGAAGCACTACTTATATGGATTGTAGTGTAAGATTTACACTGATCACAAGAGTCTCACTTACCCGCGTACTCAACTAGATATTAACATGAGGCAACGAAGATTGATGGAGTTAATTATTAATTATGACTGTACTTTCGAGTACCATCAAGGAAAAGCCAATGTCGTTGTTGATGGTCTTAGTCAGAAATCTGGAGCCTCTCTATTTCATGTATGTGTTGCAACAATATCACTTTTACCTGCATTGCAAGCTACGAGAGCAGAATTGGAATGGAGAGATGATGGAGTACTGTTAGCTAGTTTTCAAGTCTGACCAGTGTTATTTAACCAGGTGCGGGGAACCTATGATGCAGATTAATATCTATTAAGTAAAAAGAATATGATTCAAAATGGAGAACTAACAATGTTTGAAACTAAGGAATGATGGTACCTTAATGTTTAAAGGAAGATTGTGTGTTCTGAGGAATGAACTGAATAAGGAAATACTTGATGAAGCTCATTGTTCGTCTTATTCCATGCATTCGGGTAGTACGAAAATGCTTCAGATACTTAAAGCTTACTATTAGTGGCATAATATGAAGAGAAAAATAGTAATCTATGTGAGCAAGTGCCTTATTTATCAACAGGTGAAGACTGAGCGGCAGAAACCTGCTAGAAAACTTCAACCATTAGAGATTCTAGTTTGGAAGTGGGAGCACATTACCATGGATTTTGTATATCAATTACCTCGTACATCCAACGGTAATACTGGCATTTGGGTAATTGTTGATCGCCTTACGAATTTTTTATTAGGGGATATAATGTAACGACCCGAACCAAAATTACGCATAAATCGACACGAATTAGGTTTATCGCTAGTTAGTCGTATCATGTGATTTGTTAACGACTTTTTCATCGAACGAGAACTAGATTTTATTTTCTACACGGAAGTCATATAGTATTTTATTTCGATCTTGTAGGAATTTTCGGTGAATTTTTTGGATAAGCGAGCTATTTTTATGATTTTTTGAAGTCTACGTGAGAAAACTATTAAAAAATATATATTTATGTCTGTTTAATCTAGACCGTTGGATTTTGATCAGATCAAATCTCAGCCATTAATCCGATTAGGAGCTTGGGGTATAAAATGGGGTATTTTTTTTTAGAATAAATCAGAAAATTCAAAAAAATCATGAATATCGGTTGGCCCATTTTCAAGCGAGGACCCCAACCTGACTGATTTCTGACCCGTCAGAAAATACCATCGTTGTCGGCGTTCTTGGTATGTTTTTAAAGCTCTTTCTGCCCTCTTTCAATTCATATAGGTACTTTTGAATTTTGGGTGGTTTTAGGGGTCCAATCGAATCGATTTACGCGTTGGTTTTCGGGTTAAACCGACCGCGGTGCTCTAACCACTTTTCGACGACGGCATAGGGTGGAAATGGTTGTGTTTCACTCCAAGGGATGAACCCCTATGGTTTAGAGGACCGAGGAGCAACGACGGCGCCGGATTTCCTTGAAACTTTTTTTGGCGATTTTCGGGTCGGTGACGTTTCAGGTCATTTTCAGGCCAAACAGCGGCGAGTCGGGTTTTGGGCTAGTTAGAAGAGTTGTTGGCCTAGCTGAGATCTTTCTAATGAGACATCAAACACTCCCATCAGAGCATTTTCCATCGAAGGCTATGTGACTCACGCGGCCCTGCCTGTCGAGGGGCGTGATGGCCACGCGTTGTCGTCCACAGTAGGGCTCCGACAAGGCAAAAATTCAAAATTGACCGACGGGTTTTCGGGATAGTTTCTAAGTTGATTTTCTCACGTTTTATCGAATTAAAATATTAAATGAATCGATTATTTATTCAGGAGACCGTGATCGAGATTTTTGCGAAGGAATTTTCACCGGACGTAGAGTTATATGTGTATTGTGAGTGTGCACTTTATTTTCACTGTTATTTTGCGAGTCTACAATTATGCATTTACAGTTATGCATTTTTTCAATTAAGCATTTACGATTATGTATTTTCCTAGAGGAACATATGATTTTGTTTTATACAACATAGTTACAGTTGATGCATTCATGCACTGACTTCTTGGCTGATCCCCGAGACTCCGGGAGGACCAGGGATTTGACCTGAAGATTTACATAGTACCCAGTAGGGTCAGGTACTTAATCTAGGCAGTCTTAGGGATTGGGGTTGTTTGACCCAAGTTACAGCCTCCTCACATCATATAGTACTCAAGAGTCTCAAGAATCTGACATGGATGTTTATATTTTTATACTCACATCATTTTACATATATTTTATAGTGAAAGGCATAATAATTATAGTTTTTAGTTTAAAGTGAAACATTATTTTCGCCCACTCACTCTAACAGTTTTATTATTTTATATGTCTTTCCCTGGACTTTTCGGTTTCCTCTACCTAATTTGCAGTTTTTGTCCTGAAGTAGGACGTCATCGACGGAAGCGTAGCGTTCGTGTTACTGTACTCATCTAGTATGTTCCTAGTTTAACCTGCTAGTCCTGTATATTATATAAATTAGAAGTCACTCTGAATAGTGGATACAGTTTACTTTAGTTTGTTTCAGTCTTTGGATTTCTTATCACCTTCTGTAAACAGTATATATTTCTAGTGAATTCCGTGTTTGGTTGATTTGAGAAATCTGGATGGGATTTGGTGCCCACGGTTGTTTTTGTGGACTATTTTAGAACTGTGGTTTCTTTGTACGTAGGTTTTGGCTTACTTGAATTTTAGAGGAAACTCTAGCAAAAAAAATTTAGGTTCTGTCATCGTTAGGGTTTAATTCCGGTTTAAGCAACTAAATTGAGGTCGGGTCCTTTCAATGAGTCTTAGAGCGAAGAAGGAGCTGGAGCTCTCAAACTCCCTCGTCCCTAGTGCTTGCCCTTTTGGGCTGTCTTTCGACGAAGAGTTATAACCTTTTCGAAAGTGTTATAAAGAGGAATTTGCTAACATAAGAAAATACCATTCTAGACAGCAAATTAATGAGAAACAGAACACTGAATTGAACTCATATTGATTTTTTTTTTGGTATTTCAAAAATAAAAAACAAGATCAAAACATATGTAACTCAATACTAATAATTTACATTTACAAACCGTAAATAATTTACATTTACAAATTAAAGGATGAAAGGAAAGGAAGAAGGAATCCAAATTCACCCACTTAATAAACTGCAAAGCTTCCTAGTTGTATAATCCATGACTGACAAAGATGGGCCCCAAAATTTGGGTACATAAACAGAACCTCAGATGAGAGGGTTTTAAAATCCTAAATTGAGTTTCTTCCAAAGTTCGAAGATAATCACATTGGACATGGTGTAGACTCCAACTTTTATAGTACATACTGAAGCTACCTAGCTACTGGTCTTCAATTCATTATACAATCCTAACATATATATAGTTGTAAATTATAAAAAGAGTTACGCATATAGCATACTTTTCAACTACAGAGTACAAATTTCCACATATGCATTATAGCCAAAATGATCACTTTTGGTGAAATTCCCAAACTCCTTTCAGAAAAAACAATAATATAGTCTGATAGTTCATGGAAAACTACATATATCATATTTGTAAATGAGAAAAATTAGATACAGATACTTCCACTCTCTACTTCACATTATATTATATGAGTATCGCAGTCTCTGTTCAAACTATAATCTACAACTTGTCAATGGTTGAAGCAGAGACAAAAACTGTAATGGAGATGAAACTATTACATGATGGTCATAAAAAAGATAAAATTAAAACATAGTTAGCTAGGACTTTCCTTCAGATCTTTTATTTGAAGATCTACAATCTAGTTTGAAGTACAATATTAATTCGATCAGCGAAGTAAATGTGCAATCCAAAGACAAAAAAAACAAAACCTACCAAGTCACGACCCATAATAATTTACAACCTGCCAACATCCAAAACATCAAAATGTTCCAACTTGATTCAAACCTAGAAATTCCAATGACTACCCAAATACAAATATCCACAAAAAATTACAAAACTTATCTCAATTGATCAAAACTACACCAAAAACTCAAACTTTCACCTCTATTTTATAAGAAGTTAGTCAATGAAGGGTTTATTTGGGTTTGGGTCTTACTGTAGCCGTAATATGAAATCTAGAGGGAATCAGATCTGAGATATCGTGAGGAATGCTTAGATGACAATGATTAAACCCATGTGAGTTTTCAATTCAGTAATCCAAACTGATCGAGTGAAACAAAATAAGGAGCTAAAATAATAGAAGACAACGATTAGAAGCAAACAATATCTTTTGAAATTAGAAAACAGGATGTCCAAGAGAAGCACAGACTTAGTGCATTGATCAACTTGGTATACAACTAAACTCAGCCATCATGCATAGGCCTATTAATACAACAAAGAGCTTCCATTAATCCAAAATCACATAATCGAGCTAAAACAACTATAGAAAATCCATGGATACTTGTGTAGAACTTTCACAGCCAAACAAATTATATTTCATAAGAGGAATTTCTCAAAATCAGTTTCTAAATATCACTTTGTTGCGAGACGGTAAATGAAGATCAGAAAGCAAAAGCAAAAACCACACTAACCAAAATTGGAGCGAATCAGCACAAATTGAAAACATAAATTTGTAGGAAGAATGAAGATTAACTTTTGCAGAATGTAAGATAAGAACGCTCCTAAAGCACATAAAAAGCACCAACTCCATGATATAGCTATCATATCCTATTGTAAGTAGACAAAAATTCAAATACAGCAGATGTGGGTGTTTATTAGTGTTCAACTTCTACTCATATCCAGATGAGATTGAAGTGATAATCGACAAATTGAACGATGAAAGGAGGAGCGAGAAGCAAAGTTGAGTTGAAATATTAGAATGTAGCAATCAAAATAACCGAAAGTACATCTAATTTTAATTATACATCATCAATCATATATCAACACCCATTTATCTATTGATCTACTAAATACCATATGCATTCAAATCTAATTGCATTCAAACACTTTGAAACACACATATATCTAATTGCATACCAATGCCAGCCGACACACACATGCATTCGTATCCCAACACCATACCCAGAAACAAATTGAAATTATATATATATATGATTTATAGAAAGAAAGGTAAAGGAAAATCAAGAGAGAGAGCAAGAGAGTCAAAGAGAGAACTTGTACGTGAAGGTAAAGCTTGCTTTTCTCTCTCAGAAATGAAAATCAATCCGTACGTGAAGGTGAAGCTGGGGATGTAGAAGTTCATGACCAAAGTGGTGAAGAAGACCTTAAAACCATGTTGGGACAAAGAGTTCTCATATAAAACAACAAAATTCAGATCACATTCAAAATCAAAATCGGAAACGAACCAAAATCACAAATCAAAATCGGGAACGAACCGGGTACCTTTTGATTTCTGGGTGAGGGAGCTACAACGTGATCATCCTAGGTGAGGGAGCTACAGCGAAACAGGTGAGAGACGGAGAGCTAAAAGCAATCGGGTTGAGACCAAAATGGGAGGGCATCAGATTTTGAGATATTTATCCAAAGTAGTGGCAACAGCTTCACAAACGAGAGAGAGAACGTGATTTTGGGTAGATTCTGTCCAAAACAGTGATCGCAACTAAGAGAGAAAACGGGAACGCACACGCTTCGCACCAATCGCATGGGCTGAAGAAAAATGACCAACAAAGCAATATGCAACAGTACAGGTGAACAATATCGCGACTGCTAGTAAATATATGACGAGTACCGAGACAAAAAGCACCTGCAGACAATTTTGATACCCTTAAACCAAGTTAAGTACACATGTCGTGGCTCCCATGAGGCTACCATTATATATTATGATATCAAATAATTTCATGTACATTATAAGAAAAGCCACGAAAAAGAAAATTCATATACATACTAGCAAAAATCTACGCCCGATGTGTGTGAAAAAAAGCCCAAGGTAAAACTGAAGGAATCTAATTGTTTGTGCTGATTTTTCTCTAATGTTTTTTATTTTTTTTATCCCTTGGTTATTAAATAATATTGCTTTAGAGTTATAAAAAAGGAAGGACATTTTAAGGTATTTCAAATGTTCTACCTCATAACTGTCATAAGTATCTCATAAATGTCATAAGTATCTTTTGCTAATTAATATTTGCTTAATTAATCATCCGATGGGTGTGGGAGGAGTAGGTGTTTTTCTTGGAGATGAAAAACTTAAATCGTCCGTTTATCTTTTTTTAATAAGTATGTTGATATTGTTTTACTCTATTGCCCTTTTTTAAAATTAAATTCTATTACATTGAACTTATATATTAATATTAGGTATATTCAATGGCATTATGAATATTTGATCGAATAAGTGTAAAAGCTTCATCTCTCTTATTTAAGAGATTGGTCAAACATTCATAATGTCATTGAATACCCCTTATAATATATAAGTTTAATGCAATAGAATTTAATATATGCTCATTCGATTTGTGCTTCAAGAATATACAAAATAAAATGAAGAGATTTTTTGTATTTGAAGAAAATATATATATAAAAAAGAAGAACTTATCATCAAACTCGGTAATGCAAAGCATCTTGGTTATAATTAAGTACGTTTGAGAACAGATGATTACTTAATGGAAAGAAAAAATTTTAGATCGTTATCATTAGCAGGTGCATGCGGAACTCGAACAAACTATTAATTTTCTCGACAAGAAAATTAATTAAAGTAGCTCACTACACCAAAAAGAGTTTCACATAACCATTGTTCATTGTCTGATATAGATCTGGGTTGTTGTTTATTGAGCTGAGGAGAGAAGTCATATCAGACAATGGTTTGAACCATTGTGCAGAACTAAATTGGTCAACACTTTATTGGGTATAAAACTATTGTCTGAGTACATATGAGAAAATACGTTTTTTTCGATAAAAATAATTGTTTAAGTAAAAATGAGACAATACTTTTATATCAAAATTTTGTTGTGTGTCATATTTTAGTCAATAGAGATTTATCTCGTAACTTAATGTCAAGTTTTATCAGACAATTGTCTTTTAAACTATGTTGATTGTTATATTGTTCTCTTAGACAATACACTTTATTCAAAATTGAAATTGCGTTGCACGTAATATTTTTAGATTTCACAATGCACCTGTATGAATGTTATCTAACACCATATACAAAGCATTAACATTCAGCAAATATTCATTGATCATTCATAATTAACATTTAGAAATATCTATAGTAGTGTGACAAAATATACAAAGAAGATGCCTAAAAGAGCTATTACAAATTTAAGACTTAGCAACTTGAAAACATTGCTAGAGATCGATTACAAAATAACCCATTTGCCTGTTCCAACTCTTCCTCTCCAAATTCAGCTTCTTTTCTAGATAAGTCTCAAAGATGACCATTAGCAGAAGCCATTTGTAGGGCTGTTAATACCGAATCGAAAACCGAAAAAAAATCGAACCGAAAGTGAACTGTAACCGAAAAAATCGAAATCGAACAAATACCGAACCGAAAAACAAAAAAACCGAACCGAACCGAAAAATTCGATTCGGTTTCGGTTTTCATCTCCAAAAAAACCGAAAAAACCAAACCGAATCGTTTGAACTGAAATGAATAAAACGACGTCGTTTTACAAGTGTCAATCAAGTTTGATGTTGTTGGGTATGTTGTTGAATATCTCTCTTTGTCCCATATGAAAGTAGTATTTGGTATGTGCCATAATTTGATACTTAACAATGATTATTGGGGTTCTTGTGGGTTTAAGAAAATGAATGCTAAGTTGCCAAAGAAAAACTCCCTAGCTGAGAAAGTGAGAATTGTGGACAAGTTGAGTATAGTTTGAGAATGGATTCAATTGAGTGTTTTTATGTGATATTTGTATTGTATTTTTATTTGGGTGGACTGTAGATTGTTTTAAACTTGGACTATGGAGTGTGGACTTTGGTTTATGTTTGTTGATGTTTGAAACTTTGAATTTGTGATGTAAACTTTCGGTAAACATTTGGCCATTTGCTATGGTTTGAAACTTTGAATGTGTGATTTGTGACTAATTATATTTGTTGTAGTTTGATTTGACATAAACTATGTTTCACACTTTCACAGAGTTATTGAAAAAGAAGATCTTCGAATTTTCGAAACTAATAGAAAGAAATAGTATTTTTTTTAGAAAGTTTTTTTTATTTAAAAAAACCGAAAAAAAAACCGAACCGAACCGATTAAAAAATACGATTCGATTTTCGGTTCGGCCTAATAACCGAATCGTTTGTACCGATTAACAGCCCTAGCCATTTGTAGTGCTGCAATCAAAAGTCAATTCATCTAGGTCAAGCATAATTTGATACATAAGCCTACTACACCGAATGTTCAATGATATCTTCAAAATATACGGTGGAATTGATGAACAAAACAACAAGTTTAGATAAAGATAGAGGTGTCAGCAGGTACCAATGTTCAATGACAAGCCTCTCCCACTACAAGTAGACATAATAAAGTCATGACATTTCACATTTCCGCTAATTCAACCAATAGACTGAAAGAAACACCATTTTAGTATGTTACCTCCAACCAAACAAACCAGACATATTCCATTGATTAACACGCTATTTGATCATCTACATTACTCCACAGGTTCGAGAAACTATACACACACAACCACACATTTAATTAACAATCTAACACACCGTCAAACTTCTACTTTACAATTATACAAGAGAAATAGAAACGACAATTTATAAAGAGTAGCAATAGATTGTATAGAACACCACATAACCATATATATGGACATCGAATGGAATTCATCTGACTGGTTATTCAGTAACTTTCATACCAGAGAGATAAACTCGGCTTTGAATCACACTGCCTCTAACCCAAAAACCAGGCATCACAATGAGATCAACTTTAGGCTTTTGATCACTATCATCCATTATCATATTATTCACCACGCTTTCCATGTAAACCCTCGAGAATTCACTCCCCTGTTAACATGAAAGATCTCAAACACAAGAATCAAAAGAAAAAACCAACCTATGTTATAGACGAGTCGGGTGCCAAGAGCTCGCAAATTTCAACACAGCTTATCACAACACAGACGATCACCAAAACTCAGAAAACTATATTCAAATGTTTTACACAACACTAAAACGTTTCAACAAATTATCCAAAGTTTTTTACAGACAATCAAAAAGGCCTCGAATTTTAACTACAGTTATGTTAGTTCATATAACAAAAGATCAATACATCATAAATATCAAAATTTACTCGAAGACTAACCAAAAATCAAAAAACTCACATCATATAGTTATGTTCGTTCACTTTCCCATCTGGGGTTGTGGACACCTTGACTTTCTTTATAATCAGCTCCAATTCTAACGTTGGCATTTTTATTCGTTGGAATGGGTACCCGCAGGTATTATTCCGTTTTTAAAATTCGCGGACGTGTAAAAAAATTATTCCGTTTTGTCAATGGACAAGTAATGGATATTTTTTAAAATATCCGATAATTAAACGGACAGGTATGGGTATACCCGCGGGTACCCATTACCAAATAAACCCTCAGTCTCACATACCCGCGGCCCCTCTTCGCCGCCACCTCCACCCATCTGTGTCGCTTATCTCCGCTCCTCTGCGCGATCAATCGCCGCCCCAAAGGCCAACAAGACCACCGAGGAGCTCAAGTCATTCACTCTTCAAAACAGAGCAAGTCAGCAAGACCGAAATTCATTTGGCCGACCTAGATTTCTCTGTCCGGTGAGTCTCTTTTTGCTCCCTTCTTTTCTCAGCTTCCGCCAAATTGAACTAGTCTACGCGAAGTTGAAGAACCCAATTTTTTGATTCAATTATTAGGTTTTTGTAGGGGTCTCTGAAATTTGTGAGTTTGATTCCTCTCTGTGGTTTGTGTGATGGATAGTGTCATCCTCATGTGTTTAAGATGAGATTTTACTCCGTATTAGAAATAAAAATATATGCAGTGCTTTGTATAGTTGGTCTGAAATTTACTTGTGTGAGAACTTTTGTGATAGTAGTCATTTTTTATGAGGACTTTCATTACTGTATGTTGAGTGTTGACTGTGTTGTTGATTTTGTTATGATGGATGATGGATCATGATCATTTCGTAGCTTCGTATATGGAAAGTCTGTACCGGTTTTATGTAATTTAATGAAGATGTTTATCTGAACCAAATGATCTTAATTTTTCCTTTCATTGATGTTTACGAATTGAATTACTTTTTTGATTTGTTTATGAATTGAAGCCATTATAGCACGTGTTGGTTAAAGAAACAGTTAAAGAAGAAGTTAAATTTAATTATTTCAAATCCAATTAGGTTGAATCAATACAACTCTGACAAGATTTCTTAGGATCTGTTTATGTTGGAATCTTCTGATAATGTTACGATGATCATGTTTATGATGCGTATGATAATGATGAGCTAATAGTTAGGGGTGAAACTGAACCGAGGATGAGTAGGATGAGATTGGGTGTGACTTACTACATTAATGAAAGACTTTTGTGGAAGAGTGGCTTACTATTTTTTTTTACTTATTGGCTATAATTGATTTTTACTGTACTAATTATTTGAATCATTTTTGTTATTTGAAGGAATGTCAAATAACAATGGTAATTATGATGTAATGGCGGAGAGTATTGATACATCGATTCAATCTAGAAAGAGGAAGACCTTGATTGTATGTGATCATTTTGATAGAGTCAAAGTTAATGGAGAAGACAAAGCAATCTGCAGGCATTGCAAGAAGCCTTTGAGTGGGAAGTCTACCAATGAGACAAATCACTTGAAAAGCCACATCAAGTCATGCAAAGGATTAGAAGGTACACCAAATACAAGAATGGAAGGCTCTGCTCGTTCAAGCAAGTTCGATGAATCTTTTGTTAAAAAAGAGCTAGCCAGCATGATCATCATGCATGAGTACCCACTGTCCATTATGGATCATGTGGGGTTCAAGAAATACTCCAAAGCACTATGACTTTCTTTTGGGGTTCCTTGTCGTAACACAATCAAGAAGGAGATCTTCAAAATCTATGACATCAAAAAGGAGAAAACAATGGCATTGGTTGAAATGAATCATAGTACAATTGCATTGACTCCGAACATGTGGACTGCAAATAACCAAAGGACTGGATTCATGGCACTCACAACGCACTTTATCGATGATTCTTGGAAGTTGCAAAGTCGACTTTTGAGGTATCTATGCTTATATTTTTGGATACAGAATTTTCGCTTACAAACAATGTCAAAATGTGCAAATCAGAGCATTATAACCATGCCAAGAACATGAACAGACTAATTAACTAAGACGAGGAATAGCTATCTGAAAAGTTCCTAGTCTGTAATTTAGAAATCCACTTGCTTGTTCAGGTGGAAATATGTAAACTGGTCGAACTCTAATTGCATTGATTGTACGTTGTTCAGATGTCAATACATAAATTTTTGTAAGAGTAGCAATCTAGCCAACTCCATTACATAGTCTTGTCGATCACTTAAGCCAAGAAGCAAATGAACGAGTTGGTTTAACTAGTTCCTATAACTTCTGATCATCTTCTTCTTGTCCCAAATTAAATTGATGATCATAGTTCAATATCGTATACCCGGCTGAATTCTATAGTAGATCAATGATGCTCTCTTTATATGATCTGTTTCTTTTGATTAGCTTAAGTTTCAAAGCAAATAGCAAGGACAATGTATCAAACTGAAGGGGTGGACTGTAATACATAAATATGTCTATTGATATATCATGCTTCTTTGATATCTTTAATTAATGTTGTATAATTTATCTTGTGTTTTAGGTTTGTCCATGTTTCTTGTCCATATGATATGGATACTATAGTGTATTGTTTGATTGTCCATATGGTTGGAATATTCAAGAAAATTTGTTGACTTTGTCTGTGGATAATTGTTCGACAAATGATGTTATGATTGACTTGTTCAAAACTAGTTTGGACTCTAGTTCATTATTGGTTCATGGTGAATTTCTGCATATGCGTTGTGCTGCACATATTCTGAATCTAATAGTAAAGGATGGTTTGGATGTGATCCGTAACAGTATATAGACTATTAGAGCTAGTGTTGCTTATTGGATGACTGGTCCAAAAAGGGAAGAAATATTTTTTACTATTGCTAGTGAGATGCATGTGCAGTGTTGAAAGGACTCAACCCCGATTTAGTTTCCTAAACCGGAATCAAACCCCTTCTGAAAACACGAACCAACAAAAACTATTAAAATTTCGGCAGAGTAACGCTACTAACGCGAAATTGCTTTTACCTCCACCCGAAAAATAACACTTCATCCTATGCCACAAAAGCCAAACCGTGGGCACCAATCCCATCCGGATTTCTCAATATCATAACAATAGCAATAAACAGTAAACATAACTGTATAATATAGGAAGTTCAGGAAAAACCACATAAAACATGTATCAGTATCGTATCAGAGCGACCTCTAGTGTATATATACAAAATGTACAACGGTAGGCAAAACAAGAAACCTACTGAAAAAGAAAGGTAGCTCGAATAACTAGCTTCCGACCGCGACGTAAGACACCAGAATTCGAACTGCAAACTGGGCACGGAAACCAAAAAGCCCAGGGGAAAGACATATAAACTGTTAGAGTGAGTGGACGAAAACAAATGTCTTTTGCTGAATAATATATGTTATAAAAACATATGCGAGTCAAAATGAATGAATATGATATAGTACACGAGGTGAACCCAAACTCCTTTAGCGTACAGAGAATGCATAGAAAAATCCCACGGGGTCACTCATGGACACATCCGTGCTAGTACAGTCCGAATCACGGGATCCCAGACCCACACGTGATTCTAGCCAGAAAGGCCTCAGGTCAGAGGTCTGCCCCCTCCTCCCCAGTAAACATCATCGGGAATCAGCCGGGATGCAAGTGTATCGATACAACAGTATATACTGTGACTGTACTCTGTGTAAACCAAATCATAAATAGTTCTATGCAAGTGTATAAAGCATAATGTAAATGTATATATGTAATACATAATTATATAAGCATATTTGTCGATGCATAATCGTAAAACACATGCTCGAATAAATCATAATCGCATATGCATGCTCATGCTCGTAAAACGTGTATTAAAGACTTGCGACTAATCAGTGAAAAGAAATTGTCCACTCACAGACAAGCACAACGCGCAAACGCACTAATCCCGAAATCCAGCGGAAGATCCCTCACCCAAAGTACGATCTCGATCCCCTAAATAATCACAAAATATAACTGATCAAAATCACAATTCACTACTCTGTACCACACCTCGGAAACCAACCATTTCCTGAAACATATAACTCGATACAAAATAATCGACGTATACTCCCGAAATCTCCACACAAACCCTCAACTAAAAATCTGGCACTCAAATCATTTCAAAAACCTCACGACTGCGTTCGGAGCGTGAAAACGAGTAAAATGAAATAAAACTCATCAAATTCCACTGACATTGAGCTGACACAATTTAATCTATGCAACATAACATACATGTTATCAGTCCAATGTTAATACAATACAATATATTTTCAAGTTCGTGGAACAAAACGAATGGTACCCTTCACGAGGGAATGTGTTCACAATATAAAATGAACACAAACAAGATAAGAAACTACACAAATGAAAAAATTTTGATTAACATGTGGCGACCCGGAATAGAATCAGTAGTGTAATCGGCTTAATCCATGAGTTTGCGCGTAATCGCAGTTTTCCGTAAATTGATTGAATTACCGGTTTTGATCACGACTTAATTATTGGCCGAGAATTTCAGTTGAGTCTCTTCTCGAGAGTTGTTGTACGCATGATTTCGAGTTCGTTGGCGGTTCTGGATTATTATTTGGACGACCGAGGAATATAATATGAATATTTAAAATTTTGGAATATCGTCGAGTTTATCCATTCATATTCGAGTTTATCCGAACCGTGATTGTGATCCGTTTTGGACCGTCGATCGACCTGAACCGAAGTTGGAATGATTATCGACTCGATTTGCGAGTTTCGCGATTAGTCGCGATTTCGATGTAATCGGTTAATATGGCGGCTTCGTTAGCGACTAAATTATCAGGCAAGAATTTGGTTTGGGATTCTTCACGGATGTTGTAGAGAATTTAATTTCGAGATCGTGGGAACTTCCGGAGGATTATTCCGAGTTACGAGGAATAAGTTATCAATATTTTGGCCGTCGGATATTGTCGTATTTATCCGTTTGGGATTCGATACGCATACGGTATAAATATGGGCGAATACATGACAAAAGGGGAAACTTTCCATAAAGCGAAACTGGGCCTTAACCCGCATTGACCACGGGTCAAGGGGGCGACTCGTTTTGCTTCATTTGGGCCGATCGGTTTGCACAGCCATGAAGGCCGATTTCGGCCATGGTTGGCCAGGGTCCCCTGGTGAAACTTGTTGGGCTCGTGGCCCTCTTCGATTCGAGAGGTGGATCCACCCGTGAGGTGGCCAGAGGAGGGAGAAACGGCGCGGTGAATTTCGGCAAATTCCGGCGAGTTTTCACGGCTTCGAGTGACGACGTGGAGGCTGAGATGGTGGCTCCTCTTTGAGGGGTTTTTTTAGCCTTGAGAAGAGGAAGCTATTGGAAGTGGTCTCAAGGGTTGCCGTGGCTGGAGGAAGGAGATCGGAGGGATTGAAATTCCGGTAAGGGTTTGTGACTTTGAGGTGAGTTTTGAAGGTTTTCCGGTAAATGGCCTTAACTTTGAACTAGAAAGTTGTTGGAAATGTCGAGATCTTCAAATCCATGTGTAGGTTGCATTTTTCTGGGCTGGTGTGATTTTTCGGCGGTCGGCGGCGCCGCAATGCGCGGCAGCGACTTTTCTTCCGACGTGTTTTTCGACGAGTTGTATGTCATTTCGCTCGGAATCGCGCACCGATCGCAGTGGTGAAGTTTATTTTTCGAATTGAGCATCGGAAATTATAGCGAGATTTTATGGTGTGATTATCAGATTTTGACGATTTCGTCGATATTGAATTATATGTTTCCGGGAACGGTTGTTTCTCGTGATATGATTCGAGGTTTCGAGTTATGATTTTGAGCAGTGGATTTTATGATTATTCAGGGGATCGTGACCGTTTGTTTGGCGAGGGATTTTCCGCCGGATCACTGGATTAATGCGTATCGCGTTACGCTCATCTGTGAGTGGACTTTTCTATTTTCACTGTCGTTGCGAGTTCTTGATTTTTCGTATTTATTTATATATGATATTGAGATTATCTATTACTTTTGGAGGTATTATTTTATATTTTATGGTGGTTGCATTACTTGCATCGATTCTTCGGCTACTCGGCTGATCACCGATAGTCTGACCAGAGTTAAGAGATTCCTCTGGGCAGGGTTGAGAGATTCCCCTGTTATGCCGCTGGGGTTGAGAGATTTCCTTAGCCTATCACCATCGGGCTTGAGAGATTTGCCTGACCGTCGGGCTTGAGAGAGTCGCCTGGCACCTCCATATATATTTTCCAAACTCCCATTGTTTTACATTGTTTATGTATATGAAATTGGTGACAGACATATGTTTATTTTCGTCCACTCACTCTAACGATTTTATTTGCCTTTCCCCTGGGCTTTTCGGTTTTCGTGCCCAATTTGCAGTTCGGACTCTGGTGTCACACGTCGCAGTCGGAGGCTTAGTATTCGAGGGATATTTCTTTTATGGTAGGTTCTTAGTTTGGCCTACTATTTGTATATATATATACTAGAAGTCGCTCTGAGCATTCTTATGTTATACTTTTATACAATTTTCCCCAGATTTCTGTAAAGTATAGTTTTACGTATTACTTTACATTACTGTTATGATATTGAGAAATCCGGATGGGATTGGTGCACACGGTTTGATTTTTGTTGCTTAGGATGAAGTGTATTTTCTGGGTGCAGGTTAATGACAATTCCGTGTTAGTAATGAAACTCTGCCGAAATTTTTGTGGTTTTTGTTGGTTCATGTTTTCAAAAGGGGTTTGATTCCGATTTGGGAAACTAAATCGGGGTTGGGTCCTTTCAGCTTGGTATCAGAGCATTAGGTTTTAGGTTCTGTAGACTTCTGTAGTCGTGTTTACTAAGGATATTTGAGAATGTACAACATGTCTGGAGTGATGACTCGACCGGCCGGCGGATACTCATCAATGCTTCGGGTGTTGTATGCTTTCAAATATTTAAAGTTCCATGATTACGTTCTACTTGTTGCGAACAATGTCTTATTCATTAGAATGCCTCCTTGACGTGCTTTCCGTGTCAGTACGGTTGTGGATCCTATTGAGGATCAGTCGACGCGCGACTTGACAGTGAGTTGTAGGTTTGGATGAGCATTTTGGATTTAGAGATATGTGTGGCATGGTTTACCCGGTTGTGCATGTATGAGCGTCTACATGTTGTCTCAGAGCAGAGAATTGCGGTAGTTGTTGGTTGTTTGAGTCAGATCATTGTATTTGGTGGGTTGGTATTGTGTGAGTTCCTGTTGTGACTCCATGGCCTACATTCAGGGTATTGTTTAAATGGTAATGGTTCAATGAGGCTACTTAATAACGGAAATATGGAGTGTTTACCCACCTGAGGTAGGGATGTATTGTTCATATATTGTCCCAGTTTGCACGTGTTATGTGGCTTCAGAGGAAGCAATGCACGAGGTTCGAGATGAGTTTGAGCCTGAGCATCAGAGAGATTTTAACTGTTATGCCTCGAGACAACCGTGAGGAGCTTGATGTGCTGCACTAAAAGGCGAGGACATTAGGAAGGAAAGGTATACGCGGTTTTCGACGTGTCGGTTTGAGAAATGTGAACTTAGTCGAGATATTTTGATGAGGTTGAGTTCAGGCACCTCGGGATTAGTATCTTCATCAGGCTATGGCTTTTTCGATTATGTTAGGGGTCATCTGAATAAGGTAGAAGATCCGTTTGGTGGTGATGGAGATCACAGAGTAGTAGACTTGTTCCTGTGCATGAGTTTGGGTTGTTGTTGGTGATCCTTCCACATAGCAGGCGTCACTGTGATTTGTGTCCGAGGAGCACTCTCAGTTGCTATTTTGGTGGCCAGGAGGGTCACGTTACGAGGGGACGTCCTCAGTCAGCTATTTTAGTTGTTCGGCAGCTCAGAGTTCAAGAGGAGGTCAAGATGCCATTTTTGGAGTTTGACCAACGCAGCCTTCTAGATGAGTCAATCAGCAAGTCCTAATCGACGTGGACGGCTAGTTGGGCATACCAGAGTTCGTGCTATGACCCTGTATGAGGACAGAGTTTCTCTGAGGTTACCGTTGCTTGACATCCACGACTATTGTGCCTGCATCTCCACTTACGGGGTTATGGAGAGTATTGTATCCATCCAGAGAGGTTGTTAGATCTTTGTTAAAGGTTATGAGTTAGCTGCAGATCTGTTATTGCTAGATATCATCGATCTCGATGTGATGTTGGGTATAGACTTCTTGACGACACATTGGGCCATGTTCGATTGTCGCAAGAAGGAGGTTGTGTTTCGACGACCAGGGTTCCCCGAGATACTGTTTCACGGTGAGAAGAATACTTCATTATCATGTGTGATTTCAGCGATGAAGGCCGAGCGGATGTTGGAAAAGGGTTGTGTTGCTTACTTAGCTCTTGTTGTGGTTACTACAGCTATTGTGCCAAACCTTGGTGATATCGAGGTTGTTTCCGAGTTTCCTGATGTGTTTCCGGAGGAGTTACCGGGTATTCCTCTAGTTCGGGAGATCGACGTCACCATTGAACTTTTATCTGGCGTTGGACCTATATCACTGGCATCTTATCGTACGGCGCCAGCGGAGTTGAAGGAGCTACTGATTCAACTTCGAGAGTTGCTGGAGGAGGTTTCATATGACCCAGTGTATCACCATGGGGTACTCTTGTACTATTTGTGCAGAAGAAAGATGATTCGACGAGGTTGTGCATCAACTATCAGAAGCTGAATCAGGCTTCAGCGAAGAGTATGTATCCGTTGCTGCGGATTGACGACTTGTTTGATCAACTCTAGGGAGCTCCAGTCTTTTCGAAGATTGATCTCGGACCGGATACCATCAGTTGAGGATCCGAGAGTCAGATGTGGCCAGGACAATTTTCGGATCACGGTGCTGGCATCACGAGTTCTTGGTCATGCCGTTTGGGTTGATCAATGCCCCTGCAGCTTTTATGAACTTGATGGACCAGCTGTTCAGACGGTTTCTGGACAAGTTTGCGGTCGTGTTCATCGGCAATATCCTGATCTACTCCAGGAGTATGGGCCAGCACAAGAAGTATTTGCGAGTGGTTTTGCGGACTTTTCGAGATAATCAGTTGTTTGCGAAGTTCGGCAAGTGTGAATTTTGCTTGGACAGCGTGAAGTTTTTGGGTCACGTGATATCAGCTGAGAGAGTCAGCGTGGATTCTGACCAGATAGAAGCCGTGTTGATTTGGAGTGGACCTACCACAGTACCAGTGATCAGGAGTTTCTTGGGTTTGGCAGGTTACTATCGGCACTCTGTGCAGGATTTTTCTCGGATTGCCACTCTACTTTCCGGATTGACGAAGAAGGGCGTCAAGTTCGAGTGGTTCGATGCTTGTGAGGAGAGTTACTTACTCCTGGAGGAAAGGTTGACCACTGCACCAGTTCTGACCTTCCCTGACAGTAGTGGAGAGTTCGTGGTTTATAGCGATGAATCGAGGTTGGGATTTGGTTCTGCTTTGATGCAGCATAGCAGAGAGGTGGCTCATGGTTTCAGGCAGTGGAAACTTTATGAAGCTACGTATCCTATGTATGATTTGGGAGTAGCTGTTTTTATGTTAGCATCGGAGAGTTGGAGACACTACTGTTGTGGCGTGCAGCGCAGTGTAGGATGTACACTGATCACTTGAGTTTCACCTACTTGCATTTTCAGCCAGATTTGAGCTTGAGGCAGCGTAGATGGATGGGGTCAATTAACGATTATAGCTGCACATTTGAGTTTATCCGAGAAAGGCTAGTGATTGTACTTTGACTATCTTTCTGGGGTGTTGTTACTGATGTATTCAGTTGGAAATCGGGAGCTTCATTGTTTCATGTATATGTGGCTCGAGTTTCCGTGCTAGCCGAGTTGCGAGCTACGAGAGCTGAGTTAGAGTGTGATGATGTTGAAGCTCATTTTTTTGCGTACGTTATGCACTAGTGGTACGGAGATGTATCAGATACTTCGAGTTTACTACTCATGATGCAACATGAAGAGGAATATAACAGCTTGTGTGTGCAGATGCCACATTTGTCGGCAGGCGAGGACAGAGAGGCAGAGATTTGCCGGGAAGTTACAGCTATTGGAGATTTCCGATTAGAAGTTGAAGCTTGTCACTGTGGATTTTGTGTGTCAGTACGCACTTCGGTTAATGATACCAGTTATCAGGTCTTTGTGGACCATTTGATGAACTTAGTTCTTTTTCTTGTACTTCTAGAAAATATTTCAGTGGCAGGCTGGCATAGCTATATTTCGCAGAGGTTGTCCATTTTCGTGGTGCGCCTGTGTCCTAGATTACTGATCGAGATAATCAGTTACAACAGAGTATTGGCAAGTATTGCAGTGAGTATTAGGGACTAGATTACAGTTTACTACAGTTTCTTATCCTCAGATTGGTGGGCGATCTTAGAGGACTATTCAAACCTTGGAGGGCATGTTGTGGTCCAATGTATTGCAATTCCAAAGGATTTGAGACCCACAGTTTCATTTGTTCGAGATTGACCTTCGGATTAGCATGGATAGGTTGATAATTGCTCAAGTTCGACGTTAGAGTTATATTGATGTGAGCAGGTTGACTTATGAATTTGCCACGTTATTTTGGTCCATATGTGATCATGGGGCGAATTTGTGTTGTGCCGTATAGTTTGGCATTGCCTATAGCGTTGGCCATTGTGTGTGTTGTATTCTGTGTGGTGGAATTACATTTCAGATTCGAGATTTAAGGGTACAGAGATATTTTCCATTAACAGAGTCGTTTAGTCGAGGTTGCCACTTGGGAGTTGAACTGTATGCAGAGGCAGTGTTCCTACTTTTCAGTTGGCAGACTTGGAAATTTCAAGGTCGAAATTTTTTTAAAGGGGGGTACATTTGTGAAGACCCGGAATAGAATCAGTAGTGTAAACGGCTTAATCCATGAGCTTGCGTGTAATCGTAGTTTTCCGTAAATTGATTGAATTACCAGTTTTGATCACGACTTAATTATTGGCCGAGAATTTGAGTTGAGTCTCTTCTCGAGAGTTGTTGTACGCGTGATTTCGAGTTCGTGGGCGGTTCCGGATTATTATTTGGACGACCGATGAATATAATATGAATATTTGAAATTTTAGAATATCATCGAGTTTATCCGAATCGTGATTGTGATCCGTTTTGGACCGTTAATCGACCCGAACCGAAATTGGAATGATTATCGACTCGATTTGGGAGTTTCGCGATTTCAATGTAATCGGTTAATATGGCGGCTTCGTTAGCGACTAAATTATCGGGCTAGAATTTGGTTTGGGATTCTTCACGGATGTTGTAGAGAATTTAATTTCGAGCTCGTGGGAACTTCCGGAGAATTATTCCGAGTTATGAGGAATAAGTTATGAATATTTCGGCCGTCGGATATTGCTGTATTTATCCGTTTGGGATTCAATACGCGTATGGTATAAATACGGGTGAATACGTGACAAAAGGGGAAACTTTCCATAAAGGGAAACTGGGCCTTGACCCACATTGACTATGGGTCAAGGGGGCGACCCGTTTTGCTTCATTTGTGCCGATCGATTTGCACCGCCGTAGAGGCCGATTTCGGCCACGGTTGGCCGGTGTCCCTTGATGAAACTTGTTGGGCTCGTGGCCCTCTTTGATTTGAGAGGTGGATCGACCCGTGAGGTGGTCGAAGGAGGGAGAAACGGCGCGGTGAATTTCGGCAAATTCCGGCGAGTTTTCACTGCTTCGGGAGACGGTGTGGAGGCCGAGATGGTGGCTCCTCTTTGAGGGGTTTTGTTAGCCTTGAGGAGAGGAAGCTATTGGAAGTGGTCTCAAGGGTTGCCGTGGCCGGAGGAAAGAGAACGGAGGGATTGAAATTCCGGTATGGGTTTGTGACTTTGAGGTGAGTTTTGAAGGTTTTCCAGTCAAAATTGGCCTTAACTTTGAACTGGAAAGTTGTTGGAAATGTCGAGATCTTCAAATCCATGTGTAGGTTGCATTTTTCTAGGCCGGTGTGATTTTCCGGTGGCAGCGGCGACTTTTTGTTCTACGTATTTTTCGACCAGTTGTACGTCGTTTCGCTCAGAATCACGCATCGATCGCAGTGGTGAGGTTTATTTTTCGAATTGAGCATCAGAAATTATAGCGAGATTTTGTGGTGAAATTATCGGATTTTGACGATTTCGTCGATATTGAATTATATGTTTCCAGGAACGGTTGTTTCTCGTGATGTGATTCGAGGTTTCGAGTTATGATTTTGAGCAGTGGATTTTATGATTATTCAGGGGATCGTGACCGTTCGTTTGGCGAGGGATTTTCTGCCAGAATACTGGATTAACGCGTATCGCGTTATGCTCATCTGTGAGTGGACTTTTCTATTTTCATTGTCGTTGCGAGTTCGTGATTTTTTGTGATTTTTCATATTTATTTATATACGATATTGAGATTATCTATTACTTTTGGAGGCATTATTTTATATTTTATGGTGATGACATTACTTGCATCGATGCTTTGGCTACTCGGCTGATCACCGGTAGTCTGACCAGAGTTGAGAGATTCCTCTGGACCAGAGTTAAGAGATTCCTCTAGGCAGGGTTGGGATATTTTCCTGTTACGCCACTGGGGTTGAGAGATTCCCCTAGCCTATCACCGTCGGGCTTGAGAGATTCGCCTGACTGTCGGGTTTTTGAGATTCGCCTGGCACCTCCATATATATTTTCCAAACTCGCATTGTTTTACATTGTTTATGTATATGAAATTGGTGAAAGGCATATGTTTATTTTCGTCCACTCACTCTAACAATTTTATTTTCCTTTCCCCTGGGTTTTCGGTTTCCGTGCCCAGTTTGCAGTTCGGACTCTGGTGTCACACGTCGCAGTCGGAGGCTTAGTATTCGAGCGATGTTTCTTTTATGGTAGGTTCTTAGTTTGGCCTACTATTTGTATATATATATACTAGAAGTCGCTCTGAGCATTCTTATGTTATACTTTTATACGATTTTCCCCAAATTTCTGTAAAGTATAGTTTTACGTATTACTTTACATTACTGTTATGATATTGGGAAATCCGAATGGGATTGGTGCCCACGGTTTGATTTTTGTGGCATAGGGTGAAGTGTATTTTCTGGGTGCAGGTTTATGGAAATTCCGCGTTAGTAATGAAACTCTGCCGAAATTTTTGTGGTTTTTGTTGGTTCGTGTTTTCAGAAGGGGTTTGATTCCGGGGTTGGGTCGTTTCATAAAAAAACTAAATTATTGGAATTCCTCAAAGAATGAATGAGTTTCGAAGAAGGAATATCAAGATTAAATATATCATTGACCCCTGGTAATGGACATTTGTTCTTTCCCAAAACTTGGTTCAGTTTCCAATAAGCGATACGTAACCTCGTTGAACCATCCTTCACATTTAGAAATAATATTGGGGCTCCTCACGATGAAATACTGCAATAGATAAAATAACATGTGCCAAGTATGTGGTAAATCCTGCCCGCAACATCATCACAGCCTTCACGGTCGAACCTAGACACAAAGTAACACGTTTACCTCACCACAAAGCAAAATCGTAGGCAAACCGTACTCCAAAACACCACTTCTCAATAACCGTCTACCAACGCTTGTTATTGGCTCAAGAAGTCCATGCCTAAGATCAAAACAAATTCTATTATATCTAAAGTATTAGATTGGTAGCTAGACAAATCAAAATCTCCAAACATTACACTTCATCTCTGTACAATAATTTAACTAACATCACCTCACCAGAGGGATAAAATTACTCACCACTATTTCGGAGAAAATATGGTAGGTACATGACTATAGACGCTAGCCTTACAACTATAACAGAACGCGTTACCCTCCGGGTCAAACGAAATATAAACGACAAAATGAAAAACATTGAACATTCAAATAATGACCTCCAAAGATGCTCGGGGCTTCCCCAAAATCATCTAGTAAATGCGGGCTTGACCTAACAATCCTGCTAGTCGACCTTCTGACCTCAGTCCTGGTATGCTAGTGATCAGGGTAATGACATAGATCTGACTCCCGAAGTAATTCTCTGGTCGCCACCATAATTTAGAGCTAGAAATGTACTAGAGGTGTCCCTCTATGGACATTTCTACGCAAAGAGGTCCATTTGACCACAACGGTAACATACTGATATCCCAAACAGGTACTACCCATAACGATATTTATGGAAAATGTTAAATAAAAGAGAATCTGTGGGCACTTGGGAAATAAATCCAGATCTACCGGAATTCACCAAAAACTCTTGTCTCTGGCATTAGCTCCTCCTCCATCCTGAAAAACAACTCGAACGATGGGCACCAAGAGCTGCGATATTAAATCTCTTGCTAGAAGATGATTTGGGACCAAAAGTGTTGTAACCTTTACCCAAATAATATACACTACCGGAACAATTACTATGACCGACGACTTGGTGTCGTCGGTCTGTTTGGGATCCTCGTCGGTCATAGTAATATACGACGATGTGTCGTCGGATATAGTAGCGTCGGTAATAGACCGTCGGTCATACTATATCCGACGACCAGTTAGGGTTACCGTTGGAAAAAGTATACACTATATCTGACGACGATTTTGCGTCGGTCATAGTTTTAAACTATAACCGACGACATCATCGTCGGATATAGTTTTCTCCATGGTCAAAATGGTTGACTCTGGAGAAAACTATATCCGACGATATTGACACATGTCGTCGGATATAGTGGAAAAAAAAAATTTGCAGGTATTGGGTTTCATCCCAAAACCTGCATTCACAAAAAATCACGCTATCTATATATTGTTCAAATTGAAAATCAACAACCATTGAAACTAGAGTACGTAGTAAATAAATAAATTAATAAAAAACCGAAATAGTTCAAATCTATATACATATGCGTAGTAAATAATGAAAATAAAAATGAAACCGATAATTGTTCAAATGTAGGGGGGTCCTGGTCCTAAGTCTATGTGGTCAAACGGGTCGTCATAAGTAGGTTGGTCCTGGTCTGGCTGTGGCTGTGGCTGAGGCTGCGGCTGAGGCTGAGGCTGCGGCTGAGGCTGAGGCTGTGGCTGTGACTCATCGAATATGGGCGGGGGAGGTATCTGGATTCCAGATGCTTGCAACTGTGCATAACATTGCTGCATCCATGTCCCCATTTGCTGCTGCTGTTCGGCCAACCGATTCTGCTTTGCAGCTTGCGCTTGCTCCATCTCCTCTATCCGACGCCGTTGAGCTTCCATCTCAATTGATTGCCTATGAAGCCGGTCGTTTAGCTCATTAGTCCTCGAAGATGATGATGATGATCCCGATCCGCGAGAGAATTCAGGGGTCTGCTTCAGCAGCCCTTGACCCCATTTTCCGGAACCCCTGCAGTAGAATGTGTTCTTCCCTGGAGGGATCGCAGTTGACGTAATCCTGGCCCTGACGATCGGATCAGATCGATCAATCTGATCAATCGGGAGTTCCGCATCGGGGGTGTCGGGATAGAGCTCTCTCGCCACTTGAGTCAACACCTCCGGAATCGCCTCCTGAATTCTCGCCTAATTGATAAAGAACAATAAAATATTAATTAAAAAAACAATCTAAATAAATAAGAAATAAGTTTATTTTGTTATAAGGACACTTACAGCATATTCGGGATTCTGCGGATACGCGTGCTGCATCGTATAGACAAGGGGATCATCTTCTGGGTGGTTGGCCGCCTCCTCGATCCAACCCGAGTATGATCTGGTACCGGCATGATGATTTGTTGTGTTTTTGGCCCGGTTCCTTGCGTTGATTTCAGAAAGAGCCTGCGCGATTAAGTCAACATAAAAAAACACTCATTAGCCAAATAATTTACGGGAAGTACGATAAAACCAAAATTAAATCGATTGAAGGTTGCGTACCTTCAATCGAGGGTTGTTGAAGTGAACCACAAGCCATCGCCACTCGTACTCCCTATAACGAAACTCGCTAGGGGTACCCTCACGATCGTCCCCGTACTTTTTCCAATGCTTCTTCAGCTCGGCCTTCCACTTCTTATACCTATATATACCCATAAAATCAAGCGTTAGTAACTAACAACATTGTATGAACATAATCAAAAGAAATGAAAAAATTGAAACAAATGGTCGTCTGCAAACCTGCTCCCATGCACTTCATCCGCCCATGTGGGTCTAATGTCTTCATCCACGCGGAACCACCTCTGCAATGCATATATTTATATATATATATATATATATCAATAATATTAAAAATTTATTATTGAAAATTTTCATAATGAATATACAATTCAACTCACCGACAACGCATTATTCAGCTGATGTTTGACGGCTTGTGGCACTGAATTCCAATCTTGCCACAACATTGGGACTCTATCCCGTATGAGGCTGCCCGCCATCCCCGAGTACTTTCGAGTGACCTTTCCCTCGATCACCTGCCCTCCATCCCTGGTCGGAATCATAAGTTGGCCACCACCGCTAGCCTGAATGGCTTCGTCCAGTAACTTGCCGACGACGGGGCCTCTGGTTCTCTTCTGTTTGGCACCGGGCACGATCTCGCCTATCACATATATATGTAGACGATTTTGTAAACATCAACACCTAATTGAATTTAAATATTAGGGGGTAAAAAGATATCACTAATTAATATTTACCTGATTCGTCGGTGCGTTGTCTCGGAATCCTTGCACTCCAGAGAGGTGCCGGGAAGGGTATATACGCATATGCCTGCTCCGGGGTAATGAACCCTAGCTGTCCCGGAATAGGCATCCCGTCGGAATCGACGTGAGGTATCGTCGGGATTTCCAACGGTAAGAATAATGTAGGCGGCGGGCACTGTCGCATCCTCGCCGAGGACTGAGTAGATCCACCAGCCTCCTCGGAAGAATGAGGAGCTGTCTGGTGGATGACGGGGGAACCCTCCTCGCGATGAATGTGCGGCATTCTGACCGAGGATTGAGTCGCACTATCCGTTTCCGGCGTGCGACTGACCTGCTGAACCCTCCTCGCGCCTGAGGATCGAGCCGGCTCGAGCTGCTGCTGCTGAGGTTGTCCCTCGCCCATCAGCCGACGGTGTCGAGAGGTCAGCGGAACACTGTAAGTGTTGGGGACACTGGTGGATCCTGATGCGGACCGACTTCCGGTGCCATCAGGATCCCCAGCTCCCGAGCCCTCATCCCCACGTCCCGATCTCCCTCTCCCTCTGGACCTCCCCCTCGAAGTACTCGACCCGGCCCCTCGGGAAGGTCCGCAATTAAACCATTGCATCGTTGCTATAAAATTATTAAAATTAAAAAAAATTCCGACTTTCATCTAAAAATCAATAATCCAATATATATTCAATATATAAATATTCCACAAAAATCAACAATATATAATTCCATAAAACTTCCAATACATATATATATATAATTAATCCAATTCAATAATTTAACTATATATATATATATCAATAATTCCAATAATCCAAATAATCCAAATTCATGCTAATATAACCTAAAATTTCATATAATCCACATATAATCCATATAATCCAAATAATCCATATGAAACAATCCATATAATCCAAATTATCCATCTTTTCCACATATAATCCAATCCACATATAACCTAAAATTTCCGACTACATCCCAATATATATCAATTCATGAATAAAATTCAAAACAATCGAAATTTAATTATAACCTAAAATTCCATAAATTATAATCCTAATTTAACCTAAAATTAGGATTATATCCAAATTTCATTATAATCCAATCCACAATTTAACCTAAAATTGTACCTAATTTAACCTAAAATTAATCCAAATATAACCTAAATTTTAATCCTAATTTAACATAAAAAATATATAACTCAATTTAATCCTAATTTAACATAAAAAATATATATAATCCACCACAATTTAACCTAAAATTTCCTAATTCCTAATTATATAACTCAATATATGCATAATCCCCACAAAATCCACAACTATATCAATACATGCATCCACATTGACAATCAACACATTCCACAACGTAAAATCCAACCGAAATCAAAAAATTCGAAAAATTGAATTTAATTAGGGATTTCAAACCTGTTTGGGGCAAATCGACGAGGATTTTGCTTGAGGATCGATGGAATAGCTTGGTGACCTTCGATTGCTTGCTTCCAACACTAAAACTGGCCTGAAAATCGAGAGGAGGCGAGAGGAGGCGACTGTGTAGTGTTTGGGGCAGTTTCGTTTCTGCCCCAAATCGTACCCAGATCGGGATATAAAACAGACTATATCCGACGAGTTAAGTAATCTCGTCGGATATAGTTTGGGTTCAACTATATCCGACGAGAGATCATATGCAACTCGTCGGATATAGTTCCTCCATTTATTTTTCATTTATGCCGGCCGGTAAAGTAATTAAATGTGTAGTGTTTTAATATATATATTTATTAATAGTTAATTAATACGAAATTATTAATACTTAATACGAAATTAGTAAATTAAGCAAAATTATTTAATAATACGATCGATCGATATTAATTATTAATCGATCCGTTGTATTTTTTTCCCGATCGATCGACACGTACCGGCCATTTAAAGTCGATCGATAATATGATGGAATAAAATTCATTTTACATTGCATGTTCTAAGTCAAACCATCTACATACATATAAATTATACACTAATTAATTAAGGTGTATAATCGGAATCATCGCTTGAGTCTGACTCTGTTTCCGAGTTAATTTCAGGTAATATGTGTATG
Source organism: Geum urbanum (assembly GCA_946800695.1). Lineage (NCBI taxonomy): Eukaryota > Viridiplantae > Streptophyta > Magnoliopsida > Rosales > Rosaceae > Geum > Geum urbanum. Next base: position 18,935,365 of record OX327003.1, on the reverse strand, counting down.
TCCTTGTCACTTGAGTCTTCATTCTCTTCATTTTGATTAACATCAAGAAGATTCGGTTGAGGAATTCGTACGACGCTGCCCTGTCTCACATTATTAAGGCGAATTGTTGAGGTTTCAGGAATACCAGTTGCGTTCGGCTCTTGGTATGCACTGACTTCTTCATTATCCGAGGTCACACCAAGGGTTGAGGCACTGTATTGGCTTCGTGGAAGAACATGGTTAACCACTTTCCACACGCCTTTATGCACAAGATCATCAAGATAGAACAAGTGTTTCACCGCCGTGGCCAACACAAACGGATCATCTTCATACCAGCTTGTGGCAGTATTCACCGAAAAAATCCCGTACTGATCGGTCCTTGTGTTCTGAGGGTCGGTATCAAACCATCTACACTTAAACAAGTGCACGGTCATGCCTTCCCCATATATTAATTTGACAACTGAATGGAGAACACCGTAATAGTCAACTCCATTCTGCCCACCATGCACCATTACCCCAGAATTCTGTGTTTTTCGTCTGACATCTCTATGTTCACAAATAAATAGTACGCCATTAACCTTACACATAGGATAAACTCTGGAAGTTACCGGTTTCTGCGCCAAGAGCCTCAATTCGTGTGACCACTGAGGGATACCATCATCTTGTACATGATTCATCTGAAAATAATCATTTATTAAGTATGTATAAATAGGATGCGAGACATGCACTTAACATCGATCATATACAGGTCAATTTAAGTATCAACTTACCCAGTTGCCAAAATAGTTTGCGAACGTCTTGTTGTGGTACTCAACATCACCGGAAATAGCAGGGTAGTAAAGGTGCAAATTTTTCCAATATTGAACTTCTGGACAGTTAATCAATACCGACCAATGGGCAATGACGAGCTCATAAGGTTTCAACTTGTACGAGTTGGGCAACTTTCCAGAAACTTCAACATCATCAGAGATGATCGAAAGGTTGAACTGCCCTCCATCTACGGGCATATGTTGTGGAGGGTCCTCCAACGCTCCCAAATACAACTTGGTGTACGTTACGCACTCATGCGCAATATATGCTTCAGCGATACACCCTTCGGGTGCAGATTTGTTCATCACATAGTCTTTGTAGTCCCCCAATTGTCTGTAAATGGGTAATTACAGATCGAGCATGTTATGCTTATTGCAACAATATATAAGTGAATAAATAATATTAAAGATCGACATATATATAGCCAGATTCAGAGATGCATTACGTACCTTTCCATAGGATACATCCATGTGTAGTGTACTGGACTAGTAAGCAACAATTGTTCCGGAAGATGGAGCATCAGGTGAGGCATGATGTCGAAATTTTTTGGAGGAAATATCCTTTCGAATTTGCACATGATAAAAATGATGTCCTGTTGCATTTCCAACAAGTCCGATTTCTTCACTTCTCTCGTGCATAACTTCTGAAAGAATCTTGACAAAGCCACTAACGGCTCCACCACCTCTTTGGGCAGGTACCCTCGAATGAAAACAGGGAAGAGGCGTTGGAGCAGTATATGACAGTCATGACTCTTTAGTCCGTACATCTTGTTGTCTTTGAAGTTAACACATCGACTTATATTTCCGACATAGCCTGAAGGATACCTGACATTACCCATCCAACCAAAGATTTCACTCTTCTGGGCAGGCTTCACGGTATAAGGAGCTTGTAGCATTTTTTTCTTCCCATCTCTCAACCACAAATGTTTTCGCAGTCCCATCCTTTTAAGATCAATGCGTGCCTTCGGGCCGTCTTTAGTTTTTCCCTCCCAATTCAACACTGTGCCGACCACACTCTTGCACACATTTTTCTCTATGTGCATGACATCTAAGTAGTGTCTGATCAGCAACTTGGACCAATAAGGAAGTTCCCAAAAAATACTTTTGTGTGTCCAGAATTTATACCTGTCGGGTTTGTCAGGTATTGATTAACTGTGCGGATGATTGCTTAGCTGCCCAAAATCGTATTCATTTAGCACTTCTAAGATTTCATCCCCCGTCCATCTCCTCGGCTGCTCACCTGTTTCCACAGTCCCATCAAATGCCTCCATATCCTCCCGAAATGGGTGATCATGTGGAAGCCAACAACGATGTCGCATCTGTACAATCTTCCTGCAATGAGGTCTGCAACACTCAACCGTCATGCACTCTGGACAAGCCCTGTATCCCCTGGTAACGTTGCCCGACAACATCCCGCGTGCAGGAAAATCGCTAATGGTGCCAACAAGCATGGCATGCATCTGGAACATCTCATTTTTGAACTTGTCATAAGTGGGATGACCATGCTCACTCAAGTACTTAAGCTCCTCAATCAAGGGTCTCAGATACACATCGAGACACTTTCCTGGATAACCCGGCCCTGGAATGATCATAGTGAGCATATTGTATTCTTTCTTCATGCACATCCATGGAGGAAGGTTGTACGGTACCAAAATAACTGGCCATATACTGTATTGAAGACTCATGTTCCCAAAAGGGTTGAATCCGTCAGATGAAAGCCCCAGCCAAACATTTCGAACCTCTGATGCAAAATAAGAAAACTCATTCACCATGTGCTTCCAAGCGTCTCCGTCAGCAGGGTGTATAAGCGTATCACCGTCGGGCAAATTCCTCTCGGCCCACCATCTCATAGCTTCAGCCGTGTGTGCAGACATGAACAACCGTTCTAGCCTATCTATCAGGGGAAAATACCGAAGTATCTTCAAAGCTTTCTTGTTTCCGGCAGGAGTCAACTTATACCTATCTGTACCACATACCGGGCATTCATCAAGGGATTCAAGATCATTCCCATAAGCATCTTCACCCCAGAAGAGAACACAATCATATCTACAAGCATGGATTTTGATGTAGGAAAGGCCAAGATGTTTAAGGATCTGTCGCACCTTACGATGAGTGGTAGGAAGACGATGACCGGGGGGCAACAACGAACCAGACCACTTCAGCCAATCATCAACAGCCTTCACACTCATTTTGTTCTCCACTTTGAGCTTCATTACTCCCATAACACTTTCCAGAACAGTCTTATTACACCCGTTGTACAACGGGGTCTGTTGGAAGGCAATGAGGTTGTTGTACTTGTCCATACCAGCAGTGTTGACAGCTGTAGGTAATTGCTGGACTGGCTCAATATGAGGGAAGTCTCCAACGGCGGGAGGGATATCGATATCCGGTGCTTGAGCAAATATACCGCTCTCATGAGGAAACATATCGTTGATCAACCTTGTCGTTGGATCATTGGATGTACTGCCACTCTCAAAAAATTGTCCGTGATCATGTTGACCAACTTTTGAGCTCTCACCGTGATAAATCCAACATGTGTACTTATCCCAAAACCCGTTTTTCTTCAAGTGCTCCAATACTTTATCGATGTTAAAACGATATCGCTCGCTGCGACACTGACATTTCGTACACGGACAATAATTAATTGTCATCCCTCCACAATTAACCTTCACATATTCTACAAAACTTCTAATTCCACGGTGATATCTTACATCCCATCTTGGAAGACATATCCAACTCTTGTCCATCCTCAAAATTATAACTGCATGCATGTATATATACCCATGATCTTATTAATTCAAATTTCATAGCTACATATAAATATTTATTATTTTAATTCCCATAATTTTAATATATATATACACACACACGTACACCCTAACTATATATATATATAATCGATCACAAAAATATAAATATATATATATTCAGAATAATCAAATTAAAATTAACAACAATTAATATATATATTTACGATCAATCACGCATACGTAATCAAAATCAACCATCGATCAATTACTCGATCAAACTCAAGAGTCAATTAATTAATTAACTCGATCGATCGATCCATCTATTAATTCAACAAATTAATTAAGCAATACATGCATGCACAACACATATATATATAGATTAATTAAGAACGTACCTAGCTAGCTAGCTAGCTATATATAATGCGCACGAATCATCACGAACTCATTCTCGACATCACCCAAAGATCGATTTTAGAGCATTTGTTGAAAAAATGGAAAGTTTTTTGAATGACAGATCGAGCTGCTGCCCAGATCTGAAATAAGAAACTATAACCGACGAAATGAAAAATTCGTTGGTTATAGTCCAAAAAATTCGTCGGACATAGTCGATAACTATGACCGACGAGATTCCGGCGACTATAATCGACGACATGATAATCTCGTCGGTCATAAAACTATAACCGACGAGATAATCCTGTCGTCGGTTATAGTTAACTATAACCGACGAGATACCTTCTCGTCGGTCTATTTTCCGGCAGCTCGTCGGATATAGTGGTTCTGCTGGTAGTGATACCTAGCAAGGTCCACCTTTCACATATCATCAAGTCATTCCCTGCCCAGAACGAAATTAGTCTCACTTGAAACAGCAACATAGACATATGGATAAAAGTCCATGTATGATGCGGTCGTCATAAATGAAGGAATTATATGTCATAAGCCTTGCTCAGATCCCTGCATTTCTCCCTCACTGTTCCGACATAACAGAATGAAAATCGGCACCAGCAATTAAAAGCACTCCCAAAATGACATAGATGACAAATTTTCTCGTCGCAGATTCACGAACTCTATCCGCTTCCTCTCCTCATCCGCCTACTAAAAAGCGACACCTCCAAAAATCACTGATCTTGGCTCATGAGGTAGCAACCTTCTGCCACTCAATGTTGATCCACCAATGATAGGCATGGTCCTCCTGTAGGTTGACAACTAACTCTATCATCTGCTCAGGTGTCAGCTGAGCACGCATACGGTCGCAAACTCAACCAATCTCGATAAGCTGGTTCTCACACACCACTAGATCGTGAGAACCAGGGAAATACACAGCACCTGCCTTATTGGCCTAATTAACAAGATCATCACGGTTCTCCCGTGGCGCTGATATCATGAGTGAAAATAGCTCACGCATCAAGTGGGCCAAAGATTGCATGTCATCCTAAAGCGTTGGTTGTCGAGGCATAATGATCTACGAGTCCACCACTACTAATTAGGCCATAAAACTAGACCAAGAAAATTGGCTTAACTAGGACACTGAACACTTAACAATGCACAACACTTGTAGGTGATGGGGATCCGTCAACCGGTTAGGCCACACCTCCCGGGAGTGTTGTACTATGACAACCCGAACCAAAATCTACGTATTAATCAGTACAAAAATTGAGTGATCGCAGATTAGTCGTATAATTGGGTTTGTTAACGACTTTTTCACCGGGTGAGAATTTGTGTTGACTTCCTTCATGAGAATTGTAGAGTATTTAATTTCGAGAACGTGAGAATTTTTGGAGAATTTTTCGGATAAGCAAGGAATGTTTATCTAGTTTTGAAGTCGGTTGGTGAAAATATTTAAAAGTGTTATTTTTTTTGTTGATTTAATCATGACCGTCTGATCTTGCACTACCATATAACTTCTCATTGCCGACAACTTAGAGAAATAAAGACCGACAATTTTTGAAGTCGTCGGCAATAGTGTACTATTATCGACGACAACACCAAAAATCGTCGGCAATAGTACTATTGCCGATAATTTTTATGAAGTCGTCGGCTATAGTATAAAACCCCTGTAGGCAATAAAGCGTCGGCTATAGAGTATTGCCGACGACTTCAAAAATCATCGGACTTTGTATCTCTAAGTCGTCGGCAATGAGAAGTTATGTGGTAGTGTTGATCAGATTTGTTTTGAACCGTTGATTTGGGAATGTATGTGTATGGTATATATACAGTATAAATATGGGACAATTTAGGAAAGTTTCCATTTTTGGATTTCTGGGTTGACCACGTTGACCCACGGGCCAAAACTGACCCGTTTAGCTTCGAAACTTCTCGGCGCCGATGAGCTCGATTTCGGCCATATTTTGTCGTGCTTCCTTGATGAAAGTTGTTGGGCTCGAGCTCATCTTCAATTTGATAGGTGGATCGTCACCGTTGGTGGCCGGAGGAGGAAGAAACAACACGGTGAAATGGGAGTTTTCCAGCGAATTTCACCTACGACGGAGGTGGCAGAGACGGCGGCGATGTGGCTCGGGGTTTTGTAGCCCTTGAGATTGTGAGTCTATCCCAAGTGGTCTCAGCCCATGCCGTGGCCGGTGGTGGCCGATCGGTGGAAATGATTCCGGCGAGGTTTTCGAACTTCATGGTGAGATTTGGACCTATTCCGGTTCAAACTAGGCTTAGCATTCAACTTCAAAGTTGTTGGAAATGTTGAGATCTTCAAATTCATATGTAGGTCGAAGATTTCAGGGCCAGTTGGAATTTCGGCGGCCGGTGGCGGCCCCACGCGCCGCCCTGCACGGCGGAGCTCCGGCGATGTGGATTTTTGAAAAACTTTTATGTCGTTTCGCTCGTTTTCACATGCTAAACGCAATGGTGAGGTTTTTGGGTCAAGTTGAGTGTTTTATTTTGGGACGAGGGGTGTTTGGGTATATTTTGAGAATTTTGTTATCCTCGTCGATATTTTGAGCGATACGATTTTCGAGAACGCGAGGTTCTTGACGTATTTGCTCCATATGTTGAAAGTTAGTATTTATTGATCATATCCCTATTATTCAGGTGATCGTGATTGAGTGTTTGGCAGGGATCTTCCGCCGGACCTCATAGTTAGCTTCGTACTGTGAGTGGACATTTTATTTTCACAGTTGATTTGCGAGTCTTGATTTGTGCATTTTACGAGTATGCATTTATGATTATGCATTTACGTTATGCATTTATGATTATGCATTTTATGAGCATACATTGGTTTGGAGGCACATGTGATTTGATTTTACACTGAGTATGGATATATGGATACATTGATGATATGGCCTCTCGACTGATCCCCGAGATGCTCCGGGAGGGTTATGTCTAGATGAGCACCTGACCCGTGATTCACAGTAACCGAGAGAGTTACGTCTTTATGAGCACTTGACCCGGGCGTGTTGTAACTTTGAAAAAAAATGTACTCAAGTTACTGCCTCCACACACATAGTACTCAGGAGAGTTACGTCTTTATGAGCACTTGACCTGGGCTTGTTTGTTTTGACTCGCATTTGTTTTATTAGCATGTATATATATATATGGTGAAAGACATTTTATTTTCGTCCACTCACTCTAACGATTTTAATTGTCTTTCCTTGGACTTTTCGCTTTCCTTTGCCCATGCCAGTTTGTAGTTTGAGTTCTGTTGTCATACGTCGCGGTTGGAGGCGTAGAATTCGAGCTACCTTTATTTTCTAGTAGGTTTCTAGTTTTGCCTACTATTTGTATATATGTATATAGAGGTCACTCTGAATATGAGTTGTCTTTTTCAAATGTTTGTCCGGATTTACGTATTAGATATGATTTCTTTTATGCATTACGTTATGTTTTTGAGAAATCCGGATGGGATATGGCACCCACAGTTTGGATTTTGTTGATATATGGAGAAGTGTGTTTTCTGCTGCAGGTTATATGGTATCGCGTATTATAGAGTAAATTCTGTCAAAATGGCTTTTTGAAAGGTCACTTTTTTAGAAAGGGTTTGATTCCGGCTTAGGCAGCTAAATCAGGGTTGGATCTTTTTAGTTGGTATCAGAGTAGTTTTGTTACTAAGGGTACTTGAGAATGTATAGCATATCAGGAGCGATAACCCGACTGGCCAGCGGATAATCATCAATGCTCTAGACTGTTGCATGCTTTCAAATGTCTAAAGTTTCATGATTACGTTCCTTGTGTTGTGTGACTAAGGTCCTTTCATTCTTAGGATGCCTCCCTGACGTGAAGCCCGTGCTAACAGGGCTGGGGATTCTGTTGAGGATCAGCGTACGCATGACTTACTTATGCGAGTGTTACATTTGGAAGAGCGTTTTGACACTGTAGTTAATGCTAGGACAGTGGGAGCAATTGTTTTCTCTGGTTCCTCTGATCCTGAGGTGTGTGAAGCATGGTTGGTTCAGGTTGAATGTGTGTGCGAGCACCTGTATTTTACTCCTGAACAGATAACTGTAGTAGCAGTGGGTTTGCTTGAGTCAAATGCCTACTTTTGGTAGACTTGTACTGAGAGAGTTCCTATTGATACTCCATGGCCAATGTTCAGAGAGATGTTTATGTGTCGGTATTTCAATCAGGCTACTCAATAATGGAAATATCGGAGTTTACCAACCTGAGGCAGGGGAATATGTCAGTGCTTGAGTATCGGGATAAGTTTACCCGTTTGTCATGGTTTGCGCATGATATGGTTGCATCAAAAGAAGAAAAGTGTAGAAGATTCGAGTTGGGTTTGAATCTGAATATCAAGGGGACTTTGATCACTATACCTCAAGATAACTTTGATGAGTTTGTTAGTGCTTGTGGTCATTCAAGGAGCCACTTCAGAGGTTAGAGCCGCATCGTCACCCAGGTAATCAGTTAGCAGGATCAGAAGTTATGAGGATTGGACAGACTAGTCGAACCAATTGCATTATATAACTTTTGGAAGAGTGAAATATTTCTATCAGTGATCATCGTTGTAAAGCAGCGGAATACTGTGTAATGGTGCATTTCATATTTAGCTAACGATGTAAATACTTGTGTTTTCCCTCCTAATCTTGAAGAATTGCTCTAGTCAAGGAATGTCCTGATGTCTGTCCTAAAGAATTATTAGGTCTTCCTATATTACGAGAAATTACTTTTATGTATGAGCTTTCTTTTCCCGGTATATGTCTCATTGCGTACGCGCTGTACCAGATGGTTTCATTTGACCGTGTGATGTCTATCTGTAGCTGAACTAAGTTATTGTGAAGAGCAAGTATCCACCATTTTTTGTGTGATGGTTGGTTAGATAATTCGAAAGGAGCTTCAGTATTGTTTAAATTTGATGTTTGATCGTGATTCGGTCGATGTAAATTTTGGGTGATGCAGTTTGTTTTACTGAACGTATCTGGTTCTATATGAGTATAATGAATCGTGTATACTAAGCATATTCAGGTGAATTTTTTATCGCCTGTATTGCAGACATATTAGTTTATTTCCAGGGATGTACAGCAGCAGCAGGGTATGTCAATATGGAACGGATAAGGTTGAAGATGTGTTGATCTAGAGTAAACGTATTAACGTGACAGTTATTCAAAGCTTTTTGTGGTTAGTTTGTTTTTAATGCTGATTTGTGTTGGACTTTTTACGTATTACAGCGTTAGTGATTTCATTGTGGAGAAAAGAATTCAATTTTATTACTGATATATTTAGCTAGAAATCTGGTGTTACATTATTGCATATTCAGAAATCGTGAATACTACTTCAGTCAGAGATGTGTGTTAGAAGTGTTTTCTTTTATATCACAGTTATTGAGCCAGTGGTTTTGTTGTTAATTCCTGGTTTGATCCGTTTCCTTCTTATCTAGTTCGTGAACTCCAGAATTGTGATTTTTCTTTAGTAAATTGTATGTTGGTGGATTGCATGATTTCATGTAGATAAGAGGTGAGTTGTTGTTATATAAAGGCAGATTATGTGTATCAGTTAAAGATTAGCCGAAAACAGAAGATTCTCGATGAGGTTTTTTGCTCGATTTGGTTGAGTATTCTAAAGTAAATAAATAGCAACATTGTATACCTGATGCAGAACCTAATTTTTATCTCTAGTGGCGTGTCAGTTTGTGAGGACTACTCAAATTATTATGGTATGCTACGATTGTGTGTATTATAGTTTGTTTATGAAATGTCAGCATTTGGGTAGAATTCGTCTATGATTATAATTTTTATTTGAATATCTAGATACCACTTTATTAAGCATTTTATGTTAAGCCATGTAGTAGTCGGCTATGCTGAGATAAGTTAGTAAGGAAGTGTTATCAATCCAGTTAGTGTGTCAGAGTTGACATATAATATGCAGTTTATTCTTAACAGATTATGGTTGTTGGATTATCAGAAATGATTGCGCTTATGTCAGCCAGAGTATACAATGGTAATTAAGTATCTCTCTAGCTATCGTCATGGAGAGGAGTTATGCACAATTGTTGGCACGGTAAGTTATGCACGTTAGTAAAGATAGGGGCGTTATGGTTTATTGTTTGAAAGGTATTATCAGGGCTGGCGTATGTATATGACGTATTTCACGTATCGTGGTTATGGACGTATATTTCTAATTCTATGATATTAGCAAGCCTCAGAAAATTTATGTTGCAGACAGTTTCAATTTCAGTTCAGTTCATGTTGTGGAACCGATGGATTTTCTTAACCGTCAAGAGTAGATTCTCTAGAATAAGAATATTTTGTAGTGTTAGTGTTGTACAGAAATCATGAAGTAAATGTAGCCACGTTGCAGCCAGAACAGTTTGTGTGAACAGTAGCAGCATGAAATTGAGTTATCGTAGATTAGTCGCGTTGCAGCCAGAACATGTAAATTTTTGTAAGGGGGGTGGATTGTGACAACACGAACCAAAATCTACGTCCTAATCAGCATGAAATTGAGTTATCGCAGATTAGTCGCATAATTGGGTTTGTTAATGACTTTTTCACCATGTGAGAATTTGTGTTGACTTCCTTCACAAGAATTTTAGAGTATTTAATTTCGAGAACGTGAGAATTTTCGGAGAATTTTTCGGATAAGCGAGGAATGTTTTATCGAGTTTTGAAGTCGGTTGGTGAAAATATTTAAAAGTGTTACTTTTGTTGTTGATTTAATCATGACCGTCCGATCTTGATCAGATTTATTTTGAACCGTTTATTTAGGCATGTATGTGTACGGTATATATACGGTATAAATACAAGACAATTTAGGAAAGTTTCCATTTTTGGATTTCTGGGTTGACCACGTGGACCCACGGGCCAAAACTGACCCGTTTAGCTTTGAAACTTCTCGGCACCGGTGAGCTCGATTCCGTCCATATTTGGCCGTGCTTCATTGTTGAAAGTTGTTTGGCTCGAGCTCATCTTCAGTTTGATAGGTGGATCGTCCCTGTTAGTGGCCGGAGGGGGAAAAAACAACCCAGTGAACATGGGAGTTTTTCGGCGAATTTCGCCAGCGATGGAGCTGGCGGAGACGGCGGCAATGTGGGTCGACTTTTTGGGGGTTTTGTATCCCTTGAGATAGTGAGTCTATCCCAAGTGGTCTCAGCCCTTGCCGTGGCCGGTGGTGGCCGATCGGAGGAAATGATTCCGGCGAGGTATTTAAACTTCACATTGAGTTTTGGACCTTTTCCGATTAAAATTTGGCTTAGCATTAAACTACAAAGTTGTTCAAAATGTTGAGATCTTCAAATCCATGTATAGGTTGAAGATTTTTAGACCGGTTGGAATTCCGGCGGCCTGTGGCGGGGGCGGCCCCACGCGCTGCCGTACACGGCAAAGCTCTGGCGAGGTGCATTTTCGACAAAGTTTTATGTCGTTTCGCTTGTTTTCACGTGCGAAACACAATGGTGAGGTTTTGGGTCGAGTTGAGTGTTTTATTTTGGGACGAGGGGTGTTTGGGTATATTTTGGGAATTTTGTTATCCTCGTCGATATTTTGAGCGATACGATTTTCGAGAACGCGAGGTTCTTGACGTATTTGCTCCGTATGTTGAAATTCAGTAATTATTGATCGTATCCCTGTGAGTGGACATTTTATTCAGGTCATCGTGATCTTGTGTTTGGCGAGGGATCTTCCGCCGGACCTCAGAGTTAGCTTCGTACTGTGAGTGGACATTTTATTTTCACAGTTGATTTACGAGTCTTGATTTATGCATTTATGATTATGCATTTACGTTATGCATTTATGATTATGCATTTTATTAGCATACATTAGTTTGGAGGTACATGTGATTTGTTTTTATGTTGAGTATGGATATATGGATGCATCGATGCTATGGCCTCTTGGTTGATCCCCGAGATGCTCTGGGAGGATTACGTCTATATGAGCACCTGACCCGTGATTCACAGTAACTGGGAGAGTTACGTCTTTATGAGCACTTGACCTGGGCGTGTTGTAACTATGAGGAAAATGTACTCAAATTACTGCCTCCACACACACAGTACCAAGGAGAGTTATGTCTTTATGAGCACTTGACCTGGGCTTGTTTGTTTTGACTCACATTTATTTTATTAGCATGTATATATATATGGTGAAAGACATTCTATTTTCGTCCACTCACTCTAACGATTTTAATTGTCTTTCCCTGGGCTTTTCGGTTTTCTTTGCCCAGTTTGCAGTTTGAGTTCTGTTGTCGCACGTTGTGGTTGGAGGCGTAGAATTCGAGCTACCTTTGTTTTCTAGAAGGTTTCTAGTTTGGCCTACTATTTGTATATATTTATATAGAGGTCGCTCTTATGAGTTGTCTTTTCAAATGTTTGTCCGGATTTATGTATCGGATATGATTTCTTTTATGCATTACGTTATGTTTTTGAGAAATCCGGATGGGATATGGCGCCCAGGGTTTGGCTTTTGTTGATATATGGAGAAGTGTGTTTTCTGCTGCAGGTTATATGGATTGTACATTATAGAGTAACCTCTGTCAAAATGGTTTTTTGAAAGGTCACCTTTTTAGATGGGGTTTGATTTCGGTTTAGGCAGCTAAATCGTGGTCGGGTCCTTTCATGTACATTATCAAATGTCCAAACTGATCTGACTAAGAATGTATACAGAATCTACAACCTAATGCTCTGATACCAACTGAAAGGACCTAACCCTAGATTAACTAGTAATCTAGGATCATGCCCTAACGATAAGACCTAAACTAAGGATTTCTGTAAAAAATTTGACATAATTTCCTCAAATATTAGAACCTGCAAAGAAACCGAAAAGCATAGGGGAAGACAAATGAAATCGTTAGAGTGAGTGGACGAAAATAATAATATGTCTTCCACCAATATAAACTTGAAATCATGATGCGAGTCTAAAATCATCAATCACAAGTAAGGTGGTTGTCATAACCTTCCTGGATACCGTATAAAATGTGGAGGTCGTAACTCGAGTACATTTTCCTCAGAGTTACAATCCTGCTCAACCAAGGTAAGGCATTTGTCATAACCTTCCTGGGAGCCATATAATCACGGATCAGGCATTTGTCATAACCTTCCCGGAGCATCTCAGGGATCAGCCGAGAAGCCATGCATCGATGCATCCGTATATATCCATAATCCATGTAAAACAAATGATGCATATGCCTCCAAGTAAAATACATAACCGTATACGTATAATCGTAAATACATAATCATAATTGCATACTCGTAAAATGCATAACCAAGACTCGCAAATTGACAATTAAAATAAAGTGTCCACTCAGAGTACGATGCTAACTCTGAGATCCGGCGGAAGAGCACTCGTCAAACACTCGATCCCAATCACCTGAATAAATGGGATACGATCTATATATATTGAAACACAATATACGGAGCTAATACGTCAAGAACCTCGTGTTCTTGAAAGACGTATCACTCAAAATATCGACAAGGATAACAAAATTCTCAAAATATACCCAATTAACCCTCGTCCAAAAATAGAGTACTCAAATTAACTCAAAAACCTCAAGACTACGAACGGGACATGATTACGAGCAAAACGGTATAAAAATCTCCAAAATCCCAAAAAGTCAACTGTCGCCGGAGTTCCGCCGTTGATCGCCGCCGCCGCTGCCAGCGTGGCGTCAACGGTGACATTTTCCGGCGACCCATACCTCAAAACCTCCTTCTCCCCATGCCCAATCCAAAGTTCAACTACACCATCACTCAATTCGGCCGGTAACAACCCTAAAACCCCCTTGAAAGTCTCCGGCCCGAAATCACCGGAAAACTTCTCCGGCCAATTCCGGCGCCGTCGCTCCACCTCGGCCCTCCAAACCTTAGGGGTTTCCTTCCCTAGCACAAACCCAAGCTATTCCACCCCAAAAATCCACCGGAAACTCGCCGGAAAACCTCCCCCCGTTCACCCCGATTCTGTCCAACTTCACTTCCACATTTCTCCAACAAAATCAACACAAAACAACACAATGAATACATCAATCAATAGCCCTAGAGGAGAGCTTCAAATCCCTAACTTCTTTTCCAGCAACCGTGCCGTTTTCCGGCAAGAAGCTCGACGGCGAGTTGGCAACTCGGGTGACTCGGTCAACTCGGGTCTGGCCCGATCAACGCTAGTCAAACAGCCCAAATGCAACTTTTCGACAATTTTTACGACTATTTCGATATTTATACGTCACGAACAGACCAAATTCACGATTCGGATAACTCAAACCCAAACGGATAAGTACGACTAACTCGGCGATAATTTTAAATATTTATTTTATGTTCCCTGATTATCTGAAAAATCCTCTGAAACCTCCTACAAACTTGAAATCAAATCCTCTACAGTTCCTGTGAAGGAACTCAAACCAAATTCTTGCCCGATAATTTAGTCGTAAACAAAGCCGCCATATTGATCAATTACGACTAATCGTGAAATGTGCAAGTCAAGCCAATTAACATACCATTTCCGGTTCAGGTGGTTACAAATCTACCCCCCTAACAAAAATTTCATCCTTGAAATTTCCATACCTACTAACTGAAGAGGTAGGGATACTGATCCCGCATGTGTTGTTCAGTGTCCCATGTAGTCTCTTCAACTGAATGATTCTGCCACAATACCTTCACAAGAGGAATGGCTCTGTGTCGCAACTCCTGGACTTTCTGATCAAGTATGTCAACTGGTTCCTCCACATAGGTCAAGTCCTCCCATATAGGAAGCTGATACGGTGTCAACACATGAGATGGATCAGAAATGTACTTCCGCAACATAGACACATGGAACACATCATGTACCCTGGCCATCTCAGAAGGTAATGCCAACCTGTATGTCACAGCACCGACTCACTCAGTGATCTCATAAGGGCCTACATATCGCGGACGAAGTTTACCGCGCTTCCCGAAACGAACAACACCTTTCCAAGGAAAAAGTTTCAGGAAAACCCGGCCAGTCACCAACCTCGAACTCGAGATCCTTCCTTCTCACGTCAGCATAACTCTTCTGTCGATCCTGTGCAGCCTTCAATCTGTCTCGAATAATCTGAACGTCATCCATGGTACTTTTCACCAAATCAGGACCAAGAAGCCATTTCTCACCAACTTCACTCCAACACAATGAAGTTCGACACTGTTTTCCGTACAACGCCTCGTAAGGTGTCATACCAATGCTAGCCTGATAGTTGTTGTTGTACGTAAACTTAATCAAATGAAGTTGCTGATCCCAATTCCCTTTGAACTGCAAAACACAAGATCGCAACATATCCTCCAGAGTCTGAATAGTCTTCTCCGACTGACCATCTGACTGAGGATGAAAAGCTGTATTGAAGTGCAGTCTAGTCCCTATTGCTTTCTGCAATGCCCGCAAAAATTCGGAAGTGAATTGACTATCCCGATCAGAAACTATAGACACAAGTACACCATGCAATCTCACAACCTCTTTCAAATACAACTTCGCCAATCTGTTCATGGGAAGCTTTCCTGTAAGTTCTAGGAAATGAGCTAACTTCGTAAGGTGATCCACAATCACCCAAATATCAGTACTACCACTAGAAGTATGAGGTAATTGATACACAAAATCCATAGTGATATGCTCCCATTTCCACACTGGAATCTCCAAAGGTTGTAGTTTACCTGCCGATTTCTGACCTTCTGCCTTCACTTGTTGACAAATCAGGCATCTCCTCACGTACATTGCTATTTCCATTTTCTTGTTTCGCCACCAATAATGAGCTTTAAGTGTTCGGAACATCTTTGTAGTACCCGGATGCATAGCATGTGCAGAACAATGGGCTTTGTCGAGTATTTCCTTCTTCAAATCCTTATCTCTGGGGACACATAATCTCCCCCTGAACAACAAAGTGCCATCACTCCTCATCCGAAACTCGGTCGGTACACTATTCTGAATCAAATTCTTCTTGCTCAGCAGATAGGCATCTGAATCTTGAGCTTCACAAACTTGATCAAGTAACACCGGACGGACTTGGAAACTGGCCAATAATGCTCCATCATCATTCCATTCCAACTCTACTGTCGTTGTTCCTAACTCTGTTAAAAGTGACACTCTAGCAACACGTACATGGAAGAGAGAAGCACCATGTTTCCGACTAAGAGCATTAGCAACCACATTATCTTTCCCTGGATGATACTCGAAAGTGCAGTCGTAATCGTTAATCAGCTCCATCCATCTCTGCTGCCTCATGTTCAAATCTGGCTGCGTACTCAAGTAGGTAAGACTTTTGTGATCGGTGTAGATCTTGCATTGTGCCCCGTACAAGTAATGTCTCCAACTTTTCAATGCTAACACAATGGCAGCTAACTCCAGATCATAAGTAGAATAGTTAACTTCGTGTGGTGTTGCTATCCGTGAAAAGTCTTGCACTAATCAGCGATAGTAGCCTGCTAAGCCCAAGAAACTCTGTATCTCTGCCACGTTGGTAGGTCTGCTCCAATTCAATACGACATCAATCTTATCGGGATCCATGCTAACTCCTTCAGCTGATATCACGTGGCCCAAAAACTTTACACTATCTAGCCAAAATTCACATTTGCTGAACTTGGTGTACAACTGAGTGTCTCGTAAAGTCTGCAAGACTACATGCAAATGCTTCTTGTGCTGCCCCACACTCTTGGAGTAGATCAGGATGTCGTCGATGAACACAATGATGAACTTGTCCAGATAACATCCAAAAATCTGATTCATTAGGTCTAAGAAAGCAGCTGGCGCATTGGTCAACCCGAATGGCATAACAAGGAACTCATAGTGCCCATAACGTGAACGCCGTCTTGTCCACATCAGACTCCCGAATCCGCAGCTGATGGTATCCAGACCTGAGATCAATCTTCGAGAAAACTGAAGCTCCTTTCAGCTGAACAAACAAATCATCAATCTGTGGGAGTGGATACTTGTTCTTCATCGTAACCTGGTTCAATTTCTGATAATCAATGCATAGCCTCATCGAACCATTCTTCTTCCTCACAAACAACACTAGAGCACCCCAAGGTGAAATACTAGGTCGAATGAAGCCTTTCTCAATCAACTCCTGAAGTTGACTCTATAACTCCCTCAACTCCGTTGGTGCCATACGATAAGGTGTCTGCGAAATAGGTATGGTACCCAGAAGTAACTAGATGGTGAAATCAATCTCCCTGACTGGAGGAACACCGGGTAAGTCCTCGGGAAACACATCTGAATAATCATAAACCACCGTAATATCACCAATGTCCGGTACACGAACACTCGTATCAATCACATGTGCAAGGTAAGTCTCACAACCCTTCCTCATCATCCGATCAGCCTTCTTCGTTGAAATCAAGCAAGGTAAAGTAGTATTCTTTTCACCCCAAAACAAGATTTTCGGCATGCCTGGACTCCTGAAGACAACATCTTTCTTGTGACAGTCAAGAACAGCCCAATGGTTCTCCAAGAAATCTATACGCAAAATCACGTCAATATCCACGATATCCAGCAGCATCAAATCCGCGGCTAACCCATAACCTCCAATAAAAATCTCATAATCTCTATATACCTACCCGACACACACTACCTCGCCAGATGGATGCAACACTCGCCACAAACTAGGGAGTGGAGATGCAGGTATAGTAGTCAATGATGATAATCTATATGACATGAATGAATGCATAGCCCCTGGATCTAGTAAAGTAAGAACTGGATGACCAAAAATATACAACGTATCGATGATAACCTCTGGAGAAGCTCTGCCCTCACGTAGAGACATGGTATGAACTCGAGCTTGTCCAACTGGTCGTCCACGTTGGCTACAATTTTGTTGACTACCCTGTCCAAACGACTGTGTTACACGATCACTAGAAGCAGTACCCTGATCACATTCAACACTCTGATCCGCAACACCTCTAAAAGTGCCAGCTGAAGACACTCCCTCACAAAGTGACTCACCTGGCGACAACGGTAACAAGTAGAGGGACCGTACTGACACTGACCAGAGTGATGTCTGTGGCAGTTATTGCACAATGGATATTCCCTCGGTGCAGCTGGTGTGCTGAAGAAAGGTCGAGGATAACTCGATCCACTGGAACTCCCACTCGACTGCTACCTCTACGGTCGACTCCTCCTCCATCTATGACTCTTCCTAGTAGTGCTGGTAGGATATCTATAAGGTTCACTACCCGAAGATGATACCGATATAGAAGTACCTGAACTCAGCCTCTTCGAAGCACCCTGACTAGGTCCACCCTCTTCAAATAGACGTGTCTGAAACCGCATCTGTCTCTCCCTCTCGATATCCTCACCTCTGAGTGCAGCACTAACAAACTCATCAAAGTTATCTCGAGGCATAGTGGTTAAAGTCCCCTTGATATTCAGATTCAGACCCTACTCAAACCTCCTGCACTTTGCTTCCTCTGATGCCACCGTATCACGTGTAAACCGAGACAAACGAGTGAACTTATCCCGATACTAAAGCACTGACATACTCCATTGCTTCAGGTTGGTAAACTTCTCATATTTCCGTTGTTGAGTAGCTGGATTGAAATACCGACGCATGAACATCTCTTTAAATATCGGCCAAGGAGTATCAATAGGAACTCTGTCTGTACCAACCCATAAAAAGTAAGCATCTAACTCAAGCAAACCCACTGCTGCTATAGTTTTCTGTTAAAGAGTAAAATGCAGGCGCTCGTAAACAAGCTCAACCTGAACCACCCAAGCTTCACACACTTCAGGATCAGGGGAACCAGAGAAAATAGTTGCTCCCGCTGTCCTGGCCTTAGCCACTGGATCAATACGCTCCTCCAAATGCAATACTCGCATAAGCAAGTCACGCGTACGTTGATCCTCATCAGGATCCCCAGTTCGTTCAGCACGGACTCCACGTCGAGGAAGCATCCCAAGGATAAAAGATATTAGTCATAGGATAGAAAGGATGTAATCATGGAACTTTAAACGTTTGAAAGCATACAACACTCTAGAGCATTGATGATTATCCACCGGCCGGTCGGGTCATCGCTCCGGAAATGTTGTACATTCTCAAATGTCCTTAGTAACATAACTACCAGAGTCTACAGAACCTAAAACCTAATGCTCTGATACCAACTAAAAGGACCCGACCCCGATTTAGTTGCCTAAACCAAAATCAAACCCCTTCGGACACACGACCTTAAAAAAAATTTGCTAGAGTTTACTTTTAAATATGTGAACCATTATTAGAACCTGCAAAGAAACACACTTCGAATATTCCACAAAAGCCAAACCGTGGGGCTTCGATCCCCATCCGGATTTCTCAACATCATATATATAATGAACCAAAGGTTTACAAGAAGTCCAGAAACATTAAGGAGTAAACTCCACTGAAAACACAACATAAGTATTCAGAGCGACGCCTATATACATCATTTACATCTAGTAGGTCGAACAAGGAACCTACAGAAACTGAAGTGTGATTTGAACTCTATGCCTCCACCATCGACGTGCAACACAGGACCTGCAAACTGGGCAAAGGAAACCGAAAAGCCCAGGGAAAAGGCAAATAAAATCGTTAGAGTGAGTGGACGAAAATAATCATATGCCTTTCACTATTTATATAATCATAAATATAAGGCGAGTTCTTTAAATAAATGAAGGTCGTTACCCCGGTGGATTTCCGTGCCAGAGTAACATGTTGGACAAATCTCTCAAGCCCGACGGTGATAGACTAGGCGAATCTCTCAAGCCTAATCGGCATATCAAGCGAATCTCTCAACCCTGATAGATGGACTACCGGTGATCATCCACTTAGCCAATGCATCAATGCTAAATAAATAAATGCCATCACCAATAAAATATACAATACCTTCAAAACAATAAATAATCTGAACATTGTACTGGAAACAAATACTGAAACCAAGAACTCGCTACGATAGTGTAAATAAATGTCAACTCACAGTACGAGGCTAACTCTGAGGTCCGGCGGAAGATCCCTCACCAAACGCTCCATCACGATCACTTGAATAACAGGGATACGATCAATATATATTGAAACATAACATACGGAGCTAATACGGCAAAAATCCCGCGTTCTTGAAAGACGTATCGCTCGAAATATCGACGAGGATAACAAAATTCTAAAAATATACCCAATTAACCCTCATCCAAAAATAGAGTACTCAAATCAACTCAAAAACCTCAGGGCGGCGCGGTGACATTTTCCAGTGACCCATACCTCAAAACCTTCCTCTCCCCAAGCCCAGTCCAAAGTTCAAATACACCATCACTCAATTCTTCCGGCAACCACCCCAAAACCCCCTCGAAAGTCTCCGGCCCGAAATCGCCGAAAAACTTCTCCGGCCAATTCCGGCGCCGTCACTCCACCGCGGCCCTCCAAACCTTAGGGGTTTCCTTCCCCAGCACAAACCTAAGCTATTCCACCCCAAAACTCCTCCGGAAACTCGCCGGAAAACCTCCTCCCGTTCACCCCGATTCCGTCCAACTTCACCTCCACATTTCTCCAACAAAATCAACACAAAACAACACAATGAATACATCAATGAATACCCTAGACGAGAGCTTCAAATATCTACCTTCTTTTCTGGTAACCATGCCATTTTCCAGCAAGAAGCTCGACGGTGAGTTGGCAACTCAGACGGGTCAACTCGAGTGACTCGGTCAACTTGGGTCTAGCTCGGTCAACGCTGGTCAAATGGCCCAAATGCAACTTTTCGACAATTTTTACGACTATTTCAATATTTATATGTCGCGAACCAACCAAATTGACGATTTGGATAACTCAAACCCAAACGGATAAGTACGACTAACTCGACGATAATTTCAAATATTCATTTTATATTCCTCGATTATCCAAAAAATCCTCTAAAACCTCCTACAAACTCGAAATCAAATCTTCTACAGTTCTCGCGAAGGAACTCAAATCAAATTCTTGCCCGATAATTTAGTCGTAAACAAAGCCGCCATATCGATCAATTACGACTAACTGCGACTAATCGTGAAATGTGCAAATCAAGCCAATTAACATACCATTTCCGGTTCAGGTCGTTACAGTCATCACGTCATCCACTTGACCACTCAACTCAACGACACTAGCCTCTTGGGTCCACCACTACTCCTTGACCGACATAAAAACAAGCTTGATGCTAGGGCCGCGATCTTGGCATGCGTTGTTGACATTGAGGGCGAGTTTCGCCATCTTAGCAAACTTGCCAACACTGGCCTTCTGTACACTCCTCTCTCCTTCTATAACAAATGTTGGGCGTGATAAGCACGTAAAATCATTGAAGGACGACCGATACTCGGGGCGTATCGACCCTGGAATGCACCTCGACAAATTTCTATCAGCCACATCAGGGCACCAGCATGGCAATGCTACCTCTTCCTTGAGATGCTCATGCGCGATGCGCTCAATTAGATTTTTGAGCTCGATCCAAGCTCTATCGATTCTTTCTCTGATTTCACCAACAGTTTCCTCAAGCGCTACAGGTTGCAGGGCTGCCAAAACACCGCTAACTCATTATTTGTCATCCGCCATTGCAGGGTTGAGCCACTTTCCACCTACATCAACTGCTTCTGGACATCTGCTTAACATTGTAGAAATGTGGACAAGCAAACGACCTTATCTTCCCTGGTCAAAAGTTTGCAACCTTCGCCGTTCAACGAGAAGATAATCAAGTGTGACTACTTGTCATATGAAGAGGTGGTCAATCTGATTGTCGAGAAGGTAGACGTCGAATACAAATTTTATAGTCATAATATCCACAATCCACCAGGACGTGTCTTACCACCACCTACTTTAAGGCAAGCCTCAATGCAAGCCTCAAGATGCGCCTCACCTCCTCAACACTGCCAGTAGAACAAGTGAGGAAGGTCACAAACTCTTGAGCGCTGGCGATAACCTGCCAGGAATTCTAATCACCACCAAAGGACACCAAGGTGCTATTCTCCGGAGAGGGTAGTATACATTATGGCAAACACTAGTTATGCAGAGATCTTCACCAAAAATAAACACCTAATTCCTCTGCCCAAGTCCAAAACCAGAAAAGCTCCACTCAAGAAGATTGACTTTTGGTGCAAGTACCATGAGTCTAAGACGCGTAACATAGAGGATTATGGCGTCCTCAACAAAATCATTCAAGAACTCTTTGACAAGGAAGAACATAATCAGTATGTGACAGACACTCCACTCAAGATAGCGCACATTGAGGTCCTACTACTACTAAAAAGTGCTTTAGACAACCGTTTTAAACTGTTGTCTCAAGCACCCAAAAATCTGTTGTATATCGAGCAGTTGTCTGAATACATATCACACAAAGAACAAAATTCTGTTGTTGAATATGCACTCCAACAACTAATGTTCAGTTGTTTCAAAAGTCCCAAAAAATTATATTTAAGGACTTATGAGTTGTGTCATACAAATTCAAACAATTGATATTTGATATATGACATAGAAAAAGACAACTGAATTGTGATGTTGAAGTTTGTTTCAAACAACTTAATATTGAGTTGATGTTTGTTTCAAACAACTTAATGTTAATGTTTTGTTGTCGATTGTCTGCCTAACCTATGACAATATTTCAGTTGTCTGAGTGATCCTTCAATGACAGTGCTTATACAATTCTTTTGGTACGAGTATGAGTTAGAAGACGGACTTTGGTCTATTTTTAGTTGTTTGTACACATATAACTAACCGTTTTCTATACATAATCTCTACAAATTTAACTACATATATTAATGGTTTCAGATACAATCTCATTCATTGTGAAAATTAGAATACATTCAATATATCAATATATCAATGTCATATAAATCTTCAGCTGCATTCATTTCACTTACATATATGTTATATGTGATATGGTAAACAACTTATCTTCTATCGCTTACATATTGTATTTTTCCATAAGTAGCATAACCGTACAAGAAAACTTGCATACAGCAGATATTTATATTTACAATGTGTACATATCTAACACCTATCAAAAAAGAATTGAACTCAGTCAAAGAACATGGATCCCTAACCCTTGTCATGAAGACCAGGGAGCTCTCGACCCGAAATGCTCTTTAATGATGTGACATTGCCTTTTCCTAATGAGGTGTATGAGAGATCTTCAAAAGTCAAAACTAATCACAACATCCGAATACTACACACGCATATAAAGGCAAATAGAACCAAATGAGTTTTAGTTTACATGCATATAAATGACAATCGAAATCAGCATTTGAATAAAAATATATATATGGGGATGCTCGAACAAAGGCACATAAGACTTCTCCCTAGAAGGGTAAGGTTAAGAGAAATATTAACATTGTTCTTAACTGTCATAAATTGATTTCAAAGCAACAAGATATTTACCAGTAAGATTTGAACATCTCAACAGCACCCTCGATATTGAATGCCCATGTCTCATGATCTCCATTTCTTGAGGTTGGTGCCTATCCATTCTTGAGAACCCAAGTTCAATCAGATGATTGACAAGCCTCCTGAAATAAGTAACCAGGTTTATCGCATATGAAACAAAGATTCAAGTTCACATGTAAACAAATCAATAACCATTGACTGATCCATAAGAACTACTAATACTACTAATTGTACACCATGGAGATAAGTTAGAGGATCAAAATGGGTTCATATCAAACTGAACACACGGAATGCAAGTATAGTTAATTAGTAACATCACACAACTACACAATTTGAAAATATAGAACAGATTCATTCTAATTATTTACCTTTAGTGCCCCATCATACGACTCTTTGAGCAAACGATTAAAGCTGAAACCTTTCCACACTGAAACTCCAATACATTAAAAAAAAGTAACTAAATTGGTTTAGGATAAAAAGAAAATGAAAAGGAGCCATCACTATGAGCTTGTCCCAAAGGCTCTGCTTCTTCTTGTCAACATCAAAGCCTAGACCTTTAACCCTCGTCAGCTCCTTGTGTTCACACTCGTGCATCTCAGCCAAAGCATTTGTATTTGCTGAATCTGCCTCATCATCTACCTGCAGCAACCACTGATCTATCAGAACAACCAGTATAGCATACTACTGTTTGTACATCGTGGAGATAAGTTAGGAGATCTAAATGGGTTCATATCAACTGAACTCAAGGAATGCAAGTATAGTTAATCTGTAACATCACACAACTACACGACATGAAAATATAGAACAGCTTCACTCTAATCATTTACCTTTAGTGCCACATCATATGACTCTTTAAGCAAAGCTTTCCGATAAGCCTTATAATTTTTGTCAGCTTCTTCCACGTATGGTTTCCTCTCCTAATTAAACAAAAAATAAATAAACAAAAGTAACTTAACATCTGAATTTCCCAAAAAAAAAATGTATTACAAAGAACACTCATGAAGTTCTCTTTATGCTGATTTACCTGCTCAGACATGTTCTTCCGCACCTCAAAATACGAGTTTGACATATGAGACCTACGAGTTTGAGATATGAGACCTAGGGTTGAGGTGGCGCGGGGAAAATCAGAATATAATTCATCATAATCAAATATTCTTGTGATGCTAAGTCTTCAAAAGATTTAGTGTTGTGAGATTCACCTCCATCATTATGTGTTTTTTTTCTGTTGCATTGTGTGTTTTTGTTATAATGTAATCTGACGAATTAATCAAATAAGGCTAGAGAATAAGGGTGATCAATCATCTTGAGTTCGACAGTCAACTTCCTTACAAATACTATTATTTGACCCCGTATACTTGCGGATAGGGAATTACAATTTTGATCTTAGTCAATTCCTGTAGTTAAGATTGAGGAAAATAATTTCCCCTAACACCGCTCGCTAAGCACACTTACGACGCCACATGGTCACAGAGGATCTCATTTCATAAAACCACCACTTCTTTGTCGTCTTTGTCGATAGCGTCATCGTTCTATAATCCCAATCTTGCTTCACGTAGCCTGTGTTGGAAAAATAAATAATTTTCGCCATTGTGGGGAACCCAAAGTGATACAGATTGAAGACATTGTAGAGTGTTATCAAAAACCAAACGCGTGAACTATATTCCACGCACCCTGACTAACTCTTCCTCTAGCCTAATGTTCGAAGATTTATACCCCCACACTTAGTAAGCTATTTGCTAACTCATAAGTGCAAGAACGATCTTCACCCGCAAGTATACGGGGATGAGTAATAGTATAGAAAAGGAAATTAAGTGTCGAACCCAGGAGGAGTAAGCACTTCGATTCTTTAGCTCGGGTGAAAAGCACAAAGACTACGACTTACTAGACAATACTTGACACTAAAAAGAAATAAAATATGAAAGTGAATATCACACCACTAAGTCCTTTGGAGACTTAGCATTGCGAGGGATAGTGAGACTAAGATGAGTGATTAACGAAGTTTGATTGGTTGCTTATTACACTAGAATGCGGAAATTAAATAACACAAATTCAAGATAAGGAAAGTAGGTCGGCTAGAGAAATCCCGCTAACCATATGATGCCTCAAACAATGTCTCAGTTTATGTAATAGATTAAAGTCCGTTCACTCAAGTTAATGTTCAAATCGTGACCTTTTGGGTCACGTTTGATTTTGAACCCAAGTTCCTAGGTCATCTCGGACACTAGAAGACTTAAGCCCAACATTGAAGTATTTCGTGAATCGGAACCAAGACCCAAGCCATTTTGGAGCTCGCATCTCGATTGTGTGTTATGTTGTGAAGTCAATAAGCATATCGTGTGAATTATGTGGAAAGTTTTCCCTTTCAAATCTCTATTGGAGAATCCGAGAGAAAGTCTATGTGATTCCCTCAACTCGCATCTAGTGAGTTACGAGTCAAGTAGGTCTACTATTTGTCACAATAACCTTTTGGGTTTATGTGTGCCTAACTAGAGTCCTTCAAGTCTATAGAGACTCAAAGAAGCTCTAGTTCATGCTAAGTTCTAGGGAATCAAATCTTAAGATAAATCTCATATATAATACCCTAATCATGTTTACATGCTCATCTTTCCTTAAGTCAAGTAGGTCTACTATTTGTTACGAGTCAAGTAGGTCTACTATTTGTCACAATAACCTTTTGGGTTTATGTGTGCCTAACTAGAGTCCTTCAAGTCTATAGAGACTCAAAGAAGCTCTAGTTCATGCTAAGTTCTAGGGAATCAAATCTTAAGATAAATCTCATATATAATACCCTAATCATGTTTACATGCTCATCTTTCCTTAAGTGAGTAGCTAATTCATTCAAGGGTCATTTTTAAGTCCTTTAACACCTACATCAACCTAGCTAGAGTCAACACATGCATATGAAAACTACACAACAAACTTAAGCATATAAACATACCACAATCACACAATGAACTAATTCACAAGACAAGTTTTCATAACATACACTAAAACCATGAAACATACATAATCCAAGACATGTTCATCACATCACATGGCTAGGCTTCTAACCCTAGCCTCCCAAAATCTAATACTCACTACCCATAACAAGCATAAATTCTAGATACATGATTGAAATACAAAATAGGATGAGAAGTAACCAAGAGTCCCCAAAAAGCTCCAAGGTCTTCTAGCTCTTCTCTCCTTCTTGCTTCAATCTTGCTCCAAAGCTCCAAGATTTGAGTCACCCACCAAAAGCTAGAAGAATGGTGATGTAGATGAAAGTACAGTGGTGGTAAAGGAGGTTTTCAAGTCTTTTGGTGGTGCTATGGGTGTTTGAGAAGTAGAGGAGATGGCTTTGTGAATGAGGAATGGATGGAGGCTCAAGAGAGAGAGAAAAACTATGAGAATCTGAAAATTTAAGTGAGTTATGTTATGGTGTCCAAGGGAGCTCGACCCTAGGGGTTTCGGAGAGGTATTTTGACTTTGAAATAATTCAAAAATAACTTAAGACATGATCCACAATTTTAGGGGCATGTTGGTGGTACAAAGATGACTCACCCAACATGTGAGTGGCACATGACTCTTCAAAATATCTTCTCCAATTGGGCTTGTGGGCTTGGGCTTAAAGTCTTGGCCTTGACACCTTCTGGCAAGGATTCGCCGGAATTGACCGTTGGCCGGCCGGAGTTGACTTTGACCAGAGGTTTACTTTTTGTCATTTTCTCGATTTTGCTCATTCTTTTCCAAATGCTTAGGAAACTTGCTTGGCTTCTTCAAAAAGTTATTAATCTCCATCTTTTAGCTTGTTTCCTCGCAAACTCTCCATTTCCTAGCATAACAAAGAAACGTATTAACAATGCTTTATTCTAAGAAGGCAAACTTTAAGCATAAGGTTAGGTGCATAATTGGAACACAATTATGGTCCTAACAAACTACCTCACACTTAAACATTGCTTGCACTACCACATTCTCACTCATTAGCGGCGATTTTTGAAAAAACAAGGCCGGCGACTGGGGAAGTCGCCGGTAATGATCATCATTGCCGGCGACTTGCTCCGTCGCCGGTAATGTGTCCGAAAAGTCGCCGGCAATGTGTCAAGACATTACCGGCGACCTACTCCGTCGCCGGCAATGTGTTGACACATTTCCGGCGACTTTTCGCCGGAATTTTGCCGGCAATGACTCCATTTCTGGCGATTTTGAAAGGACCCAACCCCGATTTAGCTTCCTAAATCGGAATCAAACCCCTTCGAAAACACGAACCAACAAAAACTTTTCGAAATTTGGGCAGAGTTTCGTTACTAACGTGGAATTACCTTAACCTGCACGCGGAAAATACACTTCATCCTATGCCACAAAAAGCAAACCGTGGGCACCAACCCCATCCGGATTTCTCAATATAACAACAGTAAAGTAAAGTAGTAAATATATATGCACTTTACTGAAATCCGGTGTAAAATCGTATAACATATTCAACAGGAAGCTCAGAGTGACTTCTAATACATAATCATATACGTATACCACAGTAGGTAGAACAATAAACCTACTGGAAGAAACAAAGTAGCTCGAGCACTATGCCTCCGACCACGACGTGCGACACCAGAGCCTGAACTGCAAACTGGGCACGGAAACCGAAAAGCCCAGGGGAAAGACAATAAACACGTTAGAGTGAGTGGACGAAAATAAATGTCTTTCACCAGTTAATATATATGTTATAAAAACATATGCGAGTCCAGGTAAATAAAAACATAACATAGTACACGAGGTAAAATTCATACTCCTCCAGTGTACTGAGCATGCAAGTATAAATCCCACGGGGTCACTCATGGACACACACCGTGCTAGTACAGTCCGAATCACGAGGTCCTTGGTCCCCGTGATTCTAAGCCAGAAATGGCCTCGGTTCCGGGGAAACGCCCCTCACCGGTCAGGTCGGGATGACGACGTCCCTCCTGGATGGCCTACCATCGGGGATCAGCCGAGAGGCAATGTGTATCGATACAACAACGTAACCAAGACTGTACTCTGTGAAAACCAAATCATAAACATTTCGATGCAAATGCATGAAACAACATATAAATGTATGTATATTTGTATATGTATATCCGTATAAACATATTCGTATAATTGTAAACACATGCTCATATAATCATAATCTCGTATGAAATCTCATACTCGTAAAACTATAATCACGCTGCATGCTCAAGTTCATAAATCACATAAAAGACTCGCAAGATTTCCGTGAAAAGAAATTGTCCACTCACAGACTGGCGTAACGCGTATCGCGTTAACCCGTGATTCGGCGGAATGTCCCTCGCCAATCAAACGATCACGAACACCTGAACAATCACAATGTCCAATACTCAAAGTCATAATCCGACAATTCAAATCAAATCACGAGAAACCACCGTTCTCGGAAACACACAATTCGAATACGACGAATCGTCGAAAATCCATATATACCACCTCAATACCTCGCTTTACGTTCGGACGCTCAACTCGAAAAACGAACCTCCCCACTGCGATCGGGGCGCGATTTCGAGTCAAATGACATGCAATTCATCGAAAACCATGCCGGGCGAAAAGTCGCCGTCGCCGCTGCCACAGTCGCCGGAAAACTCCAATCTGCCCAGAAAAATACATGGCATACATGGTTTCAAAGATCTCGACGAGCCCAACAACTTTCCAGTTATAGGTTAAGGCCAATTCTCACTCTATCTAGCTCAATTTCATGAAAAACCGAATTGTTCCACAAATTTCAATCTCAAAATTCTCCACACTCAAATCGAATTAGAACACCATGTTTATATGGTTAGAATCACAATGAAGAGGGCTACAAAACCCAGTACCTCTTGAGGTTCAACTCGGCCCGAAACGAAAGTCCCCATTAACACCAAAAACCTTGAACTTTGGTTCCAAATATCTCTCTCCACCGTGAAGCTTGCCGGAAAGTGAGGCCGGGAACAAGATGAGGGAAGCTAGGCGAGTTTATTGGTGTATGGTATAGGCCGTGGGGTGGCCGGAAAAATTCCACCGCCGGTGAGCACCGTACGACGTCAAACGCTTCTCCTCCACCATGGTCAACCCGAGTTGACCAGGTCAACTCCCAATCTGGAAAGTCTTCCCCTTGCCCAAAATAGCAGGTTACTATATATAGCCTTTCCCAAAACGGAAACTTCATGTTTATCCACTTCGACGAACTTCAAACGCGCATAACTTTCTCGTCGTAATTCCGATTCCGATAATTCTCGCGGCCACAAACTCGTCTCGACATATTCTTCAATAATCACTCGAAGTCAAACACATCGGCCAATCGGATAAAAAGTCAACCCTTCGAACCAACACATAATTAAATTAACCAAACAATCAACAATCGGCAAAATTCGCAACTAATTCCTCGTAACTCCAAATCATACTCCGGAAGTTCCCACGAACTCGAAATTAAATTCTGAGCAACTTCCGTGAAGAAGCCGAAACCAAATTCTCGATCGGTAATTTAGTCGTTAAGTAGCCCACCATTTAAATCTGAACTTCAAATATTCATAACTAATTCTTCGGTCGTCCAAATAACGATCCGGAATCGCCCACGAACTCGTAATCACACATACAACGACTCTCGAGAAGAGACCCAGCTCCAATTCTCGGCCAATAATTTAGTCGTTAAGAACTCTGGCGATTCCAATATCTGTCGAAAATTCGCGACTGCGCTGTAACTCACGAATCAAGCTTATTATACTTCTGATTCTGGTCCGGGTCATCACAAATCCACCCCCCTTAGAAAAATTTCGACCTCGAAATTTCCGAGTCTGCCGACAAAAGTTGGAGCACTGCTTCTGCATACTGTTCAACTGCCTAGTGGCTACATCAACTGAACAACTCCGGCAACTGACTCCACAATAGGAGATAGCTCTGTGCTGGAATTTCTGTACTCACAAATCACAAATCTGAACTGGCTCCACACAATAGCCAAGTGTTCCTGCATAAGGAACAGGTAGGGTACACAACATGTAGCAACCCTGAAACACAGTTCTGCCACGCGGAACACAACACACAAAGCCAACACTATAGGCGATGCCAAACCATACGGGATAACACAAACTCGCCTATGGCTACATATGGATCAAAACATCAAGGCAAATCACAACACAACCTGCTCATACCAACGAAACTCAAGCATCGAACTCAAACAATTATCAACCCATTTCCGCTAATCTGACAGTCTGTGGTAGCACATTCCACAAAATCGGAAACAAACATCAACTCAAATTCAAACCAAACTCACTCCAACACAATCGAGTACAACAACATACCTCAACTTAACATCAAACAACCTCAAAACCATAATGGTCCACAAACTTGTACTGCAAGCAAACTCAAATCGCCGAAACTGCTGGTTCCGAATCCTCCGGAACGGTAATACCAAGGTCCACAGCATGCCCTCCAAGGCCTGAATAGTCCTCAAAGATCGCTCGTCAATCCGAGGACAAGGACCGGTACTAGCTCGTAATTTGGTCTCCAATGCTCGCTGCAAAGCTCACCAACACTTAATCGTAGCTGATCACCTCGATCGGCGAACTGGGACACAGGTACACCACGTAGATGGACAACCTCCATCAAACACAGCTATACCAGCCAACCACTGGAATCATCTCCGAAAGTACAAGGAACTGTACTGAGTTCGTCAAATGATCCACAAAGGCTCGGCAACTGGTATCACAACCAAAGTGTACACATACACACACAATCACAGCAGCAACCGTCACGTCTAACCGGAAATCTCAAATGGCTAACACATCTCGGCAAACCTCTGCCTCCTAGCCATCGTCAGTCGACGAATGTGGCATCAGCACACACAAGCTGCTACATTGCTCTTCATGTTGCGTCACGAGTAATAAAATCGAAGTATCTGACACTTCTCAGCGTCACTAGCGCCAAACACGCGCAAAATCACGAGCCTCAACACCGTCATACTCAAACTCAGCTCTCGTAGTCCACACTTGGCTAACACGGAAACTCGAGCCACACATACACACATGCAGTACTGAAACTCCCAACTCTCAACTGAATGCATCAGCAACAATATCCCCGACGAATGGTCAAAGTACAACCACTAGCCTTTTCTGAACAAGCTCAAAGGTGCAGCCATAGTCGATAGTCGACTCCCTCCATCTACACTGCCTCAAGCCCAAATCTGGCCGAAAATGCAAGTGGATGAAACTCAGTGGTCAATGTACATCCTACACCACGTTGCACGCCATAGCAATAGTATCTCCAACTCTCTGGTGCTAACACAAGGGAAGCTACACCCAAATCATACATAGGATACGTAGCTACACAAAGTTCCACTGCCTGGAATCATGAGCCACCGCTCTGCTAGCATCAAACACAACCAAATTCAAACCTCGATGCATCGCCATAACCCACGAACTCGTCGTAGTCGTCAGGTAAGGACAAAACCGAAGCAACGGTCAACCATCCTGCAGGAGTAAGTAACTCTCCTCGCGTGCATCGAACCACTCGAACTTGACACCTTTTCGTCAATCCGGAAAGTAGAGTGGCAATCCGGAAAAATCCTGCACAAGCCTTCAGTAATAGCCTGCCAAACCCAAGAGACTCCCGATCTCTGGTACAATAGTAGGGCAATCCCCAAATCGACACGACCTCTAACTGGTCAGGATCCACGCCGACTCCCTCGGCTAGCATCACATAACTCAAAATCTTCACGCTAATCGGCCAAAACTCACACTGGCTGAACTTCACAAACAGCTGACCATCTTGCGAAGTCCGCAAAACCACTCATAATTGTCTCAGGTGCTGGCCCACACTCTAGGAGTACATCAAGAAATTACCAACGTACAAGACCGCAAACTCGTCTAGAAACCGTCTGAACACATGGTCCATCAGGTCCACACGATCTACGGAGGCATTGGTAAACCAATAAAGTGACCAAGAACTCCAGATGCATACACCGAGATCCGAAAGCTAACATAGTCACATCTGACTCATCAAACCTCAACTGATGGTATCCAGACCCGAAATCAATCTTCAACAAGACTGAAGCTCTCGCAAGCTGATTCAACCACTCGTCAATCCGAAGCGGAGGATACTCATTCTCCTCTGAAGCGAATCAGACTTCGGCAGTCAATGCACCATCTCGTCAAACCAACCAACATCCGTACACACAATGCAAAAGTACACCATGCAAATACACTAGGTCACATAAAATCTCCTGAAACCTCCTCCAGCAACTCCTGGAGTCGAAACTGTAGCTCCATCAGCTCCGCTGGCTCAGAACGACAAGGTGTCGGTAAAATGAGTCCAGCGCCTGGTACAAGCTCAATGGTGTAGTCAGTCTCCCGAACTGGAGGAACATTTGATAACTCCTCCGGAACACGCCAGGAAACTCAGGAACCACCTCAATGTCGCCAATATCGGACACAGCAACCGTAGTATCCGCATCATAAGCTAAACAAACCACACAACTTGTCTCCACCATCCGCTCGACCATCACCGCGATACAGCATCTCGGGGAAATCTGGTCGTCGAAACACAACCTCCTTCTCGAGGTACTCGAACACAGCCAAATGCATCGTCAGTAAGTCCGTACTCACAAACACACCAAAATCACAACATCCAGCTACAACAAATCCACGGCTAAATCATATCCTCCAACAAGGATCTCGTAACCTCCGGATGGATGCAACACTCTCCAAAACCTCGGAAGTGGAGATACAGACACAATCGCCATGGACATCAAACAACAGTAACCTCGGAGAAAAGTCTGTCCTCAAACAAGGTCATGGCACGAACTCCAACATGCCCAACTAGTCGCCCACATCAATTGCGACTTGCTGAATAACTCGTCAAAAGGGTACATTGATCAGACGGTAGGAACAACATGAGAGTCTCCTCGTAACTCTGAGCCGTCGAACCGCTAACACAGCTAACTGAGGGCACTCCCTCGTAACGTGACCCTCTTGGCCACCGAAACAGCAACTGAAAGTGCTCCTCGAATACAAATCACCGCAACACCTGCTGCGTGAAAGGATCACCAATGATCACCCAAACTCATGCCACAGGAGCCAGTTCGCTACTCTGCGATCTCCGCCATCGTCAAACGGATCAGCAGAGGATCCTCAACATATTCGAAAAGACCACAGTCTGATGAAATCACTGATCCCGAAGTATCGGAACTCAACCTCATCAAAATCTCGACTAAGTCCACTTTTCTCAAACCATCGCATCAAAAACCGCGTACATCTTTACCTCACAATAACCTCGCCGCTGAGTGCAACACACTAAGCTCCTCACGGATGTCTCGAGGCACAACAATCAACTCTCTCTGATGCTCAGGTTTAAACTCACCTCGAACCTCGTGCATAGCTCCCTCTGAAGCCACATAACACGTGCAAACAGGGACAACATGTGAACAATGCATCTCTGCCTCAGGTGGGTAAACACTCCACATTCGATCGCTGGATAGCCTGATAAAACCATTACCGTGAATACAACACCCTGAATGTAGGCCATGGAGTCGCAACCGGAACTCACACATTAACAGCCCACCAAACACAATGATCTGACTCAGGCAAACATCAACTGTCAAAATTCTCAGCTCTGAGGCAATATGTAGACGCCCATATACACACAACCAGGCAAACCGTGCCACACAATTCACTGAACTCTGAATACTCATCCCAATCCACTGTTCTCTGGCAAATCGCGCGTCGATTGATCCTCAATAGGATCCACAACCGAAACGACACGGAAAGCACGTCAGGAGGCATCCTAATGAATAAAACATCGTTCAAAACAAGTGGAACGTAATCATGAAACCGCAGATATTTGAGGACACACAACACCCGAAGTATTGATGAGTACCGCTGGCCAGTCGGGTCATCACTCCAGTCATGCTGTATCAACTCAAATACCCTAAGTAAACACGACTACAGAAGTCTACAGAACCTATAACCTAATGCTCTGATACCAAGCTGAAAGGACCCAACCCCGATTTAGCTTCCTAAATCGGAATCAAACCCCTTCGAAAACACGAACCAACAAAAACTTTTCGAAATTTGGGCAGAGTTTCGTTACTAACGTGGAATTATCTTAACCTGCACGCGGAAAATACACTTCATCCTATGCCACAAAAAGCAAACCGTGGGCACCAACCCCATCCGGATTTCTCAATATAACAACAGTAAAGTAAAGTAGTAAATATATATGCACTTTACTGAAATCCGGTGTAAAATCGTATAACATATTCAACAGGAAGCTCAGAGTGACTTCTAATACATAATCATATACGTATACCACAGTAGGTAGAACAATAAACCTACTGGAAGAAACAAAGTAGCTCGAGCACTATGCCTTCGACCACGACGTGCGACACCAGAGCCTGAACTGCAAACTGGGCACGGAAACCGAAAAGCCCAGGGGAAAGACAATAAACACGTTAGAGTGAGTGGACGAAAATAAATGTCTTTCACCAGTTAATATATATGTTATAAAAACATATGCGAGTCCAGGTAAATAAAAACATAACATAGTACACGAGGTAAAATTCATACTCCTCCAGTGTACTGAGCATGCAAGTATAAATCCCACGGGGTCACTCATGGACACACACCGTGCTAGTACAGTCCGAATCACGAGGTCCTTGGTCCCCGTGATTCTAAGCCAGAAATGGCCTCGGTTCCGGGGAAACGCCCCTCACCGGTCAGGTCGGGATGACGACGTCCCTCCTGGATGGCCTACCATCGGGGATCAGCCGAGAGGCAATGTGTATCGATACAACAACGTAACCAAGACTGTACTCTGTGAAAACCAAATCATAAACATTTCGATGCAAATGCATGAAACAACATATAAATGTATGTATATTTGTATATGTATATCCATATAAACATATTCGTATAATTGTAAACACATGCTCATATAATCATAATCTCGTATGAAATCTCATACTCGTAAAACTATAATCACGCCGCATGCTCAAGTTCATAAATCACATAAAAGACTCGCAAGATTTCCGTGAAAAGAAATTGTCCACTCACAGACTGGCGTAACGCGTATCGCGTTAACCCGTGATTCGGCGGAATGTCCCTCGCCAATCAAACGATCACGAACACCTGAACAATCACAATGTCCAATACTCAAAGTCATAATCCGACAATTCAAATCAAATCACGAGAAACCACCGTTCTCGGAAACACACAATTCGAATACGACGAATCGTCGAAAATCCATATATACCACCTCAATACCTCGCTTTACGTTCGGACGCTCAACTCGAAAAAACGAACCTCCCCACTGCGATCGGGGCGCGATTTCGAGTCAAATGACATGCAATTCATCGAAAACCATGCCGGGCGAAAAGTCGCCGCCGCCGCCGGCGGCGCCACCGCCGTCGCCGCTGCCACAGTCGCCGGAAAACTCCAATCTGCCCAGAAAAATACATGGCATACATGGTTTCAAAGATCTCGACGAGCCCAACAACTTTCCAGTTATAGGTTAAGGCCAATTCTCACTCTATCTAGCTCAATTTCATGAAAAACCGAATTGTTCCACAAATTTCAATCTCAAAATTCTCCACACTCAAATCGAATTAGAACACCATGTTTATATGGTTAGAATCACAATGAAGAGGGCTACAAAACCCAGTACCTCTTGAGGTTCAACTCGGCCCGAAACGAAAGTCACCATTAACACCAAAAACCTTGAACTTTGGTTCCAAATATCTCTCTCCACCGTGAAGCTTGCCGGAAAGTGAGGCCGGGAACAAGATGAGGGAAGCTAGGCGAGTTGATTGGTGTATGGTATAGGCCGTGGGGTGGCCGAAAAATTCCACCGCCGGTGAGCACCGTACGGCGTCAAACTCTTCTCCTCCACCATGGTCAACCCGAGTTGACCAGGTCAACTCCCAATCTAGAAAGTCTTCCCCTTGCCCAAAATAGCAGGTTACTATATATAGCCTTTCCCAAAACGGAAACTTCATGTTTATCCACTTCGACGAACTTCAAACGCGCATAACTTTCTCGTCGTAATTCCGATTCCGATAATTCTCGCGGCCACAAACTCGTCTCGACATATTCTTCAATAATCACTCGAAGTCAAACACATCGGCCAATCGGATAAAAAGTCAACCCTTCGAACCAACACATAATTAAATTAACCAAACAATCAACAATCGGCAAAATTCGCAACTAATTCCTCGTAACTCCAAATCATGCTCCGGAAGTTCCCACGAACTTGAAATTAAATTCTGAGCAACTTCCGTGAAGAAGCCGAAACCAAATTCTCGGTCGGTAATTTCGTCGTTAAGTAGCCCACCATTTAAATCTGAACTTCAAATATTCATAACTAATTCTTCGGTCGTCCAAATAACGATCCGGAACCGCCCACGAACTCGTAATCACACATACAACGACTCTCGAGAAGAGACCCAGCTCCAATTCTCGGCCAATAATTTAGTCGTTAAGAACTCTGGCGATTCCAATATCTGTCGAAAATTCGCGACTGCGCTGTAACTCACGAATCAAGCTGATTATACTTCTGATTCTGGTCCGGGTCATCACAGATTTAATGAATCGCCGGCAATGCCTCTTATATTAGATGCAGATCGCAACAGCTGATTCATTTGGATCGAAAAAAATTCGGTGAAATCGAAAGAAGGAAAACGCTCTGAAATCGATCCTTCGGTATTGTCAAAATTAATGCGCGCGTCGAAAACTCGATCACTCGGGAAGCTATATATATATAGGTACGTATATATATACGTATATGTGTATGCATGTATATATATGTGTGTGTGTGTGTTGATCGATTTAATTAGATCGATATATATATATATATATATGCATGTGTTGATTTAGAGTTGAATTGAGATATCGCATCGATTATTGGATTGATACGCAAATAGAGTGGCTATATTGTTGCTTTCGAGTGATTGACTGTTGATTTTGAGTGGATTTGAAATTATTTCGATGAAAATATGTTAATTTGTGTATATATATATGGATCGATATAAAATGATTTTGTGAATATTAATTGTTAATATATATGTCTATATATATATACAGGTATGTTAATTTGTAATTGTGAATTGTTGGTATATATATATATTTTTAATTTATATGCATGCATGGGTCGACTTCTGTTAATTAATCGGATGAATTCGAATGTAATTAATGATGATTTATTTTATAATTAGTAGTACGTGAATGTGTATATATATAGTACGTAATATTGTTAGAATTTTCAGGATGGACAAGAGTTAGATGAGCCTCGAAAGATGGGATGTGAGATATCACCAGGGAATTAGGAGTTTTGTGAATTTTGTGAAGGCTAATTGTGGAGACACTACACTTCATTATTGCCCGTGTAAAGAATGTAAGTGTCGCAGCGATCGATTTTGTTTTCCCATTGATAAAGTCCAGAAGCACCTGAGTAAATATGGGTTTTGGGATAAGTACACTTGTTGGATTTATCATGGTGAAACATCGTTAGCGGGTCCGCATGATCATGGACAATTTGGTGAGAGGGCCAGTCCACGCTATGACCATGGACATTTTGCTGAGAGGGGCAGTCCATCCTATGATCCAATATCGATGTTAATCAATGATATGTTTCCTCATGAGAGCGGTGTATTTGCTGATGAAGCACCAAATATCCCTCCCGTCGTTGAGGGTTTCCCCCATATTGAGCCAGTCGAGCCATTACCTGGAGCTCATGTCAACACAAGCGGTATGGACAAGTACAACAACCTGATTGCATTGCAACAGACTCCGTTGTACAACGGTTGTAGTAAGACTGTTCTTGAAAGTGTCTTGGGAGTGATGCAGCTCAAAATGGAGAACAAAATGTCTATCAAAGCTGTTGATTCTTGGCTGAAGTGGACTGCTTCGCTACTGCCACCCGGTCATCGTCTTCCTACCACTCATCATAAGGTGCGACATATCCTGAAAGATCTTGGGCTTTCCTACATCAAAATCCATGCATGCAGATATGATTGTATTCGCTTCTGGGGAAAAGATCTTGAAGACCTTGAAGCCTGCCCGGTATGTTTTACAGAAAGGTATAAGTTGACTCCTGCAGGCAACAAGAAAGTTGTG
Organism: Geum urbanum; assembly: GCA_946800695.1. NCBI lineage: Eukaryota > Viridiplantae > Streptophyta > Magnoliopsida > Rosales > Rosaceae > Geum > Geum urbanum. The sequence goes on along the minus strand of OX327003.1, from coordinate 18,897,022 downwards.
AAGATACTTCGATATTTCCCGCTTATTGATAGGCTGGAGCGGTTGTTCATGTGTGCTTTCACGGCCGAAGCTATGAGATGGTGGGCTGAGAGGAATTTGCCTGACGATGACACCCTTATACACCCTTCCGACGGAGAGGCTTGGAAGCACATGGTCAGGGAGTTTGATCATTTTGCAGCAGAGGTCCGAAATGTTTGGCTAGGGCTCTCATTTGACAGATTCAACCCTTTTGGCAACATGAGTCTTCAATACAGTATATGGCCAGTTATTTTGGTACCGTACAACCTTCCACCATGGATGTGCATGAAGAAGGAATACAATATGCTCACTCTGTTAATTCCGGGCCCGAGTTATCCAGGAAAGTGTCTCGATGTGTATTTGAGGCCTTTGATTGAGGAGCTTAAGTACCTGAGTGAGTGTGGCCACCCCACTTACGATAGGTTCAAAAATGAGATGTTCCAGATGCATGCCATGCTTGTTGGCACCATAAGTGATTTTCCTGCCCGCGGTATGTTGTCGGGCAACGTTACCAGGGGTTACAGGGCTTGTTTAGAGTGCATGACGGTTGATTGTTGCAGTCCTCATTGCAGTAAAATTGTTCAGATGCGTCACCGTTGTTGGCTTCCATATGATCACCCATTTAGGCAAGATCCAGACGCGTTTGATGGGACTGTGGAAACAGGTGTGGCACCCAGGCGATGGACAGGGGAAGAAATTTTGGAAGTGTTGAATGAATATGATTTTGGCCAGCTGAGCAATCATCCTGACATAGTGGCGTCAATTCCAGACAAGCCCGAAAGGTATAAGTTTTGGACACACAAGAGCATATTCTAGGAACTCCCATACTGGCCCAGGTTGCCTATCAGACACTACCTAGATGTCATACACATAGAGAAGAATGTGTGTGAAAGTGTGGTGGGCACAGTTCTTAACTTGGAGGGGAAAACAAAAGACATCCCTGATAGGCACAGTTCTTGTCTATCAGACACTACCTAGATGTCATGCACATAGAGAAGAATGTGTGTGAAAGTGTGGTGGGCACAGTTCTTAACTTGGAGGGGAAAACAAAAGACATCCCTGATAGGCACAGTTCTTGCCTATCAGACACTACCTAGATGTCATGCACATAGAGAAGAATGTGTGTGAAAGTGTGGTGGGCACAGTTCTTAACTTGGAGGGGAAAACAAAAGACATCCCTAAGGCATGCATTGATCTGAAAGCTATGGGACTGCGGAAACATTTGTGGTTAAGAGATGGTAAGAGAAAAATGCCGCAAGCTCCTTACACCGTCAAGCCGAAGCATAAGCATGAAATTTTTGGGTGGCTGAGTAATGTCAGGTATATATTCTTATGGCTATGCAGGAATTTGGCCTTAAATTTTTATGGGAACATGGTTATATGCGAGAAATATAATTGTTGCCTATGGCTATATATATATATATATATATATATATGCAGGTATCCTTATGGCTATGCAGGAAATATAAGCAGGTGTGTTAACTTCCGGGACAATAAGATGTACGGATTAAAGAGTCATGACTGCCATGTACTGCTTCAATGCCTTTTCCCTATTTTCATTCGAGGGTACCTGCCCAAAGAGGTGGTGGAGCCGTTGGAGGCCTTGTCAAGATTCTTTCAGAAGTTATGCACCAGGGAAGTAAAAAAATCAGATCTCAGGGAGATGCAAGATAGATGAACCGCAGTTCAACCTTTCTATCATCTCCAATGACGTGGTAGTACAGGGAAGCTTGCCAAAGTCGTTCAAGTTAGATGGAAATGAGGTAGCCATTGCCCACTGGTCGGTACTGATTAACTGTCCAGAAGTACAATATTGGAAAAACTATCATCTTCACTGCCCTGCTATTGCCGGAAATGTTGATTACCACAACAAGACGTTTGCAAACTACTTTGGTCAATGGGTAAGGGTATATGTGTATATGTCTATTTTTTATATATATCCTTATATAGCATGTGTGTACGTACGTGGTTTTGTGGTTTCTATGTTCATAATTTCTTGTGTGGTTTCTTATCGTTTTCAGATGAACCATGTAGCAAATGATGGTTGCCCAGAGTGGTCAAATGAATTGAGGGTCCTGGCGATGAAACCGATAGCTTCAAAATTTTACTCGATGTGTCAGGTCAATGGCGTGAAATTTATATGTGAAAATCGAGACGACCGACTGAAAACACAGAATTGTGGGGTGATGGTCCATGGTGGGCAGGATGGCGTTGACTATTACGGTGTCCTTCATTCAGTTGTTGAACTAATTTATGGGAACCGCATGAAAGTGCACTTGTTCAAGTGTAGATGGTTTGATACTAGCCCGGAGAACACAAGGACCGATCAGTACGGAACATTTTCGGTGAATACTGTTACTAGCTGATATGAAGAAGACCCTTTCGTTCTTGCCTCATCAGTAAAACAAGTGTTTTACCTTGACGATCTTCTGAACAAAGTCCCGTGGAAGGTGGTTAACCATGTTGCTCATAGAAACATATACAGTGTTGCCACACTTGGTGAGACCGCAGATGATGAGGAAGTTACTGCATACCAAGAGCCGAACGCTTTTGACATTCCGGAATCATCTACGATTCACCTTAATAATGTGAGTTCTGGGAGTGTGGTTCGAATTACTAGAGCAGAACTTCTTGATGTTAATCCATATGAAGTTGACGCTAATTCAGATGACGAGGAGCGGCACATATTGCCAGAGGTTACCTATGAAACCGAGTCAGACTCAAGTGATGAAGATGATTACGATTATCATCCTTAGTACGTTAATGATGTACGTATTTTAATTATAGTCGAAAATTGTAGTCAGAAATTGTAGTCGGAAATCTCGTCGGAAATCGTAGTAGGAAATTGTAGTCGGAAATTGTAGTCAGAAATTGTAGTCGGAAATTGTAGTCGGAAATTGTAGTCGGAAATTATAGTCGGAAATTATAGTCGGAAATCGTAGTCGGAAATTGTAGTCGAAAATTATATATATAGCTGGAAATCTCGTCGGAAATCGTAGTCGGAAATTGTAGTCGGAAATTGTAGTCGGAAATTGTAGTCGGAAATTATAGTCAGAAATTGTAGTCGGAAATTGAAGTCGGAAATTATAGTCGGAAATTATAGTCGGAAATCGTAGTCGGAAATTCTAGTCGGAAATTCTAGTCGGAAATTTTAGTCAAAAATTATATATGGTCGGAAATTACCAACGAGAAATTGGTCGGAAATTATGGTCGGAAATAGGTCGGAAATTCGTCGGATATTCTTCGGGAAATAATGACATTACCAACGAGTTGCAACTAACTCGCCGGCAATGGTTACTGAATATTAGAAACCCAGCTCGAGCCTCCCTCATTTCTTCAGTATCTCAAACCCTAAAACTCCTCCTCTCCTCTTCCCCAAACAGTTCCGGCCGCCTCCCTCTCCTCAAATCTCTCTTCCTCCCCTCACCTCCTCTCCCTTCTCCTCTCTCCACACAAAAAAACCAATTCAAATCTCAATTTCCTCTCCTCCCCTCCTCCTCTCCTCCTCCCCTCCTCCTCTACCTCCTCCCCTCACCTCCGTCGCCGGAAATTCAACTCGAGCTCCACCATGGCAGGTGCATGCAAGCTCACTCTCTCTCCCTCTCTCTCTCTCTCAATTTTTATTTATTTTTATGCATACGTATATATATACACGTATGTACGTATGTGGAAGTGTTTATATGCAATGTATATATATATATGTATGTGGAAATTAAATTTAATTAGGGTGATTTGGATTAATTTATATGCAATGTATATATACACGTATGGTTGAAAAATGTGGAAAATTAATTAGGGTGATTTGGATTAATATGTGATGTTTATATATATATATATATGTGAAAATTAAATTAAATTAAGATGATCTATATATATGTGATGTATATATATATGTGGAAAATTTAATTAAGATGATGTACGTATATGTGATGTATATATATATATGTGAAAAATTTAATTTCGGAAATGATGTATGTATATATGTACGTTGTATATACATGTATATAATTAAGTTTTGATAATTTTTGATAATTTTAGGTGATGTATGTATATATGTGGAAAATATTTACGTAATTTAAGGGGATTTGGATTAAGGTGATAGAGTTGTTAATTTAAGGTGAAAAATCGGAATCGGAACCGTTTGGAACCAGAACGGTTTTAAACCGGAACTGCGTGGAACCAGAACCGTTTGGAACCGGAACTGTTTGTAACCGGAATTGTTTGAAACCGAACGGTTCCAGTTCCAAATGGTTACGGGTTCAAACAGTTCCGGTTCCAAACGGTTCCGGTTCCGATTTCTTATAGAACCGAATCCATGACTATTACGGTGTCCAGGAGGTTTTGCGGCAAATTGGCCTTGGAAGCATCAAACGGAGAGGCACTAGAAATAGTGGAGGGAGCAGTAGTCAAGCTTCCTCCTCAGCCGCAGTCAGCAACACGCGCAGTGGGCTAATGATGAATGCTCGCACACAAATGTTGCTAGCTGCGCGAGAAGAGGAGGAAGCTGCACGATCCGGAGCCGTGCAACCGGAAGTCCAGCCTCGAGCCTCAGTCAGCAGACCCTCCGTCAGCAGACCCTCCGTCAGCAGACCCTCAGACGAGCGACAGTCAACGGGGGCATCAGAAACTCCCTCCATCCGAATGCCCCCTATTCGCCCGGTGCCTACTCCCGTTTCACGGGAATCATCTGAGGCAGATGGTGCTGGCGCCCCATCGTCCAGGCCTCGTCTATCTACGTCGTCCGGTCTCTTCCTGCCTGACGAGATTCCTGTGATCCCTGAATTCGATGATAGGGGGATGCCTATTTATGTTGAAGGACGGCTAGAGTACCTGAGCGTGGAGGAAGCGTACAACTTCATCCCGTTCGACCCCGTGTATCTTTGGAGTGTGAGGTGCACCAACCAACAAATGGACGATGCAGGTAAATTTTATTTAACAAGATTGATTACTTAATTATTACTTAAGACTTACAATAGGTTCAATTAATGATATCAATTTGTTGACATTGTATTATTAGGCAATTTCGTTAATCGTACTGGAAAACGGAAATGGGCTAGAGGCACCTGCACCGGGAAGAGACTTGAGCAGGCCACCAGGGGAAGGAAAACGCCCATTAGAGCCAATGAGGATGGCGAGGTGATCGAGGCATTTGACACCACGCGAAAATATGTCAGCATGGCTGGGGCGATCGTGCGGGACAAGGTCCCAATGCTTTGGCCAGATTGGGAATCTGTGCCTATCTACGTGAAGATGCAAGTGCATAATGCACTGAGTGTGAGTTAAATCGTATTTTCATTACGTAAATTTTACATTTATTAATTAAGTCTAAATAAATATATAATTTTACCGTTTATATATTCATATTGCAGGTGTGGTTTGACTTGGATGAATGCCTTATTCACATGTGGGTAGAGCGTCAACTACATATGAGGTGATCTGCTTCGAGTTATTTGAGTATATATCGAGTTAGATTATTGTTTATCAAGTGTTTTAATATCTCTAACTTTTTTTTCCTGGTGTTAATATAGGTATAAAGAGTGGAAGAACGAGCTTTCTTCACATTACACTGTATACAAGGAGCTAGGCCGAGGTTCTACCCCTAGCGAATTCCGGTTTAGGGAGTACGAGTGGCTGTGGCTGATAGCCCACTTCGAGCACCCCAAAGCGAAGGTATGCATCTTGAATATATCTTACAAGCCTAATGTATCGTATCACATTGAAATAGTTAGTTACTAATTTTTTTACATATGTTTATCAAACAAGGCGATTTCGAAGACGAACCGGGCGAATAGATTGAAAAACACCAGGGCCCATCATGCAGGTTCACTTAACTATTTGGGTTGGTCGAGTAAGGCGCAGCAACAACAAGAAGTGAACCTATTGGTGTATATTCATCAGAAGTTCTATCCGCAGTGCCCTGAAGAAGCGGTAAGTCTTTCGCCTCTGTATTTTGTACTTCACATATGCATGTGTTAATAAAACTATTTTTCGATATTAATTTATTTTGTTAAATAATACGTTATTCATATTCGCTTTTCAATTAGGCGAGAGTGGAGGAGGCGACCACAGAAGTGACCATGAATATAGCTCGGAACAACCATCCTGACTGCTCCGAGGAAGAAGTGACCTAGTATACCTCTCAGATCGATCCGCTTGATCGCCCTATAGCGGCTCAGATCATGGCAAAAACGTGCGGGACTGGAAAGAATACCTACTACAGTAGGGGAATGGGCTCGGCGGGCGAATGAGTATTGAAGAACACTTCAGAATACTCTACCGGGTCAAGAAGTTCAACTTCTAGTCGTAACCTCGCAGCGGAGCTTCAGAGGACGTAGAGGGAGTTGGAGGAGCAAAGGAGGCAGATGGAGGAAATGAGGCAGATGGCCGAGCAGCAGGCAGCCAGAGATGCCGAGTACCGAGGGATGATCGAGCAACACCGACTCATGGTCCAGCAGCAGACACAAATGTTCACATGGATGCAGACGATGTACGCGGCTCACACTACCGGACAACCACTCCCCACACCTCCCCCGGTCCCTGTGTTCCCCAGTTATCCACCACCACCACCGCACCAGTCACCGCCACAGCAAGACCAGGGTAGCCACCGGAGTTCAAATGAGTACATGGATTTCTTCGACCCTGACCCAGAAGTTCCTCGACCTTGACGTGTAGTTGTAGTTTATTTTCGTATCGTTGCTATTTGTACTGTATGTTGGACAATTATGTGTGTACTGTTGAAGTTGTATTTGTACGATTTATGTCTTTTAATGCAGGTTCTGGAATTGGGCCCAATCCAGAACAGGCTTTTTTTTTACAAATTTTTCCAACCATTGCCGGCGACTTGGACCAAAGTCGCCGGCAGTGACGTCATTTTTCGGCCACGGCGGCGCAAACATTGCCTAAAACTCAAGTCGCCGGTAATGTCTCTATCATTGCCGGCGACTTGTGTCGCCGGTAATGTCTCTCTCATTGCCAGCGACTTGAGTCGCCGGTGATGACTAGGACATTACCGGTGACACAAGTCGCCGGCAATGACAGAAACATTACCGGCGACGTGAAAATAGGTCGCCGGCAATGCTATCTCTGGCGGCCAATTTTCGGCGACATCATTACCGGTGACTTGTCGCCGGTAATGTCATTTCCGGCGAAAAAAAAAACAAGGCCGGCGACTTAAAGTCGCCGGCAATGGTATCGAATGTGGTAGTGTTGTCCTCAAGCAAATTAAAAAAAAAAGAAGAATTAAGCTAAGCTAGACTCGAAGCATTAAAATACACAAGTATGTAAGTGTCCCAAATGGTACATTGTTTTCCCTCAAAGAATCATGGCTAGATGGATTGAACTACTTTTGAGCAACACTTTTAAAACATGAAATCAATTCATATGTAATAAGTTGACATGAGATATGCTAGGACAAATGCATCACAATGAGATGTATTCAAATTGATATGTTTCTTAACCATCAAACTCACTAGATATCACTCAATGCACACAAGTGTTTGAGGGTTAGTGTTTGCACTCATAAATCGCATCAATCACATGTTCTCTATTGGCTCGATTTTCAACCAATGCTCCAACAATCCAAAATCATAAGTATTTCAAATCAAGTGGAATTTTATTCGGGTTGTAACGGGGCTTAAGGAAAGGGGTCACAAGAAAGAAGGACATAGGAATTCAAGAACTAAGCAACCTAGCAAGCAACTCACATGTTGAATTTCCAACATACTCTAGGTGCTACTAACTTTCCTTTTCAAACGACTCTTTTCCAAAAACACTTATTTCTTATGTACAACTACCTTTTTCTTTTGTGGAACTCTTTTCTATTTTCTACTTTTTTCTTTTCTCTTCTTTGGTATTCCTTTTTTTTTCTTTTCTTTTTTTTCTTTTTCTTTTTGAGCGAGAAACATTAAAATTTGAACATCACAACAACCTCCTCCACCTCACACTTATCTTTTTGACATTCTTCTCAAAAGCACTTCCTCCTAGGAATTCATCATTGCTTGCTAAATTGCTGGGTTAGGGGTAAGATAAGTGTTTAACCTAGGTAGGGTTTTATGGTGTTCAAGAAATGAAAGGCTAAGTAATATAATGCCCAAATTAGCTTACTAAGGGTACATGCATCGTAGGTTTAATAAGTAATTTGGCCATGGTGGTAATCCTAATGCCTCTATCATTTTTAAAAGAATTTATGATTTGGAAAATGTTTTATACGGTTTAAAGCGAGTTCTAGATTACACAATAATTGATCGAAATCACACATGAAGAATAGGTGCACAATGTAGCTATGCATGCACAATAAGGCTCAAAAATCTCACATGGGCATGGATAACTTCGAAAACAAATCAATCCTTATTTTTCTCATTGTGAACTCATTTTGAATGTCATATGCACTTTTCAACCGATTAAACATGCATCATTTTATCTTTTTCAAACATGCTCAAAATTATGCAATCTACTAGCCATTAGTTCAAGTATCATCATTGGGAATGATCATTGGGACACAAAGCACACAAATTTTTGTGTTACATTTTCTCAAATTTTTTTCTATTATTATTATTTTTTATGGTTTTTCGGATAAGGAGTGAACATCACTTAGCCGCCTACTTACACTTCAGAATCAAATTTTCCTCAATTTGCATAAAACCACATAATAACCGAAAGTGTAGACAAGATAGCAAGGCATCATCATTTCACAAAATTATTCACCTAACACATGTTTTCCTAGGCATAGTAATTAGAATGCATTCACACTTAAAGAGTCATATAGTCTCTAAGAATTAATGAAGCTATTAAAGTCCTATCAACCACGATGGGGGCATACATACGAAACACATTTCATAGGAGAACGACAATGTAGTTTAACATGTAGTACGAAGGGACCTAACACTTAGAACTTGAACCACCTAGCGTGGAATAATCGGACAATTTATGAAGGCATTAAGTTCAAAGTAAAGAGCATCACAACATATATCACATTAAGCCTACCACATGCGAACACAACTCGATTAGACACTAAGCATTATTCTTAATAAAGACGTGTCATGCAAAGGGATAAGGAGAGAGTAGAGAAAGACTGTGTGCAAACGCTTTGACAATCGACTCCAAGCTCAAAATGTACATCTATGTTAACCCACGAAAGCCAAGTTAGGCCTCGTCATCCAAGGTTGCACGAGGGGGGTAAGAATCGGCAAGCGGCGCAGTCGGAGTGCAAATGGTGGCACGGGGAAGCTCAAAGGAGGATACCATCAAAGCCCATGAGCTTGGTTAGAAAAAGTCAATGTTGGTAGGACAAGTTTTGACCGGTCGAAAAAAAATGAATTAAAAATTTCAACCAGTCAAAAATTGCCAAAACCCGGACAGGTTACTATCGTCGACTGGTCGAAAAATTTCAGAGCAAATTTTCGACCGGTTGTAAATCTCCAGAACTGAAGGCTCAGATTTTTGACCAGCAATAAACTCATTCAAGCTCAATATTTTCATGTTAAGTCATGCACCCCAAATGTATCTCATCCTCAACATACATAAGGCTCACAAAAAAAACATAAAAACTCTATAAGGTTAAACATCACCACACACAAAACACAAGGCATAACAAGCACAATGACATCAACAAAAGAGTACAAAAGATGTTCAAAGTGTACAATTTAGACAAAATCCTAAAATAAAAAGTGTCACATAAAAGGTTAGTTCAACATAAAGAGAAATTAAGAGAAAACACAAGAACACTAAGTCTTCACTCGTCTGCATCATCATCATTTCCACCATCATGATCCATAACATCTTCATGTCCCATGCTTGATGGACCGACACTTCCCCCATGGTAGTGAACCTCCAATGCACTTATCTGCTCTCTTAAGTGACCAAGTCGGCCACTAAGGTTGGTAATTCCCTCTATAGCGAGTACATGATGGTTTTGTATCTCTCCCATATACCCCTCGAAGTAGGCAAACATATCATGTGTCATTCCAATGGGGCTCGGTTAGTGGCGATAAGCCTTTGAGTGTTGAGGCTCTTGGTGACTGCAATATCGTTGAGAAGGCCATGAGGTCTTGACAACTCATTAATAGCTTGAGGGATTCCACGGACTCCATAAGACCGGAAAAGCTCCGTGATAAGACATGGAAAGACGAAATGACCAATGGTAGCCATACTTGCACTAATAATGGAGTCATATATGATCTTCCCAAACTCAACTTTCCCTTCACCATTAATCATTACGTGCATGGTGGGGTAGCTCATTCTCTTGATCTCCACACTATGACCGGTGGGACTTACATTATGTTTCACGAAGAGCCAAAGGACCCGATAAGTGTCGGCGAGGTCCTTGGTTTGGAAACTACCATTGGTGTTTGCCAGTGTGGTATTCACTAGGCATGCTGCGAAGGTGAAGTCACTCCAAGTCACGACATCAAACCGGTCCCTAAAGTCCTCTCTTTCTCGTTCCGTGAGTGAGGGAAGGTGCCACAGCCCCTCAATGGATTGGGGAGAGAGCGTAATGCGTCTGCCCTTGAAGTTGAGAATTCGCCCTTCATCCTCATTCAAGGGTGCATTCTTAAGTATAGCATAGAACTCCCTGACTGTGGCCTCATCATATCCCTTTCATCCCCCCTTAAGCACCCGAATTCCATGTCGATCAATCCCTTCAAGCATGGCCCTTAGCTCGGTCTTGGTGGTCGTGTCCATAACACTCCTCTCCGCACAAATACGGCGAGGTTACCCAAGTGGAGGATATGTTGCTCTACCCCTTGTAGTTGTTTTCTTTCTTGGTAGTCCGCTGGTGAAGAGGTCTTCCTCATGCTCGTCGTACACACGAGCTGGCACGTTTTGGCGTCGTGGAGGCATGATGATGATGATGATGATGATGATGATGATGATGATGATGGATGATGAGATGGAAAACCCTGAACACAAGTATGTACAACACAGATTAGTACTCAAATCCTAGACACAAACTTTCACACCAAGGTCCCGTGAGCATGCTCCCTAATGGTATTAACAAAATTCAAATTAATCACATTGGAGCACAAGTAACATGCTAGTCACAAAGAGATATACACATGTAATCAAGCACAATGTAATAAACTTGTCGTCAATGTAATTTAGCACATTCTTGGTTCTCACACAAGTTAATCACACATAATTTTCTCAATTGGAGAACCCCAACTCAAAGACATAGACTAAGACAGATACATCACCACTAGAGCAGACAAAACATGCAAAGAAATCAACTTCGGCTAAGTCAAGGGTTAGTCAACAAATCACCAAAAAAATTTCGATGAGATATCATGCAATTGGTCATAGAAATCAACTACCCATTAAGCCTAGATCATGATTTCACACATACATTCACACAATCAACTCTCAACCAAAGCTAATTCCCAATTTTTGAATTCCATGGTGCATGCATAACACTACTCTATCAATTTCAACAATTTCATGCATAAAAGTTTTAGAACCACACAACCCATAGTTCTAGAGCAAGGAATAAAGCAACACATTACTCCAAACATCATAAAATCACACCTTAATCACACAAAATTCCAATTTCGGGTTCAAGAGTTCATGGAGAACAAACCTTAGTTAGAAAGCTTCTAAGCACTTAAACCTTCACACCAAGTACTCCAAATGCAAGAAGAATCAAGAAATTCACTATCTTGGGAAGATTTTGAAGAGTTTGAGTGATTTGTGTGTGTGAGAGTGTTTAGAGGTGCTTGAGGGGGAGAGAATAACAAAGAGAGAAGGTAAAACTGTAGAGAAAGAGAAGGGAGGCGGAAGGGAAGAAGAGGGAAAGAAGGAAATATGTGTTCATTAAAAGTCAACTTTCGGTCAATTCGGCCCAGACTGGTTTCGACCCGTCAAAATTTTTGAACTATAATTTTTTGACCGATTGATGTGAACACACTGCCCCCTTTGTGACCCTTTTTCGACCAGTCAAAAATTTTAACTAGAAAATTTCGACCGGTCGATGAAAACAACCTGCCTCCATTGTGTCCCATTTTTCGACCGGTCGAGTATTTTGAACTATCATTCCTCTACCGGTCAAAAATCTTCAGATTTCACTTTTCAAAAAGACTCACACTACACATGCAAATTTACATAGATCCTACCACAATTTCACACAACTAAGACTAGTATACCACACACAAACATATTACACAATCATAAAAGTGAGAGTGAGGTAAGAGATAAGAAATGCTCCCTCTTGAAGACCAAAGACGTAGCATTCAAAGTCACCGACAATCACCAACATGCAAGACCAAAGTTGGTCATGCCTTCCATGCTATGCTCATTGCTTCTCCAGGTCACACTAAATCCGCTACCTCACATTTATTTCAACGAACATTTTCTTATGGACTATGGCCATTACGGGTTGTAGTTTACGGACATAAATATGGTCCGGCGAAGGTGATCATCACGTCATCATGGTGTGGGAAAGATGCGAGAATGTCACCTCCACACATTGTGTACTCGGTGTGACTCCTTGCCACAACTTGATATGGTGGCTATTGACCTTGAAGGTACTCCCATCTCTCAAATTTCGCAAGGTGACCGCAGCATGAGGGAATATCTCCACAAGCTCGAAATGCCATTCCATCTTGAACGTAATTTCCTGGGATGCAAAGAAAGCCGAGAATTATATAGAAGAACCTTCTTACCCACACTAAGCTCCTTATGCTATAGTCGTGCGTCGTGATACCTCTTCGCCTTTTCTTTGTAGATACGGGCACTGTCATAGGCCTCAAGCCTTAACTCTTCAAGCTCCATAATGTCAAGCTTCCTCTTGATGCCACTATCTTCTAAGCTCATATGCAACATAGAAATTTCCCATAATGCCTTGTGCTCGATCTCAACCGGCAAGTGACATGATTTTCCATAGACAAGCCGGTAGGGAGACATACCAATAGGGGTCTTGAAGGCGGTACCCTATGCCCATATTGCATCATCAAGCTTTTGACTCCAATCTTTGCGGTGAGCGCTCACGGTCTTCTCAAGAATATTCTTGAGTTCTCGATTACTAATCTCCACTTGCCCGCTAGTTAGGGAATGATAGGGCGTGGCAACCTTGTGGCACACTTCATACTTGCGCAAGAGGGTCTTAAGCTTGGAGTTGATAAAATGAGAACCTTCATCACTAATTATGGCTTGAGGGATCCCATGTCTTATGAAGATAGCACTTTTGAGGAACTTTGTGACCACCTTCCCGTCATTAGTTGGACACGCCATGGCTTCGACCCATTTTGAAACATAGTCCACCGCTACAAGTATATAGAGCATCCCATTGGACTTTGGGAAAGGTCCCATAAAGTCAATCCTCCACACATCAAATATTTCGGTCTCCATGATGGTTTTCAAAGGCATGTAGTCTCGCTTGCTTATCTTGCCGACCCGTTGGCATCGGTCACAACTCTTGATAAAGGCATGAGCGTCCCAGACTAGGTTCGGCCACCACAAACCTGCTTGCAAGACCTTGTACGCCGTCTTAAAGAGTCCATGGTATCCCCCCACATTCAAGTTCATGACAAAAGGTGAGGACACTGTGTATTTCTTCATGAGGTACACACCTCCTCAAGATGCCATCTCGACCCTCTTTGTAGAGATAAGGGTCATCCCAAATGAACTCCCTACATATCCTCCTTAAGCGCTTGCGTTGATCACTAGTAAAGTGCATGGAGATATAGGTGCCTTGACTCGACAAGTAATTGGCAATATCGGCAAACCACGGATAGGAAGAAGTAATAAGAACCTCGTGGACTTGAAAGAGTTGCTCATCGGGAAATTCTTCATTCAATGCACCGTCGCCTTCCTCAATTTGGAGCCTTGAAAGATGATCCGCTACCAAGTTGTGCCTTCTAGGTTTATCCACAATTTATAGATCAAATTCTTGAAGAAGTAGTACCCAACGTAGCAACCTCGCTTTTGACTCTGCCTTAGTGAAAAAGTACTTGAGTGTTGTATGATCGGTGTGAACTATCACCTTGGATCCCACTATGTAGCTTCTAAATTTCTCAAGGGAGAACACAATAGCAAGCCTTTCTTTCTCCGTAGTGGTATAGTTCCTTTGAGCTGGGTTAAATGTGCGGGAGGCAAATTGTATTACCCCTAACATGTTATCCATCCTTTGGCCGAGAACCAATCCCACAGAGTAATCACTTGCGTCACACATAATCTCAAATGGTAAACTCCAATCGGGCTTCATGATCACCGGGGCCAAAGTAAGCGCCTTCTTAAGTGTCTCAAATGCCTCTTCAAAGGTGGAGTGATGGAGTAGTACACATCCTTGGCGAGCGTGCCTATAAGTGGCTTCGCAATTTGGCTAAAGTCCTTTATGAATCTCCGGTAGAAACCCGCATGCCCAAGAAAACTTTGGACATCCTTGACGTTGATGGGAATAGGCAACCTCTCTATTACCTCAATCTTGGTTTTATCAACTTCGATCCCCCTCTTTGAAATACAATGGCTAAGCACGATACCTTCTCTCACCATAAAATGATATTTCTCCCAATTGAGGACTAAGTCTTTCTCCTTACATCTCGCTAGTACTTGATTAAGATTGTATAAGCTATTGTCAAATGAATTCCCAAATAGGGAGAAGTCGTCCACAAAGACCTCAGCGAATTCACCAATCATTCCGGCGAAGATGGATTGCATGCAACGTGGAAAGGTTGTGGGAGCATTGCATAAGCCGAATGGCATCCGGCGATAAGCAAAGATACATTAAGGACATGTGAAGGTCCTCTTCTCTTGGTACTCAGGATTGATTGCAATTTGGTTGTACCCGCTATAACCATCCAAGAAGCAACAATATTCATGCCCGGCTAGCCTCTCTAACATTTTATCGATGACCGGCAATGGAAAATGATCCTTGTGTGTTGCCGCATTCAACTTCTAGTAATCGATGCAAAATCTCCAACTATTCACAATCCAGGAAGAAATAAGCTCACCTTGAGCATTAGGTACTACGGTAAGACCCCTTTTTTTCGGCACTACTTGTGTCGGGGAGATCCATGGACTATCTAATATAGCGTAGATAATACCATTAGCTTGCAACTTCAAGACCTCCTTCTTGGCCACCTCTTGGATATTCATATTTAATCTCCTTTGGGGTTGCCTAACCAGCTTAACATCCGCAGTGGTGTAGATATGGTGCTCACAAATGGTCGGACTTATCCCTTGTATGTCACTCAACGACCACCCGATAGCCTCATCATTCCTCCTTAACACCTCTAGCAACATACCCTCTTGTCTCTCATTGAGCAAAGATGAGATTATCACCGGTTCTTGTTTGGTGCCTCCAAGAACACATATTTCAACGTCTCCGGGAGTTGCTTAAGCTCTAAGTCTGGTATAATTTGTCCTTATGGAGTTGTGAGAATAGTGTCATGCACATTGTTCCAGTTCACCGTATTCCTAGAGTAGTAATTACTCTCTAGTGCTCTAGCCCCCAAACTAGTGAAAGTGAGTGGTTTATAGGAGATCCTCAGCCCATAGATGTTTTAAGACGTCATGATGCAAGTCAAGGCTGCGTGGTCATCAATAGTAGACTTCAAGAGGCACACCTCATATGGCATCTCTAAAGTCGCTTCTACCTCCTCCTTGGGAGTACCTTCCATGTAGATTTGAGTAGAGAGATCATCAATTTCTTCATCTTGTTCATCTTCAATCACCCTAACCATGAAAGCTTGGAGCTTAGAAATGGGACCATTGTTGTGAAAGATCTTAAAGGTCTCCATCTTGTCAAAGACCTTCATTGTAAGAATACCACCTTTGACATCAATCTTGGTTCCCGCCGTGGCCATAAAAGCTCTCCCAAAGATGATGGGGAGGTCCTCAAACCCCCTCGACTCCTCTATATCCAAGATAAGAATATCGCCCGAGACTACAACCTCACCAATCAGCACTAACACATCCTCCACAATGCCTCTTGGATGAACAATACTTCGGTCCGCAAATTGCAATGACATGCTCACCGACTTTATCTTCCCCAATCCTATGTCCTTGTAGGTTGAATATGGCATCAAGTTTATAGAGGCACCAAGGTCCATTAACGTCCTCGGGAAATGCTTAGTGCCAATGGTGCACGAAACGGTGAAGCTACCAGGATCTGAAATCTTCTTAGGTACTTTGCATTGGATGATGGCCGATACCGTGGCATTGAGCTTGACCTTCTCTGTGTTCTCCTCTCCTTGGAGCTTGTTCTTCAAGCTACGGTTGGCACACAAATCCTTTAAGAACTTGGAGTACATTGGGATGGTTTGGATGGCGTCAAGAAGGGGAATATTGATCTCAACCTTCTTGAAGACATCCAAGCACTCCTTAGTCTTCCGATCCAAGTTTACTTGTGCCCTCTCTTTATTTCGTACTTGGGGAAAGGGTAGACATGCTTCCACATCAAGTCAAGTCTCATCGGAACCTTTATTGGAATCCCCTGTGACGACCCGGACCAGAATCACCAGTATGATCAGCTATATACGTGAGTTACTGCGTAGTCGCAGAGTTCCGACAGTATTTGAATCGCCAGATTTGTTAACGACTTAATCATTGGCCGAGAATTGGAGCTGAGTCTCTTCTCGAGAGTCGTTGTATGTGTGATTTCGAGTTCGTGGGCGGTTCCGGATCGTTATTTGGACGACCGAGGAATTAATTATGAATATTTGAAGTTCTGATTTAAATGGTGGTGCTCTTAACGACTAAATTACCGGACGAGAATTTGGTTTCGGCTTCTTCATGGAAGTTGTTCAGAATTTAATTTTAAGCTTGTGGGAACTTCCGGAGCATTATTCTGAGTTACGAAGATTAAGTTGTGAATATTTCTGATTGTTGATTATTTAGTCGGATTATGTATGTGTTTGGGTGAACCGTTGACTTTTTATCCATTTGGTCGATGTGTTTGACTTTGGGTGATAATTGAAGAACATGTCGAGTCAAGTTTGTTGCCGCGAGAATTATCGGAATCAGAATTACGACGAGAAAGTTACGGATATTCGAAGTTTGTCGAAGAGATAATTACGAAGTTTCCGAAAATGGAAGGCCTATAAATAAAAACCTGCTATTTTGGGCAAGTCAAAACTTACCATTTTGGGAGTTGACCGAGTCAACTCGGTGGAGGAGTGGCTTCTCGACGGTGATCGACGGCTTGCCGGCGACGGCGCTCGTCCGGCCACCTCCGGCCTTGGGGAAGGACCCCATCGAAGCGTCTCGGCGTCCCCATCACATCTCCGGCCACCATGCATGGTGAGGTTCACCGGAGTGAGAGGAAATTCCGGCAAAAACATGGAGAAAACTTGGTGAATTCGGGTTCATTGATTTCGGCCAAATTGAGCTACAATTTGTAGTGGGCTTTGAAGATCTCCTCACCATGATTCTAACCATGTAAGTATGGAGTTTTAATTCGATTTGTGGATGGAGAATTTTGGACTTGAAATTTGTGTACCAATTCGGTTTTGCATGAAATTAAGCTAGTTAGATTTTGAATTGGCCTTCGATGCGGTTGACAAAGTTGCTCAGTGGATAATTTTGAGTGGAATAGGGGTTGCTCCGCCGAGAAATTTTCAGGTTGGTGGCGACGCCGCCGTGGGCGGTGGTCAACGGCGGTGAAAGTTTGACTTTTTGGGATTTTCGACAAGTTGCATGTCATTTCACTCGAAATCGCGCCCCGATCGCAATGGGGAGGTTCGTTTCTCGATTTGAGCATCTGAAAGTACAGCGAGGTATTGAGGTGTAATTATCGGATTTTCGACGATTCGTCGACATTGAATTACGTGTTTCCGAGAACGGTGGTTTCTCTTGATTTGATTTGAATTGTCGAATTATGATTTTGAGAAATGGATTTTGTGATTATTCAGGGGTTCGTGATCGTTCGTTTGGCGAGGGACTTTCCGCCGGATCCCGGGTTAACGCGAACTGCGTTACACTAGTCTGTGAGTGGACAATTACTTTTCACGGAATTCTTGCGAGTCTTTTATATGATTTACGAACTTGAGCATGCGTATGAGATTTCGGATTACATGAGCATGTGTTTTACGATTATACGATTATACTTATACGGATATACGTATACGAATATACATACACTTATATGTTGTTTCATGCATTTGCATCGAACTGTTTATGGTTTGGTTTTCACAGAGTACAGTCTCAGTTACGTTGTTGTATCGATACACTTGGCTCTCGGCTGATCCCCAATGGTAGGCCGCCAGGATGGGCGTCGTTACCCCGACATGACCGGTGAGGGGCGTTTCCCCGGAACCGAGGCCATTTCTGGCTTAGAATCACGTGGACTAAGGACCCCGTGATTCGGACTGTACTAGCACGGAGGTGTCCATGAGTGACCCCGTGGGATTTTTACTTGCATGCTCAGTACGCTGGAGGATTATGGTTTTACCTCGTGTACTTGTTGTTTTTATTTACCTGGACTCGCATATGTTATTTTAAACATATATATCAACTGGTGAAAGACATTTATTTTCGTCCACTCACTCTAACAGTTTTCATGTCTTTCCCCTGGGCTTTTCGGTTTCCGTGCCCAGTTTGCAGTTCAGGCTCTGGTGTCGCACGTCGTGGTCGGAGGCATAGTGCTCGAGCTACCTTTTTTCTTCCAGTAGGTTTATTGTTCTACCTACTGTGGTATATTTATATGATTATACATTAGAGGTCGCTCTGAGTATTCTGATGTATATGCTTATATGATTTTACTCCGGATTTCAGTAAAGTATAGATATATTTATTGTTTTACTTTACTGTTGATATATTGAGAAATCCGGATGGGATTGGTGCCCACGGTTTGATTTTTGTGGCATAGGATGAAGTGTATTTTCCGCGTGCAGGTAATGGTAATTCCACGTTAGTAACGAAACTCTGCCAAAATTTCTACGGTTTTTGTTGGTTCGTGTTTTCGAAAGGGTTTGATTCCGGTTTAGGGAGCTAACTCGGGGTTGGGTCCTTTCAGCTTGGTATCAGAGCATTAGGTTATAGGTTCTGTAGATTTCTGTAGTCGTGTTTACTAAGGATATTTGAGAATGTACGGCATGTCTGGAATGGTGACCCGACCGGCCGGCGGATAATAATCAATATTCCGGGTGTTGTATACTTTCAAATATTTAAAGTTCTATGATTACATTCCACTTGTTGTGAACGATGTTTTATTCATTAGGATGCCTCCTTGACGTGCTTTCCGTGTCGGTACGGTTGTGGATCCTGTTGAGGATCAATCGACGCGCGATTTGCCAGAGAACTGTGGATTTGGATGAGTATTTTGAGTTCAGAGAATTGTGTGGCACGGTTTGTCTGGTTGTATGTGTATGAGCGTCTATATATGGCCTCAGAGCAGAGAATTGTGGCAGTGGATGTTTGCCTGAGTCAAATTGTTGTATTTGGTGGGCTGTTATTGTGTGAGTTCCTGTTGCGACTCCATGGCCTACATTCAGAGTGTTGTTTATACGGTAATGGTTTAATCAGGCTACCCAGCATTCAAATGAGGAGTATTTAACCACCTGAGGCAGAGATGCAATGATCATATGTTTGTCCCTGGTTGCACGTGTTATGTGGCTTCAGAGGAAGCAGTGCAAGAGGTTCGAGTTGAGTTTGAACCTAAGCATCAGAGAGAGTCTGATTGTTGTGCCTCGAGATAGCCGCGAGGAGCTTAGTGTACTGTACTCAGTGGCGAGGCTATGGAAAGGTGGACGCGGTTTCCGATGTGATGGTTTGAGGAAAGTGGATTTAGTCGAGATTTTGATGAGGTTGACTTCCGACACTTCGGGATCAGTGACTTCATCAGGCCTGTGACCTTTTTGATTATGTTGAGGGTCATCAGATCAGGCAGAGGATCCGTTTGACGATGTCGGAGATCACAGAGTAGCGGATTTGCTCCTGTGGCATGAGTTTGGGCGATCGTTAGTGATCCTATCACGCAGCAGGTGTTGCGGTGATTTGTGTTCGTGGAGCACTCTCAGTTGTTGTTTCGGTGGTCAGGAGGGTCACTTTACGAGGGAGCACCCTCAGCCAGCTGTGTTAGCGGTTTGACAGCTCAGAGTTCATGAGGAGGTCATGATGCTATTCCTGAAGCTTGACCAATATACCCTTTTGATGAGTTATTCAGCAAGTCGCATTTGACGTGGGCGGCTAGTTGCGCATGTTGGAGTTCGTGCCATGACCTTGTTTGAGGACGGACTTTTCTCCGAGGTTACTGTTGTTTGATATCCATGGCTATTGTATCTGCATTTCCACTTCCGAGGTTTTGGAGTGTGTTGTATCCTTCCGGAGGTTGCGAGATTCTTGTTGGAGGATATGGGTTAGCCGTGGATCTGTTATAACTGGACATCGTGGTTTTGGTGTGATTGCGAGTATGGACTTACTGACGATGCATTTGGCTGGGTTCGAATGCCTCGAGAAGGAGGTTGTGTTTCGACTACCAGATTTTCCCCGAGATACTGTTTCACGGTGATGGTCGAGCGGATGATGGAAACGAGTTGTGTTGTTTGTTTAGCTCATGTTGTGGATACTTCGGTTGCTGTACCCGGCATTGGTGACATTGAGGTGGTTCCCGTGTTTCGAGGTGTATTCCGGAGGAGTTACCAGGTGTTCCTCCAGTTCGAGAGATCGACTACACTATTGAGCTTATACCGGATGCTGGACTCATTTTACTAGCATCTTGTCGTTCGGAGCCAGCGGAGCTGATGGAGCTACAGGTTCGACTCCAGGAGTTGCTGGAGGAGGTTTCAGGAGATTTCATGCGATCCTGCGTATTTTCGTGGTGTACTCTTGCATTGTGTGTGCGGATGTTGGTTGGTTCGACGTGGTGGTGCATTGACTACCGAAGCCTGATTCACTTCAGAGGAGAGTGAGTATCCTCCGCTTCGGATTGACGAGTGGTTTGATCAGCTCAAGGGAGCTTCGGTCTTTTCGAAGATTGATTTCGGGTCTAGATACCATCAGTTGAGGTTTGATGAGTCAGATGTGGCTATGTTAGCTTTCAGATCATGGTGCAGGCATTATAAGTTCTTGGTCATGCCATTGGTTGACCAATACCCCGTAGATCTTGTGGACTTGATGGACCAGGTGTTCAGACGGTTTCTGGACGAGTTTGCGGTCGTGTTCGTCAGCAATATCCTGATGTACTCCAGGAGTGTGGGCTAGTACCTGAAGAAATTGCGAGGGGTTTTGCGGCCTTCGCGAGATGATTAGTTATTTGCGAAGTTCAGCCAGTGTGAGTTATGGATGATTAGCGTGAAGATTTTGGGTCACGTGATGTTATCCGAGGGAGTTGGCGTGGATCCTGACCGGATAGAAGCCGTGTTAATTTGGGGTTGCCCTACCATTGTACCGGAGATCGGGAGTCTCTTGGGTTTGGCAAGCTATTACCGACGGCTTGTGCAGGATTTTTCCGGGTTGCCACTCTACTTTCCGGACTGACGAAGAAGGCGTCAAGTTCGAGTGGTTCGATGCACGCGAGGAGAGTTACTTACTCCTGCGAGATGGTTGACCGTTGCTTCGATTTTGACCTTACCTGGCGATCGTGGTGAGTTCGAGTTCGTGGGTTATGGCGATGCATCGAGGTTTGGATTTGGTTGTGCTTAGATACTGTGTAGCAGAGCGGTGGCTCATGGTTACGGGCAGTGGAAACCTTATGTAGCTACGTATCCTATGTATGATATGAGTGTAGCTATCCTTATGTTAGCATCAGAAAGTTGGAGTTATTAGAGCTATGGCGTGCAGCACAGTGTAGGACGTACACTGATCACTTGAGTTTCATCCACTTGCATTTTCGGCCAGATTTGGGCTTGAGGCAGTGTAGATGGTTGAGGTCGACTAACGACTATGGCTGCACCTTTGAGTTTGTTCGGGAAAGGCTAGAGGTTGTACTTTGACCATCCGTCTGGGATGTTGTTGCTGATGCATTCAGTTGAAAGTCGGGAGCTTCAGTGTTTCATGTGTGTGTGGCTCGAGTTTCCGTGTTAGCCGAGTTGCGAGCTATGAGAGCTGTGTTCGAGTGTGATGATGTTGAGGCTCGTAGTTTTGTGCGCGTTTGGCACTAGTGGTACGAAGATGTATCAGATACTCCGAGTTTTCTACTCGTGACGCAACCTGTAAAAGAATGTAGCAGTTTGTGTGTGCAGATGCCACATTTGTCGATTGGCCATGGCTAGGAGGCAGAGACTTGCCGAGAAAGAGTCAGCTATTTGAGATTTCCGGTTAGACGTGGCGATTATTACTGTGTTTGTATGTGTTTGTATGCACTTTGGTTTGTGGTACCAGTTGTCAGGCCATTATGGACCATTTGATGAACTTAGTACGTTTCCTTGTACTTTTCGGAAAAGGATTTCAGGGGCGTAGCTGTGTTTGACGAAGATTGTCCATCTTTGTGGTGTACCTGTGTCCCAGTTTGTTGGTCGAGGTAATCAGCTACAGCAGAGTGTTGGCAAGCTTTGCAGCGAGCATTGGGGACAAGATTACAAGTTAGTACCGGTTCTTATCCTCAGATTGGTAGGCGATCTTTGAGGATTATTCAGACCATGGAGGTCATATTGTGGACCTCGGTATTACAGTTCCGGAGGATTTTGGACCAGCAGTTTCAATTGTTCAAGATTGCATGCAGTACCAGTTTGTGGACCACTATGGTTTTGAGGTTGCTTGATGTCGTTTTGAGGAGTGATGTTGTACTCCACTGTGCTGGAGTGAGTTTGGTTTGAGTTTGAGTTGATGTTTGATTCTGATTTTGTGGAATGTGCTACCACAGACTGTCAGATTAGCGGAATGGGGTTGATAATTGCCCGAGCCCGATGTTTGAGCTATGTTGATATGAGTGTGTGAATTATGTTAATGTGTGTGGACTGAGTTGTGATTTGCCATATTATTTTGATCTGTATGTGGTCATAGGCGAGTTTGTGTTGTGCCGTATAGTTCGGCGTCGCCTATATTGTTAGCTTTTGTGTGTGTTGTGTTGTGTTCCGTGTGGCGAAACTATGTTTCAAGTTTGTTTCGTGTTGTGTACCCTATCTGTTCCTTATGTAGGAACACTTGGCTATTGTGTGGAGCCAATTCAGATTCAAGATTTGAGGGTACATGGATTTCAGCACAGAGCTATCTCCTATTGAGGAGTCTGTTGTTAGAGTTGTTTAGTTGACATTGTCGCTTCAGAGTTGAGCAGTATGCAGAGGCAGTGCTCCTACTTTTAGTCGGCAGACTTGGAAATTTCGAGGTCGAAATTTTTTAAGGGGGGTGGATTTGTGACGACCCGGACCAGAATCACCAGTATAATCAGCTATATACGTGAGTTACTACGTAGTCGCAGAGTTCCGACAGTATTTGAATCGCCAGATTTGTTAACGACTTAATCGTTGGCCGAGAATTGGAGCTAAGTCTCTTCTCGAGAGTCGTTGTATGTGTGATTTCGAGTTCGTGGGCGGTTCCGGATCGTTATTTGGACGACCGAGGAATTAATTATGAATATTTGAAGTTCGGATTTAAATGGTGGTGCTCTTAACGACTAAATTACCGGATGAGAATTTGGTTTCGGCTTCTTCGGGGAAGTTGTTCAGAATTTAATTTCGAGCTTGTGGGAACTTCTGGAGCATTATTCTGAGTTACGAAGATTAAGTTGTGAATATTTCCGATTGTTGATTATTTAGGGATTATGTAGGTGTTTGGGTGAACCGTTGAGTTTTTATCCGTTTCGTCGATGTATTTGACTTTGGGTGATAATTGAAGAACATGTCGAGTCGAGTTTGTTGCCGCGAGAATTATCGGAATCGGAATTACGACGAGAAAGTTATGGATATTCGAAATTTGTCGAAGAGATAATTACGAAGTTTCCAAAAATAGAAGGCCTATAAATAGAAACCTGCTGTTTTGGGCAAGTCAAAACTTACCATTTTGGGAGTTGACCGAGTTGACCGAGTCAACTCGGTGGAGGAGTGGCTTCTCGACGGTGATCGACGGCTTGCCGGCGACGGCGCTCGTCCGGCCACCTCCGGCCTTGGAGAAGGCCCCCATCGAAGTGTCTCGGCGTCCCCATCACGTCTCCGGCCGCCATGCACGGTGAGGTTCACTGGAGTGAGAGGAAATTCCGGCAAAAACATGGAGAAAACTTGGTGAATTCGAGTTCATTGATTTCGGCCAAATTGAGCTACAATTTGTAGTGGGCTTTGAAGCTCTCCTCACCATGATTCTAACTATGTAAGTATGGAGTTTTAATTCAATTTGTGGACCAATTCGGTTTTGCATGAAATTGAGCTAGTTAGAGTTTGAATTGGCCTTCGATGCAGTTGACAAAGTTGCTCAGTGGATAATTTTGAGTGGAATAGGGGTTTCTCCGCCGAGAAATTTTCAGGTTGGTGGTGGCGCCGCCGTGGGCGGTGGTCAACGGCGATCAACGGCGGTCAAAGTTTGACTTTTTGGGATTTTCAACAAGTTGCATGTCATTTCACTCGAAATCGCGCCCCGATCGCAGTGGGGAGGTTCGTTTCTCGATTTGAGCATCCGAAAGTACAGCGAGGTATTGAGGTGTAATTATCGGATTTTCGACGATTCGTCGACATTGAATTACGTGTTTCCGAGAACGGTGGTTTCTCTTGATTTGATTTGAATTGTCGAATTATAATTTTGAAAAATGGATTTTGTGATTATTCAGGGGTTCGTGATCGTTCGTTTGGCGAGGGACTTTCCGCCGGATCCCGGGTTAACGCGAGCTGCGTTACACTAGTCTGTGAGTGGGCAATTTCTTTTCACGGAATTCTTGCGAGTCTTTTATATGATTTACGAACTTGAGCATGCGTATGAGATTTTGGATTACATGAGCATGTGTTTTACGATTATATGATTATACTTATACGGATATACGTATACGAATATACATACACTTATATGTTGTTTCATGCATTTGCATCGAACTGTTTATGATTTGGTTTTCACAGAGTACAGTCTCAGTTACATTGTTGTATTGATACACTTGGCTCTCGGCTGATCCCCGATGGTAGGCCGCCTGGAGGGGCGTTTCCCCAACCAGACCGGTGAGGGGCGTATCCCCGGATCCGAGGCCATTTCTGGCTTAGAATCACGTGTGGGTCTGGGATCCCGTGATTCGGACTGTACTAGCACGGGTGTGTCCATGAGTGACCCCGTGGGATTTTTACTTGCATGCTCAGTACGCTGGAGGATTATGGTTTTACCTCGTGTACTTTATTATCTTTATTTACCTGGACTCGCATATGTTATTTTAAACATATATATTAACTGGTGAAAGACATTTATTTTCGTCCACTCACTCTAACAGTTTTCATGTCTTTCCCCTGGGCTTTTCGGTTTCCGTGCCCAGTTTGCAATTCAAGCTCTGGTGTCGCACGTCGTGGTCGGAGGCATAGTGCTCGAGCTACCTTGTTTCTTCCAGTAGGTTTATTGTTCTACCTACTGTGGTATATTTATATGATTATACATTAGAGGTCGCTCTGAGTATTCTGATGTATATGCTTATACGATTTTACTCCGGATTTCAGTAAAGTATAGATATATTTATTGTTTTACTTTACTGTTGATATATTGAGAAATCCGGATGGGATTCGTGCCCACGGTTTGATTTTTGTGGCATAGGATGAAGTGTATTTTCCGCGTGCAGGTAATGGTAATTCCACATTAGTAACGAAACTCTGCCAAAATTTCTACGGTTTTTATTGGTTCGTGTTTTTGAAAGGGTTTGATTCCGGTTTAGGGAGCTAAATCGGGGTTGGGTCCTTTCATTCCCTTTACCCTGATTTTCGACGGGCCGAGGATTATTCTTGACCGGTCAAAAATGTGCATCATTCCGGACAGTTTGCCATCGTCGACTGGTCAAAGAATTGTCTCGACCAGTAGAATTCTGGGCAGCATCTTCCCTTGTTGTATTCCTCAAATCTGTCCTGAAATGCTCTATATTCACCTCCTTACCCTCTTGACTCTTTCCGGAGTTCCTATGGTTACCCAAATCAATCTTAGACCCCAGTTGATCAATCTCTAACTAATCCTCCAGGTCATCCAATGCCTCAATATCCTCAAACGGAATCACTTCGGTTCCCGCTTGGAAACACACCATCTTTTCTCTACTTGATGCACCCTTCTCTACTCTAGGTTGTGGCCTTGACACTAATGGGGTGTCTAAGTCATCCTCCTCATCGCTCTCCACAATAGAAGCATCATTATAGTTCTTAAATCCCCTTTCGGATCTCAACACCGCCTTGACCACGTTGACTTGATGCTTGGGGTTCTTCTCGGTTGTGGAGGAAAACTCATGGGCTTTGCCATTCCCTTGAGTGGTGATTGCTTTTGCTAATTCACTAACTTGAGTCTCTAATTTATGAATGGCGCTTTGGCTCTCATTGCGGAGGACTTGATTCTCATTCTTCATGCTCATGAATATGTCAAGATACATCTTCTTGTCCTCCTCTTGATTCTTCACAAGCTTGGCAAGTAATTCGTCTGTGTTGGACTTGGGTGCCTCCAATTGTGGTGGAAAAGTGGGTGCTTGAATTATTGGTGGTTGTTGTTGTTGAGCTCTAGGTACGAATGATGCTCTTGTTTGGTAAGTATTACCATTCGAGACATTTGCAAATCCTCTACTAGACCTTGGTGCCAATCCGGAGGCTCCTTGATAGGTAGATGCTCCCTTGTTTCCACTTCCCGATGCACCATAACTACCATGGTTTCCACCTTGATTTGTGAATCCTCCATTTGGTCTTTGAAAACCACCTTGATATCCTCCCGTTTGCCGTGGGGATCCTCCTTGATGGCCTTTCCTTTGTCTACACCAAGGGAAATTATGGTGGTTCCTCCACCCCGGGTTGTAGGAGTTGGAATAAGGATCATTTTTTTGATGTTGGTCATAGAAGACCCCCTTGCACTCTTCGATAAGTTCCGGATAATCCTCTTGGTGAGGACATTGCAAGGTTTCATGCACCGTACTCTCGCAAATCATACAAGTAGCCGGCTCCACACTTATTTTCGATACTTGATTGACTTGCCCACCACTTCGGTTTTATCTCATCAACAAGTCAAACTTCTTGTTCATAGTTTCCTCGAGCTTCTTAATGGCGTCTTCTTGAACAAGATTTCCCTTCACTTCATAAATGCCACCCCAGCTAGCTTGTGTGGCTTCTCTCATTGAGACTGTTGGCTTCTTCACATGAGGTTCAATGTCCCACAACGTCGATCGCTCTACCAATTTCTCCAATAAGATGTGGGCTTCATCTGCGGTCTTGTATATGAAGTCACCACCATATGCGTTGTCCACTTTTCTTCTAGCTAGCCTTCGTGCTAAGCCCTTGATAGAATAAAGACATTAGCATATCTTGAGATTGCCCATGGTTGGGACAACCAAGCTCTAGGTCTTTGAACCTCTCCCAAGCTTCGCAAAATAATTGTCCATCCTTTTCTCAGAAGGTCATCAAGCTTGTCCTCCTCTCATTGCTCTTCCCCGGTAGGAAGTATTTTGTAATGAACTTCCTTTGGAGTGCTTCGGTACACTTTCACCTTCGGATGAGGAGTCCTCCCCATTCTCACTAGCTTCTTCAAGATGAGGATAAACTTCAATTGTGAACACTCGGCCTCCATAAGATGGATTTCCCATTAAGCTTCTAAAGCAAGATCAAACACATTTCCAAGTACTTCCCGGTTACTAACCCTCAACACCGGTGCACCAACCCCTTCTCCACTACTTGTACTAGCCCCTTCACTTGTAGAAGCCACATTGTCGAAACATAAATTAGTTGTCCACAAAACAAGTGACGAACTAGAAGATGGAGTGTGTACACGTGTGTGACGGAAGGGCATAAACCTAAAAACACACTAAGCAACCAATAGATGTTAGGCCTAAACTCTCAAAGTACTCTAAGCCTTGAGGGCCTTCCACAGTGCTTCTTTGACCCCCCCCTTAAGGAAACATCAATAAGCACTCTAAGAGTTTGTGGAATTCCGGTACGTGGCGCAGCGGCATTCACTGTGCTACGGACACCAAGGTGAACCGATGTAAAGGCTTGCGTGACCCAATATACCGGAATTGCTGGATAAATTCTTAAAATCTAGGGTGTAGCGGAAATTAAGTTCACTAAATCTAGACACACACTAGTTACAATACGTAAAAGTAAGACTCAATTGAAATGTGCTTCAAAGGGAAAGAGATAAGTAAGGGAAAGAGTTGAGAGAGTAATTGAAACAACCTTAAGAGCAGCCCATTTTTCGACGGGTCGAAAATTTAAATGAGGAAAATTGGAGAATCCGAGAGAAAGTCTATGTGATTCCCTCAACTCGCACCTAGTGAGTTACGAGTCAAGTGGGTCTACTATTTGCGACAATAACCTTGTGGGTTTAATGTGTGCCTAACTATAGTCCTTCAAGTCTATAGAGACTCAAAGGAGCTCTAGTTCATGCTAAGTTCTAGGGAATCAAATCTTAAGATAAATCTCATATATAATACCATAATCATGTTTACATGCTCATTTTTCCTTAAGTGAGTAGCTAATTCATTCAAGGGTCATTTTTAAGTCCTTTAACACATACATCAACCTAGCTAGAGTCAACACATGCATATGAGAACTACACAACAAGCTCAAGCATATAAACATACCACAATCACACAATGAACTAATTCACAAGACAAGTTTTCATAACATACACTAAAACCATGAAACATACATAATCCAAGACATGTTCATCACATCAAATGGCTAGGGTTAGAACCCTAGCCTCCCAAAATCTAATACTCACTACCCATAACAAGCATAAAGTCTAGATACATGATTGAAATACAAAGTAGAATGAGAAATAACTAAGAGTCCCCAAAAAGATCCAAGGTCTTCTAGCTCTTCTCTCCTTCTTGCTTCAATCTTGCTCCAAAGCTCCAAGAGTTGAGTCACCCACCAAAATCTAGAGGAATGGTGATGTAGATGAAATTATGGTTGTGGTAATGGAGGTTTTCAAGCCTTTTGGTGGTGCTATGGGTGTTTGAGAGGTAGAGGAGATGGCTTTGTGAATGGGGAATGGATGGAGGCTCAAGAGAGAGAAAAACTATGAGAATCTGAAAATTTAAGTGAGTTATGTTATGGTGTCTAAGAGAGCTCAACCCTAGGGGTTTTGGAGAGGTATTTTGGCTTTGAAATAATTTAAAAATAACTTAAGACGTGATCCATAATTTTAGGGGTATGTTGATGGTCCAAAGATGACTCACCCAACATGTGAGTGGCTCATGACTCTTCAAAATATCTTCTCCAATTGGACTTGTGAGCTTGGGCTTGAAGTCTTGGACCTTGACACCTTCCAGTAAGGATTCGTCAGAATTGACCGTTGACCGGCCGAAGTTAACTTTGACCGGAGGTTGACTTTTTGTCCTTTTCTAGATTTTGCTCCTTCTTCTCCAAATGCTTAAGAAACTTGCTTGGCTTCTTCAAAAACTTATCAATCTCCATCTTTTAGCTTGTTTCCTTGCAAACTCTCCATTTCCTAGCATAACAAGAAAACGTATTAACAACGATATTTTATTCCAAGAAGGCAAGCTTTAAGCATAAAGTTAAGTACATAATTGGAACATAATTATGGTCGTAACACCTAACCCAAACGCTGTTGTGCCTAGACCCCATCGCCCAAATACAGATGCCCCTAACAGCTGATCACCCTAGAAGAGATGTCCTCTAACGCAGTCCTCGACCTAATAGCATTAACTACTTAGAAACCTATAATTCCCTCAGGCCAAAAAAAGCCTTAGCACCATTGTTAATCGTCACGCGGTCACAAACGGCCTAAGTGCACGTCGGTCAAACAAAGACTATCTTGCGATTGATCCTCCTAGGTATGTCTCCTAACGCGGTCCTTAACCAAGCGGCATTGGCTACCCGAAGACTCATAATCCCCTCAGGTCTAAAAAAAGCCTTAGCGCCAATGCACTCAATATGCGCCTTCAAAAGCGGCCTTGGCGAAAGCTGTCTAGCACAGGCCACTAAAAGGGAACCCTAATGCTTGCAATCAAAACGCAAGGCCCTCCATGGTTCAACGCATACGATACAACTTTCTTGTTAAAGCATAGTCTTTACAGGAAACCACCTTTGGTTACAAAGTTTAGGGAATTCCAAGGCGCACTGTGCTACCCCGACCTACCTGTGCTAAGCATGAACACTTTATGAAAACTTCAAGTATGTCAATTTTCTTATCACAACGTCCATATGAGATTCACTGGGATTATGCATATATTGGCTCATAACACTAACAACATAAGCAAGATCATGTCTTATGTGAGACAAGTAAATCAACCTCCCAACTAGCCTCTCATACCGAGACTTAGTTAGGATACTATGCAATACGATGATTCTGTTCAATAGGTGTATCAAGCGGTTTACACTTAAGCATCCCAGTCTCTTCCAACAGATCCAGAACATACTTCGTTTGACTCAACATAATGCAGTTCTTGTTTCGGGCTACCTCAATGCCTAAGAAATACTTCAAGATTCCATGAACCTTCATCTTAAATTCAAAAGATGACTTAACTTGTAACCGCTTGATCTCATCCAAGTCATCACATGTCACAACCATATAATCCACATAAATAATCAAGTCATTCAACATACCCTACCGGGCTGTCGGTGTTTCAGAAATAACGTATGATCTAAATTGCTCTATCGATACCCAATCTTCTTCATGAAAGTTGTGAAGCTCCAAAATCAAGCTCTTGGGGACTGTTTCACTCTATACAAAGACTTCTTCAGTTTGCACACCTTCTCACCTGTCAGAGTACCATATCCTGGAGGAAGATCCATGTAGATTTCTTCATTCATATCTCCATGACAAAACATATTCTTCACATCAAACTGTTGGAATGGTCAATCTAGATTAGGTGCCAAAGACATGATGACTCGAATGGTATTGATCTTTGCAACTGGTGCAAATGTCTCATCATAATCTACTCCATATTTCTAAGTATATCCTTTAGTAACCAACCTTGACTTGTACCTGTCAACGGAGCCATCTACATTATGATGTACAGTGTAGACCCATCTACACTCAACAATCTTCTTTCTAGGTGGTAAAGGTACCATGTTCCAAGTACCATTCTTGTTGAGAGCATCCATCTCAACCTCCATTGCCTTGGCTCACTTTTCCTCCTTCATTACATCCTACATTTTACTAGGAAGTGACACATCATATAATTGATTCACAAAGGCTACATAGGGTTTAGATAATCTATGGGATGATACATAATTAGGTACAAGCAAGGTTCAAAAGTGCTTTGGTACCAGTTTCCGCTTAGCCGATTACTCGGGGAGTACTCGGAGTCGCTATTATATAATTTAAAACTAGTAATATAATTGTTAATGTGATGAGAGGCTAGTAATTTAAATATCATAAAAGTTGATAAACAAATAGGTAAATCGAGGAAGTACTCGATCTAAAATCAATTTCGACTAATTTAGTCAAAGAACATATCTGACAAACTTGTTATGACGAAACAAACGTAATGATATACAACAAATCTAATTTCTTCGTCGGTCGCACCACCACTGATGGAGACACTCATCACCACCGCCCACGCACTGGGTCGATGAAGCCTGTATGACAAACAAACCTCACAACTATGTTCATATATTGATACGAACCTAACGGTATATAACTCGACCCGTTCCCGGAAATAATTTTTGGCCACCCACCACCACTAGCAACCGTTGCTAGCGGCGGATAATGACACACCCTTGGAAAGCTCTCGCTGAGCCCAACATATTGTCTAACTGCATCATCACTCAATTTGGGTGGATTCAGGCCAAAAAATACCCTGAAACAACTTTGCCAAAAATTGATTCCTACGAGAGCTATCATCGGCGATGATACTGATTTCGCCTTAAAAACCCTAAAACTTCCTGCTTTCAATTCTCTCTCCATGGAAGAATAAAGAAGAGGACGAAGAGGTTGATCAAACCCGAATGGTTTGACAGCCAGAAATGGCCGCACGACGCAATGTCGTCGACTGACATTATTGCCGACTCAACTCACTTCTATCTCTATCAGTAGGGAAATTTGAACCTCTATCATCCCAAACCCATAAAAACTGACTTTCCTAAAAACGAAAGCCCTATATATAGTTCCCCATTTACGGAAAGTAATCTCGATAAACTTCCATTAATCGTAACTTCTCTATCGTAACTCTGTTTTCGCCATTTCTTGTGTCTACGAACTCATCTAGACAAATTCTATGACTGATACCTGAGTCGACCAACTTCGTCAATTGGATAAAAAGGTCAACTTGAGACATTTCAATATTTATCGATGGTAAAAATCATTTACCTCATTCACTGAATCGAACTCGAATTATTTATAAATCTTAGTGATTATATATAAAGGTCGGGTATTATAATTAATATATTATATATGTATATAAAATGTCATTAATTAAAAGATAAAATAATTAAAATAAAAATAAACAATAGCATCAAAGTTATAAAAATCATTAAACACATAGTTCCATACTCATATAAAAGCATAAGAAAGTGTATTTCAAAATAAAAAATCACTCCATATTGGCAAACCCTCCAAATGCCTTTGAATTAAAATTTAGGTCTTGTTTTGAGTTATTGGATTTCTTGGTTTTAGAAATTAAATTTTAAAATAAAAAAATAAAAAAGAGAGGCTGATTCGGGCCGATTAAGCAGCTGATTCGAGTTTACTCGGGGAATACTCAACTACTGCACAGGGAAGGGGATTTTTCGAATAGAGGCTACAGGATACTTGGCTTTAGCTGATAAGAGAGGCTCATATTTCTTTCAAGATTGACAATGGGTTGACCTAGCAAGCAAGACTTTTCTAGACTCAGGTTTAGATATACTAGAAATTGTCAAAGGAAGACTACTACATACCTCACGTGATGACATGCCAGGGGAGATCGTTGATAGAGAGGGAGAGACTAGACTTGCATGTATATGTTCTAAAACGGACGGCTGATAACTCGTAAATTCTCCTCCTTTCAATGTGACAGACAATTGGTTGAGATGTCAAACAATTTTAGAAACTGGGACTGATGTCGAAATAGTCATCTCAGTCTGGGATATTTCGACGGCTCGAACAACTATTGCATGCAGGAGGGTCGAGGGTACCCTCTTTGACGGGTTGGAAATCTGCTTCGATTGGGGCACTTTCAACTATAACAGTGACTTCTAATCCTTAAAACTGGTCTTCAGAAAATATATTTTTCTTCTCCTCACTCTGAGTTGTTGTCGGTGAAAAATAGAACAAGTCTTCACTAAAGGTAACATCCATGGTAACACAAAATCTTTGAGAAAGAGCATGGTAACAATTTTATCCTTTTTGGTGAGAGCAATAGCTAACACACTTGAGGACACGAGCTTCCACCTTAGATATTTGATTCTTATGAAGATGAACACAGGCTACACAACCAAACACACAAGCATGAAGTTTGTTAAGAGATGGGATGGCAACATGTTTAGATAATAGCTCAAATGAAACCCAATTTTGAAGAGATGTCGATGGTAAGATGTTGATGAGATAAGAGGCACAGAGTACAGTTTCTCCCCAAAGATACTTTGACATATTTACACTCAACAAGAGCGGTTGTCCTATATCCAACAAATGACGATTCTTCCTCTCATATACTCCATTCTGTTCAGGTGTTTGAAGATAAATAGTTTGATGAATAATTCTATGCTCTTGAAAATATTCTCTAAAAGAGTGATTAACAAATTTTCCTCCATTGTCCGATTTGAACACCTTCACATAAGCATTATACTGAGTTCAAATGAGGCTATAAAACGCAGTAAATGCAAAAAATACAACATCCTTCTTTTTCATCAATACCACCCATGTTCATCTTGTATAATCGTTAATGAACAAAACAAAGTATCTCATTCCTGATAGAGTAAAACTCTTTGAAGGCCTCCACATATCTGAATGAATTAACTCAAAAGGAGCTGAATTGGAATGAGAGCTTGGAGGGTAACTAGACTTATGGCTCTAAGAAAAAGTACAAGTTTCACAATGGAGGCATAGATTTCTTCATAACGCCAAAAGACGAATAACCTAACCGTCGATACCATAACCAGATTTCTTTAACTCGATAAGAACTCAATGTCAGGGCAACAAGTCTTGATGGTGCTCATGTCTCCTTGTTGTACATGTAATCAAAGTGAAACAATCTTCCCTTATGATTTTCCTTGCCTATTATTGCCCGAGTACATAGATCATGAAATACTACATACATAGAATAAAACGTGACAGAGCATTTTTGTTTTTTAGGAATTTAACTCAAATACTAAAAACAAATGATGAGATAGAGAAGGAACATAAAGAACTTGATGAAAACTATATATATATACATATATAAGAGGTATGTATGTACGAGACAGAAGAGAAGAATACATCTCTAGCTTACTTGTAAAAAAATTGATCATTAAAAACTTTATGGAGTTCTTCAATCTTCTGTTCATCAATTCAATTCCGAGCACATGACATAGCAAGGATATCAATCCTCTAAAGAGATGAAGATGAAGATAAGGCAAATTACTATTTGAACTTATCACAATCTGATGCCACATGAGTACAATATAATGACTATGACCGAATGATGAGTTCCCAAGTAATCAAGGAGCACATGTAACAAGACCGAGATAATAAATTTATATTCAGAAATTGAAGTCTCAGTCAAACTTTTCACATAAAACTTACAGGTTTTGTAGGTATAATATCTTTTCATGTTCACAAGTGACCTAAATTTTAATTTTTTTTTTGAATTGATCTGATTTGGAATTTGAGAGAGAGAGTTGTGCCAAGTGGGCTATAAATTGAGTTTAATTCACAAAAAAGCAAAATAAAAAGCCCACATTGTGCACAAAAGTAAACTATGCATGAGTTAAGGTCCTCTTTTATCTTAGGCCTCGATATGATGTGTGTTCGTTGATAGACTGACGGGTTGCTAGAAAGTTTTCAAAAATGTCAACAAATATTTTTGACCCACCTTTTTTTCTAACCGCACGTGTCTCTCTTCTCTAATTTCCGCATTTTAAGCTCCGAATCCTTAAATTTTCCCTTTTGAGTTAAAGTGGACAATAATAAGGATAACACAAGCATAAATTGAACGATTTGAGGTCTATTTTTAATTATGTGAATTTTATGACTTAACAACAACATCATACTTACTGGTTACTGTGTTTATGATATTTTTTTTTTGTTTTTTTGTTTTTATGGAGAAAGTTATTTGGGTATGTTTGATAATTTCGGTTATTAGCTAATCAACGTTGTCGTTTTTTGTCTTAAGTTTGTTTATTCTATGGTAGTCACTTCTGTAATATTCCTTTTTTGGACCGTATTTAATGAGTTAAACGCCTCACTTTATCTGTACATATGTCTTCTTTTTTTTTATTGGTTACGATCAGAAATCAAACTAAGAGACAAAGAGTATAAATACACTCCAATAAGTCCATCTTGTAAACTAAAAATTTCTGATATAATCATTGACCTAATGCCAATTCGCCAAATGCATGATATGAAAGGTTTACGTATTACTGTGGTATAAAATTCGAACATTTTTATTAATTTGAATTTGAATCATTGACGTCATGTACACATACTAATGATAATTGTTTATGTACAGTTTCATTGTTATTATTATACAAGTTTATCTTTTTAGCCAATACTTGTAAATTTATTCAAAAAGTTATAAAATTAGTTTTTTTTTTCGTAATTTTGATTCATTAGCAGTAATCGTTAAATCAAACATAATTTTATAACTTTGAGAACAAAAATTACAAGTTAAAATACTCGTTTTATAACTTTGAAAACCAATTCACAAGTTAATCGATGTACGTCATGTGTTAGAACATACTAAAATTTCCCATCACAGCTTTACCTTAAAATTATTCACTCATCCGTTTTCGAAAATTGGCAAAGTAACCACTGAGCTATCTCACATTCCCATCGAAAAACAACCAAATTTGACATATCTAACACAAGTATTCTAGCTTCTGGAATACACAATACAAGAATAGGTTTTAAAACTTTAGGATCATCAAGGTTTATGCACAAAATCCATCCTAGTCAGCAGAGGATCGGCAACCGGCAAGCAATTGCTTTCACCTTCTCATAGAAACTGGTCAAAATCAAATAAAGCTAGTTTTTTGATTTACTTGTTAGAAGCCATATATAAGAGTAAGTAAAAAAAAATTGTTAAGTCAATAAAATTTATTAATGGAATCAAGTACAGTCTTTTGGAATTGCCTCCTCAATGAAGGAAGAGGCTACATGGAAAATGTCTAGGTGGATAGCATATCGTAATGACCATTTGGCAAGGAGGTGTGCCACATCATTCGCTTCATGTTGGACGTACATGTTTGAAATACGATGTGGAAGAGCTTTCCATAAGGTCGAGTATATCAATCACGGTGTCTTGAAAATTCGGAGGGATTCCATTCAGGTCTTTAAGTCCTTTGACTAAGATTAATGAATCTGAGCTTATCCGGGCAGGGGAAAAACTGTACCCCAAATTCAGATTGCAAGCCTCAATAGCAATCGTAATCTCTACATATAAGGATGAGTAACATCCTTCAATTCTTTTGGCAAATCCCATCAAAAAAGTCCCTTCCCAATACCATACTACAAAGCTAATTCCTCCCTTTGAAATGTTTATGTCGAAAGCCCCATCTATGCAAATACAATACCTATCATAAGGAGTAGCTACCCATTTCTGCTTTTGCCAACCTGGTCTGGGAAGGGGTATGTTAATAAACATATACTGCTCATGTCAAGTAAGGGATTGGATCTTAACATTTTCACCAACGAAGTCCACATTATTCCTGAACTTGTCATTCTGTGCTTTCCAAAGAAACTTAATCAGGGCCAAGAGTTGCCCAAACATAACAACAAAAATAGAGGAATTACACACCTAGATCCAAGCCTGGAAAGAAGTCTCATAATTCCCCACCCTATCAGTAACTCACGCAATTAGGCTTGAGCTAAGACTACAATCCCTAAATAGGTGTAATTTTGTCTCCAGTGCTATATTACATAAACTGCACTCTGGCTGGATATCTACCAGCCAGCATCTGAGGCGAAAACGCAATGGTAAACAACCATTCACAGCTTTCCATGTACACATTATTGTAGCGGGTGCAACCTATTGATCCCAGATCAAACGCCAACACTTGGAGACCGCGCGCCGGTGCCACAAGAGGAATAATATGGTAATTGTTCACATAGTCACATGCAGTAAGATATGCACTACTAATATTAAAGTCACCGCTTTGAGGTATGGTGCCAAACAAGTTAGTCTTTACCAGCTCTGCGACTAAGGGGAATCCTTTGAATAAGCTCCACATTAGTGACTGAAAGATAGTACTATAAAGTTGGGACGTCCCATGTCCTATCAAGGCAAATAAACTGAGATACATAGCTGATAGTAGTTGGGTACCTCAATGGTGAATCTGGTTTTAATTACCGTGAGTGGGATAATCAGTTATCTCCCCAAACCGCATCAGAGGAACCATCATCACCTATCTGCTAATGAGTGCCTCCGTCCAGTACCGGCCTAACTGCTAATAGACTACACCATGTAAAAGAACAAGCATCACTCATAATAGCATCCCATAAAGAACAATTAGGAAATATCGTGTCCTGTAAAGTTAACTGACCAGAGAATCCGAGTACTTGAGAATACGCCATAATTGTTTCTTAAGCATGGCCAAATTAAAGCTATATAGATTCCTGAACCCCATCCCTCCTTAAGCCTTCAGCTTGCACATGTATTCCCAGGTGCACTAGTGAATCTTGCGCTTATTAATGGAATCTCCCCAAAGAAATCTGCACACATCTGTGGAATCTCCTAACAAAAACTTTTAGGAAGGAGAAAGCAGTTTAATTATAGCATAGTTAGGAAGAGCTTGAGCCACTACCTTAATGAGAAATTCTCGTTCTGCTGCACTGAGGAGCGAACATTTCCATCATGCTAATCTATCTAGAACTTTGTCTTTCACATATGCAAAGGCAGTCTTCATGCTACAACCAACGCACGAAGGAATGCCCAAATACTTCTCATGGAACGGGAGTAGCTCCATTCCCAACAAGCGAGCCAATTCCTCTTGACTGCATTCATCAAGATTCCAACTAAAACAAATATTGCTTTTGGCATAGTTGATAGACTGACCAGAAGCTTTCTCATATGCATGAAGAATCTCCTTAATTTTGTCACAGGCTTGACCCGAAGCAGTAGAATACAAGAGATTATCATCAACAAACAGAAAATGATGCAATATCGGGGCATATCTACCTTGCAGTTCCTTGGTAAAATGTACTTGCTTAATAAGTGCATACAGTTTGATCGTGCATAGGATAAACAAATAAGGAGAGAGATGATCACCTTGGCGAATACCACTTATCAGAGTGAGATACCCTCGAGGGAAGCCATTAATAACAAAAACATACTTGACCATGGCAACGCAGACCATTACCAGGTCAATCCACTTGTCCGGGAAGCCCAATCGAGCCAATACAGCCAATAATGCCATATACAATTATCTAATTAGTCGTTCATTATCGAACAGTACGGTGAAGAAGCAAAGAGTTAGTTTAAATGCTACTTGAAATCTGATGATTCTCTGATGACGGACCATCCCACAAATTAATATATGTAGAGAATAATTTTTCATGAGTTTACATGAGATATTCCGATCGATCCCATGGAGTAGGTACGTCCTTCACATATTAATTCAACATATAATGCATTACACTAATTAATTAACAATTTCCCTTAGTTCACAGCCGTTCAAGGAACACCGATCCTTTTCAAACGAAGCCGGCCAAGGTCGGCCAGCATTACTAAATCTACAATAAATATGAGCAGAAGACGACTAAGAATTTAGTCAGATAGAAATATCACTATAGAGAAGAAGCTCTCAACTGAAATTTTTGAAGTCATCGCAGATCGATTGCAAACTATGGGATCCTCAATAAGTTGTTGTGGTTCCGAGAAGGTTGAGGAAGGAGGGTATGTATATATTTCCTTCTGTTTTCTTCTGCTTAAATCGTTGGTTGGAATTTTCCATGGCCCAATTAGTCCAAGCCATGTGAGAATGTTGAATTAGCTTTAACTCTCGATCCATTCCGTATATCATGCAAAGTGTCCAAACTCTGGGTTACGGCCGGAGTGAACCAGGTTCCTCATGAACTAATTTCATGTTCACTGTTCAGATCACATGAAGAGTTGATAACTTGTCTTTACATTTTGGTATTTTGCATTGAATTACGGTGAACCTGGTGCACCAGCTTAGAACTATACCAGCGTCATCAATTCTATAGATAATTGTAAATTGTTGTATGTGTAACATGGTTTTGGGTTTTGAAATCTTAGGGCTTCTGAAAATACATGTGGAGGTCAACAAACATGGAGAATATTCTCGTACAAGGAGTTGCATACAGCTACCAATGGTTTCAGCGATGATAATATGCTTGGTGAGGGAGGGTTTGGAAGTGTGTACTGGGGAAAAACCAGTGATGGTCTCCAGGTAAATGTTTAGCTTTGTAGGATAGTCGAATACCCGTTAAGTTCACGTGTTTCTGTTTCTTCATAACTTATAAATTACTCGAACTCAGATTGCTGTTAAGAAGTTGAAAGCAATGAATTCCAAAGCTGAAATGGAATTTGCAGTTGAAGTCGAAGTTCTCGGAAGGGTTCGTCACAAGAATTTGCTCGGTCTTAGGGGCTATTATGCTGGGGCTGATCAAAGGCTTATAGTATATGATTACATGCCAAATCTTAGCTTACTTTCTCATTTGCATGGCCAGTTTGCGAATGAAGTTCAATTAGACTGGAAAAAGCGAATCAAAATTGCTATTGGCTCAGCAGAAGGCCTCCTGTAAGCGTCTCAGTCTCTGTACAAATTCTTGATTCAGATTGACTATATGACTCGTCCTAAGATTGCTTGTACAAAAAGATTGCTTGTTTATAGAAGTTTTACACGTACGGAGTAATTATATGACGTGGTCAATATTGTATATATATGGGTTAATGAGGAAAAACTCCCTGCACCTCTTTTTTTATAAGAGATGATCCAATGTAACTTTTATTATCATTAAAAGGACAAAATTTAATTTGATACCATTAAATACAAGAATTAAGATAAAAAAAATACCACAATCTAAAGAATATATTTATTTAGTCCGCCATTATATACAATATTCATTATTCCCCCCTAATTTCAGTCATTCAAAATATTTGGTGTATAATTTTTTAGGAATGTGCAGTACGGTGGTGTGTAAGCCATTATTTCAAGGTCAATGCATCACTATGTCATTGGAGGATAGAGTGTCGCATCTAGAATATTTCTTAAGCATGTGTTTTTCATAGTCTAATGATAGATCTGATACGTTTCAGGCTAAGTGTGGTTTTTTCACAAACCAAGTCCATAAAATCGTCCGAAGTGTTCATTCTTATTGTGGTTTGTGATTAGGTACTTGCACCATGAGGTAACTCCACATATTATTCACAGAGACATAAAAGCAAGCAATGTACTCTTGGATTCAGCCTTTGAACCTCTAGTTGCAGATTTCGGCTTCGCCAAGCTAATCCCAGAAGGCGTAAGCCACATGACAACTCGTGTCAAGGGCACATTAGGTTACCTAGCACCTGAGTACGCTATGTGGGGGAAGGTTTCTGAAGGGTGTGATGTTTACAGCTTCGGAATTCTTCTCCTAGAGCTTGTGACCGGAAGAAAGCCTATCGAAAAGCTCCCCGGCGGCATTAAGAGGACGATAACTGAATGGGCGGAGCCACTGATAACGAGAGGAAAGTGGAAAGAACTTGCTGATCCAAAGCTCAGGGGGAACTTTGATGAGGCTCAGTTGAAGCAAGCTATCAACGTTGCCGCTATGTGTGTTAAAAGTGAGCCTGAGAAGAGGCCTAACATGAAGGAAGTCGTCCAACTTTTGAAAAGGTATGAGGCTGATCATCAAGCCAAAATGGCACCAATGAGAGTTGAGAGTATTAGGTATAAAGAGGAGATGGTGGCACTTGACCAAGCTACCGATGATGATGAAGATGCTGGTGGTGATGAGAGCAATGGTGGGTATGGTGTTTTTAGTGCTATTGATGTTCAGAAATTGCAGGATCCTTATCAGAAGATTCATGGAGATAGAATAATGACTAAATATGTGTGAGGAAAAGAGTGCTTGTGCTTTTTTACTCCATTAATATACAGCTAGTATGTATACATATTCTACTCTTACTTTTTATGAGATTGATGATTGATGACTAAAAAAATTTGCCCACCCGCCTCACCGGATGATTTGAGAGTGTGCGATTTTTTTTTTGGGGTGCTAAATTTTATTTCAACGTGGGGATGGGGTTTAATGATACTGTAGTCAACTTGTTACAAGAGATTGCCGCATGATGGGTTGTTACAAACCTAATTTTTCATGAGCTGGACCCAGTAAGAATTGTAGTGTCAGCGGAGTCATATCCATTGGATAATTGATCCAAGAGCGACGCGGACTAATTTTGTTACTTGTGTTGCTTGTGGGTAAGAATTGTAGGCAATATGTTTGATCAAATGCTAATCGGTCGAGTGGTTAAGGTAGTGGTAGTGTGCCTTCCTTCTCACCATTTAAGTTTTAAATTAACCGCTTTTTCAATTATCGACTTATTAAAAAGAAATGCTAAATATGGATGGGCTGAAGTTTTATCTTGAGTGCTAAAAACATGGGCCGAGAGCTTGGGTTAGGTGTAGGGGTGGGCACATGGCCTGAGAATCCCATCCCGACCTTGTCCCCTTCTGGCCTACAACATGACGGTTCAGGTTTGTGTTTTGGAGAATGAAGCTTGTCTCTTCCCGGCCTGTTTGAAATAATTGGGACAGGCTACGGGTTTGTATTTTGATTTGTTTGATATCACAGCCCGGTCTGTAGTGGAAAACCCCTATAATTATACAAACCCTCACATTCAATCTATTTTTTCTCGCATTCATTAGGCCTAGAAACGGTTTGGTTCCGATCATAATTTTTAGTAACCAAAATCGAACCGTTCGATGTATATACGGTTCGGTTCCTTATATTTGAAAAGCAGAATTGTTTGGAATCGAACCAGTTCAGGAACTGATTTGGTTCAATAATTCCATGGTTCCTCGAGAACTGAACTAAAATTTGTGATTATTGTTTCTACTCTATATAAATCTATACTCATCATAACACATTTACAAATTAACATTAACATATAAATATATTTCTTAGTTCTGGTGTTAAGTGACATAAACAAATAAAAATATCATACAACTACATAAAAGAGGGTTGACCCATGATAGAATAATCACCAAATAAGTCATCTCAGGGACAAACAAAGTAATAAATGACTTACCTAATATGTGACCTATGAACATCAATTTAGTGATTTGAGTGACAGACAAAATAACAAATCTTTCATATATAATGATATAATAACATATAATTCTACTATTTAGTTAAAATATGAACTATATATGAATCTCAACGGTTCCTTGTAAAATGAAAATGAGGAACCGAAACCAAATCGAACAGTTTGATTATGGTTCGATTCCTGACAAAATATATACTTTACAATTTTGGAATCGAACCGAATCACCCGGTTC
This sequence comes from Geum urbanum, assembly GCA_946800695.1. Taxonomy (NCBI): domain Eukaryota; kingdom Viridiplantae; phylum Streptophyta; class Magnoliopsida; order Rosales; family Rosaceae; genus Geum; species Geum urbanum. The sequence goes on along the minus strand of OX327003.1, from coordinate 18,854,414 downwards.
CAAGTTGATTCGTATCGGTTTTGTGGTTTTCGGTTTCAAAGTCCTCAAGCCTAGCATCAATCATTCTCCCTCTGCCTCAATACCATCGCGTCTCTCACTTGGTGACTCTCCCTCCATGCCTCAGCAACTCTAAATTGAAACCTAGTTGAAATCGAAATAGAAACTTTCAATCTTCCTTGGCCAAAGTAAAGACACGGGTTCCTCACAACCTCTATTACATGCCTCTCTTTTCTTAGTTTCTCTAGATTCTCATCTACTTTCACTTAAATCCTCTCTGATCGATCCCCTCCTACTCATCTGCCCACAACTCCTTTGAGTTTGTTGGTGTAAAACAATTGTTTTTGGAATCCGTAGGTTGTGAGATACTTTCTTCATTAACACACATCAACCATGAGTCACTTTCTGGGTTCTAATTAAATTGTTGGACTATTTAAGTGAATAACTTCTTTGCATTATTAGTTGATCTAGATTTTTGTCGCTAGAGGTGGATTCAGGATTTTGAAACAGGGTAGGTTGTGTATTGTGTGCGTAGCGCACATTTTTATTTTTATTTTTTAAGCTTTGTATCCTATTACGAGACTCATCCTCACACTTTTATTATTATAATATATAATATAAGAAATATACACGTCAGCGACATGGAGACATAAACCCTTAAATCCAGAGAATATAAAATTTTACATTCATATTAACTAATTATATCTCACCCTTCGAGATCCGCTTACTTGAGATTCAACAAAGATTAAATAATTGTCAATATATACTACCGTCATATTATTTTTTAATATAGAGACAGTGAATATACATGTATGAGCTTTATTATTTAATGTTTAAAGATTAATTGATGGACTGATTGAGTAGTGATAGACGAGTGAGAGACGAAAAAAAAGAAAAATATGTTTCTCTATTTATTTATTAATAATATTTTATAAATAAATATATATCTATATTTTTTATTTTTTTGATTAGCTAAAAAATTTGGTGGGCTACAGCCCAAGTTGCCCAAGGACTGGATCCGCCTCTGTTTGTCCATATTTTTTTAGGATTCATACGCATCAAGGCTGCCATGGCAATTTTCTAAAGCTTTCTGTTGTAATTAACTTGTACAAATTTGGTTGGTATCTCAAGATTTGCTACTATTTTCAGTGTTGAAAATGTAACAACCCGAACCAAAAATTACGCACAAATCGGCACGAATTAGATTTATCGCGAATTAATTGTATCGTGTGGTTTGTTAATGACTTTTTTCCTGAGCAAGAATTGGACTTTATTTTCTTGACGAAAGTCGTAAAGTATTTTATTTCGAGTTTGTAGGAATTTTCAGAGAATTTTTACGATAAGCGAGCTATTTTCTATGATTTTTGGAAGTCTGCGTGAGAAAATATTAAAAAGTAATTTATTTAAGTTGGATTGATCTGGAGCGTTGGATTCTGATCAGATCAAATCTGGGCCGTTGATCTAATCAAGTTCTTTTGGGGGTATAAATACGGTATTTATACTTTGAAAATAATTCAGAAAATCAGAAATACCTCAGCTCGACCCATATTGCTCTACTACCTGTATTGTCGTCCGACCTGACTCAATTTTGAACCCGCTTGAAAATGGCACCATTGCCGGCATTCTTGGTATGATTTTGAAGCTCTTATTTCCCTCTTTCGATTCATCTAGTTATTGTTAATTTTTGGGTTGATTTTGGGCTCGAATTGATGAGTTTTTATGGTTAGGTTATGAGTTCATTCGCCGGTGGTGCTCTGGCCACTTTCCAGCGACGGCAAGGGATGGATATGGCTGGGTTCACCCCAGGAGTCAAAAGCCTTTCGTTTGGGGGACCAACGAGCGACGAGACATCGAAATCGACAGGAAACATTTTTTGGCGATTTTTCAAGCCGTGGGCTTTCATGTCGATTTCCAGCCAAACGATAGCGAGTTGGGTTTTGGACTAGTTGGGAAGGTTGTACGAATCAACGATAACTTTTCAACGAGGAGTCAAACGCTCCCATAAAGCAGTTTGCACCAAAAGCACATGTGACTTACGCGTCGCCACCTGTGGAGGCGCGTGAGGGCCACACGCCACTGTCCACAGCAAGGCAGAAATCCAAAATTGACCGGGTGATTTCTGGGATAGTTTATGCGTTGTCTTTCTCATGTTGTCTTTCTTACTTAGGAGACCATGATCGAGATTTTGGCGAGGGGACTTCCGCCGAACCACGGAGATAGCTATACACTGTGAGTGGACACTTTATATTCACTGTTGTTTTGTGAGTCTTCAGTTATGCATTTTTCGGTTATACAGTTTACAGTTATGCATTTGCATTTGAAGGCACATATGATTTGATTTTACACAGAGCATTGTACAATTGATGCATCGATGCTATGCTTCTTGGCTGATCCCTAAGACACTCCGGGAGGGCCAGGGACCTAACGCGAGGATATCTACAGCACCCAGGAGGGTCAGGGACCTGACCTGGGCAGTATTAGGGCTTGAGGTCGGTTGACCCTTGTCGTAGCCTCCACATATTTTATAGTACCCAAGAGTACCTAGATGATCATAATTTTAGACTGGCATCATTTTACGTATATTATAGTGATATGCATATTATTTATAGTTTTTAGTTTAAAGTGAAATATTATTTTTATCCACTCACTCTAACAATTTTATTAGTTTATATGCATTTCCTTGGTCTTTTCGATTTCCTCCACCCAACTTGCAGTTTATATTCTGAGATAGCACGTCATCGACGGAGGCATAGAGTTCGTGTCACTATACTCATCTAGTAGGTTCCTAGCTTAACCTACTAGTCCTATATATTATATAAATTAGAAGTCGCTCTGAATACTATATACAGTTACTTCCGCTTATGTTGTATTTTTCTCATTTAGTCTATTTCTTATCAGCTTCTTAAACAATTTATAATTTTAGTGGATTCAGTATTTGGTTGATTTGAAAATTTCGGATGGGATTTGGTGCCCACAGTTTGGTTTTTTGGACATTTTAGAAGTATGTTTTCTTTGTAGGTTTCTGGGTTTCTTTAAGTTCTGTGGAAACCCTAGCAATTTTTTTTGTAGATTCTGCTGTTGTTATGGCTTAATTCCGGTTTAGGCAACTAGATCGGGATCAGGTCCTTTCAGTTGGTATTAGAGCATTAGGTTATAGGTTCTGTAAACTTTCGCATTTGTGATACTAAGGACATTTGAGAATGCAAAATACTTCCAGAGCGATGGCTCGACCGGCCGATGGATCTCCGTCAATACTCACGGTGTTTTGTGTTTTTAAATGTTTATGGTTTTATGATTGTATCCTTCATATTTTGTTGACTAATTTTTTTTTCATCCATAGGAGATGCCTCCTAGACTTGCAGCCCGCGTTAATTGGGTTGATTATCATGTTGAGGATCAACGAATGCGAGACGTGCTTATGTGAGTTTTACAGTTAGATGAGCGTTTTGATCCTGTACCTATGCCAAGAACAGCTGGAGCAACCAGTTTTTCTTGTTCCATAGATCTTGAAACATGTGAGGCATTGATACTCTAACTAGAGCAAGTATGTGAACGACTTCACTTCACTCTAGAGCAGAGGGCTGTAGCAGCTATTTGTTTACTTGAGTCACATGCTTACTTATGGTGGGCTAGTACTGGGAGGGTTCTTGTTGACACCCATGGCCTGGATTCAGAGGATTGTTTATGCGCCAATACTTCAACCAGCCTACCCAATAGTGGAAATATAAAGAATTCACCAACCTGAGGCAAGATAGTATGTTAGTGCTTGAGTATCGAGATAAATTCACTCGTTTGATTCGATTCACGCGTGATATGGTGGCGAGTGAGGAATCCAAATGCAGGAGGTTTGAGCTAGGTTTGAATCTGAACATCAAGGGGACATTGACAACTATGCCTCGGGATAAATTTGATGAGTTTGTTAGTGCAGCAAACAGAGGCGAGGGCGTGGAAAGGGAGAGACAGCTGTAGTTTCAGTCTCGCTGATTTGAGGAAGGTAGACCCAGTAAGGGTCCTTCAAAGAGATTGAGTTCAGGTACATCGGGCTCAGTCTCTTCTTCTGGCAGTGGACCTTAGAGATTTCCTGCTGGCACATCTGGTCAAAGTAGAAGCCAGAGATGGAGGAGGAATCGACCTCATTGGCAACAATTAATTGGGAATTCTAATAGATCGAGTTACCCTCGACATCCATATAACACACCAGCTGCACCAAGAGTGTTTCCATTATGCAATAGCTGTAATAGAAGCCATTTGCGTCAGTGTCAGCAGGATGTCAGAGGTTATTTTATTTGTGGCCAAGAAGGTCAGTTTGCTAGGGAGTTTCCACAGAAGGGCAGTTTTGGTGGTTCAGCTGCCCATAGTTCAAGTGGAGATCAGGGTACCACTTATGGAGTTCGGCCAGCACAGTCCACAGAGCAAGCAAATTAGCAAAATCGCAATCAGCATGGACAACCAGCTGGATAACCCCGAGTGCATGCCATGACCCTGTAAGAGGGCAGAGCTTCTCTAGAGATTATCATCGATATGTTATATGCTTTTGATTATCCATTCCTTACTTTATTAGACCCGAGAGCTATGCATTCTTTTATGTTAAATAGATTGGCATCTTTGGCCACTATACCTGCCTCTCCACTTCCGGATATCTGGCGAGTGTTATATCCATCCGTTGAGGTTGTGAGTGTTGGATGGGTGTATAGGGACTGTGAAATATTCATAGGAGGTTATGGGTTAGCTGTAGATTTGATGATGTTAGATATTGTAGATTTTGATGTAATTCTAGGGATGGACTTCTTAGAGGCTCATTAGGTAGTCTTTGATTTTCATAAAAATGAGGTAGTCTTTAGAAGTCCAGGAATACCGAAAATCTTAATTCGCGGCCAAAGGAATACTTCTCCACGTTGTTTGATTTCGACGGTGAAAGCAGAGAAGATGTTAAAGAAAGGCTATGAGGCATACTTGGCACATGTGATCAATACAGAAGTCTGTGCGCTGAGTATCGAGGATATTCCAAGGGTTTGTGAGTATTTGGATTTATTTCCAGGGGACTTAACTAGTTTGGCTCCGATGAGGGAGATTGATTTCACCATTGAATTACTTCTAGGTACATGTCCTATTTCTCAAGCATCATATTGAATGACCCCAGCAGAGTTAAAGGAGTTACAGGTTCAACTTCAATAGTTGACATATAAGGGTTTCATCCGGCCCAGTGTTTCACCTTGGGGTGCTCTAGTGTTGTTCGTGAGGAAGAATGATGGTTCCATGAGGTTGTGCATTGACTATCGAAAATTGAATCAAGTCACGCTAAAGAATAAGTATCCTTTACTACGGATTGATGATTTGTTCGATTAACTAAAAGGAGCTACAGTTTTCTCGAAAATTGATCTCAGGTTGGGATACCAGCAGCTTCGGATTAGAGAATTAGATGTTTCTAAAATAACCTTTTGATCACGCTATGAGCATTATGAGTTTCTTGTGATGCCTTTTGGCTTGATAAGTGCCCTAACCGTTTTTATTGGCCTCATGAATCGAGTCTTCAGGCGATACTTGGATAAATGTGTCATTGTATTTATCGATGACATCTTAATATATTCCAAGGATGAGAAGCAACACCAGAAGCATCTACGTGTTTTTTTTGCAAACTTTGCTAGATATTCAGCTTTATGCAAAGTTTAGCAAGTGTTAATTTTGGCTAGATAATGTGAAATTTCTGGGTCATATGATTTTAGCTGAGGGAGTTAGTGTTGATCCAGATAGAATCAAAACAGTGTTGAATTCGAGCAGACCTACGAGTGTAACTGAGATAAGAAGTTTCTTGGGTTTAGTGGGTTATTATCGCCATTTTGTATAAGACCTTTCGCGGATTGCGACTCCGCTTACCCGATTGACGAAGAAATGGGTGAAATTTGAGTGGTCCGATGCCTGTGAAGAGAGTTATCTGACGTTGATGGAAAAATTGACCACGTCACCAGTGTTGACATTGCCTGACGAAAGTAGGGAATATGTTATTTATAGTGAAGTTGCGAAATTGGGCCTAGGTTATGTTTTGATGCAGCATGGCAATGTCGTTGCATGTGGTTCCAAAAAATTGAAGCCCCATGAAGTTAATTATCCCACACATGATCTTGAGCTAGTCACCATAGTGTTGGCACTGAATAGTTGGAGGCACTACTTATATGGAGCGTAGTGCAAGATTTACACTGATCACAAGAGTCTCACTTACCTGCGTACTGAACCAAATTTGAACATGAGGCAACGAAGATAGATGGAGTTAATTAATGATTATGACTGTACTTTTTAGTACCAACCAAGAAAAGCCAATGTTGTGGCTGATGCTCTTAGTAGGAAATCTATACCCTCTCAATTTCATATACATGTTGCAAAAGTATCACTATTAGCTGAGTTGCGATCTACAGAAGCAGGACTGGAATGGAGAGATGATGAAGCACTGTTAGCCATTTTTCAAGTTATACCAGTGTTGTTTGACCAGATGCGAGAGAACCAAGATGTGGATTCATATCTGTTGAGTTAAAAAAATATGATTCAGAATGGCGAACCAACAGAGTTTTGACTAAGAAATGACAGTACTTTAATGTTCAGAGGAAGACTGTGTGTCCTAAGAATGATGAGCTGAAGAAAGAAATACTTGCTGAAGCTCATTTTCAACCTATGCCATGCATCCGGGTAGTACAAAAATGTTTCGGACACTTAAGGCTTATTGCTGGTGCAGTAACATGAAGAGAGAAATAACAACGTATGTGAGCAAGTTCCTTATTTGTCAACATGTGAAGGCTGAGCGGCAGAAACTTGCTGGAAAATTGTAACCATTAGAGATTCTAGTTTGAAAGTGGGAACTTATTACCATGGACTTTGTATATCAACTACCTCATACATCCAATGGTAATACTGGAATTTGGGTAATTGTTGATTGCCTTACAATATCATCTCATTTCCTAGATCTTCCAGGAAAACTCTCTGTGAGTAAATTAGCAAAGTTTTATATGGCAGAGATTGTGAGGTTGCACAGAGTGTCTGTGTCTATAGTTTCTGATTGGGATACTCAGTTTACATTAGAATTTTGGCGAGCTTTGCAAAAGGAGTTGGGGACCAGATTACATTATAGTACAGCCTTCCACCCTCAGACTGATGGCCAATCGGAGAGAACCATCCAGACTTCAGAAAACATGTTGCGAGCCTCTGTTCTACAGTTCAAAGGAAATTAGGATCAACAACTTCATATGATAGAATTTGCTTACAACAACTATTATCGAGCCAGCATCGGGATGCCTCTATATGAAGCTTTATATGTCAAACAATGTCAAACTCCGTTGTGTTGGAGGTGAAGTAGGGGAAAGGTGGCTTATTTGTCCTAACATAGTAAAGACACCGCAGAGGACATTCAAATCATTCGAGATAGACTGACAAAAGACTTATGCTGATGTAAGGAGAAAAGACCTCGAGTTTGAGGTTGATGATCGGGTATTTTTGAAATTATCTCCTTGCCAATGTGTTGTGCATTTCGGAAAATGTGGCAAACTCCACCCACGTTATATCGGTCCGTATGAGGTTGTTGGACGAGTGGGTGCAATGGCGTATAAGTTATCACTACCTTCTGAGATGGCCAGGGTGCATAATGTTTTCCATGCATCTATGTTATGGAAGTATATATCTGATCAATCTCATGTTCTAAAACCTTGTCATCTCCCTATACGAGAGGATTTAACTAATGTGGAAGAGCCAGTCCAGGTTCTTGATCAGAGAGTGTAGGAACTGTGACACAAAACCATTCCACTTGTGAATGTCTTGTGGAGAAACCATGTAGTTGAGGAGGCCACTTGGGAACCAGAGCAGTAGATGCAAGAAGAGTACCCCTATCTCTTCGATTAGCAGGTAAGTAAATTTCGAGGGCAAATTTTTTATTAGGGGGGTAGATTGTTACAACCTGAACAAAAAATTACGCACAGATCGACACGAATTAGATTTATCGCGAATTAATAGTATCATGTGGTTTGTTAACGACTTTTTCACCAAACGAGAATTAAACTTTATTTTCTTCACGAAAGTCCTAGAGTATTTTATTTTGACCTCGTAGAAATTTTCGGAGAATTTTAGGATAAGCGAGTTATTTTTAATGATTTTTGGAAGTCTGTGTGAAGAAAATATTAAAAAATAATTTATTTATATTAAGTAAGTTTGATCTGGACTGTTGGATCCTGATCAGATCAAATCTGGGCCGTTGATCTGATTAGGTGCTTTGGGGGTATAAAAAGGGTATTTATATTTTGAAAATAATTCAGAAAATCATAAATACCTTAGCTCAACCCGTATTACTCTGCGACCCGTATCGCCGTCTGACCCAACCTGATTTCGAACTCGCCGAAAACGCCACCGTTGCCGGCGTTCTTGGTATGGTTTTGAAGCTCTTGTTTCCCTCTTTCGATTCATCTAGGTATTGTTGATTTTTGGGTTAATTTTTTGCTCAAATTGATGAGTTTTGATGGTTAGGTTACGGATTCGTTCGTTGGTAATGCTCCGGCCACTTTCTAGCGATAACGAGAGGTGAAAATGGTTGGGTTTCACCCCAGGAGTCAAACCCCTTTGGTTTGGGATACTGAGGAGTGACGACGGCATCGAAATCGATGAGAAATATTTTCCGACGATTTTTGGGCCTTGGGCTTTCAGGCTGATTTCCAGCCAAAAGACGACGAGTTATGTTTTGGGCTAGTTGGGAAAGTTGTAGGGCTCGATGAGAACTTTACAACAAGGGATCAATCGCTCCTATTGTAGTATGCACCGGAGGCCACCGTCCATGGCCAGGCTACTATGAGGAGAAAATCCAAAATTGACCGGGGGGTGTTCGATATAGTTTCTGAGTTGGCGAGGGGACTTCTGCCAGATCACGGAGATAGCTATGTACTGTGAGTAGACACTTTAGTTTTACTGTTGTCTTGCAAGTCTTCAGTTATGCATTTGCAGTTATGCATTTTTCAGTTATACAATTTACAGTTATGCAATTACGATTATGCATTTGTATTTAGAGGCACATATCATTTGGTTTTACACATAGCATAGTACAGTTGATGCATCGATGCACTACTTCTCGGCTCATCCCAGAGACGCTCCGGGAGGGCCAGGGACCTGACATGGGAGGATTTATAGCTTCCACATATTTTATAGTACCTAGGAGTACCTAGATCATCATATTTTTAGACTCGCATCATTTTACGTATATTATAGTGATAGGCATATTATTTATACTTTTTAGTTTAAAGTGAAATAATATTTTCGTCCATGCACTCTAACAATTTTATTATTTTATATACTTTTCCCTGGGATTTTCGGTTTCCTTTGCCCAGTTTGCAGTTTATATCCTGAGATGGCACGTCATCGATGGAGGCATAGAGTTCATGTCACTGTACTCATCTAGTAGGTTTCTAGCTTAACCTGCTAGTCCTATGTATTATGTAAGTTAGAAGTCGCTCTGCTTACTGTATACAGTTACTTCCACTTGTGTTGTATTTTTCCCATTTAGTCTTCGAATTTCTTATCACCTGATGTAAAACAGTTTATAATTCTAGTGGATTAAGTGTTTGGTTGATTTGAGAAATCCGGATGGGATTTGATGCCCACGGTTTACTTTTGTGGACATTTTAGAAGTGTGTTTTCTTTGCAGGTTTTCGGGGTTCTTGAATTTATGTGGATACCTTGGAAAAATGTTTGTAGATTTTGTTATCGTTAGGGCTTAATTTCGGTTTAGGCAACTAAATCGAGATCGGATCATTTCAGAGAATTTTTTCTATCAAAATTTTGGGAAAAACAGTTTGATCCCGTGTTGGGTCTGTCCCGCCCCGAATCCAAACAGGACGGGCCTTTATGGTTTCATTTTTACCATCGTCTATCCCATCCCTATCAATAAAACGGGACGGGCCGGACTTTCATCAAATTTGTCCCGTGCCCGACCCTAGTTAGGTGATATGAACATTCCCATATGATCCAACCAATAAGGACTCGATATTACAATTTACAAGTGCCTAGTGCACATGCAATCTCTGCTTATTTCGGAATAGCATAACTTCTAGTAGGAGCTTCTGTGACTTGTGCAACACCCACTAATCTCCTTTCTGTTGGTCTATACATGCCACTCTGTAGTGTCCTCTCAACGTTTTACTCATGATAAAGTGAGGAGCTCTTTTTGAGTGGCAGTGTGGCACATAGCAAGCTAGCCCCTTCCTGCCAAACCGAGCAGGATAAGCACTCATAATTTTTTGCTAGTTTGGCCAAGCTAGATAGTCTCTATCCTTTGGCTTATAAAGCAAGTTAAATCAAATACGTGCCCACCAACTTTGCTTATACCCCAAAGCACCTTAACCAATAAGCACTTAATTGTATCTAGGTAGATAGAGGCGCCCAGAAACATATGCAGTTGTCACCATTTGCCACTGTTAAGGACTTTCATGCTTATTAAACAAGAATTATGGAATGAGAGTTAAGCTGGCCTCACTCTAACTGACTTAATGATGATGTTAACTCATATCCCTAATTATTTAAAAACTGTGTTTCTGTGCATTTCCATTGTAAACGAAAATCACTAGGTAAAAAACAGAAAATCCTTTGTTCCAAGCAGCTGATACTCAGACTTCCTTCACCGTTGGTTTGCTAGGCAATTCGTCTAACACCATGTCTTCGGTTCCTGCTAAGATACTCTTAGGTATCTCTTCAGACCAAGAAGAAAGCAAACAGTTGCTGTCACGAGCTATTGATGTTCTAGCTCATCCGAATGACAACATTGTTGCCATTCATGTACTCGGTCAGTAGGTTTTCAATTTACATTCATGTATAGGCAGTTTTATTCAATTAGTAAAAATGTCTAGTTCATCAAGAACTGTATGTGGATCATATTTTGAAGTCCTAGTAATTGATTGTTTCAGTTGGCGAGGACAGGAACAAGCGTGAATCAGTAACGAAAACTCAATCACAACTTCGTCGAGCAAAAGCCTATGTTATATCTGTTCTTGGAGAATTTGGTAGGACATGCCAATCTAAGCAGGTGAAGTCAAATTATTTTGTTTATAACTGGCATGTTCAGAAATTGTGAAATATATACGCTCAGCAAGTCAATATCGGTAACCTGCTATAGTACTAATATATTCATATTTTCCAGGTAAATTTGGAGGCTAGAGTAATTTTCTGCTCTAGCATTGGAAGAGGCCTTATTGAGGAAGCAAGATCTAGGTTCGCAGACTATCTTATTCTTTGTAGCTCAAGAAACCAATCAAACAGGTGAAACCCTCATCTTAAACTTGTGAGTTTTTCTTCAGTTATTCAATGTGATTTCTCAAAATTGGCATTTGTTGCCCGTTCAACTAGAACTCCATCCGTGACAAAGTACTGCTTAAAACATGCCCCGGCTGGTTGCACATTATTTCTAATGGGGAAATCTATCATGCCTCAACAAAAGCCAGAATCAAATATTGCAGACTCCAAAGGTAGCTTATTGCTTCACAAATAGTTGAAGAAGATCTTTGCTGTAATGTACGTATTATATTCTAATCTTTCCATAACCTAATATCCGAACATCATTTATTTATGAAAATGTAGGTGTTGAAGAAAAGAAGCAAGAAAGTACTTCACCTAGAGCTGTTTTAGACGAGTTTGAAGAAGAATCTCAGAGCACAGATGATACTTGTAGCTTTGCGGACTCAACTATTACAGAATCACCTTGTTTAACTCCAAATTTCATGAGCCAAACAACAACAAAGAAGCAAGGATTATCCCCATGCAAATTCTTCACTTCTTTCTTTGGTTCTTCATTCAGAAAAACAAATAGCAGTGTATCCAGCAGCGAAAAGCGAATACCTCCACTACCTTCACTGAAGTGCTTCAGCTACAAAGAGATCATGAACTCTACAAATAGTTTCCGCGCAGGTAAAATTATAAAGCATCGTAAACTTATCATTTGGAGAATGAATCTAAAATTTTAAGATTGTTCTAAACTTGGACTTCCTATGCAACTGAGTTTCAGATAATCTGGTAGGCCGAGGTGGTTATTCTGAAGTATATAAGGGTGATCTTTCCGATAAAAAAACTATTGCTGTAAAGGTGTTGGCTAAGGACAACAACAATGCTAACAAGGAAAAAGAGTTCCTGATGGAACTGGGAGTAATTTTACATGTCAGCCATCCAAATACAGCCAAATTAGTTGGTTGCTGCATTGAAAATGGTTTTTACCTCATTTTCGATTTCACTGAAAATGGAACTCTGTCATCTGCTTTGCATGGTAAGACATCACGACTACATAGCTTTGAAGAATGTACACAAAAATCAAAGAAAACCAAATATGTTATAGTGTAGTGAAAGAAAAGGAACATGTTATTGCAAGAAACAATGTATTCTTTCGTTATGACTACTACGTTTCAAATTGATCCAATTTTACACAGCACTAAAAGTCTGAAACATTAGACATACATGATCTGTTAAGTTATGCAAATTTGTAGATACTTATTCGTGCTATGAACAACCTTCTTATTACTTGTAAACCCTGTCAAATAATCTGCAGGCAAATCATGTGAATCACTTCCATGGCCTATTAGATACAAAATTGTCATGGGAATTGCAAAGGGTCTGCATTATCTACATAAATGTTGCAAGCACCGGATAATACATCGTGACATAAAAGCGTCAAATGTTCTTCTTGGGGCGGATTATGAACCACAGGTGAAGAAATGATTTTTAACTCAGTTTAAGCTTTAAATTTTGATTTGAGTCCCCCTATATTCTGATTATATTGTTTTTTCCTCTTTAGATTACAGATTTTGGACTAGCAAAGTGGCTGCCTAACAAATGGACTCACCATGCTGTGATTTCGATAGAGGGTACATTTGGATATTTGGCACCAGAGTACTTCATGCATGGAATTGTGGATGAAAAAACAGATGTCTTTTCATTTGGGGTTCTTCTTATGGAGATTGTAACTGGCCGAAAGCCAGTGGATTCATCAAAGAAAAATCTTCTACTTTGGGTAAGAAAATTTTCTTTTCTTTTCTCCTGCAAAAGTTTAGAAGCTTGAAGTCAAGTGAATCCGAAGTTTCTCCGTTTACCCTTCAAAGTCCTAATTTCATTATTTGTATCGATATCTGTAGGCAATGCCTCACATGGAATCAGGGGAGATAGCCAAATTGGCAGATCCAAAACTGGGAGGAGAATATGATGTAGAACAACTGCATAGAGTTGTGCTTGCGGCCTCTTATTGTGTAAGACAAACCTCGTTATTGCGCCCTTCGATGAATGAGGTACATGATTATGCATATAATGACTTCAATTATCAGACACATGAGATGTTTTTGTATCTGACATTTTTGTCTTGTTTTAGGTTTTAGAGCTTCTAAAATATGGCCACAATTCTGAGATTGCGAGAACCTCGATACAGAAGTTTTCCTCAGATGAGTTGGATGATTACTCCATGGTTTATGGTTATGCTATTCCTGAAGATATTGATCTGGATGACTACTTCTGAGCACAAGATTTTTTAATGCATTTTTGCTTGTGACAATAGTAACAGCTTCTCTGAGTAATAGGTATAAAGTTGTCTCACTTGTAATTTAATGTATTAATATTCTTTTCGTAATTAGAATATCACAGTTTTAGCAAGTTCTTGATGCTTGCAACTCACGTTTGACTTGATCCACTATCATCTATGATAGTATATATCAGATTGTCAACCGGAGGAAACATTGTTTTTTCCTTCAACTGACACAATAACACATTATCTATTAAAAAATTAGCTTCAAACTAACTGAATTTTTAATACGTCTATACTCCATTAATACTGGATCACCAAGTCTTGGTCAACCTGCATATTGAGCTCCTTATTCTTAGACCTGATATTCTTGTTTACATCATGCAGTAGCACGTATTCTCTTTTCTTTTGAGTTATAACCATGATACCCACTGTTCAGAGGAATCAGAGCATTTTACCTGCATTGAAGTTTTCTCCTTGTGGACTTGTGTTGCAGTGCCTATATTATTCAGAGATTTCAACTAATGTGGAATGTCAGTTCTCGATACAGATGACTGCTTTATAATTTAGATACTCTTGAAACTAAATTCTTGAGAGAAGGGATGCTGAAGGGACCAAAATGTTTGATATTCTATAACTACTAGAGCCACTGGCGTTGACCAGTGGCTGACCAAAACCAAATCTTCACTGTTCATTTCGTATTCAATCTAAACCATTCATTTCGTCTCTCTCTCCCGTCGCATCTCTCCATTTCAATCTCCGGCAATCTCTCCCCAGCCCTCTTGCTTCTCTCTCCCTCTCTCCTAACTGTTAGGTAGGTGGGATGTGAGAGAAATTGAAGGGAAGAAGAAGAGAGAAGATTTTGAAGGTAGATAAATATTGACATATTTATTTTGACTTCAAGCTTCTAAACAGAGCTTGAATTAGTTTTGGCAAAAGTTTCAAACATGAACTTGATTATCGAAGTGTTTAAAGTGAATTAGTTTTGCGATAATCAAGTTCATATCGGAAACTTTTATATCTTTCATTCGTAAAACTCTTAAAAACAAGATGGAGTATAGTTCTTAGTATAGCGTGCGAGTCTAGATAGGATAGCACCGTTTCCTTTCTATTATTGGAACTATAGTCTTGTAAGAAGTGTTGTTACATATTGGAAAGATTTGACCTTCATAAGTAAGGGCCATTTAGTTTTTATCCCTAATTTTTGGGTTTCAGCAACGTAAAAACCATACTTGTGTTATTTGTCTCATCTACTCATAGCATTGTTTGTTAACTTTGGTAATTTGTTACTCAGGATAGACTCACATATAGCTATTCCTGATAACTGATAATTGTACTTTTGAGAAAAAGTCAGCAAGGGCATAATCACCCCCCTCAAGGACCTTCAGAGTTGAGGGAGAACGCATATTTCTATTTCATGTCATAAACTTCTCAAAGCTGTTAGAAGCAATATATATGAATTGTACTATGATCCTTACATCTTGATCCAACGGTACTGCTTGCTAGCTACTGACCTTGTCTCCCAGTACAAAGTCTTATGACGTTTCCCGCTCTTGCTAGGAAATATGGAGTTGGCTCGGAAATCTATTAAATATGAAGAATTAAATATTTATTGGAGAAGACGTATACATTTCCGAGGTCAAGACAGAATTTAGAGCAACTTTGGGAAAAAGATTAAATAACTTCACCAGAGGTCGCCAGAAGTTGCCCAGAACCCGCCGGAATTTGTCACAGCCAGCCGGCCCACCTTGGCCGGCCCAATCATATGGAGTCCAGCCCAATGGAGGCCCATTGAGCCCATCTATTCTTACCAATATGATTTGGAGAGGAAGAGAAGAAGTTGGACCACGTCACTATTTTGGAACTCAGCCTTCCATAGCCTAAAATAGTGGATCATGGTCTCCCTAATTCAAAGTTAACCTTTAGATCTTCCATCTCACTATTTCATATCATCTAAGGGTCCATATTTTCCTCCCCATTCAGCCAAAATTCGAGCTCCCCCTTGCACCCAAGGATACCACATTTTCATTTCACTCATCTTTATAAGTTTAGAGCTATTTTCTCTCTAGTTTTCTCTCTAGGGTTCTTGGTGAGTTCTCTAGAGAGAAGCTAGATTTCATTCTTTGGCCGAACCTCTTCCAGTCTCCCTCATCACCATCCCTTACTTCCTCCTCTCATCTTTGCCTTCAAGGAGTGTGTGATTTTCTAGAGCTTGAAGAAATGGGAAGTAATCTCTCTTCCCCTTGGCTTCTTTGAGTCCTAGAGATTGCCTCTCCTCCTCTTCAAGACTTGGTGCTTGTTGAAGAAGAAGAAGTGGAGCTAGAAGAGCTTAGAGTCACTTGGAGCTTTGCTAGGGACCCTTGGTTATTTTTACTCTCTTTTACCTCTTAAACATGTATTAAATCTTGTATTTAATTATGTTTAGTGAGTAGTCTCTTTTGGGAGGGCTAGGGTTCTAACCCTAGCCATGTGATGAACAAACTATGTGTTGGTTATGTATGACTCTTGAATTGTGTTGTGAATTAGCTATTGTGTGTTTGTGGATGTTTATGTGTTTGAGCCTCATGCCTAGTTTTATTATGTATGTCTAAGCTAAGACTAAGTAGATATATGTTTAAGGAAGCTAATAATGGACTTAAGTGAATTAGTCACTCACCTAAGAAAGATAAGCATATAAACATAATTAGGGTATTATTCTATGAGATTTACCTTGAGAATTGGTTCCCAAGCACCTAGCCTGGACTAGAGCTTGTTTGAGTCTTTATAGACTTGAGGAACTCTAGTCAAGCACACATTAATCAAAAAGGTTACTGAGACACATTGTAGAACTTCTTAGCTCGTAACTTACTAATTACGAGTTGAGGAATTCACTAGACAACCCCTCGGATATTCCAATCATGATTCGAGAGGGGAACCTTTCCACATCTATCACACAATTTACTTGTTAACTTCACAACGTGACGTACTATTGGGATTTAAGTCTAAATAGCTTGGGTCTTGGTTCCACTTCACGATATTCTTCAATGTTTGTTTTAAGTAGCCTAGAGCCCGTAATGTCCTAGGAGCTTAGATTTAAAACCAATTGTGACTCACAAAGTCACAACTTGGACATTCATTCTTGTGAATGGACTTAATCTAAACCGGAACATTGTTTGGTGCAACATATGGTTAGTGAAAATTTCCCTAGTTGAACAATTTTTCTTTTGTATTGAATCTGTGTCATTTAGTTTTCACATTTAGTGTAATCAATCAACCATCAACCAACTCGTTAATCACTCACCTTTATGTCATCATCCCTCGCTATGCCAAGTCTCCAAAGGACTCGGTAGGGTGAGATACACTTCCATCTTTTCTTTAGTTCTTGTGTCAAGCTAGTGTTTAGAGTGTCTGTAGTCTTTGTGCTTTCAATTCCGAGTTAAGGAGTCTAGGTGCTTAATTCTCATGGGTTCGACACTCGATTTCCTTTCTATACTATTACTTGTCCTTGTATACTTACGGGCGATGATCATTCTCTATGCTTGTGAGTTAGTTCTTAATTCATTAAGTTTTAGAGGGGTATAAATATTCCAACACCAGCCAAAACTCACAGTTATTGAATGGAATATAACTGAGAATCTCTCAAGGCCC
The DNA here is from genome assembly GCA_946800695.1 of Geum urbanum. Lineage (NCBI taxonomy): Eukaryota > Viridiplantae > Streptophyta > Magnoliopsida > Rosales > Rosaceae > Geum > Geum urbanum. The sequence goes on along the minus strand of OX327003.1, from coordinate 18,837,280 downwards.
TAAGAATAATATGCAAATATCTTACATGTTACCTCACATCTGTAGAGTAAATCAGGATATCGTTAATAAATACAATGACGAATTTATCAAGATGAAAGGACCCAACCCCGGTTTAGCTCCCTAAACCGAAATCAAATCCCTTCGAAAACACGAACCAACAAAAACTTTTCGAAATTTCGGCAGAGTTTCGTTACTAGCGTGGAATTACCATTACCTGCACACAGAAAATACACTTCATCCTATGCCACAAAAAGCAAACCGTGGGCACCAATCCCATCCGGATTTCTCAATATATCAACAGTAAAGTAATACAATAAATATAATAGCACTTTACTGAAATCCGGTGTAAAATCGTACAACGTAAACAACAGATTTCTCAGAGCGACCTCTAATGTATAAACATATAAGTATACCACAGTAGGTAGAACAATAAACCTACTGGAAGCAACAAGGTAGCTCGAGTACTATGCCTCCGACCATGACGTGCGACACTAGAGCCTGAACTGCAAACTGGGCACGGAAACCGAAAAGTCCAAGGGAAAGACATGAAAACTGTTAGAGTGAGTGGACGAAAATAAATGTCTTTCACCAGTTAATATATATGTTTAAAATAACATATGCGAGTCCAGGTAAATAAAGATAATAAAGTACACGAGGTAAAACCATAATCCTCCAGCGTACTGAGCATGCAAGTAAAAATCCCACGGGGTCACTCATGGACACACCCGTGCTAGTACAGTCCGAATCACGGGATCCCAGACCCACACGTAATTCTAAGCCAGAAATGGCCTCGGATCCGGGGATACGCCCCTCACCGGTCTGGTTGGGGAAACGCCCCTCCAGGCGGCCTACCATCGGGGATCAACCGAGAGGCAAAGTGTATCGATACAACAACGTAACTGAGACTGTACTCTGTGTAAACCAAATCATAAACATTTCGATGCAAATGCAATAAACAGCACATAAGTGTATATATATTCGTATACGTATATCCGTATAAGTATAATCGTAAATCACATGCTCATGCAAATCCGAAATCTCATACGCATGCTCAAGTTCGAAAATCATATTAAAAGACTCGCAAACAATCCGTGAAAAGAAATGTCCACTCACAGACTTGCATAACGCGATACGCATTAACCCGTGATCCGGCGGAAAGTCTCTCGCCAAATGAACGATCACGAACCCCTGAATAATCACAAAATCCATTTCTCAAAATCATAACTCGACAGTTCAAATCAAATCACGAGAAACCACCGTTCTCGGAAACACGCAATTCGAATACGACAAACTGTCGGAAATCCGGAAATCACACCTCAATACCTCGCTGTAAGTTCGGATACTCAACTCGAAAAACGAACCTCCCCACTGCGATCGGGGTGCGATTTCGAGTCAAATGACATGTAACTTGTCGAAAGTCCAAAAAAGTCAAACTTTGACCGTTGACCGCCGCCCACGGCAGCGCCGCCACTGACCGGAGAATTTCACGGCGGAGCAACCCCTATTCTACTCAAAATCATCCACTGAGCAACTTTGTCAACTGCAACAAAGGCCAATTCTCACTCTAACTAGGTCAATTTCATGATAAACCGAATTGGAACACAAATTTCAAATCCAAAATTCTCCATCCACAAATCGAATTAGAACTCCAGACTTACATGGTTAGAATCCTTGAGAGGAGAGCTACAAAACCTAGTGCTTGATTAAGCTCAATTCGAACGATAATAGGGAACCCGAATTCACTCCAAATTTCCTCATTTTTGATCGGATTTTCCCTCCCCTCCGGCGAGCCACGCCGTGGAGGGAGGCCGGAGTCAAGCTTGGGATGCCTAGGCGAAGAGGATGGGACCGGTTTCGGGCTCGGGAGTGGCCGGAATAAGCTCTATCGCCGGCGAGCCGACGTCCTCCGTCGTGACTCACTCTCTCTCACCGTGTTGACTGGTCAACACACCAGTCAACCCATAAATGCATCTGTTGACTTTCCTGAAATAGCAACTCCACTATTTATAGCTTCCCAAAATGGAAACTTCGTAATTATCCATTTCGTCGAACTTTGAACACCCGTAACTTCCTCGTCGTAATTCCGATTCCGATAATTATCGTGGCCACAAACTCGTCTCGACATGTTCTTCAATTATCACCTGAAGTCAAACACATCGGCCAAACGGATAAAAAGTCAACTGTTCAACCAAACACACATTTAATTCGACTAAACAATCCACAAACGGAAATAATCACAACTAAATCTTCGTAACTCAAAATCATGCTCCAGAAGTTCCCACGGACTCAAAATTAAATTTTGAACAACTTCCCTGAAGGAACCGAAATCAAATTCTCGTCCGGTAATTTAGTCGCTAACAAACCTGCCATTTAAATCCGCTTCCGTCGAAACTTCAAATATTCATAATTAATTCCTCGGTCGTCCAAATAACGATTCGGAACCGCCCACGAACTCGAAATCACACATAGAACGACTCTCGAGAAGAGACCCAGCTCCAATTCTTGGCCAATAATTTAGTCGTTAACAAATCCGGCTATTCACATAACTGTCGAACATCAGCGACTACGCGGTAACTCACGAATCAAGCTGATTATACTGCTGATTCTGGTCCGGGTCGTCACAAATCCACCCCCCTTAGAAAAATTTTGACCTCAAAATTTCTAAGTCTGCAGACTACAAGGTAGGAGCACTGCCTCTGCATACTGCTCAACTTTCCAACGACAACCTCAACTGAAAAAATCTGACAACCGTCTACACAATAGGAGATAACTCCGTGCTGAAATCCATGTACCCTCAGATCACAAATCTGAACTGGCTTCACACAATAGCCAAGTGTTCCTGCACAAGGAACATATAGGGTACGCAACACGTAACAAACCTGAAACACAATTCCGCCACACGGAATACAACACACACAAAAGCCAACGCTAAAGGCGATGCCGAACTATACGGCACAACACAAACTCGCCTATGACCACATACGGATCAAAACAACATGGCAAATCACCACTCAGTCTACACACATCAACACAGCATAAACATCGAACTCAAACAATTATCATCCTGTTTCCGCTAAATCAAAAGTCTGTGGTAACACAATCCACTAACTTAGGATCCAACATCACTCAGATCTAAACTCGCTCCAGCACAATGGAGTACAACACCAAACCTCAAAATGACATCAAGCAACGTCAAAATCATAATGATCAACAAGCTCGTACTGCAAGCAATCTCGAACAGATGAAACTGCTAGTCCCAAATCCTCTGGAACTGCAATACCAAAGTCCACAATATGCCCTTCAAGGTCTGAATAGTCCTCAAAGATCGCCCGCCAATCTGAGGATAAGAACCGGTACTAACTCGTAATCTTGTCCCCAATGCTCGCTGCAAAGCTTGCCAACACTCTGTTGTAGCCGATTATCTCGATCAGCGAACCGGGACACAGGTATACCACATAAATGGACAATCTCCATCAAACATAGCTATGCCAGCCACCGAAATCTGTTCCGAAAGTACAAGGAAAAGAACCAAGTTCATCAAATGGTCCACAATGGCCTGACAACTGGCACCACAAACCAAAGTGCGTACAAACACATACAAAAACAGCAACAATCACCACGTCTAACCGGAAATTTCAATTGGCTGACACATCTCGGCAAGTCTCTGCCTCCTAGCCGTCGTCTGTCGACAAATGTGGCATCTGCACATACACAAGCTGCTATATTGCTCTTTATGTTGCGTCATGAGTAGTAAACTCGAAGTGTCTGATACATCTCTGCACCACTAGCGCCAAATTCCCGCAAAACAATGAGCTTCAACATCATCATACATGAACTCAGTCTCCATAGCGCATAACCCGGCTAACACGGAAATTCGAGCCATACACACATGAAACACTGAAACTCCCGACTCTCAACTGAATGCATCAACAACAACATCCCAAACGGATGGTCAAAGTATAATCTCTAGCCTTTCCCGAACAAACTCAAAGGTGCAGCCATAGTCGTTAGTCGACCCTATCCATCTACACTGCCTCAAGCCCAAATCTGGCCGAAAATTCAAGTGGATGAAACTCAGTGATCAGTGTACGTCTTACACTGAGCTGCACGCCATAGCTGTAGTATCTCGAACTCTCTAATGCTAACACAAGGACAGCTACACCCAAATCATACATAGGATACGTTGCCCTATAAAGTTTCCACTGCCTGAAATCATGAGCCACCGCTCTACTATACAGCATCAAAGCACAACCGAACCCAAACCTCGATACATCGCCATAACCCACGAACTCGTCGCGGTCGTCTGGTAAGGTCAAAACCGAAGCAACGGTCAACCATCCTGCAGGAGTAAGTAACTCTCCTCGCGTGCATCGAATTACTCGAACTTGATGCCTTCTTCGTCAATCTGGAAAGTGCAGTGGCAATCCGGAAAAATCCTGCACAAGCCGTCGGTAATAACCTGCTAAACCCAAGAGACCCCTGATCTCTGGTACAATGGTAGGGCAAACCCCAAATCAACACGGCTTCTAACTGGTCAGGATCCATGTCACCCACTCGGATAGCATCACACAACCTAAAATCTTCACGCTAATCAACCACAACTCACACTTGCTGAGCTTTACCAACAACTAATCATCTCGCGAAGTCCGTAAAACCGCTCACATTTGCTTCAGGTACTGGCTCACACTCCTGGAGTACATCAGGATATTGCCGACGAACATGACCACAAACTCGTCCAAAAACCGTCTGAACACCTGGTCCATCAAGTCCGCACGCTCTACGGGGCATTGGTCAACCAAATAGCGTGACCAAAAACTCTTGATGCTTGTACCATGATCTGAAAGCCAACAAAGCCACATCTGACTCACCGAACCACAACTGATGTTATCCGGTCCCGAAATCAATCTTCGACAAGACTGAAGCTCTCACAAGCTGATCAAACCAATCGTCAATCCGAAGTGGAGGATACTCGCTCTCCTCTGAAGCGAATCAGGCTTCCGGTAGTCAATGCACCACCTCGTCGAACCATCCAACATCCGCACAACAATGCAAGAGTACACCACGCAAATACGCGGGGTCGCATGAAATCTCCTGAAACCTCCTCCAGCAACGCCTGGAGTCGAAACTATAGCTCTATCAACTCCGTTGGCTCCGAACGACAAGACGTCGGTAAAATGAGTCCAGTGCCCGGTACAAGCTCAATAGTGTAGGCGGTCTCCCGAACTGGAGGAACACCTGGTAACTCCTCCGGAACATGCTAGGAAACACAGGAGCCACCTCAATGTCACCAACGTCAAGCACAGCAACCGAAGTGTCCACATCATACGCTAAGCAAGCAACATAATCCGTCTCCATCATCCATTCGACCATCACCGCGAAACAGTGTCTCGGGGAAACCTGGTCATCGAAACACAACCTCCTTCTCGAGGCACTCGAACACAGCTAAATGCATCGTCAGTAAGTCCATACTCACAAACACACCAAAACCACGATATCCATCTATAACAGATCCGCAGCTAACACATAACCTCCAACAAGGATCTCGCAACCTCTGGATGAATGCAACACTCTTCAAGACCTCGGAAGTGGAAATACAAGTACAATAACCATAGATATCAAACAACTGTAACCTCGGAGAAAAGTCTGTCCTCAAACAAGGTCATGGCATGAACTCCAACATGCCCAACTAGTCGCCCACGTCAATTGCGACTTTCTGAATAGCTCGTCTAGAAATCCGGTACATTGATCAGACTGCAGGAACAACATGAGGATCTCCTCGTAAACTTTGAGCTACCGAACCGCTAACACAGCTGGCTAAGGCGCCCCCTCGTAACGTGACCCTCCTGGCCACCGAAACAGCAACTGAAAGTGCTCCACGAACACAAGTCACCGCAACACCTGTTGCGTGAAAGGATCACCAACGATCGCTCAAACTCATGCCACAGGAGCAAGTCCGCTACTCTGTGATCTCCGCCATCACCGAACGGATCCTCTGCTTGATCTGATGACCCTCAACATAATCGAAAAGACCACAGCCTGATGAAGTCACTGATCCCGAAGTGTCGGAACTCAACCTCATCAAAACATCTCGACTAAGTCCATTTCCTCAAACCATCACATCGAAAACCGCGTACATCTTTCCCTCACAATAGCCTCGCCACGGAGTGCAGCACACTAAGCTCCTCACGGTTATCTCGAGGCATATCAATCAGACTCTCTCTGATTCTTAGGTTCAAACTCATCTCGAACCTTTTGCATAACTCCCTCTGAAGCCACATATGTGACGACCCGAACCAGAATCAGCAGTACGACCAGCTATGTACGTGAGTTACCGCGTAGTCACTGGTATCCGATGGTTGTTTGGAATCGCCGAGCTTGTTAACGACTTAATTATTGGCCGAGAATTGGAGCTGGGTCTCTTCTCGAGAGTCGTTCTACATGTGATTATGAGTTCGTGGGCGGTTCCGGATCGTTATTTGGACGACCGAGGAATTATTTATGAATATTTGAAGTTCAGATTTAAATGGTGGACTACTTAACGACTAAATTACCGGACGAGAATTTGGTTTCGGCTTTTTCACGGAAGTTGTTCAGAATTTAATTTCGAGTTCGTGGGAACTTCCGGAGCATGATTTGGAGTTACGAGGAATTAGTTGCGAATTTTTCCGTTTGTTGATTATTTAGTCGATTTAATGTGTGTTGCTTTGAGGGGTTGACTTTTTATTCGGTTGGCCGATATGTTTGACTTCGGGTGATTATTGAAGAGTACGTCGAGACGAGTTTGTGGTCGCGAGAATTATTGGGATCGGAATTACGACGAAGAAGTTACGCGCGTTTGAAGTTCGACGAAAAGGATAAACATGGAGTTTCCGTTTCGGGAAAGCTATAAATAGTAACTTGCTCTTTTGGGAAAGTGTTGACTGAAATTAATGGGTTGACTTTGGGTCAACTCGGTTTGACCGAGTTGAGGGAGAGCTCACGGTGGTGGCGGTGGCTCCACGCCGGCGACCGGATTCCGGCGACCCCATGGCTTGGGGCTTACTCCGTTCTGCTCGCCCCGACCTCCCGAGCCTTCCCCCGGCCACCACGCACGGCGTGGCTCACGGAGGAGAGAGGAAAATCCGATCAAAAATGGAGGAATTTTGGGTTAATGGTGGTTTTCGATTCGGGCCGAGATGAACTTCAAGAGGTACTGGGTTTTGTAGCCCTCTTCATTGTGATTCTAACCATATAAACATGGTGTTCTAATTCTATTTGTGGATTGAGAATTTTGAGATTGAAATTTGTGAACCAATTCGGTTTTACATGAAATTGACCTAGTTAGAGTGAGAATTGGACTTCGGTGCAGTTATGGAAGTTGCTCAGTGGGTGATTTGGAGTGGAATAGGGGTGGCTCCGCCTTGAAATTCTCCGGTCAACAGTGGCGCCGCCGTGGACGGCGGTCAACGGTCAGAGTTGACTTTTTGACTTTCGACAAGTCGCATGTCATTTGACTCGAAATCCCGACCCGATCGCAGTGGGGAGGTTCGTTTTTCGAGTTGAGCGTCCGAACGTAAAGCAAGGTATTGAAGTGGTATATACGGATTTTCGACGATTCGTCGACTTTGAATTATCTGTTTTCGGGAACGGTGGTTTCTCGTGGTTTGATTTGTATTGTCGGATTATGATTTTGAATATTGGACATTGTGTATATTCCGGGTTCGTGATCATTCGTTTGGCGAGGGGCATTCCGCCGGATCACGGGTTAACGCGATACGCGTTACGCCAGTCTGTGAGTGGACACTTTATTTTCACAGATTGATTGCGAGTCCTTATTTATGATTTACGAACTTGAGCATGCAGATTGATTATGATTTTACGAGCATGTGTTTTATGATTATGTATATACGAATATACGTATACGAATATATACATATACGTACATATTATGTTTTAAGCATGTGCATAGAAAAGATTTATGATTTGGTTTACACAGAGTACAGTCTCAGTATATGTTGTGGTATCGATACACATTGGCTTCTCGGCTGATCCCCGAGTACGCTCCGGGGGGGACAGATATCCTGACCCGAGGCCTTTCTGGCTAGAATCATGTGTGGGTCTGGGATCCCGTGATTCAGACTGTGCTATCGCGTGGAAGCCCACGAGAGTCTCCGCGATATGTTTTACGTTGCATGCTCTGTACGTGAGTGGTAGCCAGAGTCTCCTCACGTAGCATTTGATTTTCATGCATTTGACTCGCATATGATTTTATATGTATATATGACTTGGTGAAGGACATTTATTTTCGTCTACTCACTCTAACGTGTTTATTGTCTTTCACCTGGGCTTTTCGGTTTCCGTGCCCAGTTTGCAGTTCAGGCTCTGGTGTCGCACGTCGTGGTCGGAGGCATAGTGCTCGAGCTACTTTGTTTCATCCAGTAGGTTTATTGTTCTACCTACTGTGGTATGCGTATACGATTATGTATTAGATGTCGCTCTGAGCTTCCTATTGAATACGTTATACGATTTTACACTGGATTTCAGTAAAGTGCATATATATTTACTACTTTACTTTACTGTTGTTATATTGAGAAATCCGGATGGGATTGGTGCCCACGGTTTGCTTTTTGTGGCATAGGATGAAGAGTATTTTCCGCGTGCAGGTAATGGCAATTTTACGTTAGTAGTGAAACTCTGCCCAAATTTCGAAAAGTTTTTGTTGGTTCGTGTTTTCGAAGGGGTTCAATTCCGGTTTAGGGAGCTAAATCGGGGTTGGGTCCTTTCAGCTTGGTATCAGAGCATTAGGTTATAGGTTCTGTAGAGTTCTGTAATCGTGTTTACTAAGGGTATTTGAGAATGTACAGCATGTCTGGAATGGTGACCCGACCGGCCGGCGGATAATCATCAATATTCCGGGTGTTGTATACTTTCAAATATTTGAAGTTCCATGATTACGTTCCACTTGTTGTGAACGATATTGTATTCATTAGGATGCCTCCTGACATGCTTTCCGTGTCGTTTCGGTTGTGGATCCTGTTGAGGATCATACGACGCGTGAATTGCCAGAGAACAGTGGATTCGGATGAGTAATCAGAGTTCAGAGAATTGTGTGGCACGGTTTGCCTGAGGATGTGTATATGAGCGTCTATATGTTGCCTTAGAGCTGAGATTTGTGGCAGTGATGTGTGCCTGAGTCAGTTTGTTGTATTTGGTGGGCTGATATTGTGTGAGTTCCGGTTGTGACTCCATGGCCTACATTCAGGGTGTTGTGTATACGGTAATGGTTCCATCAGGCTACCCAGCATTCGTATGTGGAGTATTTACCACCTGAGGCAGAGATGCATTGTCCACGTGTTTGTTCTCGTTTGCACGTGTTATGTGGCTTCAGAGGGAGCTATGCACGAGGTTCAAGATGAATTTGAACCTGAGTATCAGAGAGAGTCTGATTGATGTGCCTCGAAATATCTGTGAGGAGCTTAGTGTGTTGCACTCAGCAGCGAGGTTATTGTGAGGGAAAGATGTGTACAGTTTTCGATGTGATGGTTTGAGGAAAGTGGACTTAGTCGAGATTTTGATGAGGTTGAGTTCTGACACTTCGGGATCAGTGATTTTATCAGGCTGTGACCTTTATGATATTATTGACAGCCATCAGTTCGAACAGAGAATCCGTTTGATGATGATGGAGATCACAGTGTAGCGGACTTTTTCCTGTGGCATGAGTTTGGGTGATCGTTGGTGATCCTTTCACGCAGCAGGTGTTGCGGTGACATGTGTTTGTGGAGCACTTTCAGTTGCTGTTTCGGTGGCCAGGAGGGTCACGTTGCGAGGGAGCGCCTCAACCAACTGTGTTTGAGGTTCGACAGCTCAGAGTTCATGAAGGGATCATGATGCTGTTCCTGCAGTTTGATCAATGTACCCTTTTGACGAGTTATTTAGCAAGTCGCAATTGATGTGGGCGGCTAGTTGGGCATGTTGGAGTTCGTGCCATGATCTTGTTTGAGGACAGATTTTTCTCCGAGGTTGCTGTTGTTTGATATCCATGGCTATTGTACCTGTATCTCAACTTCCGAGGTTTTGGAGAGTGTTGCATCCATCCGGAGGTTGCGAGATCCTTGTTGGAGATTATGTGTTAGCCGCGGATTTGTTATAGCTGGACATTGTGGTTTTAGTAAGTTTGTGAGTATGGACTTACTGACGACGCATTTGGTTGTGTTTGAGTGCCTCGAGAAGGAGGTTGTGTTTCGACGACCAGATTTCCCCGAGATGCTGTTTCGCGGTGATGGTCGAGCGGATGGTGGAAACGAGTTATGTTGTTTGCTTAGCTTATGTTGTGGTTACTTCGGTTGCTGTGCCCGACATTGGTGACGTTGTGGTGGTTCCCGAGTTTCCAGGTGTATTTTGGAGGAGTTACCAGGTGTTCCTCCAGTTTGGGAGACTGACTACACCATTGAGCTTGTACCAGGCGCTGGACTCATTTTACCGACATTTTGTCGTTCGGAGCCAGCGGAGCTGATAAAGCTACAGTTTCGACTCCAGGAGTTGCTGGAGGAGGTTTCAGGAGATTTCATGTGACCCAGCGTATTTGCGTGGTGTAATTTTGCATTGTGTGTATGGATGATGGGTGGTTCGATGAGATGGTGCATTGATTACCGAAGCTCGATTTGCTTCAGAGGAGAGCGAGTATCCTCCGTTTTGGACTGACGATTGGTTTGATCAGCTCGTGAGAGCTACAGTCTTGTTGAGGATTGATTTCGGGATTGGAGATTATCAGTTGAGGACCGATGAGTCAGATGTGATTTGGACAGCTTTCGGATCTCGGAGCGAGCATCTGGAGTTCTTGGTCACTTCATTGGTTGACCAATGCTCTGTAGATCGTGTGGACTTGATGGACCAGGTGTTCAGACGGTTTCTGGACGAGTTTGCGGTCTTGTACGTTGGCATTGTCCTGATGTATCCCAGGAGTGTGGGCCAGCACCTGAAGTAGTTGCAAGCGGTATTGCGGACTTCGCGACATGATCAGCTGTTTGCGAGATTCAGCCAGTGTGAGTTTTGGTTGATTAGCGTGAAGATTTTGGGTCATGTGATGTTATTCGAGGGAGTTGGCATAGGTCCTGATTAGATGGAAGCCGTGTCGATTTGGGGATTGCCCTACTATTGTACCAGAGATCGGGAGTCTCTTGGGTTTAGCTGGCTATCACTGACGGCTTGTACAGGATTTTTCCAGATTGCCACTCTACTTTCTGGATTGACGAAAAGGTGTCAAGTCGAGTGGTTCGATGCACGCGAGGAGAGTTACTTCCTCCTGCAGGATGGTTGACCGTTGCTTCGATTTTGACCTTACCTGACGATTGTGACGAGTTCGTGGGTTATGACGATGCATCGAGGTATAGATTTGGTTATGTTTTGATGCTGTATAGCAGAGCGGTGGCTCATGATTCCAGGCAGTGGAACTTTATGAAGCTATGTATCCGGAGTTTGGTTTGGGTGTAGCTGTTTTTATGTTAGCATTAAGGAGTTCGAGACACTATTGCTATGGCGTGCAGCGAGGTGTAGGATGTACACTGACCACTGAGTTTTATCCACTTGCATTTTCGGCCAGATTTGAGCTTGAGGCAGTGTCGATAGATGGAGTCGACTGACGACTATGGCTGCACCTTTGAGTTGCTCGAGAAAGGCTAGAGATTGTACTTTGATTATCTGTTTGGGATGATGTTGATGCTGATGTATTCAGTTGAGAGTCAGGAGTTTCAATATTGCATGTGTGTATGTGTGGCTCGAGTTTTCGTGTTAGCTGAGTTATGGGCTACGAGAGCTGAGTTTGAGTATGATGGTGTTGAGGCTCGTAATTTTGTGTGCGTTTGGCGCTAGTGATGTGGAGTTGTGTCTGATACTTCGAGTTTATTACTCGTGACGCAACATGAAGAGCAATATAGCAGCTTGTGTGTACTGATGCCACATTCGTCGACTGGCGATGGCTAGGAGGCAGAGACGTGCCGAGATGTGTCAGCCACTTAAGATTTCCGGTTCGACGTGGCGGTTGCTGTTGTGTTTGTGTATGTTTGTATGCACTTTGGTTGTGATACCAATTGTTAGGTTTTTGTGGATCGTTTGACGAACTCAGTACAGTACTTTGTACCTTTTGGAGATGATTTCAGTGGCAGGCTGTTATGGCTGTGTTTGATGGAGGTTGTCCCTCTACGTGGTGTACCTGTGTCCCAGTTCGCCGATCGAGGTGATCAGCTACGACTAAGTGTTGGCAAGCTTTGCAGCGAGCATTGGGGACCAGATTACGAGTTAGTACCGGATCTTATCCTCGGATTGGCGAGTGATCTTCGAGGACTATTCAGGCCTTGGAGGGCATGTTGTGTATTTCGGTATTGCAGTTCCGGAGGATTCGGGACCAGCAGTTTCAGCGGTTTGAGTTTGCTTGCAGTACCAGTTTGAGAACCACTGTGGTTTTGAGGTTGTTTGATGTTGATTTGAGATTGTCAGATTAGCGGAAATGGGTTGATAATTGCCCGAGTCCGATGTTTGAGTTATGTTGATGTGTGCAGATTGAGTTGTGATTTGCCTTGATTTTTTGATCCATATATGGCCATAGGCGAGTTTGTGTTATGCCGTATGGTTCGGCATCGCCTATAGTGTTGGCTTTGTGTGTTGTGTTCCGCCTGGCGGAACTATGTTTCAGGTTGTTGCGTGTTGTGTACCCTGTCTGTTCCTTATGTAGGAACACTTGGCGCTTGTGTGGAGCCAGTTCAGATTTGTGATTTGTGGGTACAGAGATTCCAGCACAGAGCTATCTCCTATTGTGGAGTCAGTTGCCAGAGTTGTTCAGTTAATGTAGCCACTGGGCAGTTGAGCAGTATACAGAGGCAGTGTTCCTACTTTTAGCCAGCAGACTTGGAAATTTCGAGGTCGAAATTTTTCTAAGGGGGGTGGATTTGTGACGACCCGAACCAGAATCAGCAGTACGACCAGCTATGTACGTGAGTTACCGCGTAGTCACTGGTATCCGATGGTTGTTTGGAATCGCCGAGCTTGTTAACGACTTAATTATTGGCCGAGAATTGGAGCTGGGTCTCTTCTCGAGAGTCGTTCTACATGTGATTATGAGTTCGTGGGCGGTTCCGGATCGTTATTTGGACGACCGAGGAATTATTTATGAATATTTGAAGTTCAGATTTAAATGGTGGGCTACTTAACGACTAAATTACCGGACGAGAATTTGGTTTCGGCTTTTTCACGGAAGTTGTTCAGAATTTAATTTCGAGTTCGTGGGAACTTCCGGAGCATGATTTGGAGTTACGAGGAATTAGTTGCGAATTTTGCCGTTTGTTGATTATTTAGTCGATTTAATGTGTGTTGCTTTGAGGGGTTGACTTTTTATTCGGTTGGCCGATATGTTTGACTTCGGGTGATTATTGAAGAGTACGTCGAGACGAGTTTGTGGTCGCGAGAATTATTGGGATCGGAATTACGACGAAGAAGTTACGCGCGTTTGAAGTTCGACGAAAAGGATAAACATGGAGTTTCCGTTTTGGGAAAGCTATAAATAGTAACTTGCTCTTTTGGGAAAGTGTTGACTGAAATTAATGGGTTGACTTTGGGTCAACTCGGTTTGACCGAGTTGAGGGAGAGCTCACGGTGGTGGCGGTGGCTCCACGCCGGCGACCGGATTCCGGCGACCCCATGGCTTGGGGCTTACTCCGTTCTGCTCGCCCCGACCTCCTGAGCCTTCCCCCGGCCACCACGCACGGCGTGGCTCACGGAGGAGAGAGGAAAATCCGATCAAAAATGGAGGAATTTTGGGTTAATGGTGGTTTTCGATTCGGGCCGAGATGAACTTCAAGAGGTACTGGGTTTTGTAGCCCTCTTCATTGTGATTCTAACCATATAAACATGGTGTTCTAATTCTATTTGTGGATTGAGAATTTTGAGATTGAAATTTGTGAACCAATTCGGTTTTACATGAAATTGACCTAGTTAGAGTGAGAATTGGACTTCGGTGCAGTTATGGAAGTTGCTCAGTGGGTGATTTGGAGTGGAATAGGGGTGGCTCCGCCTTGAAATTCTCCGGTCAACAGTGGCGCCGCCGTGGACGGCGGTCAACGGTCAGAGTTGACTTTTTGACTTTCGACAAGTCGCATGTCATTTGACTCGAAATCCCGACCCGATCGCAGTGGGGAGGTTCGTTTTTCGAGTTGAGCGTCCGAATGTAAAGCGAGGTATTGAAGTGGTATATACGGATTTTCGACGATTCGTCGACTTTGAATTATCTGTTTCCGAGAACGGTGGTTTCTCGTGGTTTGATTTGTATTGTCGGATTATGATTTTGAATATTGGACATTGTGTATATTCAGGGTTCGTGATCATTCGTTTGGCGAGGGGCATTCCGCCGGATCACGGGTTAACGCGATACGCGTTACGCCAGTCTGTGAGTGGACACTTTATTTTCACGGATTGATTGCGAGTCCTTATTTATGATTTACGAACTTGAGCATGCAGATTGATTATGATTTTACGAGCATGTGTTTTATGATTATGTATATACGAATATACGTATACGAATATATACATATACGTACATATTATGTTTTAAGCATGTGCATAGAAAAGATTTATGATTTGGTTTACACAGAGTACAGTCTCAGTATATGTTGTGGTATCGATACACATTGGCTTCAGGTGGGTAAACTCTCCTCATTCAAATGCTGGGTAGCCTGATTAAACCTTTACCGTATAAACAACACCCTGAATGTAGGCCATGGAGTCGCAACTGGAACTCACACAATATCAGCCCACCAAATACGACAATGATCTGACCCATGCAAATATCAATTACCACAATTCTCAGCTCTGAGGCAACATATAGACGCAACCAGGCAAACCATGCCACACAAATCTCTGAACTCTGAATACTCATCCAAATCCACAATTCTCTGGCAAATCGCGCGTCGATTGATCCTCAATAGGATCCACAATCGAAATGACATGGAAAGCACATCAGGAGGCATCCTAATGAATAACACATCGTTCACAACAAGTGGAACGTAATCATGGAACTTCAAATATTTGAAAGTATACAACACCCGGAATATTGATGAGTATCTGCCGGCCGGTCGGGTCACCATTCCAGACATGTTGTACATTCTCAAATATCCTTAGTAAACACGACTACAGAAGTCTACAGAACCTATAACCTAATGCTCTAATACCAAGCTGAAAGGACCCAACCCCGGTTTAGGAATCAAACCCCTTCGAAAACACGAACCAACAAAAACTTTTCGAAATTTCGGCAGAGTTTCGTTACTAGCGTGGAATTACCATTACCTGCACGCGGAAAATACACTTCATCCTATGCCACAAAAAGCAAACCGTGGGCACCAATCCCATCCGGATTTCTCAATATATCAAAAGTAAAGTAATACAATAAATATAATAGCACTTTACTGAAATCTGGTGTAAAATCGTACAACGTAAACAACAGATTTTTCAGAGCGACCTCTAATGTATAAACATATAAGTATACCACAGTAGGTAAAACAATAAACCTACTGGAAGCAACAAGGTAGCTCGAGTACTATGCCTACGACCATGACGTGCGACACCAGAGCCTGAACTGCAAACTAGGCACGGAAACCGAAAAGCCCAGGGGAAAGACATGAAAACTGTTAGAGTGAGTGGACAAAAATAAATGTCTTTCACCAGTTAATATATATGTTTAAAATAACATATGGGAGTCCAGGTAAATAAAGATAATAATGTACACGAGGTAAAACCATAATCCTCCAGCGTACTGAGCATGCAAGTAAAAATCCCACGGGGTCACTCATGGACACACCCGTGCTAGTACAGTCCGACTCACGGGATCCCAGACCCACACGTGATTCTAAGCCAGAAATGGCCTCGGATCAGGGGATACGCCCCTCACCGGTCTGGTTGGGGAAACGCCCCTCCAGGCGGCCTACCATCGGGGATCAACCGAGAGGTAAAGTGTATCGATACAACAACGTAACTGAGACTATACTCTGTGTAAACCAAATCATAAACATTTCGATGCAAATGCAATAAACAGCACATAAGTGTATATATATTCGTATACGTATATCCGTATAAGTATAATCGTAAATCACATGCTCATGCAAATCCGAAATCTCATACGCATGCTCAAGTTTGAAAATCATATTAAAAGACTCGCCAACAATCCGTGAAAAGAAATGTCCACTCACAGACTTGCGTAACGCGATACGCGTTAACCCGTGATCCGGCGGAAAGTCCCTCGCCAAACGAACGATCACGAACCCCTGAATAACCACAAAATCCATTTCTCAAAATCATAACTCGACAGTTCAAATCAAATCAAGAGAAACCACCGTTCTCGGAAACACGCAATTCGAATACGACAAACTGTCGGAAATCCGGAAATCACACCTCAATACCTCGCTGTAAGTTCGGACGCTCAACTCGAAAAACCAACCTCCCCACTGCGATCGGGACGCGATTTCGAGTCAAATGACATGCAACTTGTCGAAAGTCCAAAAAAGTCAAACTTTGACCGTTGACCGCCGCCCACGGCGGCGCCGCCACTGACCGGAGAATTTCATGGCGGAGTAACCCCTATTCTACTCAAAATCATCCACTGAGCAACTTTGTCAACTGCAACAAAGGCCAATTCTCACTCTAACTAGGTCAATTTCACGATAAACCGAATTGGAACACAAATTTCAAATCCAAAATTCTCCATCCACAAATCGAATTAGAACTCCATACTTACATGGTTAGAATCCTTGAGAGGAGAGCTACAAAACCCAGTGCTTGATTAAGCTCAATTCGAACGATAATAGGGAACCCGAATTCACTCCAAATTTCCTCATTTTTGATCGGATTTTCCCTCCCCTCCGGCGAGCCACGCCGTGGAGGGAGGCCGGAGTCAAGCTCGGGATGCCGAGGCGAAGAGGATGGGACCGGTTTCGGGCTCGGGAGTGGCCGGAATAAGCTCCGTCGCCGGCGAGCCGACGTCCTCCGTCGTGACTCACTCTCTCTCACCGTGTTGACTGGTCAACACACCAGTCAACCCATAAATGCATCTGTTGACTTTCCTGAAATAGCAACTCCACTATTTATAGCTTCCCAAAATGGAAACTTCGTAATTATCCATTTCGTCGAACTTTGAACACCCGTAACTTCCTTGTCGTAATTCCGATTCCGATAATTATCGCGGCCACAAACTCGTCTCGACATGTTCTTCAATTATCACCCGTAGTCAAACACATCGGCCAAACGAATAAAAAGTCAACTGTTCAACCAAACACACATTTAATTCGACTAAACAATCCACAAACGGAAATAATCACAACTAAATCTTCGTAACTCAAAATCATGCTCCAAAAGTTCGCACGGACTCAAAATTAAATTTTGAACAACTTCCGTGAAGGAACCGAAAGCAAATTCTCGTCCGGTAATTTAGTCGCTAACAAGCCTGCCATTTAAATCTGTTTCCGTCGAAACTTCAAATATTCATAATTAATTCCTCGGTCGTCCAAATAACGATCCGGAACCGCCCAAGAACTCGAAATCACACATAAAACGACTCTCGAGAAGAGTCCCAGCTCCACTTCTCAGCCAATAATTTAGTCGTTAACAAATCCGGCTATTCACATAACTGTCGAACATCAGCGACTACGCGGTAACTCACGAATCAAGCTGATTATACTGCTGATTCTGGTCCGGGTCGTCACAAAGATATGCCCAAAATACTTGATTCGTTAAATCCATGAAGGTAGTAGGTGCATTCGTCAGGCCGAATGCCATAACTAGGAACTCATAGTACCCATATCGAGATCAGAATTTGGTTTTAGCGACATCTGACTCTCTAATCCGTAACTGATGGTATCCCGATCGCAAATCGATCTTAGAGAACATCGTAGCTCCCTTAAGCTGATCAAATAAATCAGTAATCCGTGGTAGTGGATACTTGTTCTTCACTGCAACCTGATTCAGCTTCCGATAGTCGATGCATAATCTCATCGATCCATCCTTATTTTTCACAAATAAAAATGGAGCTCCCTATGGTGATATGCTAGGATGGATGAAACCCTTATCAATTAGGTCCTGAAGCTGAATCTGCAACTTTCCCAACTTAGCTGGAGCCATCATATATGGAGTTTGAGCTATAGGACCTGTACCCGGAAGTAGCTCAATCGTGAAATCTATTTCCCTTACTGGAGGAAGACCTGGTAATTCCTCAAGAAAGAGATTAGGATATTTCCTAACCACCTTAATCTGCTCAAGGTTAAGGGTGGAAATATTGGTATTCACTACATGTGCTAGATATGTGGTACACCCTTTCTGCAACATCTTCTCAGCCTTTACAGCTGAATTAGGGTACGATGAAAGAACGTTTCTTTCTAGGAAAAATAAAATCTTAGGGAACTCTGGACTTCTAAATACTACCTCTTTCCGATGACAATCAACAAAAGTCTGATGATTGCTCAAAAAGTCCATGACCAAAATTAAATCAAAATCTGTGATGTCAAGAGGTATACTGTCCGATCGAGCTGTCTACAAAATTATACAATTAATTATTTGAAGAATAGTAGAAACAAAAAAAGATATTTAAATAATGAAAACCCGGTATAAATAATTAATTGTACCTTTTTTAAAGATACATCCAAGTGTAGTAGACTGGACCAGAAATCAGCACTTGTTCGGGAAGGTAGATCATGAGGTGAATCATTTTGTCAAAGAAAGCTAAGGGAAAAATCCTCTTTAATTTGCAGAGGATGTGTTCAATTTCATATTGTAGTTCGACCACATTCGACTTCGTCAACTCTCTAGTACATAACCTCTTGCACCATCTACACAATATCACTATTGGTTCGACAATGTCACGAGGTAAATACGATCGAATTACCACTGGAATCAGACGTTGCAGCATAACGTGATAATCATGAGTCTTTAGACCAATGAACTTGTGTTGCTCAACGTTGACTACTTCAAATATATTTGCTACATAATTAGACGGATAACAAACACTTTTAAACTAGTTGAATACAGAACCCCTTAGTGTCGGGTTCACTGTGTAAGGTGCATCTGGCATGTTGTTGTACACTTCTCTTCTATCCCTCCTTAACAACAAGTAACGGTGTAAATTCATAGATTCCAGATCTTTTCGCGCTTTGAGAGTATCTTTATTCTTGAACTTAATACCAAGAATTGTTCCTACCACACTGTAGCACACATTCTTTTCTATGTGCATGACATCTAGGTTGTTCCTGAATTTTAACTTTGACTAGTAAGGCAGTTCAAAGAAAATACTCATGTGATTCCAATAGCTAAGATCGTGTGGAGAGTATGGATTGAGTATCTTTACATTGGTGTCATTGGTCAACATACCAAAATAAAAGTTGTTTAACCTTTAAAATCACTTCACCAGACAACTGTCAGGATTTAGGATTATTCTCTACCATCTACAGTGATTGTGAGGAAGCCATCTATAGTCCCCACATGTGATTGTGAGGAAACCATCTACAGTGACCCATGTAATCGTCCAAGAAGACAAGACAACCATTGTATCCTTTGGTTGTGCAACATTTCAACATCCCATGCGCAAGAAAATCATTGATGGTCCACATTACAGCTGCTTTCATCATGAATATTGTGTCAGCTAACTTGTTATAAGTTGGGACTCTATTTTTCCACAACAGTTTCAGCTTGTCAATCAATAAACTGAGGTACACTTCTAAACACTTTCCGGGAGATTTAGGACCTGGAAATAGCAAAGTAAGAAAATTAAATTCCTTGTTTATACAAATCCACATAGGTGGGTTGTACGGCATGAGAATAACTGGCCAAGTGCTGACGACAACGTTTTTACTACCCCAATGATTGAATCCATATGTAGAAAGTCCGAGTCAAACATTTCGAATCTGTGCTGCAAAGTCTTTAAATTTCCTGTCGAAATGTTTAAAAGTCTACCCATTCGCCACGTGTTTGAGCACATCGTCATCTATTCTCTATTCCGCGTACCATCTCTTCGCATGTGTTGTGTATAAAGATATGTACAGACGTTGCAGTCTAAGCATCAACAGAAAATAGCGAAGCACCTTCACAAGAATTTGCTTTTTCGAACTCCTCATATTCCCTAAGTTCAAATATCTGCAATTGTTATGATGAGACGACGAAAATGGCCCGTTGTCCAAGTTATGATGAGACGACGAAAATGTTATTTGCGTCGTCCGTCGTCCAAATACAACTTAGACTACGCAATTATTGCGTGGTCTAAGTTATACTTGAACGACACAAATATTGTGTGCATGGTCTAAGTGATCACTTAGTCTACGGATTTATGTAGACTACAAAAGCATATATACTTTCATAGTCTAAGTGAATATATATTTTCTTTTAATTTGTTTTAATTAAAATTTGAATTTAAAGTAAAGTATTAATAAATTAATTTAAATACTAAATTTAATTTAAATAATTAAAAATTTTACGTACATAAAAATCGTTCGAAAAATACGATATATCCTAAACTACGTCCAAACTACTAAAATACAGCAGGAGTAGACGTGCCGCCGAGTCCCGCACCTCCAGTCGTGTCGTCGTCGTCGGGGTGTGGGGTCGGAGCAGGATGACAGTCTTGTTGAACCAGGTTTTGCATGAGGGTGATGAGGTGGGTTATCTGCACTTGTTGCTCATCAAGCCTCTGATGCATAGATAACGTTTCTGCCCATGCGAGTCGAGCCTCCTCAAAGGCTGCTCGGATCGCAGCATCCCTAGCACTTGTGCTTGCCGAGCATCCCGTAGATGGGTCAGAAGATAAATCTCGCTGCACCTTGCGTCCCAACCCCCTAACCTCCTTGCCAGCTCGACGACCGTATACCTCATCGGCGATTACAATTTGGCTCTCCCTCGATAGAGGAGTCAGGTCTTCCGGCGGCAAATCCGGGTGTGCAAGCAGCATGTTGGCCAATTCCTCCTGCGCCCGTTCTACCAACCTCGCCTGAAAATAATAATAATAAATTTGTATGATTGTTTAATAAATAATAAATAATAATTACGTTAATTGGGAAGAAATATATACGGCGCTTACGCCGATTTGACTCGCTTCATTGTCGAGTTCAGGCGTCACTTAAGCGGTGACAATAACATCCAGATAAGGTTGTTTGGAGCCCTTATCTCTGTGCTCCTTGGCAATTTGTATCATCTTCTTGGAGACAGAGGTATGATGTTTGTCCTTCTTCTCCTGAATGGCTTTGTTTCAGTCGATTGCATCTGTTCAACAATATAAATTATTAAAAAATTAATAAATGACTAAAAAAAATTAATTCGATTTCGTCAATTTAAATAAAAAATACGAACCCAATAAAATTATTCTTCGAAGTGGTTGACCAACCACTCTCACTCATCTTCCCTATCCCCACGCAGCTCTACAGGAGTAGGAGAGCGGCCGACTTATTGGTAATACTTGTGAAGTTTGTACTTCTAATCACGGTAGATGGCGTTGGCGGTGGTGTTGATGTCGATGTGCCTAAGCATCTCCGGTGTGTCATCCACCGCATATTGTTCCTACAAGAAAAGAATAAAAAATTATAATTGTATATATTATGAAATTATGATTTTTATTGGTTATTAAAAAATGAATTTAACATTGTATTACGTACCGAGTGTTCTTTAAACACCTTCCCCTTCTCCAAGTCTGACAACTCCGTCCAGGTAAGCGCATCTATACGAACCTTGCAGCGAATAACTGGTCTGATGTTGTGCAATGAGAAACTAGCTAGCTACGAGGTGGGAGGGCCATCGGTGAAATCGTCGTACGGCACCTGGATCTTTTGCCTGGTCGCCTTGAACAACTCCTCGGGTCCTTTTCGGTTGAGGGTATGACGGGGCCTTCATGACCTTACGCCACGTGCTATAGGGAATAAACTCGGAGGAGGCCGACTACTGGGTACTTTTTGACATCGATGATGGGCCAGAAGGAGTGTTATCATCATCAATCTGTATAGCTGGGGCAACAGAAATTTTTCCAGTCGCCGCCGCCGATGGACTAGATGAAGGGTCCAGAGGAGGCGCGACGTTGTCCTTCTGGCTCTGCCAACCCACTTGCTCTGCAAAGCGTCGGAGTCGAGCATCTTTCACCTTTTTTGTGCCTTTTTTTTACTCTACGGGTCCATTTTAACCTAAGAGTTGTAAAAATCAATTATTAAACCTATTTTACGATTAATTATAACTATTTTACCATTTACTATTTGTAACAATTTACTAATTATTTTTTCTATATTTTTCATATTTACCACAACATTTACTATTTTTAATATTTTTCATTTGTAAAACAATTTTTGATATTTATCATTTATTAATATTAACCAATTTAAAATATTTACTATTTATAATTAAATTCATAATAATTTAGAATAATTAAATAATGTTACAAATAATTAAATTCATACTATTACAAATAATATTACGATTAATTAAAATAATAGTACAAATTAATAATTAAATCATACTAATTATCATAATTTACAATTCAATTCCTACTATTACAAATAATATTACTATTAATTAAAATAATAGTACAAATAATTAAATTCATACTAATTACCATAATTTATCATAATTCATACTAATTTACCATAATTCATACTAAGTACAATAATTTACCATAATTACAATAATTTACCATAATTCATACTAAGTACAATAATTTATAATAAAATTTGTACTAATTTAACAATAATTACTAATTTACAATAATTAATAATTTACAATAATATTTACCAATTTATTATTTTTACTAATTTACCAATTTACCAATTATTATTAAACAAAAATATAATTTATTTATACATAAATACATGTATTATACCTAAATACATATTAAAAATAAATTTAAAATACATACATACGTAAAAAAATTAAAAACTTACCGGCGGTGAGATTGGGCGCCCGGTAGCAGTGATAGTGGGAGGTGGATGTGGAGGCAGGGAGGGAAGATGATCAACGTACGTCGTGGAGGGAGTGAACGACGATGGAGGAGGTGAGAGGCGGCGGAGGGAGGGAGTCGCCGGAGGGAGCTGGTGGGAGGCTTGAGAGAGAGAGAGAGAGGGAGAGAGAGAGAGAGAGAGAGAGAGAGAGAGAGAGAGAGAGAGAGAGAGAGAGAGAGAGAGAGAGGAGTTTGGAGGAGGAAATAGAAGAATGATTGAAACTGCCCAGAAATGGGAATTATACTGTTTCACTTAGACGACGGAGAGTGATTTTTCGTCGTCTAAGTGCACCTAGACAACGGAAACGCCCATTTCCGTCGTTTAAGTCAACTGCCATATTTTTTACAAAAGCCACCAAATTAATTGGCGGGTGATAGTTGACCGCCATATTTTTTGGGAACAGTTCAAATTTTGACTTAGATGACGGAGATGGACAGTCCATCTCAGTCGTCCAGGTCAAGTTATGAACCGTTCCCAAAAAAATGGCGGTGGAATTTGGACCGCCTAAACTTTGAACCTGGACGACAGAGATGGGAGTCTCCGTCGTCCAAGATCTCACCTGGACGACGAAGTGTCCTCCTACTCCGTCGTCTAGGTACAATTTTCGTAAAAAAAAAAATTAAAATAATTCATAAGGAAGTTTCTGATCTGTCATTCGATTGAAATCGTCGTAAAATATCAATTAAAGAATCGTATATATAAAAAGTAGGATTTAAGAAGAAGAATAAATTTACGTATTTAAACTAGTTAAGTATCTACCAATGTGTATAACTTAAGTGTTATTAAGTATAGGCTCATTGCACATCAATATTAATGAAACTGAATTTGGACAAAATGAAAGGACTCAACCCCGGTTTAGCTCTCTAAACCGGAATCAAACCCTTTCGAAAACACGAACCAACAAAAACCGTAGAAATTTTGGCAGAGTTTCATTACTAACGTGGAATTACCATTACCTGCACATTCGGAAAATACACTTCATCCTATGCCACAAAAATCAAACCATGGGCACCAATCCCATCCGGATTTCTCAATATATCAACAGTAAAGTAAAATAATAAATATAACTGTACTTACTGAAATCCGGAGTCAAATCGTATAACATAATCAACAGATTACTCAGAGCGACCTCTAATGTATAAACCTACTGGAAGAAATAAGGTAGCTCGAGCACTATGCCTCCGACCACGACGTGCGACACCAGAGCATGAACTGCAAACTGGGCACGGAAACCGAAAAGCCCAGGGGAAAGACATGAAAACTGTTAGAGTGAGTGGACGAAAAATAAATGTCTTTCACCACATAATATATATGTTATAAAAACATATGCGAGTCGAAAGTATAAATAATCAAATGGTACACGAGGGAGACTCTAACTCCTCACGCATCCGAGTACACGAGGGAGACTCTAACTCCTCACACATACGGAGCATGCATAAAATCCCACGGGGCCACTCGAGGACACAACCGTGCTAGTACAGTCCGAATCACGGGATCCCAGACCCACACGTGATTCTAAGCCAGAAAGGCCTCGGTTCCGGGGAAACGCCCCTCGCCGGTCAGGTCGGGGTAACACCCCTCCTGGTAAGCACAAATCCACCGAATTGTCCCCAAAATTTCAAATCCAAAATTCTGCAAGCACAAATCGAATTGAAACTCCAAACTTACATGGTTAGATTCGTGAAGAGGAGAGCTTCAAAGCCCAATCCATTTTGTAGCTCAAACCAACCAGAATAATAACCACCCAAAAACCCCAAAACTTCAAAACTTTGGCCGGAAAACTGAGCTCCTCTGGCGAGCCAAGCCGTGCATGGTGGCTAGGGATGGACTCGGGACGTCGGGGCGAGGAGATTGGGACCAGAGCCGAGCTCCATGGTGGCCGGACGGCAGCTCGCCGTCGTGAGCCGTCGCCACCGTCGTGAGTTTCTCCTCCTTGCCTAAACTGATCGGTCAACGCCATTAATCCCAGGTTTGACTTTCCCAAAGGGGAAAGTCACAATAAATAGCTTGCCATTTAAGGAAACCCCCTTAATTAATTTCACGACAAACTTAAAATACCCGAAACTTCCGCGTCGTAACTCCGATTCCAATAATTCTCGCGGCAACAAACTCGACTCGACATGCTCTTCAATTATCACCCGAAGTCAAACACATCGACCAATCGGATAAAAAGTCAACCATTCAACCCAAACACACACATAATCCGACTAAACAAACAACAATCGGAAATATTCCCAACTTAATCTTCGTAACTCAAAATAATGCTCCGGAAGTTCCCACGAGCACGAAATTAAATTCTGAACAACTTCCGTGAAGAAGCCGAAACTAAATTCTCATCCAAAAATTTAGTCGTTAACAAATCCAATATATAAAATCGATTATATTAAAACTTCAAATATTCATAACTTATTCCTCGGTCGTCCAAATAATGATCCGGAACCGCTCACGAACTCAAAATTACACATACAACGACTCTCGAGAAGAGACTCAGCTCCAATTCTCGGCCAATGATTAAGTCGTTAACAAGCCTGGCGATTCAATCATCAGTCGAAAATCTGCGATTACGCAGTAACTCACGAATCAAGCTGATCATACTGCTGATTCTGGTCCGGGTCGTCACAAAAAACAACCGTTGGATACATTCACCATAAGACTATATAAGTAGAATAATTTTCAGTAAATAGTAAGTTCGTTAAGTGTTTCATCGGCTCAATCAACCGCAAAACCGAAATTTTTAGAAACCGGAAATGTGGATACACAAAAATCCGTAAGTCCTATTTTGGAACCGTCGACGCTCACACTCCAAGAATTGTTTACTCTATGGTCTTGACGAAAAGAATATGCATTGGGACATGGTCTACATGGTCGTTATCTTAGATGTGAAAGTACGAAATTTTAACTTAGACGACGCAAAGATACGGTTGCGTCGTCTACGTGCTTATTTTAGGGTTTAGGGTTAAGCGCCTTAGGGTTTAGGGTTTAGGGTTTACTTAGACGACGGTATGACCCTTTTGCGTCGTGTAAGATATATTTTTAGGATTTAGGGTTATATGATTAATCACTATTCACTATCACAATTCTTTTCATAGCCGACGACTTCAAGAAAACAAAGGCCGACGACAACAAAAGTCGTCTGCCTTTGTTTTCTTAAAGTCGTCGGTTATGAGAAGAATTGTGGTACTGATTGTGTTTACCTTGGTATGCAGTACGAAAAGTCGTTCCGTCATCTATGTTTTAAGGTTTAGGGAAAATGTGATTCATGATCGTACGGATTACTTAATTAAATTTAATTTGTATTTCCGTCTGTCGAAGTGACCTCGCTCTTTAATTAATTTGAAGTTAATTATGCGAAAAAGTTAAAATTAATTAATTAATTAGTAAATTATGTACAGAATTAATAATTAATTGTACCTACTCCTCCGCATAATATATATAATTAATCATGCATCATTACATCAAAAAAGTTTAATTACTATAATTAATTACCAATTAATATTCCTTGTCGTTATATTGTACTCTTCGTCATAATCGTCATCATCCTCCTTACCACTCTTATCCGATTGCTCCTCTTCTTCATCATACTTAACATCTTCTGATGAATATCCTGAGTCCTCATCCTCATCGTCGTCCTGCGCCTCTTCTTCGTCTACCTCATTAATGCATTAATAATCTCTTCTTGAGTTAGATCAGTACAACCATCAGGCATGGGTAAGTGTTCACCAGCTTAAACCAGGTCCATTATGTCAGAGCGGATGACAGAAATATTAGGCTCTTGATATGCAGTAATGTCTCTTTGCGGTTTAACATCTTCAGTCGTTGGCGTCCCTTCAGCTGTCATGGTAATATACCTCAATGAGAGATATGGTTCATTATTTTTTACCTTTCACCAGCTTTCGGATCATCAAGATAGAATACCTTCCTAACTAAGGTGGCAAGAGCGAAAGGCTCATCCTTATACCAGCTTGAGTTTGTATCGACTGATAAAAGACCCAGGTCTTCCTTTGTACGCTTGAATCATTTACATTTGAATAGGAAAATGTTAACATCATTCCCGTAATATAGCTGAATGACATATATAAGAGCCCTGTAATATAAATCATTGTCTTTCCCAATCGCTACCCCATTTGTTTTGTGTTCTTTTTCCTTCACACTACCAGAAGAATCACTATACCCGACGAGATTCCCAAAAAATGACCGACGACAAGGGTTCTCATCTGGTATAGTTAACTATAACCGACGAGAGGATTATCTCGTCGGACATAGTTTTTTTTCCGACTAGATAATCTTGTCGTCGGTTATAGTGGCCGAAAAGTCGTCGGGTATAGTTTTCGATTAAGGCCGACGATTTTTTTCAGACTATAACCGACGAGTTATTGGTATCGTCGGCTATAGTTTCTTATTTCAGATCCAATCTGGGCAGCAGCTCGATCTGTGATTCAAAATAAATCTCCCGCGAAAACTGAAAATGCTCAGAAATCTTTGGGTGATGTCGAAAACTGTGAAGAATGAGTTCGCGATCGTGATTCATTATATATAGGTACGTACGTATATATATATGTGTGTGTATACGTGTTAATTAATCGATTGTTGATATGATATGATGTTGATTTTGAATGGATCGATCGATGGATCGGAGTTAATTGATTGTTGAGTTTGAGTAATTGATGGTTGATTTTGAGTACATGATTGATAGTTGAGTTGGAGTACGTAGTACGTAATTGATTATATATATATATTGTGATTATTAATTATAGGATTAATTGTGATTATTAATTATGCATGGGTATATATATATAATATATGTTGTGATTATTATTGTGATGGTGATGATATATGGTACGTGGGTGGTTTGATTGGGGGGGGGGGGGACAGATGGAGAGGGCCGGGAGAGAGGGAGAGGGAGAGAGAGGGGAAAAAATGAGTCTTTGGGCGGGGGTTCGGTTTTATATGGGATTAAGATTTGGCGCGAAATGAGTGTTTTTTGGGGTTTGGGTTATTAAATTTTGCGGTTTTTAATCCCTGCTAATTTTACCTCTCATTGTTGGCGCCAAAGGTGAAAATGGCGGGGGATTAGCTCGATCAGTGTTGTAATTATTTAGCTAGCTAGCTAGTTAGGGATCGAGTAGGCTAGATCGAATAATTAAATTATGTAATTTAATTATAGTTCGAATATCGATATATATATATAGATATATATATATATATCTAGCTATGAAATTTTAATTAATAAGATCATGGGTATATATACATGCAGTTATAATTTTCAGGATGGACAAGAGTTGGATGTGTCTTCCAAGATGGGATGTAAGATATCACCGTGGAATTAGAAGTTTTGTGGAATATGTGAAAGTTAATTGTGGAGGGATGACAATTCATTATTGTCCGTGTACGAAATGTCAGTGTCGCAGCGAGCGATATCGTTTTCACATCGATAAAGTATTGGAGCACTTGAAGAAAAACGGGTTTTGGGATAAGTGCACATGTTGGATTTATCACGGTGAGAGCTCATCAGTTGGTGAACATGATTACGGACAATTTTTTGAGAGTGGCAGTACATCCAGTGATCCAACAACAAGGTTGATCAACGATATGTTTCCTCATGAGAGCGGTATATTTGCTCAAGCACCGGATATCCCTCCCGCCGTTGGAGACTTCCCTCATATTGAGCCAGTCCAGTAATTACCTACAGCTGTCAACACTGCTGGTATGGACAAGTACAACAACCTGATTGCCTTCCAACAGACCCCGTTGTACAACGGGTGTAATAAGACTGTTCTTGAAAGTGTTATGGGAGTAATGAAGCTCAAAGTGGAGAACAAAATGAGTGTAAAGGCTGTTGATGATTGGCTGAAGTGGTCTGGTTCGTTGTTGCCCCCCGGTCATCGTCTTCCTACCACTCATCGTAAGGTGTGACGGATCCTGAAACATCTTGGCCTTTCCTACATCAAAATCCATGCTTGTAGATATGATTTTGTTCTCTTCTGGGGTGAAGATGCTTATGGGAATGATCTTGAATCCCTTGATGAATGCCCGGTATGTGGTACAGATAGGTATAAGTTGACTTCTGCCGGAAACAAGAAAGCTGTGAAGATACTTCGGTATTTTCCGTTGATAGATAGGCTAGAACGGTTGTTCATGTGTGCACACACAGCTGAAGCTATGAGATGGTGGGCCGAGAGGAATTTGCCCGACGGTGATACGCTTATACACCCTGCTGATGGAGAGGCTTGGAAGCACATGGTGAAGGAGTTTTCTTATTTTGCATCAGAGGTTCGAAATGTTTGGCTGGGGCTTTCATCTGACGGATTCAACCCTTTTGGCAACATGAGTCTTCAATACAGTATATGGCCAGTTATTTTGGTACCGTACAACCTTCCTCCATGGATGTGCATGAAGAAAGAATACAATATGCTCACTATGATAATTCCAGGGTCGGGTTATCCAGGAAAGTGTCTCGATGTGTATTTGAGACCCTTGATTGAGGAGCTTAAGTACTTGAGTGAGCATGGTCATCCCACTTATGACAAGTTCAAAAATGAGATGTTCCAGATGCATGCCATGCTTGTTGGCACCATTAGCGATTTTCCTGCACGCGGGATGTTGTCGGGCAACGTTACCAGGGGATATAGGGCTTGTCCAGAGTGCATGACGGTTGAGTGTTGCAGACCTCATTGCAGGAAGATTGTACAGATGCGTCATCGTTGTTGGCTTCCATATGATCACCCATTTCGGGAGGATATGGAGGCATTTGATGGGACTGTGGAAACAGGTGAGCAGCGGAGGAGATGGACGGGGGATGAAATATTAGAAGTGCTAAATGAATACGATTTTGGGCAGCTAAGCAATCATCCTGAGATAGTGGCGTCAATATCTGACAAACCCGACAGGTATAAATTCTGGACACACAAAAGTATATTTTGGGAACTTCCGTATTGGTCCAAGTTGTTGATCAGACACTACTTAGATGTCATGGACATAGAGAAAAATGTGTGCAAGAGTGTGGTCGGCACAGTGTTGAATTGGGAGGGAAAAACTAAAAACGGCCTGAAGGCATGCATTGATCTTAAAAGGATGGGACTGCGAAAACATTTGTGGTTGAGAGATGGGAAGAAAAAAATGCCACAAGCTCCTTATACCGTCAAGCTTGCCCAGAAGAATGAAATTTTTGAATGGATGGGTAATGTCAGGTATCCTTCAGGCTATGCTGGAAATATAAGTCGATGTGTTAACTTCAAAAACAATAAGATGTACGGACTAAAGAGTCATGACTGTCATATACTGCTTCAACGCCTCTTCCCTGTTTTCATTCGAGGGTACCTGCCCAAAGAGGTGGTGGAGCCGTTAGTGGCTTTGTCAAGAGTCTTTAAGAAGTTATGCACGAGAGAAGTGAAGAAATCGGACTTGTTGGAAATGCAACAGGACATCATTTTTATCATGTGCAAATTCGAAAGGATATTTCCTCCAAACTTTTTCGACATCATGCCTCACCTGATGCTCCATCTTCCTGAACAATTGTTACTTACTGGTCTAGTACACTACACATGGTTGTATCCTATGGAAAGGTACGTAATGCATCTCTGAATCTGGCTATATATGTCGATCTTTAATATTATTTATTCACTTATTTTGCAATAAGCATAACATGCTCGATCTGTAATTACCACTTTACAGACAATTAGGGGACTACAAAGACTATGTGATGAACAAATCTTCACCCGAAGGGTGTATCGCTGAAGCATATATTGCGCATGAGTGCGTAACGTACACCAAGTTGTATTTGGGAGCGTTGGAGGACCCTCCACAACATATGCCAGTAGATGGAGGCCAGTTCAACCTTTCGATCATCTCCGATGATGTTGAAGTTTCTGGAAAGTTGCCCAACTCGTACAATTCGGAACCTTATGAGCTAGTCATTGCCCATTGGTCGATATTGATTAACTGTCCAGAAGTTCAATATTGGAAAAATTTGCACCTTTACTGCCCTGCTATTTCCGGTGATGTTGAGTACCACAACAAGACGTTCGCAAACTATTTTGGCAAATAGGTACGTATATAGATATATTGACTAGTATATGAAGTTAAGTGAATGTCTCGTATCCTATGTATAGTTAAGTTAAAAAATGATTATTTTTAGATTAACCATGTACAAGATGATGGTCTCCTTCAGTGGTCACACGATTTGAGGCTCTTGGCGCAGAAACCGGTATCTTCCAAAGTTTATCCTATGTGTAAGGTAAATGGCGTGCTATTTATTTGCGAACATAGAGATGTCAGACGAAAAACACAGAATTCTGGGGTAATGGTGCATGGTGGGCAGAATGGAGTTGACTATTACGGTGTTCTCCATTCAATTGTCGAATTAATATATGGGGAAGGCATGACCGTGCACTTGTTTAAGTGTAGATGGTTTGATACCGACCCTCAGAACACAAGGACCGATCAATACGGCATTTTTTCGGTGAATACTGCTACAAGCTGGTATGAAGATGATCCGTTTGTTTTGGCCACGGCGGTGAAACAATCGTTCTATCTTGATGATCTTGTGCATAAAGGCGCGTGGAAAGTGGTTAACCATGTTCTTCCACGAAACATATACAGTGCCTCAACCCTTGGTGTGACCTTGGATAATGAAGAAGTTAGTGCATACCAAGAGCCGAACGCAACTGGTATTCCTGAAACCTCAACAATTCGCCTTAATAATGTAAGACAGGGCAGTGTGGTACGAATTCCTCAACCGAATCTTATTGATGTTAATAAAAATGAAGAGAATGAAGACTCAAGTGACGAGGGCATACATATCTTACCTGAAATTAACTCGGAAACAGAGTCAGACTCAAGCGATGATTCTGACTATGCGCCTTAGTGTACGTACGTATGTATGTTATTTTGAGTTTGAACATGCAATGTAAATTAAATGAATTATATTCAGATGATCGACTTTAAATTGCGTCGATTAAATTGCTCCAACCAACGATATTCGAATTAATATCATATTAATTATTAAATATTAATAAATATTAATTAATAAACATATATATATATATAGACAAAAAAATTAAATGCATGCATGTCATTTTAATTTAATTAGGCTTTTAACATAATTTCCGTTTTTTTAATAATAATTTCGTATTAATATATAATAAGTACACTATATATAACCGACATTTATGAAAAAAAATTAAAAAAACTATAACCGACGACATTCATAGGATGTATCGTCGGTTATAGTTTCTGCATTACTATGGCCGACGATAGTACTTATATCGTCGGCTATAGTTGGCGTTATATCCCAGAACTGGCACCATTTCGGGCAGTTTCGTTTCTGCATTCATTTTCTCTCCTCAGATCGATCAGTGCCAAACCATTTCTGCCGCAAGCAAGAGGAAGAGGAAGGATCTCTCAATCTCAATCAAGCTAGCCCTCCATCATCAACATCCCTAAACCCTAAACCAAAAACAGGTTCTAAATCCCTAAATCCCTAAATCCCCAATTTCAATCTTTTTAGGTTAGATTTTAATTTGTTTAGTTTGTTTATCGATAATGTGGATGTTGTGTTGATTGTGTGAATATATATTGGACTTTTTTTTAATTTTGTTGATTGTGGGAATTATTGTTAATTTTTTGGATTGTTGGAATTATTGTGGGAATTTTTGTTAATATTGTGGGAATTATTGTTAATATTGTGGGAATTTTTGTGTTGATTTTTTGGATTGTTGGAATTATTTGGATTATATTGAGAATTATTGTTGAATTTTTGGATTGTTGGATTAATTAGAATAATTGGTTTATATACATATATATAGGAGCCTATTTAATTATATTGGATATTATTGAATATATTTTTTAGTGTTGATTTTTTGGATTGTTGGAATTATTGGATTATATTGGGAATTATTGTTGATTTTTTGGAATTTTAATTAGAATTATTGGATTATATATATAGATGAGCTTAATTAATTATTGGATATTATTGGATATTATTGATTTTTTGTGTGCTCATTTTTGGGCGTGGAATTTGTGGATTAATTGGAATTATTTTGAATTTTTGTAATTTAGTAGAATTATATATGGAGGAATTAATATATAATGAAATTAGGTGATATATATAATTAATGGAAATTTTATGTCAGTACGTGGAAGGATTTTAATTTTAATTTTTAATTTTAGCAACGATGAATTGGTTAAATTGCGGTGTTTCCCGAGGGGGGTCGAACTCGAGGGGGAGGTCGAGGGGGAGAGGGAGATCAGGACGTGGGGATGAGGGCACTGGAAGTCGGTCTGGATCAGGATCCACCAGCGTCGGCAACACTTACAGTCTTCCGCAGACCTCTCGACACCGTGCACTGCTGGGCGAGGGACAACCTCAGCAGCAGCAGCTCGAGCCTGCTCGATCCTCAGGCGCGAGCAGGCTTCATGAGGTCAGTCGCACGCCTTCAATGGATAGTGCGACTCAATCCTCGGTCCGAATGCCGGAGATTCATCGCGAGAACCCTTCCCCCTCCATCTACCAGACAGCTCCTCATTCTTCCGAGGAGGCTGGTGGATCGACTCAGTCCTCGGCGAGGATGCGACTATGCCCACCGTCTACCTTATTCTTACCGTTGGAAATCCCGACGATACCTCTCGTCGATTCCGACGGGATGCCTGTTCCGGGACAGCTAGGGTTCATTACCCCAGACCAGGCATATGCGTATATACCCTTCCCGGAACCTCTCTGGAGTGTGAGGATTCCGGGACAATGCACCGACGAATCAGGTAAATATTAATTAGTGATATCTTTTTACTTAGTAATATTTAAATTCAATTAGGTGTTAATGTTTTACAAATCGTCTACATATATATGTGATAGGCGAGATCGTGCCCGGATACATTGCAGAGGTGGTTCCGCATTGCAGAAAATGGGAAATATATATATATATATATAATTAAATGGTTTAATTTCTACAAACATGTATATAAACTAAATAAGTAAACATATGTACCCATTGGAAGAAATAATCGGGGAACTTCTTCTTAACCATTTTCTCAAACCACGCCGAACTCTTGTCCGGATTTAACGCTTGAAGCTTCTTCCTATACCCAATCATGTACGGCTCAACTTCGTCATAGTCTTGCAACACTACACAATGTGCCTTAATGAGTTCTTCTCGTATTAACGATTCCTTTAATACTCCTCTAAACGGTCGTACGACAGAAAGATTGATGCGGGCACTTGAATCGAAGGTAGTGGGAAGTGGTATGGAGTCATCCGGAGCCGACCTATTTTTCACGAATCATTCATACTGTCCAAGCTGTCCACAAAATTAAACGTTCAATTAATTAGCTAGTAATCTCGAGTGGAACAAATAATTAATTGGAAAACCTATATTATTAATTAGTTGTACGTACCTTTCTTGAGGATAAATCCAAGTGTACTGGACTGGACTAGAATTGAGCACCTGCTCAGGCAGGTGGATCATTAGGTAAATCATGATGTTAAAGAGAGCAGGAGAAAAAATCATCTCTAGTTTGCAAATGATGTGCACAATTTGTTGTTGCAGTTCCACCACATCTGACCTCTTTAACTGTCTAGCGCATAACCTCTTCTACCATCTGCACAATGCCACTATTGGTTCTACGATGTCACGAGGTAAATATGGCCGAATTACCATTGGAATCAGACGTTGCAACATAACATGATAGTCATATGTCTTTAGACCAACAACCTTGTGTTGCACCTCGTCCACTGCTCCAATTATAGTAGCTGCATATGTAGTCGGATAACAAATGCTCTTAAACCAGTGAAATACAGAACCTTTAAGTGTTGGCTTCACTGTGTAAGGTATAGTTGGCATCTTGTTGTACATTCCTCTCATATCCCTCCTCAACCACAAGGCACGACATAGATTCATAGATTCCAGATCTTTGTGCGCTTTGGGAGTATCATTAGTCTTGAACTTAATACCAAGAATTGTTCTCGCCACGCTATCGCACACATTCTTTTCTATGTGCATCGCATCCAAGTTGTTCCTCAGCTTCAACTTCGACCAGTAAGGGAGTTCAAAAAATACACTCTTGTGATGCCAATAGCTAAGATCATGTGGAGGTATTGGATTACATTTCTGTACATCCTTATCCTTGGTCAACACACCAAAGTCGAAACAACTCAACCTCTCTAAAATATCTTCGCCAGACTAATTACGAGGTTTAAGATTATTCTCTACCTCTCTAAAATCTCTTCGCCAGCTCAATCAAAATGAGTTTCATCTTGTCACCACGTGTGATCGTCAAGAAGCCATATACGGTGACCCAAGTAACACACCTTCTCCGCATGCCAACTAGAGTTCATGTTATCCAAACATATATGACATCCATTGTATCCTTTCGTCTTGCAAACTACTAACATCCCATGTGCTAAAAAATCACTGATCGTCCATATTACGGCTGCCCTCATCATGAACATCGTGTCAGTGAATTTGTCATAAGTTGGAACTCCATTTTCCCACAACAGTTTCAGATCGTCAATCAAAGGTCTGAGGTAGACATCTAAGCACTTCCTAGGAGATTTAGGACCTGGAATTAGCAGAGTAAAGAAATTAAATTCCTTGTTCATGCACATCCAAGGAGGCAAGTTGTATGACATCAGAATAACAGGCCAAGTGCTGACGGTAGAGCTATTACTACCTAAGGATTGAATCCGTATATAGATAATCTGAGTCTAACATTTCGAACCTCTGTGATAAAGTCTCCAAATTCTCTGTCGAAATGTTTGAAAGTTTCCCCATGCACGGCGTGTGTCAGCACATCGTCATCTATTCGCTTTTCTGTATACCATCGCATCGCCTCTGCTGTGTATAGAGACATATATAGACACTGCAATCTAGGAATCAATGAAAAATATCAAATAACCTTCAAAAGAATTTTCTTTTCGAACTCTTCATATTCAGCTCATATCTTCACTGACCATATACGGGACAATAGTCCAAATCTTTATACTCTTTGTAAAACATCACACAATCATTTGGACATGCGTCAATTATCTAGTACTTTAGGCCGAGGCTGCTCAAAATATTTTTAACCTTATAATGGGATTTAGGAAGATTGTGATCATCAGGAAGCTAGCAGTAGGGAATGTGTCATCATGCCCATGAGTGGTATTGTAACCTCTCTCTTGGTGTTGGTGTCCACCATGACTAAATCCTGGAACTGCATCATGGACCAAATCCGCAGTTGGGTTCCATGCGGGGGGGGGGGGGGCTGACACCATTACCGCTGGATGAGGCACCATGGTAATTGTACCCTCAGCTGAATTATGCTGAGCTGAAGTCTACTGCTTCACCATGCTCGCTCCATGTAGTGTAACTCCACATCATACTATTTTCTTACAGGTGTTGCATCATAACATTAACCTCCAAATACTGATAGTTAAAACATTTTTTACACGGACACCTGAAACACTTCTTTCCCTGACCATGTTCTATCACAAAATCCACAAATTTTCTAATTTCATCCATATACCGAACATCACTTCTATTCCGCAACTTCATCCAACTCTTTTCCATACTTCTATGAAATTTAATAATCATCATATTAGTCGACTATTATATATACAGATTTTCAAGTGATTATTAAACTATTATATACACAAATTTTTAACTACCTTAATTATTAACATATAATTAATTAAAATATTTATTAGTTACTTTTATTAATTAATGGTGAATATACTATACATCAATTACTTTAATATATCTAACATACATGTACGTTTTAACTAAATATTAATCAAATTTTTAAACATCCATACATATATACGTACTAGTTAATTAATTAACTAATATATATATATATATATCAATCAATTACCTATTTTAATTATAAATATTAGACGTACTAACAATGCAATCAATCAAACGTACAATTAATTATATATATATATATAAAAACATTAAGATTGTCGTAAATTAACTACGTACGTACGTACCTAGCCTTCTCCGATATATGGCGAATCAATGGTCGGAACCAGAAATTTATATTTATATATATATAGTGCTAGCTAGCTAGTTATACGTGTGAGGAGAGTCTAATCGAGAGAGAATGATATGAGGATAGGATGAGGATGAAAATGAGATGAGCGAGAGGAGAGGAAGAGAGTCTGGCGTGGACAATATTTAATGCATCACTTAGACGACGCAGCGTCGGTGCGTCGTCTAAGTGACCACTTCGACGACAGACTGAGGTAGTTTTGTCATCCAAGTGGTGAATGAGACGATGGACCGACCCGCCTTCGTCTAATTGGCCACACAGACGACGACGTGTCGGTTCATCGTCTCATTCACCACTTGGACAACGGAAATAAATTTCCGTCGTCTAAGTGTGCCTTAGACGACAAAAAAATTCTTGAGACGACACAAATTATTACCATCGTCTTAAGTCTACTTAGACGACAGAACCTTTACGATTTCGTCGTCTAAGAGATTTTTTCTTGTAGTGTCTCCTCACTTCTATTCGCCAACTGTATCTAACTCTTGTCCATATTTCTACGTAAGTTAATAATTATCATATTATGTAATATTTCAACCAATAATTAATTAATCTAATATACTATATTATCAAATTACATAACACAATTAATTAAATTAATATGCTACAATCAATACTATACTATAATTAATCTAGCTAATATTATATTATATTATACTATTAATTAATATAGATGCATTTACATATTATATATATTAAAAAACTAGCTTAAAATTTAATTAAACATACAATTACCTTAATTAAATAATTGGTTTTATAATTAGCTTAATTAACAATATATTAAACATATGTGTAATTAATTAATCTTGAATAGCTAGCTTAAACTATTAGCTTAACAATTAAAGAACCAATTAGCTGAATCTAATATTTTTTAACTAATGAATCAAATTAAACATATTAACTAACCAATTAGCTTACAATTAGATTAACAATGCAATAAAACAAGTAATTAAGTTATGATTTCAGGAAACTATATATTCGCTAGAGATAAGGGGGTCAACTAGAACTCCGGACTTGAAAAATCGATTAATTTAACTATGGTCAGTCGGAGGTGGGGGTTGAGTACGTGAGAGAGAGAGAAGAGAAATATGCTTGATCTGGAAAAGGAATCTGATATAAATAATTGAGTTTTCTTAGACGATGAAATAATTCGTCGTCTAAGTGTAAAGTTATCGTCTAAGTACATACCTAGATGACGAAACTATTTTCTCCGTGTAAGTGATCACTTAGATGACGAATAACATAATTCATCGTCTAAGTATATACCTAGACGACTGACAGTGTTTGCATCGTCAAGGTATGTCAAATTTAGACGGTGAATTATATTATTCGTCGTCTAAGGTATTTCTTAGACAACGAATATCATGTTTCATCATCTAAGTTGAACTTAGATGATGAAAAATCTTTTTGGGAGACGAATAAAAATTTCGTCGTCTAAGTGGCACTTAGGTGACGAAACCTTTAAGGTTTCATCGCCTAAGTACATTTTTATGGTAGTGCTCGAGTCATGTGGAGAAAAACAAGCAATGTCTTACTTACTGAATGTTTGCGCCACTAGCCAGAATACGATCGGTACCCTCGAGGGAAATGATCTCCAAGTTTTCTAACTTTGTGACTTGGAGCTTGGTTCTCTTAAGGGGATGATAAAATTTCCAAAAACCTAGTACAAGATACAAACTAACTTCAGTATGGAGTCTTCGCTCTAGCTCAGTGTTGACTGTTCCTAAGGCACGTACGCCACTATTGCATCTTTAGGAAATGTCGAGTATGCACTTTGAGGTTGGACCTAAAAATGGGTATATAACAAGCATTTGATGCTAAGCTCTAACCATGACTATGGCTCCCACTTATGCACTCTAAAAGAGGTTGTACAATGGGAGTGATCCTGGTGGGGGTATCCTTCCGAGAGTTGAGCTCGGCAAGAGGAAACTAACTTCAACAAAGTACAACTGAGGCAATCTATGGTATCGTTGTACTCCAATCTAATTTACGTGAAGCCCCGTGTGGTCGACCTTGACTACGAAAAATGGAAAAACCTTCAGACTCAGCAAGAAATCTGGAGAGCTCGAGGGATTCCGAGAAATCGATAGAAAGTTTGAGGGGTGATCGATTTCTAGGTTTCGTCGTAAACCTAATTGGATTTATTGGTGCTGCGCTTTTTTTCTTAGCCGGAACAAGTTATGATAGAATACTTCTATTTTTTAGCTTCACATGTCGCGTGGAGAAGGTGACACTAAACTTTCTTGGGACACCATTCTTACCAAGCCACACCAAGTCTCATAACATTCGACTTG
The DNA here is from genome assembly GCA_946800695.1 of Geum urbanum. Lineage (NCBI taxonomy): Eukaryota > Viridiplantae > Streptophyta > Magnoliopsida > Rosales > Rosaceae > Geum > Geum urbanum. The sequence continues at coordinate 18,797,994 of OX327003.1, read as the reverse complement.
CTATGGTTGGAGGACAATTGTGGGCGTCGAATTTGGCCATCCTTGAAAGCAAGAATATTTCGAGTGAATCCTCTAATTTGAGGTTCTTAGATGTGTAATCCCTCAAGGTTTCCATGACAGTACAGTAATCCCTCGATGTCCACGACAACTTGACAATCCCTCGAGGTCCGCGACAGCAGGACACCATATCTTCTAGGAAGGTCGAATTCTCGGACAGTGAGGATTCCAGGATCCTATAGAGATATGGGTCACAACTTGGCCAAGATATTGCTGAAAGGCCCTGTGGTAATTAAGAAAACCCAATTTGTCCTGAATAAGAAAATGAATCATATTCCTGATCTACCTCGATCTCCTTATTCAATAGGAGCAATGACATCTCTTCATCCCTTCTCTATATAAAGGGAGCTAGGGAAGACATTAAGGTATCACATTTCTACACTAATATATACTACTATTCGAGTATCCTTATTGACTTGATCGTCGAATGGTCTTTGTGCGGTACCACACCATGCTCAATCCTTTTTTGCAAGTTCACGAAGGAGCGAGTTTGAGGGTCAACAAAATCTACTCTCACAGTGTGCATCTACGCCTTTGGATTAAGGTTTCAAGTTTAGCCTTTAATTTTTCATAGATATTTCTTCATGGTCTTAGCTCACTACACCACAATTGTGTACTTAAGTACTTTGTTAAGATGTTTAGTTTGATTTTATATTTAGAATTGTCAAGGATATGCTTAACCTATGTTGAACTCAATGTTTAAAAGAGTAGTACTTATTCCTTAGAGTTTTAGGATCACTAGTGTTTTCTTGGAATGTATATATAACTTCGGGCGAACTAGTTGAAATTGTTTTTAAAAAAAAATCAAATAATTCATAAAAAAAATTGTTAAAGTACATTCAAACAATGAATAATCATAACTTAAAGTGGGTTCTATGCACTCAATTCTTTTTAATTATTTTAATAAGGGTTAAAATATTGTTGTCGACCAGTATCTTTATAATATTTAAATTAAGGATAGGGTAAATTACACATAAGGTCAAATATGTAAAATTTATATTAGATTAGGTCACCCAATATCTTCTTCCCAAATCAGGTCACCTGATGTTAAGAATCCCCTTATAGTTCAAAATATTCACATTCATGCCATCGTATATATAAGCGAAAAAACTCTGCTCCTCTCATTTTTAGACCAAAACAAAAATTATCTCCCCTCATCAAACCCCAGCAGAGCAAAAACTCATCGAGCTCACCGCACTCCATTCACCTCTCCTTTAATGACGTTGTCGTTGCCCCACAGCCTCCTCTCTCATCTCAGTTGCAGCCTCCTTTCCCTCTCCCAATCCCTCACCACCATCAGCCAATCGATGCACCCGCAAGAAACTGCTCATCATCACTTGATGATGTTGCTCCTAAAAGCAACAACTTTACCAAAGTGACAGAGTTCTTCATCAAATACGCGGACCAGAAACCAGTTTTCAAACTTCACTTCGAGAGAGACTTAGCCAGTAGAGAAATAGAGGATCATGATGATGACTGGAATGACTAAACTACCTAGCGCATGGAACACGTACCGATTGACTGACTCTGATCCAATAGAGTCTGTATTACATAAGGATATATATGTCCCTCTCTACGCCGTAGCACAAAGATCTCTCTCTCTCTCTCTCTCTCTCTCTCTCTTCCATATTAGCCACAAAAAGTGCCTCCCGAAGCAACAAACTGCAGCTCATATAGGTAAAAGATTTAGTGTTGTCTGTGAGTAGTATGTAGTGTATTATGTACTAGTATGCAGTGTGCTCTGTAGTAGTTTGTAGTGTTGTCTGTGAGTAATATGTAGTGTGTTCTGTAGTAGTATGTAGTATTGTCTGTATTAGTATGTAGAATTGATGCGAGTAGTATTTAGAATTGATGTGAGTAGTATGCAACGTGGTCTGTAGTAGTATGCAGCGTGATTTGTAGTAGTATGTAAAATTGATGTGAGTAGTATGTAGTGTGTTCTATAGTTGTATGTAAAATTGATGTTAGTATGCATAATTGATGTGAGTAGTATATAGTGTGGTCTGTAGTAGTATGCATAATTTATGTGAGTAGTATATAATGTGGTCTGTAGTAGTATGTAGTGTAGTCTGCAGTAGTATTTTTGTTAGAAGATAGTAGTGTGTATGATGTGAGTAGTATGAAGTGTGTTAAGGCTTCGTGGAGTGGTTTTAAGATCAAGTTTCTTGTATGTTAACTGAGATTGATTTCTAACTGAGATTGATTTCTAATGTGAACACAAAATGATAAAGAATAAAAAAAGAAGCATCTGAAGAAGAAACACAAGAAGAAGAAGAAACTGAAATTGGAGAAGAAAGAGGAAGAGGAGAAGAAGTCAGAAAGCAACATAAGAGTAAGAAGAAGGAGAAGGAGAAGAAGAAGAAGGAGAAGAAGAAGAAGAAGAAGAAGAAGATGAAACACAAAGTCAGAAAACAATAGAAGAATAAGAAGAAGAAGAAGGAGAAGAAGAAGAAGAATATTTCGCCGAAATATTATTCTCACAGAAGCATATTTCGCCGGAATCTCTCTCTCGCTCTCGCTCGCTCCCTCCCTCTCTGCCGTTTTGGTTTTGAATTTGAAATCAACAGCTCCATTTTATTTTTCTGGGTGGTGTGCTGTATTGATCATCAAGTTAATATAAAATGACAAAATTGAAAATATAGAAAATATGAATAAAATAAAATGACATCAATTAGAATAAAAAATATAAATGATGACACCATAGCAGGACTGGTATGCATGGATACTAATAATTAAGGACAACCGCAGCAGTCCAGCTATTGACCACAGAGACCCATCAAACCAGTTGAAACCACTCGGCATGTGTAATTAGCAGCTTTAGCACCCAACATCAAACTAGAACACAGAATCAGCACCCCATATCAAGCTTGTTTTCACCCAACGCTATTTCAACATTTTTTATTTTATTAAACGAAAACGGCAGGTAATTAAACACATTAATGATTAGCCCCTTTACCCCTTTATGTTTTGGGACCTTTTGGTAGGACAGTTTGTTAAGAGTTGGGCAAGACGAGATTTGAGGGAATATTTAATTAAAGTAGCTGTTCATGCAAGTTCCTTTAACTAGATCAGAACCAAATGCTCTCAGCAAAGTATTGAAATCCCTGAGTGAGTCATGTCGTTACAGTTTCTGATGTACGCTGTTTATAGTATCATCCTGCAGTTCTTTATCTCTCTGGCTCTAGCGGAAGTGCATTACCAAGATTTTATAGTAAGTATCTGCTCCTTCATTTCTCACTTTCATCATATATTACCTTAATTCTCTTCAAGCATATATTCTAGACTGTTGTGTTCTTCATTCTAGCTTGATACTCATGGAATGATACATGAACTAGTTTATTTGCCTCTTGTTGATCGATATTTTGATTTGTTTACCAGGTTAAGGTGGTAAAACTACACTAGATTGTGCGAGTCGAAGTTCATGTTAGTAGTAAACGAGAGTTTTCCTGGTCCAGAACTACGAGCTCGAAAGGGGGATACAATTTTTATTTATGTTTACAATGAGGGATTTTATGGATTCACCGTTCATTGGCGAGTCCCTATTAATTTGCTTGTTGTACACTTTGATTGAATACTTAAACTTCACATTCTTAAAAATGCTGTGTCTTTTTTATGTTTGTATATGAATATGCAAATCGCTATGATGGTACAGGCACGGAGTAAAACAACCGAGAAATCCATGGTTTGATGGTCCGGAATATGTGACACAATGCCCAATCTCACCGGGAACAAATTTTACCTATCAAGTTCAGTTGACAACCGAAGAAGGAACTAGATGGTGGCATGCTCATAGTGACTGGACGAGAGCTAGCGTTCATGGCGCCATTGTGGTATTGCCCGCTCTTAATAAGACATTTCCATTTCCTGAGCCTCATGAAGAGGAGACCATTGTTCTTGGTACAATTACACACTCACCTAGACAATATGTTTAATATTCTAATATGTACTAGCAAAATATAAAAGTATATGTGCATTTATAAAAAGTTGACATTGATCCAATTGCAGGATCTTGGTATTTGGGAAATTTGAAGAGACTGGTTGACGACTGTATGGTGCCAGAAAATGCTTCCAACCTACCCCAAGCAGATGCGTACTTAATAAATGGCCAACCTGGAGATTTTGCTCTATGCTCCAACGGTAATCATATACATATTTTGGCTAATTAGGTAGTTCACCTAACTATTAAGCTAGGAACTAACATTAATGGACTTTCCATCTTCTAGATTCAACATATCGTCTCAGGGTGGACTATGGCATGACGTATCTTCTTCGAATACTGAACGCAAACATTGACGCAGAGATGTACTTTGCAATTGCTGAGCACAATATTACTGTAGTTGGCATGGACGGCTCCTATACCAAACCCATCGACGCAAGCTAGATAATGATAAGCCCTGGACAAACAATGGATGTGTTGCTCAACGCAAATAATTCCACTCAGGGGACCTATTACATGGTCACAAGAGAATACGTGAGTGCGACAATTGACAAAGTATTCAGCTATCTAAATGATGGTGTTGCAATCCTTGAATATATTGGTAACTCTACCTCTTTAGAAGCTCCTATATATCCCCAGCACCTTCCAATGTCCTTATCCCAAGAACCAGCTTATAACTTCCTCAAAAAAATTAGAAGCTTGCCCACCCCAGACTATCCTATAAATGTCCCAACAGAGAGTGACGTTACTAAGAGAATGTATGTAACAGCTTCGTCCAACTCTCTTTACTGTACTCAAGATTTAGGTCCCTCATGTGTCAACATATCTTTGGCAGCAAGCGTCAACAATATTAGTTGGGTCAATCCGACAGAATCTATCTTGCAAGCCTACTACAAGTAAGTTCCACACTTGCTTTAACTATGAATTACATGTACATATGCTTTAACCAACAATATTAGTTGGTTCTAAAAGGCGTTAGGGGGAATTAGACGGAGTTTAATATGTAATTAGGCGGTAATTAAGTTGATTATTTTATATATATATATAATTAATTATATATTTATATGATATATTATTCGATGAATAATAAAGAAAAAATTATGAAGAAATGTCATCAAAAATTCAAAATACAATGTCTCAAAAATAATGTCATCTCTATAATAACTCAATAATTTAAATCCAAATGAAAGCACACAAAAAAAAATTATGAATTAATGTAATTAAATTTCGTAAGTGTATTGGGCAATTATATGAATCCATGTTGAAAGCCCATTTAGCTGTTGATCTTTCTCCGCTGAGCATTTCGGTGAGCAGTTACAAAGTTTAGAATAGAAAGAGAGAGAGAGAGAGAGAGAGAGACCTATCCTACGTGTCAGACACACACCATATCCTCCAAATTGTTCTCCAACTTCTCTCGACCATAAGATGACATCACCAGGTCGACCCGTCCGTTCGACGAAGACGACGCTTACCTCGGCTACCGCTCCAAGTCTGTGGACGACATCTTCGCTACTAAAATGGTTCCATTAAAAAATCAATAATAATCTTGGTTCCTATATATCTTTCAACTAATTCAGCTCAAACCCATCTTTCAGTTCGGTTCACTCATCAACTAAACAGAAAGGCCAACAAAAAAGATCTAATCACTACAAGAAAAACTCACTTAGACGACGGAGAGTTTCCGTCGTCTAAGTGAGTTTTTCCGTCGTCTAAGTACTTAGACGACAGAATCTCCGTCGTCCAAGGTCCGTGCTCCAAGTGCTGTCGTCCAAGCACTTGGACGACGAAGAATTTAATCTCAGTCGTCCAAGTTCACTTGGACCGCAGACAATCTCCGTGGCCCAGGTGAGCACCTGGATGACGGAGATTAAGTTCTCCGTCGTCCAGGTACTCACCTGGGCCGCAGAGAAGCTAACAATCTCCGTGGCCCAGGTAAGCACCTGGACGACGGAGATTCAGTTCTCTGTCGTCCAAGTTCTCACCTGGGCCACGGAGATTGTTAGCTTCTCCGTGGCCCAGGTCATCACTTGGACGACGGAGATTCAGTTCTCCGTCGTCCAAGTGCCTATTTAATTTTTTTAAAAATTAAATTGTAATTAAATATTATTAATTTAATTTATTATTAATTTAATTTAAATAATGAAAAATGATAAAATTAATTAAATAAACTAAATTTTTAATATTACTTAATTATTAAATAATTAAAATTAATTTGTACATACACATCCAAAAAACCCATAAAAATGAAAATATTGTTCGAAATGCGGAAAGAAACGAGATAATTAATAAACTACTGCTAGCTAATTAACACACTGGAGGAGCAGATGCACCGCCGCATCCCCGCCTCCAGCCGGGTCGTCGTCGTCGCGGTATGGGTTCGGAGGAGGTTGACATACTTCTCGAGATTGTTGCATGAGGGCGATGAGTTGGGCTATTTGTGCTTGTTGCTCGTCAAGTCTTTGCCGTATGGATTGATTCTCCTCTCGTGCTAGTCGATTCTCCTCTCGTGCCAGTCGAGCCTCTTGAATGGCTGCTTCGACGGCCGCAACCTGAGTCCTTCTCCGCTGCCCCGAACCTCCCGTAGATGATGAGTCAGAGGTCGTCGACAAATCTCGAACCACCTTAGGCCCGAAGTGCCTAACCTCCTTGCCAGCTCTACGACCGTAGACCTCACCCGCGATTGCAATTTGGCTCTCCATGGATAGAGGAGGCAGGTCTTCCGGTGGCACATCTGGGAACGCAAGCTGAGTGTTAGCCAATTCTTCCTGTGCACGCTCTATCACCCTTGCGTACAAAAGAATAATTAATTTATTATAATGAAATAATATTTAAATAATAATTACTATAATTAAAAGCATATATATATCACTTATGCCGCATTGACTCGCTTCATTATCGAGCCCAGGCGTCATGTACGCGCTTATGCTTGCATCGAGATAAGGGTGTTTGGAGCCCTTATCCCTGTGCTCCTTGGCTATTTGAATGAGTTGCTTGGCGCCGGAAGTATTGTGTTTGTCCTTCTTCCCCCGGTTGGCTTTGTTGATACCGGAGAAATTCTGTTAGACAACATAATTAAATCATTAAAAAATTAATAAGTAACTAAAATTTAAATAATTCAATTATCTTAATTGAAATAAAAAAAGTAAATTAACACCTTAAATTCGTCATCGGCAAAGTGGTTACACAACCACTGCCACTCATCTTCTCTATCCCCACGCAGCTCTACGGGGGGAGGCACGGGACCGATAGTTTCGAAGTACTGATGGAGCCTGTACTTCCAATCTTTGTAGATGGAGTTGGCGGTTTGGTTGATATGCCTCAACATCGCCGGTGACGGATCCACCGCAAATTGTTTCTATCAGAAATAAATAGAAAATTATAATCGTATATATTATGAAATTATAATTAATATTAACAATATTATATAATAACTAAAATTGTACGTATTATGTACCGAAAGATCTTTGAAGACTTTCGCCTTCTCATCATCTGGCACCTCCCTCCAAGTAGGGGAATTAATTCGAACCCGGCTACGAACGATTGACCCTATGCTATGCGCCGAGAGACTTGCTAGCTTAGCTGTGGGAGGGCCACAGGTGAATTCGTCGTAGGGCAAGTCGATCTTTTTCCCGGTCGCCTTGCAAATTTTCTCCGCTTTGTCCCCTTTAACAAGACCCCGAGTCCTTTTCGGTTCTGGGTCAGTGGGGGCCCTCCTTTGCTTAAGGCAGGCGCTGTACATGATAGATTCAGCGGTCAAAGACGCCTGAGTACTTGCCGTTGAACCGGTACCGGGCGTCGGAGTTGAAAAGGGGTCGACGTCATCACCGCTGGAAATAAATGGGGCAGAGGGAATTTCCCCAAGAGGCGCCACCTCTGAACCAGATGAAGGGTCCGGATTGAGGGCGTCGTTGCCCTCCTGTTGAACCCAACCGACTTGGTCCGCCAAGCGGCGGAGCATGGCATCTTCTGCCTCCTGTTGGGCTTTCTTCTTGCCGGATGGAGCCATTTAAACCTAGGAGTACGTTGTTAAAATACCTACTTACCATAATAATTACAAGAGCAAAATTTACGCTAATTAAGTACGGTTAAGATTTAAATAGAGTACACTAGCTTGGCTTTTTGGGTCGTTCAATGGACGTGCGACCCGCGCGATAAAGTGTAAGTTTTCAATTAATCAGCCTTGGTTAAATCGAAAAACATGGTCAGTTAGGGATAGAGATAACGCGAGAGGCATGACTAATTTCGACAAAACACCTATTGGTGTCGTCTTTCTTAGATCCAAAACTTGTCACCAATCATAACCCGTTTCTAGACACCATGTCCGACATTCGGCCAATTTTTCGAAAATTTACACTCCCTCAAGTCCTTTGCAAATTCCGCTCTCAACCTCGTGTCCATAACTTCACTTAGGTTATGGTGTGCGGTGATGAAATCCACACATCACGAGGGGTTAAGGAGATAAGCTAGGAAAAGAGGCGCCATCTATTCCAAAGAGTGCGACTTAATAAACCAAGCCTATGTACTAAATTTAAATCGAACACGTACTACCATGCAATTTACTAGAAAATACACGTAATTATCAATTAATTAAAACAATAAATAATGACAATAATGAATTATTATTTATCATGCATTTAATAATAATTATTCATTTACCAATATAATTAATTATTATTAACAATAATTATTATTACTATTATTTAATTACAATAATTATTATTTACCAAATAACTATTATAATAACTAAATAATTAAATGATAACAACCAAATATTAATTAGAATAATTATAATAACTAAATGATTACTAAATATTAATAATAACCACTAAAAATTATTATAATTACTATAATGAATTATTTAAAACTAATTATTAAATTATATTTAGAAATTAATTAATTAAATAAAAATAATGTTAATAAGGTAAAAAATAGAAATTTACCTCGCCGGAGTAATCGGGAATATCGCCGGAGTTGAGTCGTCAGAAAGGAGGAACCACGCCGGAAAATTTGTCGTCGGAGCGTCGCCGGAGGAGAGGAGAGGAGGAGAGGAGAGGAGATGGAATGAGAAAAGGGGGGTGCTGTTCTATTTATAGGCTTACACTTAGACGACTGAGCACTATTTTCCGTCGTCCAAGTGAACTTGGACGACGGAAACAGTGTTTTCCGTCGTCTAAGTGACGGTTTAAAAAAATTTGAAGCGGCGCCAATTAATCGGCGGGACGTTTGGAACCGCCATAAATTTGGACGTAGACGACGGAGAATTGAATCTCCGTCGTCAAAGTGAAAATTCAAGCGGTGCCAAAAATTGAGGCGGTAAATCGAACCGCCATAGTTTTCGACTTGGACGACGGAGATGTCATTCTCCGTCGTCCAGGTGAAATTTACATTGAAAAAAAAATAAAAAATAAATTGAACCGCCATGGTAATTTGAACCTGGATGACGGAAATCGTCATTCTCCGTCGTCCAGGTTCAAATTACTTAAAAACAAATTTAAAAATTAATTCGCTAGGAATTTAGCGATCTGTCATTCGAGTGAAATAGTCGTACAATATCGATGAACCTGGACGACGGAGAATGACATCTCCGTCATCCAAGTGAAATTTACATTGAAAAAAAAATAAAAAAAAAATTGAACCGCCATGGTAATTTGAACCTGGATGACCGAAATCGTCATTCTCCGTCGTCCAGGTTCAAATTACTTAAAAAAAAATTTAAAAATTAATTCGCTAGGAATTTAGCGATCTGTCATTCGAGTGAAATAGTCGTACAATATCGATGAACACATCGTATATATGAACAGTTAAATTTGAACCGCCGAATAATTTTACGTCTTGAAAGTTGTTAAGTATCGACTAATCTTTACGACTTAAGTGTTCATGAGTAGAGGCTTATTTGTAGCAGAGTATTAACGAAATTGAATTTGGACAAAACAACCGTTGGATATGTGACGACCTGAACCAGAATCAGATGCGTATTCGGCACGATTCCCGAGATTGAGTTTAGTCGCGGTTTTTCGTTATATATGTGGTTTGCCGATTCTTTTCGCGACTATGTTTTCGGTCGAGAATTTTAGTTGAGTGTGTTCACAGAAGTTATAGAGTACGTGATTTCGAGCTCGAGGACGGTTTCGGAAGATTTTTCCGATAACCGAGGAATATTTTATGATTATTTGAATTTTCGGTTTCCGACGAGTTTATCCGATTGTTTCGAGCTTATCCGAATCGTGATGGTTATCCATTTCGAATCGTCGATCGACCCGATGCGCGAGTATAAATATCGGAATAGTCGAGAAATAGTCGAAAATGGCAGTTTTGAGCTTTGACTGACGTTGACCATCTGTTGACTTTCCAAATTTGGAAACTTACCGTTGACCCGTGAAGGAGGAGGACAACCCGTTTGAACTCGTCGGCCGACCCGACTTTTCCGGCCATCTCCGGCCAGGTTGTGGGTATATTTCGACTCACCTTGAGCTCCTCTTTCGTTTCATGTATGAGTTTATTGGAATTGATCACGGTTTGAGGGGTTTCGAAGTAAGGCCGATTTCGTTATGTCGCCGGTATCGGGAGGAGGTCCTCCGGCGAACCTTGGTGGTGGTGGATAAGGGGGTTCGACTCCCCTTGTCCTTAGGAGTCTAACCATGCATTTCAATTAGGTTTTGATTGAGTTTTTGTTGGACCCGAATGGGTGGCCGGAAACTGGGTTTCCGTTTAGTTTTGTTGTGTTTTGGAAGGGCTAGAGTTGGAATTGGCCTGGGTCCCAGTTATGGAAAGAGTTTGGCTGGTCAAGACCTTGTGATATGGAGTTTCTCTGCCGGAGAATCTCTCCATTGACTGCCGGCGGCGGTCAATGGCGGTCAACGGTGGAGAGTTGACTTTTTCAGATTTCGACGTTTTTAATGTCGTTTTTCTCGAAATCGTGCCCTGATTATTGTCCAGAGGTTTTCGGATTGATTTGGGTAGCCGATTTTTAGTCGAGGGTTTCGAGTGGAGATTTCGGGGATTCCGTTTATTGTTTTGTACTGCATTACATATTTCCGGGAACGGTTGGTTTCCGTGATTCAGTACGGAGTTGTGGACTATGATTTTGATCAGTTGTGTTTATTGAATATTCAGGAGAACGAGATCGAGGTCTGGATCGTGATCGTGCTTCTGGCGAGGGATCTTCCGCCGGGCCACGAGATTAGCGCGAGTGGGCATTTAGCTCACCTGTGAGTGGATAATTTCTTTTCATGGATTGTTTGCGAGTCTTTATATACGTTTTATGAACATGAGCATGCGTATTGAGATTACGGATTACATGAGCATGTGTTTTTACGATTATACGATTATACTTATACGGATATACGTATACGAGTATACATACACTTATATGTTGTTTATTGCATTTACATCGAACTGTTCATGATTTGGTTTACACAGAGTACAGTTTATATATGATGTTGTATCGATACACTTGCATCCCGGCTGATCCTCGAGGATGTGTGCCAGGGGAGGCTGTGTCTCCTGACCCGAGGTCTTTACCGGGGGGAGGCAGACCTCTGACCTGAGGCCTTTCTGGCTAGAGTCACGTGTGGGTCTGGGATCCCGTGATTCGGACTGTACTAGCACGGAGGTGTCCATGAGTGACCCCGTGGGATTTTTACTTGCATGCTCAGTACATTGGAGGAGTGTGAGTTTACCTCGCGTACTATACTATGTTTATTTACCTGGACTCGCATATGTTATTTTAAACATATATATCAACTGGTGAAAGACATTTATTTTTGTCCACTCACTCTAACAGTTTTCATGTCTTTCCCCTGGGCTTTTCGGTTTCCGTGCCCAGTTGCAGTTAAGGTTTGGTGTTTCACGTCGCGGTTTGGAGGCTAGTGATCTGAGCTACCTGTGTTTTCCAGTAGGTTCTTGTTTCGCCTACTGATGTATATGTTGTATATATTTTACACTAGAGGTCGCTCTGATACATTCTGATACGTGTTTATACGAATTTTCACGGATATACTATATATAGTACAGTATGTTTACTGTTATTACTTATATTATGATGTTGAGAAATCCGGATGGGATTGGTGCCCACGGTTTGGCTTTTGTGGCATAGGACGAAGTGTTATTTTCTGGGTGCAAGTTTATGCAATTCCACGATAGTAACGAAACTCTGCCGAAATTTTGAAAAATTTTTGTTGGTTCGTATTTTCGGAAGGGGTTCGATTCCAATTTAGGTAACTGAATCGGGGTTGGGTCCTTTCAGCTTGGTATCAGAGCATTAGGTTGTCAGATTCTGTAGACTCTTGTAGTTGTGACGCTTTGGATATTTGAGTTTGTACAGCATGACTAGAGTGATGACCCGACTAGCCAGCGGTACTCATCAATACTTCGGATGTTGTGTATTCTCAAATATCTGCGGTTTCATGATTGCGTTCTTTCTGCTTGTACCTAATGCTTGTCTTGTATCAGTAGGATGCCTCCTCGACGTGGTCCCCGTGTTGATCGGGATGAGGATCCTGATGAGGATCGCCGAACGCGCGACTTGTTGATGCGAGTGCTGCTTTTGGAAGAGCGTTTTGACCCTGTGGTCAAGGCTCGCACTGCGGGTGCTACTGTGTTTTCGGGTTCAGTTGATCCAGAGATATGTGAGGCATGGTTGGTTCAGATTGAACGTGTTTGTGAGCGTCTACAGTTTACTCCTGAGCAGATGACAGTAGCCGCAGTTGGTTTACTTGAGGGTGATGCATACTTTTGGTGGGTTAGCACCGACAGAGTTCTAGCTGACACTTCGTGGACATTGTTCCGTGATCTGTTTATGCGGAGATAATGTGACGACCCGAAACAGATTGAGCAGTGTCATCAGCTGGGTCCGACAGATTATGAGTTAATAGCGGATTTCCGATAATGGATTTACTCGCCTGGTTTCTTAACGACTTAATTATTGGCCGAGAATTTGGGCTGAGTCTCTTCTCGAGAGTCGTACGTATGATTTCGAGTTCGTGGACGGTTCCGGATCGTTATTTGGACGACCGAGGAATTAATTATGAATATTTGAAGTTTCGACGGAAACGGATTTAAATGGCAGGTTTGTTAGCGACTAAATTACCGGACAAGAATTTGGTTTCGGTTCCTTCACGGAACATGTTGAGAATTTAATTTCGAGCTCGTGGGAACTTCCGGAGTATTATTCTGAGTTACAAAGATTTAGTTGCGAATATTTTCGATTATTGATTGTTTAGTCGATTTAAGTATATGTGGTGTGAACCATTGACTTTTTATCCGATTGGCCGATGTGTTTGAATTTGGGTGATTATTAAAGAATATGTCGAGATGAGTTTGTAGCCGCGAGAATTATCGGAATCGGAATTACGACGAGATAGTTACGGGTGTTCAAAGTTCGTCGAATTGGATAATTATGAGGTTTCCTAATTGGGAAAGTCTATAAATAGCTGTTTCCCCGTTGGGAAAGTCAAAGACTGAAATAGTAAGTTGACTGGATGACTTTGTTTGACCGTGGAGGAGGAGCATGGCGCGACGGTGGCTCGGCTTCGCCGGCGGCGAGCTTGCTCCGGCCACCTCTGGCCTCGGGCTTAGGCCCATTCACTTCGCCTTGGAGCCCTCGACATGTTCCCGGCCACCACGCATGATGTAGCTCGCCGGAAAAGGAGGAAAATCCGGCCAAAATGGAGGAAGAATTTGTGATTTCGGGTTCCATGATTTAGACCGAATTGAGCTGAAATTTTGGGTAGGCTTTGTAGCTCTCATCCTCTTGAAGCTACCATGTAAGTTTGAAGTTCTAATTTTGATTGTGGATGGAGAATTTTGGATTGGAAAATTTGGTACCAATTCGGTTTTGTGTGAAATTGAGCAGGTTAGAGTGAGAATTGGCCTTTGTGGTAGTTGATAAAGTTGCTCAGTAGGTGTTTTTGAGTGGAATAGGGGTTGCTCCGCCGTGAAATTCTCCGGCCAGTGGCGGCGCCGCCGTGGGCGGCGGTCAACGGCGGTCAATGTTGACTTTTTGGGATTTTCGACAAGTTGCATGTCATTTGACTCAAAATCGCACCCCGATCGCAGTGGGGAGGTTCGTTTCTCGATTTGAGCATCCGAACATACAGCGAGGTATTGAGGTGTAATTTCTGGATTTCTGACAGTTTGTCGTAATCAGATTACGTGTTTCCGAGAACGGTGGTTTCTCGTGATTTGTTTTGAATTGTCGAATTATGATATTGAGAAATGGTTATTGTGAATATTCAGGGGTTCGTGATCGTTCTTTTGGCGAGGGACTTTCCCCCGGATCACGGGTTAACTCGTATCGCGTTACGCCAGTCTGTGAGTGGACAATTTATTTTCACGGATTGATTGCGAGTCTTTTATATACGTTTTACGAACTTGAGCATGCAGCTTGATTATGGTTTTACGAGCATGAGATTATGATTATTATGAGCATGTGTTATACGAATATGCTGATATAAGTATATATTTTTACGTATATACACTTATTTGATGTTATGTGTCCACGTGTGGCCCCGTGAGATTTTTATGCATGCTCTGTACGCGTGAGGAGTTAGAGTCTCCCTCGTGTATATGTATACGTGAGGAGTTAGAGTCTCCCTCGTGTACCATTTGATTATTTATATTTTCGACTCGCATGTGTTTTTATAATATATATTACTTGGTGAAAGACATTTATTTTCGTCCACTCACTCTAACGATTTTCATGTCTTTCCCTTGGGTTTTTCGGTTTCCGTGCCCAGTTTGCAGTTCAGGCTCTGGTGTCGCCCGTCGTGGTCGGAGGCATAGTGCTCGAGCTGCCTTGTTTCTTCCAGTAGGTTTATTGTTCTACCTACTGTGGTATATTTATATGTTTATACATTAGAGGTCGCTCTGAGAAATCTGTTGTTATTGTTATACGATTTTACACCGGATTTCAGTAAAGTACTATTATATTTATTGTTTTACTTTACTGTTGATATATTGAGAAATCCGGATGGAATTGGTGCCCACGGTTTGCTTTTTGTGGCATAGGATGAACTGTATTTTCTGTGTGCAGGTTATGGTAATTCCACGTTAGTAGCGAAACTCTGCCAAAATTTCTACAGTTTTTGTTGGTTCGTGTTTTCGAGGGGGTTCAATTCCGGTTTAGGCAACTAAATCGGGGTTGGGTCCTTTCAGCTTGGTATCAGAGCATTAGGTTATAGGTTCTGTAGACTTCTGTAGTCATGTTTACTAAGGATATTTGAGAATGTACAGCATGTCTGGAATGGTGACCCGACCGGCCGGCGGATACTCATCAATATTCCGGGTGTTGTATACTTTCATATATTCGAAGTTCTATGATTACGTTCCACTTGTTGTGAACGATATTTTATTCATTAGGATGCCTCCTGACGTGCTTTCTGTGTCGGTACGGTTGTGGATCCTATTGAGGATCATTCGACGCGTGAATTGCCAGAGAACTGTGGATTTGGATGAGTATTCAGAGTTCAGAGAATTGTGTGGCACGGTTTGCCTAGTTGTGTGTGTATGAGCGTCTACATGTTGCCTCAGAGCTTAGATTTGTGGCAGTGATGTTTGCCTGAGTTAGATCATTGTATTTGGTGGGCTGATATTGTGTGAGTTCCGGTTGCGACTCCATGGCCTACATTCAGAGTGTTGTTTATACGGTAATGGTTTTATCAGGCTACCCAGCATTCGAATGTGGAGTGTTTACCCACCTGAGGCAGAGATGCATTGTCTACATGTTTGTTTCCGTTTGTACGTGTTATGTGGCTTCAGAGGAAGCAGTGTACGAGGTTCGAGACGATTTTGAACCTGAGCATCAGAGAGATTCTGATTGATGTGCCTCGAGACATCCATGAGGAGCTTAATGTGCTGTACTCAGTGGCGAGGCTGTCGAGAAGGAAAGGTGTACGCGGTTTTCGATGTGATGGTTTAAGGAAAGTGGACTTAGTTGAGATTTTGATAAGGTTGAGTTCTGACACTTCGGGATCAGTGACTTCATCAGGCTGTGGTCTTTCCGATATTGTTGAGGGCCATCAGATCAGGCAGAGGATCCGTTTGACAATGGCGGAGACCGCAGAGTAGCGGATTTACTCCTGTGGCATGAGTTTGGGTGATCGTTGATGATCCTTTCACGCAACAGGTGTTGTGGTGATTTGTGTTCGAGGAGTGCTTTCAGTTGCCATTGTGGTGGCCAGGAGGGTCACGTTACGAGGGAGAGCCCTCAACCATCTGTTGTAGCGGTTCAGTACCCTGAGTTATGAGGAGATCCTCATGTTGTTCCTGCAGTCTGATCAATGTACCATTTTGACGAGTTAATCAGCTATGTTGCAATTGATGTGGGCGGCTAGTTGGGCATGTTGGAGTTCGTGCTATGACCTTGATTGAGGACAGACTTTTCTCCGAGGTTACTGTTACTTGATGTTCATGGCTATTGTACCTGCATTTCCACTTCCGAGGTTTTAGTGAGTGTTGCGCCCATCCGGAGGTTGCGAGATCCTTGTCGGAGGATATGGCTTAGTCGTGGATCTGTTATAGCTGGACATTGTGGTTTTGGTGTGATTGTTAGTATAGACTTACAGACGACGCATTTGGTTGTGTTCGAGTGCCTCGAGAGGGAGGTTGTGTTTCGACGATCAAGATTTCCCCGAGATACTGTTTTGCGGTGATGGTCGAGCGGATGGTGGAGACGAGTTGTGTTGTTGCCTAGCTTATGTTGTGGATACTTCGGTTGCTATACCCGACATTGGTGATATTGAGGAGGTTCCCGAGTTTCTAGGTGTTGTTCCGGAGGAGTTTCCAGGTGTTCCTCCAGATCGGGAGACTGACTACTCCATTGAGCTTGTATTGGGCGCTAGACTCATTTACCGACGTCTTGTCGTTCGGAGCCAGCGGAGCTGATAGAGCTACAGTTTCAACTCCAGGAGTTGCTGGAGGAGATTTCATGCGACCCCGCGTGTTTGCGTGGTGTGCTCTTGCATTGTTTGTACGGATGTTGGATGATTCGATGTGGTGGTGCATTGACTACCAGAAGCTTGATTTGCTTCAGAGGAGAGTGGGTATCCTTCGCTTCAGATTGACGATTGGTTTGATCAGCTTGTGAGAGCTTCAGCCTTTTCCAAAATTGATTTTGGGTCCGGATACCATCAGTTGAGGTTTGATGAGTCAGATGTGTTTGGACAGCTTTCGTATCTCGATGTGGGCATCCGGACTTCTTGGTCACGCTATTGGTTGACCAATGCCCCGTAGATCGTGTGGACTTGATGGACCAGGTGTTCAGACAGTTTCTGGACGAGTTTGCGGTCATGTTCGTTGGCAATATCTTGATTTACTCTAGGAGTGTGGGCCAGCACCTGAAGCAATTGTGAGCGGTTTTGCGGACTTCGCGAGATGATCAGCTATTTGCAAAGTTCAGCCACTGTGAGTTTTGGCCGATTAGCGTAACGATTTTGAGCTGTGTGATGCTAGCCGAGGGAGTTAGCATGGATCCTGACCAGTTAGAAGTCGTATCGATTTAGGGATTGCCCTACCATGGTACCAGAGATCGGGAGTCTCTTGGGTTTAGCAGGCTACTATCGGTGTATTGTGCAGGATTTTCCCGGATTGCCACTCTACTTTCCGGATTGACAAAGAAGGTGTCAAATTCGAGTGGTTAGATGCACGCGAGGAGAGTTACTTACTCCTGCAGGATGGTTGACCGTTGCTTCGGTTTTGATCTTACCTAACGATCGCGACGAGTTCGTGGGTTATAGCGATGCATCGAGGTTTGGATTTGGTTGTATATTGATGCTGTGTAGTAGAGCGGTGGCTCATGGTTCCAGGCAGTGGAAACTTTATGAGGCTACGTATCCTATGTTTGATTTGGGTGTAGTTGTCCTTATGTTAGCATCGAAGAGTTCAGTACACTACAGCTATGGCGTGCAGCGTGATGTAGGACGGGCACTGATCACTTGAGTTTCATCCACTTGCAATTTCGACCAGATTTGAGCTTGAGGCAGTGTAGATGGATGGGGTTGACTAATGACTATGGCTGCACCTTTAAGTTTGTTCGGGAAAGGTTAGAGATTGAACTGTGACTATCCATTCGGAATGTTGTTACTGATGCATTCAGTCGAGAGTCCACATTTCAGTATTACATGTGTGTGTGTGGCTCGAGCTTCCGTGTTAGCCGAGTTGCGAGTTTCGGAAGCTGAGATTGAGTGAGATGATGTTGAAGCTCATTGTTTTGCGTGCGGTTGGCGCTAGTCATGCAGAGACGTATCAGATACTTTGATTTTACTACTTGTAACGCAATCCACAGAGCAATGTAGCAGCTTGAGTGTGCAGATGCCACATTCGTTGACTGGCGATGGCTAGGAGGCAGAGATTTGTCGAGATGTGTCAGCCATTTGAGCTTTTCGGTTAGATGTGGCGTTTGTTACTGTGATTGTGTGTGTTTGTATGCACTTTGGTTTGTGGTACCAGTTGTCAGGCCATTGTGGACCGTTTGATGAACTTAGTACATATCCTTGTGCTTTTCGGAGAGGATTTCAGTGGCAAGCTAGCATGGCTGTGTTTGATGGAGGTTGTCCATCTACGTGGGGTACTTGTGTCCTAGTTCGCTGATCGAGGTAATCAGCTACAACTGTGTGTTGGCGAGCTTTGCAGCGAGTATTGGGGACCAGATTACGAGTTAGTGCCGGTTCTTACCCTCAGATTGGCGAGTGATCTTCGAGGACTATTTAGGCCTTGGAGGGCATGTTGTGGACCTCGGTATTGTAGTTCCGGAGGATTCGGAACCAGCAGTTTCTCTTGTTTGTGATTGCTTGCAGTATCAGTTTATCGACCACTATGATTTTGACATTGCTTGATGTCGTTTTGAGGAACGATGTTGTACTCCATTGTGCTTGAATGAGTTTGGTTTGAGTTCGAGTTGACATTTGATTCAGATTTTGTGGAATATGTTACCACAGACTGTCAGATTAGCGGAAACAGGATGATAATTGCTTGAGTTCGAGGTTTGTGCTGTGTTGATGTGTGTAGTTGGAGTTGTGATTTACCATGTTGTTTTGATCCGTATGTAGTCATAGGCGAGTTTGTGTTGTGCCGTATAGTTCGGCGTCGCCTATATTGTTGGCTTTGTGTGTGTTGTGTTCCGTGTTGTGGAACTATGTCTCAGGTTTATTACGTGTTGTGTACCCTACTTGTTCCTTATGCAGGAACAGTTGGCGATTGTGTGAGCCAGTTCAGATTTGAGATTTGAGGGTACAGGGATTTCAGCACGGAGCTATCTCCTATTGTGGAGTCAGTTGTCAGAGTTGTTCAAATGACGTAGCCACTGGGCAGTTGAGCAGTACGCAGAGGCAGTGCTCCTACTTTTAGTCGGCAGATTTGGAAATTTCGAGGTCAAATTTTTTTTAAGAGGGGTGGATTTGTGACGACCAGAAACATATTCAACAGTGTCATCAGCTGGGTCCGACAGATTATGAGTGAATAGTGGATTTCCGATAATGGATTTACTCGCCTGGTTTCTTAACGATTTAATTATTGGCCGAGAATTTGGGCTGGGTCTCTTCTCGAGAGTCGTTGTACGTGTGATTTCGAGTTTGTGGGCGGTTCCGGATCGTTATTTGGACGACCGAGGAATTAATTATGAATATTTGAAGTTTCGACGGAAACGGATTTAAATGGCAGGTTTGTTAGCGACTAAATTACCAGACGAGAATTTGGTTTCGGTTCCTTCACGGAAGTTGTTGAGAATTTAATTTCAAGCTCATGGGAACTTCCGGAGTATTATTCTGAGTTACGAAGATTTAGTTGCGAATATTTCCGATTATTGATTGTTTAGTCGATTTAAGTATGTGTGGTGTGAACCGTTGACTTTTTATCCGATTGGCCGATGTGTTTGACTTCGGGTGATTATTGAAGAATATGTCGAGATGAGTTTGTAGCCGTGAGAATTATCGGAATCAGAATTATGACGAGAAAGTTACGGGTGTTCAAAGTTCGTCGAAAAATTATGAGGTTTCCTAATTGGGAAAGTCTATAATTAGCAGTTTCCCCTTTGGGAAAGTCAAAGACTGAAATAGTAAGTTGACTGGTTGACTTTGTTTGACCGTGGAGGAGGAGCTTGGCGCGACGATGGCTGGGCCTCGCCGGCGGCGAGCTTGCTCCGGCCACCTCCGGCCTCGGGCTTAGGCCCATTCTCTTCGCCGTGGAGCCCTCGACATGTTCCCGGTCACCACGCACGATGTAGCTCGCCGGAAAAGGAGGAAAATCTGGCCAAAATGGAGGAAGAATTTGTGATTTCGGGTTCCATGATTTAGACCGAATTGAGCTGAAATTTTGGGTGGGCTTTGTAGCTCTCATCCTCTTGAAGCTACCATGTAAATTTGAAGTTCTAATTTTGATTGTGGATGGAGAATTTTGGATTGGAAAATTTGGTACGAATTCGGTTTTGTGTGAAATTGAGCAGGTTAGAGTGAGAATTGGCCTTTGTGGTAGTTGACAAAGTTGCTCAGTGGGTGTTTTTGAGTGGAATAGGGGTTGCTCCGCCGTGAAATTCTCCGGTCAGTGGCGGCGCCGCCGCGGGCGGCAGTCAACGCGACGGTCAACGACGGTCAATGTTGACTTTTTGGGATTTTCGACAAGTTGCATGTCATTTGACTCGAAATCGCGCGCCGATCGCAGTGGGGAGGTTCGTTTCTCGATTTGAGCATCCGAACTTATAGCGAGGTATTGAGGTGTAATTTCTGGATTTCCGACAGTTTGTCGTAATCAGATTACGTGTTTCCGAGAACGGTGGTTTCTCGTGATTTGTTTTGAATTGTCGAATTATGATATTGAGAAATGGTTATTGTGAATATTCAGGGGTTCGTGATCGTTCTTTTGGCGAGGGACTTTCCGCCGGATCACGGGTTAACGCGTATCGCGTTATGCCAGTCTGTGAGTGGACAATTTATTTTCACGGATTGATTGCGAGTGTTTTATATACGTTTTATGAACTTGAGCATGCAGCTTGATTATGGTTTTACGAGCATGAGATTATGATTATTATGAGCATGTGTTATACGAATATGCTGATATAAGTATATATTTTTACGTATATACACTTATTTGATGTTATGTGTCCGCGTGTGGCCCCGCGAGATTTTTATGCATGCTCTATACGCGTGAGGAGTTAGAGTCTCCCTCGTGTATATGTATACGTGAGGAGTTAGAGTCTCCCTCGTGTTTGCATACGTGAGGAGTTAGAGTCTCCCTCGTGTACTCGGACGCGTGAGGAGTTAGAGTCTCCCTCGTGTACCATTTGATTATTTATACTTTCGACTCGCATGTGTTTTTATAATATATATTACTTGGTGAAAGACATTTATTTTCGTCCACTCACTCTAACGATTTTCATGTCTTTCCCCTGGGTTTTTCGGTTTCCGTGCCTAGTTTGCAGTTCAGGCTCTGGTGTCGCACGTCGTGGTCGGAGGCATAGTGCTTGAGCTACCTTGTTTCTTCCAGTAGGTTTATTGTTCTACCTACTGTGGTATATTTATATGTTTATACATTAGAGGTCGCTCTGAGAAATCTGTTGTTATTGTTATACGATTTTACTCCGGATTTCAGTAAAGTACTATTATATTTATTGTTTTACTTTACTGTTGATATATTGAGAAATCCGGATGGGATTGGTGCCCACGGTTTGCTTTTTGTGGCATAGGATGGAGTGTATTTTCTGCGTGCAGGTTATGGTAATTCCACGCTAGGAGCGAAACTCTGCCAAAATTTCTACGGTTTTTGTTGGTTCGTGTTTTCGAGGGGGTTCAATTCCGGTTTAGGCAACTAAATCGGGGTTGGGTCCTTTCATATACTTTAATCAGGCTACCCAGCAGCGCAAGTACGAGGAGTTTACGAACTTGAGGCAGGGCAGTTTGTCTGTACTTGAGTATCGGGATCAGTTTACCCGTTTGTCTCATTTTGAGCGGGATATGGTGGCTACAGTGGAAGCCAAGTGTCGCAGGTTTGAGCTGGGATTGAATCTAAATATCAAGGCTACCTTGACTACGATGCCTCGGAACAACTTTGATGAGTTTGTTAGTGCTGCACTCCGAGGCGAGGATATTGAGCAGGAGAGACAGCAGAGGTACCCGCCGAGACGATTTGAGGAAGGTGGACCGAGTCAGGGGCCTTCGAAGAGGCAGAGTTCTGATACTTTCGGTTCAGCTTCATCCTCAGGCGGTGGATCTTATCGCCCACCAGTTGGCATGTCGAGGCAGAGATTAAGAAGGTGGAGAGATCGACCGCAGCGACCACAGGATAGTGGGAGTTCCAGCGGTTCTAGTTATCCGCGGAGGACTGGGGGCATGTTTGCTGTACCGCGGGAGTACCCATTGTGCAGTTTCTGCAACAGGCATCACCTTGGACCGTGTCAGCGAGGCCCTGTCACTTGTTTTCGTTATGGCCAGGTGGGTCACTACGCGAGGGAGTGTCCTCAGTTGTATGGTGGTGATGGACAGGCGGCCCAGAGTTCCGGAGTTGAGCGAGGTGCCACTTCGGGAGCCCGACTAGCCGGACAGGCGAGGGTTCATGCTATGACTCTACGTGAGGGCAGAGCATCACCGGAGGTCGTTATCAGTACGTTACATGTTTTTGGTATTCCAGTAGTTGCATTGTTAGATCCAGGTGCCACACATTCATTCATATCATTTAGATTGTCATCATTAGCTACGGTACCTGCATCTCCACTTCCGGGGTTGTGGAGAGTGTTGTACCCGTCAGGTGAGGTTGTGAGCATCGGTTGGGTTTACCGAGATTGTGAGGTGTTTATTGAGGTTGTTTCCGAGTTTCCGGATGTGTTTCCAGCGGAGTTACCTGGTATACCCTCTATACGGGAGATTGACTTTAATATTGAGTTGTTGCCGGGTACAGGACCGATTTCCCAGACACCGTACCGGATGGCGCCAGCGGAGTTGAAGGAGTTGCAGATTCAGCTCCAGGAGTTGTTAGAGAAGGGATTCATTCGACCGAGTGTTCCTCCGTGGGGTGCTTCGGTGTTGTTTGTGCGGAAGAAGGATGGGTCCATGCGTTTGTCCATAGACTATCGGAAGCTGAATCAGATTACAGTGAGGAACAAGTATCCGTTGCCGCGGATTGACGACTTGTTCGATCAGCTTAAGGGAGCATCAGTCTTTTCGAAGATTGACCTCCGATCCGGATATCACCAGTTGAGGATCCGTGACTCTGATGTTGCCAGGACGGCATTTAGGACGCGGTATGGGCACTATGAGTTTTTGGTTATGCCGTTTGGGTTGACCAACGCCCCCGCAGCTTTCATGGACTTGATGAATCGGGTGTTCAGACGGTTCCTGGACAAGTTTGTGATTGTATTCATTGACGATATTTTGATTTATTCCAGGAGCGTGGGTCAGCACAAGAAGCACTTGCGAGCAGTGTTGCGGACTTTGCGGGACCATCAGTTGTTCGCGAAGTTTAGCAAGTGCGAGTTCTGGTTGGATAGTGTGAAGTTTCTGGGCCACGTGATTTCGGCTGAGGGAGTCAGTGTTGATCCTGACAAGATCGAGGCCGTGCTGAACTGGAGTAGACCCACTACTGTGCCGGAGATTCGGAGTTTCTTGGGGTAAGCAGGTTATTACCGACGGTTTGTACAAGATTTCTCCCAGATTGCTACACCACTGACCAGATTGACGAAGAAAGGCGTCAAGTTTGAGTAGTCTGATGCATGCGAGGAGAGTTACTTGCTCCTGAAGGAGAGATTGACTACCGCACCGGTTCTGACATTGCCAGACGATAGTGGTGAGTTTGTTGTGTACAGCGATGCGTCGAAGTTGGGGCTTGGCTGCGTGTTGATGTAGAATGGTAGAGTTGTGGCATATGGTTCCAGGCAGCTGAAACCACATGAGGTCAACTATCCGACGCATGATTTAGAGTTAGCCGTTATCGTGTTAGCGTTGAAGAGTTGGAGGCATTATTTGTATGGTGCTCAGTGTAAGATTTACACTGATCACAAGAGTCTCACCTACTTGCGGACGCAGCCGGATCTGAACATGAGGCAGCGCCGATGGATGGAGTTGATCAACGATTACGATTGCACGTTTGAGTACCATCCGGGGAAGGCCAATGTTGTAGCTGATGCACTTAGCCGGAAATCTGGAGCCTCGTTGTT
The DNA here is from genome assembly GCA_946800695.1 of Geum urbanum. NCBI lineage: Eukaryota > Viridiplantae > Streptophyta > Magnoliopsida > Rosales > Rosaceae > Geum > Geum urbanum. The sequence goes on along the minus strand of OX327003.1, from coordinate 18,773,866 downwards.
TCACATGTGTGTGGCCAGAGTGTCGATGTTAGCCGAGCTTCGGGTTATAGGTGCGGTGTTCGGGTATGATGATGAGGGAGCTTTGTTGGCCAGCTTTCAGGTTCGACCCGTATTGGTTGATCAGGTACAGGAGGCTCAGGATTCAGATCCTTACTTACTGGGCAAGAAGACCATGATACAGAATGGTGTGCCTACAGAGTTCCGATTGAGTGACGACGATACGTTGTTCTTAAGAGGCAGGTTATGCGTGCCCAGAGATGAGAGCTTGAAGAAGGAGATTCTAGATGAGGCCCACAGTTCAGCGTATGCGATGCATCCCGGAGGTACGAAGATGTTTCGTACACTTCGAGCCTACTATTGGTGGCGCAACATGAAGCGGGAGATTGCCGAGTACATGAGTCGATGTTTGATCTGTCAGCAAGTGAAGGCGAAGAGGCAGAAACCTACAGAGAAACTATAGCCACTTGAGATTCTGATTTGGAAGTGGGAGCACATTACGATGGATTTCGTCTACCAGTTGTCGCGTACTTCGGCGGGCAACACTGGTATTTGGGTTATTGTTGACCGATTGACGAAATCTGCACACTTTCTTGCACTTCCGGGGAAGATTTCAGTGGGCAGATTGGCCAAGTTGTACTTGTCTGAGATTGTTTGCTTGCATGGTGTGCCTGTGTTGATTGTTTCTGACCGAGATAGTCAGTTCACTTCTGAGTTTTGGCAGGCATTGCAGCGAGCTTTGGGCACGAGATTGCGGTTCAGTATAGCTTTCCATCCTCAGACTGACGAGCAGTCCGAGCGGACCATTCAGACTCTTGAGGATATGCTGAGATCATGTGTGTTGCAGTTTCGAGGAAACTGGGATCAACAGTTACATTTGATAGAGTTCGCCTAGAACAACAGCTATCAGACCAGTATTGAGATGGCACCGTACGAGGCTCTGTACGGGAACCAGTGTCGCACTCCATTGTGTTGGAGTGAGGTGGGCGAGCGTTGGCTTATTGGTCCTGATTTGGTGAAAACTACGATGGAGGTCATCCAGGTTATCCGGGATCGATTGAAGATCACCTAGGATCGGCAGAAGAGTTACGCGGATGTGAGGAGGAAGAGTTTAGAGTTCGAGGTTGGTGATTGGGTCTTTCTGAAACTATCTCCATGGAGGGGAGTTGTGCGTTTCGGCAAGCGTGGCAAGCTTCGACCACGATACATTGGTCCGTGTGAGATTACGGAGAGGGTTGGAGCTGTTGCTTACAGACTTGAGTTACCAGCTGAGATGGCTCGTGTACATGATGTCTTCCATGTTTTGATGTTGCGAAAGTACATCTCAGATCCTTCACATGTGTTAGCCCCACAGCAGTTGCCGATTAGAGAGGATTTCACGTATGTAGAGGAGCCAATGCAGATTCTCGATTGTCGTGAGCAGGAGTTGAGGCACCGTGTGATCCCGCTAGTGAAGGTCTTGTGGCAGAACCACTCAGTTGAGGAGGCCACCTAGGAGATTGAGCAGCGTATGCGGGAGCAGTATCCTCATCTGTTCACTTAACAGGTAAGTAAATTTCGAGGTCGAAATTTCTTTAAGGGGGGTAGATTTGTGACGACCCGAACCAGAATCAGATGCGTATTCGGCACGATTCTCGAGATTTAGTTTAGTCGCGGTTTTTCGTTATATATGTGGTTTGCCAATTCTTTTCGCGACTATGTTTTCAGTCGAGAATTTGAGTTGAGTGTGTTCATGGAAGTTGTAGAGTACGTGATTTCGACGTCGAGGGTGGTTCCAGAAGATTTTTCCGATAACCGAGGAATATTTTTTGATTATTTGAAGTTTCGGTTTCCGACGAGTTTATCCGATTGTTTCGAGCTTATCCGAATCGTGATGGTTATCCATTTCGAATCGTCGATCGACCCAAGGCGCGAGTATAAATATCGGAATAGTCGAGAAATAGTCGAAAATGGCAGTTTTGAGCTTTGACTGACGTTGACCATCTATTGACTTTCCAAATTTGGAAACTTACCGTTGACCCGTGAAGGAGGAGGACGACCCGTTTGAACTCGTCGGCCGACCCGACTTTTCCGGCCATCTCCGGCCAAGCTGTGGGTATATTTCGACTCACCTTGAGCTCCTCTTTCGTTATGTCGCCGGTATGGGGAGGAGGTCCTCCGACGAACCTTGGTGGTTGTGGATAAGGGGGTTCGACTCCCCTTGTCCTTGGGAGTCTAACCATGCATTTCAATTAGCTTTTGATTGAGTTTTTGTTGGACCTGAATGGGTGGCCGGAAACTGGGTTTCCGTTTAGTTTTGTTATGTTTTGGAAGGGCTAGAGTTGGAATTGGCCTGGGTGCCAGTTGGAATCTCTCCGTTGACTGTGCGCCGCCGCCGGCGGCGGCGGTCAACGGTGGAGAGTTGACTTTTTCAGATTTCCACGTTTTTAATGTCGTTTTTCTCGAAATCGTGCCCTGATTATCGTTCAGAGGTTTTCAGATTGATTTGGGTAGCCGATTTTCAGTCGAGGGTTTCGAGTGGAGATTTCGGGGATTTCGTTTATTGTTTTGTACTGCATTACATATTTCCGGGAACGGTTGGTTTCCGTGATTCATTACGGAGTTGTGGACTATGATTTTGATCAGTTGTGTTTATTGAATATTCTGGAGATCGAGATCGAGGTCTGGATCGTGATCGTGCTTCTGGCGAGGGATTTTCCGTCTGGCCACGAGATTAGCGCGAGTTTGCATTTTGCTCACCTGTGAGTGGACAATTTCTTTTCACGGATTGTTTGCGAGTCTTTATATACGTTTTATGAACTTGAGCATGCGTTTTGAGATTACGGATTACTTGAGCATGTGTTTTTACGATTATACGATTATACTTATACGGATATATGTATACGAGTATACATACACTTATATGTTGTTTATTGCATTTGCATCGAACTGTTCATGATTTGGTTTACACAGAGTACAGTTTATATATGATGTTGTATCGATGCACTTGCATCCCGGCTGATCCCCGAGGATGTGTGCCAGGGGAGGCTGTGTCTCCTGACCTGAGGTCTTTACCGTGTGGAGGCAGACCTGACCTGGGGCCTTTCTGGCTAGAGTCACGTGTGGGTCTGGGATCCCGTGATTCGGACTGTACTAGCACGGAGGTGTCCATGAGTGACCCCGTGGGATTTTTACTTGCATGCTCAGTACGCTGGAGGAGTGTGAGTTTACCTCGCGTACTATACTATGTTTATTTACGTGGACTCACATATGTTATTTTAAACATATATATCAACTGGTGAAAGACATTTATTTTCGTCCACTCACTCTAACAGTTTTCATGTCTTTCCACTGGGCTTTTCGGTTTCCGTGCCCAGTTGCAGTTCAAGTTTGGTGTTTCACGTCACGGTTTGGAGGCTAGTGATCTGAGCTACCTGTGTTTTCCAGTAGGTTCTTGTTTCGCCTACTGATGTATTTGTTGTATATATTTTACACTAGAGGTCGCTCGGATACATTCTGATACATGTTTATATGGATTTTCACGGATATACTATATATAGTACAGTATGTTTACAGTTATTGCTTATATTATGATGTTGAGAAATCCGGATGGGATTGGTGCCCACGGTTTGGATTTTGTGGCATAGGACGAAGTGTTATTTTCTGGGTGCAAGTTTATGCAATTCCACGATAGTAATGAAACTCTGCCGAAATTTTGAAAAATTTTTGTTGGTTCGTATTTTCGGAAGGGGTTCGATTCCGATTTAGGTAACTGAATTGGGGTTGGGTCCTTTTAGGATATGTTCATCGTAACATAATATATAATTACAATAAAGGACCAGAAAATAATAAGTTCAGGAAGGGTTTCATCGGCACAGTCAACCGCAAAACCGAGAATTTCACAAACCGGAAACGTGGATACAAGACATTTCGCAACTCCGATTTTCGAACTGTGGAAGCTCACACACCCAGAATTGTTTACTCTAAAGTCTTGAAGAAAAGAATATCAATTGGAAGAAGGTCTAGATGGTCGTTGTCTTAGAAAAAATTACGAAATTTTCACCTGGACGACGGAGAAGCTCATCTCTGTCATCCAGGTGTATAGACCCTGAATTCAGGTGTTAGGGGGCCTTACTGTTTAGGGTTTAGGGTTTGTGAACTTGGACGACAGAGAATGACCATGTCCGTCGTCCAGGTGTAAAAACCCTGAATTTAGGGGTTAGGGCCTTAGAGTTTAGGGTTTAGGTCATCCAGGGTCATTTGTGTGTCCGTTCAATTATTTCCTGACCTGAGGTCTTTACCGTGTGGAGGCAGACCTGACCTGGGGCCTTTCTGGCTAGAGTCACGTGTGGGTCTGGGATCCCGTGATTCGGACTGTACTAGCACGGAGGTGTCCATGAGTGACCCCGTGGGATTTTTACTTGCATGCTCAGTACGCTGGAGGAGTGTGAGTTTACCTCGCGTACTATACTATGTTTATTTACGTGGACTCACATATGTTATTTTAAACATATATATCAACTGGTGAAAGACATTTATTTTCGTCCACTCACTCTAACAGTTTTCATGTCTTTCCACTGGGCTTTTCGGTTTCCGTGCCCAGTTGCAGTTCAAGTTTGGTGTTTCACGTCACGGTTTGGAGGCTAGTGATCTGAGCTACCTGTGTTTTCCAGTAGGTTCTTGTTTCGCCTACTGATGTATTTGTTGTATATATTTTACACTAGAGGTCGCTCGGATACATTCTGATACATGTTTATATGGATTTTCACGGATATACTATATATAGTACAGTATGTTTACAGTTATTGCTTATATTATGATGTTGAGAAATCCGGATGGGATTGGTGCCCACGGTTTGGATTTTGTGGCATAGGACGAAGTGTTATTTTCTGGGTGCAAGTTTATGCAATTCCACGATAGTAATGAAACTCTGCCGAAATTTTGAAAAATTTTTGTTGGTTCGTATTTTCGGAAGGGGTTCGATTCCGATTTAGGTAACTGAATTGGGGTTGGGTCCTTTTAGGATATGTTCGTCGTAACATAATATATAATTACAATAAAGGACCAGAAAATAATAAGTTCAGGAAGGGTTTCATCGGCACAGTCAACCGCAAAACCGAGAATTTCACAAACTGGAAACGTGGATACAAGACATTTCGCAACTCCGATTTTCGAACTGTCGAAGCTCACACACCCAGAATTGTTTACTCTAAAGTCTTGAAGAAAAGAATATCAATTGGAAGAAGGTCTAGATGGTCGTTGTCTTAGAAAAAATTACGAAATTTTCACCTGGACGACGGAGAAGCTCATCTCTGTCATCCAGGTGTATAGACCCTGAATTCAGGTGTTAGGGGGCCTTACTGTTTAGGGTTTAGGGTTTGTGAACTTGGACGACAGAGAATGACCATGTCCGTCGTCCAGGTGTAAAAACCCTGAATTTAGGGGTTAGGGCCTTAGAGTTTAGGGTTTAGGTCATCTAGGGTCATTTGTGTGTCCGTTCAATTATTTTGAATCAAAAAAAAATTAAAAAAATGATCGATCGATTCGATTTGCTAGATTTAGGGTCGAGGATTTAGGGAGATAGCCAAAATACCCAAAAGGCGACAACCTGCAATTAATTTCTCCGTTGTCCAGGATATATAATTCGGATTAATTAATTAATTTAATTTAGTTTAAGTACGTCGGTCGATCCGATATATCTGATCGAGCATGGACGCGTGTAATTAATTAATTAATATATATACGTACATATATACATTATCCTCCTTATAATATTAATTTATATTAATTTTTGATCGATGATGCATCGATCATATATTACAATAATTACAATAATTAATTACCAATTAATAATCCTCGTCGTATGACCGTACTCTTCGTCATAATCGTCATCGTCCTCATCCCTGTTATCCGATTGCTCATCCTCGTCATTGTACTCAACATCGTCCGACGAATAACCTGAGTCCTCGTCCGCGTCCTCATCCTGCTCGTCTTCTTCATCTTCTTCATTAATGGCATCGATAATCTCATCTTCAGTTAGATCTGTACAACCATCAGGCATGGGTAACCGTTCACCATCTTGAATCAGGTCCATTATATCAGAGCGGATGACAGAAATATTAGGCTCTTGATAGGTAGGAATGTCTCTTTCTGGTTCAGCAGCATCTTTAGTCGTCGCCGGTGTCCCTTCAACTGTCTCTGTATTCCATATTCCTCGATGAGAGATATGGTTCACTATTTTCCACCCTTCACCGGCTTTCGGATTGTCGAGATAGAACACCTGCCGAACTAAGGTGGAGAGAGCGAAAGGCTCATCCTCATACCAGCTTGAGTTTGTATCGACTGATAATAGTCATAGGTCTTCCTTTGTACGCTTGAACCATCTGCACTTGAATAGGAAAACGTTGACATAATTCCCGTAACATAGCTGAACCACATATACAATAGCCCCGTAATATAGATCATTGTTTTTCCCAACCGCTACCCCACTGTTTTGTGTTCTTCTTCTTTCATCTCGGGCCAATGAATGGAACTTTACACCGTTCACAAAACATCCGGGATAAATATAGTGTTTAATCGGCTTCCCTGCTAGCAAGTGCTTTGGCCATGACCACTACCCCCCGTGGTTTTCAGATTTTGGCAGATCAATCATCTGCAAAAAAGGGCAAATTAATATAAGGGTTTACTTTCTACAAACATGATCGATATGTATATAAATTACAAATTAAATACCGAGACGTACGTACGTACCCATTGGAAGAAATAATCGGGAAACTTCTTCTTAACCATTTTCTCAATCCACGCCAAACTCTTGTTTTGATTTAACGCCTGAAGCCTCTCCCTTTATGACATCATGTACGGCTCAACTTCGTCACAGTCTCGCAACACTACCCAATGTGCCTCAATAAGTTCTTCCCGTGTTAACGATTCCTTTAATACTCCTCTAAACGGTCTGATGACATTGGTGACGACAGAAAGATTGATGCGGGCACTGGGATCGGAGGCAGAGGGAGGTGGTGGATCTTTGAGGTACCTGTTGCAGTAAGTAACACACTCATGCATTATGTATGTCTCTACTATGGAGCCATCCAGGGCCGACCTGTTTTTGACGAATGACTTATACTGTCCAAGCTGTCTACAAAATCAAACGTACAATAAGAATAAGTACATATAGCTAGCTAGTAATCTCCAGTGGAAAAAATTATGAATCGGAAAACCTGTATAATTAATTAGTCTACGTACCTTTCTTGAGGATACATCCAAGTGTACTGGACCGGACCAGAAATGAGCACCTGCTCGGGCAGGTGGATCATTAGGTGAATCATGATGTCAAAGAAAGCAGGGGGAAAAATTCTCTCTAGTTTGCAAATGATGTACACAATTTGTTGTTGCAATTCCACCACATCTGACTTCATTAATTCTCTGGCGCATAACCTCTGCCACTATCTGCACAATGCCACTATTGGTTCTACGACGTCCCGAGTCAAGTATGGTCGAATTACCACTGGAATCAGACGTTGCAGCATAACGTGATAGTCATGTGTCTTTAGACCAACAAACTTGTGTTGCACCTCGTCCACTGCTCCAGTTATAGTAGCTGCATACGTAGCCGGATAACGAACGCCCTTAAACCAGTGAAATACAGAACGTCTAAGTGTTGGCTTCACTGTGTAAGGTGCAGCTGGCATCTTGTTGTACACTCATTTCCAATCCCTCCTCAACCACAAGGGACGACGTAGATTCATTGATTCCAAATGTTTGCGAGCTTTGGGAGTATCTTTAGTCTTGAACTTAATACCGAGAATTGTTCCCACCACGCTGTCGCACACATTCTTTTCTATGTGCATCGCGTCCAAGTTGTTCCTCAGCTTCAACTTCGACCAGTAAGGGAGTTCAAAGAATATACTCTTGTGATCCCAATAGCTCATATCATGTGGAGGAATTGGATTGCATTTCTTTACATCCGCGTCATTGGTCAACACACCAAAGTCAAAATAGCTCAACCTATCTAAAATCTCTTCGCCCGACCAACTACGGGGTTTAGGATTGTTCTCTACCGTCCCGTCGAAATTAGCTTCATCCTGTCGCCACGGGTGGTCGTGAGGAAGCCATCTACGGTGACCCAAGTAACACACCTTCCCCGCGTGCCAACTAGAGTTCACGTCGTCCAAACATATAGGACATCCATTATATCCTTTTGTCCTGCAGGCTGCCAACATCCCATACGCTGGAAAATCGCTGATCGTCCACATTACGGCAACCCTCATCGTGAACATCGTGTCAGTGAATTTGTCATAAGTTGCGACTCCATTTTGCCACAACAGTTTCAGCTCGTCGATCAAAAGTCTGAGGTAGACATCTAAGCACTTCCCTGGAGATTTAAGACCTGGAATTAGTACAGTAAGGAAATTAAATTCCTTGTTCATGCACATCCACGGAGGCAAGTTGTACGGCATTAGAATAACTGGCCAAGTGCTGACGGCGGAGCTATTACTTCCCCAAGGATTGAATCCGTCTTTAGATAGGCCGAGTCTAACATTTCTAACCTCTGCAGCAAAGTCACCAAATTCTCTGTCGAAATGTTTGAAACCCTCCCCATCCGCGGCGTGTCGCAGGACATCGTCCTCTATTCGCTTTTCTGCGTACCATCGCATCGCCTCTGCTGTGTGTAGAGACATGTACAGGCGCTGCAATCTGGGAATCAAGGGAAAATATCGAACAACTTTCACAGGAATTCTCTTTTTCGAACTCTTCATATTCACCTGGAATATGCACTGGCCACATACGGGACAATAGTCCAAATCTTTATACTCTTTGTAAAATAGCACACAATCATTCAGACATGCGTCAATTATCCTGTACTTTAGACCGAGGCTGCTCAAGATATTTCTAACCTTATAATGAGATTTAGGAAGATTGTGATCATCAGGAAGCAACTTACATATTTGCTCCTGAATTTCGTCAAAAGCACTCACTGACATTTTGTGCTTCACTTTTATCTTCATTTGCTCCATCACATATTGTAACACATTCTCTCGACATCCAGGGAACACCGGGGTCTGCGCTTCAAGTAACATCCGGTTGTACTTTTCCATCTCACTGGTGTCAGTGGCCAAGCTAGCAGTGGGGAATGTATCATCATGCTCATTAGTGGTACTGTAACCTCCGTCTTGGTGTTGGTGTCCACCATGACTACATCCCGGAAACGCATCATGGACCAAATCTGCAGTTGGGTTGCAAGCTGGGGGTCCGGCACCACTGCCGCTGGATGAGGCACCATGGTAACTGTACCCTGAGCTGAAGTCTGCTGCGCTGAACTCTACTGCTTCACCATGCTCGCTCAATGTAGTGTAACTCCACATCATACCATTTTCGTACAGGTGTTGCACCATAACATTAACCTCCACATACTGACAATTAAGAAATTTCTGGCACGGACACCTGAAACGCTTCTTTCCCTGACCATGTTCTATCGCAAAATTCACAAATTCGCTAATTCCATCCATATACCGGACATCACATCTGTTCTTCAACTTCATCCAACTCTTGTCCATACTGCTACAAAATATTATAATTAATTAATTATTACATATATATATATATTAGTCCATTAATTTACGCTTAATTATACGTACTCGATCTACATCGATCCATCAATTACGTACGTAATTTAATCTGTATATAACTAACATCCATGCATGTATGTACGTTTTCACTAAATATATATTAAGCAAATTTTAACTGCGTACGTACCTGCTGGCCTTCTCGATATCAGTTAATTAAGTTAGCTAGCTAGTCAGCGGAGATCCCTGATCCTGATCCTTCTCCTTCTCCTTCTCCTTCAATTCTTCTTCGATCTTTAAAATTTCCCGCGGGACAGAAGATCAGATGGAATGAAGAGAGTTTGGCATCGGGCTTATATAATGCTTCACTTAGACGACGGAGGTGTCGGTACGTCGTCTAAGTGGAAGTTACTTGGACCACGGTGTGTCGGTCCGTTGTCCAGGTGATCACCTAGACGACGGAGATGGTATTCTCCGTCGTCCAGGTGTTACTTGGACGACGGGAAAGTCTCCGTCGTCCAAGTGTCACTTGGACCACGGAACAATTATGTTTCCGTGGTCTAACTGCTGTTTTCTTGTAGTGAATGATACCACAAAACCAAGTAACAACTTTTGAGCTACAATCTAATCAGAAGGTCTTTCAATCTTAATCAGTATTAAGATTGAAACTGAAAGTACCTGCGCCGGGCGGCGGTCAAAACACGGACGGTGGCGGTGAGCTGAAGAGCGACAGCGACGACAAGCCAGAGAGTGTCGGTGGTGGTGACGACTGACGAACAAGATGCTTGCGGCTTTGGCGATTGTAGAGAGAGACGGACGGGAAGGGGAATGGGGGGGGCTTGCGATAAGGAATGTTTTTTAGGTTTTCATTTTTAGTTTTTTAGTTTTTTTACCTCTTAATTGAAAAAAAAAAATTGAAAAAACTCCTATGCACGCCCAAAGTGTCGTTTGGTCGGTAGGCGGACAAAAAAATGGCGATTAGTCGGTAGCTGCCTAATACACCGCCCACCCAAAAAACTAGTCATTTTCGGCCTAGGCGGTGGTGTTTTAGAACAGTGATTATGTCTTTGATTCACTTGATGAATATTGGTTTTGATAGATCTTTATAAATTTACATGCAGCAACGTGAGCGAGCCGATTTATGAAACGGATTTCCCAGTCGAGCCACCTGTTTATTTTAACTTCACGGATACATCAAGGGTGATAGATGAAGGCTTAACCGTCCAAGGAACAAAGGTAACGGTGCTGGAATACAATGAAACAGTTGAGATGGTGTTTCAAGGAACTGATGTGGAAGGAGCTTCTGTGAATCATCTGATGCACATCCATGGACTTAGCTTTTATGTGCTTGGTTTCGGTTTTGGGAATTACTTCGTCGAGAGGGACTCAAAAACCTTTAATTTGGTTGATCCTCCTTATGTAGCAACGTTCATAACTCCGAAAAATGGATGGTTAGCTATCAGATTCCTAGTGAATAATCTAGGTATGTACTTACAATATGTAATCATAGAAAAAAAGGCCTCATGTAGATGAGAAATTCTAGATTTTGATGTAATATTTCTCATACAGGTGTGTAGTTTTGGCATTGTCATATGGAGAGACACTTGACATGGGGAATGGAGTCAGTTTTTATAGTGAAGAATGGGGGCACACCGGAGTCAACTATACTCCCTCCTCCGGCGAACATGCCTTCCTGTGATGTTTCATTGAAGTCTTCTGCCATTCTAGACAAGCAAATGGAACATAAGCATTAATAAAAATATTGTTCTTGTATAGATCTAGCTACAAAAGATTTTGGCCTCGATTGTACTGAAAGCCCTTTAATATACGAAATTTTGTTGATTTTCTCGTCCCCTACCCAAATTGGAAATCATGTGCACATAGAATATATATATATATATATATATATATATGGTAATTTTCTCACTTGACCTTCAAATCCCAGCGGCTACCTAACTCAAGAAAGTTGCAGCTTTTGAAATGGTTGTTGTTGTGGGGGTTTACAATTAGGTACGGTTATGTTTTTGAAGAACAATTGTATATATAGTTGGAAGTTACCAGAGCTGGATTAATCCCAAGTTTCTAACCAATAATGAACCACGGGAGAAGTGGTCTTTTGTGACAGCTAGCGCGATGTGTGTCAAAAAAAAAAAGTTCGCGATACACATGTGCGTGTCGTAAAAGATAAATTTTACTCGCGACACAAACATGTGTGTCGTAAAAGATATACAATATACGTCGTAAAAGACGTCTAAGTGCGTCATAAAAAATCTATCTAGCGTGCAGTATAAGACTAATTAGCGCATCATAAAAGAGCTATTTTGTTGTTGTCCTATTTTCTATAAATCAATATAACAATTCATTCAAACCATACATAAGCAAAAACTTACGCATTCATTCAATAACACATGATTACAAATTCATACTCAATTCAAATTCATACAAGATTAAATATGGTACCAAATACTTCTGCTACGATTGAATGAGCAACATAAATAACATCATTAATTGCCAGAGTACTACATCAGGAAATATGGGCAATCTTTACAACTAATGCTATAACAAACCTCTTCCCCAATAGTAACATCAATCTCTTCAGTAACACGGCAAGGTATTGATAGTGTAGCCACTTTTTGAGACTAGGTACATGCAGTCATCTTCTAGTTTTATCTGAAGATTCCATATCCACAACTTCCATAACAAACTGAAGAATCTGTAAAAAAAACACATAATCATTTTAATACAACAGGAACTATTTTAATCTCAACCTCCTAAATAGTCACTATTGCCGATGCACATAAAGAAACTTGATATCAACACATGACCCTAAACACAATATAAAAATGAATCCAACTAATGTATGCAACGAAAACAATGTGTTATACATCTCTTTTGCACCTCAGCCAAAAAAATGACACATCAAGAAACAAGGCAAAGAGAATTTATGGGCACAAAGTGCCAGTGCAGCATTGTGGCATATGAACTCATCTACTTTTCTTTTACTAAAAACTCCACAAAGATGAACAGGAATGCATGATTGATAAGTTTTTATTTCATGACAAGTAACCATTCCATGCCATTACATTCAAAGAAAGAAGATGAAGCAGAAGATAGAACTGTCTATATGATCAATTAAGAGAAGAGAGTGCCGACTAAAAGAACCTTTTCAAATTCGTCCCAAATGGTTTCTCCTTCTCATGTTCTAATTCCTCCGGCATAGCTTTAACTTCTCTCTTTTGAGCCAATCCCTTACCCCATTCAACCTTGATCTCCTGTTAAGAAAATACAATAGATAGAGCAGACATAATCGACGCAAAAGGCAAACTATATACTACTACATTTTTAACCATTGCCGGCGATTTTAAATCGCCGGCAATACTTTTGTTTTTTTTTAACATTGCCGGCGATTTTTCCGGCAAATCGCCGGCAATAGTCTGCCGGTAATTAAAAAAAAAAAAAAAACCATTGCCGGCGACTTAAATGTAAGTCGCCGGCAATGATTAAAAAAAAAAAAAACTATTGCCGGCGACTTAAATGTAAGTAGCCGGCACTGGTTTTTTTTTTTTTTTAATTACCGGCGGACTATTGCCGGCGATTTGCTGGAAAAATCGCCAGCAATGTTAAAAAAAAAAAAAAGTATTGCCGGCAATTTTTGGGGGAAAAATCGCCAGTAATGATTAAAAACTATTGCCGGCGATTTCCTTCTTTTCCTCGATTCTAAACGTTTGATTTCCTTCTTTTCCTCGACTCTCCATCAATTGTCTCGATCCTCCATCCTTACGATGATTACAGAGGTACAAATTTACAAGTTTACCTACAATATCAAAACTAAATCATTGATGTCGGTAATCAGTATTGAATAAGAACAAAATAATCGATTCAAATCTCAATATGATTTATTCACACTATGCCAAACAAAATTTAGAATATACAACAAGTAACGAGAGCTTGTTCTGAGTGTTGAACCGCGCTCTGATCGATACCATTTGTGACGATCCGACCTTACTACAATATCGTAAAATGAATAAATTATTTGTATAGATCAAGTAAATAATCTATAAGAATTTTAACCTCAACAAATCGAGTAGATAACCCTTTTCTATAAACCTATCATGACAATACAGTTGCAATGGTATAAGACACACTAAATTACTCTGTCAACCGCACCACCACTGGCAACGACACATGACCCCCGCCTCACCACCGCCCACCCACTAGGTTGTTGAAGTCTAAACTTTAATTAAACCTCACGTTTACTCACAACGGTGTTACGAATCTAACGACATATGACACAACTGATTTCAGAAACATTTTCCAGCCGAACACACTGCCACAGATGGAGGCGTCTGTAGCCCATGCACCACTACCGGTGACAACCCCGGGAGGCAGAGATTGAGACATCCATTTAATATTTCAATAAGCCCAATTTTTTTTCTCAAAGCACCCTCACTAAATTCCTCACCGTTTGGCCGAAATCGGCCTCAAAAGCTTATGGATTTGTAATCGCTGAAAAACTTCTAGGTGTGATTTCGGCGCCGTCAAACACCGCGAGGTTCGAGGCTGGTCAGAAAAGAACCAAAAAGACAAGGCCTACAAAATTCCTAACCTTTCATCACCAATCCTTGCTGTCAACCAAGACAGGGCTATGATTTTTGATCGAGAAATCACGTTGATTCTCTCAAAATCCCACCTACACACATCAAAGTCTAATACCAATAGATAAAGGAGAAAGAGAGGAGTCGAACCTTACCTCAATCTTCGTTGGAGGTACCGCTCGCGACGACAGCGATTACGAGCTTAAGCCCTAGATTTTCTTTCCATTAATTCTCTTACCTTTGCTATTGTTTGGCTTCGATTTTCTCCAGTCAGGTTGCTGCGAATGGAGTTGTCGCAAACTGTCTCTTTTTTGGATCCGTTGTTTATTGATGTGATGTGTGCGAAGCATGCCACTACCGAGGGTAAAATGTTGTTGTCTAGTGCGCCATGTAGTCTCTCCTTCTTGTCAAGCGATTGGAGTGAGAAGAGTACTAACCTTGCTCGTTGAGTCCTACTTGTCTTGATAAAAGACGTAAGCTTCGTATGTCTTTGCCATGCCACAAAGAATCGATACTTTACACCCTCGAGCAAGCATAAAGCAGAGTAATCCTAAGGACGTAGTATTGAGAACACCGGATAGTGTGACTTCGTAGATCTTTAGAATCCCCACGCTCTGTTGGGTAGCCTAGATCCTGAATTCGTTGTTGCCGGTTGGTTAGCTTCAGTGAACCTTCGAATCCCCACACTCTGTCGAGTGGCCTAGATCTTGAGCTCTCTGTTCACTGATTGTTTATTCGCAGTGTAGTAAGATTTGCTGGTACCCAAATTGTGTTGACGAATGTAGAGTGTTTTAAATCTGCTTTGCTTCTTCTATTTATAGATGTAGGTACTCTGGCTCTCCTCGCTTGACAAGGTAACATTATCAATTAGGAAGAATATATTGCCTCTAAATTTTCCTAGATTATCTTGGAATCACATAAATATCCTTTCCCGATTCGCAGCTTTAATCAGGCCGCATGTGGTCGGCCCATTTTATCTCTGAAGCCCAAAAGTATTAAATAAATGTTTAGTTTATTTTGGGCCCAAACATTGACCCCCAGACCTCGACATTAACTCATGGGCAATCGAAGGGGTCTTGATGTGACGTGTTGCTTTTTGGTCAGCGGTTTTGAAATAGCCTCGCACTAGGCTACTCAAGTATTTTTTTCTTGAAAAATCGTGCCGTTTATTTTGAACCTTTTTCACCTTCTCTCTGAAGTTTCTTCAATCCAAGATTTTGAATTTTCTATCACTCCCTGAACTCCGATTCTCATCCTTCTTCTTGCATCAAAATTTCTGCCCAGACATTTTCGAGAAGGATGTAGAAGGCTTCTGCAACTATATGGACCAATGCCTCCATCGAGATAAAGACACTCCCTATTTGTGGGTCAATCTAACGGAGGGGGATAAGGTTATACTGGGTGCGACCAACAATATTACGAGGGCCTCTTCCATCCTCGATTCGGCTGTGCGCCGTCCTCTATTAGTCGTACGAGGTAAAGCCGCGGCTCCTCTTCAGTGAGACCAGAAGGAGCTTGACGTAACATTGGGGAAATGGCCTAGCACTAGAGCTGAGGAACTTTAATTGTACCAAGAGCGGAAGTCCCTTGATGAAGAGCTCTGACAATAGGTTAGTGTTTCGCACGCTTTGGATTTGTGTTTCCATTTTCCCCAAGGTGGAATCATGCCGTTGTCGTCGCTTCTTTGTGCTCTTGGGAAACCAGTAGCAATAACTTTATTCTTCCATTTGGGCATTTAGGAATTACTTTGCTTGACGTTGTCACTATTACCAGTCTGCCTACTACGGATGAGCCTTTTCTACCCAGTGCTTTAGATAATAAGGCATTCTCCTTTTCTACAGACCCTGCTAGTTCGACGTTCGGCATCGCCTGCTCTAATTGGCTCAAGCACTACAATCTGGAGAAATTTCATGCTACCCCTGCTTTTGATGACCAGTGAGTGAAGAACACCTACGGTGGTATCACCTTTTTGGAATTCTTGCTCTGTCGTTATGTATTTTACGTTGCTGTGGATAGAACTACCAATACCTTTACTAAGGCAGCTGAAGCGTTGTACAATGACCTCTGCCTTGGCCTTGTGTAACCTGCGTTGGGTGCTTTGTACCGTGGTCTTGGGTGGATTTCGCTGAAACCATTCAAGTTGAAATTTGCAGGTCTTGTTTTGATTTTATCCTTGTGGCTACAAGTCTATTTCCCTGAGTTTCGTCATCCTCATCACAAGGAATTTACCTCTGAGGAGAGGTTAGGGAAGTCCTTGGCTCTTGCTGGGGAAAAGGACGACCATTTTGAGGTACTCACAGTGGCTCAACTATATTTGGGGTCAGAAGCTGTTCCCCAAGGACATGGCCGAATTCGCGGTAACAAGAAGATTTATGGCCGAGCTATCTATTGGATTCACAGTGACCCTCCATTAGGCTCGTGTTGCGAAGAAGCTCTTCTATCAGTGTATCAGCTGTGCGGACATCATTGTCCCCGATACAGTTTTGTGGATTGAGTTATACGCACCCAATCACTTCGCTCCTCAACTCGGGTGTAAACAAGGTCTCCCCTGCCCCCTGATAGAATCCCGCAATGGTTATACCTCGTGGAGGACTTGTGTAGAGAAGCCTTCTACAGTGATCATGCAAGACCTCGCTACTGTGACAACCTGGAACATAATCAGTAGTGTAATAAGTTTAATCCACGAGTTATCGCGAAATCACTATTTTTCGTAAATTGTGTGGTTAATTTTCCGGTTTTGATCACGACTTAATTATCGGCCGAGAATTTGAGTTGAGTCTCTTCTTGAGAATTGTTGTACACGTGATTTCAAGTTCGTGATTTGAGTTGAGTCTCTTCTTGAGAATTTGAGTTGAGTCTCTTCTGTTCCCGGCCGATTTAGGCCACAATGTTGGAAGGTAAAATCTTCCTCTCGTGATTTAAAATTAGTTAGAACTTGAAATTTCTTGATTTGGTTGAGAATTGAGGGAGAACGAGTTCGATGAAGTTGGGTGATTTTGTCGAATTCTGTAGGCCTTCTCCGGTGACTTTTGGGGTCGGAGCTTTGAAGGGAAAGGTTCCCCTCAACCTATTGATGCTTTTGGTAGAAGGAATTTAGGTTTGGTTATCGTTTGAAGCTCGCCGGAATCTCACCGGAATCAATGGATTCCGTGAGTTTTGAGCTCAATTCCTGCCAGTGGGGTTGGAATTGGGTCTCGGTGTAGAAGAGAAATATGTTGGGCTTGAGGAGTAGTTTATTTCTGAAAAGTTTGGCCGAAATCCGTCACCGTTGACGCCGTGCCGGCGTCGGTGGCGACGGTCAACGGCGGCGCTCTGGCGGAGGTTTGACTTTTTTGGAAATGTGTCGAGTTATATGTTGTTTCACTCGTATTCGCGCCCCCGATCGTTGCGTTGAGGTTTTCGAGTTGATTTGAGTATCGAATTTTTAGTCGAGGGCTTTGAGTGGGGATTTCGGGAATTTCGTTAATTATTTTTGTATCAGTTATACCTTTCCGAGAACGGTTGGTTTCCGAGGTATGGTACAGTGTTGTGAATTGTGATTTTGATAAGATATATTTTATTATTATTCAGGGGATCGTGATCGTGCTTCGGGCGAGGCATCTTCCGTCGGACCACGTGGTTAGCGCGAGTGTGCGCTTTGCTCACCTGTGAGTGGACTTTTATATTTTCACAATCGTTGCGAGTTCGTGATTTTCCGTATTTATTTATATACGATGTGGAGATTATTTATTATTTTTGGAGGTATTATTTTATGTTTTATGGTGATGGCATACTTGCATCGATGCTTCGGCTAATCGGCTGATCACCGGTAGTCTGACCAGAGTTGAGAGATTCCTCTGGGCAGGGTTGAGAGATTCCCCTGTTATGCCGCTGGGGTTGAGAGATTCCCCTAGCCTATCACCGTCGGGCTTGAGCGATTCGCCTGACTGTCGGGCTTGAGAGATTCGCCTGGCACCTCCATATATATTTCCGAACTCGCATTGTTTTACATTGATTATGTATATGAAATTGGTGAAAGGCGTATGTTTATTTTCGTCCACTCACTCTAATGTTTTTATTGCCTTTCCCCTGGGCTTTTCGGTTTCCGTGCCCAGTTTGCAGTTCGGATTCTGGTGTCTCACGTCGCGGTCGGAGGCTAGTCATTCGAGCTACCTTTCTTTTCCAGTAGGTTTCTTGTTTTGCCTACTGTTGTATATTTTGTATATAAACACTAGAGGTCGCTCTGATACGTTACTGATACATGTTTTTATGTGGTTTTTTCCGGATTTCCTATAAAGTACAGTTATGTTTACTGTTTATTGTTATTGTTATAATATTGAGAAATCTGGATGGGATTGGTACCCATAGTTTGGCTTTTGTGGCATAGGATGAAGTGTATTTTCCTGGTGCAGGTTAATGGCAATTCCGCGTTAGTAGCGTTACTCTGCCGAAATTTTTATGGTTTTTGTTGATTCGTGTTTCCAGAAAGGGTTTGATTCCGGTTTAGGAAACTAAATTGGGGTTGGGTCCTTTCAGCTACACTAACCTTCCCCTTGTTGGACCTCTCCGAGTTCCGCTAGCACACCCTCTGCGTCACCTATTCTGCCATTGAAGAATATCATAAGTGGAACAGGCGCCACTATGGTAGCATTTGGGTGTAGTCCACATATAAAGTTTTTCGCACCATCTTTCCAGCCTCTTTCCTTGATTATTTCAAGAGAACTGTGGATAGGAAGGCTGTGGGCCCCAATGTCCAAAAAGAGGTGGGCCAGAAAAGGAAGCAGCGAGAGATCAGTACTTCTCTTGCTTCTATTTCGAAGCGTAACAAGTTGATGGGTGCGAGTATCGCTGCTGCCTCTCCCGTTGCGAAGATTACTGCGAAGGCTGCTGCTGCCAAGAAGAAGAAGAAGAAGAAGAATGCTACTGAAGCATGGGACCATGAGGACGGAGACTCCAATGAAGAAATTCCTTTGGTATGGCTTTACTTTATCCAAAGTTTCTAAGTTTTCCACCCTCTATTTCCTGACTCCAAACCTGCTCTTTGTGGTTCAGTCTCGCCGCTCCCAATGTCGTGCAGTCAGGGAAGGCAGGCGGCTATTGGAAGATGAGCTAACTGACAATTCTCCCTCCATTGAGCTAATGACTGACAGTGATCCTTTAGAGGAAGACTTGACGTGGAACAAAGGCAAGTTTACGCAGCCATTCACCACTCTTGAGTCCTCTTCCAGCGTCGCGAGCGTGTCTGGGGAACCCTTTCCTCCTAAACTTCAGGATGTAGGTTCTTCTAATGTTGTAGATGAAGAATCTCGGTGCTGGGAACTTCTTAAGTAAGTCTATGATCAACCCTTTGATCAATTAGTCTTCGTTGCTGCAACCGCTACTATGAAGGAGATAGCTACCGCTGTGGTTAATGAAGAGCCTCTGGAAAAGGCTGCTGAGGCCACGAGAGATACAACAGTTCCTGATGTTGCTGCTATATAGACTACTATTGCTGCTAAGGTATCTGCTCTAGCCTTGTCTGTTTTCTGGAATAATGCATATTTCTAACCACTGCTTTTGGTTATGTGATCCCAGGAAACTGTTCAAGAAGCACAGGCACTTGCTTTTGCAGCTGTGGATGGGACTCTGATGATTGCGAGTGGAGAATTGCCCTGTGTTCTGGATGCTCCCTCCATAGATGATGTGCGAGGAAATCGGCCACTGCTTGGCGTTTCACTGCCTTCTACGGGACATATTGTAGCGAAAACTCGGACAATGCGAGAATCCACTTCCCTATCCATCCTTGAAGTAAAGGTCGGGCTAACATATATCGAATCAGGTATGTTTGTGCATTGACGCACGTAGTGAAGAACAACATATAATGCCTCAACTTGTAGCCTGAAATGTGAAGATCAAGGCATAATTTTTCCATTGGTGTATATCTGCTTTCACAGTCCGTGAAAGTCCTGCTTAAGTAGAATATTGCTCTTTCTGCCTTCACCTCATCGTCTTGTGCCAATAAGCTCCATATGGATGATTCCATTGCAGAAATGTAAAGCTTAGGTGGTACGCCTTTTCGCGGTGGTATCAAGACTAGAGGGTTCACCAGGTATTGCTTGATCGTGTCAAACGCCTCTTGGTGGACCGGTTCCCACACAAACTCCTTCTCCCCTTGTAATTTGAGTAGAGGTGCGAATGGTTTGATTTTTCCTGCGGCATTAGCAATGAACCGCCTTAGGAAGTTGATTTTCCCAAGTAATTGTTGGAGCTCTTGTTTGTTCTTTGGAGGGGGGCCTTTAGAACCGCTTCCCTATTATCGTTCGACAGCTCTATTCCTCGCTGATGTACCAAGAAACCAAGGAAATCTCCCGCTTACACCCCAATGACGCACTTAGCAAATTTTGAGCTGATGTTTCTTCATTCGCGTGAATACCTGTCTTAGATCCTCTACGTGGCTTGTCCTCTACTTTGATTTGACCACAACATCATCAATGTAGACCTCTATTGTATCACTTGCTAGGTAATAGAAGATATAATGCATTTCTCGGTAATGTATCACCTGCTAGGTAATGTTGCCCTTGCATTCTTCAACTTGAATGGCATATTGACGTATTCAAATACTCTTAATACCCCTGGGCATCTAAATGCATTTTTGTGCCTATCTTCCTCAGCGACCGAGATTTGATAATATCCCGATGTACCATCCATGAATGAGAGCATCTTATGTCTTGCCACTGCATCAATAAGCAAATCAACTATCAGTGTAGGGTAAGCGTCCTTCAGAGTGGCTTGGTTTAAGTCTCTGTAGTCTACACATACACTTAGTTTCTCGTTCTTCTTCTGCACTTAGACTATGTTCGATATCCATTCTTTGTACGTAGCCACTTAGATGACTCTGAATTTCAGCAGTCTCTCGATTTCTTCTCTAACCATTGTTGCTGTGTCCGGATTCATCCTTTGCATCTGCTGCTAGACTGGCTTTTGTCCTTCTGCGATTGGGAGCTTATAGACAACCAGCTCTGGTGATAGTCCTGGCTTATCTTTAAATTTCTCCGTAGATCAGTCGTTATATTCGAATAATAGGTCAATGAGTCACTTTCTTTCTTCAGGCTCTAAGAAGGTACTGATAACCACCTCCATTGGCTCAACGAGAGGTCCAAGGATAATCTTCTCAGTTGGATCTCTAACTTTAGGTGGTGTGTCATCAAAGGATGCAGGTGTGAGCTGCATGACATCCTCCTTAATTTCTTCATATTGGATGTCTTCATTGATACATTCTTCCATGGCTACAGTTGGCAAAAAATCATAGGCTTGGGACTCTATCATATAGGTTTACAATCTTGCATATAGAGAAGAACAAGCCTCTGCCTCCTCGTCCTTGGACGGACATATTATTGATGGCATATAGAGGCTAGCTCGAAGAAGTAGGGCCATGCTTTGTCTTCTCTTGCTCGCACTATTCCCCACTGAGCTAGTTCTAAGGCCGTTACCCCAACAGATCAGCTCTTCTTACTGACGCCGCACACTTCCAATAGTCGAAGATTTCCATTGTAGTAGTCGACATCCATCGCATTTGCACTGAATATGGTCATGGATCAGTGTTGACTATGTGTGATTCTGATGTCTCCATATTCCATATAAAGAGCTATTGATGAAGTGATGAAGGTACACAGTAACTCCTGTGGATCCAATCTCTTTCCAGTATAGCACTGAAAGGTGAATTGCATTCAATGATGAAGAAAGTATGAACCCCTATGACAGGTCCAACTTTGACTTCAATGAACAGTAATCCAAGTGTCTGCGAGACTGTTCCCGCAAAGTTCTTGATCGTCATGGATGTTGCTTGAATGGCCCATTAAGGAATACTCAACAACGTCATTGCTCAAGTAGTTAGGACGTTCAACGCTGCCCCGGTATTTACTATGACCTTACTAAGCTGGATTCCCCCCATGCCCATGGTGATGTGTAATGGTCTCATGTGCGAGGCCATTGTGGCTGTTGGTTTTGAGAACATCATGTAGGACTTTTGCGTAATGGGGTCCACCTTTAGTCCCCGCTCATCTGGTTCTTCTATTTCTGCTAGAGTTAGTCCTTGAGCTGCCTTGCTTACACGGCCACGTGCTTTGCCTTGAATAGTTTGGCAAATTTGTTCGGCAACAAGTATATCATGCCTACGTCCATATCTTCGGTGTAGACTTCCTTTAAGTCCTCATTGTCATCTCCATAATCGACTAATTGCTCGTGCCTATCGTCTGCTTCAGCTTCAACTAACAGTGGCCCCTGTTGTTGGTCTTCGATGGGAGGGCTCTGTTGCTCTCTTAAGTAGATTTCTGACTTAGGTCCCTGTGAGGAACCTACACTCGCTGTGAGCTATGACTCACCAACTATTACCTTTGTGACATTAAAGTTGGAGGAAGAAGTAGCGAGCTTCTTTTTCTCTTCGATAACAAAAGGCTTTGGTCTCCATCGTAACACTGGCTTCTTTTTTAACTCAGCAATTGGTTCTTCCTTGGATTCAATGCATGTGAAGACTGATTTCCGCACTTCCTTGTCTTCAACCATCTCTCGAGCCCGTTTTGGCACTCGTTGTGCCGCTGCATTAGGTTCTACCTTATCAATCTGGAAAAACACACTTGATCTGGTTGCTCACAATCTCAGCCCACTAGACCTGTTGTCGAACGTAATTATTGGTGTAGCTGCGAGCCTATCCATTCTTCTTTGAATTTGTTCTTGTGGCTCCACCAGCTGCTCCAGTTTGATCAAACCTCTGTTTAAAACCTCTAAAGTCCTCTTTGGAGCCCCAAACTGACCTTGGAGCTTTCTCTTCCTGGTAGGGGTAATCTCCACAGTCTTTCCTCCTGATTTTACGTACCACATGTCTTCCTTAATAATAGATCAGCTTTTTGGAGGAATGTAAGGTTTGCTCGGCTCAACTCACTACCTTAGTTTTCTTCTCTGCCATTTGTATATGTTTGAATAGATTAGATTCCTTGGCAACTGTGCGTGGTTCCTTTGGGCTTGTTGGCTGATATCTCTCCGGTGGAGATTTAACTGATGACCCTGCTCGTACTACTTCTACAAACTTTTCATAAGTCATCTTGAGGCCATATTCCGCCTTGCACCAGGTACAGAGCACTACCAGAGTTGCTTCTCTGCATACTTCTTTTTGCTTCCCTTTAGGATCTTCTTTGTTACCGTTACTAGGGGCTACCTCATTGGTGGTTCTAAGATCCAATGTTTGCTTCCGCTTGGCTCCTCCACGCCAAGATACCTCTAGAATAACCATCATGAATGACCCTTCAACAGTTTCTTCTTCCTCATAGCCTGGAAGAATGATATCCCCTTCATCTATCCATTGCTAGATCTATTCCCGCAATGACGCGCATTGGTTTGTATTATGTGTCCAAGCGTGATGGAACTTGCAGTATAATCCTTTCTGCGACGATGATGAAGCTGCGGGGTTAGGTACATTCGCGATGCCTGCTTTTATTAACTCATCCAGGATTTCTTCCATCCTATCACTGTTGAACGTATCAATGGCATTTGCTTTTACGAGCTATACGGCTCCTATCGCAGTATCTACGAAACGTTGCCGATCAAGTAGAGCAATTTGCGGTGATGCATCAATTAATTCACTTCTGGATTTGATCCTTCTGCTTGATGCATTCTTTAGTAGTATGGTTCCACATGTTATGAAACTTACAATACTTCTTTCCTTTCAGTTGCTCCGCAGTGGGGAATGCTCCTAAGTGGGACTTGGTCAGCTTCCCAACACATAAACACATCAATAAGCATAGAAATTTAAAGTGAAGGAAAAGATTAGAAATGCTTTCCCTTGAAGACCAAAACATGGAATCCACAATCACCAACATGCAAGACCAAAAATGGTTTTGCCTTCCATGCTAGGTTTCTTTGAATTTCTTCAAAGTGGCATCCCGGGTCACAAGATCACAACCTCTACCTCACACTTTTATTTCTTGTAGCTTTCTCAATGGTGTCCGGCCATCACGAGTTCCAGTTTAACGACCTTAACATGGTCGAGGCAGAGAGTGAAACTTCAAAGCATCACAGTGTGTGGAAGATGCGTGAATTTCACCTGTACTACATCATTGCTTAGTGCTACTCCTTCCCATGGCTTGATCCGGTGCCCATTCACCTTGAAGGTGCTTCCATCTCTGAAATTCCGCAACGTCACCGCTCCTTGAGGAAATAACTCTACAATCTCAAATGGACCATTCCATCTAGACCTTAGCTTCCCTGGATGTAAGGAGAATCTAGAGTTATACAAGAGCACCTTCTTGCCCACAACAAGCTCTTTGTGCCTCAAGCGGTTGTCATGGTACCTCTTCGTCTTCTCTTTGTAAATTTGGGCACTCTCATAGGCTTATAGCCTCAAATCTTTAAGCTCCATAATCTCAAGCTTCCTCTTCTTGCCACTAGCCACCAAGTTCATGTCAAGGTGTTGATAACCCATCTTGCTTTATGCTCAAGCTCCACTAGTAAGTGATATGCTTTCCCATAGACAAGTTGAAAGGGTGACATGCCTATGGGAGTCTTGAAGGTGGTCCGGTATGCCCAAAGTATATCATCAAGCTTTTGACTCCAATCTTTTCAGTGGGCACTCACGGTCTTTTACATGATACTCTTGAGTTCCCGGTTGCTTATTTCCACTTGTCCTCTCGTTTGGGGTGATATAGTCTGCCTACTTTGTGAATAATCCCATACTTCTTCAAGAGAGCCTTAAACTTGTGGTTGATAAAGTGAGAACCTCTATCACTTATAGCTCTTGGGGTTCCATGCCTTGTAAAGATGGTGAGCTTGAGAAATTTGGTCACCTCTTTGCCATCATTGGTTGGATATGCTATAGCTTCCACCCAGTTGGAGACATAGTCTACTGCCACTAAAATGTAGTACATGCCATGTGAACAACGGAAAGGCCCCATGAAGTCAATACCCCAAACATCAAAGATTTCAGTCTCTATAATAGTCTTCAATGACATTTTCACAAAGGAGTGGGCATCTCTAAAGAGTGTGGGCCACCACAACCCGACTTGTAGAACTTTGTAGGCAGTCTTGGAAGGCCCATAATGTCCACCACATTCAAGTGCATGGCAAAAGGTAAGCACACTAAACATCTTCTCATGAGGCACACATCTTCTCATGAGGCACACATCTTCTTAGAACTCCATCTCTTTCCTCTTTGTACAAATAGGAGTCATCCCATATAAACTCCCGGTTAATTCTCCTCAATCTCTTCCGTTGGTCACTTGATAAGTGGGCGGGTATGAAGGTACCGTGGCTTGAGAGAAAGTTTGCAATGTCCGCAAAACATGGATAACTTGAAGTAGTGAGCACTTCCTTGACATGGAATAGTTGCTCATCCAGAAATTCATCATTCAAGTCAACCACTTCCTCCTTGAGTTGGAGGCGTGAGAGGTGATCCGCAACTAAATTATACATCCTCGGCTTGTCCACAATTTCTAAGTTGAACTCTTGGAGTAGTATCACCTATCTCAGAAACCTTGCATTGGCCTCCGCTTTTGTGAAGAGACACTTGAGAGCACTGTGGTTCGTATGTACAATGACTTTGGAACACACAATGTAACTCCAAAACTTGTCAAGGGCAAACACAATGGCTAGCATCTCCTTCTCCGTGGTGGTGTAGTTCATTTGTGCTGAGTTGAATGTGCGAGAAGCGTATTGGATGACTCCTAACACATTGTCTCTTCGTTGCCCAAGCACTGATCCCATGGAGTAATCACTTGCATCACACATGATCTTAAAAGGCAAGCTCCAATCCGGTTTAATGATCACCAGAGCTGACACTAGAGCACTTTTGAGGGTCTCAAAGGCTTCCTCAATCTTCAGAGTGATGTAGTAATGTGCCTCCTTAGCTAGCATATCTGTCAATGGCTTGGCTACATTGTTAAAATCCTTTATAAACTGGCAGTAGAACCCCGCATGCCCTCCTTGACATTGGTTGAAATGGGAAGCTTCTTAATCACCTCCACCTTGGCCTTATCCACTTTAATACCTCTCTTGGAGATGCAATGGCCTAGTACATTTCCCTCCTTGACCATAAAGTGGCATTTCTCCCAATTTAGCACTAAATCCTTCTCACAACATCTTTGCAATACTAGCTCAAGGTGGTTGAGGCATTCATCAAAACTATCCCCAAACAAAGGTAAATCATCCATAAATACTTTGACAAATTCACCAATCATGCCCGAAAATATAGCTTGCATACAACGTTGGAAAGTAGCCGGTGCATTACACAAACAAAAAGGCATTCTACGAAAGGCAAAGACCCCTTGAGGGTATGTGAAGGCCGTCTTCTCTTGGTTCTCCGGATTGATAGCAATTTGGTTGTAGCCGTTATACCCATCTAGGAAACAAGAGTAATCATGCTCGACCAACTTCTCAAGCGTTTGATCGATAAATGGTACTGGGAAATGATCCTTATGGGTAGCCGTGGTAGTTCCCCCCTTCCTCAGTACCACTTCTGTATGTGAGATCCATAGGCTATCCGATACGGCATAAATGATCCCATTGCCTTGGTCTTTCAACACTTCCTTCTTTACCACCTCTTGCATGTTCGGGATGAGCTACCTTTGAGGTTGTCGGCTTGGCTTGGTGTCTAAGGTAGTGTAGATGTGATGTTCATAAATGGTGGGGCTGAGTCTTTTGATATCACTTAAGGACCACCCAATTTCCTCCTTGTTTCTTCTCAACATATTAAACATTGTAGCCTTTTGACCCTCATCTAGTATGGATGATATGATCACCGGATTCTCACGCCTCTCGTTCAAAAACACATATTTAAGAGTGTCCGGTAATTGTTTCAGCTTAAGCTATGGGAGGATCGGCCCCTCTTGGATGGTAAGCAATGTGTCATGAACATTCACCCAATCTACAGTATTCTTGGAGTAGTAGTTGCCTTTAAGTGCTCTAGCCCCCAAACCGGTGAATGGAAATGGCTTGAGAGAGATCCTATGCCTGTAGATGTTTTGGGAAGTCATTATACAATTCAATGTCGCGTGCCCTGCAATAATAGACCTCAACAAACATTCTTCATATCCAACCACTAATGTCACATCCACCTCTTCCTCTGGGTTACCCTCCATGTAGATTTGGTTAGAGAGATCATCTAACTCTTCATCAAGCTGTTTGTTAATCACCCTAACCATGAATGCTTGTAGCTTGAGGATAGAACCATTGTCATGGAAGCTCTTGAAGGTCTCCACTTTGTCGAAAACCTCCATAGTAAGCACACTGCCCTTGACATCAATTTTAGTGCCCGCCATAGCTATAAAGGCTCTCCCGAGGATAATTGGGAGATCCTCATACCCTTTTGGCTCCTCCATATCTAGTATAACAAAATCGGCCAGGATCACTAGTTCGCCTACAATGCCTCTCGGATGTACAACACTCCTATTGGCAAGTTGGAGTGGCATGTTAACCGGCTTAATCTTCTCCAATCCAATTTCCTTGTAAACTAAGTATGGAATAAAATTTATAGAGGCACCAAGATCCATCAAAGTTCTTGGAAAATGCTTGGTGCCAATAGTGCATGGCACGGTGAAGCTTCCCGGGTCTTATAACTTCTTGGGTACTTTCCTTTGTATGATGGCCGATACCGTGTCATTGAGCTTCACTTTTTCGGATCCTTGTACCTTCCCTTGTAGCTTATTCTTATACCTTAGTTTGGTGCATAGGTCTTTCAAGAACTTGGAGTACATTGGGATGGTTTGGATGGCCTCAAGGAGATGAATATTGATTTCTACCATCTTAAATACATCCAAGAACTCCTTAGTCTTTCGATCAAAGTTTACTTGAGCCCTCTCCTTGTTCTTCACTTGGGGGAAAGGTAAGTATACTTCTTCCTCACTTCGACCCTTCTCAAAGTGCCACTTAGACTTTTCCTGCCCATGTTTCTTGACGGGTCAAGTTGACTTCTCGACGGGTCGAGAGGTTGTTCCATCTGAGAAAATAGTGTGCATTCAACGGGTCGAATAGGATCCTCGACCTGTCGAATTCTGGGCAGCCCCTCCTCCTTGTTCTTTACTCAATTCATTCCCGGAAAGTTCTCTAATCGTGTCTCTTCCTTCTAGTCTATTTCCAGTAGCCCTATGTCGACTCATTCTATTCTCGAAATATACAAGCTCAACCTTTTCCCCACTAGTGGTAGCCTCTTCAACTACGGCATGGTTCTCAAACATAATTGGTGTGTCCAAGTCATCTTCATCATCGCTCTCCAAAATATGAGCATCGTCATAATTCTCGAATCCCCTTCCTGATCTCAACACCGCCTTAACTACATTGACTTGGTGTTTGGGATTCTTCTTAGTGGTGGAGGGAAACTCATGGGCTTTGCTATTCTCTTTGCCTTGATGTGCCTTAGCCAATTAGCTTACTTGCAAGTCCAACTTGTGAATAGTGCTTTGGCTCTCATTCCGGAGTGCTTGGTTATCCCTTTTTAAACTCATGAAGATTTCAAGAAAAGCCTTTTTATCTTCAGCTTGAATCTTCAGTAAGTCTTCATGGACTTTCGCTAGCCTAGCGAAGAGCTCATTCGTAGTGGACTTAGGCGCCTCCAATTGTGGAAGTTATGATGACTGTCTCAAGCTCAAGTTAGTATAAATGCAGGAAGTCGAGTGTCGTACACACGAGGATTAATCACTTAGACTCCTTAGCTCACAATGTTTAACACAAAGACTACAACTAACTAGACGCGACCTGACATAATGACTATAATAAAAGGTGGAAATGAATCTCACACCGCTAAGTCCTTTTTAGCATTGCGAGGGATGGTAAAATTATGATGAGTGATTAACGAAGTTGATTGGTTGATTTGATTATACTAAAATGTGAGAGCTAAGATAACACGATGTCAATATTAGGAAAGATGGTTGACTAGGGAAATCCCTACTAACCATATGACGCATCAAACAATGTCCTAATTTATATAATGGATTAAAGTCCGTTCACACAAGTTAATGTCAAAATCGTGACCTTTTGAGTCATGTTTGGTTTTTAATCCAAGTTCCTAGGTTGTTTTAAACTATAGATGACTTGAGCCCAACATTGAAGTATTTCGTGAATCAGAACCAAGACCTAAGCCATTTTGGGCTTACATCTCGATTGTATGTCACGTTGTGAAGTCAACAAGCATATCGTGTTATATATGTGGAAGGATTCCCTTCTCGAATCTCTATTTGAGAATCCGAGAGAAAGTCTATGTGATTCCCCCAACTCACACCTGATGGGTTACAAGTCAAGAGAATATACTAATAGCCACAATAACCTTTTTGATTTAATGTGTGCTTGACTAGTGTAATGACCCATATGTGGGGGTTCCAAGGGCACTATCTTCCTACATAGGCATGCAATCTCACATCGCTCGGGAGTGGGAAAGTGATGTGCTTATATGTGCATGCCTACATCTCTATAGTAAGACGCATTTTGGTAGGCCCAAATTAAAGTAAAACCGTGCGGGCGAGACCCAAATTGGACAATATCTTACTATGTAGACTGAGATGTAACAACTAGAGTCCCTTAAGTCTATTGAGACTCAAAGGGGCTTTAGTCCATGCTAGGTCCTAAGGCAACCAAGTCTCAAGGTAAACTTCTTAGAAAATACCCTAATCAAGTTTACATGCTCATCTAGCATTAAGTGAGTAGCTAATTCAATTAAGGTCCATTTTTAGTATTTTATTACTCATACATTAACTTAGCTAGGGTAAACACATACATAAGTGAAACTAGACATAAAGCTCAAGCACAATAAACATCCACAAACACACAATTGCTCATTCACAACATACAATCACATCACATACACTAAAATCATAAATCATACATAATCCAAGGCATCATTTGTTTATCACATGGCTAGGGTTTTAACCCTAGCCTCCCAAATAGACTACTTACTACACATAGCTAAGATAGAGTATAGATACATGAATTAGAGGCAAATAGTAGAAGAAATAACCGACGAGTCCCAAAAGCTCCAAGCTCTTAAAGCTCCTTCTTCACTTCTTACTCCAAAGATGCTTCTATGCTCCTCAAAAGTGATGTACCCACCTTAGGCTAGGATGAGATGGTGGAGATGAAAGTATGGTGGTGGTGATAGAGGTTTCTAGGCCTTTAGGTGGTGGTAGAGTGAGTTTTTGAGGTGTAGGAGATATCTATTTGGTTTGGGTATGGATGAGGGAGCTAGAAAAAGACTAAAACTATGAAAAATCTGAAAATGAAGTGAGTTGTGTGATTAGGGAGAGAAGAGCTCGAATTTGGCTGAGCTGGGAGACTCCATTTCAACCCTAGGATGATAATAAAAGAGGAAGTGGTAGATCTAAGGGTTAGTTTTGAATTAGGGAGACCATGATCCACTATTTTAGGTGGTCCAACTCTTCTCTTTCTCTCCAAATCAGATTAGTAAGCATAAATGGTCTGAATGGGCCTCCATTGGGCTGGACTCCATCTGATTGGGTCGGCCGGCTGTGGCCAATTTTGGCGGGTTCCGTGCAACTTCTGGCGACTTTCGGTAAAGCTATTTCGTCATTTTCCCAAAGTTGCTCCAAATTCTCTTATAACCTCGTAAATGTATATGTCTTCTCCAATAAGTGTCAAATTCTTCATATTTAATGCATTTCCGAGCCAACTCCACATTTCCTAGCAAGAACAAGAAACGTCATAAGAACAATGCTTTATTCATAGAAAACAAGCTATAAGCATAAAGTTAGGATCGTAATAGGCACGGCATCGGAAATTAACAACATTTACTCAGCAATCAAATAATCTGAAAGGACCCAATTCCGATTTAGTTTCCTAAACCGGAATCAAACCCCTTATGAAAACGTGAACCAACAAAAACCATTAAAATTTCGGCAGAGTAACGCTACTAACGCGAAATTGCCTTTACCTGCACCCGGAAAATAACACTTCATCCTATGCCACAAAAGCCAAACTGTGGGCACCAATCTCATCCGGATTTCTCAATATCATATCAATAGTAGTAAACAATAAACACAACTGTAAAATATATAATAAATCCGAGAAAATCCGTATAAAACATGTATTAGTAACGTATCAGAGCGACCTCTAGTGTATATATATACAAAATATACAACAGTAGGTGAAACAAGAAACCTACTGGAAAACAAAGGTAGCTCGAACCACTAGCCTCCGACCACGACGTGAAACACCAGAATCCAAACTGCAAACTGGGTACGGAAACCGAAAAGCCCAGGGGAAAGACATGAAAACCGTTAGAGTGAGTGGGCGAAAATAAATCTCTTTCGCCAAATAAAATATGTTATAATAACATATGCGAATCAAAATGAATAAATATAATGTAGTACACGAGATGAACTCAAACTCCTCCAGCGTACAGAGAATGCATAGAAAAGTCCCACGGGGTCACTCATGGACACATCCGTGATAGTACAGTCCGAATCACGGGATCCCAGACCCACACGTGATTCTAGCCAGAAAGGCCTCAGGTCAGGGTATCTGTTCCCACTCGGAAATACATCGGCACAAGGTACAGTTCCCCCCTGGTAGGCATCCTTGGGGATCAGCCGGGATGCAAGTGTATCGATACAACAACATAAACTGTGACTATATTATGTGTAAATCAAATCATAAATAATTTCATGCATACGTATAAAGCATAATATAAATGCATAATCGTAAAGCACATGCTCATATAAGTCACAATCACAAACGTATGCTCATGCTCGTAAAATGTAGTATAAAGACTCGCGAATATCAGTGAAAAGAAATTGTCCACTCACAGACGAGCAAAGCATAGTCCTCTAGCTTACCTCAAGCCCAACATCTTTTATAACTACCCCGAGTCCCAATTATAAGTTATTCAACTCGAAATCTACTCGGAAAGAATTCAGATTACAACTCCGGCAACTACCACGGGTTCCACCGGAAACCCCATCTCGTCCAAAATTAAATACCCAGGGGAGGCATCAATGGAGCAAGGGGAGTCGAAATCCCCTCACCCCCGCCATCGTAGCTCGCCGGAGGACCTCCCCCCGTCACCGGCGAAATTCAAGAACTTTGCCCGATTTGAATTCATCCAAAACTCAACCAATTCAAACAATCTCAAGCACAAATCAATAAAGGAACTCAAGAGGAGTCTAACCATACCCAAAACGTGGCCGGAGGTGGCCGGAAAATCCGGGTCGGCCGGCGAAATGCAACCGGGTCGCTTCCTTCATGGGTTAACGGGTGAACGGTCCAAACAGTGAAAGTCAATGCCGATCAAACTTCCAACAGTGTTTTTCGACAATTTTTCACTATTTCCGATATTTATACTCGCGTCTCGGGATGATCAACGGTCCAAAATAGATAACCATTACGATTCGGATAAACTCGATACGAACGGATAAACTCGTCGATATTCTGAAACTTCAAATAATCATATTATATTCCTCGATCATCAGAAAAATCATCCGGAACCGCCCACGAACTCGAAATCACGTGAACTACAACTCTCGAGAAGAGACTCAACTCAAATTTTCTGCCGATAACTAAGTCGCAAACAAAACCGGCAAACCACACAATTATCGATAAACCGCATTTACGTGATAACTCAAGAATTACGCTGTTTACTCTACTGATTCTGGTTTGGGTCGTCACAAATCTACCCCCCTTAAAAAAAATTCGACCTCGAAATTTACGTACCTGTCAGGTGAACAGATGAGGATACTGCTCCCGCATACGCTGCTCAGTCTCCCAGGTGGCCTCCTCAACCGAGTGATTCTACCACAAGACCTTCATCAGCGGTATAACACGGTGCCTCAACTCCTGCTCACGACGATCGAGAATCTATACCGGCTCCTCAACATATGTCAAATCCTCATGAATCGGTAGCTGCTGTGGCGCTAACACATGTGACGGATTTGAGATATATTTTTGCAACATCGAAACGTGGAAAACATCATGAACACGAGCCATCTCAGCTGGCAACTCAAGCCGGTAAGCTATAGCTCCAAACCTCTCGGTGATCTCATACGGACCAATGTATCGTGGTCGAAGCTTGCCACGCTTCCCGAAACGCACAACTCCACTCCATGGAGATAGTTTCAGGAAGACCCAATTGCCTACCTCAAACTCGAGACTTTTCCTCCTCACGTCCTCGTAACTCTTCTGACGATCCTGGGCGATCTTCAATCTGTCCCGGATAATCTGGACGTCCTCCATGGTGCTCTTCACCAGATCAGGGCCAATAAGCCATCGCTCGCCCACCTCACTCCAACACAACGAAGTGCGGCACTGCCTCCCGTACAGGGCCTCGTACGGTGCCATTTCGATACTGGCATGATAGCTATTGTTGTAGGCGAACTCTATTAAATGTAGTTGCTGGTCCCAATTCCCATAAAACTGCAACACACATGACCGCAACATATCCTCAAGAGTCTGTATAGTCCGCTCAGACTGCCCGTCAGTCTGAGGATGAAAAGCTGTACTAAAACGCAACCTTGTGCCCATGGCTCGCTGTAAGGCTTGACAAAACTCAGAGGTAAGCTGACTGTCTCGGTCACAAACAATAGATACAGGCACACCGTGCAGCCGAATAATCTCTGACAAATACAGCTTGGCCAATCTGTCCACTGATATCTTCCTCGGAAGTGCGAGAAAATGAGCGGATTTCGTCAGTCGATCCACAATAACCCAGATACCAGTGTTGCCAGCCGAAGTACGCGGCAACTGATAAACGAAATCCATGGTAATGTGCTCCCACTTCCAAACTGGAATCTCCAGTGGCTGTAACTTCCCCGCAGGTTTCTGCCCCTCCGCTTTAACCTGCTGACAGATCAAACATCGGCTCACATATACGACAATCTCTCGTTTCATGTTGCGCCACCAGTAATACGCTCGGAGTGTATGAAACATCTCTGTACCTCCGGGATGCATCGCATACTCCGAACAATGGGCCTCATCCAGAATCTCCTTCTTCAGACTCTCATCTCGGGGTACGCACAACCTGCCTCTAAAAAGCAACGTACCATCGTCACTCAACCGAAACTCTATAGGTATACCATTCCGTATCATGGTCTTCTTGCCCAACAGGTAGGAATCTGAATCCTGAGCCTCCCGAACCTGATCAACCAACACGGGTCGAACCTGAAAACTGGCTAGCAAGGCTCCCTCATCATCCCACTCGAACTCGGCTCCTGTAGCCCGAAGCTCGGCCAACATAGATACTCTAGCCACACACACATGGAACAACGAAGCTCCGGATTTTCGGCTAAGTGCATCAGCCACAACATTAGCCTTCCCTGGATGGTACTCGAAAGTGCAATCGTAATCGTTGATCAACTCCATCCACCGGCGTTGCCTCATGTTCAAGTCTGGCTGCGTTCGCAAGTAGGTGAGACTCTTGTGGTCGGTGTAGATCTTACACTGAGCCCCGTACAAGTAATGTCTCCAACTCTTCAACGCTAGCACAATAGCGGCAAACTTCAAATCAGGTGTCGGATAGTTGACTTCGTGTGGTTTCAATTGTCTGGAACGGTAGGCTACAACTCTACCATGCTGCATCAGCACACAACCTAGTCCCATCTTCGACGCATCACTATAAACCACGAACTCACCGCTGTCGTCTGGTAATGTCAGAACCGGTGCAGTAGTCAACTTTTCCTTCAGAAGTAAGTAACTCTCCTCACATGCATCTGACCACACAAACTTGACGCCCTTCTTCGTCAGCATAGTCAGTGGTATAGATATCCGAGAAAAATCTTGTACAAATCGCAGGTAGTAGCCTGCCAAACCCAAGAAACTCCCGATCTCCGGTACCGTGGTAGGTCTACTCCAATTCAGCACGGCCTCAATCTTTTCAGGATCAACATTGATTCCCTCAGCCGATATCACATGGCCCAGAAACTTCACACTGTCCAGCCAAAACTCGCACTTGCTGAACTTCGCAAACAACTGATGGTCCCGCAAAGTCCGCAACTGAAAGGATCCAACCCCGATTTAGTTGCCTAAACCGGAATCGAACCCCCTCGAAAACACAAACCAACAAAAACTTTTCGAAATTTGGGCAGAGTTTCGTTACTATCGTGGAATTACCTTTACCTGCACGCGGAAAATACACTTCATCCTATGCCACAAAAAGCAAACCGTGGGCACCAATCCCATCCGGATTTCTCAATATCTCAACAGTAAAGTAAACAATATGTATAATATATACTTTTCTGAAATCCGGGTAAAATCGTATAACATAACAATAGATTTCTCAGAGCGACCTCTAACACATAAACATATACGTATACCACAGTAGGTAGAACAATAAACCTACTAGAAGAAACAAGGTAGCTCGAGCACTATGCCTCCGACCACGACGTTCGACACCAGAGTCCGAACTGAAAACTGGGCACGGAAACCGAAAAGCCCAGGGGAAAGGCAAATAAAAATTTTAGAGTGAGTCGATAAAAATAAATATATGCCTTTCACCAGTTTATATACATACTCAATGTAAAACAGTCCGAGTTCGGAAAACACAACAACACATATATATATGGAGGTTGTCGGGCGAATCTCTCAAGCCCGACGTCAGGTGAATCGCTCAAACCTGACGGTGAAAGGTCAGGGGAATCTCTCAACCCCGGCGGCACTCAGGGGAATCTCTCAACCCTGCTTCAGAGGAATCTCTCAACTCTGGGCTAGAGGAATCTCTCAACTCTGGTAGCATCGATGCTATAAATGCCATCACCCATAAACACATAACAACACCTCCGAAAATAACATATATCTCAATCATCGTATAATTTAAATACGGAAAATCATAAAATCCACGAACTCGCAAATCAACAGTGAAAATAGAAACTTGTCCACTCACACGCTTGCGTAACGCAGTTCGCGTTAACCCGTGATCCGGCGGAAAGTCCCTCGCCAAACAAACGATCACGAACACCTGAATATTCACAATGTCCAATATTCAAAGTCATAATCCGACAATACAAATCAAACCACGAGAAACCACCGTTCTCGAAAATACACAATTCGAATACGACGAATCGTCGAAAATCCATATATACCACCTCAATACCTCGCTTAACGTTCGGACGCTCAACTCGAAAAATGAACCTCCCCACTGTGATCGGGGCGCGATTTCGAGTCAAATGACATGCAACTTGTCGAAAGTCCAAAAAAAATCAAAGTTGACCGCTGACCACCGACGTTGACCACCCTCCACGGCGGCGCCGTCGTCGGACGTAAAATTGCATGGCGGAGCCACCCCAATTCCACTCAAAATCGTCCACTGAGCAACTTTGTCAACTGCACCGAAGTCCAATTCTCACTCTAACACATCCAATTTCAAGTAAAACTGTATTGAAACACAAATTTCAATCCCAAAATTCTCCAAGCTCAAGCAAAATTAGAGCACCAAACTTACAGGGTAGCATGTAGGTGAGGAGAGCTTCAAATCCCACTAAAAATTGCAGCTCGAATCGGCCTAATTCAATGAACCCGAATTCACAAATTTTCCTCCACTTTTCCGCCGGAAAATCTCCTCCTTTCGGTGAGCTACGCTGGAAAAGGTGGCCGGATTCCTCACCAAGGGCCCTAGACGCGTCGAACAAGGCTAACCCCAAGCCTTGGGGTGGCCGGAAAGTGCATCACCACCGTGAGCCACCAACCACCGTCGCACTCACCATTTCCAGCCGAGTTGACCGGTCAAGAATTAAATGACCACATGTTGACTTTCCTCTTAAGGAAACCCTTCTATTTATATACATGACCAATATGGAAACTTCCCAAAATGGAAACCCCAAAATTACATATTTCGACTAACTTTAAACTCCCGTAACTTTCTCGTCGTAAC
The DNA here is from genome assembly GCA_946800695.1 of Geum urbanum. NCBI lineage: Eukaryota > Viridiplantae > Streptophyta > Magnoliopsida > Rosales > Rosaceae > Geum > Geum urbanum. The sequence goes on along the minus strand of OX327003.1, from coordinate 18,736,928 downwards.
TCCGATTCCGATAATTCTTGCGGCCACAAACTCGTCTCGACGTACTATTCAATAGTCACCCGAAGTCAAACACATCGGCCAAACGGATAAAAAGTCAACCCTTTGAACCAACACACATTTAAATCGACTAATTAATCAACGAACGGAAATATTCACAATTAAATCTTCGTAACTCAAAATCGTGCTCCGGAAGTTCCCACGAACTCGAAATTAAATTCTGAACAACTTCCGTGAAGGATCCGAAGCCAAATTCTCGTCCGATAATTTAGTCGCGAACAAACCTGCCATTTAAATCAGTTTCCGTCGAAACTTCAAATATTCATAACTAATTCCTCGGTCGTCCAAATAACGATCCGGAACCGCCCACGAACTCGAAATCACATATACAACGACTCTCGAGAAGAGACTCAGCTCCAATTCTCGGCCAATAATTAAGTCGTTATTAAACCTGGCGATTCCATCATCAGTCGGAAATTTGCGATTACGCAGTAACTCACGTATGTGGCTAACCATACTGCTGATTCTGGTCCGGGTCGTCACAAATCCACCCCCGTTAGAAAAATTTTGACCTCGAAATTTCTGAGTCTGCCAACTGCAAGGTAGGAGCACTACCTCCGGATACTGCTCAACTCTCCAGTGGCAACCACAACTGAACAACACTAACAACGGACTCCACGATAGGAGACATCTCCGTGCTGAAATCCATGTACCCTCAAATCACGAATCTGAACTGGTTCTACATAATAGCCAAGTGTTCCTGCATAAGGCACAGATAGGGTACACAACATGAAACAAACCTGAAACATGGTTCCGCCACACGGAACACAACATACATCAAAGCCAACGATATAGGCGATGCCGAACTATACGGCACAACACAAACTCGCATATGACCACATACGGATCAAAACAACGTGGCAATTCACAACTCAGTCTATACACATCAACATAACTCACACACTCATCTCAACATAGCTCAAACATCGGACTCGGGCAATTATCAACCCCATTCCGCTAATCTGATAATCTGTGGTAGCACATTCCACAAAATCCGAATCAAACATCAACTCGAACTCAAACCAAACTCGCTCCAGCACAGTGGAGTACAACATCATACCTCAAATCAACATCAAACAACCTCAAAACCATAGTGGTCTACAAACTGGTACTGCATGCAATCTCGAACAGCTGAAACTGCTGGTCCCGAATCCTCTGGAACTGCAATACCGAGGTCCACAATATGCCCTCCAAGGCCTTAATAGTCCTCGAAGATCGCTCGCCAATCTGAGGATAAGAACTGGTACCAAACCGTAATCTGGTCCCCAATGCTCGCTGCAAAGCTCGTCAACACTAAGTCGTAGCTGATTATCTCGATCAGCGAATTGGGACACCGGTACACCGCGGGAATGACCAATCTCTGTCAAACACAGCTATACCAGCCTGCCACTGAAATCTATTCCGAAAAGTACAAGGAACTGTACTGAGTTCGTCAAATGGTCTACAAAGGCCTGACAATTGGTATCACCAACCGAAATACATACAACCACACACAATCACAGCGACAAACGCCACGTCCAACCGGAAATCTCAAATGGCTGACACATCTCGGCAAGTCTCTGCCTCCTAGCCATAGCCAGTCGATAAATGTGGCATCTGCATACTCAAACTGCTACATTGCTCTGCGGATTACGTTACAAGTAGTAAACTCGAAGTATCTGTTACATCTCCGCATCACTAGTGCCCAATGCACGCAAAACAAAGAGCTTCAACATCATCACACTTGAACTCAGCTCCCATAGCTCGCAACTCGGCTAACACGGAAACTCGAGCCGCACACACATGAAACACTGAAGCTTCTAACTCCCGACTAAATGCATCAGCAACAACATCCCAGACGGATGGTCAAAGTACAACCTCTAGCCTATACTAAACAAGCTCAAAGGTGCAACCATGGTCATGAGTCGACCCCATCCATCTACACTACCTCAAGCCCAAATCTGGCCGAAAATGCAAGTGGATGAAACCCAAGTGATCAGTGTACGTCCTACACTGCGCTGCACACAATAGCTGTAGTGTCTCGAACTCTTCGATGCTAACATAAGGATAGCTACAACCAAATAATACATAGGACACGTAGCCCCATAAAGTTTCCACTGTCTGAAACCATGAGCCACCGCTCAGCTACACAACATCCAAACACAACCAAATCTAAACCTCGATGCATCGCCATAACCCACGAACTCATCACGATCATCAGGTAAGGTCAAAACTGAAGCAACGGTCAACCATCCATCAGGAGTAAGTAACTCTTCTTGCGTGCATCGAACCACTCGAACTTGATGCCTTCTTCGTCAATCCGAAAAATGAAGTGGCAATCCGGGAAAATCCTGTACAAGCTGTCGGTAATAGCCTGCCGAACCCAAGAGACTCCCGATCTCTGGTACAATGGTAGGGCAATCCCCAAATCAGCACGGCTTCTAACTGGTCAGGATCAACGCCAACTCCCTCGGCTGACATCACACAGTCCAAATCTTCACGCTAACCATCCAAAACTCACACTGGTTTAACTTCGCAAACAACTGACCGTCTCGCGAAGTCCGCAAAACCGCTCGCATTTGCTTCAGGTACTGACTCACACTCCTAGAGTACATCAGGACGTTGCCGACGAACATGACCGCAAACTCGTCCAGAAACTGTCTGAACACCTTGTCCATCAAGTCCACACGATCTACGGGGCACTGGTCAACCAACAACGTGACCAAGAACTCCTGATGTCCGCACCAAGATCTGAAAGCTGTCCAAACTACAACTAACTCATCGATCCTCAACTGATGGTATCCGAACCCGAAATCAATCTTCAAAAAGACTGAAGCTCTCGCGAATTGACCAAACAAATCGTCAATCCGAAGAGAAGGATACTCGCTCTCCACTGAAGCAAATCAGGTTTCCTGTAGTCCATGCACCACCTCATCAAATCATCCAACATCCGTGTAAACAATGCAAGAGCATACCACGCAAATACGCGGGGTCGCATGAAATCTCCTCCAGCAACTCCTGGAGTCGACACAATAGCTCCATCAGCTCCGCTGGCTCCAAACGACAAAATGCCGTTGAAATGAGTCCAGTGCCTAATAGAAACTCAATGGTGTAGTCAGTCTCCCGAACTGGAGGAACACCTAGTAACTCCTCCGGAACACACTTGAAAACTCGGGAACCATCTCAATGTCGCCAACATCGGGCACAACAACCATAATATCCACAACATGAGCTAAACAACAACACAGCCTGTTTCCATCATCCGCTCGACCATCGCCACGAAACAGTATCTCGGGGAAATCTGGTCGTAGAAACACAACCTCCTTCAAGGATCTCGCAACCTCCGGATGGATGCAACACTCTCCAAAACCTCGGAAGTGGAAATGCAGGTACAATAGCCATGGATATCAAACAACAGTAACCTCGGAGAAAAGTCTGTCCTCAAACAAGGTCATGGCACGAACTCCGACATGCCCAACTAGTCGCCCACGTCAATTGCGACTAGCTGAATAACTCATCAAAATGGTACATTGATCAGACTGCAGGAACAACATGAGGATCTCCTCGTAAACTCTGAGCTGTCGAACCGCATACACAGCTGGCTGAGGGCGCTCCCTCACAACGTGACCCTCCTGGTCACCGAAACAGCAACTGAAAGTACTCCTCGAACGCAAATCACTGCAACACCTGCTGCGTAATAGAACCATCAACAATCGCCCAAACTCATGCTACAGGAGCAAGTCTGCTACACTGTGATCTTCGCCATCGTCAAACGGATCCTCTGCTTGATCTGATGACCCACAACATAATCGATAAGGCCATAGCCTGATGAAGTCACTGATCCCAAAGTGTCGAAACTCAACCTCATCAAAATCTCTACTAAATCCACTTTCCTCAAACCATCTCATCGAAAGTCGCGTCCACCTTTCCTTCTCAATAGCCTCGCCTCGGAGTGCAACACACTAAGCTCCTCACGGATGTCTCGAGGCACAAGAATCAGACTTTCTCTGATACTCAGGTTCAAACTTATCTCGAACCTCGTGCACTGCTTCCTCTGAAGCCACATAACTCGTGCAAACCGAAACAAACATAAAAACAATGCATCTCTGCCTCAGGTGGGTAAACACACCACATCCGAGTGCGGGGTAGCCTGACATAACCATTACCATACAAACAACACCTTAAATGTAGGTCATGGAGTCGTAACCGGAACTCACTCAATATCAGCCCACAAAATACAACAATCTGAATCAGGCAAACATCACTACCACAAACCTCAACTCTGAGGCAACATGTAACCGCTCACACACACACACCCAAGCAACCGTGCCACACAATTCTCTGAACTCAGAATGCTCATTCAAATCCACAGTTCTCTGGCAAATCGCGCGTCGATTGATCCTCAATAGGATCCACAACCGAAACAACACAGAAAACACATCAGGAGGCATCCTAATGAATAAAACATCGTTCACAACAAGTGGAACGTAATCATGGAACTTCAAATATTTGAAAGTATACAACACCCGGAATATTGATGAGTATCCGCCGGCCGGTCGGGTCACCATTCCAGACATGCTGTACATTCTCAAATATCCTTAGTAAACACGACTACAGAAGTCTACAGAACCTATAACCTAATGCTCTGATACCAAGCTGAAAGGACCCAACCCCGGTTTAGTTGCCTAAACCGGAATCGAACCCCCTCGAAAACACGAACCAACAAAAACTTTTCGAAATTTGGGCAGAGTTTCGTTACTATCGTGGAATTACCTTTACCTGCACGCGGAAAATACACTTCATCCTATGCCACAAAAAGCAAACCGTGGGCACCAATCCCATCCGGATTTCTCAATATCTCAACAGTAAAGTAAACAATATGTATAATATATACTTTACTGAAATCCGGGAAAAATCGTATAACATAACAATAGATTTCTCAGAGCGACCTCTAACACATAAACATATACGTATACCACAGTAGGTAGAACAATAAACCTACTGGAAGAAACAAGGTAGCTCGAGCACTATGCCTCCGACCACGACGTGCGACACCAGAGTCCGAACTGCAAACTTGGCACGGAAACCGAAAAGCCCAGGGGAAAGGCAAATAAAAATGTTAGAGTGAGTGGACGAAAATAAATATATGCCTTTCACCAGTTTATATACATACTCAATGTAAAATAGTGCGAGTTCGGAAAACACAACAACACATATATATATGGAGGTTGTCGGGCGAATCTCTCAAGCCCGATGTCAGGTGAATCGCTCAAACCTGACGGTGAAAGGCCAGGGGAATCTCTCAACCCCGGCGGCACTCAGGGGAATCTCTCAACCCTGCTTCAGAGGAATCTCTCAACTCTGGGCCAGAGGAATCTCTCAACTCTGGTAGCATCAGTGCTATAAATGCCATCACCCATAAACACATAACAACACCTCCGAAAATAACATATATCTCAATCATCGTATAATTTAAATACGAAAAATCATAAAATCCACGAACTCGCAAATCAACAGTGAAAATAGAAACTTGTCCACTCACAAGCTTGCGTAACGCAGTTCGCGTTAACCCGTGATCCGGCGGAAAGTCCCTCGCCAAACAAACGATCACGAACACCTGAATATTCACAATGTCCAATATTCAAAGTCATAATCCGACAATACAAATCAAACCACGAGAAACCACCGTTCTCGGAAATACAAAATTCGAATACGACGAATCGTCGAAAATCCATATATACCACCTCAATACCTCGCTTAACGTTCGGACGCTCAACTCGAAAAACGAACCTCCCCACTGTGATCGGGGCGCGATTTCGAGTCAAATGACATGAAACTTGTCGAAAGTCCAAATAAAGTCAAAGTTGACCGTTGACCACCGCCGTTGACCGTCGCCGGACGTAAAATTGCACGGCGGGGCCACCCCAATTCCACTCAAAATCGTCCACTGAGCAACTTTGTCAACTGCACCGAAGTTCAATTCTCACTCTAACACATCCAATTTCAAGTAAAACCGTATTGAAACACAAATTTCAATCCCAAAATTCTCCAAGCTCAAGCAAAATTAGAGCACCAAACTTACAGGGTAGCATGTAGGTGAGGAGAGCTTCAAAGCCCACTAAAAATTGCAGCTCGAATCGGCCTAATTCAATGAACCCGAATTCACAAATTTTCCTCCACTTTTCCGCCGGAAAATCACCTCCTTCCAGTGAGCTACGCTGGAAAAGGTGGCCGGATTCCTCACCAAGGGCCCTAGACGCGTCGAACAAGGCTAACCCCAAGCCTTGGGGTGGCCGAAAAGTGCATCACCACCGTGAGCCACCAACCACCGTCGCACTCACCATTTCCAGCCGAGTTGACCGGTCAAGAATTAAATGACCACATGTTGACTTTCCTCTTAAGGAAACCCTTCTATTTATATACATGACCAATATGGAAACTTCCCAAAATGGAAACCCCAAAATTACATATTTCGACAAACTTTAAACTCTCGTAACTTTCTCGTCGTAACTCCGATTCCGATAATTCTCGCGGCCACAAACTCGTCTCGACGTACTCTTCAATAGTCACCTGAAGTCAAACACATTGGCCAAACGGATAAAAAGTCAACCCTTTGAACCAACACACATTTAAATCGACTAATTAATCAACGAACGGAAATATTCACAATTAAATCTTCGTAACTCAAAATCATGTTCCGGAAGTTCCCGCGAACTCGAAATTAAATTCTGAACAACTTCCGTGAAGGATCCGAAGCCAAATTCTCGTCCGATAATTTAGTCGCGAACAAACCTGCCATTTAAATCCGTTTCCATCGAAACTTCAAATATTCATAACTAATTCCTCGGTCGTCCAAATAACGATCCGGAACCGACCACGAACTCGAAATCACATATACAACGACTCTTGAGAAGAGACTCAGCTCCAATTCTCGGCCAATAATTAAGTCGTTATTAAACCTGGCGATTCCATCATCAGTCGGAAATCTGCGATTACGCAGTAACTCACGTATGTGGCTGACCATACTGCTGATTCTGGTCCGGGTCGTCACAGCAACACCACTTGCAAATGCTTTTTATGCTGGCCCACACTCCTGGAATAGATCAAAATATCATCGATGAACACAATCACGAACTTGTCCTGAAATCGTCTGAACGCCCGATTCATCAAGTCCATGAAAGTTGCGGGGACATTGGTCAACCCAAAAGGCATAACCAAAAACTCGTAATGCCCATACCGCTACCTGAAAGCTGTCCTGGCCACATCAGATTTTTGGATCCTCAACTGGTGATATCCGGATCTGAAATCAATCTTCGAAAAGACTGAAGCTCCCTTGAGCTGATCGAACAAAACATCAATCCGCGGCAACGGATACTTATTCTTCACTGTAACCTGATTCAGCTTCCGGTAGTCGATGCACAACCGCATGGATCCATCTTTCTTCCGCACAAACAAAACCGGAGCACCCCATGGCGAAATACTGGGTCGAATGAAACCCTTCTCCAGCAACTCCTGGAGCTGAACCTGTAACTCTTTTAAATCCGATGGCGCCATACGATACGGTGCCTGTGAAATGGGTCCTGTACTCGGTAACAGCTCAATAGTGAAATCAATCTCCCGAACTGGAGGTATACCCGGTAACTCCTCCGGAAACACATCCGGGAACTCGGAAACAACCTCAATACCATCAAGGTCTGGCACAGCTGCCGTAGTGTCTACCACATGAGCTAAATAAGCAACACAGCTCTTCTTCATCAACCGATCCGCCCTCATTGCAGAAATCAAACATGGTAGTGAAGTGTTCTTCTCGCCGCGAAACAATATCTCCGGAAAGCCTGGTCGTCGAAACGCGACCTCCTTCTTGTGACAATCAAACATGGCCCAATGCGTCTCCAAGAAGTCCATTCCCAAGATCAGATCAAAATCAACGATATGAAGCAACAACAAATCTGCGGCTAAGCCATGGCCTCCAATAAAAATCTCACAGTCCCGGTACACCCAACCAATACTCACAATTTCACCGGATGGATACAACACTCTCCACAACCCCGGAAGTGGAGACGTAGGTACCGTAGCTAAAGATGATAGTCTATACGACATGAATGAATGTGTGGCACCTAGATCTAATAGTGTAAGTACTAGAACACCAAAGATATACAACGTACCGATAACGACCTCTGGTGAAACTCTACCCTCTCGCAAAGTCATGGCATGAACCCTCGCCTGTCCGGCTGGTCGTCCACGCTGAGGTTGTCCCTGCTGTCCTCCCTGGCCCAAAAACTGTACCGGTCTAGCTCCCGAAGTGGCACCCCGCTCTCCTCCGGAACTATGGGTCACCTGTCCACCAATAGGCTGAAGACAGTCCCTCGCAAAGTGACCCTCCTAGCCACAACGACACAAAGGATAAGGCCACGCTGACAAGGACCATAGTGATGCCTGTTGCAGAAGTTGCAAAGTGGGTACTCCCTCGGTACGGGAAACGTGCCTCTGGTACGCCGAGGATAACTGGAACCGCTAGAACCCCCACTAGACTGTGGTCGCTACGGTCGATCTCTCCTCCATCTCGGCCTCTGTCTCGATGCACTAGCTGGTGTTCTATATAATCCACTGCCAGAGGATGAAGCCGAACCGGAAGTATCAGAACTCTGCCTCTTGGAAGGCCCCTGACTCGGTCCACCCTCCTCAAATCGTCTGGGCTGGTATCTCATCTGCCTCTCCTTCTCGATATCCTCACCTCGGAGTGCTGCACTAACAAACTCATCGAAGTTGTTCCGAGGCATCGTAGTCATAGTCCCCTTAATGTTCAAGTTCAAACCTAGCTCAAACCTGCGGCACTTGGCTTCCTCAGTAGCCACCATGTCACGTGCAAAACGAGACAAGCGGGTAAACCTATCCTGGTACTCAAGCACAGACAAACTGCCTTGCCTCAAGTTCATGAACTCCTCATACTTCCGCTGTTGGGTAGTCAGGTTGAAGTATCTCCGCATAAACAAATCTCAGAACAAAGTCCACGGAGTATCAACTGGAACTCTATCGGTGCTAACCCACCAGAAGTATGCATCTGACTAAAGTAACCCAACTGCTGCCACTGTCATCTGCTCAGGGGTAAAACGCAAACGCTCACATACACGCTCAACCTGAACTAACCATGCTTCACATATCTTTGGATCAGCCGAACCCGAAAAGACAGTCGCACCAGCAGTACGAGCTTTGACCACAGGGTCAAAACGCTCCTCCAAACGTAACACTCGCATCAGAAAGTCATGCGTTTGGCGATCCATATCAGGATCCTCTTCCCGATCGACACAGGGACCACGTCGAGGAGGCATCCTACAGATACAAGACAAGCAGAAAGAACGTAATCATGAAACCACAGATATTTGAGAACACACAACACCCGAAGCATTGATGAGTACTGTTGGCCAGTCGGGTCATCACTCCAGTCATGCTGTACAAACTCAAATACCCTAAGCGTCACAACTACAAGAGTCTACAAAATCTGACAATCTAATGCTCTGATACCAAGCTGAAAGGACCCAATTCCGATTTAGTTTCCTAAACCGGAATCAAACCCCTTATGAAAACGTGAACCAACAAAAACCATTAAAATTTCGGCAGAGTAACGCTACTAACGCGAAATTGCCTTTACCTGCACCCGGAAAATAACACTTCATCCTATGCCACAAAAGCCAAACCGTGGGCACCAATCCCATCCGGATTTCTCAATATCATATTAATAGTAGTAAACAATAAACACAAATATAAAATATATAATAAATCTGAGAAAATCCATATAAAACATGTATTAGTAACGTATCAGAGCGACTTCTAGTGTATATATATACAAAATATACAACAGTAGGTGAAACAAGAAACCTACTGGAAAACATAGGTAGCTCAAACCACTAGCCTCCGACCACGACGTGAAACTCCAGAATCCAAACTGCAAACTGGGCACGGGAACCGAAAATCTTAGGGGAAAGACATGAAAACCGTTAGAGTGAGTGGACGAAAATAAATGTGTTTCGCCGAATAAAATATGTTATAATAACATATGCGAGTCAAAATGAATAAATATAATGTAGTACACGAGGTGAACTCAAACTCCTCCAGCGTACAGAGCATGCATAGAAAAGTCCCACGGGGTCACTCATGGACACATCCGTGATAGTACAGTCCGAATCACGGGATCCCAGACCCACACGTGATTCTAGCCAGAAAGGCCTCAGGTCAGGGTATCTGTTCCCACCCGGAAATACATCGGCACAAGGTACAGTTCCCCCTTGGTAGGCACCCTCAGAGATCAGCCGGGATGCTAGTGTATCGATACAACAACATAAACTGTGACTGTACTCTGTGTAAATCAAATCATAAATAATTTCATGCATACGCATAAAGCATAATATAAATGCATAATCGTAAAAAGCACATGCTCTTATAAGTCACAATCACAAACGTATGCTCATGCTCGTAAAATGTAGTATAAAGACTCGCGAATATCAGTGAAAAAAAAGTGTCCACTCACAAACGAGTAAAGCGTGCACTCACGCTAATCACGTGGTCCGGCGGAAGATCCCTCGCCCGAAGCACGATCTCGATCCCCTGAATAATCACAAAATATATCTGATCAAAATCATAGCTCATACACTAAACCACACCTCGGAAATCAACAGTTCCCGAAAATATATAACACAGTGTGAAATAATCGACGAAATTTCTGAAATCTTCACTCAAAACCCTCGACTGAAAATCCGATACTCAAATCAACTCGAAAACCTCAAGGCGATGATCGAGGCGCGAATACGAGAAAAATGACATTAAAATCATCGAAAACCAAAAAGTCAACGCCCTCGCCGGAGCACCGCCGTTGACCGCCGCCGGCGTTAATGGAGAATTTCTCCGGCGAGGAAAGCCCAGTCCTCTAGCTTGCCTCAAGCCCAACATCTTTTATAACTACCCCGAGTCCCAATTATAAGTAATTCAACTTGAAATCAGCTCGGAAAGAATTCGGATTACAACTCCGGCAACCACCACGGGTTCTACCGGAAACCCTACTCGTAAAAAATTGAATACCCAAGAAGCATCAACAGAGCAAGGGGAGTCGAAAACCCCTCACCCCTGCCACCGTAGCTCGCCGGAGGACCTCCCCCCGTCACCGGCGAAATTCAAGAACTTAGATCGATTTGAATTCATCCAAAACTCAACCAATTCAAACAATCTCAAGCACAAATCAATAAAGGAACTCAAGAGGAGTCTAACCATACCCAAAACGTGGCCGGAGGTGGCCGGAAAATCCGGGTCGGCCGGCGAAATGCAACCGGGTCGCTTCCTTCATGGGTTAACGGGTGAACGGTCCAAACAGTGAAAGTCAATGCCGATCAAACTTCCAACAGTGTTTTTCGACAATTTTTCACTATTTCCGATATTTATACTCGCGTCTCGGGACGATCGACGGCCCAAAATGGATAACCACTACGATTCGGATAAACTCGTCGATATTCCGAAACTTCAAATAATCATATTATATTCCTCGATCATCAGAAAAATCATCCGGAACCGCCCACGAACTCGAAATCACGTGAACTACAACTCTTGAGAAGAGACTAAACTCAAATTCTCGGCCGATAATTAAGTCGCAAACAAAACCGGCAAACCACACAATTATCGATAAACCACGTTTACGTGATATCTCAAGAATTACGCTGTTTACTCTATTGATTCTGGTTCAGGTCGTCACAAATCCAACAATCCACAATCCAACAAATTCATTCAATAATTAACCAAAAAATTCATTCAACAAAAAATGCATTCAATACAACTAATTTTATAATATATATATATACTCATCATATATATTCATCATTATATACAACAATTTGCAACTAATTTCAATACAGCTAATACACCAACTAATTTCATATATATCCATCATATTCAATATATGAAAAAAAAACACAGAGTTTTACGGAATGAATGGTATAAAAAATATTTTTCTTCAATAATAATAAATGATAATATTGAGTTGAAAAATAATAAAACAAGCTAAAAATAATTTATTATTTGGGTAATCATATCAAAAATATGTTTTTTGAAATTATCTTTTTGCAAATAAAAATGATTTTGGTTCTCATCACGAAGACTTGGTAAAAGATACCTTTGTAAACTCGTTTACATTCTTTGAGAATTTTGATTTGGATATAAACTTTGAATATACAGTGTTTGTTCTATTGACTAATCTTGCTCGGAAGTTTCTTTTTCAGAATTCTTTTCCTCTCTTTCATTGCAAGTGTTTAGAAAATGAAATTTGATCGGCTTATATAACCCTTTTTGCTAACTATTACAATTTTTTTGGCAGACATAATCATGCCATCTTTTGAACCTCTTTTTCTTTTAATGGAGAACCCACTTTGCTTTTTTTTTTTCATAATGGAGCACTAACTTTGCCTTTTGGACTTTTGCTTCTGAATTATTTCTCATGCGGACAAGGGTCTTGAAGTGGAGCATTGTCAGACTCTTTTTGCAATTGTCGTTGAGTCTTGGTGGTGTCGAAACTATCCAACCATTTTTTTTAAATCTCCTTGTAAGAACCATTTGTTGATTTGAAGTTGGAAGAGACACCGTATTGTCCCAAGAAATAATCCAAGCATTGTTTAAGAAAGCGAAAAACATGAAGTTTGAATCAAAAGGTTTTGCTAGACTGGTGTCACATTTTTCCTCAAAAAATTTGGATAAAATCTGCATTTGTTGGGATAGAATAATTTTAGTAGCACCGAAATAGCATCATTATTTAATAAACCAGGAGAGCATTTTGTATTCAAAATTTTGGCAAAAGAAAACAAACCATGAATGGTGCCTGTTTTTATTTTTTGAATATAAAAAATATTTTGCCAGGCATGAACATAGTCCCAGTAAGTAAAAGAGTTTGGGATAAAATTTTGCAAAAAACTTTTGGAGGTCATTGGGTGTTGAGCCCAATTTTCGATGGTTAGAACCTTTCTGATTTGGATTTTTGAGTGGGTTATTTGGCCAAGTTTGTCTCTGTTATGAGTCACACTGATTGATCATGTATTAACTAGGATAAACTCATATAAAGTTTGGCTTTTATTGGGGTCACTTGTGAGGAAATAATGGGGTTAGGTGGTTTTTCTGAGAATTTGGTAAAGATCAATACCATAAAATTCTGGTTCTACGATGAGAATGACTTTGGTTTCTGTTTTGGTGATATAGGGACTATTAAGATGGTTTTTAGGAATTGGGGCGTTTTGGTGATTTGAGGAATGCCAATTTGAAGGCTTTGGTTGGGTAACTTATTAGGCATAAGTTTGTGGATTTGTTGTCAAGGGAGTAAAACAATTGCTTATTTGGACAATTTGTCCAAGAATGTTTCAAGAATTTGGACTGGAGACCAGTCTGCTTTGAACTGTGTTCTTTGGAGTAATAGCATCTGACTCTTTTGACGTCGGTTGCTATTTGTCACTCATTTTCCCTGCAAAAATTCTCTGGTTAGGAAATCTGGAAGGGAGTTGTTTTCTCCTTTGATAAATTCTATGTCAAAATCAAAAATTAACATAATTGTTTTCCATCTGGCGAAAATTTGTTTTGATGCAAGGTTTTAAACATCCTTTTTTAAAACTGATTTTGCTGCTTTGCGAACTATTTTGAGTAAAAATCTTTTGTTTAGTAAATCATCTTGAAATTTGGTGATACATAGCACTATAGATAAAATTTCTTTTTTAATAGTACTATAATTTTGTTGAGCCGGGTTCCAAATTACTGAGGTGAACCTAACTAATTGTTCTGGGCTCTCTTCTAAAACCTTTTGTTTGAACTACTTTCTTTGGAGTCGATCATAGCATATGACCCTTTTGACGTTGGTTACTGTCTGTCACTCATTTTTCCTGAATAAATTCTCTGGTTAGGAAATCTAAAAGGCAGTTGTGTTCTCCTTTGATAAATTCTATGTCAAAATCAAAAGTTGAAAGAATTGTTTGCCATCTGGCAAAACATTCTTTTGATGCAAGGTTTTAAACATCCTTTTCTAAAAATGATTTTGCTGCTTTGCAATCTATTTTGAGTAAAAATCTTTTATTTAGTAAATCATCTTGAAACTTGGTGATACATAACACTAAAGATAAAAAAAATAATACTATAATTTTTTTTAGCCGGGTTCCAAAGTACTGAGGTGAACCTAACTAATTGTTCTGGGTTCTCTTCAATCTTATGTTTGAAGATTTCTCTGTAACCAATATCTGAAGTGTTAGTTTCAACTATTTTGAGGGCCTCTGGTTCAGGTAATCCTAAGCAAGGGAGGGTTTTGACATAGGTCTTGACCTTTTTGACTAATTCGGTGTGTTCTTCAGTCCAATTTGGAGGGTTTTACCGAAGTCTTTGGTAAAGAGGTTTGCATATGGTTGTTAGGTCTTTACAGAAATCAGAGATATAATTTAGATAGCATAAACCTTTGAAGTTGGGTCTTATTTTGATTTCATTGAGAAATTTGTTTGCAAATTCTATTGACCTAAAGATTGGACAATAGTTCCTTGTTTGATATTGTTGCCTAAGAACCAAATTTCTATTTGGAAGAGCTTGATCTTTGATGTTGAAAGTACTAGACCATTGGCTTTGATGATCTGGAAAAACCTGTAAAGGTGTTTCCGATGTTGCTCAATATCTTCAGAGAAAATTAGAACATCATCAATATAAACTATTGAAAATTTTGTATAGGGATTTAAAATATCATTCATCATATTTTGAAATTTTGCAGGGGCATTTTTGAGGCCAAAAGGCATGACATTCCATTCGTATTGTCCTAAGGGAACATTGAGAGCCATTTCATATTTGTCCTTCTCATTAATCTGGATTTGCTAAAAACCATATTTCAGGTCGAATATTGAAAAGATATTTGTTTTGACAAGTCTTTTGAGAAGATCTTGTTTGTTTGGAATTGGGTATCTGATCCATTGAAGGACTTTCTTTAAGGGCTTGTAGTTGATCACAAGTCTTGAGGCTCCTTTTTCAAGTTCGGAAGCCTTTTAAACATAGAAGGAAGAGCAACTCCAGGGAGATTTGCTGGGCCTTATTAGGTTTTTGTTTGAGAGGTCTTGGATTTCTTTTTTGCAGTATTCCAATCATTCACTGCTCATTTGAATGGGCCTTGATTTAGTTGAAAATTTTCTTTCGTCAAAGTCTTTCTCATAAGGTAAACTTACCATATGAGTTTTTCCTTTCCAAAACACATTTGGGAAATCTGAGCTAACCTTTTTTTCTAGTTTCTCTTTGAGCTCCTTGACTCGGGTTTGGAGGTAAGGTTGTTGAAGCAAGTTTTCAATCCTTTTAACAAGGAGATCTTGCTTTCAGTAATTTATGTGGTTTTATTTGTTTTGTATGAGGTGATTTTTTTGAGAAATTGAATATGATCTAATCATTCTTAATTCATTCTGCCTTGGTTTTTCAAGGAATGGAAAACAAACCGTTTGACCTAAAAGATTTGTTTCAATACCCTCATCTGTGGTTCGGAAAGGATGAATCATGGTAATAAAAGGAGTTCCTATAATAAATTCTGAATCCAAGTCGTCGACGACAAGTCTGGATGTTTGAATGCAGACATTGTCTACACAAATATGGGCTTTTGAAATTTTATGTTTTACGCGCAGCTTTGAACCTTCTGCTCTTGTAATCTTCTCCCTTGAGTTTTCACAGTATTTGGTGGGAATTATGTCCTGTGTTGATTAAGGTAGTGATTTGAATTTGGTAGGAATTCACCACATGATTTATTCTTGTCTTCCATTTTTGGTAAGTAACTCTAGTGATTAATCTGAGGATTGATTTGGACTTTCAACTCCTTGGGCTTCTTCGTCAATTAGGACCAGACTAGAGCCTAAGGTGTTTGGAGGGTCATTTATAACTATACTCTTGACTTTTGTGAGTTTAAGTTTAAGTAAAGAAACTTCTTATTTTACAAGGTTTATCTCTCATTGGAGATCTTGAAGGGTTATTTCAGGGTTTTGTTTTTTATCGAACCTTTTTACAATATCTTTCATACTGTAAAGTTAGATTTTTGGGGTTTCTTCATCAACAGCTTCTTTCAATAAGTCTTTAAAAGTAGTGAGAAACTGAGCTTATAGTTCGACATTGTCTATTTTGGAGGCTACTTCAAGTACTTCATTTTTTGTTTTTTGGGAGATTACCTGAATTTTTAATTTATTTTTACAGTTGTAAATTCTGGCACCATTTTGGAGGAGTTCGCACTATTCCTCATTTGATTCAGCCAAACTAGACGTGTCAGAGAAATCAAGTTCGTCAATTTGTAGAGTTTCTTCATCAGAATAAGACCTTTTTGAATATAACATGAGTTTTAAGAGTTGAGTTTTGATGTTTTCGTCAAGATTGAGGGAATTGATTTTTTGTTTGACTGTACAGCCTTTTTTGTAGTGTCATACCTTACTACACAGTAGCACACGGGGAGTTTTGGGTTTTGGCTTGATTCTTCTTTGGAGAATCTTTTCCTAAAACTTTTGTATGGCTTGTTTGAGCATTTCCTTTCTGGATCCCTATAGGAGGTTCTTCCTATAATGGCTTTTGTATTTCTTTGGGTAACCTAGTTTCTTAGTTTTGGAAGTGAATTTAAAGGACTCATAACCAAATTGTTCACAAAAGTTACCTAGTTCTTTGCTGGAGGTTATTTGATTTTTCTTCATTTGAATTTTTAACCGAATGTCATTGCAGTGCTCAAGACTAGTGGTGTTGATTAAACTAATCAAGTGACCATAGATTAAGTTCTCATAGGGGATATTGTCATTATAAATTTGTCTCAGTTTTTGCCTTACCTTTTCTGTGAAAAGATTTGTTAATCCTGAAACAAATTTTTCTTTCCAGATAGCATGGTGTGAATTTGTTCTAAGCATTACTTTAGAAAGAAACACATCTTTGTACCATGTAAAGTCTTAAAGCTTTTTGCACCTGAGGTTTGTGAGAGTTTTAGACATCCTATCTTTGACCCCTTTGTGGTCTCCGATCAAATGTTACATAATTGTGTAGCACAGTATAGATACAACGTCTATAATTGGCTGGAAATTTTGATCAATAATTATTTCACCAGTTTGTTCTTTCTTAACACCGGTGGCTATTATCTTTCTTTCTTCTTCGGTAAGATAGTTACCTCACCAACCTTTGAGTTGACCAGTGAATCCTGCAACCCGGATTTCTCCTATTTATTTGTCTAATTTTTCACTTTATGGACATTGCTAACTATAAGCATCTCAATTATGTGTTGGATTATCTGAAACTCACTCATTCCATCAATATTCCACCCGTACAAAGTACCAGCAGAAAATCCGGAATGTTTTTCCAATTTCTTTTCTTCAAATTGAAGATCAATTGGCGTGGGGCTTGGGTAATAGTTTCTAGTTAGAAATTTGAGTTTTTCAACTTGAAAGGATTTTTCTATTTCATTGACTTCAGACTCTTCATGTGAGTCATGGACACGATTTTAGAGTGTGTTTACCAGTTGACTATTTGGTATAGTATTTGAGCTAGAGGCTTCTCCAAGAGTGAGCATTTTCAGTCGTCTGTCAATTTGTTCTAACAGTTGTTTGTCATTTTGGTCTTTCTCTTTCTGGCTATCTTTGAGGGGTTCATGATTGCCTAGGGCTTCTATCCTGTCTAATTAAGAGCCTATGGTTTCTAGGTATTGGTTTGTAAAGTTGTTTTGCACCATTAGCTTTTGGGTATCGTCTTTTGTAGCGGTTTTGAAGGGGGAGGTCGTAACGGTTTCTTTTCTGGCTTTGAATCAGATTTCTTCCAATGGAGGACTCTTAGCTTCTAAGGTTTCCTTATCAGCTAAGGTTCAGGTTTCTGTGACTTTACTGGTGACATTTACCTTTTGAGCTTTGTTAGGGTCAAAGTATCACTCAAAGAAAAATATGTTAACTTTATTCTTGTACTTTAGGCCGAGGTAGCTCAAGATCTTTCTAACATTATAATGGGTTTCAGGAAGTTTGTGATGATCAGGAAGCAACTTACATATATGCTCCTACATTTCTTTAGAAGCACAGTCTATAATTTTGTTCTTCCCTTTTATCTGAATTTCCTCCATTACATATCTCCAAGTAGCATCTTGTTGTACTTATCTATCTCAGTAGTGTCAGTAGCCAAGCCTGCAGGGACTATGTCATAATGAGGAGTATCATAACCTCCCTCTTCGTGTTGGTATCTACCATGACTAAATTTCAGAAAAACATCATAAACTACTACCGCTGGATGAGGCACCCTGGTACTGTACCTAGAGCTAAAGTCTACTACTTCACCGTGCTCACTCCATGTAGTGTAACTCCACATCAAACCGTAGTCTTACAAGTATTGATACATAACATTAATCTCCACAAACTGATGGTTAAGATATTTTCTGTACGGACACCTATAACACTTGTTTTCTTGACCATGTTGCATCGCAAACAACATAAACTCTCTGATTCCATCCATATATCTTATCGTCTAAGATGAAATTCATTGCCTCCGATCAAAGAGCACGACCATGTATACTATCGAAAAATACATATTTTTTTCATCGAGAGCATAGAGTAAAAAATTCTTGGACTGTGAGTGTCAACGGTTCGGAAATCGGAGTTACGAATATTCGTATGTCAACATTTCCGTTTCGTTGAAATTTCGGTTTATGGTTTACTACGCCGATCAAACCCTTAACGAAATTCGTATTTACTGAAAATTCGTCCATTTACATATTATGTTTTGATGAATATATTTAACGGTTATTTTTTCCAAATTCAATTTCGTTATTATTGATGTAGAGTGAATATAGACATACGAACATTATACAACATTTGTAGATATATAACCTATATTTAGTCTTAAATAAATTTTTTATTTCAAAATTCAATTAATTTTTATCTAGTTGATAAATTAAGTTTTTACAACAACAAAAACTCCCGTAACTTCGAAAATGGATTTACGAATTACTTTTCAACATAATTTTGTCATTTAACTATTTTTAGATAATAACTAAATTTATTCGATCGAATCTTAAACTAATCCTAATTTGGTTGAATTTTTTTCTATAATATATAGTGTATAAATGTCATGGTTACAATTGATGGTTGATTTTTGATGATTTTTAAACAACTACCTAAAATTAATTTTCATATATTTAAAAAAAATATCTACTAAGGCGATGAAACTATATATTTTTCGGTGCTTAAGTGAAATTTATTTTATTTTAATTTATTTTATTTAAAATATCTATAAAAAGATTTATTTTGTCGATAATAATATATAGTTTCGTCGCCTAAGTAAAATATATTTTATTTTATTTTATTTAAAATATAAAAATTAATTTTAAAAATTGTCGTCTAAGTAAAAAAAATTGGCATTTTTTTTGCCAAAAATTCAAATCAGTTAAATCACGAAACTACTAGGTTTCGTCTTCTAAGTCTAAAAATTTGGCTGTCTTTTTGGAAAAATTAAAAACACTTAGACGACGAAACTAGTAGTTTCATCGTCTAAGTGCACAAAGTTGGTGTTTTTTTTCTTGCCAAATTTTTTGGCAAAAATTCAAATCACTTAGGCAACGAAATTTGTTGGTTTCGTCGCTTATGTCGTCGGGTATAAACACAATTCAACCACAATTTTTCACAATCTCTCTCTCTCTCTCTCTCTCTCTCTCTCTCTCTCTCTCTCTCTCAAACCATCATCCTCACCACCACCACCACCATACACCACCACCTCTTTCTCTCTCAATCAAACCATCATCATCATGACCACCACCACCACCTCGACACCACTACCACTACCACTACCTTGGCACCACCACCACCTCGGCATCACCACATCAGCACCACTACCACACACCACCTCGGCACAACTACACCTCACATCGGCCACCATCACCAACTCGGCACCGCCATAACCACCACCACCACACAAAACGCCGCCACCGCCACCCCACCATTAAATTATTTATTTATTACAAATTTTTTTAATTAAAAATTAATATATATAATTAATTAGCATTTAATGAATTATTTATTTATTTTTTAAAAAAAAATCAACCATTTACACAACGAAACCAATAGTTTCGTCATCTAAGTTGTTTATTTAATTGTTTTCTGAAGAAAATAAATCAACCACTTAAATGACAAAACTATAGTAGTTTCGTCGTCTAAGTGATTTATTTTTTTTAAATTTCAACACTTAGATGACGAAAGCCCTAAAATTTCTTCGTCCAAGTGTTCTCTAAAAGGAAGAAAAATTTTGTTATCTAAAAACCTAGACGGCAAAGTATTTTTCGTCATCTAGGACCTTACTTAGACGACAAAACAAAAAAATTTCGTCATCTAAGTACTTAGACTACGACACTTAGATCGTGAACTTTATGCGACGAAAAACTTCACATAGGCAACGAAATTACTTCGTTGCATAAGTGCAGTTTTCTGGTAGTGGATGAAGGGAGACGGTTATATGCTTACCTTAGTAGAGCTTCTCGAGAGAAAGTCATTTATTAACTTTGTTCGTTAAAAAAGTTGGTTATGATAAAATGGTGTATTAGGATTTGAACCTGAGTCATCAGTGATCAGATTGGCCATGAAGCAATCACAATTATCATATTTTGTATTTTTAGAAAAATTACTATATAACAAGGAGTATTGGGGTTCGAATCTGATTCATCAGCGAATGAGTTTTTTTTCCTAGGCCTAGGACAAATCTCTCGGTCCATGTAAAATGGTACAACTGTGGATTACCGCACAGTGCCTAGGCACGATTATAATTCAGCAAACATATTTTGACGCCGCCAGTGTTTAAATGCATGACGTTGGAGTTCCAACTCACACGTTCCCGTAGCGGGACCCAATGCTTCAACTGAACCAATTGTCGTGGTTCCAGTGGATACGTTAAACAGTCATATTTATTAAAGTTGAGTTTAGTAAATAACATATATTCATTAAAATTGAGTTTGGAAAATATGGTCTCACATAACTTTTCACTTGCTAATTAATTTTTATAGATACAAAATAGAGTGACTTTTCAGTAAATTTGAAAGCTTTCTATTTATGTACATCAGACTATAATTTTAGGACGGAAAATTGTAATTTCCTTTTTTTATGAAGTTAAACCACAAAAAATAAAAGGGAGCGACTATTTTTACCCTACTATCTTCTAAGTTCACTCTATACTTTTGTTATTTATTGAAAGACTATAACACCCATATATAAAAGTACTAAAATGAACTACTATATTAGTGATAAATTATAATATCTATTGACCTATTTTACTCATTTGAGCATTGAATGAATTTGATAAGTTTTGCCTTCAACGTTCTTTCCTTACCCTCCAAACTTCCTTCGTCTTCAATGATACTCGTGTTGACCAAACCAATTTTATTCTGCAAATAAAATTTTTTATTGTTGTCCATATTAATTTCATTGATTAATATTGTTTTCTAGGTTTTTGTTAAAACTACTAACTTCGTTCTTGTAACGCCCTAATTTGCACTTCATCAAATCAAACACATTACAGTGCCGCGTGTCGCTAAAACTTAAGCTAATATTTTCAACTAAAGTCCTAAGAACCCACAAGGAAAAATGAGAAAATAAAACTTATCTGTAAAGTAGATAAAAAATTTAACTTGCAGAAGCGTTTATTGAAAATCAGGTGAAGGCAAAGAAAATTATAAAGTGAAATACTTGAGAAACAAATACAAGTGCCAAAACAATTATCAAATAGTAGTCAGATTCAAACCAAAGTCCACTATAAGAAAATGAAACATTACCGGCGAGATTCCGGCCAACAAGGCCGGCGACCGGAAAAGTCGCCGGTAATGTCCACCATTACCGGCGACTTACTCCGTCACCGGTAATGTCGCCGGAATCTCGCCGGTAATGTTCCAAAACATTACCGGCGACTCCAACCGTCGCCGGCAATGTCAAGCCGAACATTTCCGGCGATTTTCCGGCCGGAATTTCGCCGGAAATGTGTGGCTAGAAATTGCCGGCGACGTTGGAGTCGCCGGTAATGTTTTGGAACATTACCGGCGAGATTCCGGCGTAAAGTCGCCGGTAATGTCTTCATTTCCGACGACTTGCTCCGTCGCCGGCAATGTGTCTTATATTAGATGCCGGATGCGGGAGCTCGATCATTCAATCATTTTGATCGAAAAAAATCCAGAGAAATCTAAAGAAGGAAAACGTACGCTCTGAAATCGATCATTCGGTATATTGTCAAAATTAAGGCGCGCGTCGAAAACTCGATCACTCGGGAAGCTATATATATAGGTAGGTGTATATATACGTATATGTGGTATATATATATGTGTGTGTGTTGATCAAATCCAATTCGTGAGATATATATGAAATGTTGTTGATGTACGGTCACCGAAACGAGAAAACAGCTTGTAGTTAATCTTGTGTCTGAATCAATGACTGGTATTATCGTATTGTTATCGGAGCCAGGCTTAACAGAGCCTCCTACCCAGTCAAATACGTTTTGAATTGAAAAAAGGAGAATACTATCATCGAGTACTGAATCGAATTCAGAGATTAGATCGATATATATATATGCATGCATGTGTTGATTTAATTAGAGTTGAATTGAGATATCACTTCGATTATTAGTAGTGAATGTGTGTATATATATATAATTAATACGTAAAATTGTTAGAATTTTCAGGATGGACAAGAGTTGGATGAGCCTCGAAAGATGGGATGTCAGATATCACGAGGGAATTAGAAGTTTTTGTGGATTTTGTGAAGGCTAATTGTGGAGACACTACACTTCATTATTGCCCGTGTAAAGAATGTAAGTGTTTCAGCGATCGATTTCGATTTCCCATTGATAAAGTCCAGAGGCACCTGAGTAAATACGGGTTTTGGGATAAGTACACTTGTTGGATTTATGATGGTGAAACATCGGTAGCAGGTCCGCATGATCATGGACAATTTGGTGAGAGGGCCAGTCCACGCTATGATCATGGAGATTTTGCTGAGAGGGGCAGTTCATCCTATGATCCAACATCGATGTTAATCAATGATATGTTTCCTCATGAGAGCGGTGTATTTGCTGATGAAGCACCAAATGTCCCTCCCGTCGTTGAGGGTTTCCCCCATATCGAGCCAGTCGAACCATTACCTGGAGCTCATGTCAACACAAGCGGTATGAACAAGTACAACAACCTGATTGCATTGCAACAGACTCCGTTGTACGACGGTTGTAGTAAGACTGTTCTTGAAAGTGTGATGGGAGTGATGCAGCTCAAAATGGAGAACAAAATGTCTGTCAAAGCTGTTGATTCTTGGTTGAAGTGGACTGCTTCGCTACTGCCACCCGGTCATCGTCTTCCTACCACTCATCATAAGGTGCGACATATCCTGAAAGATCTTGGGCTTTCCTACATCAAAATCCATGCATGCAGATATGATTGTATTCTCTTCTGGGGAAAAGATCTCGAAGACCTTGAAGCCTGCCCGGTATGTTTTACAGAAAGGTATAAGTTGACTCCTGCAGGCAACAAGAAAGCTGTGAAGATACTTCGATATTTCCCGCTTATTGATAGGCTGGAGCGGTTGTTCATGTTTTCTTTCACGGCCGAGGCAATGAGATGGTGGGCTGAGAGGAACTTGCCTGACGATGACACCCTTATACACCCTTCCGACGGAGAGGCTTGGAAGCACATGGTCAGGGAGTTTGTCATTTTGCAGCAGAGGTCCGAAATGTTTGGCTAGGGCTCTCATCTGACGTATTCAACCCTTTTGGCAACATGAGTCTTCAATACAGTATATGGCCAGTTATTTTGGTACCGTACAACCTTCCACCATGGATGTGCATGAAGAAGGAATACAATATGCTCACTCTGTTAATTCCGGGCCCGGGTTATCCAGGAAAGTGTCTCGATGTGTATTTGAGGCCTTTGATTGAGGAGCTTAAGTACCTGAGTGAGTGTGGCCACCCCACTTACGATAGGTTCAAAAAGGAGATGTTCCAGATGCATGCCATGCTTGTTGGCAGCATCAGTGATTTTCCTGCCCGCGGTATGTTGTCGGGCAACGTTACCAGGGGTTACAGGGCTTGTTCAGAGTGCATGACGGTTGATTATTGCAGTCCTCATTGCAGTAAAATTGTTCAGATGCGTCACCGTTGTTGGCTTCCATATGATCACCCATTTAGGCAGGATCCAGACGCGTTTGATGGGACTGTGGAAACAGGTGTGGCACCCAGGCGATGGACAGGGGAAGAAATTTTGGAAGTGTTGAATGAATATGATTTTGGCCAGCTGAGCAATCATCCTGACATAGTGGCGTCAATTCCAGACAAGCCCGAAAGGTATAAGTTTTGGACACACAAGAGCATATTCTGGGAACTCCCCTACTGGCCCAGGTTGCTTATCAGACATTACCTAGATGTCATGCACATAGAGAAGAATGTGTGTGAAAGTGTGGTGGGCACAGTTCTTAACTTGGAGGGGAAAACAAAAGACATCCCTAAGGCACGTATTGATCTGAAAGCTATGGGACTGCGGAAACATTTGTGGTTACGAGATGGTAAGAGAAAAATGCCGCAAGCTCCTTATACCGGCAAGCCGAAGCATAAGCATGAAAT
Organism: Geum urbanum; assembly: GCA_946800695.1. NCBI lineage: Eukaryota > Viridiplantae > Streptophyta > Magnoliopsida > Rosales > Rosaceae > Geum > Geum urbanum. The sequence goes on along the minus strand of OX327003.1, from coordinate 18,712,289 downwards.
TTTTCGGTGGCTGAGTAATGTCAGGTAAATATTCTTATATATGACTATGAAGTACGGAAATTGGTTTGCCTTTAATTTTTACCGGATTATGGTGATATGCGATAAATATAATTGTTGCCTATGGCTATATATATATACATGCAGGTATCCTTATGGCTATGCAGGAAATATAAGCAGGTGTGTTAACTACCGGGACAATAAGATGTACGGATTAAAGAGTCATGACTGCCATGTACTGCTTCAACGCCTTTTCCCTATTTTCATTCGAGGGTACCTGCCCAAGGAGATGGTGGAGCCGTTGGTGGCCTTGTCAAGATTCTTTCAGAAGTTATGCACCAGGGAAGTTAAAAAATCAGATCTCAGGGAGATGCAAGATGACATCATTTTTATCATGTGCAAGCTTGAGAGGATATTTCCGCCAAATTTTTTCGACATCATGCCTCACCTCACGATCCATCTTCCCGAACAATTGTTGCTTACCGGTCCCGTACACTACACTTGGATGTATCCCATGGAAAGGTACATTTGGTTTGCCTCTGTTTTTATATGTAAAGTGTTAGTTTTACCCCTTTTAACATGCACTTGTTAACTTGTAGACAATTGGGAGCCTACAAGGACTATGTGAAGAATAAATATGCACCTGAAGGGTGTATCGCTGAAGCATATGTTGCGCACGAGTGTGTCACATACACCAAAGTGTATTTGGGAGCGCTTGAGGACCCCCAACAACAGATGCTGATAGATGAACCTCAGTTCAACCTTTCTATCATCTCCAATGACGTTGTAGTACAGGGAAGCTTGCCAAAGTCGTACAAGTTGGATGAAAATGAGGTAGTCATTGCCCACTGGTCGGTACTGATTAACTGTGAAGAAGTACAATATTGGAAAAACTATCATCTTCACAGCCCTGCTATTGCCGAAAATGTTGATTACCACAATAGGACGTTTGCAAACTACTTTGGTCCATGGGTAAGGGTATATGTGTATGTCTTTTTTTTATTGCCATTTTCCTTATATAGCATGTGTGTATGTACGTGGTTTTGTGGTTTCTATGTTCATAATGTCTTGTGTGGTTTCTTATCGTTTTCAGATGAACCATGTAGCAGATGATGGTTACCCAGAGTGGTCAAACGAATTGAGGGTCCTTGCGATGAAACTGATAGCTTCAAAAGTTTACTCGATGTGTCAGGTCAATGGCGTGAAATTTATATGTGAAAATAGAGACGACCGACTGAAAACACAGAATTGTGGGGTGATGGTCCATGGTGGGCAGGATGGCGTTGACTATTACGGTGTCCTTCATTCAGTTGTTGAACTAATTTATGGGAACCGCATGAAAGTGCACTTGTTCAAGTGTAGATGGTTTGATACTAGCCCGGAGAACACAAGGACCGATCAGCACGGAACATTTTCAGTGAATACTGCTACTACCTGGTATGAAGAAGACCCTTTCGTTCTTGCCTCATCAGTAAAACAAGTGTTTTACCTGGACGATCTTCTTAACAAAGTCCCGTGGAAGGTGGTTAACCATGTTGTTGATAGAAACATATACAGTGCTGCCACACTTGGTGATACCGCAGATGATGAGGAAGTTACTGCATACCAAGAGCCGAACACTTTTGACATTCCGGAATCATCTACGATTCGCCTTAATAATGTGAGATCTAGGAGTGTGGTTCGAATTACTGGAGCAGAACTTCTCGATGTTAATCCATATGAAGTTGACGCTGATTCAGATGACGAGGAGAGGCACATATTGCCAGAGGTTACCTATGAAACCAAGTCAGACTCAAGTGATGACGATGATTACGATTATCATCCTTAGTACGTTAATGATGTAGTCGGAAATTGTTGTCCGAAATATGATGTAGTCGGAAAATGTAGTCGAAAGTGTAGACGGAAATTGTAGTCGTTAATCGTACGTAGACGGAAATTGATAATCGAAATTGTAGTCGGAAAATGTAGCCGGAAATCGTAGACGGAAATTGTAGTCGTTAATCGTAGACGAAAATTGATAATGGAAATTGTAGTCGGAAAATGTACGTAGCCGGATATCGTAGACGGAAATTGTAGTCGTTAATCGTACGTATACGGAAATTGATAATCGAAATTGTAGTCGGAAAATGTAGTCGTTAATCGTACGTATACGAAAATTGATAATCGAAATTGTAGTCGGAAAATGTAGCCGGAAATCGTAGACGGAAAATGTTGTCGGATATTCTTCGGGAAATAATGACATTACCAACGAGTTATAAGCAACTCGTTGGTAATGACATTACCAACGAGTTAACCAACTCGTTGGTAATGTCATTACCAACGAGTTGCTTATAACTCGTTGGTAATGTCATTACCAACGAGTTGAAGTCGTTGGTAATGACATTACCAACTAGTTATAAGAAACTCGCCGGCAATGTTTTTTGGATAGAAACCCAGTCGAGCCCGAGCCTTTCATTTCTCCTCCTCTCCCTATCATCTCCCTCTCCTCCTCCCAAATCGGTCCGGTGAGTTCAAAGTAGCTCACCTCCTCCTCCTCCTTATCCTCTACTCCTCCTCTCCCTTTCCTCCTCTCCACCGATCCCCTCTCCTCTCCTCCTCCGAAAATCTCCTCCTCCCCTCCTCCCCTCCTCTCCTCCCCTCACCATTGTAGTCGGCAAAGCATTGTAGGTGGAAATCCATGGCAGGTCCGATCCTCTCTCTCTCCCTCTCTCTCTCTCTCAATTTTTAATTATTTTTGTGTACGTGTATGTGTATGTGTATGTGTATGTGTATGTGTAAATTAATTAGGGTGCTAAGTTGGAAATTAGGGTGATAAGTTCTAAATTTATATGCAATGGAAATATATGTGATGTATATATATATTTAGGTATGTGAAAATTAAGTGATGTATATATATGTGAAAATTATGTATATATGTGGTTTGGATGAATATGTGATGTATATATATGTGGAAATTAAACCTAATTAAGATGCATGTTATATATATGTGTGAAAAATGTGGAAAGTTAATTAGGGTTTGTGATTTGGATGAATATGTGAAAATTAAATTTAATTAAGATGCATGATGTATATATATATACATCGAAAATGTATATATGTTAATTTAGGTGATATAGTTGTTAATTAATCGTATAAATGAAGGTGAAAATCGGGATCGGAACGGTTTAGAACCGGAACGGTTTTAAACCGGAACCGCGCGGAACCGGAACTGTTTGTAACCAGAACCGTTATGTTACAAACGTTTCCGGTTACAAACAGTTCCGGCTTCTAACGGTTCCGGTTCCAAACCGTTCCGGTTCCGATTTGTTATAGAACCAAAACGGTTTGGAACCGGAACCGTTTGGAACCGGAACTGTTTGTAACCTTTCCCGTTATGTTACAAATGGTTTCGGTTACAAACAGTTCCGGTTACAAACAGTTCCGGTTTCTAACGGTTCCGGTTCCAAACCGTTCCGGTTCCGATTTGTTATTGAACCGAATCCATGACTATTACGGTGTCCAGGAGGTTTTGCGGCTAATTGGCTTCGAAGAGGTTCCCGAAATAGTGGAGGGAACAGTAGTCAAGCTTCCTCCTCGCCCGCAGTTAGCAACATGCCCAGTGGGCCAATGATGACTGCTCGGACGAGAGCCTTGCTAGAGGCGCGAGCTGAGGAGGAAGCTGCACGATCAAGAGCCGTGGAACCGGAAGTCGAGGCTCGAGCCTCAGTCTCTAGACGCTCAATCAGCAGACATCCCTCCTGTGGCAGAGCCTCAGACGAGCGACAGTCAACGGGGGCATCAGAAACCCCCTCAATCCGAATGCCCCATATTCGGATGGTGCCTACTCCCGTTTCACGGGAATCATCTGAGGCACATGGTGGTGCTGGCGCCTCATCGTCCAGGCCTCGTCTATCTCCGCCGTCCGGTCTCTTCCTACCCGACGAGATTCCTGTCATCCCTGAATTCGATGATAGGGGGATGCCTGTTTATATTGAAGGACGACCGGAGTTCCTGACCGTGGAGGAAGCGTATAACTTCCTCCCATTCGACCCCGTGTATCTTTGGAGTGTGAGGTGCACCAACCAACAAATGGACGATGCAGGTAAATTTTATTTAACATCAGATTGATTACTTAATTATTACTTAAGACTTGCGATAGGTTCAATTAATGATATCAATTTGTTGACATTGTATTATTAGGCAATTTCGTTAATGGGACTAGAAAACGGAAAGGGGCTAGAGGCACCTGCACCGGGAAGAGACTTGAGCAGGCCACCGGCGGAAGGAAAACGCCCATAAGGGCCAATGAGGATGGCGAGGTGATCGAGGCATTCGACACCACGCGCAAATATGTCAGCATGGCCGGTGCGATCGTGCGGGACAAGGTCCCAATGCTTTGGCCAGATTGGGAATCTGTGCCTATCTACGTGAAGATGCAAGTGCATAATGCACTCAGTGTGAGTAAAATCGTATTTTCATTACGTAAATTTTACATTTATTAATTAAGTCCACTTAAATATATAATTTTACCTTTTATATATTCATATTGCAGGTGTGGTTTGACGTGGATGAAGTTCTTATTCACACGTGGGTAGAGCGTCAACTACATATGAGGTGATGTGCTTCGACTTATTTGAATATATATCGAGTTAGATTTTTGTTTATCAAGTGTTTTAATATCTCTAACTTTTTTTCCTTGTTTTAATATAGGTATGAAGAGTGGAAGAACGAGCTTTCTTCCCATTACACTGTATACAAGGAGCTAGGCCGAGGTTCTACCCCTAGCGAATTCCGGTTTAGGGAGTACGAGTGGCTGTGGCTGATGGCCCACTTCGAGCACCCCAAAGCTCGGGTATGCATCCTTAATATATCATACAAGCCTAATGTATCGTATCAGATTGAAATATTTAGTTACTAATTTTTTTCCATATGTTTATCAAACAAGGCGATTTCGAAGATGAACCGGGCGAATAGATTGAAAACACCAGGGCCCATCATGCAGGTTCACTCAACTACATGGGTTGGTCGACTAAGGCGCAGCAACAACAAGAAGTGAACCCCTTGGTGTATATTCATCAGAAGTTCTATCCGCAGTGCCCTGACGAAGCGGTAAGTCTTTCGCCTCTCCATGTGTTAATAATACAAACGTTTTCGATATTAATAGATTTTGTTAGTTAATACGTTGTTCATTTTCGCTTTTCAATTAGGCGAGAGTGGAGGAGGCGACCGCAGAAGTGACCATGAGTATAGCTCGGACTAACCATCCTGACTGCTCCGAGGAAGAAGTCACCCAGTATGCCTCTCAGATCGATTCGCTTGATCCCCCGATAGCGGCTCAGATCATGGCAAAAGCGTGCGGGACTGGAAAAAATACCTACTGCTGTAGGGGAATGGGCTCGGCGGGCGAAGGAGTATTGAAAACCACTTCACAATACTCTACCGGGTCAAGAAGTTCAACTTCTAGTCGTAACCTCGCAGCGGAGCTTCATAGGACGCAGAGGGAGTTGGAGGAGCAAAAGAGGCAGATGGCCGAGTACCAAAACATGGTCCAACAGCAGACACAGATGCAGGCTCAAATGTACACATGGATGCGGACGATGTACGAGGCTCAGACTACCGAACAACCGTTCCCCACACCTCCCCCGGTCCTGGTCCCTCCGTTCCCTAGCTATCCACCACCACCACCGCACCAGTCAACGCCAGAGCAAGACCAAGGAAGCCACTGGAATTCAAATGAGTACATGGATTACTTCGACCCTGACCCGCAAGTTCCTCGACCCTGACCTGTAGTTGTAGTTAATTTTCGTATCGTCGTTGCTATTTGTACTGTACGTTGGACATTTATGTGTACTGTTGAACTTGTATGATTGTACGGTTTATGTCTTTCAATGCAGGTTCTGGAATTGGGCCCAATCCAGAACCGCGTTTTTTTTTCAAAATTTTTCAAGACATTGCCGGCGACATGGACCTCAGTCGCTGGCAATGTCTCACATTCCGGCCACGGCGGCGCTGCCATTGCCGACGACGGCGTCGCCGATGATGTCTCGGACATTACCGGCGACGCAGTTTCCCGTCGCCGGCAATGTTAACACCGGCGGGGGATTTCCGGCGACTTGTCGCCGGTAATGGCAATTCCAGCGAAAAAAATAGACAAGGCCGGCGACGGGAGGTCGCCGGTAATGTCTCCATTTTTTGTAGTGGTCCACATAATTGACAAGAGAAGAATTGTACAGACAAGCTATACAAGATAAAGAAATCAAGCTATAAGAAATGAAACCAATAAACCTGTCACGTGGATCTAACTTCATCAATGACATACGAGATACAAGAGAAGCTACACCAGCATCATCTAATTGTCCCATCTTCATACATAGTACTTGCATCCAAAACTGTTGTGGGGGTTAGCATTCGTCCTCACTGCTCAATAGGGTTACCCAGCTAGGTGTGAAAACAAATGAAATCATAGGTGCCAACAAGTAAATGAAAACCGATGCATATGGTAAAATGCTCAAAACCACAAATCATGTAGTTGTGAATAAAACCATAGTAAGCTCCATAGAGAAATCAAACCTGATGACCAGATTCTATGCCAACTACCACCTTACCACACTTAATATTTTCTACTTGGCAAGGTGTAGCAAGAGTGTCCGCTTACGCCGCATTGCCTAGAAGCAGTGTCACACATCAAAGGATGTCAGACCCTCTTTCGTCCATAGAGTCCCTCCGGAGATTTAGGGTGTCGAAGCCCAAGGACATCGCTATGCTCCTTTCACTCTAAGGTCATCAAACAAAAACTCAAATGCATTAAAAACATAGTAATCATGCATTAAAAAAATATGTTCTTTTATAAAACCACTAACTGAAGCAAGTTCTGAGTCTCCTACCTGGAGCATCGTCACTTTGACATCCACTTGCTTTTCTAGGTCAACACCACCAAATTTCACGTCTCGGTTAACTAGAATCCTAGTCTGACATACTCAATGTCATTAAATCATTTCAAATAAATAACACAAAGGTATAGCAAAAGGTATCTCATTTGATTAAGATTCCCATTATCAAACCAAGTTTAACACATATCACTATCTGATCTCATATCACCAAACTTTCGAAAAGAAATTATCTCGCAATGTTTAGTCCACTTGACAACTCCAAAATCCCATTAACGTCACTTAACTACTTCGGAAACAAGAACACACTGCCAATATATATTTCATAAAAAATAAAGCCATTATGCACATCTTTTCCAAATCACAGCACATAAATATGGAACCACATATAAAATCCTAATTGACCAATTAAGAATTACATTGATTAACAAAGCAGAGCATCCAACCTTGTTTTACAGTAAGAATCGTCATTGCAAATGAAGATGAAAGCACCACAGGATCACCATGAAGAGAGAGCTTCGTCGAAGGTCCAAGACATCGATAAGCACAAACCATCAATCTGGGATCAAATTTAACAACCCAATATACAAATCAATCAATGTTAGTCAAAAAGCACAATCAAATGTACCACAACATAGACCATGAAGAGGATACTAGCTTCCATACCTTGTTTCCCCTTGCATGTATGATCATATGCTTAAATGATACCATCATCGATGAGCTTCAATTCTCAATCACTCAATCCCAGATGAAGAACATCACTCATAACCCATGCCAGATGAAGAGAATTTGATAGTTAGAAAGGACATACAACACGAGTTAGAGTCCATCTGATGTTATACTGAAAATCAGAAAACTTTGATGAACAGTCATCACATTTACCTTGATACATCATGACTACACCGTTAGATCGTCACGAAATTTAGATATGATATCGAAGATGCAATTTCAAGAAACTTTCATGAAGAACTCAAAGTCAAACAAGTAATGTATCATGTTGATTTCAGCCCTAGAATGCAGCTAACGAGAACAAGGGTTAAAACCAAAAAGAGTTTCTCAATTAGAAAAAAATATGTAAAGACAAGTATAGTATCAATAATACAAGAAAACCAACCATTACAATATTTCGACAATAACAGATTGGGCTTCAAACCCAAATCGTAGTATCAGTAAACCCAAGTCATTTATCGAATCAAAAAGATGTTTATACCCTCAAATTTATGTACAAAACCTTAAAATCCAGATCATCTCTCTCTCTATCGATCTCTCTCTCTCTCTCTCTCTCTCTCTCTCTCTCAATACAGTAGTAGCCCTCAATGGAAAACCCAACAGTAGCTTGCCGCCGCATTCCTCTACCACTCGCTGCAACTGCTGCTCCGCCATCTAAATTGACCACGCCGTGACTCACAACCTCATCATCCTTTTCCTCGCACAGCCACGGCTTACAGCAGCAAACACCTCAGCCTCTTGCCTAAGGCGACACTTCGTCACCGCACACCTATTAGGACCATAATTATGTGTCTATTACGCTCCTAACTTTATGCTTATAGCTTGTTTTCTATGAATAAAACATTGTTCTTATGACGTTTCCTATTATTGCTAGGAAATGTTGAGTTGGCTCGGAAAGGTATTAAATATGAGAAATTACATACTTATTGGAGAAGACGTATACATTTCCAAGATCAAGGGAGAATTTAGAGAAACTTTGGCAAAAGGACAAAATAGCTTCACCGAAGATCAGTGAAAGTTGCCCAGAACCCGCCAAAATTTACCACAGCCGGCCGGCCCACTTTGGCCAGCCCAATCATATGGAGTCTAACCCAATAGAGACCCATTCAGCCTATCTATGTTTACCAATCTGATTTGGAGAGGAAGAGAAGAAGTAGGACCACATGATGTCATTATTTTGGAGCTTAACCTTCCATAGCCTAAATTAATGGATCATGGTCTTCCCAATTCAAAGTGAAGCTTTAGATCTTCCATCTCATCATTTCTTATCACCTAAGAGTCCATATTTTCCTCCCCATTCAGCCCAAATTCGAGCTCCCCCTTGCACCCAAACATACAACATTTTCATTTCACTCATTTTTACAAGTTTAGAGCCCTTTTCTCTCTAGTTTTCTCTCTAGCTTCTCTCTAGGATTCTTGGTGAGTTCTCTAGAGAGATGCTATATTTCTCTACCCTTAATCCTTTCCTCCAACCCTCTACAAATCCAAGAGACCTAGCCTTGAATTCCTTGGACGAACCTCTTCCACTCTCCCTCATCAACATCCCTCACTTCCTCCTCTCATCTTTGCCTCCAAGGAGTGTGTGATTCTCTAGAGCTTGAACAAGTGGGAAGTAATCCCTCTTCCGCTTGGCTTCTTTGAGTCCTAGAGGTTTCCTCTCCTCCTCTTGAAGACTTGGTGCTTGTTGAAGAAGAAGAAGTGGAGCTATAAGAGCTTAGAATCACTTGGAGCTTTTCTAGGGACCCTTGGTTATTCTACTCTCTTTTACCTCTTAAACATGTATCAAATCTTGTATTTAATTATGTTTAGTGAGTAGTCTCTTTTGTGTGGCTAGGGTTAGAACCCTAGCCATGTGATGAACAAACTATGTGTTGGTTATGTATGACTCTTGAATTGTGTTGTGAATAAGCTATTGTGTGTTTGTGGATGTTTATGTGTTTGAGCCTCATGTCTAGTTTTTTTATGCATGTCTAAGCTAAGTCTAAGTTGAGATATGTTTAAGGAAGCTAATAATGGACTTAAGTGAATTAGTCACTCACCTAAGAAAGATGAGCATATAAGCATATTTAGGGTATTATTTTATAAGAATTACCTTGAGAATTGGTTCCCTAGCACCTAGCATGGACTAGAGCTTCTTTGAGTCTTTATAGACTTGAGGAACTCTAGTCAAGCACACATTAATCAAAAAGGTTATTGAGGCACATTGTAGAACTTCTTAGCTCGTAACTTACTAATTACGAGTTGAAGGATTCACTAGACTACCCCTCGGATCTTCCAATCAAGATTCGAAAGGGGAACATTTCCACATCTATCAAACAATTTACTTGTTGACTTCGCAACATGACATACTATTGGGATTCAAGTCTAAATAGCTTGAGTCTTGGTTCCACTTCACGACATTCTTCAATGTTGGGTTTAAGTAGCCTACAGCCCGTAATGGCCTAAGCTTAGATTTAAAACCAACTGTGAATCACAAGGTCACGACTTGGACATTCATTCTCGTGAACGGACTTAATCTAAACCGGGACATTGTTTGGTGAATCATATGGTTAGTGGAGATTTCCCTAGTTGACCTATTTTCCCTTATATTGAATTTGTGTCATTTAGTTTTTGCATTTAGTGTAATCAATCAACCATCAACCAACTCGTTAATCGCTCACCTTTATGTCATCATCTCTGGCTATGCCAAATCTCCAAAAGACTCGGTAGGGTGAGATACACTTTCATATTTTCTTTAGTTGTTGTGCCAAGCTAGTGTTTAGAGTGTCCTTAGTCTTTGTGCTTTCAATTCTGAGTTTTGGAGTCTAAGTACTTAATCCTCTTGGGTTCGACACTCGATTTCCTTTCTATACTATTACTTGTCCCCATATACTTGCGGGCGAAGATTACTCTTTATGATTATGAGTTAGTTCTTAATTTATTAAGTTTTAGAGGGTATTAATTCTTCCAACAAGTTTCTGGCGCCGTTGTCGGGGATTAAGTTTATCTTAATTCCTTAGCCAGTTAGCCTTTGATTGTAAATTATCCGGACATTAGTGATTGAAACTTGTTTCTTTGCTTTTGATTTCTTCCTATTTTTCACTTAGTACAGTATTTGTTTTATCTTTGCTTCATTGGATACTTTGGTAGGTTTGTTGTGGTTAAAGTGTGTTAGGATTTGTGCTCTAACCCTTTGTTGCAGGACACATTTCGATCCATCAAAATATACCCTTCGATCCATCGAAAGCAATTTACAGGGCAGAACTGGGGGACTCCTTTGATCCATCGAGAGCTTCTCTCGATCCATCAGAGAGTGGTTGCTCAGTCCAACCCGGGAGGCTGCTTCAATGCATCGAAGCATAAGCTTTGACCCATCGAAAATTGGGCTGTAATTTTAGGTTGTTTACTCCATTCTTACTCCTTTTCCCTTGCTTATCTATATCCCTTTGGAGCTTATCTAAAGTAGTGTTTTGCAGAGTCTTTGAGAGTTCCATCCAAAGTTGTTGGTGACTCATTGTTGTGAGGAACTACAATCTTTGAACATTTAACATTTTAGCCTTGTTTTTGTTTGATAGTTTAATTACCTAGAACCATGGACGGATGGTATAATGGTTCGGAAAATTCAAGTTGTTTTGGGGAACAAGATTCATAGAATGGAGGTTATCAAGATTGGAATTATCAAGCCGAGGAGCCGATGTTCCCTTATGTTGAAGCTTGTGTTCTATGTAGTTCTCAATTGCATTCACCACTTGAGTGCAACTTGAGATATGTGTACCCTGAATATGTGCAAGAGTACGAGTACAACATAAGGATGCATCAAGCACATATGCTAACCCTTCAAGCAGAAGCTCCTAGTTCAAATATGGAAGCACTCATTCACACCCACCTAGCCTGGATGGAGAAATACCTAGCTCAGCAACAGGAGACCCATGCACAATTTAGGCAATTGTTTATCCCTCCTCCACCTCAAGAAAAAAGCCCTCATCCGAGCTTGGAGAAGATGCTTGCCAATTTGCTTAGTCATTAAGAAGTTGTAAGGCAATGTTCGAGAAGTGAATTTCAATGTATGCAAGCAAAATTTCCAAGGGATATACAAAGAATGGAAGCTCAAGTGGGTACATTAGCCGAGCGAGAGCTAGAGTTTATTTAAGAAGAACCGGCACCTCATGAGCCTTCCATCAATCATGAAGCTTTTACTTCTTAAGAAGCCGAGTACATTGATTCATCATCCGACGAAGAAGAGCCAATGCCACGATCGGTGCGAGCTTGTCCAAATACCATAGATGATGAGTCCTCATTCGATGATGAACTCTCAACCGTGTACGATGAAGCTTGGAGTGTTGAAGAAAAATGTACTTCCAAACTTATCTACACAACCGGTCAAGGGCTATTGTGAAGAATTGATTAATAAGGTAGACGAGAGGGATGCCCAAAGTGAAGAGGATGTGTTCGAGCCACCCATGGAATATCAAGTTGAAGAAGCACCATCATTCCTTCCCCCACCGCTAAAAGAGTACCACCAAGAATTCCCCATGGAGCAAGAAGAAGCATTGAGTTATGATCAAGATGATAGGATTGAGACTAAGGCATTTTTGCCTCTTGATCCTCCCTTTAGCAACCACTATTTATATGAAGAAGTGAAGGCTTGGAAAGGAAGACATGTTGCCGACTCTCCACCTTGTTTTAAGATGCCACAACTACCTTTTTCCTTCCCACACATTAAGTCTACATCAACATTGAGGGAAAAGTTGGGGATGCTACTTGGAAGAGTGATCGAAAAGAAGAGGAAGACATTAGGAAGGTGTCTATTTCGGTCTAACATTGGCCAATGTGAGGATCACTTTAATGTTTGCCTCTATGGCAAGTCAAGAAGCCCTCTAGATCTAAGTAGTAGAGTGATACTTCTCAATAAGTATCCACCCTAACAAGCGCGTGGAGCTACTGACCATCTTTATGTCCTTATACCATAACCCTTAATGACCGGAGCCCATAAAAAGTTGTCTTTGAAATAAAGTGTGAGGTCGTGGATTCAGTATATGACTTGGAGAAGACTAATCTTGATGCGAAGTCATGGATGCTAGCAAGGAAGGCAAGACCAATCTTGGTCTTGCATGTCGGTGATTGTTGGTGACTTTGGATGCATTATCTTCGGTCTTCAAGGGGGAGCATTCCTAATTTTTACCTCACTTTGCATTTTGTTGCTTGTTTATACATGTTTGTGTGTTTAACTGATAGAATTGAACCTACGAAGTTTATCATAGGAGATGGTTAGGTGTTATGATCAATGTGTGTGATTTTGCACTTTCTTCATGTCCAATCTGAGGCCTAACTTCGATGGATCGAGGCATGATTGTTCATTCCCATTGATCCATCGAAGTGCTGCACACTAGACAAATCGAGGGGATTACTTCGAGGGATTGAATATTTTCTTCGACCCATCAAAAATTCCCTCGTACAACAAACCTACAGTGTTGCTTCGATGGATTGAAATTATCTTTCGACCCATCGAAAGCCATCCAGGCTGAGATTGACAAAAAAAAAACTTAGTGTTTCTTCTTATCGTAGTTTTTATGTGACTAACCTCTCTCTCTTATCTTTGAACTTCGTAGGATTTATGGTTATTAATTTTGTACCCGTTAAACATCTTAAACTCATTTGGTTGATGTTAATGTGGTACTTGGTGTGATTTCTGTTTTTGTGTGGTTGAATGCATGTTTTGATTTCTTATGTGTCTATTTGTTACATTGATGTGCAATTGGATGTGTTGACCAACCACGTTCATGTGTGTAGTTTAGTTTTGTTGTATCTGGTGTGTGTTTTGGACGTAGGGAATGGAATGGGACTTGAGGCAATTTTCTACAAAATTCAGGCTCTCCTTCAACAAAAATCTGTAGACTGGCTTCGATGGATCAAAGATTTTCTCGATCCATCAAAAGCTGCCTGCATACAAAAACCTGGGAACTAGCTTTGATGGATTGAAGCATTTCTTCGATCCATCAAAAGCTACTGCAGCATGAGAATCTAGGGACACGCTACGATGGATCGAGGGATTCCCTTCAACCCATCGAAGCCCATTTCTTCAAAGTACAATTTTTTCCCCTTTTGGAGTCCAAGTGCTATGCCTTTGATCCTCCACTCCCTCAAGCTTGTCCATGCTATCAATATCCATGTGAGGGTGCCGATTTCCGGTCCTTCTTTCACTCTTATCACCTTTGGTTGGCGAGACCAAACTTGGTCTTCGTGGGTTAACATAGATGTACATTTGGAGCTCGGAGGTGGTCTACAAAGCGTTTGCACTTTCTTTCTCCCTTACTCTTTCTCTACTTTCTAGCACTTACGAGAATATATTTGAAATGATGCTATGTTAGGATGCTTAGGTTAAACTCTCATCCCTAAGAGTAGACATCTTCCAAGGGTTGTTAGCCTTGCAATGTCTTGATAACTCACTCTTGTTCGATGCGGGAGCGATCTATTCATCATTAGTGTATTACAAGGTGGTAGTCTTGTGTAAGTGTGAGGTCTCCTCATGTTTTATGCTAGATTACAATGTCGTTTTCCTTTGAAATGTGCTTGGTATGCATGTCCCCATCGTGGTTGATAGGACTCTAATAGCTTCATTACTTCTTAGAGACTATATAACCCTTTAAAGTGTGAATGCATGCTAATTACTATGCCTAGGAAAACAAGTGTTAGGTGAATAATTTTGTAAAATGATGATGCCTTGCTATCTTCTCTGTGCTTTTGGTTACTATGTGGTTTTATGCAAATTTAGGACAATTTGATTCTAAAGTGTGAGGTAGGAGGCTAAGTAATGTTCACTCCTTATCCGAAACTCCAAAAAAAATTGAAAAATGTGAGAAATTGCAGTACAAAAATATGTGTGTTTTGGTGTGTTTGTGTTCTGAATAACCACTCCCAATGACAAGACTTGAACTAAGGGCTAGTTGATTGCATGATTTTGAGCATATTGAAAAAGAGAAAACAACGCATGTTTAATCGGTTTGAAAAGTGCATCTGTCATTCAAAATGAGTTCACATGAGAAAAAAGAAGGATTGATATGTTTTCGAAGCTATCCATGCCCATGTGAGATTTTTGAGCCTTATTGTGCATGCATAGTTACATTATGCACCTATTCTTTCATGTGTGATATCGATCAATTATTGTGTAATCTAGAACTTCCTTTAAACCATGCAAAACGTTTTTCAAATCATAAATTATTTCCAAAAATGATAGAGGTATTAGGATTACCACCATGGCCAAATTACTTTTGAACCCTATGATACATATATCCTTTAGTGAGCTAATTTGAGCCTTATATTATTTAGCTTTTTAATTCTTGAACACCACAAATCCTTACCAAGCCTATTCACTTACTCCTACCCTTAACTAGGCAATCGAGCAAGCGATAATGGAGTCTTATTAGGATGTGCTTAGAGTTGTGCTTTTTGGGAAGATTGGCAAAAGAGATAAGTGTGAGGTGGAGGAGTATGTTGTGATGATTCACTTGTGTTGATTTTATGAAAAAAAAAATGAAAAAAAAAAGTTCCACAAAAATATGGTAGTGTATATAATGGGAAAGCTAGTAGCACCTAGAGTATGTTAGGAACTTCGACATGTGAGTTGCTTGCTAGGTTGCTTGGTTTTTGAATTCCTATACCCTTCATTCATTAAACCCCTTCCTTAAATCTCGTTTCAATCCGAATAAAAGTCCTCTTGATTTGAAATACTTATGATTTTGGATTATTGGAGCATTGGTTGAAAATCGAGACTATGGAGAACATGTGATTGATGCGATTTATGAGTGCAAACGCTAACCCTCAAACACATGTGTGTATTGAGTGATATCTAGTGAGTTTGATGATTAGGAAACATATCAATTTGAATACATCTCATTGTGATGCATTTGGCTTAGCATATCCTATTTTGGCTTATTACATATGCATTTATTTCATGTTTCAAAAGTGTTGCTCAAAAGTAGTTCAATCCATTTAGCCATGATTCTTTGAGGGAAAACAATCTACCATGTGGGACACTTACATACTTGTGTGCTCTAATGCTTCGAGTCTAGCTTAGCTTAATTCTTTTCTTCTTAGTTTGCTTGAGGACAAGCAAAGCTTAAGTGTGAGGTAGTAGTTAAGGCCTTATTATGTGTCTATTACGCTCCTAAATTTCTGCTTATAGCTTGTTTTCTATGAATAAAGTATTATTTTTATGACGTTTCTTGTTCTTGCTTGGAAATGTGGAGTTGGCTCAAAAATTTATTAAATATGAGGAATTAGATACTTATTGGAGAAGATGTATACATTTTCGAGGTCAAGGGTGAATTTGGAGAAAATTTGGGAAAATAAAGAAATAGCTTCACCGGAGGTTGCCCGAAGTTGGCCGGAACCCGCCAAAATTTCCCACAGCCGGCCGGCCCTTAATCATATTTACCTCCCCATTCTGCCCAAATTCAAGCTCCCCCTTGCACCCGAACATACCACATTTTCATTTCACTCATTTTTACAAATTTAGAGCCATTTTCTCTCTCTAGTTTTCTCTCTAGCTTCTCTCTAGGGTTCTTGGTGAGTTCTATAGAGAGAAGCTATATTTCTCTACCCTTAATCCTTTCCTCAAACCCTCTATAAATCCAAGGGACCTAGCCTTGAATTCTTTGGCCGAACCTCTTCCACTTTCCCTCATCACCATCCCTCACTTCGTCCTCTCATCTTTGCCTCCAAAGAGTGTGTGATTCTCTAGAGCTTGAAGAAGTGGGAAGTAATCCCTTTCCCCTTGGCTTCTTTGAGTCCTAGAGGTTTCCTCTCCTCTTCTTGAAGACTTGGTGCTTGTTGAAGAAGAAGAAGTGGAGCTATAAGAGCTTAGAGTCACTTGGAGCTTTGCTAGAGACCCTTGGTTATTCTACTCTCTTTTACCTCTTAAACATGTATCAAATCTTGTATTTAATTATGTTTTGTGAGTAGTCTCTTTTGGGAGGCTAGGGTTAGAACCCTAGCCATGTGATGAACAAACTATGTGTTGGTTATGTATGACTCTTGAATTGTGTTATGAATAAGCTATTGTGTGTTTGTGGATGTTTATCTGTTTGAGCCTCGTGTCTAGTTTTTTTATGCTTGTCTAATCTAAGACTAAGTTGAGATATATTTAAGGAAGATAATAATGGACTTAAGTGAATTAGTCACTCACTTAAGAAAGATGAGCATATAAACATAATTAGGGTATTATTCTATGAGATTTACCTTGAGAATTGGTTCCCTAGCACCTAGCATGGACTAGAGCTTCTTTGAGTCTTTATAGACTTAAGGAGCTCTAGTCAAGCACACATTAATCAAAAAGGTTATTGAGGCATATTGTAGAACTTCTTAGCTCGTAACTTGCTAATTATGAGTTGAGGGATTCACTAGACTACCCCTTGGATCTTCCAATCAAGATTTGAGAGGGTAACCTTTCCGCATCTATCATACAATTTACTTATTGACTTCACAACATGACATACTATTAGGATTCAAGTCTAAATAGCTTGGGTCTTGGTTCCACTTCACGATATTCTTCAATGTTTGATTTAATTAGCCTAGAGCCCGTTATAGCCTATGAGCTTAGATTTAAAACCAACCGTGACTCACAAGGTCACGACTTGGACATTCATTCTCTTGAACAGATTTAATCTGAACCGGGGCATTGTTTGGTGCATCATATGGTTAGTGGGGATTTTCCTAGTTGACCTGTTTTCCCTTATATTTAATTTGTGTCATTTAGTTTTCACGTTTAGTGTAATCAATCAACCATCAACTTACTCATTAGTCGCTCACCTTTATGTCATCAACCCTCGCTATGCCTAGTCTCCAAAGGACTCGGTAGGGTGAGATAAACTTTCATCTTTTCTTTAGTTCTTATGTCAAGCTAGTGTTTAAAGTGTCTGTAGTCTTTGTGCTTTCAATTCTGAGTTAAGGAGTCTAAGTGCTTAATCCCCGTGGGTTCGACATTCGATTTCCGTTCTATATTATTACTTGTCCCTGTATACTTGCAGGCGAAGATCACTCTTTATTCTTATGAGTTAGTTCTTAATTCATTAAGTTTTAGAAGGTATTAATTCTTCTAACAACACCACCTCGCTGTCAGCCATGCATTCCCTATAATTTGTCTCCATCCACTGCCGGCCTCTAACAGCAGCAGGTCGACCATGCACTATCAGCCTCTCCGCGCTCATTCTAACTTTACTTCCTCACCGTCGCGGCCTCTCCCTCTCGTCTCTAATCATCACCGACTACCACAATCTCCATCACAGAAGAAGATCGAGTCGATGCAACAATATCGTACTTCAACCTCGGCTGTGACGACCCGGAACAGATTGAGCAGTGTTATCAGCTAGGTCCGTGAGATTATGAGTAATAGCAGATTTCCGATAATGGATTTATTCGCCAGGCTTGTTAACGACTTTATTATTGGCCGAGAATTGGAGCTGAGTCTCTTCTCGAGAGTCATTGTACGTGTAATTTCGAGTTCGTCGGCGGTTCCGGATCGTTATTTGGACGACCAAGGAATAAGCTATGAATATTTGAAATTTTGATATAATCGGTTTTATATGTCAGATTTCTTAACGACTAAATTACCGGGCGAGAATTTGGTTTTGGCTTTTTCACGGAAGTTGTGGAGAATTTAATTTCGAGCTCGTGGGAACTTCCGGAGTGTTATTCTGAGGTACGGAGATTAAGTTGTGAATATTCCCGTTTGTTGATTATTTAGTCGATTAAAGTGTGTGTTTGGGTGAACAGTTGAATTTTTATCCGTTTGGTCGATGTGTTTGACTTCGGGTGATAATTGAAGAACATGTCGAGTCGATTTTGTTGCCGCGAGAATTATCGGAATCGGAGTTACGACGCGAGAGTTACGGATGTTTAAAGTTTGTCGAAAAGATAATTACGAAGTTTCCATTTTGGGAAAGCTATAAATAGTAAACTTGCTATTTTGGGAAGTCAAAGACTGAAATTGTGATGTTGACCCTGTTTGACTTGGTTTGACCGAAGGGGAGCAGAGGTCACGACGGTGACCGACGGCTACGGCGGCGGCGAGCCCGTCCGGCCACCCCAAGGCTCGGCCTTCGTCTCCATCGATGCGCCTTGGTTCCCTCATCAAGTTTCCGGCCTCCTCTCACGGCGTGGGACGCCGGAGGAGGAGTTATTTCCGGCCAAAAATGAGGAAATTTTGAGTGAATTCGGGTTCATGGTTTTTGACCGATTCGAGCTACAATTTGGAGTGGGCTTTGAAGCTCTCATCACCTACAAGCTACCATGTAAGTTTGGAGTTATAATTTTGATTATGGATGGAGAATTTTGGATTTGAAATTTTGGGAACAATTCAGTTTATCACGAAATTGGACTAGTTAGAGATTGAATTGGACTTTGTTGCAGTTATGAAAGTTGCTCAGTGGATGATTTTGAGTGGAATAGAGGTTGCTCCGCCGGGAAAATATCAGTTTTGTGGCAGCGCCACCGTTGACGGCGGTCAACGGCGGCGGTCAACGGTCAACGGCGTTCAAAGTTTGACTTTTAGGGATTTTTGACAAGTTGCATGTCATTTCACTCAAAATCGCGCCCCGATCGCAGTGGGGAGGTTCGTTTCTCGATTTGAGCATCCGAAAGTATAGCGAGGTATTGAGGTGTGATTTCCGGATTTTCGACAATTTGTCGTAATCGGATTACGTGTTTCCGAGAACGGTGGTTTCTCGTGATTTGTTTTGAATTGTCGAGTTATGACTTTGAGTAATGGGCATTGTGAATATTCAGGGGTTCGTGATCGTTCGTTTGGCGAGGGACTTTCCGCCGGATCACGGGTTAACGCGAACTGCGTTACGCTAGTCTGTGAGTGGACATTTCTTTTCACAGATTGATTGCGAGTCTTTTATATACGTTTTATGAACTTGAGCATGCAGATTGATTATGATTTTAAGAGCATGTGTTTTACGGTTATGCATATACGAATATACGTATACGAATATACATATGTACATATTATGTTTTATGCATGTGCATGGAAAGCATTTATGATTTGGTTTACACAGAGTACAGTCTCAGTATATGTTGTGGTATCGATACACATTGGCTTCTCGGCTGATCCCCGAGTACGCTCCGGGGGGGACAGATATCCTGACCCGAGGCCTTTTTGGCTAGGAATCACGTGTGGGTCTGGGATCCCGTGATTCAGACTGTGCTATCGCGTGGTAGTCCATGAGAGATTCCGCGATATATTTACGTTGCATGCTCTGTACGTGGGTGGTAGTCCGCGTCTCCTCACGTACCATTTGATTTTCATGCATTTGACTCGCATATGATTTTATACATATATATTACTTGGTGAAAGACATTTATTTTCGTCCACTCACTCTAACGGTTTTCATGTCTTTCCCCTGGGCTTTTCGGTTTCCATGCCCAGTTTCCAGTTCTGATTCTGGTGTCGCACGTCGTGGTCGGAGGCATAGTGCTCGAGCTACCTTGTTTCTTCCAGTAGGTTTATTGTTCTACCTACTGTGGTTTACATATATGATTATACATTAGAGGTCGCTCTGAGTATTCTGTGGTGTATACTATATGATTATACTCCGGATTTCAGTAAAGTATAGATATATCTACTGTTTTACTTTACTGTTGATATATTGAGAAATCCAGATGGGATTGGTGCCCACGGTTTGATTTTTGTGGCATAGGATGAAGTGTTTTTTCCGCGTGCAGGTAATGGTAATTCTACGTTAGTAACGAAACTCCGCCGAAATTTTGAAAATTTTTTGTTGGTTCGTGTTTTCGAAGGGGTTTGATTCCGGTTTAGGCAACTAAACCGGGGTTAGGTCCTTTCAGTTTGGTATCAGAGCATTAGGTTATAGGTTCTGTAGACTTCTGTAGTCGTGTTTACTAAGGATATTTGAGAATGTACAGCATGTCTGGAATGGTGACCCGACCGGCCGGCGGATAATCATCAATATTCCAGGTGTTGTATACTTTCAAATATTTGAAGTTCCATGATTACGTTCCACTTATTGTGAACAATGTTTTATTCATTAGGATGCCTCCTTGACGTGCTTTCCGTGTCGGTACGGTTGTGGATCCTGTTGAGGATCATTCGACGCGTGAGTTGCCAGAGAACTGTGGATTTGGATGAGCATTCTGAGTTCAGAGATTTGTGTGGCACGGTTTGGTTGGTTGTGTGTATGAGCGTCTACATGTTGCCTCAAAGCTGAGAATTGTGGTAGTTGATGTTTGCCTGAGTCAGATCATTGTATTTGGTGGGCTGATGTTGTGTAAGTTCCAGTTGCGACTCCATGGCCTACATTCAGGGTGTTGTTTATATGGTAATGGTTTTATCAGGCTACCCAGCATTCGAATGTGGAGTGTTTACCCACCTGAGGTAGAGATGCATTGTCCACATGTTTGTTTCCGTTTTCACGTGTATTGTGGCTTCAGAGGAAGCAGTGCACGAGGTTCGAGATGAGTTTGAACCTGAGCATCAGAGGGATCTTGATTGTTGTGCCTCGAGACATCCGTGAGGAGCTTAGTGTGCCACACTCAGAGGCGAGGCTATTGAGAAGGAAAGACGTACGCGGTTTCCGATGTGTTGGTTTGAGGATGTGGACTTAGTTGAGATTTTGATGAGGTTGAGTTCCGACATCTCGAGATCAGTGACTTCATCAGGCTGTGGTTTTTTTTCGATTATGTTGAGGGTCATCAGATCAAGCAGAGGATCCGTTTGACGATGGCGGAGATCACAGAGTAGCGGATTGGCTCCTGTGGTATGAGTTTGGGGCGATCGTTGGTGATCTTATCACGCAGCAGGTGTTGCGGTGACTGATGATTAAGGAGCACTCTCAGTTGCTATTGTGGTGGCCAGGAGGGTCACATTACGAGGGAGCGCCCTCAGCCAGCTGTGTTAGTAGTTCGACAGCTCAGAGTTCAGGAGGAGGTCAGGATGCTATTCCTGAAGTTTGACCAATGTAGCCTTTTGATGAGTTATTCAGCAAGTCGCAATTGACGTGGGCGGCTAGTTGGGCATGTTGGAGTTCGTGCCATGACCTTGTTTGAGGACAGACTTTTCTCCGAGGTTATTGTTGTTGGATATCCATGGCTATTGTACCTGCATCTCCACTTCCGAGGTTTTGGAGAGTGTTGTATCCATCCGGAGGTTGCGAGATGCTTGTTGGAGGATATGGGTTAGCTGCGGATCTGTTATAGCTGGACATCGTGGTTTTGGTGTGATTATGAGTATGGACTTACTGACGATGCATTCGACTGTGTTTGAATGCCTCGAGAAGGAGGTTGTGTTTCGACGACCAGATTTTCCCGAGATACTGTTTCGCGGTGATGGTCGAGCGGATGATGAAAAGAGTTATGTTGTTTGCTTAGCTCATGTTGTGGATACTACGGTTGTTGTGCCCGTTATTGGTGATGTTGAGGTGGTTCACGAGATTCCAGGTGTGTTCCGGAGCAGTTACCAGGTGTTCCTCCAGTTCGGGAGACTGACTACACCATTGAGCTTGTACTGAGCGCTGGACTCATTTTACCGGCATCTTGTCGTTCGGAGCCAGCGGAGCTGATGGAGCTACAGTTTCGACTCCAGGAGTTGCTGGAGGAGATTTCTGGAGATTTCATGCGACCCCGCATATTTGCGTGGTGTGCTTTTGCATTGTTTGTACGGATGTTGGATGGTTCGACGTGGTGATGCATTGAATACAGAAGCTTGAATCGTTTCAGAGGAGAGTGAGTATACTCCGCTTATGATTGATGACTGGTTTGATCTGCTCGCGAGAGTTTCAGTCTTTTCGAAGGTTGATTTCGGGTCCGGATACCATCAGTTGAGGATCGATGTGTCAGATGTGGCTAGGACAACTTTTGGACCATGGTGCGAGCACTACGAGTTTTTGGTCATGCTGTTTGGTTGACCAATATCCCCATAGATCGTGCGGACTTGATGGACCAGGTGTTCCGACGGTTTCTGGACGAGTTTGTGGTCATGTTCGTTGGCAATATCCTGATGTACTCTAGGAGTGTGGGCCAACACTTGAAGCAATTGTGAGAAGTTTTGCGACCCTTACGTGATGATCAGTTGTTGGCGAAGTTCAGTCAGTACGTGTGAGTTATGGTTGATTTGCGTGAAGGTTTTGGGTCACGTGATGTTATCCGAGGGAGTTGGCGTGGATCCTGATCAGATAGAAGCCGTGTTGATTTGGGGTTGCCCTACCATTGTACCAGAGATCGGGGGTCTCTTGGGTTTGGCAGGCTATTACTGACGGCTTGTGCAGGATTTTCCCGGATCGCCACTTCACTTTCCTGATTGACGAAGAAGGTGTCAAGTTTGAGTGGTTCGATGCACGCGAGGAGAGTTACATACTCCTGCAGGATGGTTGACCGTTGTTTCGGTTTTGATCTTACCTGTCGACCTCGACGAGTTTGTGGGTTATTGCGATGCATCGAGAGTTGGATTTGGTTGTGTATTGATGCTGTGTAGCAGAGCGGTGACTCATGATTTCAGGCAGTGGAAACCTTATGTAGCTACGTATCCTATATATGATTTGGGTGTAGCTGTCCTTATGTTAGCATCGAAGAGTTCGAGACATTACAGCTATGGTGTGCAGCGCAGTGTAGGATGTACACTGATCACTTGAATTTCACCCACTTGCATTTTCGGCCAGATTTGAGCTTGAGGCGGTGTAGATATATGGAGTCAACTAACGACTATGTCTGCACCTTTGAGTTTGTTCGGGAAAGGCTAGAGATTGTACTTTGACCATTCGTTTGGGATGTTGTTGCTGATGCATTCAGTCGAGAATCGGGAGCTTCAGTGTTTCATGTGTGTGTGGCTCGAGTTTTCGTGTTAGCCGAGTTGCGAGCTATGGGAGCTGAATTCGAGTGTGATGATGTTGAAGCTCCTTGTTTTGCGTGCGTTTGGCACTAATGTTGCGGAGATATATCAGATACTTCGAGTTTACTACTCGTGACGCAACATGAAGAGCAATATAGCAGCTTGTGTGTGCAGATGCCACATTTATCGACTGGCCATGGCTAGGAGGCAGAGACTTGCCAAGAAGTGTCAGCCATTTGTCGCTGTGACCTTGTGTGTGTTTGTGCGCATTTTTATTTGTGATACCAGTTGTCAGGCCATTGTGGACCATTTGAGGAATTTGGTACGTTTCCTTGTACTTTTCGGGAAAAGATTTCAGTGGCAGGCTGGCATAGCTGTGTTTGACGGAGATTGTCCATCTATGTGGTGTACCTGTGTCCCAGTTTGTTGGTCGAGGTAATCAGCTACGACTATGTGTTGGCAAGCTTTGCAGCGAGCATTGGGGACCAGATTACAAGTTAGTATCGGTTCTTATCCTCAGATTGGTGGGCGATCTTTAAGAACTATTCAGACCTTGGAGGGCATATTGTGGACCTCGGTATTGCAGTTCCGGAGGACTTGGGACCAGCAGTTTCACTTGTTTGAGATTGCATGCAGTACCAATTTGTTGACCACTATGGTATTGACGTTGCTTGATGTCGTTTTGAGGAACGATGTTGTACTCCATTGTGCTGGAGAGAGTTTGGTTTAAGTTGGCATTTGATTCGGATTTTGTGGAATATGCTACCACAGACTATCAGATTAGCGGAATGGGGTTGATAATTGCCCGAGTCCGATGTTTGAGCTATGTTGATATGAGTGTGTGAGTTATGTTGAAGTGTGTAGACTGAGTTGTGATTTGCCGTGTTGTTTTGATCCGTATGTGGTCATAGGCGAGTTTATGTTGTGCCGTATAGTTCGGCGTCGCCTATATTGTTGACTTTTGTGTGCATTGTGTTGTGTTCCGTGTGGTGGAACTATGTTTCAGATTTGTTACATGTTGTGTACCCTACCGGTTCCTTATGCAGGAACACTTGGCGGTTGCGTAGAGCCAGTTCAGATTCGAGATTGAGGGTACATGGATTTCAGCACGGAGTTATCTCCTATTGTGGAGTCTGTTGTCAGAATTGTTTTGCTGACGTAGCCACTTAAGAGTTGAGCAGTATGCAGAGGAAGTACTCCTAATTTTAGTCGGCAGACTCAGAAATTTCGTGGTCGAAATTTTTTTAAGGAGGGTGGATTTGTGACGACCCGGAACAGATTGAGCAGTGTTATCAGCTAGATCCGTGAGATTATGAGTAATAGCAGATTTCCGATAATGGATTTACTCGCCAGGCTTGTTAACGACTTTATTATTGGCCGAGAATTGGAGCTGAGTCTCTTCTCGAGAGTCATTGTACGTGTGATTTCGAGTTCGTGGGCGGTTCCAGATCGTTATTTGGATGACCGAGGAATAAGCTATGAATATTTGAAGTTTTGATATAATCGGTTTTATATGTCAGATTTCTTAACGACTAAATTACCGGGCAAGAATTTGGTTTCGGCTTTTTCACGGAAGTTGTTGAGAATTTAATTTCGAGCTCGTGGGAACTTCCAGAGCGTTATTCTGAGTTACGGAGATTAAGTTGTGAATATTGCCGTTTGTTGATTATTTAGTCGATTAAAGTGTGTGTTTGGGTGAAAAGTTGACTTTTTATCCGTTTGGTCGATGTGTTTGACTTCGGGTGATAATTGAAGAACATGTCGAGTCGAGTTTGTTGCAGCGAGAATTATCGGAATCGGAGTTACGACGCGAGAGTTACGGATGTTTAAAGTTTGTCTAAAAGATAATTACGAAGTTTCCAATTTGGGAAAGCTATAAATAGTAAACTTGCTATTTTGGGAAGTCAAAGACTGAAATTGTGATGTTGACCCTGTTTGACTTGGTTTGACCGAAGGGGAGGAGAGGCCACGACGGTGACCGACGGCCAAGGCGGCGGCGAGCCCGTCCGGCCACCCCAAGGCTCGGCCTTGGTCTCCATCGATGCGCCTTGGTTCCCTCATCAAGTTTCCGGCCTCCTCTCACGGCATGGGACGCCGGAGGAGGAGTTATTTCCGGCCAAAAATGAGGAAATTTTGAGTGAATTCGGGTTCATGGTTTTTGACCGATTCGAGCTACAATTTGTAGTGGGCTTTGAAGCACTCATCACCTACAAGCTACCATGTAAGTTTGGAGTTCTAATTTTGATTGTGGATGGAGAATTTTGGATTTGAAATTTTAGGAACAATTCGGTTTATCACGAAATTGGACTAGTTAGAGATTGAATTGGACTTTGTTGCAGTTATGAAAGTTGCTCAGTGGATGATTTTGAGTGGAATAAAGGTTGCTCCGCCGGAAAAGTTCAGTTTGGTGGCGGCGCCACCGTTGACGGCGGTCAACAGCGGCGGTCAACGGTCAACGGCGGTCAAAGTTTGACTTTTTGGGATTTTCGACAAGTTGTATGTCATTTCACTCGAAATCGCGCCCCGATCGCAGTGGGGAGGTTCGTTTCTCGATTTGAGCATCCGAAAGTATAGTAAGGTATTGAGGTGTGATTTCCAGATTTTCGACAGTTTGTCGTAATCGGATTACGTGTTTCCGAGAACGGTGGTTTCTCGTGATTTGTTTTGAATTGTCGAGTTATGACTTTGAGTAATGGACATTGTGATTATTCAGGGGTTCGTGGTCGTTCGTTTGGCGAGGGACTTTCCGCCGGATCACGGGTTAACGCGAACTGCGTTACGCTAGTCTGTGAGTGGACATTTCTTTTCACGGATTGATTGTGAGTCTTTTATATACGTTTTATGAACTTGAGCATGTAGATTGATTATGATTTTACGAGCATGTGTTTTACGGTTATGCATATACGAATATACGTATACGAATATACATATGTACATATTATGTTTTATGCATGTGCATGGAAAGGATTTATGATTTGGTTTACACAGAGTACAGTCTCAGTATATGTTGTGGTATTGATACACATTGGCTTCTCGGCTGATCCCCGAGTACGCTCCGAGGGGGACAGATATCCTGACCCGAGGCCTTTCTGGCTAGGAATCACGTGTGGGTCTGGGATCCCGTGATTCAGACTGTGCTATCGCGTGGTAGTCCATGAGAGATTCCGTGATATATTTACGTTGCATGCTCTATACGTGGGTGGTAGTCAGCGTCTCCTCACGTACCATTTGATTTTCATGCATTTGACTCGCATATGATTTTATACATATATATTACTTGGTGAAAGACATTTATTTTCGTCCACTCACTCTAACGGTTTTCATGTCTTTCCCCTGGGCTTTTCGGTTTCCGTGCCCAGTTTGAAGTTCGGATTCTGGTGTCGCACGTCGTGGTCGGAGGCATAGTGCTCGAGCTACCTTGTTTCTTCCAGTAGGTTTATAGTTCTACCTACTGTAGTTTACGTATATGATTATACATTACAGGTCGCTCTGAGAAATCTGTTGTTTACGTTGTATGATTTTACACCGGATTTCAGTAAAGTATTGATATATTTATTGTTTTACTTTACTGTTGATATATCGAGAAATCCGGATGGGATTGGTGCCCGCGGTTTGCTTTTTGTGGCATAGGATGAAGTGTATTTTCCGCGTGCAGGTAATGGTAATTCCACGTTAGTAACGAAACTCTGCCAAAATTTTTACGGTTTTTGTTGGTTCGTGTTTTCGAAGGGGTTTGATTCCGGTTTAGGCAACTAAATCGGGGTTGGGTCCTTTCACCATCACAAACTTATCCGATTAAATGATCAACTGTCGGAAATATTCATAATTTAATCCTCGTAACTCAGAATAATCATCTGGAAGTTCCCACGTGCTCGAAATCAAATTCTCAACAACTTCCGCGAAGAATCCGAAATCAGATTCTCGTCTGATAATTAAGTCGCTAACAATGACGCCATATTAGCAGATTATGCCGAAATCACGACAATTCACGAAACTCGCAAATCAAGTCGATAATCATTCCATTTACGCTTCGGGTCGATCAACGGTCCAAAACGGATCAAAATCATGATTCGGATAGACTCGAACATGAACGGATAAACTCGACAATATTCCAAAATTTCAAATATTCATATTATATTCCTCGGTTGTCGAAATAATAATCCGGAACCGCCCACGAACTCAAAATTATGCATACAACAACTCTCGAGAAGAGGCTCAACTCAAATTCTCGGCCAATAATTTAGTCGTGATCAAAGCTGGCGATTCAATCTCTGATCGGAAATCTGCGATTATACGCTAACTCACGAATTAAGCTGATTACGCTTCTGATTCTGTTCCGGGTCGTCACAATTTATAACAAAATAAATAAACTTAGGCGACGGAAAAAGTCATTTGCATTGTCCAAGTGTAATTTTAGTTTTTTTTTCAATATTAATTTTCCAGATATTTTTATAAAAAAATTAATTTATACACTTAGACGACGCAAATGTCTTGGTTGTTTTGTCAAAGTCCAAAATTTGACGATTTTAAAAATTTGAAATGACTTGGGTGATGGAATTTACTGTTTTCATCGTCTAAGTCAAAATTTTTGGCGGTATTTCAAAAAATTAAAATTACTTGAGTAACGGAATTGACTGTTTCCGTTATCTAATTTGAAATTTTTGGTAGTTATTTTTGGGCCAAATTTTTCGGCAAAAAATCAAAACGCGTCGGCGACGCAAATTGTTTGTTTCATCGCCTAAGTGAATGCCCATAAAATCAACTTTAGCCACCATTTTTCCCAATCTCTCTATCTCTCAAACCATTCACACACACACACTCTCTCTTAAACCTTCTTCTCTTCATCACCATCACCTCCACACACACACACCACCACCACCACCACACCATGCCACCGCCACCACCACCACGGCACTACCAACACCACTTTGGCACCACCACCACCACAGCACGCCACCACTACCACCACCACTACACCACCACCACCTCGGCACCACAGCTGACGTTATTGGTGTGTCGGCTGAGTGAGCTTTTCCAATAGTAATTATCAAGTGGAGGAAGGTGATGATGTCCATGACCGGAGAATACGTCTCCTTTTTAATCAATCCCAGGGCGTTGAGAGAAACCTTGCATCACCAGTCTAGCGTTATAGCGCAAAACCTCATTTTTCTCATTATGCTTTTGAACAAAGACCCATTTATGTCTTATTGGCTTAACATTCGGTGGGCATAGCTCTACAAGACCGAAAACCTGCCTTTTATTCAGAGAGTATAGTTCAGCCTGGATTGCTACCTTCCATTTTGGCCAATGTCTATTTTGTTGGCAACCTGCCATAGAGCGAGGTTCTTCTTCATCGTTGTCTATGATCTCCTGAGCGACAAAATAAGCAAATGCATCATTAACTAACATGGAAGATCTATTCATAAGAACACGTGCATCATTTTTTTTAAGCGAAGTTTCTTTGTTCTCTGATATCACAAGAGGTACTTAGGTGTCCCCTAGACATGCCAATTGTGATTCAAGGACATAACTGTTATCAGAGAAAATCTTATGTGAAGGATTCACAATATTGATGATGAATGGATCATTTTGTGTCTCAATGGCCTACCTTTTAACCGGCAACTCATTAATGGATTTTCTTGGTCTCCCCCTTTTCTTGGTGGGAGCCAAGGCCGATGCAACACCTTCCACATGGGCAGGAAGAATGTTTCCTTGCCTCGTGTTGGTACTAACTAATCCCTTTAACCATAGCGTAGTCATGCATGCACCCTCAATCCCCGGTTAAGAACGATACCCTATTTACCAATGCTACATCAACAAAAAAGGGTTTTAATTGTGTTTGTGTTCAATTGAGTGTTTAATCAAATGCTTGAAAAGATGCGAGTCAGTTAACACATAACCTCCAACAAGGATCTCGCAACCTCCGAATGGATACAACACTCTCCAAAACCTCGGAAGTGGAGATACAGGTACAACAGCCATGGATATCAAACAACAGTAACCTCGGAGAAAAGTCTGTCCTCATACAAGGTCATGGCACGAACTTCAACATGCCCAACTAGCCGCCCACGTCAAGTGCGACTTGCTGAATAACTCGTCAAAAAGGTACATTGATCAGACTACAGGAATAACATGAGCATCTCCTCGTAAACTCTGAGCTACCGAACCGCTACAACAGCTCACTAAAGGCGCTCCCTCGTAACGTGACCCTCCTGGCCACTGAAACAGCAACTGAAAGTGCTCCACGAACACAAGTTACAGCAACACCTGCTGCGTGAAAGGATCACCAACGATCACCCAAACTCATGCCACAGGAGCAAGTCTGCTACTCTGTGATCTCCGCCATCGTCAAACGGATTCTCTGCTTGATCTGATGGCCCACAACAAAATCGAAAAGACCACCACGTGATGAAATCACTAATCCCGAAGTGTCGGAACTCAATCTCAACAAAATCTCGACTAAGTCCACTTTCCTCAAACCATCGCATCGAAAACCGTGTACATCTTTCCCTCACAATAGCCTCGCCACTGAGTGCAACACACTAAGCTCCTCACGGATGTCTCGAGGCACATCAATCAGACTCTCTCTGATGCTCAGGTTCAAACTTATCTCGAACCTCGTGCTCTGCTTCCTCTGATGCCACATAACACGTGCAAACAGGGACAAACATACGAGCAATGCATCTCTGCCTCAGGTGGGTAAACACTCCACATTCGATTGCTGGATAGCCTGATAAAACCTTTACCGTATAAACAACACCATGAATGTAGGCCATGGAGTCACAACTGGAACTCACACAATATCAGCCCACCAAATAAAACAATCTGTCTCAGGCAAACATCAACTACCACAATTCTCAGCTCTGAGGCAACATGCAGACGCTAATACACACATAACCAGGCAAACCCTGCCACACAGTTCACTGAACTCGGAATACTCATCCAAATCCACAGTTCTCTGGCAAATCGCGCGTCGAATGATCCTCAATAGGATCCACAACCGAAACGACACGGAAAGCACGTCAGGAGGCATCCTAATGAATAAAATATCGTTCACAACAAATGGAACGTAATCATGGAACTTCAAATATTTGAAAGTATACAACACCCGGAATATTGATGAGTATCCGCCGGCCCGTCGGGTCACCATTCCAGACATGCTGTACATTCTCAAATATCCTTAGTAAACACGACTACAGAAGTCTACAGAACCTATAACCTAATGCTCTGATACCAAGCCGAAATGACCCAACCCCGATTTAGTTGCCTAAACCGGAATCAAACCCCTTCGAAAACACGAACCAACAAAAACCGTAGAAATTTTGGCAGAGTTTCGTTACTAACGTGGAATTACCATTACCTGCACGCGGAAAATACACTTCATCCTATGCCACAAAAAGCAAACCGTGGGCATCAATCCCATCCGGATTTCTCAATATATCAACAGTAAAGTAAAACAATAAATATATCAATAATTTACTGAAATCCGGTGTAAAATCATACAACGTAAACAACAGATTTCTCAGAGTGACCTCTAATGTATAAACATATAAGTATACCACAGTAGGTAGAACAATAAACCTACTGGAAGAAACAAGGTAGCTCGAGCACTATACCTCCGACCACGACGTGCGACACCAGAGCCTGAACTGCAAATTGGGCACGGAAACCGAAAAGCCCAGGGGAAAGACAATAAACACGTTAGAGTGAGTGGACGAAAATAAATGTCTTTCACCAGTATACATATATGTTTAAAATAACATATGCGAGTCCAGGTAAATAAAAATCCTCCATAATCCTCCAGCGTACTGAGCATGCAAGTAAAATCCCACGGGGCCACTCATGGACACATCCGTGCTAGTACAGTCCGAGTCACGGGATCCCAGACCCACACGTGATTCTAAGCCAGAAATGGCCTCGGTTCCGGGGAAACGCCCCTCACCGGTCAGGTCGGGGATACGCCCCTCCTGGCGGCCTACCATCGGGGATCAACCGAGAGGTAAGTGTATCGATACAACAGCGTAACTGAGACTGTACTCTGTGTAAATCAAATCATAAACAGTTCGATGCAAATGCATGAAACAGCATATAAGTGTATGTATATTCGTATACGTATATCCGTATAATTATAATCGTATAATCGTAAAACACATGCTCATGTAATCCGAAATCTCATATGCATGCTCAAGTTCGAAAATCATATAAAAGACTCGCAAGAATTTCCGTGAAAAAAAATTGTCCACTCACAGACTAGCGTAACGCAATATGCGTTAACCCGTGATCCGGCCGAAAGTCCCTCGCCAAAACAACGATCACGAACCCCTGAATAATCAAAATAACCATTCCTCAAAATCATAATTCGACAATTCAAAACAATTCACGAGAAACCACCGTTCTCGGAAACACGAAATCCGAATACGACGAATCGTCGAAAATCCTATATGTACATCTCAATACCTCGCTGTAAGTTCGGATGCTCAAATCGAGAAACGAACCTCCCCACTGCGATTAGGGCGCGATTTCGAGTGAAATGACATGCAACTTGTCGAAAATCCAAAAAGTCAAACTGTTGACCGCCGTTGACCACCGCCCACGGCGGAGGCGCCACTGACCGGAAAATTTCACGGCGGAGAAACCCCTATTCCATGCAAAACCACCCACTGAACAACTTTCACAACTGCAACGAAGGCCAATTCTCACTCTAACCATGTCAATTTCATGAAAAAACCGAATGTTCACACAAATTTCATTCCCAAAATTCTCCATACACAAGCAAAATTAGATCACCAAACTGACATGGTAGCTTGTAGGTGAGGAGAGCTTCAAAGCCCACTCAAAGTTGTAGCTCAATTCGGCCTAAATCATGGAACCCGAAATCACCCAAAATCTTCCAAACTTTTGGCCGGAATTTCTCCTTCTCCGGCGAGCCTCGCCGTGCATGATGACCGAGGATAGACTCGGGAGTTCAAGGCGCTTCTAATGGATCAAGTCCCGTGCCAAGGGGTGGCCGGAAACGTCGCGCCACCGTGGAGCACCATGGCTCCGTCGCCAACCTCTCTCTCTCCACCGAGTTGACTCGTTCAACTCGGCCAACACCCAATTTGGAAATGTTTGACTTGCCCAAAATAGCAACTTCTATTTATAGGCCTTCCCAAAATGGAAACTTCGTAATTATCTTTTCGGCAAACTTCAAATACCCGTAACTTTCTCGTCGTAATTCCGATTCGAACAATTCTCGCGGTCACAAACTCGTCTCGACATATTCTTCAATAATAACCCAAAGTCAAACACATCAGCTAATCGGATAAAAATTCAACGGTTCAAACCAACACATATTAAATCGATAAAATAACCAACAATCAGAAATAATCACAACTTAATCTTCGTAACTCAGAATAATGCTCCGGAAGTTCTCACGAGCTCGAAATTAAATTCTGAACAACTTCCGTGAAGAAACTGAAACCAAATTCTCGTACGGTAATTTAGTCGTTAAGAAGGCTGCCTTTAAAACCCGAACTTCAAATATTCATAATTAATTCCTCGGTCGTCCAAATAACTATCCGGAACCGCCCACAAACTCGAAATCACATGTACAACAACTCTCGAGAAGAGACCCAGCTCCAATTCTAGGCCAATAATTAAGTCGTTATCAAATCTAGCGATTCAAATACTGTCGGAACTCTGCGACTACGCAGTAACTCACGCATATAGCTGATCATACTGGTGTTTCTGGTCCGGGTCGTCACAGATGGTTTGAACCGTTGACTTTTTATCGGATTTGTCGAAGTGTTTGACTTCTGATGGAAATTGAAGAACATGTCGAGATGAGTTTGTTGACGCAAGAATTGCTGGAAACAGATTTACGACGCGAAAGTTACGGGTGTTTAAAGTTTAACGAAAAGTGTATTTTGGAAGTTTCCTAAAAGGGTAAGTATTTAAATTGGTTTCTACTTTTGGCAAGTCAAACATGCATTTATTAGAGTTGACCGAGTCAACTCGGTGGAGGAGAGGAGCGACAGGGCAGCTCGGCTCGCCGGCGGCGAGCTGCCGTCTGGCAACCCCAGAGCTCGGGGTTGGTCCCGTTCGACGCGCCTCGGTGTTCCCGTGGTGTCCTCTGCCACCGTTCACGGCGAGGTCGCCAGTGGAAAGAGGAAATTCCGGTTGAAATTGGAGGAATTTTGGGGTTTTTGGTAGATCTTTTTCCGGCCGAATTGAGCTACATGAATCACTGGGCTTTGAAGCCCTCATCACCACGAATCTAACCATATAGGTATGGTGCTCCAATTCGTTTTGTACATGGAGAATCGATCGATTGAATATTTGATGGGATTTCGGTTTTGCAAGAAATTGAGCTACTTAGATTTAAAATTGATCTTTGGTGTAGTTATGGAAGTTTCTTGTTGGATGATTTTGAGTGGAATAGGCTTTGGTCAGCCGGGAAATTTTACAATTGGGTGGCGCCGCGGCCGCCGACGGTGGTCAACGGCGATTTTCGGTCAAAGTTGACTTTTTGGGGTTTTCATCAAGTTGTATGTCGTTTCACTCGGAATCACGCCCCGATCGCAGTGGTGAGGTTTGTTTTTCAATTTGAGAATCAAAAATTATAGCGAGGTTTTATGGTGTGATTATCGAATTTTCGACAATTCGTCGTTATTGAATTATGTGTTTCCGAGAACAGTTGTTTCTCGTGATATGATTCGAGGTACTGAGTTATGATTTTGAGAAATGGATTTTATGATTATTCAGGGGTTCGTGATCGTTCGTTTGGCGAGGAATTTTCCGCCGGATCACCGGATTAACGCGAAGTGCGTTACGGTCATTTGTGAGTCGACCTTTCTTTTCACTGATCAATTGGGAGTTTTTATATTACATTTTATGAGCATGAGCATACGTTTGTGATTATGACTTATACGAGCATGTGCTTTACGATTATGCATTTACATTATGCTTTATACGTATGCATGAAACTATTTATGATTTGATTTACACAGTGTACAGTCTTAGTATATGTGATTGTATCAATACACTTGCATCCCGGTTCATCCCCGAGGATGTCTACCAGGGGGGAAATGTACCTTGTGCCGATGTATTTCCGGGTGGGTACAGATTTCTGTTCCTTGTGCCGATGTATTTCCGGGTGGGTACAGATTTCTGTTCCTTGTGCCGATGTATTTCCGGGTGGGAACAGATACCCTAACCTGAGACCTTTCT
This sequence comes from Geum urbanum, assembly GCA_946800695.1. Taxonomy (NCBI): domain Eukaryota; kingdom Viridiplantae; phylum Streptophyta; class Magnoliopsida; order Rosales; family Rosaceae; genus Geum; species Geum urbanum. The sequence continues at coordinate 18,677,666 of OX327003.1, read as the reverse complement.
GGCTAGAATCACGTGTGGGTCTGGGATCCCGTGATTCGGACTGTACTAGCACGAATGTGTCCATGAGCGACCCCGTGGGATTTTTACATGCGTGCTTTGTACGCTGGAGGAGTTTGGGTTCACCTCGTGTACTATATCATATTCTTTCAATTTGACTCGCATATATTTTTATAACATATATTATTCAGCGAAAGATATTTATTTTCGTCCACTTACTCTAACGGTTTATATGTCTTTCCCCTGGGTTTTTCGGTTTCCGTGCCCAGTTTGCAGTTCGGACTCTGGTGTCGCACGTCGTGGTCGGAGGCATAGTATTCGAGCTACCTTGTTTCTTTTAGTAGGTTTTTTGTTCTGCCTGCTGTGGTATATTTATATAATTATACACTAGAGGTCGCTCTGAGTATTCTGATGTATACTTTTATACGATTTTTCCCCGGATTTCTGTAAAATATAGTTTTATTGATTACTTTACATTATTGTTATGATATTGAGAAATCCGGATGGGATTGGTGCCCACGGTTTGATTTTTGTGGCATAGGATGAAGTGTATTTTCCGGGTGCAGGTAATGGCAATTCCGCGTTAGTAGCGTTACTCTGCCGAAATTTTGATGGTTTTGTTTGCTTCGTGTTTTCAGAAGGGGTTTGATTCCGGTTTAGGAAACTAAATCGGGGTTGGGTCCTTTCAGCTTGGTATCAGAGCATTAGGTTTTAGGTTCTGTAGACTTCTGTAGTCGTGTTTACTAAGGATATTTGAGAATGTACAGCATGTCTGGAGTGGTGATCCGACCGGCCGACAGATACTCATCAGCACTCCGGGTGTTGTATGCTTTCAAATAATTAAAGTTCCATGATTACGTTCTACTTGTTGCGAACGATGTTTTATTCATTAGGATGCCTCCTTGAGGTTCTTTCCGGGTCGGTACGATTGTGGATCCTATTGAGGATCAATCGACGCGGGGTTTGCCAGTGAGTTGTGGGTTTGGATGAGCATTCTTAATTCAGAGATTTGTGCGGCATGATTTGCCTAGTTGTGCGTGTATGAGCGTCTACATGTTGCCTCATAGCAGAGAATTGTGGCAGTTGATGTTTGTCTTAGACAGATCGTTGCATTTGGTGGGCTGGTATTGTGTGAGTTCCTGTTGCGACTCCATGGCCTACATTCAGGGTGTTGTTTATACGGTAATGGTTCAATCAAGCTACCTAACAACGGAGATATGAAGTGTTTACCCACCTGAAGCAGAGATATATTGTTCATATGTTTGTTTTCGTCTGTACGTGTTATGTGGCTTCAGAGGAAGCAGTGCACGAGGTTCGAGATGAGTTTGAACCTGAGCATCAAAGAGATTTTGACTGATATGCCTCGAGATAACTATGAGGAGCTTGATGTGCTGCACTCAGAGGCGAGGCTATTGAGAAGGAAAGGTATACGCGGTTTCCGATGTGTTGGTTTGAGGAAAGTGGACTTAGTCGAGATATTTTGATGAGATTGAGTTCAGGCACCTCGGGATCAGTGACTTCATCAGGCTGTGGCCTTTTCGATTATGTTGGGGGTCATCAGATCAAAGCAGAGGATCCGTTTGGTGGTGATGAAGATTACAGAGTAGCGGACTTGTTCCTGTGGTATGAGTTTGGGTGATCGTTGGTGATCCTTTCTCACAGCAGGTGTCGCTGTGACTGGTGTTCGTGGAGCACTCTCAGTTGCTATTGTGGTGGCCAGGAGAGTCACATTGCGAGGGAGCGCCCTCAGCCAGTTGTTTTAGCGGTTCGGCAGCTCAGAGTTTACGAGGAGGTCATGATGCTATTTCTGGAGTTTGACCAATGTAGCCTTTTTGATAAGTTAATCAGCAAGTCGCAATTGACGTGGGTGGCTAGTTGGGCATGTTGGAGTTCGTGCCACGACCTTGTATGAGGACGGAGTTTCTTTGAGGTTACCGTCGCTTGATATCCATGGCTATTATACCTGCATCTCCACTTTCGAGGTTTTGGAGAGTATTGCATCCATCCGGAGGTTGCGAGATCCTTGTTGGAGGATATGGCTTAGCCGCGGATCTATTATAGCTAGATATCGTCGACTTTGGTGTGATTATGAGTATGGACTTTTGGCGACGCATTTGGTTATGTTCGAGAGTTTCGAAGGTGGTTGTGTTCGACGACCAGACTTTTCCCGAGATACTGTTTTGCGGTGATAGTCGAGTGGATGGTGGAAACGGGTTGTGTTGTTTTCTTAGCTTATGTTGTGGATATTACTGTTGCTGTGCCCGATATTGGCGACATTGAGGTGGTTCCCGATTTCCAGGCGTGTTCCGGAGGAGTTACCAGGTATTCCTCCAGTTCGGGAGACCGACTACACCATTGAGCTTTTACCGGGCGCTGGACTCATATCACCGGCATTTTGTCGTTCAGTGCCAGCGTAGCTGATGGAGCTACAGGTTCAACTCCAGGAGTTGTTGGAGGAGATTTCATGCGACCCAGCGCATCTGCGTGGTGTGCTCTTGCATTATTTGTGCGAATGTTGGATGGTTCGACGAGGTGGTGCATTGACTACCGGAAGGTGAATCAGGCTTCAGAGGAGAGCAAGTATCCTCCGCTTCGGATTGACGACTTGTTTGATCAGCTCACGGGAGCTTCAGTCTTTTCGAAGATTGATTTCGGGTTCGGATACCATCAGTTGAGGATCAGGGAGTCAGATGTGGCTAAGACAACTTTCGGATCATGGTGCGGGCATCAGGAGTTCTTGGTCAAGCCGTTTAGTTGACCAATGCCCCGCAGCTTTTACGAACTTGATGGACCAGGTGTTCAGACGGTTTCGAGACGAGTTTGCGGTCGTGTTCGTCGGCAACATCTTAATTTACACTAGGAGTGTGGACCAGCACCTGAAGTAATTGTGAGCGGTTTTGCAGACTTTGCGAGATAATCAGCTGTTTGTGAAGTTCAGTCAGTGTGAATTTCGGTTGGTTAGCGTGAAGATTTTAGGCCACGCGATGTCAACCGAGGGAGTTGGCGTGGATCCTGACCAGATTGAAGCCGTGATGATTCGGAGTTTACCTACCATTGTACCAGAGATCAGGAGTCTCTTGGGATTAGCAGACTACTATCGGTGCTTTGTACAGGATTTTTCTCGGATTGCCACTTCACTTTCCGGATTGGCGAAGAGAGGCGTCAAGTTCGAGTGGTCCGATGCGTGTGAGGAGAGTTACTTACTCCTGAAGGAAAGTTGACCATTGCACCGGTTTTGACTCTACTTGACGATTGTGGTGAGTTCGTGGGTTATGATGATGCATCGAGATTTGGATTTGATTATGCTTTGATGCAGTGTGGTAGAGTGGTGGTTCATGGCTTCAGGCAGTGGAACTTTATGTAGTTGCATATCCTGTGTATGATTTGGGAGTAGCTGTCTCTATGTTAGCATCGGAGAGTTGGAGACACTACTGCTACGGTGTGCAGCGCAGTGTAGGATGTACACTGATCACTTGAGTTGCATATACTTGCGTATTCAGCCAGATTCAAGCTCGAAGCGGCGTAGATGGATGGGGTCGATTAACGACTATGGCTGTACATTTGAGTTTATTCAAGGAAGGCTAATGGTGGTACTTTGATTATATTTCTGGGATGTTGTTGCTGATGCATTCAATCGGAAGTCGGGAGCTTCAGTGTTTCATGTGTGTGTGGCTCGAGTTTCCATGTTAGCCGAGTTGTGAGCTATGAGAGCTGAGTTAGAGTGTGATGATGATGGAGCTCATTGTTTTGCGTGCGTTGTGCACTAGTGGTATGAAGATGTATCAGATACTTTGAGTTTACTACTCGTGACGCAACATGAAGAAGAGTGTAGCAGCTTATGCGAGAAGATGCCACATTTGTCGACAGGCGATGGCAGTGAGACAGAGACTTGCCGGGAAGTTACAGCCATTGGAGAATTCATGGATTAAAGTTTGATGTGAGCTAACGTTGGATCCTGAGCTAGTGGAATGTGCTACCACAGACTTTCGGATTAGCGGAAACAAGTTAATAATTACCGAGTTCGATGTTTGAGTTATGTTGGTGTAAGTAGACTGAGTTGTGAATTGCCACGTTATTTTGATCCGTATGTGATCATAGGCGAGTTTGTGTTGTGCCGTATAGTTCGGCATTGCCTATAGCGTTGGCTTTTGTGTGTGTTGTGTTCCGTGTGGTGGAACTACATTTCAGATTCGTTGCATGTTTTGTACCTTATCAGTTCCTTATGCAGGAAGACTTGGCATTTGTGTGGAGCCAGTTTAGATTCGAGATTTGAGGGTACATAGATATTTTTCTATGAACAGAGTTCTTCAGTTGACGTAGCCATTGGAGAGTTGAGCTGTATGCAGAGGCAGTGCTCCTACATTTTTGTTGGCAGACTTGGAAATTTCGAGGTCGAAATTTTTTTAAGGGGGGTGGATTTGTGACGACCCGGAACAGAATCAGAAGCGTAATCTACTTAATTCGTGAGTTAGCGTATAATCGTAGATTTCCGATAATTGATTGAATGATTGAATCGCCAGCTTTGATCATGACTAAATTATTGGCCGAGAATTTAAGTTGAGCCTCTTCTCGAGAGTTGTTGTATGCGTAATTTTGAGTTCGTGAGCGGTTCCGGATTATTATTTCGACAACCGAGGAATATAATATGAATATTTGAAATTTCGGAATATTGTCGAGTTTATCTGTTCATGTTCGAGTCTATCCGAATCATGATTTTGATCCGTTTTGGACCGTTGATCGACCCAAAGTGTAAATGGAATGATTATCCACTTGATTTGCGAGTTTCACGAATTGTCGTGATTTCGGCATAATCTGCTAATATGGCGGCCTTGTTAGCGACTTAATTATCAGACGAGAATCTGATTTCGGATTCTTCACGGAAGTTGTTGAGAATTTAATTTCGAGCTCGTGGGAACTTCCGGATGATTATTCTGAGTTACGAGGATTAAGTTATGAATATTTCCGTCCGTTGATCATTTAATCGGATAAGTTTGTGATGGTTTGAACCGTTGACTTTTTATCGGATTTGTCAAAGTTTTTGACTTCGAGTGGAAATTGAAGAACATGTCAAGATGAGTTTGTTGACGCGAGAATTGTTGGAAACGGATTTACGACACGAAAGTTACGGGTGTTCGAAGTTTAACGAAAAGTGTATTTTGGAAGTTTCCTAAAAGGGTAAGTATTTAAACTGGTTTCTACTTTTGGCAAGTCAAACATGCATTTATTGGAGTTGACCGAGTCAACTCGGTGGAGGAGAGGAGCGACGGGGCAGCTCGGTTCGCCGGCGGCGAGCTGTCGTCCGGCCACCCCAGAGCTCGGGGTTGGTCCCGTTCGACGCGCCTCGGTGTTCCCGTGGTGTCCCCGGCCACCGTTCACGGCATGATCGCCGGTGGCGAGAGGAAATTGCGGTTGAAATTGGAGGAATTTTGGGGTTTTTGATCGATCTTTTTCCGGCCGAAATGAGCTACATGAATCACTAGGCTTTGAAGCCCTCATCACCACGAATCTAACCATATAGGTATGGTGCTCCAATTCGTTTTGTACATGGAGAATCGATCGATTGAATATTTGATGGGATTTCGGTTTTGCATGAAATTGAGCTAGTTAGAGTTAAAATTGATCTTTGGTGTAGTTATGGAAGTTTCTTGTTGGATTATTTTGAGTGGAATAGGCATTGGTCAGCCGGGAAATTTTACAATTGGGTGGCGCCGCGGCCGCCGGCGCTGGTCAACGACGATTTCCGGTCAAAGTTCACTTTTTGGGGTTTTCGTCAAGTTGTATGTCGTTTCGCATGGAATCGCGCCCCGATCGCAGTGGTGAGGTTTGTTTTTCGATTTGAGTATCGGAAATTGTAGCGAGGTTTTATGGTGTGATTATCGGATTTTCGATAATTCGTCGTTATTGAATTATGTGTTTCCGAGAACGGTTGTTTCTCGTGACATGATTCGAGGTACTGAGTTATAATTTTGAGAAATGGATTTTATGATTATTCAGGGGTTCGTGATCGTTCGTTTGGCGAGGAATTTTGAAAGGACCTAACCCCGATTTAGTTACCTAAACCGGTATCGAACCCCCTCGAAAACACGAACCAACAAAAACTTTTCGAAATTTGGGCAGAGTTTCGTTACTAACGTGGAATTACCATTACCTGCACGCGGAAAATACACTTCATCCTATGCCACAAAAAGCAAACCGTGGGCACCAATCCCATCCAGATTTCTCAATATATCAACAGTAAAGTAAAACAATACATATATCAATACTTTACTGAAATCCGGGTAAAATCGTATAACATATTCAATAGGAAACTGAGAGCGACTTCTAATACATAATCATATACGCATACCACAGTAGGCAGAACAATAAACCTACTGGATGAAACAAAGTAGCTCGAGTACTATGCCTCCGACCACGACGTGCGACACCAGAGCCTGAACTGCAAACTAGGCACGGAAACCGAAAAGCCCAGGGGAAAGACATAAAACACGTTAGAGTGAGTGGACGAAAATAAATGTCTTTCACCAGGTAATATATACATATAAAATCATATGCGAGTCAAATGCACGAAAATCAAATGAAACGTGAGGAGACTCCAGCTACCACTCACGTACAGAGCATGCAACGTAAAACATATCGCGGAGACTCTCGCGGGCTTCCACGCGATAGCACAGTCTGAATCACGGGATCCCAGACCCACACGTGATTCTAGCCAGAAAGGCCTCGGGTCAGGATATATGTCCTTCCCGGAGCGTACTCGGGGATCAGCCGAGAAGCCAATGTGTATCGATACCACAACATATACTGAGACTGTACTCTGTGTAAACCAAATCATAAATCCTTTCCATGCACATGCATAAAACGTAATATGTACGTATATGTATATATATATATATATTCGTATAAGCATAATCGTAAAACCCATGCTCGTAAAATCATAATCAATCCGCATGCTCAAGTTCGTAAATCATTTATAAAAGACTCGCAATCAATCCGTGAAAAGAAATGTCCACTCACAGACTAGCGTAACGCGTATTGCGTTAACCCGTGATCCGGCGGAAAGTCCATCGCCAAAAGAACGATCACGAACCCCCGAATAATCACAAAATCCATATCTCAAAATCATATCTCGACAATACAAGACAAATCACGAGAAACCACCGTTCTCGGAAACACATAACTCAAAATCGACGAATCGTCGAAAATCCGTATATACCACCTCAATACCTCGCTTTACGTTCAGACGCTCAAATCGAGAAACAAACCTCCCCACTGCGATCAGAGCGCGATTTTGAGTCAAATGACATGCAACTTGCCGAAAGTCCAAAAAGTCAAACTTTGATCGTTGACCGCCGTTGACCGCCGTCCACGGCGGCGCCACTGCCGGACGGAGAATTTCAAGGCGGAGCTGCACCTATTCCACTCAAAATCATGCACTGAGCAACTTTGTCAACTGCACCGAAGTCCAATTCTCCCTCTAACTAGGTCAATTTCATGAAAACCCGAATTGAAACACAAATTTCAAATCCAAAATTCTCCTTCCACAAATCGAATTAAAGCTTCATACTTACATGGTTAGAATCATGGTGAGGAGAGCTTCAAAACCCAGTCCATGGTTTAGCTCGAATCGGCCCATTTCACAAACCACCATTAAACTCAAAAATCTCCATTTCGGCCGGAATAATCCTCTCTCCACCGCCACCCTCTGAAAGGACCCAACCCCGATTTAGCTTCCTAAATCGGAATCAAACCCCTTCGAAAACACGAACCAACAAAAAATTTTCAAAATTTCGGCAGAGTTTCGTTACTAGCGTGGAATTACCATTACCAGCACGTGGAAAATACACTTCATCCTATGCCACAAAAAGTAAACCGTGGGCACCAATCCCAACCGGATATCTCAATATATCAACAGTAAAGTAAAGTAGTAAATATATATACACTTTAGTGAAATCCAGTGTAAAATCGTATAACGTATTCAATAGGAAGCTCATAGCGACATCTAATACATAATAGTATACGCATAACACAGTAGGTAGAACAATAAACCTACTGGATGAACAAAGTATCTCGAGCACTATGCCTCCGACCACGACGTGCGACACCAGAGCCTGAACTGCAAACTGGGCACGGAAACAGAAAATCCCAGAGGAAAGACAAGAAACACGTTAGAGTGAGTGGACGAAAATAAATGTCTTTCACCAGTTAATATATATGTTTAAAATAACAAATGCAAGTCCAGGTAATTAAAATAACAAGTACACGAGGTAAAACTCACACTCCTCCAGTGTCCTAAGCATGCAAGTAAAAATCTCACGGGGTCACTCATGGACACACACCGTGCTAGTACAGTCTGAATCAAGGAATCCCGGACCCACACGTGATTCTAAGCCAGAAAAGCCTCGGTTCTGGGGATACGCCCCTCGCCGGTCAGGTTGGGGTAACGCCCCGCCTGGGATGCCTACCATCGGGGATCAGCCGAGAGGCTAAGTGTATCGATACAACAACGTAACCAAGACTGTACTCTGTGTAAACCAAATCATAAACATTTCGATGCAAATGCATGAAACAGCATATAAGTGTATGTATACTCGTATACGTATATCCGTATATGTATAATCGTATATTCGTAAAAACACATGCTCATATAATCCGTAAACTCAATACGCATGCTCAAGTTCATAAATCAAATAAAAGACTCGCAATCAATCCGTGAAAATAAATTGTCCACTCACAGACTAGCGTAACGCGATACGCGTTAACCCGTGATCCGGCGGAAAATCCATCGCCAAATGAACGATCACGAACACCTGAATAATCACAATGTCCATTATTCAAAGTCGAAATCCGACAATACAAATCAAACCACGAGAAACCGCTGTTCTCGGAAATTCACAATTCAATGTCGACGAATCGTCGAAAATCCATATATAACACCTCAATACCTCGCTTTACGTTCAGACGCTCAACTCGAAAAACGAACCTCCCCACTGCGATCGGGGCGCGATTTAGAGTCAAATGACATGCAACTTGTCGAAAGTCAAAAAGTCAACCCGTTGACCGCCGTTGACCGCCACCCACGGCGGCGCCGCCATTGACCGAAATATTTCACGGTGGAGCAACCCCTATTCCATGCAAAACCACCCACTGAGCAACTTTGTCAACTACAACGAAGGCCAATTCTCACTCTAACACATCCAATTTCATGATAAACCGAATTGGTACACAAATTTCAAATCCAAAATTCTCCTTCCACAAATCGAATTAAAACACCATACCTATATGGTTAGAATCATGGTGTGGAGAGCTTCAAAGCCCACTACTTGGTTAAGCTCAACATGGCCGGAATTCAAGAACCCGAATTCAAACAAAACCCTCCATTTTCATGCCGGAATATCTCCCTCCACCGTGAGCCACGCCGTGCGTGGTGGCCGGGGATGAGTTCGGGATGCCAAGGCGGAGCTAAAGGATCAACTCCCGTGGCCTAAGGTGGCCGGACGGCGAACCACCGCCGTGGCCGCCGGTCACCGTCGCGCCAAGCTCCTCCATGTCGGTCAAACCGAGTTGACCAAGGTCAACCACAATGAATGCAAGTTTTGACTTTCCCCTTTTAGTAAGTCACTATTTATAGCCTCCCAAAACGGAAACTCCAAAATTCAAATTTTGATAAACTTCAAACAAGCGTAATTTTCTCGTCCTATATCCGAATCCGATAATTCTCCCAGCCACAAACTCATCTCGACATACTCTTCCAATATCACTCGAAGTCAAACACATCGGCCAAACGGATAAAAAGTCAACTCTTCAAACCAACATATAATGAATCGACCAAATAACCAATAATCGGACATAATCACAACTAAATCTTCGTAACCCAAAATCATGCTCCGAAAGTTCCTACGAACTCGAAATTAAATTCTGAACAACTTCCGTGAAGGAGCCAAAATCAAATTCTCGACCGGTAATTTAGTCGTTAAGTAGCTCGCCATTATAATCCGTTTCCGTCGAAACTTCAAATATTCATAATTAATTCCTCGGTCGACCAAATAACGATCCGAAACCGTCCACGAACTCATAATCACACATACAACGACTCTCGAGAAGCGACCCAGCTCCAATTCTCGGCCAATAATTTAGTCGTTAAGAAGCTTCGGCGATTAAAACAACTGTCGCAACTCTGCGATTACGCCATAGCTCACGAATATAGCTGATCATACTGCTGATTCCGATCCGGGTCGTCACACCCTCGCCGTGAGGGGTGGCCGGAAACATGACGAGGGAGATGAGGCGAAGAGAATGAGACCAACCCCGTCACCTGGGGTGGCCGGACGGCCCGCCGTCGTGAAACCCACCGTACGCCGTCGAACTCTCCCTCTCTCCACCGAGTTGACTGGTCAACTCGGTCAAACCTATTTATGGTAAGTGCTGACTTTCCCTTTTCGGCAACCTGCTATTTATAGCCTTTCCCAAAATGGAAACTTCGTAATTATCTTTTCGACAAACTTCAAATACTCGTAATTTCCGCGTCGTAACTCCGATTCCGATAATTCTCGCGACCACGAACTCGACTCGACATAATCTTCCAATATCACCCGAAGTCAAACACATCGGCCAAACGGATAAAAAGTCAACTGTTCCAATCAACATATAATTAAATCAACCAAACAATTAACAAACGGCAATATTCGCAACTAAATCTTCGTAACTCAAAATCATGCTCCGGAAGTTCCCACAAACTCGAAATTAAATTCTGAACAACTTCCGTGAAGGATCTGAAGCCAAATTCTTGCCCGATAATTTAGTCGTTAAGTAACTCACCTTTATAATCCAATTCTGTCGAAACTTCAAATATTCATAATTAATTCCTCGGTCGTCCAAATAACGATCCGGAACCGCCCACGAATTCGTAATCACATATAGAACGACTCTCGAGAAGAGACCCAGCTCCAATTTTCGGCCAATAATTTAGTCGTTAACGAGCCTGGCGATTCGAATAACCGTCGGACAACTGCGACTACGCAGTAACTCATCGATCAAGCTGATCATACTGCTAATTCTGGTCCGGGTCGTCACAAATCCACCCCCCTTAAAAAAAATTCGACCTCGAAATTTCCAAGTCTGCCGACTACAAGGTAGGAGCACTGCCTTTGCATACTGCTCAACTCACCAACAACAATCTCAGCTGAACAACTCTGATCACAAACTTCACAATAGGAAATAACTCCGTGCTGGAATCCCTGTACCCTCAAATCACAAATCTGAACTGGCTCATACAATCGCCAAGTGTTCCTGCATAAGGAACAGACAGGGTACACAACATATAGCAAACCTGAAACACAGTTCCGCCACACGGAACACAACACACATAAAAGCCAATACTATAGGCGATGCCGAACCATACGGCATAACACAAACTCGCTTATGGCCACATACAAGTCAAAACAACATGTCAATTCACAACTCAGTTCACACATCAATACCACTCACATACTCATATCAGCATAGCTCAAACATCGAGCTCGGCAATTATCAACCTATTTCCGCTAACCTGACAGTCTGTGGTAGCACATTCCACAAAATCTGAATCAAATGTCAACTCGAACTCAAATCAAACTCAATCCAGCACAATGGAGTACAGCATCGTTCCTTAAAACAACATCAAGCAACGCCAATATCATAGTGGTACACAAACTGGTACTGCAACCAATCTCGTACAAATGAAACTGCTGGTCCCAAATCCTCCGGAATTGCAATACCGAGGTCCACAATATGCCCTTCAAGGTCTGAATACTCCTCAAAGATCGCTCACCAATCTGAGGATAAGAACCGGTACTAACTCGTAATCTGGTCCCTAATGCTCGCTGTAAGGCTTGCCAACACATAGTCGTAGCTGATTACCTCGTTCAGCAAACTGGGACATAGGCACACCACGTGAATAGCCAAACTCCGTCAAACTCAACTATACCAGCCTGCCACTGAAATCGTCACCGAAAGTACAAGGAAATGTACTGAGTTCATCAAACGATCCACAAAGGCCTAACAACTGGTACCACAAACCAAAATGCATACAAACACTCACAATCACAGCAACGATCGCCACGTCTAACCGGAAATCTCAAATGGCTGACACATCTCGGCACGTCTCTACCTCCTAGCCATCGCCAGTCGACAAATGTGGCATCTTTACACACAAGTAGCTACATAGCTCTTCATGTTGCGTCACGAGTAGTACACTCGAGGTGTCCAATACATCTCCGTACCACTAGTGCCAAACGCGCGCAAAACCACGAGCCTCAACATCATTACACTCGAACTCAGCTCTCGTAGCCCATAACTCGGCTAACACGGAAACTCGAGTCACATACACATATGAAACACTGAAGCTCCCGTCTTCCGACTGAATGCATCAGCAACAACCTCCCAGATGGGTAGTCAAAGTACAACCTCTAGTCTTTCCTGAACAAACTCAATGGTGCAGCCATAGACGTTAGTCGACCCCATCCATCAACACTGCCTCAAGCCCAAATCTGGCCGAAAATGCAAGTGGATGAAACTCAAATGATTAGTGTACGTCCTACACCGCGCTGCACGCCGTAGCTGTAGTGTCTCGAACTCTCCGAAGCTAACATAAGAACAGCTACACCCAAATCATACATAGGATACGTAACTTCATAAGGTTTCCACTGTCCGTAACCATGAGCCACCGCTCTACTACACAGCATCAAAGCACAACTAAATCCAAACCTCGATGCATCGCCATAACCCACAAACTTGTCACGATCGTCACGATCGACAGGTAAAGTCAAAACCGAAACAACGGTCAACCATCCTGCAGGAGTAAGTAACTCTCCTCGCGTGCATCGAACCACTCGAACTTGACGCCTTCTTCATCAATCCGGAAAGTAGAATGGCAATCCGGAAAAATCCTGCACAAGTCGTTGATCATAACCTGCCGAACCAAAGAGACTCCCGATCTCTAGTACAATAGTAGGGCAACCCCAAATCAACACGGCTTCAATCTGGTCAGGATCCACGCCACCCACTCGGATAGCACCACACAAACTAAAATCTTCATGTTAATCGGCCCAAAACTCATACTGACTGAACTTCACAACACCTGGTCATCTCGTAAAGTCTGCAAAACCACTTGCAACTGCTTCAGGTGCTGGCCCACACTCCTGGAATACCTCAGGACAATGCCAACATACATGACCGCAACCTCGTCCAGAAATCGTCTGAACACCTGGTCCATCGAGTCCACACGATCCACGGGGCATTGGTCAACCAATGGCGTGACCAAGAACTCCTAGTGCTCACACCGAGATCCGATAACTATCCAAACCATATCTGACTCATCGATCCTCAACCGATGGTATCTGGACCCGAAATCAATCTTCGGAAAGACTGAAGCTCTCGCGAGCTGATCAAACCAATCATCAATCCGAAGCGGAGGATACTCGCTCTCCTCTGAAGCAAATCAAGCTTCCGGTAGTCAATGCACCATCTCGTCAAACCAACCAACATCCATACACACAATGCAAGAGCACACCACGCAAATACGCGGGGTCACATGAAATCTCCTCCAGCAACTCCTGGAGTCGACAAAATAGCTCCCTCAGCTCCGTTGGCTCCGAACGACAAGATGTCGGTAAAATGAGTCGAGCGCTCAGTACAAGCTCAATGGTGTAGTCGGTCTCCCGAACTGGAGGAACACCTAATAACTCCTCCGGAACACGCCTGGAAACTCAGGAATCACCTCAACATCAACAATGTCGGGCACATCAACCGTAGTATCCACATCATAGGCTAAGCAAGCAACACAACTCGTCTCCACCAACTGCTCGACCATCACCATGAAACAATATCTCGGGAAAATCTGGTCGTCGAAACACAACCTCCTCCTCGAGGCACTCGAACACAGCCAAATGCATCGTCAGTAAGTCCGTACTCACAATCACATCAAAACCACAATGTCCAGCTATAACATATCCGCGGCTAACACATAACCTCCAACAGGGGTCTCGCAACCTCCGGATGGATGCAACACTATCCAAAACCTCGGAAGTGGAGATACAGGTACAACAGCCATGGATATCAAACAACAATAACCTCAGAGAAAAGTCTGTCCTCAACAAGGTCGTGGCACGAACTCCAACATGCCCAACTAGCCGCCCACATCAAATGCGACATAGCTGAAGAACTCGTCAAAAGGGTACATTAGTCAGACCGCAGGAACAACATGAAGATCTCCTCGTAAACTCTGAGCTACCAAATCGCTAACAAAGCTGGCTGAGGGTGCTCCCTCGTAACGTGACCCTCCTGGCCACCACAATGGCAACTGAAAGTGTTCCCCAAACACAAGTAACCGCAACACCTTCTGCGTGAAAGGATCACCAACGATCGCCCAAACTCATGCCACAGAAGCAAGTCCGCTACTCCGTGATCTCAGCCATCGTCAAACGAATCCTCTGCCTGATCTGATGGCCCTCAACCATATCGAAAAGACCATAGCCTGATGAAGTTACTGATCCCGAAGTGCCGGAACTCAACCTCATCAAAATCTCGACTAAGTCCACTTTCCCCAAACCATCTCATAAAAAACCGCGTACATCTTTCCCTCACAATAGCCTCGCCACTGAGTGCAGCACACTAAGCTCTTCACGGCAATCTCGAGGCATATCAATCAGACTCTCTCTGATGCTCAGGTTCAAACTCATCTCGAACCTTGTGCATAGCTCCCTCTAAAGCCACATAACTCGTGAAAACAGGGATAAATATGTGGACAATGCATCTCTGCCTCGGGTGGGTAAACACTCCACATTCGAATGCTGGGTAGCCTGATAAACCATTACCGTATACACAACACCCTGAATGTAGGCCATGGAGTCGCAACTGGAACTCACACAATATAAGCCCACCAAACAAGATAATCTGAATCAGGCAAACATCACTGCCACAATTCCCAGCTCTGAGGCAACATATAGACGCTCATATACACATTCCTAGGCAAACCGTGCCACACAATTCTCTGAACTCTGAATACTCATCCAAATCCACAATCTCTGGCAAATCGCGCATCGATTGATCCTCAACAGGATCCACAACCGAAACGACACGGAAAGCACGTCAGGAGGCATCCTAATGAATACAATATCGTTCACAACAAGTGGAATGTAATCATGGAACTTCAAATATTTGAAAGTATACAACACACGGAATTTGATGATTATCCGCCGGCCGGTCGGGTCACCATTCCAGACATGCTGTACATTCTCAAATATCCTTAGTAAACACGACTACAGAAGTCTACAGAACCTATAACCTAATGCTCTGATACCAAGCTGAAAGGACCCAACCCCGATTTAGTTACCTAAACCGGAATCGAACCCCCTCGAAAACACGAACCAACAAAAACTTTTCGAAATTTGGGCAGAGTTTCGTTACTAACGTGGAATTACCATTACCTGCACGTGGAAAATACACTTCATCCTATGCCACAAAAAGCAAACCGTGGGCACCAATCCCATCCGGATTTCTCAATATATCAACAGTAAAGTAAAACAATACATATATCAATACTTTACTGAAATCCGGGTAAAATCGTATAACATATTCAATAGGAAACTCAGAGTGACTTCTAATACATAATCATATACGCATACTACAGTAGGCAGAACAATAAACCTACTGGATGAAACAAAGTAGCTCGAGTACTATGCCTCCGACCACGACGTGCGACACCAGAGCCTGAACTGCAAACTGGGCACGGAAACCGAAAAGCCCAGGGGAAAGACATAAAACACGTTAGAGTGAGTGGACGAAAATAAATGTCTTTCACCAGGTAATATATACATATAAAATCATATGCGAGTCAAATGCACAAAAATCAAATGAAACGTGTGGAGACGCTAACTACCACTCACGTACAGAGCATGCAACGTAAAAGATATCGCGGAGACTCTCGCGGGCTTCCACGCGATAGCACAGTCTGAATCACGGGATCCCAGACCCACACATGATTCTAGCCAGAAAGGCCTCGGGTCAGGATATCTGTCCTTCCCGGAGCGTACTCGGGGATCAGCCGAGAAGCCAATGTGTATCGATACCACAACATATACTGAGACTGTACTCTGTGTAAACCAAATCATAAATCCTTTCCATGCACATGCATAAAACGTAATATGTACGTATATGTATATATATATTCGTATACGTATATTCGTATAAGCATAATCGTAAAACACATGCTCGTAAAATCATAATCAATCCGCATGCTCAAGTTCGTAAATCATTTATAAAAGACTCGCAATCAATCCGTGAAAAGAAATGTCCACTCACAGACAAGCGTAACGCGTATTGCGTTAACCCGTGATCCGGCGGAAAGTCCCTCGCCAAAAGAACGATCACGAACCCCTGAATAATCACAAAATCCATATCTCAAAATCATATCTCGACAATACAAGACAAATCACGAGAAACCACCGTTCTCGGAAACACATAACTCAAAGTCGACGAATCGTCGAAAATCCGTATATACCACCTCAATACCTTGCTTTACGTTCGGACGCTCAAATCGAGAAACGAACCTCCCCACTGCGATCAGAGCGCGATTTCGAGTCAAATGACATGCAACTTGCCGAAAGTCCAAAAAGTCAAACTTTGACCGTTGACCGCCGTTGACCGCCGTCCACGGCGGCGCCACTGCCAGACGGAGAATTTCAAGGCGGAGCTGCACCTATTCCACTCAAAATCATGCACTGAGCAACTTTGTCAACTGCACCGAAGTCCAATTCTCCCTCTAACTAGGTCAATTTCATGAAAACCCGAATTGAAACACAAATTTCAAATCCAAAATTCTCCTTCCACAAATCGAATTAAAGCTTCATACTTACATGGTTAGAATCATGGTGAGGAGAGCTTCAAAACCCAGTCCATGGTTTAGCTCGAATCGGCCCATTTCACAAACCACCATTAAACTCAAAAACCTCCATTTCGGCCGGAATAATCCTCTCTCCACCGCCACCCTCGCCGTGAGGGGTGGCCGGAAACATGATGAGGGAGATGAGGCGAAGAGAATGAGACCAACCCCGTCGCCTGGGGTGGCCGGACGGCCCGCCGTCGTGAAACCCACCGTACGCCGTCGAACTCTCCCTCTCTCCACCGAGTTGACTCGGTCAACTCGGTCAAACCTATTTATGATAAGTGCTGACTTTCCCTTTTCGGCAACCTGTTATTTATAGCTTTTCCCAAAATGGAAACTTCGTAATTATCTTTTCGACAAACTTCAAATACCCGTAATTTCCGCGTCGTAACTCCGATTCCGATAATTCTTGCGGCCACGAACTCGACTCGACATAATCTTCCAATATCACCCGAAGTCAAACACATTGGCTGAACGGATAAAAAGTCAACTGTTCCAATCAACATATAATTAAATCAACCAAACAATTAACAAACGGCAATATGCGCAACTAAATCTTCGTAACTCAAAATCATGCTCTGGAAGTTCCCACAAACTCGAAATTAAATTTTGAACAACTTCCGTGAAGGATCTGAAGCCAAATTCTCGTCCGATAATTTAGTCGTTAAGTAACTCGCCTTTATAATCCAATTTCGCAGAAACTTCAAATATTCATAATTAATTCCTCGGTCGTCCAAATAACGATCCAGAACCGCCCACGAATTCGTAATCACATATAGAACGACTCTCGAGAAGAGACCCAACTCCAATTCTTGGCCAATAATTTAGTCGTTAACGAGCCTGGCGATTCGAATAACCGTCGGACAACTGCGACTACGCAGTAACTCATCGATCAAGCTGATCATACTACTGATTCTGGTCTGGGTCGTCACAAATTTTCCGCCGGATCACCGGATTAACGTCAACTGCGTTACGCTCATTTGTGAGTCGACCTTTCTTTTCACTGATCGATTGCGAGTCTTTATATTACATTTTACGAGCATGAGCATACATTTGTGATTATGACTTATACGAGCATGTGTTTTACGATTATGCATTTACATTATGCTTTATACGTATGCATGAAACTATTTATGATTTGATTTACACAGAGTACAGTCTTAGTATATGTGATTGTATCGATACACTTGCATCCCGGCTGATCCCCGAGGATGTCTACCAGGGGGAACTGTACCTTATGAAGATGTATTTCCGGGTGGGTACAGATTTTTGTTCCTTGTGCCGATGTATTTCCGGGTGGGAACAGATACCCTGACCTGAGGCCTTTCTGGCTAGAATCATGTGTGGGTCTGGGATCCCGTGATTCGGACTGTACTAGCACGGATGTGTCCATGAGCGACCCCGTGAGATTTTTACATGCATGCTCTGTACGCTAGAGGAGTTTGGGTTCACCTCGTGTACTATATCATAGTCTTTCAATTTGACTCGCATATATTTTTATAACATATATTATTCGGCGAAAGACATTTAATTTCGTCCACTCACTCTAACGGTTTATATGTCTTTCCCCTAGGCTTTTCGGTTTCCGTGTCCAGTTTACAGTTCGGACTCTAGTGTCCCACGTCGTGGTCGGAGGCATAGTATTCGAGCTACCTTGTTTCTTCCAGTAGGTTTTTTGTTCTGCCTGCTATGGTATATTTATATAATTATACACTAGAGGTCGCTCTGAGTATTCTGATGTATAATTTTATACGATTTTTCCCCGGATTTCTGTAAAATATAGTTTTATTGATTACTTTACATTATTTTTATGATATTGAGAAATCCGGATGGGATTGGTGCCCACGGTTTGATTTTTGTGGCATAGGATAAAGTGTATTTTCCGGGTGCAGGTAATGGCAATTCCGCGTTAGTAGCGTTACTCTGCCGAAATTTTAATGGTTTTTGTTGCTTCGTGTTTTCAGAAGGGGTTTGATTCCGGTTTAGGAAACTAAATCGGGGTTGGGTCCTTTCATAAATTTCTGAAAATTAGTTTTGAAAAATTAATTTTAGGAAAAAAAATGACAATTACACTTGGACGACGCAAATGATTGTTTCCGTCGCCTAAGTTTATTTATTTTATTATAAATATCTGAAAATTACTTTTCAGTGGTTGCTTATTATCAAAAATCAACCGTCATATGTAACCATTACATTTATACAATATTGTAGAAAAAAAATCAACCCAATTTGAATTAGTTTAAGATTCGATCGAATGAATTTAGTGATTATCGAAAAATAGTTAAAGACGGAAACGATTGTTAAAAATAATTCGTAAACCCGTTTCCGAAGTTATGGGTGTTTTTATTTTCGTAAATACTTCATTTAACAACTAGATAGAAATTAATTGAAAATTAACATTAAAAATTAATTTAAGTCAACCAACTTATTATATATTTACTGATGTTGTATGACTTAAGTGTTCATATCTCTGTGTTCACTTCACACCAATATTAAAGAAATTGAATTTGAACAAAACAACCCTTGGATATATTCATCATATGTATATTATGTAAGTGGATAAATTTTCAGTAAATATGAAGTTCGTTAAGGGTTTCATCGGCATTGTCAACCATAAAACCAAAATTTCAACAAAACAGAAGCGTTAATACGAATCTTTGTAACTCCAATTTTTGAACTATCAACTCTCATAGTCCAAGAATTGTTTATTCTATGCCCTTAATGAAAAAAATATGCATTTTAAGATGGTACACATGGTCGTGCTCTTATAAATTGTGAAACTCTACATAGACGACGCAAGCGGGTTACATCGTCTAAGTGTTACTTAGACGACGCAAGAATTGTGTTGCGTTGTCTAAGTGCTACTTAGACGACTCAACCAGATGCCTGTGTCATCTAAGAATTCATGGTTTAGGGAAAAGGGTTTAAGGAAAAGGGTTTAGGGTTAGGGTTTCAGATGTGTCGTTTAAGAACTCTTGGTGCGTCATTTATGTAACTACCCGAACTGAAAATGGTATGTTAAATGGTTGAATTGCGCATTTCACGATTAGTCACGGTTTGTCGTAATTGATCGATATGACGGGTTTATTCATGACTTAATTATCAGGCAAGAATTTGGTTTCAATTCCTTCGCATGAATTGTAGAGGATTTGATTTTGAGTTCGTATGAGGTTTCGGAGGATTTTTCAGATACTTGGAGAATATAAAATGGATATTTGAAATTATCGTCGAGTTAGTCGTACTTATCCGTTTGAGTTTGAGTTATCTGAATCGTGAATTTGGTCGGTTCGCGAGGTATAAATATCAAAATAGTCGTAGAATTGTCGAAAAGTCGCATTTGGCTGAGTTGGACCGAGTCACCCGAGTTGACCCGCCTGAGTGAGTTAACTCGCAGTTGTTGTACTTGTCGGAAATCGGCACTGTTGCCGGAAAGGAAGGTAGGGAAATGATCCCCTTGATCTAAGCTTTATATTCATGTATATATTGTGATGATTTGAGGTGGTTTGGGTGGTGAATTTTGGAGAGGAAGCTGGAGGATTTCGGGTTTAATGGGAGGTTGGTTTCCGGTGGTTTTCTGGTGGGGTTTTAGGGTGGATTAGGTTGGGCTTGAGCTGGGGATAGAAACCCTTGTGTTTAGGAGGATGAGGTGGCTCCACGGTGGAGTATTTCGACGGCAAAGTTTTTCGGCCGGTTTGAATCCTGTAGGTTTCGAAGTAGATTTCGGCTGGTGTGAGTTGAGTTGGTCTTGGTGGTCGAAGGGAAAGGTGTTGAGCTTGAGAAGAGGAAGAGTTTGAGGTATGGGTCGCCGGAGTTGGTCACCGTTGGCGCCGCCGAGGGTTGACTTTTTGGGATTTTTGGAGATTTTTTTACCGTTTTGCTTATAACTATGTCCTGATCGTAGTCGTGAGGTTTTAAAGTTGATTTGAGTATTCTTTTTTGGGACGAGGGTTGTTTGGGTGTATTTTGGGAATTTTGCTATCCTCGTCGATATTTCGAGCGATACGTCTTTCGAGAATGCGGGATTCTTAACGTATTAGCTCCGTATGTTGTGTTTCAATATGTAATTATCATATCCCTATTATTCAGGTGATCATGATCAAGTGTTTGGCGAGGGATCTTCCGCTGGACCTCATAATTAGCTTCGTACTGTGAGTGGACACTCTATTTTCACAGTTGATTTGCGAGTCTTGATTATGCAATTACGTTACGCATTTTTTATTATACACTTTACGATTATGCATTTACAATTATGCACATACAAGTATGCATTTTATGATTTTGCATGTGCATGGAAAGTATTTATGATTTTGTTTACACAGAGTACAGTCTCGGATATAGAGGTAGCATCGATGCTTTAGCTTCTCGGCTGATCCCTGAGATGCTCTGGGAAGGACAGATATCCTGACCCGAGGTCTTTCAGACTTATTAATCACGAGGGGGTCTAGGATCCCGTGATTAGTCTGTACTACGCAGAGGAGTCCATGAGTGACCCCGCAAGATTTTACGTGCATATTTATGGATCAGGGAAAATGTACCTGGTCGGGATTTTCATGTGCATTGACTCGCATTATGCTTTTATGAGCATATATACTTATGTTGAGAAAGACGTATTATTATTTTCGTCCACTCACTCTAACGATTTCATTTGTCTTCCCCTGGGCTTTTCGATTTCCTTTGCCCAGTTTGTAGTTTGAATTCCTGGGTTGCACGTCGACGGTGGAGGCGTAGAGTTCTAGTCACACTACAGTTCGAGTAGGTTCTTTGTTCAACCTACTGGTTGTGTATGATGTATATAAAAGTCGCTCTGAATACTTGTGTTTGTTTGCAGTTGAGTTTTCTCCGGAATGTTTCTGGATTTCTTGTAAACTTTGTGGTTTATTATATATGATATTGAGAAATCCGGATGGGGATCGGAGTCCCACAGTTTGGCTTTTGTGGAATATTCGAAGTGTGATTCTCTTTGAAGGTTCTAACATTGGCTCACGTATTTCAAAGCAAACTCTGGCAAAAAAATTTTAAGGTCATGTTTTTGAAGGGGTTTGATTTCGGTTTAGGCAACTAAATCGGAGTCGGGTCGTTTCAGTTGGTATCAGAGTATTAAGTTTTAGGTTCTGTAGACTCTTGTAGTTGTGTTACTAAGGACATTTGAGAATGTACAGCATTTCAGGAGCGATGACCCAACTGGCCAGTGGATAATCATCAATGCTCTAGAGTGTTGTATGCTTTCAAACGTTTGAAGTTTCATGATTATATCTTTTATGTCTTGTGACTAATATCTTTTATCCTTAGGATGCTTCCTCGACATGGAGTCCGTGCTGAACGGACTGGAGATTTTGATGAGGATCAACGTACGCGTGACTTGCTTATGCGAGTATTGCGTTTGGAAGAGCATATTGATCCAATGGCTAAGGCTAGGACAGCGGGAGCAACTGTCTTCTCTGGTTCCCCTGATCCTGAGGTGTGTGAGGCTTGGGTGGTTTAGGTGGAGCGTATTGGTGAGCGCCTGCATTTTACTCCTAAACAGAAAACTATAGCAGCAGTGGGTTTGCTTAAGTCAGATGCCTACTTTATATGGGTTGGTACAGACAGAGTTCCTATTGATACTCATTGGCCAATGATCAAAGAGATGTTCATGCGTCGGTATTTCAATCCAGCTACTCAGCAGCGGAAATATAAGGATTTTACTAACATGAAGCAGGGGAATATGTCAGTGCTTAGGTATCAGGACTAGTTCACTCGTTTGTCTCGGTTTGCACGTGATATGGTGGCATCAGAGGAAGCAAAGTGCAGGAGGTTTGAGTTGAGTTTGAATCTGAATATCAAGGGGACTTTGACCACTATGCCTCGAGATAACTTTGATGAGTTTTTTAGTGCTGCACTCAGAGGTGAGGACATCGAAAGGGAGAGACAGCTGCGGTTTCAGACGCATCAATTTGAAGAGGGTGGACCTAGCTAGGGTGCTTCGAAGAGGCTTAGTTCAGGTACTTCTGGATCAGCATCATCTTCTGGTAGTGGATCTTACAAATATCCTACAAGCACTGTTAGGCAGAGTTATAGATGGAGGAGGGGTCGACCGCAGAGGCAACAATCAAGTGGGAGTTCCAGTGGATCGAGTCATCCTTGACCTATGTTCAACACACCAGCTACACCGAGGGATTATATCCATTGTGCAACAACTGCAACAGACATCACTCTGGTCAGTGTCAGTATGGCACCTCTACTTGTTACCATTGTGACCAGGTGGGTCACTTTGTGAGGGAGTGTCCTCAGCTTGTCACTTTTGGTGGTATTGCGGATCAGAGTACTAGACGAGATCAGGGTACTGCTTTTGGTGATCATGCAACACCGTCTTCTGGACAAGGTGATCAACAGAATCGTGGCCAACATGGACGAGCAGCTGGACAGGCTCGAGTTCATGCCATGTCTCTACGTGAGGGCAGAGCTTTTCCAGAGGTTATCATCAGTACGTTGTATATTTTTGGTCATCCAGTTCTTACTTTACTAGATCCAGGGGCTACGCATTCATTCATGTCATATAGATTAGCATCATTGGCTACTATACCTACATCTCCACTCCCTAGTTTGTGGCAAGTATTGTATTCATCTGGCAAGGTAGTGTGTGTCGGGTGGCCGGGTATATAGAGATTGTGAGATTTTTATTGGAGGTTATGGGTTAGCCACGGATTTGATGCTGCTGAATATTGTGGATTTTGACGTGATTTTAGGCATGGATTTCTTGGAGAACCATTGGGTTGTTCTTGACTGTCACAAGAAGGAGGTTGTTTTCAGAAGTCCAGGCATGCCGGAAATCTTGTTCTGTGGTGAAAAGAATACTACTTTTCCTTGTTTGATTTCAGCAATGAAGGCTGAGCAGTTGATGAGGAAGGGTTGTGTGGTCTACCTAGCACATGTGATTGATACGAGTGTTCGTGTACCGGACATTAGTGATATTGCGGTGTTTTGTGAGTATCCAGATGTGTTTCCCGAGGACTTACCCGGTGTTCCTCCAGTCAGGGAGATTGATTTCACCTTCAAGTTACTTCCAGGTACTGGACCTATATCGCAGACACCCTAGCGTATGGCACCAGCGGAGTTGAGGGAGTTACAGATTCAACTTCAAGAATTTTTAGAGAAAGGCTTCATTCGACCTAGTGTTTCACCTTGGGGTGCTCCAGTGTTGTTTGTGAGGAAGAATGATGGTTCGATGAGGCTATGCATTGACTATCGGAAGTTGAATCAGGTTACGGTGAAGAACAAGTATCCACTCCCACGGATTGATGATTTGTTCGATCAGCTGAAAGGAGCTTCAATCTTCTCGAAGATTGATCTCAGGTCTGGATACCATCAGCTACGGATTCAGAAGTCCGATGTGGACTAGACAGTGTTTCGGTCACGTTATGGGCACTAAGAGTTCCTTGTTATGCTGTTTGGGTTGACTGCTTTCATGGACCTGATGAATCAAATTTTCAGGCGTTATCTAGATAAGTTCGTCATTGTGCTCATTGACGACATCTTGATTTATTCCAGGAGAGTGGGGCAGCAAGGGAAGCATTTGCATGCAGTTTTGCAGACTTTACAAGTCGCTCAGTTGTACACCAAGTTTAGCAAGTGTGAGTTTTGGCTAGACAGTGTAAAGTTTTTAGGTCACGTGATATCAGCTGAGGGAGTCAGTGTCGATCCTGATAAGATTGATGCAGTGTTGAATTGGAGCAGACCTACCAAGGTGGCAGAGATACGGAGTTTCTTGGGCTTGGCAGGCTACTATCGCCGATTCGTACAGGACTTTTCACTGATAGCGACACCGCTTACCCGTCTGACGAAGAAAGGAGTCAAGTTTGAATGGTCTGATGCTTGCAAGGAAAGCTACTTGACCTTGAAGAAGAGGTTGACTACTACACCAGTTTCAACTTTACCTGACGATAGCGGTGAGTATGTTGTGAAGAGTGATACTTCGAAGTTAGGTATGGGTTGTGTCTTGATGCAGCATGGAAATGTGGTGGCATATGGTTCTACACAGTTGAAACCTCATGAAGTTAACTATCATACTCATGATCTGGAGTTAGTTGCCATTGTGTTAGCATTGAAGAGTGGGAGACACTACTTGTACGGGGCGCAGTGCAAGATTTACACCGATCACAAAAGTCTTACCTACTTGAGTACACAACCAGATTT
This sequence comes from Geum urbanum, assembly GCA_946800695.1. Taxonomy (NCBI): domain Eukaryota; kingdom Viridiplantae; phylum Streptophyta; class Magnoliopsida; order Rosales; family Rosaceae; genus Geum; species Geum urbanum. The sequence goes on along the minus strand of OX327003.1, from coordinate 18,652,579 downwards.
GAATATGAGGCAGCGGAGATGGATGGAGCTGATTAATGATTATGATTGTACATTCGAGTATCATCTAGGGAAGGCTAACGTGGTTGCTGATGCTCTTAGTCGGAAGCATGGTGCTTCTCTCTTCCATGTACGTGTTGCCAGAGTGTCACTTTTGACAGAGTTGCGAGCAACGAGAGCAGAGTTGGAGTGGAATGAAGATGGAGCATTGTTAGCCAGCTTCAAAGTTCGTCCAGTGTTACTTGATCAAGTTTGTGAAGCTTAAGATTCAGATACCTATCTGCTGAGCAAGAAGAATTTGATTCAGAATAATGCACCGACAGAGTTTCAAATGAGGAGTGATGGCACTTTGATGTTCAAAGGGAGATTGTGTATGCCTAGAGATGAGGATTTGAAGAAGGAAATACTCGAAGAAGCTCATTGTTCTGCATATGCTCTACATCCGGGTAGTACAAAGATGTTCCAGACACTTCAAGCTCATTATTGGTGGCGAAACATGAAGAGGGAAATAGTAATGTACGTGAGCAGATGCCTGATTTATCCGCAAGTGAAGGCAGAACGTCAAAAACTGGCAGGTAAACAACAACCTTTAGAGATTCCAGAGTGGAAATGGGAGCATATCACCATGGATTTTGTGTATCAGTTACCTCGTACTTCTGGTGGTAGTACTGGTATTTAGGTGATTGTGGATCGCCTTACGAAGTCAACTCATTTCCTTGCACTTCCAGGAAAGCTTCCAGTGAGCAGATTGGCGAAGCTATACTTGAAAGAGGTTGTGAGATTGCATGGTGTACCTATGTCGATAGTTTCTGATCGGGATAGTCAGTTCACTTCAGAGTTTTCGCGGGCATTGCAGAAGGCAATGGGGACTAGATTACACTTCAGCACCGTTTTTCATCCTCAGACAGATGGTCAGTCAGAGATGACTATTCAGACTCTGGAGGATATGTTGTGATCTTGTGTGTTGCAGTTCAAAGGGAATTGGGATCAACAACTTCATTTAATTGAGTTTGCGTATAATAACAGCTATCAGGCTAACATTGGTATGGCACCTTATGAGGCTTTGTACGACAAACAGTATCGAACTCCATTGTGTTAGAGTGAAGTTGGTGAGAAATGGCTTCTTGGTCTTGATTTGGTGAAAAGTACCACGGAAGATGTTCAAGTTATTCGGGACAGATTGAAGGCTGCACAAGATCGACAGAAGAGTTATGCTGACGTGAGACAGAAGGATCTTGAGTTTGAGGTTGGTGATTGGGTTTTCTTGAAACTTTCTCCTTGGAAGGGTGTTGTTCGTTTCAGGAAGTGCGGTAAACTTCATCCGAGATATGTTGGCCCGTATGAGATCACGGAGCGAGTCGGTGCTCTGGCTTATAGGTTGGCATTACCATCTGAGATGGCCAAGGTACACGATGTGTTCCATGTGTCTATGTTACGGAAGTACATTTCCAATCCATCTCATGTATTGACACCGTATCAGCTTCCTATACGAGAGGACTTGACCTATGTGGAGGAACCAGTTCAGATACTTGATCAAAAGGTCCAGGAGTTGCGGCACAGAGCCATTCCTCTCGTTAAGGTATTATGGCAAAATCATTCAGTTGAAGAGGCTACTTGGGAGACCGAGCAACACATGCGGTATCAGTATCCTTACCTCTTCAGTTAGCAGGTATGTAAATTTTGAGGACGAAATTTTAGTTAGGGGGATAGATTTGTAACGACCCGAACCGAAAATGGTATGTTAATTGGCTTGAATTGCGCATTTCACGATTAGTCGCGATTTGTCGTAAATGATCGATATGGCGGGTTTATTCACGACTTAATTATCGGGCAAGAATTTGGTTTGAATTCCTTCGCGGGAATTGTAGAGGATTTAATTTCGAGTTTGTAGAGGTTTCGGAGGATTTTTTGGATAATCGGAGAATATAAAATGGATATTTGAAATTATTGTCGAGTTAGTCGTACTTATCCGTTTGGGTTTGAATTATCCGAATCGTGAATTTGGTTGGTTTGCGTATAAATACCGAAATAGTCGTAGAATTGTCGAAAAGTTGCATTTGGGCCGAGTTGACCTGTTTGACAGAGTTGGACCGAGTCACCCGAGTTGACCCGCCCGAGTGAGTTAACTCGCCGCCTTTGACTTGTCAGAAATCGACACGATTGCCGGAAAGGAAGGTAGGGAAATGATCCCTTTGATCTAAGCTTTCTATTCATGTATATATTGTGAAGATTTGAGGTGGTATGGGTGGTGAATTTTGGAGAGGAAGTTGGAGGATTTCGGGTTTAATGGGAGGTTAGTTTCCGGCGGTTTTCCGGTGAGGTTTTGGGGTGGATTAGGTTGGGCTTGAGCTGGGGATGGAAACCCTAGAGTTTGGAGGACGAGGAGGCTCCACGGTGGAGTATTTCCTCGGCGAAGATTTTCAGGCAGTTTGAATCCCATGGGTTTCGAGGCAGATTCTGGCCGGTGTGGGTTGAGTTGGTCTTGGTGGTATAAGGGAAAGGTGTTGGGCTTGAGGAGAGGAAGAGTTTGAGGTATGGGTCACCAGAGTTGGTCACCGTTGGCGCCGCCGAGGGTTGACTTTTTGGGATTTTTTGAGATTTTTATACCGTTTTGATCGTAATCGCGTCCCAATCGTAGTCGTGAGGTTTTTGAGTTGATTTGAGTATTCTATTTTGGGAAGATGGTTGTTTGGGTGTATTTTGGGAATTTTGCTATCGTCGTTGATATTTCAAGCGATACGTCTTTCGAGAATGTGGGGTTCTTGACGTATTAGCTCTGTATGTTGTGTTTCAATATGTATTGATTGTATCCCTGTTATTCAATTGATCATGATCGAGTTTTTGGTGAGGGATCTTCCGCCAGACCTCAGAGTTAGCTTCGTACTGTGAGTGGACACTCTTTTTTCACAGTTGATTTACGAGTCTTGATTATGCAATTACGTTATGCATTTATGATTATACACTTTACGATTATGCATTGTATTAGTATGCATTTACAATTATGCACATACAAGTATGCATTTTACGATTATGCATTTTACGATTTTGCATGTGCATGGAAAGTTTTTATGATTTGGTTTACACAGAGTACAGTCTTGGATATAGAGATAGCATCGATGCTTTAGCTTCTCGGCTAATCCCCGAGATACTCCGGGAAGGACATATATCCTGACCCGAGGTCTTTCAGACGTATTAATCACGTGTGGATCTGAGATCCCAGGATTAGACTGTACTATGCGGAGGAGTGCATGAGTGACCCCGCAGGATTTTACGTGCATATTTATGGATCAGGGAAAATGTACCTGGTCGGGATTTTCATTTGCATTGACTAGCATTATGCTTTTATGAGCATATATACTTATGTTGGGAAAGACATATTATTATTTTCGTCCACTCCCTCTAACGATTTCATTTGTCTTCCCATGGGCTTTTTGGTTTGCAGTTTGAATTCCGGGGTTGCACGTCGACGGTGGAGGCGTAGAATTCTGGTCACACTACAGTTCGAGTATGTTCTTTTTTCAACCTACTGGTTTTATATTATGTATATAGGATTGCTTTGAATACTTATTTTTGTTTGCAGTTGAGTTTCTCTTGAATGTTTCTGGATTTCTTGTAAACCTTGTGGGTTTATTATATATGATGTTGAGAAATCCGGATGGGGATCGAAGCCCCATGGTTTGACTTTTGTGGAATATTCGAAGTGTGATTCTCTTTGCAGGTTCTAATATTGGCTCACGTATTTCAAAGCAAACTCTGGCAAAAAAAAATTTAAGGTCATGTTTTCGAAGGGGTTTGATTTCGGTTTAGGCAACTAAATCGGAGTCGGATACTTTCAGTTTAACACAAACTATAACGACACAACTTTAAACGTCCTTGTAATGTTTAGTTAAACAACGCAAAGAGTTTGTGTCGGGTAAGTAACATTTAGACGACGCAATGTTTGTGCCTTCGACTTAGTGACAATAAGCCGACGACACTTTTATGACTGGGTCGGCTAAGTGCATTTTTCTGGTAGTGTAAGTTTGATAGTGTCCGAGAAACTAAACATGCAGCTCATGGATGTGGTTACTGCATATCTCTATAGGGATCTTGATTCATAGATATACATGAGAATTTTGGATGGCATTGCTTTAACCAAATCAAGTAACTCTAAACTATAAAGTGCTCTTGTAATAAGATTAAGATGTTCATTATATGGATTGAAACAATCCGGTAGGATGTGATATACGCGTCTTAGTGACTATTTCAAAGGACCCAACCCCGATTTAGTTTCTTAAACTGGGATCAAACCCCTTCTGAAAACATGAACCAACAAAAAACATTAAAATTTCGGCAGAGTAACGCTACTAACGCGGAATTGCCATTACCTGCACCCGGAAAAATAACACTTCATCCTATGCAACAAAAACCAAACCGTGGGCACCAATCCCATCTGGATTTCTCAATATCATATTATTAACAGTAAATGGTAAACACATCTGTAATATATAGTATATCTGAGAAAAACCGTATAAAACATGTATCAGAATGTATCAGAGCGACCTATAGTGTGTGTATATACAAAATGTACAACAGTAGGCGAAACAAGAAACCTACTGGAAAGCACAGGTAGCTCGAACAACTAGCCTCCAACCACGACGTGAGACTCCAGAATCTGAACTGCAAACTGGGCACGGAAACCGAAAAGCCCAGGGGAAAGACATATAAACCGTTAGAGTGAGTGGACGAAAATAAATGTCTTTCGCCAAATAATATATGTTATAAAAACATATGCGAGTCTAAATGCATAAAAATCAAATGGTACACGAGGGAGACTCTAACTCCTCACGCGTACAGAGCATGCATCATAAATACCGCGGGGTCACTCATAGACTCCCTAATGCTAGTACAGTCTGAATCACGGGATCCCAGACCCACACGTGATTCCAAGCCAGAAAGGCATCGGGTCAGGATATCTGTCCCCCCCCCCCCTCCCCCCCGGAGCGTACTCGGGGATCATTCGAGAACCCATGTGTATCGATACAACCGTGATAACTGAGACTGTACTCTGTGTAAACCAAATCACAAATATTTTCCATGCATATGCATAAAACATAATATATATGTACGTATATTCATAGATGCATATTCGTAAATGCATAATCGTAAAATAAATGCTCATTTAAATCTTGATCATAACTACATGCTCATGCTCGTAAAATGTATATAAGAGACTCGCAATCAATCCGTGGAAAGAAATGTCCACTCACAGATAAGCAAAACGTGCACTCGCGCTAATCACACGGCCCGGCGGAAGATCCCTCGCCCGAAGCACGATCTCGATCCCCTGAATAGTCATAAAATATATCTGATCAAAATCATAATCCACAATACTGTACCACACCTCGGACACCAACCGTTCCCGGAAACATATAATACTGTGCAAAATAATAGACGAAATTCCCGAAATCTCTACTCGAAACCCTCGACTGAAAATCTGATACTCAAATCAACTCGAAAACCTCAAGGCGATGATCAGGGCGCGAATACGAGAAAAACGACATTAAAAACATCGAAATCCAAAAAGTCAACGGGTCGCCGGAGCTCCGGCGTTGACTGCCGCCGCCGCCGGCGGCGCGCCGTCAACCGGAAAGTTTTCCCGGCGACCAAGGTGCCATAATGATCTCATCAACAAGGCGAACAACTTTAACAAAGGGACTACCACCATCCAACCACCAGCGTGGTCGGAAATCAGCTCAAAAGCCATGATGGTCCAAACCGGCCGGAAAACTTCCCGGATCGATTTCGGCGCCGTCGCACCACCTCGTCCCCTCAAACCAAAGGGAAAATGATCCTGAGCTAAAACCCAACAAAACCCATCAAGTCTCATCACCGGAGAGCAACCGGAGCACCGTCCCCGTTCAAGGCCGATTCCAGCGAAAATCCCCAAAATTCAACTCCTTCGTTCTACCTCATTCCGGCATCAATTTCAACAATTCCAAGTTCTAAACTGTAGGAAATTGAAAGAGAAATTGATTCATACCAATATCTCGGCCGGAGGTGGCCGGAATCGTGAAATCCGACGGCGGCAGTACGATGGAGAACCGATCAACGAAAGTCAACGGTCAACGCCGGTCAAACTTCCCAAACAGTGTTTTCGACAATTTTTCGACTATTTTCAATATTTATACTCGCGCCTCGGGATGATCGACGGTCCAAAACGGATAACCATTACGATTCGGAAAACTCGATACGAACGGATAAACTCGTCGATAAACCGAAACTTCAAATAATCATATTATATTCCTCGGTCATCAAAAAAATCATCCGGAACTGTCCACGAACTCGAAATCACGTGCACTACAACTCTCGAGAAGAGACTCAACTCAAATTCTCGGCTGATAATTAAGTCGTAAATGAAACCGGCAAACCACACAATAATCGATAAACCGCGATTACGCGCTAACTCGTGAATCATACTGTTTACTCTACTGAATCTGGTTCGGGTCGTCACACTATTTGATTGGGAAGGGATACAAAAATGATGATTTATGCCCTTGCGTGTTCATTAAAATGACAAGTTCAGTATTTTTTATAGTACATGTCTATGTAGATGATATGAATATCATCAGGACTCTTAATGAGATCAATGAGAAGGTTAGCTACTTGAAATCTGAATTTGAGATGAAAGACCTTGGTAGGACTCGATTTTGTCTTGGATTAAAGCTGAAAAATCGAGTTGGTGGAATCCTTATTCACCGGTCTACTTAGGTCCAAAGATGCTTAGGCGATTTAACATGGACAAAGCATACCCTGTTAGCACGCCAATGGTTGTTTGTAGTCTAAACTCCAAAAAAGATCCATTTCGTCTGGTAGATGACGATGAGGAGATCTTAGGAGCTGAAATTCCATATCTTAGTGTTATTAGAGTTTTGTTATATCTAACTCAGTGCACACGTCCAGATATTGTCTTCTCAGCGAATTTATTTGCTAGATTTAGCTCTGCACCTACGCAACGTCATTGAAATGGAGTATAACAAATCTTCAGATACTTGAAGGGTTCCATTGACTTGGGTTTATTCTTCCCTTACAAAGAGCACATAGGGGAGCTTGAAATTCCTGGAAAAAGGATGGTTGAACCACAGCATACAGATTCCAGAGCCTTTGATCCTTCGAAGGAATTGTTCTTTGATCCATCAAATGATGCAATCGGGTCAGACCAGAGCCATTCCTTTGATCCATCGAAGGAGTTGTTCTTCGATCCATCGAAGACTAAACCTTTTGCGAGCAGCTTTACTGTTGTTCCCTATTCTGAAACAGTGGTTGATGTGTTAGTTGGACTTGTTGATGCTGGGTACCTCTCTGACCCACACAAAGGTCATTCACAAACTGGTTATGTTTTCACTATGGGAAACACAACGATTTCTTGGAGATCAACTAAGAAAATCCTTGTTTCTACTTCCTCGAATCATTCAGAAATCATTGCTTTGCATGAAGCAGTTATAGAATGTATTTGGTTTAGGTCAGTCATTCATCATATTCGAGTGTCTAGTGGATTACCATCTACTATAACAACTCCCACTTGCATCTTTGAGGATAATGTTGCATGTATTGAACAAATGAAGTTTGGTTACATTAAAGGTGACAATACAAAGCATATATCGTCAAAATGCTTCTTCAATCAGCAACAACAACAGTTGTTGAATATCCATGTGAACCAAGTTGGTTCGGCGGATAATGCTGCGGACTTGTTTATCAAGTTACTACTTAAATCTACATTTGTAAAATATGTAAGACGCATTGGTATGCACAGGTTATCTGAACTCCATGACTAAGTTCACAGTCATGGGGAGTAACATTTCTGTAGACATCAGGGGGAGTCTACGTCGCATGTAGTAGCGTTTTGTAGTTGATGTGTTGTACTTTTTTTACCGTTACACCAAGCTTTTGTTTTACCCATAATGTTTTTGTTTGCTTGCCGAGGTTTTTAGTGAGACAACAAGTTACGCATCATTCATTAAGTCATCGACACAAGAGGAGTGTTTAAGGAGATTTATTCTCCGTAACTTTCAATGTGCGTCTGCACGACATGGCGTTCCTTCATCGCTTACCCTCATTTCGTCAAGAAGCACAGGAAATACGACGCCGAAAGAGGCCTAAATGACAGTGATCTCCGTCTTTGTTCTTGATGAAGCCTCCCAGCTCCATGGGCTTGGCGGCTTTAAAGGGTTTGAATGATGCTAAGCTGGCTGAGAGATTCAGAGGTGACCATGTTGCGACCAGAGAGCTTCGTTTTCCGGTGAGTCTTGATTATGGTTGCGATATAGTAAATGTTTGTTCTTGGAATGGTATTATATGTATTCTATCGAAGTGAGTATGCTCTTTGGAACCCTTGTACTGGAGACTGCAATGTGTTGCTGAAACCAAGTGTTGTTTGCTATTCGAGGTATTATGGATTTGGATATGATTAATGATGATTACAAGGCGGTAAAGGGGTCACATTGTGAACATAATGATGATGCGACTGATATGGTGCAACCGATGAGTCTTTTCGCTGAGAAAAGGTACATGGATGACCTATCCCGGCTGAGGAGGGGGGGGCGGCGGTGGCTGGGGGCTCAGAAAGTGCAAAAATTATGCCTTTTAGTTTAGCTGAGGAGAAGTTTCTGGAGCCGATCCCAATACCCTGCACACACATTAATGGCATATCTATTCCAGGAATCGTCTTTGTTGTACATAGTGGACCAGTGGTTGTGACGATAATGATGATGAACTGATACACACTAAAACTAACTCCTAAATAAACACTTTACAAATCAATCAAAACATGTATGCAATTAAAACCCTTTTTTTGTAAGATGTAGCACTGGTAAATAGGGATCGTTCTTAACCGGAGATTGAGGGTGTATGCATGACTACGTTTAAGTAAAAAGGGGGGTTTTATAAGTTGGTTTTATTATAGAATCTACGAATTTAAATAAACAATGGCTAGTAAACAGATTTATAATCCTAAATTCTAACATGCTTCACTCATAGACAAGCTAAACAAATAAAGAACATAGAATCCTAAACATGTTACTAGACCGAAAATAAACCTAACTACTATATTTACAAGTGATCGACTCATTCTTTCATCCTTTGCCGTTTTATACCTAGATTCCCTAAATGTCAACGAAATTCCTAAGTTTAATCAAAATACATACACATGCTTATAATTGAACAACACAGCAACCAAATCGAGCCAAATCTCTAATCCATTTTTATCTTTGTTATTAGTTCGTGAAACATGCTTAAAAGGAACCAAATCTAGTATCTACTTAAAAACAGTTTCCAAGCATTGAGAACATATAAGCACACACATGTATTCGAATCTTACTTAAGAACACATGGAAGAAATTTAGAAGAATCTGTAAATATAAAGCCTTAAACCGAAACTTGTTCTCAAAATACAAACAAAAGAAATCCAAACAAAAACTGAAACTAAAAGCAAAGAGGTCATGTTACACTTTTAGATTCTGTGAAATCGCACCGCAAATCTTCAAGTATAACTACTTCTTTGTTGAAGACGAGCCCAAGAATTCCCAGCCAAATCGAGCAAAGTCCTTCTTGAGGTGGAGGAGAGTGTTTACGGGGTGTAGTTTGTGGTGTTTCGAGATTTGAGGGGATGGCCGAGTGTTTGGAGTTTAAGGAGCTGATCTTTGGCAAGCTTAAAAGTCTAGAATGAGTGATGATGAATAAGGGACGTGACCCATCTTTATATAGAGTTTTGAAACCTTGTCATATGTGAATAAGGATTTCCAACCCGGTTCTTGATTGCTTCTTGCACAGTCTGACCAAAACAGAGATTCCGAGAGTTTTAGAGCTCAAAATTAGGTTATTCTTGATCTTAAATTGAAGAGGACGAGGAGATCTTTCAAACGAGCTATCATTCGTAATTATCTGAGCTCGGAATCGTTCTGGGTGATTTAATGAATTTTCAGGTCGGATTCTTGATTTTTCTGACTTGTCCACCAAGTAAATTGAGAAATCCATATTTGCTTTGGCTTCTTCCTTGCAAATCCTTTCCTAACCTAATTTGCACATGTGGACTTCACTTCTAGGCTTTATCTAGGCTGAATCCATCCTTCATAAATGGGCCTCACGAATTTCCATTGGGCCAACCCATCTTCGATGGTCCAAAACACCAAATTCTCTCCTTAGTGCGCTTTTCAGCTCTTTGCCGCTCCTTTCTCCATCTCTTTTATTTAAAACCTAAAAATAACAAAATAAGTAAAACTAAAGAATATAAAGGTAAAAACAAAGCTAAATGCAAGGAGAAAGACGTTAAGAATCAAGCATAAAATGCGTATATCACATTCCCCCACACTTGGACTTTGCTAGTCCCTAGCAAAAACTAAGTAAAAGAAAACTAGAAATAAGAAAACACACAAAACCAATGTTAAAGCTAGTCTCCATGTTGGGAATAGTTTAAAGAAAACAAAAGATTCATATTATTAAAACACTTCTAAACCCTTAGCTAAATTTGTCTCAGAAATTCTCTTAAGTATATGGCGATGAAGTCACAAGATTTCATAGTGAAAAGTTCAAAAATTTCGAAAGATAAGAGAAATATAATCATGTCATGAACAAGTAAGACTTGGAGTAAACGATGGTGAAGTTAAAGCTGTGCATGTTTCGAACAAGTCTAAATCAATCTCACATGGATGCACTCATCATATTTTCACTCTTAAAAAGGGTTCACTTAAAATATATATAAATTTAATTGAAAACCTAATGAATAAAATGAATTACTTGCACAAATAAACAAAACCATATGCTTACCCATGCGACTTACTCAACCAATCGAAGGATACTCATCTTAAGGATCATAAAGGACTCTAGAAAGGTTGTAATGGGGCTGAGGCTAAGGCATTCGAATTTTAGGTATGTGGTGGTTAAAACACGTTTCAAAGACTTACTCTAGCACTAAAACTCCTCAAATTCGTGCATCATCCTTTCTACACTTCTTCTTGTGCCAATCTTCAGAATCAGGGGTCAAATTTCATCTTTTTGGGCCCTAACTTCATTTTGAACTTCACTTGTCCAAACTTTTACACTTAGAACATTTTCCGGAGAGCTTAACTATTTTTTTTCTTTTTTTGTTTTCTTTTCATGCTCTCGAACTTTCTTTTTTCTTTTTATTTCCTTTTCGGCAGTCACTCCACTTTTTTTTCTTCAAGCTTTTGGACAAGTCTTCCCTCTTTTTGTATTCTTTCATCACTTTTCCGCCACTTCATTGTCCTAGCTTCGAAATCTCTTCACCAAGTCTTTGAACCAAGGTTGGAAACTCTACACTAGGCTAAGTGTTTAGATATGCATGTGGTAAATGAAAAGAAAGGCTAAATGTAGGCACAAAGGGGTAATCTAAGGGTGTCACAACTCGTGCGCACAAAAGGACACAAGGCTATTTGGTTTAAGTGGTGGTAACCTAATTTGCCTTTAATCATATCCAAAATCAGAGCATATATCAACTAAAAAGTGTTGCAAATCTACATGAGTAAGTTCTAGTAATCTCTAGTTCATTAATATCTATGGCAAGTAATTAGATGATGCATATTTTTTTTTTGAAAACCATATGCGCGAAATTCACTCTCAAATAAAGTAATGTAGGCTCAAAAACTCACTTTTAAGGATTGTATGATTTAAAACTTATTCTACATGCGAAAATCTTTACCATGTTTAAGCATACCCTATCCACTACATGTCATGACAATCAAAATATCTTACTTGGCAAAAAAAATCAATTTAGTGCTTTCCAACGCCATTTATGTTCTTTTTCAGTCTATTTTCATCATAGACTAACTAAAGGCATCCTAAAAATAAATAAAAACTCTTTAAAAACAGTAAGTTAAACAAAACGGCTCTCAAACAAGCGTAAATTTAGTCCTTGTCTTCTTTGGGCAACCTTAGTAAAATGGTCAGTTGGCGAGAGAGACCAAGAGAGGTAGGAGTGATTTTCGAGCTTGTCTTTTCTCACATCCAAAACCCGTCTTAGAAACCGTCCCCTTCTAGACACCAAATCACAAGGATTTCTTACTAAAAGATAAGTGTTCATCTACTACACTAATTAATAACAAGAAAAACACTAAAGATTTTTTTTTAAAGGGCATCATCCGCAGGAGAGTTCCATTGTCCGCCTAGTTTTTATGATTTTCTGATTCAAATAAAGTTGTAAACCCCTCCCCCACACTTAAACTCTACATTGTCCTCAATGTACGAAAATAAAGCATAGAATTAAGTATGAAGAGAGAGACCCACGAAAATTTTAGCTAAGGAAATGTAAATAAGCAATGAAATGAAAAAAATAAGGGAGGAGAGAACAAATCCTTGACGATTCCTCCATTGGGTTGCCTCCCAACAAGCGCTTGTTTTTTAACGTCTTACAGCCTACAGATGATGCTCTTCATGTGTGTGAGATGGCCGGATCGTCTAGCTTATCTTCTTCTATGGCATCCTCCTGAAGATGCTCATAGTAGGGCTTTAGTCGGTTTCCATTGACCTTGAACAGTTTCCCATTCTCTAGAGACTGTATTTCCACGGCTCCATAGATAAAAACTTGAACAACAACGTACGGACCGACCCATCTGGAGCGTAGCTTTCCCGGAAAAAGTTTAAGTCGTGAGTGAAACAGTAAAACCTTTTGTCCGGCTTCGAATGTCTTCCCACGTATCATCTTGTCATGGATCCTCTTGGTTTTCTCCTTATAAATCCATGCATTGTCGAAAGCATCATTCCTTATTTCCTCTAGTTCACAAAGTTGTAGCTTTCGATGTAAACCAGCATCATCCCGGTCCATATTGAACTTCTTGACAGCCCACCATGCCTTGTGCTCGAGCTCTACAGGAAGATGACATGTTTTCCCATAAACTAATCGAAAAGGTGACATTCCAATGAGAGTTTTGTAAGCAGTTCGATATGCCCATAGTGCATCGTCTAAGCACTGGCTCCAATCTTTTCGGTTTGGCTTAACGGTTCTCTCTAAGATCTTCTTGATCTCACGGTTGGACACTTCAGCCATTCCATTTGTTTGAGGATGGTACGGTGTAGAGACTTTATGCGTGACACCATACTTCCTTAACAATGCTTCCACCGTCTTGTTGCAAAAATGACTCCCTCCATCGCTGATTAGAACGCGCGGCATTCCAAACCTTGTGAAAATATTAGTTTTAAGGAAATCTGCAACAACTCGCGAATCATTAGTACGGGTGGCTTTGGCTTCCACCCATTTTGAAACATAATCAACGGCGAGTAAAATGTAAGTGTAACCGTTAGACATGGGAAATGGTCCCATAAAATCAATGCCCCACACATCAAAAAGTTCGACATTAAGCATATACTTTTGTGGCATTTGATCACGTGGTCCAATGTTGCCGGATCTCTGGCACCTATCACACTTAGTACAATATTCATGAGAGTCACGAAAAATGTTAGGCCAAAAGAATCCACAATCTAATACTTTTAGAGCTGTTTTCCTAGAACCAAAATAACCTCCACATGCATCGTTATGACAAAATTTAAGAATGGACTCAAATTCACAATCGGGGACACACCTCCTAATTACTAAGTCAGAACATTGTTTCCATAAATAAGGTTCATCCCAAATGAAATGTTTAGCATTTAGTCTAAGTTTATGGCGTTGGACACTATGCATGTGAGGTGGAAACTTATCGGTAACTAAATAATTTACGATATCCGCATACCAGGGAGTTTCAGAAGTACTTACCTGAATTCCGAAGAGTTGTTCATCCGGAAATGTTTCCTCTATTGCCACCGCCTCCTATTCATGTATAATTCGAGACAAATGGTCAGCCACCACGTTTTCTACTCCCTTTTTGTCTTTAACTTCGATGTCAAATTTTTGGAGTAGAAGTATCCAACGAATAAGTCGTGGCTTGGCATCCTTTTTCGCCATGAGATACTTCAATGCAGCGTGGTCCGTATAGACAAACACCTTGCTTTGCAACAAGTATGACCGAAATTTGTCGAGTGCAAACACTACAGCGAGCATCTCCTTCTCGGTTGTTGTGTAATTGGCTTGAGCATCATCCAGTGTTCGAGAAGCATAATAAATGGCAAAGGGCTTCTTGTCTTTCCTTTGCCCTAAAACAGCTCCAACAGCATAATCTGAAGCATCACACATAAGTTCAAATGGAAGAAACCAATCCGGTGCACACAGGATATGAGCACTTGTGAGAAGCTCCTTTAATTTGTCAAATGCAGCTCGGCAGTCTTCATCAAACACAAAGGGAGTTTCTTTTTGTCGAAGCTTGCACAAGGGACGAGATATGTGGGAAATGTCCTTGATAAACCTTCTGTAAAAACCTGCGTGGCCAAGAAAAGAACGTATCTCTCTAACCGAGGTTGGAGAGGGTAAGTACCGCACAAGATCTACCTTAGCTTTATCAACTTCTATTCCTTTTTCCGAAACTATGTGACCTAAAACTATCCCTTGAGTCACCATAAAATGACACTTCTCCCAATTAAGCACTAGGTTAGTGTCAACGCATCTTTGTAAAATTAACTCTAAGTTGTCTAAGCATGCAGCAAAATCCCACCCAAATACACTAAAGTCATCCATGAAAACTTCAATAATTTTTTCAATGTAATCGGAAAAAATAGAAAGCATGCAACGTTGAAATGTACCTGGTGCATTACAGAGTCCAAATGGCATGCGTCGATATGCAAACGTTCCAAAAGGGCATGTGAACGTTGTCTTCTCTTGATCTTCGTCGGCGATGCTAATCTGGTTGTAACCGGAATAACCATCAAGGAAGCAATAATAAGCATGACCTGCCAACCTCTTAAGCATTTGATCGATGAAGGGCAAGGGGAAGTGGTCCTTGCGAGTGGTGGCATTGAGCTTCCTATAGTCGATACAAACTCTATGGCCGGTACTGAGTTCATCAAACGATCCACAAAGGCCTAACAACTGGTACCACAAACCAAAATGCATACGAACACTCACAATCACAGCAACAATCGCCACGTCTAACCGGAAATCTCAAATGGCTGACACATCTCGGCACGTCTCTGCCTCCTAGCCATCGCCAGTCGACAAATGTGGCATATTTACACACAAGTAGCTACATAGCTCTTCATGTTGCGTCACGAGTAGCACACTCGAGGTATCCAATACATCTCCATACCACTAGCGCCAAACGCGCGCAAAACCACGAGCCTCAACATCATTACACTCGAACTCAGCTCTCGTAGCCCATAACTCGGCTAACATGGAAACTCGAGTCACATACACATATGAAACACTGAAGCTCCCGTCTTCCGACTGAATGCATCAGCAACAACCTCCCAGATGGGTAGTCAAAGTACAACCTCTAGTCTTTCCTGAACAAACTCAATGGTGCAGCCATAGACGTTAGTCGACCCCATCCATCAACACTGCCTCAAGCCCAAATCTGGCCGAAAATGCAAATGGATGAAACTCAAATGATTAGTGTACGTCCTACACCGCGCTGCACGCCGTAGCTGTAATGTCTCGAACTCTCCGACGCTAACATAAGAACAGCTACACCCAAATCATACATAGGATACGTAACTTCATAAGGTTTCCACTGTCCGTAACCATGAGACACCGCTCTACTACACAGCATCAAAGCACAACCAAATCCAAACCTCGATGCATCGCCATAACCCACAAACTTGTCACGATCGTCACGATCGACAGGTAAAGTCAAAACCGAAACAACGGTCAACCATCCTGCAGGAGTAAGTAACTCTCCTCGCGTGCATCGAACCACTCGAACTTGACGCCTTCTTCATCAATCCGGAAAGTAGAATGGCAATCCGGAAAAATCCTGCACAAGTCGTTGATCATAACCTTCCGAACCCAAGAGACTCCCGATCTCTAGTACAATAGTAGGGCAACCCCAAATCAACACGGCTTCAATCTGGTCAGGATCCACGCCACCCACTCGGATAGCACCACACAAACTAAAATCTTCATGCTAATCGGCCCAAAACTCATACTGACTGAACTTCACAACACCTAGTCATCTCGTAAAGTCTGCAAAACCACTTGCAACTGCTTCAGGTGCTGGCCCACACTCCTGGAATACCTCAGGACAATGCCAACGTACATGACCACAACCTCGTCCAAAAATCGTCTGAACACCTGGTCCATCGAGTCCACACGATCCACGGGGCATTGGTCAACCAATGGCGTGACCAAGAACTCCTAGTGCTCACACCGAGATCCGATAACTATCCAAACCATATCTGACTCATCGATCCTCAACCGATGGTATCTGGACCCGAAATCAATCTTCGGAAAGACTGAAGCTCTCGCGAGCTGATCAAACCAATCATCAATCCGAAGCGGAGGATACTCGCTCTCCTCTGAAGCAAATCAAGCTTCCGGTAGTCAATGCACCATCTCGTCAAACCAACCAACATCCATACACACAATGCAAGAGCACACCACGCAAATACGCGGGGTCACATGAAATCTCCTCCAGCAACTCCTGGAGTCGACAAAATAGCTCCCTCAGCTCCGTTGGCTCCGAACGACAAGATGTCGGTAAAATTAGTCCAGCGCTCAGTACAAGCTCAATGGTGTAGTCGGTCTCCCGAACTGGAGGAACACCTAATAACTCCTCCGGAACACACCTGGAAACTCAGGAATCACCTCAACATCAACAATGTCGGGCACAGCAACCGTAGTATCCACATCATAGGCTAAGCAAGCAACACAACTCGTCTCCACCAACTTCTCGACCATCACCATGAAACAATATCTCGGGAAAATCTGGTCGTCGAAACACAACCTCCTCCTCGAGGCACTCGAACACAGCCAAATGCATCGTCAGTAAGTCCGTACTCACAATCACATCAAAACCATAATGTCCAGCTAAAACAAATCCGCGGCTAACACATAACCTCCAACAGGGGTCTCGCAACCTCCGGATGGATGCAACACTCTCTAAAACCTCGGAAGTGGAGATACAGGTACAACAGCCATGGATATCAAACAACAATAACCTCGGAGAAAAGTCTGTCCTCAACAAGGTCATGGCACGAACTCCAACATGCCCAACTAGCCGCCCACATCAAATGCGACATAGCTGAAGAACTCGTCAAAAGGGTACATTAGTCAGACCGCAGGAATAACATGAAGATCTCCTCGTAAATTCTGAGCTACCAAACCGCTAACAAAGCTGGCTGAGGTTGCTCCCTCGTAACGTGACCCTCCTGGCCACCACAATGGCAACTGAAAGTGTTCCCCAAACACAAGTAACCGCAACACCTGCTGCGTGAAAGGATCACCAACGATCGCCCAAACTCATGCCACAGAAGCAAGTCCGCTACTCCGTGATCTCCGCCATCGTCAAACGAATACTCTGCCTGATCTGATGGCCCTCAACCATATCGAAAAGACTATAGCCTGATGAAGTCACTGATCCCGAAGTGCTGGAACTCAACCTCATCAAATTCTCGACTAACTCCACTTTCCCCAAACCATCTCATCAAAAACCGCGTACATCTTTCCCTCACAATAGCCTCGCCACTGAGTGCAGCACACTAAGCTCCTCACGACAATCTGCATATCAATCAGACTCTCTCTGATGCTCAGGTTCAAACTTATCTCGAACCTCGTGCATAGCTCCCTCTAAAGCCACATAACTCGTGCAAACAGGGATAAACATGTGGACAATGCATCTCTACCTCCGGTGGGTAAACACTCCACATTCGAATGCTGGGTAGCCTGATAAACCATTACCGTATACACAACACCCTGAATGTAGGCCATGGAGTCGCAACTGGAACTCACACAATATAAGCCCACCAAACACGATAATCTGAATTAGGCAAACATCACTGCCACAATTCCCAGCTCTGAGGCAACATATAGACGCTCATATACACATCCCCAGGCAAACCGTGCCACACAATTCTCTGAACTCTGAATACTCATCCAAATCCACAATCTCTGGAAAATCGCGCATCGATTGATCCTCAACAGGATCCACAACCGAAACGACACAGAAAGCACGTCAGGAGGCATCCTAATGAATACAATATCGTTCACAACAAGTGGAACGTAATCATGGAACTTCAAATATTTGAAAGTATACAACACCCGGAATTTGATGATTATCCGCCGGCCGGTCGGGTCACCATTCCAGACATGCTGTACATTCTCAAATATCCTTAGTAAACACGACTACAGAAGTCTACAGAACCTATAACCTAATGCTCTGATACCAAGCTGAAAGGACCCAACCCCGATTTAGTTACCTAAACCGGAATCGAACCCCCTCGAAAACACGAACCAACAAAAACTTTTCGAAATTTGGGCAGAGTTTCGTTACTAACGTGGAATTACCATTACCTGCACGCGGAAAATACACTTCATCCTATGCCACAAAAAGCAAACTGTGGGCACCAATCCCATCTGGATTTCTCAATATATCAACAGTAAAGTAAAACAATACATATATCAATACTTTACTGAAATCCGGGTAAAATCGTATAACATATTCAATAGGAAACTCAGAGCGACTTCTAATACTTAATCATATACGCATACCACAGTAGGCAGAACAATAAACCTACTGGATGAAACAAAGTAGCTCGAGTACTATGCCTCCGACCACGACGTGCGACACCAGAGCCTGAACTGCAAACTAGGCACGGAAACCGAAAAGCCCAGGGGAAAGACATAAAACACGTTAGAGTGAGTGGACGAAAATAAATGTCTTTCACTAGGTAATATATACATATAAAATCATATGCGAGTCAAATGCACGAAAATCAAATGAAATGTGAGGAGACTCCAGCTACGACTCACGTACAGAGCATGCAACGTAAAACATATCGCGGAGACTCTCGCGGGCTTCCACGCGATAGCATAGTCTGAATCACGGGATCCCAGACCCACACGTGATTCTAGCCAGAAAGGCCTCGGGTCAGGACAAATATCCTACAAGCACTGTTAGGCAGAGTTATAGATGGAGGAGGGGTCGACCGCAGAGGCAGCAATCAAGTGGGAGTTCCAGTGGATCGAGTCATCCTTGACCTATCTTCAACACACCAGCTACACCGAGGGATTATATCCATTGTGCAACAACTGCCACAGACATCACTCTGGTCAGTGTCAGTATGGCACCTCTACTTGTTACCATTGTGACCAGGTGGGTCACTTTGTGAGGGAGTGTCCTCAGCTTGTCACTTTTGGTGGTATTGCGGATCAGAGTACTAGACAAGATCAGGGTACTGCTTTTGGTGATCATGCAACACCGTCTTCTGGACAAGGTGATCAACAGAATCGTGGCCAACGTGGACGAGCAGCTGGACAGGCTCGAGTTCATGCCATGTCTCTACGTGAGGGCAGAGCTTTTCCAGAGGTTATCATCAGTACGTTGTATATTTTTGGTCATCCAGTTCTTACTTTACTAGATCCAGGGGCTACGCATTCATTCATGTCATATAGATTAGCATCATTGGCTACTATACCTACATATCCACTCCCTAGTTTGTGGCAAGTATTGTATTCATCTGGCAAGGTAGTGTGTGTCGGGTGGGTATATAGAGATTGTGAGATTTTTATTGGAGGTTATGGGTTAGCCGCGGATTTGATGCTGCTGAATATTGTGGATTTTGACGTGATTTTATGCATGGATTTCTTGGAGAACCATTGGGTTGTTCTTGACTGTCACAAGAAGGAGGTTGTTTTCAGAAGTCCAGGCATGCCGGAAATCTTGTTCTGTGGTGAAAAGAATACTACTTTTCCTTGTTTGATTTCAGCAATGAAGGCTGAGCAGTTGATGAGGAAGGGTTGTGTGGTCTACCTAGCACATGTGATTGATACGAGTGTTCGTGTACCGGACATTAGTGATATTGCGGTGTTTTGTGAGTATCCAGATGTGTTTCCCGAGGACTTACCCGGTGTTCCTCCAGTCAGGGAGATTGATTTCACCTTCAAGTTACTTCCAGGTACTGGACCTATATCGCAGACACCCTAGCGTATGGCACCAGCGGAGTTGAGGGAGTTACAGATTCAACTTCAAGAATTTTTAGAGAAAGGCTTCATTCGACCTAGTGTTTCACCTTGGGGTGCTCCAGTGTTGTTTGTGAGGAAGAATGATGGTTCGATGAGGCTATGCATTGACTATCGGAAGTTGAATCAGGTTACGGTGAAGAACAAGTATCCACTCCCACGGATTGATGATTTGTTCGATCAGCTGAAAGGAGCTTCAATCTTCTCGAAGATTGATCTCAGGTCTGGATACCATCAGCTACGGATTCAGGAGTCCGATGTGGACTAGACAGTGTTTCGGTCACGTTATGGGCACTAAGAGTTCCTTGTTATGCTGTTTGGGTTGACTGCTTTCATGGACCTGATGAATCAAATTTTCAGGCGTTATCTAGATAAGTTCGTCATTGTGCTCATTGACGACATCTTGATTTATTCCAGGAGGGTGGGGCAGCAAGGGAAGCATTTGCATGCAGTTTTGCAGACTTTACAAGTCGCTCAGTTGTACACCAAGTTTAGCAAGTGTGAGTTTTGGCTAGACAGTGTAAAGTTTTTAGGTCACGTGATATCAGCTGAGGGAGTCAGTGTCGATCCTGATAAGATTGATGCAGTGTTGAATTGGAGCAGACCTACCAAGGTGGCAGAGATACGGAGTTTCTTGGGCTTGGCAGGCTACTATCGCCGATTCGTACAGGACTTTTCACTGATAGCGACACCGCTTACCCGTCTGACGAAGAAAGGAGTCAAGTTTGAATGGTCTGATGCTTGCAAGGAAAGCTACTTGACCTTGAAGAAGAGGTTGACTACTACACCAGTTTCAACTTTACCTGACGATAGCGGTGAGTATGTTGTGAAGAGTGATATTTATACTCAACGCCGGTCAACAAAAGTCAACGGTCAACACCGGTCAAACATCCCAAACAGTGTTTTCGACAATTTTTCGACTATTTTCAATATTTATACTCGCGCCTCGGGACGATCGACAGTCCAAAACGGATAAACATTACGATTCGGATAAACTCGATACGAACGGATAAACTCGTCGATAAACCGAAACGTCAAATAATCATATTATATTCCTCGGTCATCGGAAAAATCATCCGGAACTGCCCACGAACTCGAAATCACGTGTACTACAACTCTCGAGAAGAGACTCAACTCAAATTCTCGGCTGATAATTAAGTCGTAAATGAAACCGGCAAACCACACAATAATCGATAAACCGCGATTACGCGCTAACTCGTTAATCATACTGTTTACTCTACTGAATCTGGTTCGGGTCGTCACACTATTTGATTGGGAAGGGATACAAAAATGATGATTTATGCCCTTGCGTGTTCATTAAAATGACAAGTTCAGTATTTTTTATAGTACATGTCTATGTAGATGATATGAATATCATCAGGACTCTTAATGAGATCAATGAGAAGGTTAGCTACTTGAAATCTGAATTTGAGATGAAAGACCTTGGTAGGACTCGATTTTGTCTTGGATTAAAGCTGAAAAATCGAGTTGGTGGAATCCTTATTCACCAGTCTACTTAGGTCCAAAGATGCTTAGGCGATTTAACATGGACAAAGCATACCCTGTTAGCACGCCAATGGTTGTTCGTAGTCTGAACTCCAAAAAAGATCCATTTCATCTGGTAGATGACGATGAGGAGATCTTAGGAACTGAAATTCCATATCTTAGTGTTATTAGAGTTTTGTTATATCTAACTCAGTGCACACGTCCAGATATTGTCTTCTCAGTGAATTTATTTGCTAGATTTAGCTCTGCACCTACGCAACGTCATTGAAATGGAGTATAACAAATCTTCAGATACTTGAAGGGTTCCATTGACTTGGGTTTATTCTTCCCTTACAAAGAGCACATAAGGGAGCTTGAAATTCCCAGAGCCATTCCTTTGATCCATCGAAGGAGTTGTTCTTCGATCCATCGAAGACTAAACCTTTTGCGAGCAGCTTTACTGTTGTTACCTATTCTGAAACAGCGGTTGATGTGTTAGTTGGACTTGTTGATGCTGGGTACCTCTCTGACCCACACAAAGGTCATTCACAAACTGGTTATGTTTTCACTATGGGAAACACAACGATTTCTTGGAGATCAACTAAGAAAATCCTTGTTTCTACTTCCTCGAATCATTCAGAAATCATTGCTTTGCATGAAGCGGTTATAGAATGTATTTGGTTTAGGTCAGTCATTCATCATATTCGAGTGTCTAGTGGATTACCATCTACTATAACAACTCCCACTTGCATCTTTGAGGATAATGTTGCATGTATTGAACAAATGAAGTTTGGTTACATTAAAGGTGACAATACAAAGCATATATCGTCAAAATGCTTCTTCAATCAGCAACAACAACAGTTGTTGAATATCCATGTGAACCAAGTTGGTTCGGCGGATAATGCTGCGGACTTGTTTATCAAGTTACTACTTAAATCTACATTTGTAAAATATGTAAGACGCATTGGTATGCACAGGTTATCTGAACTCCATGACTAAGTTCACAGTCATGGGGAGTAACATTTCTGTAGACATCAGGGGGAGTCTACGTCGCATGTAGTAGCGTTTTGTAGTTGATGTGTTGTACTTTTTTTACCGTTACACCAAGCTTTTGTTTTACCCATAATGTTTTTGTTTGCTTGCCGAGGTTTTTAGTGAGACAACAAGTTACGCATCATTCATTAAGTCATCGACACAAGAGGAGTGTTTAAGGAGATTTATTCTCCGTAACTTTCAATGTGCGTCTGCACGACATGGCGTTCCTTCATCGCTTACCCTCATTTCGTCAAGAAGCACAGGAAATACGACGCCGAAAGAGGCCTAAATGACAGTGATCTCCGTCTTTGTTCTTGATGAAGCCTCCCAGCTCCATAGGCTTGGCGGCTTTAAAGGGTTTGAATGATGCTAAGCTGGCTGAGAGATTCAGAGGTGACCATGTTGCGACCAGAGAGCTTCGTTTTCCGGTGAGTCTTGATTATGGTTGCGATATAGTAAATGTTTGTTCTTGGAATGGTATTATATGTATTCAATCGAAGTGAGTATGCTCTTTGGAACCCTTGTACTGGAGACTGCAATGTGTTGCTGAAACCAAGTGTTGTTTGCTATTCGAGGTATTATGGATTTGGATATGATTAATGATGATTACAAGGCGGTAAAGGGGTCACATTGTGAACATAATGATGATGCGACTGATATGGTGCAACCGATGAGTCTTTTCGCTGAGAAAAGGTACATGGATGACCTATCCCGGCTGAGGAGGGGGGGGCGGCGGTGGCTGGGGGCTCAGAAAGTGCAAAAATTATGCCTTTTAGTTTAGCTGAGGAGAAGTTTCTGGAGCCGATCCCAATACCCTGCACACACATTAATGGCATATCTATTCCAGGAATCGTCTTTGTTGTACATAGTGGACCCGTGGTTGTGACGATAATGATGATGAACTGATACACACTAAAACTAACTCCTAAATAAACACTTTACAAATCAATCAAAACATGTATGCAATTTAAACCCTTTTTTTGTAAGATGTAGCACTGGTAAATAGGGATCGTTCTTAACCGGAGATTGAGGGTGTATGCATGACTACGTTTAAGTAAAAAGGGGGGTTTTATAAGTTGGTTTTATTATAGAATCTACGAATTTAAATAAACAATGGCTAGTAAACAGATTTATAATCCTAAATTCTAACATGCTTCACTCATAGACAAGCTAAACAATTAAAGAACATAGAATCCTAAACATGTTACTAGACCGAAAATAAACCTAACTACCATATTTACAAGTGATCGACTCATTCTTTCATCCTTTGCCGTTTTATACCTAGATTCCCTAAGTGTCAACGAAATTCCTAACTTTAATCAAAATACATACACATGCTTATAATTGAACAAGACAGCAACCAAATCGAGCCAACTCTCTAATCCAATTTTATCTTTGTTATTAGTTCGTGAAACATGCTTAAAAGAGAACCAAATCTAGTATCTACTTAAAAACAGTTTCCAAGCATTGAGAACATATAAGCACACACATGTATTCGAATCTTACTTAAGAACACATGGAAGAAATTTAGAAGAATCTGTAAATATAAAGCCTTAAACCGAAACTTGTTCTCAAAATACAAACAAAAGAAATCCAAACAAAAACTGAAACTAAAAGCAAAGAGGTCATGTTACACTTTTAGATTCCGTGAAATTGCACCGCAAATCTTCAAGTATAACTACTTCTTTGTTGAAGATGAGCCCAAGAATTCACAGCCAAATCGAGCAAAGTCCTTCTTGAGGTGGAGGAGAGTGTTTACGGGGTGTAGTTTGTGGTGTTTTGAGATTTGAGGGGATGGCCGAGTGTTTGGAGTTTAAGGAGCTGATCTTTGGCAACCTTAAAAGTCTAAAATGAGTGATGATGAATAAGGGACGTGACCCATCTTTATATAGAGTTTTGAAACCTTGTCATATGTGAATAAGGATTTCCAACCCGGTTCTTGATTGTTTCTTGCACAGTCTGACCAAAACAGCGATTCCGAGAGTTTTAGAGCTCTAAATTAGGTTATTCTTGATCTTAAATTGAAGAGGACGAGGAGATCTTTCCAACGAGCTATCATTCGTAATTTTCTGAGCTCGGAATCGTTCTGGGTGATTTAATGAAGTTTCAGGTCGGATTCTTGATTTTTCTGACTTGTCCACCAAGTAAATTGAGAAATCCATATTTGCTTTGGCTTCTTCCTTGCAAATCCTTTCCTAACCTAATTTGCACATGTGGACTTCACTTCTAGGCTTTATCTAGGCCTAATCCATCCTTCATAAATGGGCCTCACGAATTTCCATTGGGCCAACCCATCTTCGATGGTCCAAAACACCAAATTCTCTCCTTAGTGCGTTTTTCAGCTCTTTGCCGCTCCTTTCTCCATCTCTTTTATTTAAAACCTAAAAATAACAAAATAAGTAAAACTAAAGAATATAAAGGTAAAAACAAAGCTAAATGCAAGGAGAAAGACGTTAAGAATCAAGCATAAAATGCGTATATCACATTCCCCCACACTTGGACTTTGCTAGTCCCTAGCAAAAACTAAGTAAAAGAAAACTAGAAATAAGAAAACACACAAAACCAACGTTAAAGCTAGTCTCCATGTTGGGAATAGTTTAAAGAAAACAAAAGATTCATATTATTAAAACACTTCTAAACCCTTAGCTAAATTTGTCTCAGAAATTCTCTTAAGTATATGGCGATGAAGTCACAAGATTTCATAGTGAAAAGTTCAAAAATTTCGAGAGATAAGAGAAATATAATCATGTCATGAACAAGTAAGACTTGGAGTAAACGATGGTGAAGTTAAAGCTGTGCATGTTTCGAACAAGTCTAAATCAATCTCACATGGATGCACTCATCATATTTTCACTCCTGAAAAGGGTTCACTTAAAATATATATAAATTTAATTGAAAACCTAATGAATAAAATGAATTACTTGCACAAATAAACAAAACCATATGCTTACCCATGCAACTTACTCAACCAATCGAAGGATACTCATCTTAAGGATCATAAAGGACTCTAGAAAGGTTGTAATGGGGCTGAAGCTAAGGCATTCGAATTTTAGGTATGTGGTTGTTAAAACACGTTCCAAAGACTTACTCTAGCACTAAAACTCCTCAAATTCGTGCATCATCCTTTCTACACTTCTTCTTGTGCCAATCTTCAGAATCAGGGGTCAAATTTCATCTTTTTGGGCCCTAACTTCATTTTGAACTTCACTTGTCCAAACTTTTACACTTAGAACATTTGCCGGAGAGCTTAACTATTTTTTTTCTTTTTTTGTTTTCTTTTCATGCTCTCGAACTTTCTTTTTTCTTTTTATTTCCTTTTCGGCAGTCACTCCAATTTTTTTCTTCAAGCTTTTGGACAAGTCTTCCCTCTTTTTGTATTCTTTCATCACTTTTCCGCCACTTCATTGTCCTAGCTTCGAAATCTCTTCACCAAGTCTTTGAACCAAGGTTGGAAACTCTACACTAGGCTAAGTGTTTAGATATGCATGTGGTAAATGAAAAGAAAGGCTAAATGTAGGCACAAGGGGGTAATCTAAGGGTGTCGCAACTCGTGCGCACAAAAGGACACAAGGCTATTTGGTTTAAGTGGTGGTAACCTAATTTGCCTTTAATCATATCCAAAATCAGAGCATATATCAACTAAAAAGCGTTGCAAATCTACATGAGTAAGTTCTAATAATCTCTAGTTCATTAATATCTATGGCAAGTAATTAGATGATGCATGTTTTTTTTTTTTTTTGAAAACCATATGCGCGAAATTCACTCTCAAATAAAGTAATGTAGGCTCAAAAACTCACTTTTAAGGATTGTATGATTTAAAACTTATTCTACATGCGAAAATCTTTACCATGTTTAAGCATACCCTATCCACTACATGTCATGACAATCAAAATATCTCACTTGGCAAAAGAAATCAATTTAGTGCTTTCCAACGCCATTTATGTTCTTTTTCAGTCTATTTTCATCATAGACTAACTAAGGGCATCCTAAAAATAAATAAAAACTCTTTAAAAACAGTAAGTTAAACAAAACGACTCTCAAACAAGCGTAAATTTAGTCCTTGTCTTCTTTGGGCAACCTTAGTAAAATGGCCAGTTGGCGAGAGAGACCAAGAGAGGTAGGAGTGATTTTCGAGCTTGTCTTTTCTCACATCCAAAACCCGTCTTAGAAACCGTCCCCTTCTAGACACCAAATCACAAGAATTTCTTACTAAAAGATAAGTGTTCATCTACTATACTAATTAATAACAAGAAAAACACTAAAGATTTTTTTTTAAAGGGCATCATCCGCCGGAGAGTTCCATTGTCCGCCCAGTTTTTATGATTTTCTGATTCAAATAAAGTTGTAAACCCCTCCCCCACACTTAAACTCTACATTGTCCTCAATGTACGAAAATAAAGCATAGAATTAAGTATGAAGAGAGAGACCCACGAAAATTTTAGCTAAGGAAATGTAAATAAGCAATGAAATGAAAAAAATAAGGGAGGAGAGAACAAATCCTTGACGATTCCTCCATTGGGTTGCCTCCCAACAAGCGCTTGTTTTTTAACGTCTTACAGCCTAGACATGATGCTCTTCATGTGTGTGAGATGGCCGGATCGTCTAGCTTATCTTCTTCTACGGCATCCTCCTGAAGATGTTCATAGTAGGGCTTTAGTCGGTTTCCATTGACCTTGAACAGTTTCCCATTCTCTAGAGACTGTATTTCCACGGCTCCATAGATAAAAACTTGAACAACAACGTACGGACCGACCCATCTGGAGCGTAGCTTTCCCGGAAAAAGTTTAAGTTGTGAGTGAAACAGTAAAACCTTTTGTCCGGCTTCGAATGTCTTCCCACGTATCATCTTGTCATGGATCCTCTTGGTTTTCTCCTTATAAATCCATGCATTGTCGAAAGCATCATTCCTTATTTCCTCTAGTTCACAAAGTTGTAGCTTTCGATGTAAACCAGCCTCATCCCGGTCCATATTGAACTTCTTGACAGCCCACCATGCCTTGTGCTCGAGCTCTACAGGAAGATGACATGTTTTCCCATAAACTAATCGAAAAGGTGACATTCCAATGGGAGTTTTGTAAGCAGTTCGATATGCCCATAGTGCATCGTCTAAGCACTGGCTCCAATCTTTTCGGTTTGGCTTAACGGTTCTCTCTAAGATCTTCTTGATCTCACGGTTGGACACTTCAGCCATTCCATTTGTTTGAGGATGGTACGGTGTAGAGACTTTATGCATGACACCATACTTCCTTAACAATGCTTCCACCGTCTTGTTGCAAAAATGACTCCCTCCATCGCTGATTAGAACGCGTGGCATTCCAAACCTTGTGAAAATATTAGTTTTAAGGAAATCTGCAACAACTCGCGAATCATTAGTACGGGTGGCTTTGGCTTCCACCCATTTTGAAACATAATCAACGGCGAGTAAAATGTAAGTGTAACCGTTAGACATGGGAAATGGTCCCATAAAATCAATGCCCCACACATCAAAAAGTTTGACATTAAGCATATACTTTTGTGGCATTTGATCACGTGGTCCAATGTTGCCGGATCTCTGGCACCTATCACACTTAGTACAATATTCATGAGAGTCACGAAAAATGTTAGGCCAAAAGAATCCACAATCTAATACTTTTAGAGCTGTTTTCCTAGAACCAAAATAACCTCCACATGCATCGTTATGACAAAATTTAAGAATGGACTCAAATTCGCAATCGGGGACACACCTCCTAATTACTAAGTCAGATGATTGTTTCCATAAATAAGGTTCATCCCAAATGAAATGTTTAGCATTTAGTCTAAGTTTATGGCGTTGGACACTATGCATGTGAGGTGGAAACTTATCGGTTTCCGTAGCGCAAAATCATGAGCCTCAGCATCATCACACACTAACTCAGCTTCCGTAGCGCACAACTCGGCTAACACGGAAACTCGAGCCACACTCACATGAAACACTGAAGCTCCGACTCTCGACTAAATGTATCAGCAGCAACATCCCAGACGGATTGTCAAAGTACAACTACTAGCCTTTCTCGAACAAGTTCAAAGGTGCAGCCATAGTCGTTAGTCGACTCCATCCATCGACACTGCCTCAAGCCCAAATCTGGCCGAAAATGCAAGTGGATGCAACTCAAGTGATCAGTGTACATCCTACACCACGCTGCACGCCATAGCAGTAGTATCTCCAACTCCCTAGTGCTAACACAAGGACAGCTACACCCAAATCATACATAGGATACGTAGCTATACAAAGTTCCACTGCCTGGAACCATGAGCCACCGCTCTGTTACACAGCATCAAAATACAACCAAATTCCAAACCTCGATGCATCGCCGTAACCCACGAACTCGCCACGATCGTCAGGTAAGATCAAAATCGAAGCAACGGTCAACCGTCATGCAGGAGTAAGTAACTCTCCTTGCGTGCATCGAACCACTTGAACTTGACACCTTCTTCATCAATCCGGAAAGTATAGTGGCAATCCGGGAAAATCCTGCACAAGCCGTCGGTAATAGCCTGCCAAACCCAAGAGAAACTCCGAATCTCTGGTACAATGGTAGGTCAACCCCAAATCAACACAGCTTCAATCTGGTCAGGATCTACGCCAACTCCCTCGGCTGACATCACACAGCCCCAAAATCTTCATGCTAATCGGCTAAACTCACACTGGCTGAACTTCGCAAACACCTGGTCATCTCGCAAAATCCGCGAAACCGCTTGCAACTGCTCCAGGTACTGCTCCACACTCTCGGAGTGAATCAGGACGTTGCCAACTAACATGACCGCAAACTCGTCCAGAAACCGTCTGAACACCTGATCCATCAAGTCCACCAGATCTACGGGGCACTGGTCAACCAATGGCGTGACCAAAACTCCTGATGTCCGCACCGAGATCCGAAAGCTAACATAGCTACATCTGACTCATTGATCCACAACTGATGACTGTAGCTCTCGCGAGCTGATCAACCAATCATCAATCCGAAGCGGAGGATACTCGCATTCCTCTGAAGCAAATCGAGCTTCCGGTAGTCAATGCACCACCTCATCAAATCATCCAACATCTGTATAAATAGTGCAAGAGCACACCACGCAAATACGTGGGGTCGCACGTAGTCTCCTGAAACCTCCTCCAGCAACTCCTGGAGTCGAAACAATAGCTCCATCAGCTCCGCTGGCTCCGAACGACAAGACGTCGGTAAAATGAGTCCAGCGCCTGGTACAAGCTCGATAGTGTAGTCAGTCTCCCGAACTGGAGGAATACCTGGTAACTCCTCCGGAATACACCTGAAAAACTCAGGATCCACCACAATGTCACCAATATCGGGTACAGCAACCGTAATATCCACAACATGGGCTAAGCGAGCAACACAATCCGTCTCCATCATCCGCTCGACCATCACCGCGAAACAGTATCTCGGGGAAATCTGGTCGTCGAAACACAACCTCCTCCTCGAGGCACTCGAACACAACCAAATGCGTCGTCAGTAAACCCATACTCACAATCACAACAAAATCACAATGTCCAGCTATAACAGATCCGCGGCTAACCCATATTCTCCAACAAGGATCTCGCGACCTCTGGATGGATGCAACACTCTCCAAAACCTTAGAAGTGGAGATGCAGATACAATGGCCATGGTTATCAAGAAACAGTAACCTCGGAGAAAAGTCTGTCCTCAAAAGAGGTCATGGCACGAACTCCAACATGCCCAACTAGCCGCCCACATCAATTGCGACTTTCTGAATGGCTCGTCTAGAAATCTGGGTTGATCAAGCTCCAGAAACAACATCATGATCTCCTCGTGAACTCTGAGCTGTCAAACCACTAAAACAGCTGACTGATGGCGCTCCCTCGTAACGTGACGCTCCTGGCCACCGGAACAGAAACTGAAAGTGCTCCACAAACACAAGTCACCGCAACACCTGCTGCGTGAAAGGATCACCAACGATCGCCCAGACTCATGCCACAGGAGCAAGTCCGCTACACTATAATCTCCGCCATCATCAAACGAACTCTCTGCTTGATCTGATGGCCCACAACATAATTGATAAGACCACAGCCTGATGAAGTCACGGATCCCGAAGTATCGGAACTCAACCTCCTCAAAATCTCAACTAAATCCACTTTCCTCAAACCGTTACATCGAAAACCGCGTACAACTTTCCTTCTCAATAGCCTCGCCACTGAAGGCAGCACACTAAGCTCCTCACGGCAATCTCGAGGCATAACCACCAGACTCTCTCTGATGCTCAGGTTCAAACTCATCCCGAACCTCGAACACTGCTTCCTCTGAAGCCACATAACTCGTGCAAACAGGGACAAACATGTGAACAATGCATCTCTGCCTCAGGTGGGTAAACACTCCACATTCGAATGCTGGGTAGCCTGATAACACCATTACCGTATACACAACACTCTGAATGTAGGCCATGGAGTCGCAATCGGAACTCACACAATAACAGCCCACCAAATACAATAATCTGACTCAGGCAAACATCACTGCCACAATTCTCAGCTCTGAGGCAACATATAGACGCTCATACACACACAACCAGGCAAACCGTGCCACACAAACCTCTGAACTCTGAATACTCATTCAAATCCACTGTTCTCTGGCAAATCGCGCGTCGATTGATCCTCAACAGGATCCACAACAGAAACGACACAGAAAGCATGTCAGGAGGCATCCTAACGAATAAAATATCGTTCACAACAAGTGGAACGTAATCATGGAACTTCAAATATTTGAAAGTATACAACACCCGGAATTTGATGATTATCCGCCGGCCGGTCGGGTCACCATTCCAGACATGCTGTACATTCTCAAATATCCTTAGTAAACACGACTACAGAAGTCTACAGAACCTATAACCTAATGCTCTGATACCAAGCTGAAAGGACCCAACCCCGATTTAGCTCCCTAAATCGGAATCAAACCCCTTCGAAAACGCAGACCAACAAAAATTTTCCGAAATTTGGGCAGAGTTTCGTTACTAACGTGGAATTACCATTACGTACACGCGGAAAATACACTTCATCCTATGCCACAAAAATCAAACCGTGGGCACCAATCCCATCCGGATTTCTCAATAACACAACAATAAAGTAAACAATACATATAATAGTACTTTACTGAAATCCGGGTTTAAAATCGTATAACATATACCACAGAAAGCTCAGAGCGACATCTAATACATAACCATATACGTATACCACAGTAGGTAGAACAATAAACCTACTAGATGAAACAAGATTGCTCGAGCACTATGCCTCTGACCACGACGTGCGACACCAGAGCCTGAACTGCAAACTGGGCACGGAAACCGAAAAGCCCAGGGGAAAGACAATAAACACGTTAGAGTGAGTGGACGAAAATAAATGTCTTTCACCAGTTGATATATATGTAAAATAACATATACGAGTCCAGGTAAATAAAATAACAAGTACACGAGGTAAAACTCATACTCCTCCAGTGTACTGAGCATGCAAGTAAAAATCCCACGGGGTCACTCATGGACTCCTCTGTGCTAGTACAGTCAGAATCACGGGATCCCAGACCCACACGTAACTCTAGCCAGAAATGGCCTCAGGTCAAAGGTCTGCCTCCCCCCGGTAAAGACCTCGGGTCAGGAGTCACAGCCTCCCCTGGCAATAAGGCCTACCATCGGGGATCAGCCGAGAGGCAAGTGTATCGATACAACAACGTAACCACGACTGTACTCTGTGTAAACCAAATCATAAACATTTCGATGCAAATGCATGAAACAGCATATAAGTATATGTATACTCGTATACGTATATCCGTATAAGTATAATCGTATAATCGTAAAACACATGCTCATGCAAATCCGAAATCTCATACGCATGCTCAAGTTCATAAAACGTATATCAAGACTCGCAAACAATCCGTGAAAAGAAATGTCCACTCACAGACTAGCGTAACGCATATCGCGTTAACCCGTGATCCGGCGGAAAGTCCCTCGCCAACAAACGATCACGAACACCTGAACATTCACAAAATCCATATTTCATAATCATAACTCGACAATTCAATACAAATCATGAGAAACCACCGTTCTCGGAAACACGAAATTCAATGTCGACGAATCGTCGAAAATCCATATATAACACCTCAATACCTCACTTTACTTTCGGATGCTTAAATCGAGAAACGAACCTCCCCACTGTGATCGGGGCGCGATTTCGAGTCAAATGACATGCGACCTGTCAAAAGTCCAAAGAGTCAAACCGTTGACCGTTGACCGCCGTCCACGGCGGCGCCGCCGCCGGATGTGAAATTTCACGGCGGAGCAACCCCTATTCCACTCAAAATCACCTACTGAGCAACTTCCATAACTGCACCGAAGTCCAATTCTCACTCTAACAAGGTCAATTTCATGAAAAACCGAATGTTCACACAAATTTCAAATCCAAAATTCTCCTTCCACAATCAAAATTAGGATTCCAAACTTACATGGTAGCTTGCTAGTGATGAGAGCTACAAAGCCCACCCCAAAATTCAGCTCGAATCAGCTCGAAACATCAAACTCGAATTCACCATATTCTTCTCAAGTTTGGCCGGAAAATTCCCTCCCTTCCGGCGAGTCTTGCCGTGAAAGGAGACCGGGGGTGAACTCGGGATGCCAAGGCGCATCGATTGGGACAAGTCCCGAGCTCGGAGGTGGCCGAACGGGTTCGCCACCGTGGAGCATCGCCGTTCGTTGTCGGCCTTCACTCTCACCACCGAGTTGTCTCAGTCAACTCGGTCAACTCCTCATTTAGAAATGTTGACTTTCCCATTTCGGTAACCTGCTATTTATAGCCTTTCCCAATTTGGAAACTCATAATTATCCATTTCGACAAACTTCAAACCCACGTAACTTCCTCGTCGTGATTCCAATCCCGATAATTCTTGCGGCTACAAACTCGTCTCGACATACTCTTCAATAATCACCCGAAGTCGAACACATCGGCCAAACGAATAAAAAGTCAATGGTTCACATCAACACACATTAAATCGACAAAATAGCCAACAATCGGAAATATTCGCAACTAAATCTTCGTAACTGAAAATCATACTCCGGAAGTTCCCACAAACTCGAAATTAAATTCTGAACAACTTCCGTGAAGAAGCCGAAACCAAATTCTCGTCCGGTAATTTAGTCGCGAACAAACCTGCCATTTAAATCCGTTTCCGTCGAAACTTCAAATATTCATAACTAATTCATCGGTCGTCCAAATAACGATCTGGAACCGTCCACAAACTCGTAATCACACATACAACGACTCTCGAGAAGAGACCCAGCTCCAATTCTCGGCCAATAATTAAGTCGTTAAGAAGCTTGGCGATTCAAATAACTGTCGAACAGCTGCGACTACGCAGTAACTCATCAATCAAGCTGATCATACTGCTGATTCTGGTCCGGGTCGTCACACCACAATCTAATACTTTTAGAGCTGTTTTCCTAGAACCAAAATAACCTCCACATGCATCGTTATGACAAAATTTAAGAATGGACTCAAATTCGCAATCGGGGACACACCTCCTAATTACTAAGTCAGAACATTGTTTCCATAAATAAGGTTCATCCCAAATGAAATGTTTAGCATTTAGTCTAAGTTTATGGCGTTGGACACTATGCATGTGAGGTGGAAACTTATCGGTAACTAAATAATTTACGATATCCGCATACCAGGGAGTTTCAGAAGTACTTACCTGAATTCCGAAGAGTTGTTCATCCGGAAATGTTTCCTCTATTGCCACCGCCTCCTATTCATGTATAATTCGAGACAAATGGTCAGCCACCACGTTTTCTACTCCCTTTTTGTCTTTAACTTCGATGTCAAATTCTTGGAGTAGAAGTATCCAACGAATAAGTCGTGGCTTGGCATCCTTTTTCGCCATGAGATACTTCAATGCAGCGTGGTCCGTATAGACAAACACCTTGCTTTGCAACAAGTATGACCGAAATTTGTCGAGTGCAAACACTACAGCGAGCATCTCCTTCTCGGTTGTTGTGTAATTAGCTTGAGCATCATCCAGTGTTCGAGAAGCATAATAAATGGCAAAGGGCTTCTTGTCTTTCCTTTGCCCTAAAACAGCTCCAACGGCGTAATCAGAAGCATCACACATAAGTTCAAATGGAAGAAACCAATCCGGTGCACACGGGATAGGAGCACTTGTGAGAAGCTCCTTTAATTTGTCAAAGGCAGCTCGGCAGTCTTCATCAAACACAAAGGGAGTTTCTTTTTGTAGAAGCTTGCACAAGGGACGAGATATGTGGGAAATGTCCTTGATAAACCTTCTGTAAAAACCTGCGTGGCCAAGAAAAGAACGTATCTCTCTAACCGAGGTTGGAGAGGGTAAGTACCACACAAGATCTACCTTAGCTTTATC
Source organism: Geum urbanum (assembly GCA_946800695.1). NCBI lineage: Eukaryota > Viridiplantae > Streptophyta > Magnoliopsida > Rosales > Rosaceae > Geum > Geum urbanum. Next base: position 18,617,635 of record OX327003.1, on the reverse strand, counting down.
AACTTCTATTCCTTTTTCCGAAACTATGTGACCTAAAACTATCCCTTGAGTCACCATAAAATGACACTTCTCCCAATTAAGCACTAGGTTAGTGTCAACGCATCTTTGTAAAATTAACTCTAAGTTGTCTAAGCATGCAGCAAAATCCCTCCCAAATACACTAAAGTCATCCATGAAAACTTCAATAATTTTTTCAATGTAATCGGAAAAAATAGAAAGCATGCAACGTTGAAATGTACCTGGTGCATTACAGAGTCCAAATGTCATGAGTCGATATGCAAACGTTCCAAAAGGGCATGTGAACGTTGTCTTCTCTTGATCTTCGTTGGCGATGCTAATTTGGTTGTAACCGGAATAACCATCAAGGAAGCAATAATAAGCATGACCTGCCAACCTCTTAAGCATTTGATCGATGAAGGGCAAGGGGAAGTGGTCCTTGCGAGTGGTGGCATTGAGCTTCCTATAGTCGATACAAACTCTATGGCCGGTTACAGTTCTTTGTGGCACTAATTCATTCTCCGCATTCTTTACCAAGGTGATTCCAGACTTTTTAGGAACTACTTGCACTGGTGAAACCCATCGGCTGTCCGAAATTGGATATATGACACCACAATCCAAGAGTTTGATCACTTCCTTCTTCACAACTTCCATCATAGGCGGATGGAGTCTCCTTTGAGCTTCTCTTGAAGGTTTAGCCCCATCTTCGAGTAGAATTCGATGCACGCAAGTGGCCGGATTGATGCCCTTGATGTCGGCAAGGGTCCATCCAATTGTTGTTTTATGACGTTTTAGCATGTTGACGAGCTTGCCTTCTTGTTCTTCCTCCAACGTTGATGATATGATAACCGGTAATGTTTCATTATCTCCCAAGTAAGCATACTTCAAATGGGCCGGTAGAACTTTAGGGTCCAGTTCCGGTGCCTTAATCACGGATGGAACGAGCTTGTTTCCTCCATAGGCCAACGGAATAGGAGGTGGCCTTCTTACAATCCGTGGAGCCTCATTGAGTGCCATAGCCATCTCAAGGATCCTTGGCTCCAATATGTCGATTAGTGCATCAAGAAGGGCTTCATCCCCGAGTCGAGTCAGCCCCGCTCCTTCTTGTATGGCAATGTCTAGCTCATTATTCCCAATTGTGTCTAAGTATTGTTAAGCTGCTTCTTCTACCATGTCCATCGAAAATAGGGCATTGACACTTGTCGTGGGAACCTTCATGGCATCTAGGATGTTAAATTCAATCTTTTCTCCATCAATCTCCATGGAAAACGTTCCCTCAAAAACGTCTATCTTCGTTCTTGCAGTCCTCATGAAAGGTCGTCCAAGAAGTAGTGGTGTGGTGTTCAAATGACTCTCTTCCATGTCAACTATGTAGAAATCTGCTGGAAAAATCAGGTTGTTGACTTGCACAAGAAAGTCTTCAATGTATCCCCTAGGATACTTATGTGAACGGTCGGCTAGCTGAATGACGATGTTGTCTTGCTTGAGTTTGCCTAGATCCATAGATGCATATAAGTAATAGGGCATTACGTTGATTGATGCACCAAGGTCTAGCATGACATCTTCGAATTTGTTGTCACCAATCACACAAGGAACTGAAAAGCTCCCCGGATCCTTCAATTTGGGGGGTAACCGACGCTGTAAAACTGCTGAAACGGTTGCATTCACCTTCACAACCTCCTTCGCTCTCGTTTGCCTCCTTTGGGTGCATAGCTCTTTTAGAAACTTGGCATATATAGGCACTTGCTTGATGCACTCGATCAAGGGAAGATTTACTTGCACCTTCTGAAAGATGTCCAAGATGTCTTCGTACTGCTCATCCTTCTTTGAGTTTTTCAACCTGTGTGGAAATGGTGCATGAGCAAACGGGGCATTAGTATTAACAAAATTTGAAGGGATAGGGTTAATACCTTTGGTTGGGGCAGGGTGTGACGATGAGGGTTGTGCCTTAGTGGCGTGAGAAGCCACATTCTTTTCCTTCTCGGCTTCCTTAGTGGCCGGATCCTCTTCTAAGTCCTCCTCCTCATAAATGGCGTGAGGAGGTGTCTTGCTTGTGCTTGGCAAAGGAGATGCCAATGTTCTTCCAATCCTTGTAACCATAGCACTTACATTTCGTGGGTTGGGAAGTGTTTGAGGAGGTAGTTGTCCGCTCTCCCTTATTTGACCCATGAAGTCAACGAGTTTGCCCATTTGCTTCTTCATTTCAGAAATATCTCGGCCATGTGTTTCCAACGTCTCCTTTACTTTAGCTTGTCCCTCCAAAAGAACTTGTGTTGAAGCAGACAATTGAGTGAACATCTTATCATAGTCCGAATTTGTAAATTGTTGGACCGGAGGAGATTGTTGCATTGTTGGAATTGGAGCTTGAGGCATTGGCTGTCTTGGTTGAAATGGAGCATGTTGGTAGCTTTGTTGAGGTGCCGGAGGGTTTTAACATCCCTCATTGCTGCTCCACTTGAAACCTGGATGATCTCGACTACCAAAATTGTTGTTGTTATAGTTATTGTAACGTTGGCCTCCTTGATATCCTACAATCGCATTAGCCTGCTCTGGATCTCCATTTTGTTCCATTATTGAAGGGCATTGGTCATTATGGTGTCCTTGCATATGGCATACTCCACACGTTGGTCCTTGAGCTGCCTTGGTTCTTTTTGTCTCCAATTCAAGCACTTGCTCTAGCATGGATGCTAGCTTGTCATACTTCGCATCCTTAACTTGTGTTGAACTGGCTTCGTTTATTTGTCTCCGTGGAGCCATCCCATACTGAGCATCATTATTGGCTCGGTTTTCCAACAAGGTACAAGCTTCTCCCTCATCTAAATCCATGAATGCTCCGGTTGCAGCGGCATCAAGAAGCTCTCTATCAATTGGTTTCAAACCATCATAAAAGTAATTCATGAGGTTTGTCTCTGAAAAACCATGGGAAGGGCAGGTAGCACATAAGACTTTAAATCGATCGTAATACTGGCCAAAGGACTCATCCGATGCTTGTGTAATTCTCGTGATCTTCTTCCTTAAAACAGTGATCTTTGAGGCCGGAAAGTACTTAGCCAAGAACAGGTCCGCAAGTTGCTTCCATGACGTGATGTAATTTGGCGGAAGTTCCATCAGCCAAGTTTGAGCTCTATCCGTTAATGTAAAAGGAAAAGCTTTGAGTTTGAAAAGTTCTTCATCGGCATCCGAAGGCTTCATACTCATGCAAATGAACTGAAATTGCTTGAGATGCATGTTTGGATCTTCATTTGACAGCCTATGAAAGATTGGTAATCGGTGTAGGAAACCACTCTTCAACTCGATGTCCTTCTTATCCGCTTGGGGCTCTGGAAATGCAATGCAAGAGGGACCACTACTCCATTCAGTTGAGCAGGTTCGTTGGTGAAGAGATCGCTTCTTATTGTTAGGCAGGAGGTTATTGTTATTGGCCATTACTTCTTGTTCTTCTATTGAAAACTGCTCGGTGGAGGGATGAGATGAATGTGGAGAGTCCAAGCCTTCCTCAATGATAGGTTGGTCGAGATCTTGCTCCCTTGGATCCACCTGAGACCTCAAACGAGTTAAACGATGTGTAAGTGCTCGGATGTCAATATTTGGAGTTGAATGGGAGTTGGACATTCATAGAATCTGATCATCCACCAAAGAACAAGTGTTAGTATCGAAAGAATACACAAAGAATGTAAGATACTAACAAAAAACGTTGAAAATTAAAAGAAAGCAATAAAAACACACAAAATCATACCAAAAACAAATCACACGAAGAAAAACAAGCCAAAAACACAACAAAAACACACAAAAGCTATAAAACACTTAATTATGACGTTTTAGACACTAAAATGAATGCAAAATAGTTAAAATGATCTAAAGACAAACTAAGACACAATATACACGTTTTCTGCAAAATTAGGCATATAGATAATGCAAAACTTAGAATTACTGTTAAGAACATATATATACATGTTACAATGCAAGCACACAATATTCACATCGAATTTATGCATAACACACTCAAATCGTCATCCAAATGCATCAAACAAGATCCTAAGTGAAGTATGGAGTGAATGCATAAGAGAACACGTTAGAAACCTGCAGAAAACACACAAAGTTACGTGCTAAATGATGAATGCAACGTGACCTATCTTTTGGTCTCATGTCCCTAACTTCACTTAGGTTAGGGTACCCGGTGGTGAAATCCGAGCATCACAAAGCCGCCAGAAGGTTATGCAAGCTAGAATGCAATGTGGTTAGTCCTTTACAAATTTAATAAGTATACTAATGTCAAAACACACGAAAATTTCTAAGTATGATGCACAAGTATTTTGTGTATTGGGTTTTTCGTTTCTCTTCAAAGGAAATGAACATATTTGATCTTTTAGTCGTTCAATGGACGTGCGACCCGCGTGATAAAGTATAAATTCTCAATCAATCGGCCTTGGTTCAATCGAAAAACATGGCCAGTTAGGGATAGAGATAACGCGAGAGGTAGGACTAATTTCGACATAACACCCCGAGGCTTTACCGGGCCAATGGTATATACTCTATTGATGTTAGTCTTTCTTAGATCCAAAAACCTGTCACCAGTCATAACCCGTTCTAGACACCATGTCCGACATTCAGCCAATCGTTCAAAAAATTTACACTCCCTCAAGTCCTTAGCAAACTTCGCCCTCAACCTCATGTCCATAACTTCACTTAGGTTATGGTGTGTGGTAATGAAATCCACACATCACGGAGGGTTAAGGAGATAAGCACGGAAAAGAGGCGCCATCTATTCCAATGAGTGCGACCTAATGAACCAAAGTAATCCACTCCTTCAATTTGAAACTCCTTTAACATGATACTATCTATATGGCTGCAAAAACAGATTTGTTAGTATGAACAAGTATTGGCTACGTATAGAATGATAAACAAGTATAAAAATTTGGAAATTATTTACATTATTCACACATGTACAAACGAAATCAGACACTTACTTAACAATCCCCGGCAGCGGCGCCAAAATTGATACACACTAAAACTAACTCCTAAATAAACACTTTAGAAATCAATCAAAACATGTATGCAATTAAAACCCTTTTTTTGTAAGATGTAGCACTGGTAAATAGGGATCGTTCTTAATCGGGGATTGAGGGTGTATGCATGACTACGTTTAAGTAAAAAGGGGGGTTTTATAAGTTGGTTTTATTATAGAATCTACGAATTTAAATAAACAATGGCTAGCAAACAGATTTATAATTCTAAATTCTAACATGCTTCACTCATAGACAAGCTAAACAATTAAAGAACATAGAATCCTAAACATGTTACTAGACCGAAAATAAACCTAACTACTATATTTACAAGTGATCGACTCATTCTTTCATCATTTGTCGTTTTATACCTAGATTCCCTAAGTGTCAACGAAATTCCTAACTTTAATCAAAATACATACACATACTTATAATTGAACAAGACAGCAACCAAATCGAGCCAACTCTCTAATCCAATTTTATCTTTGTTATTAGTTCGTGAAACATGCTTAAAAGAGAACCAAATCTAGTAACTACTTAAAAAAAGTTTCCAAGCATTGAGAACATATAAGCACACACATGTATTCGAATCTTACTTAAGAACACATGGAAGAAATTTAGAAGAATCTGTAAATATAAAGCCTTAAACCGAAACTTGTTCTCAAAATACAAACAAAAGAAATCCAAACAAAAACTGAAACTAAAAGCAAAGAGGTCATGTTACACTTTTAGATTCCGTGAAATCGCACCGCAAATCTTCAAGTATAACTACTTCTTTGTTGAAGACGAGCCCAAGAATTCCCAGCCAAATCGAGCAAAGTCCTTCTTGAGGTGGAGGAGAGTGTTTACGGGGTGTAGTTTGTGGTGTTTCGAGATTTGAAGGGATGGCCGAGTGTTTGGAGTTTAAGGAGCTGATCTTTGGCAAGCTTAAAAGTCTAGAATGAGTGATGATGAATAAGGGACGTGACCCATCTTTATATAGAGTTTTGAAACCTTGTCATATGTGAATAAGGATTTCCAACCCGGTTCTTGATTGCTTCTTGCACAGTCTGACCAAAACAGCGATTCCGAGAGTTTTAGAGCTCCAAATTAAGTTATTCTTGATCTTAAATTGAAGAGGACGAGGAGATCTTTCCAACGAGCTATCATTCGTAATTTTCTGAGCTCGGAATCGTTCTGGGTGATTTGAAGTTTCAGGTCCGATTCTTGATTTTTCTGACTTGTCCACCAAGTAAATTGAGAAATTCATATTTGCTTTGGCTTCTTCCTTGCAAATCCTTTCCTAACCTAATTTGCACATGTGGACTTCACTTCTAGGCTTTATTTAGGCCGAATCCATCCTTCATAAATGGGCCTCACGAATTTCCATTGGGCCAACCCATCTTCGATGGTCCAAAACACCAAATTCTCTCCTTAGTGCGTTTTTCAGCTCTTTGCCGCTCCTTTCTCCATCTCTTTTATTTAAAACCTAAAAATAACAAAATAAGTAAAACTAAAGAATATAAAGGTAAAAACAAAGCTAAATGCAAGGAGAAAGACGTTAAGAATCAAGCATAAAATGCGTATATCATGAATGAATATGGGGGGGTCAAGGAATCTTGGACTGAAATACTGTATCTGACTTATGACATGGTACCTCAGCTATATGAGGAAATATGTAAGGTGAAGCCTCTATGGATTCTAGAGAATGTTGATGTTTTGGCTTACATACCACAATAAACACTATAACCGACGAGATTTGTAAAATTATAACCGACGAGATAAAAATCTCGTCGGTTATAGTGGAAAAAATATTTTTTTTTAATTTTTTTTTTAAAAAATAAAAAATCTCGTCGGTTATAGTACTATAACCGACGATAATGGCTAAAAATCTCGTCGGTTATACTATTACCGACCCCCTTTAACCAACTGACTATAACCGACGATGTTTCAGGGTCGTCGGATATAGTCCGTTGGTTAAAAGGGGTCGGTAATAGTATAACCGACGAGATTTTTAGCCATTATCGTCGGTTATAGTACTATAACCGACGAGATTTTTTATTTTTTAAAAAAAAAATAAAAAAATATATTTTTTCCACTATAACCGACGAGATTTTTATCTCGTCGGTTATAGTTTTACAAATCTCGTCGGTTATAGTTTTACAGATCTCGTCGGTTATAGTGTTTATTGTGGTACTGAGTACATACTACAAAACAGAAGCTACTTGTCATTATATAAGCTAAAGGATAAGGCATTTAGGAATGTCAAACAGCTTGAATGGAGTTACAGGTTTGAATCCATTTTGTACAGAGAAACTTTGGTTTCACCGGTTACCGGCAGTCTTGGAGAATTCTGACCACATCATTGTGAGTCTTTTCTTCCAAATATGATCAACTGCATGCATTTTTTTGTTTAGAGCTACAGGTAGATTTTGTAACCTGGGCGTTATAAACAGCTACTGCTATATTGTAACACCGGTTTGGCTTTTCTCCTTTGTGAGTGCACGTGGTGATTAGCTAGTGTTGTTTTATTCCTTGGTATCCTGGTTCAAAAGATGTTGGCTGGTGGCTACAAAGGGAAAGACACGCATTACAGTTTAAGTACTGTGGCGATTCAAAGTTGTTGTGGCAGTATGGCTATTCCTTACTGAATCTAACTACTTTTTTGGAATGACTACTACCCTGTGTCTTGCATCGTCAAACCTTGCTTATTTCATTGTGTAAAGTTGTGAAACTAACACGTTCTTTCAGATTACATTGTGATGTAACATTCTTCGTTATTTTCTTTGACACTTTGTACACAATAGTAGTCAACAGCCACTAGGGCTGTTAATCGGGTCAAATGGTTCGGTTTTCTGTCTGAACCAAAAATCGAATTAAAATTTTTAATCGGTTCGGTTCGGTTCGATTTTTCAATTTTTGAAGTGATAACTCAAATATATTCGGGTTAGTTCCGTTCGGTTATTTTTTCGGTTTTCTATGATATCAAACTCAGAAGAAAAAAATGATAAAACTACACAAATCCAATCAATAAAATATATGTCCATCATACTTCGTAGAAATAAGAGTTGAATCCAAGTCCATCTGAAGTTGAATAAAATACAAGTTCATGGCTTCATGCTTAAGTTCATCTGAAGTTGAATACAATACAAGTTCATGGCTTCATGCTTAAGTTAGCATTGATATTCAATTCAATCAATTGTATGCAGTTATGCACTCACGTATCCGTCTCCAGTAACAAACCTGCAAAAATGCACCAATTTAAAATTCTAGCAAGTTAAATTTCTAGACTAATTTACATGACTTACATCAATACCTGGGCAGAGTGCTATTTTTTTCAAACTAGCAGAATTCACAGTTTACACTTTATACAACAATCAAATATGACATTGCTCTATCTATAATCTAGTGGCTGAATAGTTCACTTTAGATCTAAATTAGTAAAATTACCAATCTCATACTCTAAACAGAATGTGATGACCCAATAATACCAATACAAACAAACTGGGCAGAGTAATCTAGTTGCTAGAATTGACCTCCAAACATTTATTAGGAAATTTTAGACTGAGTTACATCAATACCTGAATTGTATCAAGCTTGAGTGACACTTGTAGAAGGTCCCATATTACTATTTGATGAAGTCGAACAAGATTCTTTACGGAATTCTACATAACAACAAAAGATAGAGAAACCATTAAAATGCAATATAACAAAGTAAACCAAGTGGTCAACTTTGGGTGACAATTTATTATTAACCCCTTAACCAATTTAAATACATGAATACATAATCTTTATGTACTCTTGTAGGAGAACACAAATCCATGTTTCCCTGACATCAAAATTAAGTACAACATACTCAATTATTTTTTTTAAATTGTCATATTAAATTGATGGAAAACCACCATTTTTTCAACAAATTTCTCTGTGACAATACCAGATTTGTTGGCGAACTGGTGGATTCTTTCTACGAGCCTGAAGGCTGAAGGGAATCCCTACAGAAGAGTTGAAAGCACGTTATATCGGAAAGTCTGTAACCTTTTATTAGTTGTAGAGCAGGTTGAGATTTTGCTAATCATATATGTGAACTCAAATTGTAATTTCAATCGCATCTGATTCAGTTTTGTTGCTGTTTTGTGGCCTGAAGTATGTGCCATCACACCAGTATTTATCTATCTATACTATTATTTAAAGAAAGAGGGGTTGTTTCCCTATTTTGACCAATTTTTTCAAATATGTTCTTTTCTCTTGGATTATAAATTATGTTTTGAGGATTTTAACGTAATAGAGTTTCTATTTGCACCTCTTTATTTTCTCACTTGACTTCCTCTCTTTTTTAATCAACTAAAACCCAAAATTATCCAATAAAAACAAAAACAAAAAATCTTTGACTCCTTCGATAATTTAATCATTCTTAATTCATTTGAAGTTTTTGATCTATTATGTTTTTTTTCTCATCCGTTCTTCATCTCATACTGGAATTTTATCAAAAATAAATAAATTTCATGAAGAACTGTGAATCTGGAACAAAAATAAATTCATGCACTATCCAATTAATTAAGAATCAGAATTCGGAAAGGGCGGAGAAGATGAGTATGAGTTATATACCTATCTATCTCATTGATACAAATTAAGAAAAATTTTAAACCAAGATCGATCGAATTAGCAATCCCAATCTAGTATAGGGGAAAGGTTTGGGGTTTTTTTTGTAGCAACTTAAAGCTCATTGGATAAGTTTCAAACAATTAAACATGTTTATCGTAAATGTTCGGTGACTTGAGTCTACCGTCTCAATCTACTACTCTTATACAAAATTAGAAGTCCATAGAATAGCAATTGAATTATATGCAGCTTAAAGAAGACAATAGCTTTTTACAAAGATCTGCTTCCATTCACAACCATGGTGACTATGGAGACAACCAACGTGGGGTTGAACACTCTATTCAAAGGTGATAGGATTGCAGTTCTCTCTTTTAGCTCCTCTCTCTATCTCTCTCTCTCTCTCTCTCTATTTTATTTCGAAGGGCAGTATGGGAAATTTTAGGATAAAAATTAAAAGAGAGGTGTATTGAACAAATTTGGAGGTCTAAATAGAAAAATTCTTATCATAATTAACAAATTAAATAAATATATAAAAATGAAATCAAATCCCAACTTTTTCTCCTATTCTTCTCTCTCAAACCACTACAAGAAAAATGCATCTAGACCGCGGAGCGTTTCCATCGTCTAGATACGTTTTTCCGTCGACTAAGTACTTAGACGACGGAACCTCCGTGCTCCAAGTTCCGTACTCCAAGTGTTGTCGTCCAAGCACTTGGAGATGACGGAGACGGTGAATTCCACGGTCCAAGTGCGACTTAGACCGCGGAGATTGTCCGCGGTCCAAGTAAGCACATGGACAACGGAGAACGGACGTCGTCCAAGTGCTTACTTGGACCGCGGAATATTTGATCTTTCTCCGCGGTCTAAGTTCTCACTTAGACCACGGAGAACACTTCTCTGTGGTCTAAGTGAGAACTTAGACCGCGGAGTTTTTGGGATTTCTCTGCGGTCTAAGTTCTCACTTGGACCACGAAGAATTGATTTCCGTGGTCTAAGTGAAAACTTAGACAGCGGAGAAAGCCCAAAAACTCCGCGGTCTAAGTTTTCACTTAGACCACGGAAATCAATTCTCCGTGGTCTAAATGATTATTTAATTTTTTTAAAATTAAATTTTAATTTGTAATAAAATATTAGTAATTTAATTAAAATACTCCAATCTCATTTAATTAATTAAATATGTTAAAATTAAATAAATAAAATAAAATGTTAATTACTTAAATAATAAAAATTAATTTGTACATACATGAAATTAAATATCGTTCGGAATCGAAAAAAAAATGATATAATAAACTACACCAATTAACTACTAAAATACTGGAGGAGCAGATGGGGCGCCGAGTCCCCCGCCTCCAGCCGGGTCGTCGTCGTCGGGGTATGGGTTCGGAGGAGGTTGACACTGTCGTCGAGCTTGATTTTCCATGAGGGCGACGAGTTGGGCTATTTGTGCTTCTTGTTGATCAAGCCTTTGACGCATAGATTCATTTTCCTCCCGTGCAAGTCGAGCCTCTTCAAAGGCTGCTTGGACGGCCGCAGCCTGAGTACTTTTCCTCGCCGAACCTCCCGTAGATGATGAGTCGAAGGTCGACAAATCTCGAATCACCTTAGGTCCCATCCCCATAACCTCCCTTCCAGCTCTACGACCGTATACCTCATCGGCGATTGCAATTTAGCTCTCCATCGATAGAGGAGGCAGGTCTTCGGGCTGCAAATCTGGGTATGCAAGCTGAGTGTTGGCCAATTCCTCCTGCGCATGTTCTACCAACCTTGCCTAAAAAATAATAATAAAAATAAAATAATTATAATTAAATAATAACTACAATAATTAAAAGCACATATATATATCACTTACGCTGTATTGACTCGCTTCATTCTCGAGTCCAGGCATCACGTACGCGCTTATGCTAGCATCGAGATAAGGGTGTTTGGAGCCCTTATCCATGTGCTCCTTGGCTATTTGAATCACTTGCTTGGCGCCGGAGGTATGGTGTTTGTCCTTCTTCCCCCGGTTGGTCTTGTTGATTTCGGAGAATTTCTGTTGGACAACATAAATCATTAAAAAATTAATGAGTAACTAAAATAAAAATAATTCAATTCTCTTAATTTAAATAAAAAAGTAAACACCTTATATTCTTCATCTTGGAAGTGGTTACACAACCACTGCCACTCATCTTCCCTATCCCCACGCAGCTCTATGAGGGTAGACACGGGGCCGATATTGTCGAAGTACACATGAAGCTTGTACTTCCAATCACGATAGATGGAGTTAGCGGTTTGGTTGATATGCTTAAGCATCGCCGGTGTGGGATCCACCTCATATTGTTCCTATCAGAAATAAATAGAAAATTATAATCGTATATATTATGAAATTATAATTTTTATTGGTTATTAGAAAATAAATTTAAAATTGTATGTATTACGTACCGAAAGTTCTTTAAACAGTTTCACCTTCTCTTCATCCGGCAACTCCTTCCAAGTAGGAGAATTCATACGAACCCGGCTACGAAGGATTGACCATATGTTATGCGTTGAGAGACTAGCTAGCTGAGCGTAGGAGGGCCACCGGTGAATTCGTCATACGGCAACTCGATCTTTTTCCCGGTCGCCCTGAAAATTTTCTCTGATTTTCCGCCTTTGACGAGACCGCGAGTCCTTTTGGGTTCCGGGTCAGTCGGGGCCCTCCTGAGCTCGCACCGGGCGCTATAAAGGATAGATTCAGAGGAGGTCGAGGTCCACGACGCCTGAGTACTTTCTGCCGAGCCGGGCGTCCGACCAGATTGGGCGTTGTCATCACCGGTCGAGATAACTGGGGCAACGGGAATTTCCGCAGTAGGCGTTGTCGACGGTCCAGCTGAAGGGTTCGGAGAGAGCACGTCGTTGCCCTGCTGTAAATCCCAACCGACTTGCTCCGCCAAGCGTCGGAGCATAGCATCTTCGGCCTCCTGTTGGGCCTTTTTCTTTCCCGATGGAACCATTTAAACCTTGGAGTTGTTAAAATACCTGATTACCAAAATAATTATATAAAAAATTTACGATAATTACACTTTAGTATTGAGTGTGCCTAAGATTTAAATAGAGTACACTAGCTTGGTGTTTGGGTCGTTCAATGGACGTGTGACCCGCGCGATAAAGTATAAACTTTCAATTAATCAGCCTTGGTTCAATCGAAAAACATGACCAGTTAGGGATAGAGATAACGTGAGAGGCAGGACTAACTTCGACAAAACACCCCGAGGCTAACCAAACCAATGGTATATACTCTATTGGTGTCGTCTTTCTTAGATCCAAAACCTGTCACCAGTCATAACCCGCTTCCAGACACCATGTCCGACATTCAGCCAATCTTTCAAAAATTTACACTCCCTCAAGTCCTTTTCAAACTCCGTCATCAACCTCGTGTCCATAACTTCACTTAGGTTATGGTGTGCGGTGATGAAATCCACACATCACGAGGGATTAAGGAGATAAGCTAAGAAATAAGGCGTCATCTATTCCAAAGAGTGCAACTTAATAAACCAAACTTAATTATGTACTAAATTTAAATCAAAGACTACCAATTTACTACAAAATTCCCATTATTATCAATTAGTTATTTTTAATAATTCACTAGTTTACCATATTTACTACAAATTGACAATATTAGAACAATATTTACAAATTATAATTACATGCAATAATAATCACCAATTATACTATTAATTAAAACAATATTTAATTACAATAATTAATTATTATTTATCATGCATTTACAATAATAATTATTCATTTACCAATATAATTAATTATTATTACCAATAATAATTATTACTATTAATTAATTTTAACTAATAATTATTCATTTACTAATAATTATTATTACCAATAATTAATTATCATTACCAATAATAATTATTACTAATAATTTATTTTTACTAATAACTATTCATTTACTAATAATTATTATTACTAAAATATTACTAATTAATTAACCAATATACAAATTAAATAATTATTTTAATAATAATGATGTTAAAAAATATAATTATTACCTAAAAGATGAGCCGCCGAAAAGTCGCCGAAAAGTCGACGGAGTAGAGAGTCGCCGGAGAGATGGAAACGCCGGAATTTTGGTCGTCGGAGCGTCGCCGGAGAAAGGAGGCCGGAGCTTTTGAGAGAGAGTTAGAGGAGAGGAGGAGAAATGAGATGGGATGAGGAAAACAGAGAATGAGCAGTGGCTATATATAGGCTTTCACTTAGATGACGGAGCACTATTTTTCGTCGTCTAAGTGCAGTTAGAGGACGGAAAAGGGCATTTCCGTCTTCCAAGTCAACAGTTTCAAATTTTTGAAACGGCGCCCAATTAATCGGCGGGACGGTTTCAACCGCGTTAATTTTCGGCACCGTTTCAAATGTTGACTTAGACGACGGAGAAGAGATTCTCCGTCGTCTAAGTCAATATTCAAAACGATGCCCAAAATTAACGCGGTACAATCAACCGCCATAATTTTGAACCTGGACAACGGAGAAGACAATCTCCGTCGTCTAGGTGTGCACTAGGACAACGGAGAAAGGCCATCTCCGTCGTCCAAGTGGTAACCTGGATGACGGAGATGGTCTTCTCCGTCGTCCAAGTTCAATTTACGTAAAAATAATTTTTAAAATTAATTCGCAAGGAAGTTGCCGATTTGTCATTCGAATGAAATAGTCGTAAAATATCGATTAACTCATCGTATATATAAACAATTGAATTTGAGATGACGAATAATTTTACGTTTTTAAACTTATTAAGTATCTACTAATCTTTATGACTTAAGTGTTATTAAGTATAGGCTCATTTGCATATCGATATTAACGAAATTAAATTTGGAAAAAACAACCGTTGGATACATTCACCGTAAGATCCTATATAATTAGAATAATTTTCAGAAAATAATAAGTTCGTGAAGGGTTTCATCGGTACAGTCAACCGCAAAACCGAGATTTTGACAAACCGGAAACGTGGATACAAGACATTTCGTAACTCCGATTTTGGAACCGTCGAAACTCACACACCAAGAATTGTTTACTCTATAGTCTTGACGAAAAGAATATGCATTGGGAGATGGTCTAGATGGTCGTTGTCTTAGATAAAATTACGAAATCTGAACATGGACGACGCAAATGAGCGTCTCCGTCGTCCAAGTGAGTACTTGGACGACTGAGAATGGCTTTTCCATCGTCCAAGTACAAACCTGGACGACAGAGAATGACGTCCCCGTCGTCCAAGTTTAAACACCTGAATTTAGGGGTTAGGGCCTAACTGTTTAGGGTTTAGGGTTGTGCTTCACTTGGACGACGCAAAAACGGTGTCTCCGTCGTCCAAGTGTGTCCCTTCAATTATTTTGATTCAATTCTATCAAAAAATCATCGATCCCATCCGATGCGATCCTCGATCGATTCGATCCGATCCGGATCCATTAATTAATTAATTTTAATTTACGTACGTCGGTCGATCCGATCCGAGCATGCACGCGTGCAATTAATTAAGTACAAAATTAATAGTTGTACATACGTACGTACGTACTCCTCCTCATAATATTTATATTAATTATTGATCGATGATGCATCGTATATTACAATAATTAATTACCAATTAATATCCCTCGTCGTTATATTGTACTCTTCGTCATAATCATCATCATCCTCATCCTCGTTATCCGATTGCTCGTCTTCCTCATCATACTCAACATCGTCTGACGAATAAACTGAGTCCTCGTCCTCGTCCTCATCCTGCACGTCTTCTTCATCTACCTCATTAATTGCATCAATAATCTCATCTTCAGTTAGATCTATACAACCATCAGGCATGGGTAACCATTCACCATCTTGAACCAGGTCCATTATATCGGAGCGGATGACAGAAATATTATGCTCTTGATAGGCTGGAATGTCTCTTTCTAGTTCAGCAGCATCTTCAGTCGCCAGTGTCCCTTCAATTATCTCCGTATTCCATATTCCTCGATGAGAGATATGGTTCACTATTTTCCACCCTTCACCACCTTTCAGATCGTCGAGATAGAACACCTGCCTAACTAAGGTGGCGAGAGCGAAAGGCTCATCCTCATACCAGCTTGAGTTTGTATCGACTGATAAAAGTCACAGGTCTTCCTTTGTACGCTTGAACCATCTGCACTTGAATAAGAAAACGTTGACATCATTCCCGTAACATAGCTGAATGACATATACAATAGCCCCGTAATATAGATCATTGTCTTTCCCAACCGCTATCCCACTGTTTTGTGTTCTTCTTCCTTCATCTCGGGCCAATGAATGGAACTTTACACCATTCACAAAACATCCAGGATAAATATAGTGTTTAATCGGCTTCTTTGCTAGCAAATGCTTTGGCCAGGACCACCACCCCCCGTGGTTTTCGAATTTTTGTAGATCAATCATCTGCGAAAATGGGAAAATTTAAGGGTTTACTTTCTACAAACATGATCGATATGTATATAAATTACTAAATACCGAGACATACGTACATACGTACCCATTGGAAGAAATAATCAGGGAACTTCTTCTTAACCATTTTCTCAATCCACGCTGAACTCTTGTCCGGATTTAATGCCTGAAGCCACTCCCTGTATGACATCATGTACGGCTCAACTTTGTCACAGTCTCGCAACACTACCCAATGTGCCTCAATAAGTTCTTCCCGTGTTAACGATTCCTTTAATACTCCTCTAAACGGTCAGACGACATTGGTGACGACAGAAAGATTGATGCGGGCACTGGGATCAGAGGCAGTGGGAGGTGGTGGATCTTTCAGGTACTTGTTGCAGTAAGTAACACACTCATGCATTAGGTATGTCTCAGCTATGGAGCCTTCCGGGGTTGACCTGTTTTTGACGAATCTTTTATACTGTCCAAGCTGTCTACAAAATTAAACGTGCAATAAGAATAAGTACATATAGCTAGTAATCTCTAGTGGAATAAATTATGAATCGAAAAACCTGTATAATTAATTAGTTGTATGTACCTTTCTTGAGGATACATCCAAGTGTACTGGACCGGACCAGAAATGAGCACCTGCTCGGGCAGGTGGATCATTAGGTGAATCATGATGTCAAAGAAAGCAGGGGGAAAAATCCTCTCTAGTTTGCAAATGATGTGCACAATTTGTTGTTGCAGTTCCACCATATCTGACTTCTTTAATTCTCTGGCGCATAACCTCTGCCATCATCTGCACAATGCCACTATTGGTTCTACGACGTCACGAGGCAAATATGGTCGAATTACCACCGGAATCAGACGTTGCAGCATAACGTGATAGTCATGTGTCTTCAAGCCAACAAACTTGTGCTGCACCTCGTCCACCGCTCCAATTATAGTAGTTGCATACGTAGCCGGATAATAAACGCCCTTAAACTAGTGAAATACAGAACGTCTAAGTGTCGGCTTCACTGTGTAAGGTGTAGCTGGCATCTTGTTGTACACCCATTTCCTATCCCTCCTCAACCACAAGGGTCGACGTAGATTCATTGATTCCAGATCTTTGCGTGCTTTGGGAGTATCTTTATTCTTGAACTTAATATCGAGAATTGTTCCCACCACGCTGTCGCACACATTCTTTTCTATGTGCATCGCGTCCAAGTTGTTCCTCAGCTTCAACTTCGACCAGTAAGGGAGTTCAAAGAATATACTCTTGTGATACCAATAGCGGAGATCATGTGGAGGAATTGGATTGCATTTCTTTACATCGGCATCATTGGTCAACACACCAAAGTCGAAATAGCTCAACCTCTCTAAAATCTCTTCGCCTGACCAACTATAGGGTTTAGGATCGTTCTCTACCGTCCCGTCGAAATGAGTTTCATCCTGTCGCCACGGGTGGTCGTGAGGAAGCCATCTACGGTGACCCAAGTAACACACCTTCCCCGCGTGCCAACTAGAGTTCACGTCGTCCAAACATATAGAACATCCATTATATCCTTTTGTCCTGTAAGCTGCCAACATCCCATACGCTGGAAAATCGCTGATCGTCCACATTACGGCAGCCCTCATCGTTAACATCGTGTCAGTGAATTTGTCATAAGTTAGGACTCAATTTTGCCACAACAGTTTCAGCTCGTCGATTAAAGGTCTGAGGTAGACATCTAAGCACTTCCCTGGAGATTTAGGACCTGGAATTAGTACAGTAAGGAAATTAAATTCCTTGTTCATGCACATCCATGGAGGCAAGTTGTACGACATCAGAATAACTGGCCATGTGCTGACGGCGGAGCTATTACTACCCCAAGGATTGAATTCGTCTGTAGATAGTCCGAGTCTAACATTTCTAACCTCTGCAGCGAAGTCTCCAAATTCTCTGTCGAAATGTTTGAAACCCTCCCCATCCGCGGCATGTCGCATGACATCGTCATCAATCCACTTTTCTGCGTACCATCGCATCGTCTCTGCTTTGTGTAGAAACATGTACAGGCGCTGCAATCTGGGAATCAAGGAAAAATATCGAACAACTTTCGTAGGAATTCTCTTTTTCGAACTCTTCCTATTCAGCTCATATCTGCACTGGCCACATACGGGACAATAGTCCAAATCTTTATACTCTTTGTAAAAAAGCACACAATCATTCGGACATGCGTCAATTATCCTGTACTTTAGGCCGAGGCTGCTCAAGATATTTCTAACCTTATAATAAGATTTAGGAAGATTGTGATCATCAGGAAGCAACTTACATATTTGCTCCTGAATTTCGTCAAAAGCACTGACTGACATTTTGTGCTTCACTTTTATCTTCATTTGCTCCATCACATATTGCAACACATTCTCTCGACATCCAGGGAACACCGGGGTCTGCGCTTAAAGTAGCATCTAGTTGTACTTATCCATCTCACTAGTGTCAGTGGTCAAGCTAGCAGCGGGGAATGTGTCATCATGCTCATGAGTGGTACTGTAACCTCCCTCTGTAGTTGGGTTGCAAGCAGGGGGCGGCACCACTGCTACTGGATGAGGCACCCTGGTAAGTGTACCCTGAGCTGAAGTCTGCTGAGCTGAAGTCTACTGCTTTACCATGCTCACTCCATGTAGTGTAACTCCACATCATACCATTTTTGTACAGGTGTTGCACCATAACATTAACCTCCACATACTGACAATTAAGACATTTCTTGCACGGACACCTGAAACGCTTCTTTCCCTGACCATGTTCTATTGCAAAATTCACAAATCCGCTAATTCCATCCATATACCGGACATCACATCTATTCCGCAACTTCATCCAACTCTTGTCCATACTTCTACAAAATTTTATAATTAATTAATTATTACATATTAGTCAATTAACTACTAATTATACGTACTCTACATCAATTACTTTAGTATGTCTAGCTAACATACATGCATGTAAGTACGTTTTAACTAAATATTAACCAAATTTTAAAACATCCATACATATATACGTACTACAGGTCTATAATTAACTAATATATATATCATCAATATCCTAACTTAATATATTAATTATATATAATTATATATTAGACGTACTAATTAATTATTAACAATATATGCAATCAATCAAACGTACATGCAATTAATTATATATATATATAAACCTATGATAATAGTGTTGGAAAATTAACTACGTACGTACCTGGCCTTCTCCGATATATGGCGAATTAATCGATGGTCGGAGCCGAAGATCGATATATATAGTGTTATCTAGCTACCTAGGTACGTAGCTATAGCTAGCTAGCTAGGACGTCGTACGTCGTTTGAATTGCATGCACGCGTGAGGCGTTGATCAAGACAGGAAGAGATTATATATGATCAGTAGTTGAGAGACGAGTGAAGGGAGAGGAAGAGAGTTCGGCAGCGACCTTATATAATGCTTCACTTAGACGACGGAGGTGTCGGTCCGTCGTCTAAGTCGCTGGTGCCACTCGGACCACGGCTTGTCTATCCGTGGACCAACTGTACACCTGGACGACGGAGACTATTTTCTTCGTCGTCCAAGTGCCACTTGGACAACGGAGAATTCTCCGTTGTCCAGGTGAACACCTGGACGACGGAGACTATAATCTCCGTCGTCCAGGTTCACACTTGGTCAACGGAGAATTCTCCGCAGTCCAAGTGTGAACCTGGACGACGGAGATTATAGTCTCCGTCGTCCAGGTGCCACTTGGTCAACGGAGAATTCTCCGTCGTCCAAGTTTCACTTGGACCACGGAACTTTTACGTTTCCGTGGTCTAAGTGCAATTTTCTTGTAGTGAACTATTTCGTACAAAAACTACTTTTTTTTAGTTGCATGGGCTTTCAATTACATTTGAAATAACTACCCTTCTATTAAAGTGGGTTTATTTTTCAATCAAAATTATATTTATGAGCTTATTATGCACACACGTACACACATAGTGTGTGCTGTTTATCTAGTTTTATTATTTGTTATAGTTAAAATTACTCAAAAGTTAAATGTAACCAATATTCTTTTAACTTCTCTCCCAACAGCACTAGTTATTCTTAAACTAGTTCAAATTCATCAAAGAATATAATGAAAAGCATTACATGAAGATTCAACATTAAATTTTTTGTCTTTGAAGGATTTAACTTTAAGTTAAATTCTCTCTCCAATTTAGCTAAATGAGAACTATTCTAATGAGGACCCTTATAATGAGGACTTTTCATAAAATTGTCGTAAGAGTCATTTTTCGATAATATTTTTACAAACTTAACCATTAGATGTTTAGATATTGATTAGTAGATCATTTCTACAAATTTTCATCCAAATTGAAAATCATTAAGGTATCAAACAAGATCAAATAAATGGACGAATCAAAATTATCAAACATACACCGTTCATGTTCATAAGTGATAAATTTTTATTATGAATGACTCAACGATTTTCAATTCTTTTGAAATTTTGCATGAGTGATTTACTCATTATTTAACCAACAGTGAATTTGTCAAGATATAAAGAAATAGTGAGTTTAATAAAAATATACACACCAAATCTTCATTATAAAAATTATCAATGAAGGATTTCCCTTAGCTAAATATAACTAAGGGTTTTAACAAAAAGTTATATTTAACCCTTAGCAATAAAATATCTGTTAGAAGTGTTTTTAGTAAAAAAAAATTAAAATTAAAAATAAAATAACTATAAGATATCTTTTGGAAATGCCCTAGCAACTTTACAACGTTATGTCTTAATACATAAGAGGTAAATATACCTAAAAATACCTTGTGTTACAATTCTACTTTCAAGTTCTACAAAACTTCAATGGCCCCATCAAATATTGAATGCGTTACCGGTCACCGATACATTCCCCTAAAATTTATGATTTTCATATATTATAGAAATAAAATGGGTAGGAATTCAGCCAATGAGAACGCCGAAACAGATCCGTGATCATTTTCTATAATAAACGAAAGCTAGAGAGCGACGAATATAAAAGAACGATTTAGCGGCAATTATCCAGTGCAGCAGAGCAGTGTTATACTCGTGCAGACTCAGTCGAACAGCTCAAAAGGTCACAATAATAAAACACATCTTTTAGACCGTCCAACCATTACAAAGGGTCTATAATTAACGAGTCTACGACGAACTCAAACGGAGACTGAAGCATCCGATCGCATCAAAAGGTCGGAACGACGCCGTATTGCGCGTCAGCGAGATAAGTCCCGGGCGCGGAGTTGAAGGTCCGATCCATGACCTCCGTTTCGGTTCGTTTCGCGAACCGGCCTTTGATTCTGGGCCGGGTTTCGGCGTATGCCTTCCGCGATGCGTATCGGATTGTCTTCTGGAACTTGCGGTTCTTCCTCTTCTCTCTGTACCTCATGACTCTGGCCTCACGGTCGACGCCGTTGAGCTGTGTCGCTACTTGACTCGCCGCCGTCGCCGCCGCCGCCGCCGCGGAGACTGGTACGCCGGTTTCCATGACGTTTCGGATCGACGGGTATGATATGTCGGACAAGGAATTTCCATCTGGAACAACTCCGACATCTAAGGACGACGATGAGACCTAAACAAATTAAACTGCAAATGTCAATTTCACTGAATACTAAAGCCAAATTAAACTGTTAAATCAGTATGAAAATATGATACTCACGCTTTGGGTGAGCGATTGAGTTGGATAACTGAAGGAAGTGGACAGCTTGTTTCTGCAGAAGTCAATATCGAAGCAATTCTTGCGACCCGTTTGGGGAAGGACCGAGCGCGGAGGCGGAATCAGGTCGGGTTGAACCGGAACAACGCTATCCAGACCCGGGTTTGGGTAGTCAAAGTCCAGCAGCGACTCCATTTCCGGAAAGTACATGTCCAGACCGGGCTTGATGTCCAGATCATCAACGAACTTTGAGGAACTGAAATTCAGGTTAGGAATGAGCAGAGACGACTCGTTGTCATCTTCGACGGACGACACGGCGGCGCCGGCTTTGGAATTGGCGACAATGGAGTCGGCGGCGGAGTCGAGGAAAGGCTCGACGGGGATGCGTTCGTGGCGGCGGGCTAGGGGATTGGCTGAGTGGATGTCGGCGTCGCACGTGACACAGAGAGCGGCGGCGTCAGCCTTGCACGTGACGGCGGCCGGAGCCTGCTCGCAGACCTCGCACATCCACACGCGCTGGTGACGCGACGCGAGCTCGTTGGCGCAGTGGATCTTGGAGTCGCAAGTGAGGCAGAGGTAGGCGGAGTCGGCTCGGCAGAACAGCGCCGCCGCCGAAGTCTTGCACGTGTCGCACGGCTTGGGTGACAAGCCCGGCAGGCTCCAACCGCCCTGAATTCCCATTTCGCAAGAAACGGCGTCGTAAGACTTCTCCTATATCTTTCCTGGGTTTTGTCTGAGAGACTAGTAGTGCGCAGACAAAAGATGATGATGTCTATCTATCTAGTAGTGTGTAGCTTATTTACTGAAGGAGGTGTGGGGGAGGATATCTTGGTGATACCGAATCAGAGTGACACACGTGGGTTAGTCTGAGCCACGATATTTATGCGCGCCAAATTTGGTCATATTATTTTGGTAAAATGGAAATTTTAATTAGTGCTTAGGAGAAGTAGTTTGTCATGTGTCTGTGCCGACCTGGGCTGCTGGGACCCAGCTGGACGGATGGAAAGAAAATCGTAAATGGTAGTAAATTTTCTCACAGATAATTTTTCTTCCATTTTTCCTTCGGTCAGTGTACCAAGCCATCGTTACATTAATATGGAATCATAACGAAACTTTATGCAATTATGGAGTGATACGATCCAGAATTTGTAGGAAAAATAAGTTATATTAAATTAAATATAATATATGAAATATTAATTAAATAATTAGTAAATTGTAAATATATGAACGAAGAATAAATTCTGGGTAAGAAGATGAACTAAGTTGAGTTACGTGTATCACACACTTTCCTTAAGAACTTTTACGCCGCCCAAAGGCTTGCATGACGTTGTTCTCCCAGGATAAAACAATTTCTAAATTTTGTACCGCAGCATAAAGACTTATCGTCGAACTGAAAAATACCTTACTCTATTACCGAATTTGCTCGCTGTTGAGAGAGGGAGAGAAGTGATCAGAAGAGGAGATTGCTTTCTGATGGGATGAAGAATGAGGGAGGATGGAGGATGGAGCCTCTATTTATACATGGAGGAGATGGAGAATGACATTATGGCCGACCACTAAAATGTTATGAGTTACCACTCATTAACCATGCAACATAAATTAAAAGGTATAAACAGGCCAATAATGGTGAGAAAACCTACCATAATTCGGCCAATAAACCCACATAACCGGCCGGAGAAGTTGAAAGGTCTCGAGGAATACAAAAAGTCTTTTCCTGAGTGCAAAAGGAAACTCGTGCGGCCTGACCCAAATCGTAACAACATTCATGTCCGCAGGACGCGGGCGCACAGGCGCACATAAATCCATATCGCATACTCAATTCAACCAAAATTTGCATCCTCCCTGCGCGCGTGAGAGAGAGCCTCTCTACTCATTTACTCAAGATATACTATGGTGTAATCATAAATAAAGACTTCCACATTTCTAATTTCTCCCATGTGGGATCACATTCCTTCCTTTTGTTTCAAGTGGCCAACTTTGAGTGACAATTTCTCATTCATCCCTTAACCAATTTAAACATATGAATACATAATCTTTATGTACTCTTGTACGAGAACACAAATCCATGTTTCCCTCACATCAAAATTAAGTGCAACACACTTAATTATTTTATTTAAATCGTTATATTAAAATGGTGGAAAACCACCATTTTCCCCACAAAATCTATTTGTCATTTTTCTTGTCCCTTCGTCTATAAATAAAATGGACATCCTTCTTGATCATCGTCGACGCAAAAAAACTTGATCGATTAAAAGAAGTTTTCGAGTGATCACTGCACCTCTATGCGTAGCATTCTTGATCGTGGTTCAAAGTATAAATGCTGTCAAAATGATTAAGCATTGTGCTGCAGTGTGTAGTATGTTAAAGCATTTTCAATGCTAAGAAAAAGGGTAAACGGCTGTAAATTATTTTTGTATCGTTTATTATTTAACCATTTAATATATGATTAATCAGAGTAAACGGAAACAGTATTTGTATTTTTATTTATAAAATAATATTATAATTATTAATATATTAAAATATGTATATATAATAATATAAAATATAATTAATTAAAAGATAAAATTATTAAATCAAAAGAAAATGTTATGAAAATGATCAAAATAATTACACATATTGTTCAACACCCAAATATATGCATAAGCTGCACAACAAAATGTCTTTCAAACAAGAAAATCATTCCATATTGTCAAACCCTCATAATGCGTCCTCATCAAGTTCGGTATCATCTTCAAAAATAAAATCATCATCATTAAGATCTCTATCTTCTCTTATTGTAGACTCTTGGATACCAACACCAGTTCAAAATTTCAGTTTTTTGTTTTCATTATTTCTTTTAATTTTTCGATTAAAAAAAAAGGCCGAGTTGGCTATTTAACAGCGACTAATAGGCCGTTTCACCGATTAATCGGCGTTTAAACGGTCAAACATTTAAAAGGCCGTTCAGACCCAAAGAGTTTAATTCTCCTACTGTTTACCATTTAAACTGCCGTTCAAATTATTTTTTTTCGAACTATGAGCATTTCACATGCACCGAGAGATTTGTATGATATTTATAAAGCATCAGGGTTGACCTTTAAATAGTAAAAATTTGTGAAGTTTTCGAGTTAATCAACTAAACTAAAAGTATATAATCCATCAAAATACTTATTAATGATATACTAGTTTCAATGTAGTGTAACGCTTTCAACGATTATTTGAAAAGCGCGCGAATGCAACATCTATGAGTTGCTTCTTAATGTTGGCAGCAAATGTTATGGATTCGGTTTGGTGAAGAACACACTGCTCCATAGTCTTGATATATCGTTAAGATTTCAATTGACTTCAAAATTATAAGATTAGGAAATTACACCTAAGGTCACTTAGAGACCTTAGATTATACATAAGGTCATTTAATCTTTTTTGTACAATCAGGTCATATTTTAATTTTCTAGTTTTTATACTTTCCAAATTTACACCTCTCTCATAAACAACCCATATAACAATTTGTTTTACTTTCAAATTGAAAGAGAAAGGCTGGGTGATCCGCACGAAGGAGGGAGGGAGAGAGAGAGAGATAGAGAGAGAGAGAGAGAGAGAGAGAGAGCCACACAAGCTCAGATTCCGGCAAGAGGTGGACGTAGTCAACGATTAGAGGAAGATTCCGGCGAGAAACATCTTCAAGTTAGAAGAAAATTCTGGCGAATCGAAGGATTCCGGTGATAAAAGCTTGGGTAAGGTTTCCATTCTATTCACTTATAGATATTTTGTGCTTTGTTTTGTTTGATTTATGTTTTTGATTGATGTGTTGTTTAATTTGATTCCGGTGATGAACCGATTTCGAATTTCGGTTTTTCGATTTTGATTCTTCTACTTTAGATTATGTATGGCAAATTGTAATGATATTATTTTATGTGTTTGTGTGTGATTGATGTGGCTAATTTGTGTGTTTTGATATTTCGTATAAATTATGAGAAAGTTACAAACAGTTAGTACTACCTCTATTGAGTGAGTACACTACTACATCCCATTGAGCACACTAGTTATCTGTTATGTGTGTTCTGTGTGTGTTTTGACTTGATAATACTACTTCTGTTGAGTGAGCACACTACTACATCCCATTGAGCACATTAGTTATATGTTCTGTGTGTGTTCTGACTTGATAGTACTACCTCTTTTGAGTGAGTACACTACTGCATCCCATTGAACACACGAATCAGTTGTTCTATATGTGTTTTGACTTGATTATACTACATCTGTTGATTGAATACACTACTTCATCCCATTGAACACACTAGTCAGATGTTCTGTGTGTTCTGTGTGTTCTGTGTGTCCCATTGAGTGAATACACTACTGATGTCTATTAAGGATACTACTTCTGTTTTGTAAGCATTTTTTGTTTGATTTGCAGATTGGTCGCCATGGATTTGGATTTGTATGCGAAGTGCACCCACAACAACCATACAATCATGTTCGACAAGTCCCAGTAGAGTAGTACTGTCCAAAAACTAGAGTATAGTACATTATGAAAACTATAGTAGTACTTTCAACAAACTGTTGTAATTAGAATGCATCAAGTCCCAGTAGAGTAGTACTGTCCCAAAACTAGAGTAGTACATTCTGAAAACTACAGTAGTACTTTCAATAAACTATTGCATTGTTTTCTATGTGATAGCATAGAAAACATACAATATGATTCTTCATTGTACAATACATACTACATTAACGCAATTTTTACTTATGCAATTGGTTTAACATACTAATTCGAGTTTGTTGTTCTTCGATTTTGCAATTTTGGGTTGGTCAATTATGTGTTTTTGTATGTGACAACGCTTTGTGTGTAAAACCAATTACATTAGTACTATCCAACAACCATAGTAGTACACTCATTATACAACAAACTACTCACAGTCACATTACAAACTACTACAGAACACACTACAAACTACTCACAGTCACACTACAAACTACTAAAAGACAACACTACAACAGAAAGTACTACTTCACAAAAATTTAGTGTATTACTAACACTACATATTACTCACAGAACACACTACAAACTACTCACAATCACACTACAAACTACTCACATAACACACTACAACAAAAAGTACTACTTCACAAATGTGCCAGTGTATTACTACCACTGCTGTTGTATCCATTAAGTAGTACCAATATCCAAGGTACAATGCAAGTGCTATTGTTTAGTAACATCAGACGCTAACAGAAAAGAAAGTATTACACCAGACCTAACACAACACATAATCACTACTTGGACTTTGCTTTGCTTCTTCTTGTAACTCAGTAATCAAAAAGTGGCTCATTTGTCGTAGTGTTCCTCTTTTTGTTCTTGTGTGAATCATCAAATGTCATTAAGCCTTGTGCAAACAACCATATGAAACTTCGAAATGGTATTTTCTACAGAATCCTCACTGTCTTTGGAGGCAATTTTTTGTGAAGGTCACTCATGACTTTGCAAAAGCCTCTTAATGTCGATCTTATTTGGACTTTTGGTTTCTTAGGGTCTTCCATTTGTGCCATTTCTGCAAAACAATGTAATACACCATCAAATAAATTTTGTATACTACTTACATCAATTTTACATACTATTAGAAAATATACTACATACTACTCACATAACACACTTCAAACTACTCACAACTGGTCTACATACTCCTCATAGACAGCAGTACAAACTAGTACAGAGCACACTACATACTAATCAGGACAACACTACAAACTACTCACAATAGGTCTACATACTACTCTTAGACAGCAGTACAAACTAGTACAGAGCCCATTACATAATATTCAGGACAACACTACAAACTACTCACAACATGTCTACATACTACTCACAGATATTAGTACAAACTAGTATAGAGCACACTACATATTATTCAGGACAACACTACAAACTACTCACAACAGGTCTACATACTACTCACAGACAGCAGTACAAACTAGTACAGAGCATACTACAAACTACTCACGACAACACCACAAACTACTCACAACAGGTCTACATACTACTCACAGACAACAATACAAACTAGTACAGAGCACACTACAAACTACTCACGACAACACTACAAACTACTCACAATAGGTCTACATACTCCTCACAGATAACACTACAAACTACTACAGATAATACTACATACTACTACAGAGCACACTGCAGACTAACATAAACACTACCCCAAACTATTGTAGATACTGCTGCATAAAAACTAAAGAATATCAATTTGTACATACTACTACAGACTAACTTAAGTACTGCCACAGACTATTATAGACACTACTACGTACGTAATGTACGAAACACAAGAAAACAATAATGTTGGACAACTCAATTTAAAGAACCATTTCCGATACACTGTCATAGACAACACATGATCCAGCTATAAGCCCACTGCTCCTAAATTAATTCTACATGCAAAAGCTTATAAATATATTCAATTTCCAGGTTGTCACAAACTAATAAGCCTTAATCTAATCATCTAAGATCTCAAAAATTCTAACATATCACAAGACAGAAGATGATGCATGCAAATCCCAATCAAATGAAAACGCGAATCATAATTGAAAATACCTAAACATATCTGAAGATGATGTTGTTGATGGGAATGAATATGAGCTTGACAAAGAATCCAACGAATCCCATCATGAAAAACCCGATCACGGTACAAACTGTAGAGTAGAGAGAGGGAGAGAGAAACCCGAGCTGCGATTGAGGATGACGATTGACGGAGACGGCGGAGTTGTGATTTTGGGATGGAGAGAGAAGGACGATGAAGAGAGACGGCGATGAAGAGAGACGGCGATGAAGAGAGATGGACGATGGAGAGAGACGACGCGATTTGATTTTGGGATGGAGCTCTGCTAGGGCATGATTTGATTTTGAGAATTTGGGTTTGATTTTGGTCTGAAATCAGAGAGAGAGAGAGAGAGAGAGAGAGAGAGAGAGAGAGAGAGAGCAAGTTCATATAGATGGTATTAAACATAAATAAATTGAATGTAAGGGTTTTTTGTTAAATCAGGTGACATTATTTGAGTTAAAAATACCAGATGACCTTATACATAAGTAATCTTATGTAAGTGATCTTATTTAAAATTTGCCCTTATAAGATGTGCTAAATACTTGATATGTCCATCAAGAATAAATCATTCGAAGTTTGAGAATACCTAATTCAAGTTTCTTAACTAAAACATTGTTAGGCAATTGTTCACTTGAAAACTTGTCTTTTTTAGACAATTTTTAAAGTTATTTCCTGAATAGTTTGTTTATTTTGCATTATAAAAAAAAGGACAAATTAAAAATACCCAAGTTTGATCTCCTAAGGTATGGATTTAAGGAATAAAATTGAATGAACACATTCAATGGTTGTGATTCAAAGACAAAAAATACTATGGTAAGGTCGTGTAAATTATTTTCAATCTCAATCATTGGATGTGATCATCCCTTATATTGCATCCCTTATGAGAACAGGCCTCTAGAAATACCTTTCTGCCACATTTAAAATTTTAATGAAAATTTAAGTATATTTTCATTCAAAGATTTATTCCTTTGACTTAGATTTTTCTTTTTTCTTTTTGAGAATATTATACTTTTCCTGATGCCCAACTTGCCCAAATTGTATTATTTTTAATATCAGGCATTTAATTACGCGCCCTATATGGAAATTTTAAAATTACTTCCCATATTCACTAATTTAGAAATAAAAATTGAATTAATAATTTTCCTAAATGCTACATCGTTTCTCTTTTATAATCCTTCAAATTCAAACTAGGAAGTTCTACTTCTACATCGTTTCCTATTTTTCTTAAATTTTCTTGTTTTACTCCTAAACTCTTTCAGTATAGCCATTTACGAACTACAAAACTTTTTTAGTTCTTTCATCGCAAGTTCTTAGGAGTCTAGAATAGTTGAAGATGATTATATATCGTATTCACTTTCAATTGAATAAGAAGATATGTCAAGTTATCAAGACGTACAAAAAGAGGTAAGATCGATACTGTTTGGGGACGAACTTTACTTCAACACTCCCATTGATTTTTTATTATTCGACCTATACATGTCATTATATTTGATTTCAAACTTATCATTTGATTTTAAATGTATACATAAATATCTATTATTTTTCTTATGTACGTACAATTTACCTAGTTATGGTTTCCAAACAATTTACCTATTCTAGTTTTAATTACCTATCTATTTACCTATATTTCTTTTGAAAGTAAATCACCTAACTATATATTTTTTTTAATTCGAATTTAATTTACCTACATAAACATAGCTAGTTATATTATCAGTTTTTTTAAGGGAAAGACAATAGCATTAACACCAAAGAGGTTAAGTACAAAGAGGGAGGATGTGATCCCATACACTATTTGGGATCACTGCAAGCCATTCGAAACAAAGTAGTTCATGGAGAGCCAATTGGCCTAATGTGTGAGCAACCATGTTGCCTTCCCTGTAAATGTATTTTCATCCTCGGTGTGATTGATATCATTTAAGAAATATCAACCATCACACTACTAAGATGAGAGTCATCCTCAACTGCTTCATCGATCAGCTTTAGCAAGGCTTGGCAATCTGTCTCAATGATGGCAGGCGCCAATTTCAACTCCAAGACTTTTTCACAGGCTCTGCGCACCGCCATCGCCTCCACTGTCAATGGTGAGGTAACATTGTCAACATAACGGCAAATACCACCTAAGATCTCCCCAGAGGCATTACGCCATACCATAGCCATCCCTCCAGACTTGGCACTCATCTTCCAAGCACCATCGCAATTTACTTTAAGCTATTCTACTTCGGGTTTCTTCTAAGTAATTGGAATTCGACTTGGTTTCCTTACTATAACAGGTTGCACTGACAAGAAGAACTGAAAGCTAAGGTTAGCTTGAAAGTGTACTTGGTTTACATCAAGGAAGCATTGGTACTAAATACGGCGGTTATGCTCCTTCCATACTAACCATGCAAATTAAGAAGCAAAGCGAGGCTAGATCCGTTGAAGTTAAAGAGTCGACGCAGGCTTTAAACCATGTTGTAAAGTTACATGAGGTCTCTCTCGGGAAGCAACGTTGCAACTTCGGTGACAAAGTTATAGTTTTCCTTAGGAATGGACAATCTCAGCTAAGGTGATTTGTAGTTTCCTCTTCACATTGCACTGACAACAAATAGAAGGAATAAAGACACACTTTCTTTGAAGACTCATCGTATATGGCAAGATAGATTTGCAAACTCTCCACATATGCACTTTGATCTTGGCTTGCAAAGGTAGCCTTCATAATCTAGCCCATGAAGCCTTTTCCTCATAAAATCATACCACCTTGTAAATAACAAATCTATTACTTGTTTAATGGAGAGTATAAGCTCCACTTCCTCCGATTGAAACAAGAAAAGTGGTAAGGGTT
Organism: Geum urbanum; assembly: GCA_946800695.1. Classification (NCBI taxonomy): domain Eukaryota; kingdom Viridiplantae; phylum Streptophyta; class Magnoliopsida; order Rosales; family Rosaceae; genus Geum; species Geum urbanum. Next base: position 18,586,592 of record OX327003.1, on the reverse strand, counting down.
TATTCCAAATCCCCAGCTCCAACATCAAATTACATACCTCCAAATCACCATATATACTTGAAAGAGGTCTGACCAGTTCCGATCTTGGTAACCAAGCATCAGTTGCTGCATTAATACAAGATCCATCCCCGACACGCCATATTGAACCTTGTTGAAGAAGTTTTCGTGCTTCCAATATGCTCCACCAGCAGAGAGGTGGAGCATTCGACAAAGTGGCTTCCCAAAAAGAAGTTTGAGGGAAGTATTTAACCTTGTATAGTTTACTTATCAAAGAATTCGGATTCTTTAAAATGCGACAGCCAGCAAGGAGAGCCAAATTATGGGCATAGAGATCTTTGAAGTTAAGTCCCCCCCTCTTCCTTTGGCATGCACATTTTATCCCACAAAAGCCAGTGGATCTTCCTATTTTCTGTAGTGCTTCCCCACAAAACTTAGCACACATTTGCGAAACGAATCACCACTACTAACGTAATCACTAGTAGCTGACAATTTTTTAAAAACTATAACCGACGAGTTTTTTTTTCGTCGACTATAGTACTATAGCCGACGAATTTTTTTTTTATTTTTTATAAAAATTCGTCGTCTAAAGTACTATAGCCGACGAATTTTTATAAAAAACTCGTCGGCTATACTATTACAGACGGGTTTTAGCCAACAGACTATAGCCGACGACAGTACGATAGAAAGTCGTCGGCTATAGTCTGTTGGCTAAAAGCCGTCTGTAATAGTATAGCCGACGAGTTTTTTTATAAAAAGTCGTCGGCTATAGTACTATAATCGATGAAAAAAAACTCGTCGACTATACTTTTTAAAAAATCGTCGACAATAGTGATTACACTGGTAGTGCACAGAAGTCAGAGGGTAATAAGAAGTAGCTCATAGTATAAACCGGTAAGGCTTGTGCAACCACTCTAAATAGTATCTCCTTTGCTGCACTACTCAAAATTTTGCCATGCCATCCCTCTAATTTCTTGCTTAATTTTTCTTTAATGTAAGAAAACGTGGCTATCTTCTTCTCACCGACTAGGTTGGTAGACTAAGATATTTCTCATGTTTGTCCACAATTTATAATGCCCAAGATTTCAGCAAGTTCTGCCTTAAGACTCTCATCAATTCCTTTGATAAAACAAATAATGCTTTTATCAAAGTTAACATTTTTCCCAAACATTTTTTCATATTCCTCTACAACTTGTTGAATTTGTCTAATTTCTTTCACTTTAGCTTTGCCAAACAATAAACTGTCATCCGTAAACAACAGATGATGATTCATAGGAGCTCCTTGCTAAACAATAATGCCTTGTATCTTCCTTTAATTAGCCTTGGACTCCAAGAGAGCTGAGAAAGCTTCATTACCTAATAGGAATAGGAAAGGTGAAAGCGGATCAGCCAGACGAATTCTCCTAGTAGGGGACACGTATCCTTTTGGTTGTCCATTCACTAGAAAAAAATACCTAACAGTACTCACACATTTGCATCACCAATTTAATCCAGTTGCTATCAAACCCAAGCCGATGCAGAACAACTTAGAAGAAATTTCATTCCATATGATCATACGCTTTACTCATGTCCAGTTTCAATGAGAAAACATCACTGATTCTCGAAGCACAATTATGCAAGTAGTGAGAAACCTCATTCACAACCAAGGCATTGTCAGAGATCAGGCGGCCTGGTACAAAAGCACTATGAAATGGGGAGATGATTTTATCCAGAAACTTTTTCAACCTGCTCATTATCACCTTAGAGCAAATATTATAGAGTACATTACAAAGAGCAATAGGTCGCAGATCAGACATCTTCTCCGGATTGGCAACTTTACGGATAAGGAAAATATGAGTGTAATTAACTTGACCCAACAAAATCCCAGAATCAAGGAAACTTACCACAACCAATACAACCTTGGTACCTATGGTCTCCCAATATCTTTAAAAAAACAGGGGTGACATTCCATCAGAACCAGGGCTCTTTGTAGGGTACTCCAGGAATAAAGCCCGTTTGATCTCGTCTACATTGTGAGTGGTAATTAGACTAGCATTCATTTCAGCTATTACTTTTGGTTGGATGAGGCTCACAACCGCATTGAAATCAGGGTTCAACACCTCACTAGCTGTAAACATGGTCAAGAAGTGATCAATCACTACCTTCTCAATGCCTTCGAATGAGGTCTGCTCATCACCATTAACATCGATAAGTCGTGTAATTTGATTCTTTGTCCTCCTATTGGAAGCTTTCTGATGGAACCACTTCCTATTATCCTCCCCTTGTTTTATCCATGTAACTTTTTCTCTCTGACTGTAGAAAGCATGTTCTTCGGCCAGTAATGTATCAAGTCTACTCGATAGAGTGGAGTAGTCTTGTATATTAGGCTCGGATAACTCAACTGTGAGCAACAAATTGAGGAGATTTTGAATTGCATCCACCTCCTTTATCCTATTACAAAAAGTCCTCCTCTTTGATTTAGTCAAGGAAAATCTAGTATTAGTGATGCATTGCATCGCTTCATGCATGGGAGTAGCGATCTTAGACCGATGCCAACCTTGCCTTGCAATGTTCTCACAGTGCTCATGTGTGGCCCCAAAACTTTTGAATTTGAACCTCCTTGATTGCTTTAGATGAGGATTTGAAACATCTATGTGAACCCCTAAAAGAATAGGGATATGATCTCTATGCATAGGTAAGAGATGTTTCACTGTTTCCCTAGGAAACAAATCGATCCATGACCTTGTTGCCACCACCCGATCAAGTCGACATCACACTCCATTACCTCCCCATGTTGTTTCAATCCCTGTGAAGCCGAGATCAATCAGCTCACCATAGGATAGACAATCCCGAAACATTTGTGTTTTCCCTTCACTACGCATAACACCGCCTTTATTTTCCCCATTTTAGAGTATCTCATTAAAATCTCCCAAGACCACCCATGGGTGTGACATTACATTGCTGAGTGAATTAAGCAGGTCCCAAGTTCTATGTCTCTCCACCACCATAGGGTGACAATAAAAACCTGTCAGCCTCTACTGCCTGAAACCCTCATGTGGGTGAATAACAACGTCAATATGGTGCTTAGACTTCAATAAAAATTATACATCAACATCGTCATTCTAGAATAGAGCAACACCCCCGATTGCCGTATGTTTCCTTCTCCATCGTCACTAAAAACAGCCTCACAGTTGAGGTAACCAATCTTGCGCCTCAAGCCCTCCATATACATTGGATCTGAAACTATAGTTTCATTAATTGAGAAAATTAACAAGAGATATTGGCTGTAATATTTTCCATTGAGATTTAGGACATGTACATATACAACAAGCAATTACAACAGACATTACTCTTACAATGAATGAAGGAATTTAGTAAGTCTATACTATCAATTTGGAATACAAAAGGTATAGAACTTGTAAGGGCAAAGATGATTAGTATTCTTTCCTAATACTCCCCCTCAAGTTGGAGAGTGTATGTCTTGAACTCCCAACTTGTGAACCATTGGAACAAAAAAAATCTTTTCCCAAAGGTTTTGTCAAGATGTCTGCCAATTAATGTCCTCAACTAACAAACTTTGTAACCACAGAGCCATCAAGAATCTTGTCTCTAATATAGTGGCAATCCATTTTGATGTGTCTAGTGCACTCATGAAAGACCGGATTAGCTGCAATGTGTAAGGCAACCTTGTTTTCAAAATACAATACAGCAGGTCCATGATGAACAATCCCCAAGTTAATCAATAAATACCTAAGCCAAGTCAACTCACAACAAGCTTCTGTCATAGCACGGTTCTCAGCTTCAGCCGAAGAGAGAGACACTATTTTCTGATGTTTTGATCTCCAAGATATCAATGAGGGTCCAAGAAAAATACAATAACCAGTAGTGGACCTTCTAGTGAAAGGGCAACCTGCCCAATCTGAATCGTAATAAGCCCTCAATTTGAGATCAGTATTAGAAGAGGAAAACAAACCTTGACCAGGTGCACCTTTCAAATATCTAACAACATGAAGAGCAGCTTCCATGTGAAGTTTTCGAGGCTGATGCATCAATCTACTCAATAAATATATTGAATAAGTGATATCAAGCCTTGAAATTGTTAAGTAAATTAATAGCGACCTGGATCTTTAAGTAAATCACTCTTTTCTGTCAACTTCATTCCTCTCTCCATAGGTGTATCAATAGGGGCTTCCCACAATAACTCTGCATCCTTAATAATTTCCGACACATATTTATGCTGAGATAAAAATTCCATTCCTAGAAGCAGAAATCTGAATGCTTAGGAAGTACTTCAATTTACCAAGACCCTTAAGATGGAAACGATTATGCAAGAACTTCTTAATGACATCAATTCTGATAGGATCATTTTCGGTAATCAGGATATCATCAACATAAATCAAAAGGACAATAAAAGACGTGCCTTCTCGCCTGGTGAATAAAGAGTAATCTACTCTGGATTGTACATAACCAGCTGCTTGAATAGCCGCTAAAAACTTTGAGAACCATTGGTGAGAAGCTTGTTTCAGCCCGTAGAGGGATTTGTGGAGATGACAATACAGATGCTCCTCCCTCTGTCTCTAAAGCCCTGGTGGCAGAGATATGTATATCTCTTCGTAGAGATCCCTGTGAAGAAAGGCATTCTTCACGTCTAATTGATAAAGGGACCAGCAACGAGCATCAACCAAAGCGAGTAAACACCGGACATAAATTATCTTCGCAGTGGGAGAGAAGGTATCGTGTAAATCAACCCCTTCTAACTGAGTGAACCCTTTAGCAATGAGCCGAGCATTATATCTCTCAATTGAACCATCAGAATTATGCTTGATTTTATACACCCAACAACATCCTATTGGTTTCTTTCCAGTAGGGAGATTAGTGAGAGTCCATGTACCATTTTGGATGAGGGCCTCTAACTCGGATTTCATGGCAGCCTTCCATTAAGGATGTTCAATAGCTTCAGAATAGGATTGGGGTTTGACTACCTGACTGATTTGTGTTATGAAAGACCTGTGCTTGGGCATGTAACTATCATAAGAAACATAATTGCTTAGTGGGTAACGAGTGCCTTTACAAGGACTTGGAAACAAAGAAGCTTGATCGGGAGGAGGTTGCGTGGCAGTGGAGCAGACAAAATATTTGAGTCGAACCAACAGAGTGGTAGGGCGACTAGAGCGATGGAATGGCTCTAATGGTGCTGGGTCAGGTGCGAGGAGGGGCTGGGGTGCAAGTTCCAATGAGGGAGGTGCGTGGTCGGACTCGGGCAATGACAAGGGAACTAGTTCAGGCTCAGGCTCGGGCTCGGGCTGGGGTTGTGAGGTGAGTGGAAGAGGCGCGGTAAGTTAAGGGCGTTGGGAATATGTTCGAAGGGTAGGTGGCAATGGTTGTTTGAGGAAAGAGATGATGTGTCGGTAGTGGTGGTGGAGGGTGAGATGAGATGTGGTGAAATCGGAGGTGGAGTGTGATGGGTTGGAGAAGAAGATGTGTTTGAGACATAATCAATATCAAGATTGGTCAAAAGAGGCTTTGGGCCTGAGATGTGGGCTAAGGGAGGTGAAGGAAACTTTGGTTGATCAGAGGCATAGGAAAAATGTTTTCATGAAAAATTACATCTCGGTTGCTAAAGATTTTCTTGGTTGATAAATCAAACAATTTAGAAGATTTTTGACCGATGGGATAGCCATGAAAACATAAGGTTTAGCATAATAATCAAACTTATGAGAAGGGTGAATGTTAGTGGCATATACTAAGCATCAAAAAATCCAAAGATGAGAAAAAGAAGGAGATTTTGAGTAAAGGAGTTCAAATGGTGTTTTAAAAGAGATGACCAGGGAAGGTAAGCAGATAATGATATGAATAGCGGTAAGAGCACACTCTCCCCAAAATTGCGGAGGTAGTTGGGCTTGAAATTTGAGGAACCGACTACTTGGAGGATGTGGCGAGGCTTATGTTCCACAAACCCATTTTGTTGGAGCGTGTAAACACAAGAACGCTGGATAACGACATCATTTTCTTGAAGAAAAAAAATGAAGTGAGGTAAATTCTCCACCATTATCACTGCGAATAGTTTTAATGCGAGAATCAAATTGAGTGAGAGAATAGCTAAACAAAGCTTTTGAGAAGTGATTGTGTCTCGTGTTTTTGTCACATCAAAAATATCCATGTGAAACGTGTATAATCATCAACAATAGTTAGGAAGTAATGGACACCGGAAAGAGAAGAATGTCGATAATGACCCCAAATATCACAATGAATAATCTCAAAAGGTTTAGTAGAAGATATAGAACTAGTACCAAAGGGTAAATGACTCTGCTTGGCTAAAGGACATATGAGACAAGCATTATTGAATTGAACAAAAAAATTCAAAAAGTTCTTAGCAATAAAGCTCAAACGGGCAGAAGACACGTGGCCTAGACAACTATGTTAGAGATCAGTGGTGGATGAGGTGATGAGGTTTCAGGTTGGTTGCTTTGTGGATGAAGGTTTGGTCACTAATTTTTTCTTCACTAATGCCACCAAATAGTATGACCCGTCACGCAGCTTACCCAAACCAACCATCTTCTTCGTAGCCAGATCCTACAAAATACACCAATAAGGGAAGAATGTTACTGAGCAATTGAGGACTCTTGTCAAACGACTAACTGACATAAGATCAACTTTGGATGTAGGCACACATAGTATGTCACACAGGTAAGAGATAGAATTTAGAGGCAATATCCCTTTTGCGAAAATATTAGCTTTCTCTCCACTAGGTAATACCATAGGCGGTAACGAACAATTTTATTTTTGTGTAAAAATAATTCATACGATGAAGAGATATAATTTGTTGCTCCATTATCAATAATCCAATTACAGGAAGTGGACTAAGACAAACCTAGTTTAGTTACCACATTTTCTTTAGAATTAGAACCTGTGTTTTGATTTTGAAAAAGTGAAAGCAGTTGCTTGAACTGGGCTTCAAACATCGATACAGTAGACTTACCCTCATCAAAGTGTGGCATATTAGAGACTTGATTGGCTGCAGAAGAAAACTTATTTGGGCCTGAATACATTTTGGCTTTAGAATGGCCCGGTGGATAGCCATGTAGCTGCCAGCAACTTTGGACCCAGTGGCCCAAAGGGTTTTTTCTAATCTTCTCACAATGAGAGCAGCGAGGGCGTCCTCCTCGCCCAGAACCAAATCAACGTTGATCTCGTCATCCACCATTGGATTTTTCTGGTGATTTATTTGAGGATCGATCAGCTCTCCCTATTCTTACATGAGCTAGATCATTAGAACCTATTGTTGAAGTCAACATGTTGCTGTCATTAGTGCGTACGGCCATGGCAACACTGCTGGAAATGTTTGTGCTTTGCGTCGAGCTTAAGTGACACTGTTTTTCTTCTTGTGAGATGGAAGAATAGGCTTGGCGGACAGAGGGAAGTGGCTTCATCAAGAGGATTTGACCACGAATTTCATTGTAAGATTCATTCAATCCCATCAAAAATTGCATTAATTTCTATTAATCTTATTGTGTTTCATTGGAATACGAGTCCAATTCATCTCGTTGGCTTTTCAATTTAGTTTAATCAGTAGAGACTAAGAGTTGTTCTTGCTAGAGAGAAGCAATATCACGTTGTATCTTGAAAATGCGTGCTGCGTTGCGTTGACAGAATTGTTCACTGAGATCTTCCCAAACTTCTTGGACAGTAGGGTAGTAATTCACACTATCAGCGATATCTGATTCACATGAGTTAATCATCCAAGAATGGACCATGTTATTGTATCGAGACCAAGTTGGATAGTCTTCAGGGTTAGTCTCTTCTGAAGGAGCTATGATGGAGCCATTGATGAATCCGAGCTTATTCTTGGAGTTTAAAGCTTGAACCATAGATCTTCTCCATCCTGAATAATTATCTCTGTTTAGGAGTTTAGAGACTAGGACCATTCCGGGATAATCTGAATGATGAGTGAAGAAGGGATTACAGACATCTATCTTAGAGGAATCGCCATAAGTCTCTATCTTCTTGCCAAGATCTTCACTACCAGCCATGATGATTTGAGAAAAAGAGAAGGGCTACATAAAAGATTGTGGCGTTGCAATAAGTCAGGAACTAGTCCTGCTCTAATACCATGAGAAAATTAACAAGAGATATTTGCTAGAATATTTTTCATTGAGATTTAGGACATTTACATATACAACAAGCAATTACAACAGATATTACTCCTACAATGAATGAAGGAATTTAGTAAGTCTATACTATCTGTTAGGAATACAAAAGGTATAGAACTTGTTAGGGCAGAGATGATTAGTATTCTTTCCTAATACTAATAAAGATGACTGAGGGATGATTATGCCGTATCAACATATTTAGAGCCTCCACTGCGGGGTCATTGCCAGCTCCATGAAGAACGACGATTCCGAGCATGTCAAGCCTTAGAAGAACCCTATGGACGGCAGCTCCTTCTTTTTAGAAAAACGCCTTTAGAATTTTTTGATCCAGGTTATATTATCAGTTTATTATGTACTTACATTAGTAATTAGACTAAGTACCAACGTACTTAATTTACCTATCATTTTGTCTTTGAAAATATGTAATTATTTTGCTAGATCCTACAATAACCTACTACTATGACTTGATCGTATTTTTCAGATACTTTAGCAACTGTTATTACATAGACAAGCATGTTAAAATCTACAAAACATATGCCTATGGTCGTCTCAACTCTCAAGCAATTGTTTATTTGAATATATTTTTGTTAAGTGATTTATTAGCATCAATAAAAACTTTATTGCTTTCTTAATTGTGAGAATCTAATTAATTTAAATCGATTTTGTATCAAAGTCTTATGGCATTTGTATAAATAGTTGAAAAGAAAGGGTTAGAAAGGTATCTAAAATATCATACGTAATTAATTGCTGGACTAAATTTGGTAGTCAAAATGTTGATGGATTAAAAATTGTAAAATAAAAGTGGGAAGGAGTTTTATCTACATGACCAAAAAAAGGGTGCGTCTATTTACCCCGTCCATTTTAATATTTACACCTCCTCTTATTTTTTTCTCAACTAAATTTTCCAACCTATCCTTACTCTTCAAAAAAGAAATTCATTAAAACGTATTGTAGTCCTCACCTCCTAAACCTCCACAGTCAATTTTTTTTTCTCGAGGAAATATGAATTTATAATCAACTCTTTGAACTCTCATTTGCAAACCTCCTAAACTCTAAAGTCTAGTTGTGTTCACGTTCGATTCCGTCTATTTGATATTACAACAATTAAGCTGGTAAGATGTGTTTATGAAAAACACAAAATTTTGATTAATTTACTCACTAGTGTGATGATGAGTTTTTCTTAATCCTATTTGGATTAGAGAAGGAAGAATAGAGATAGATGGATGGGCGATAAAAGCATGGTCACATATTATTAAAAACAAATCTCAAAAGATTCATCATTGCTTTTAAATCAATCTGAGATGCTTAATCAAATCATATGAATTTATGAATTCCTTGAAAACATAATCATTCACAACATAAGGGAAGGGAAATAGCCAATCTCTTGTTTATGTGACTACCCAGAAATAGAATTTTTGCTAAAATTGGATTTAAAAGCTTACAAAAATTGAAGGAGGTGTAAATATTTAATTGGGAGGTTTGAATAAACACAAAAAAAAAATCTGAATCGAATTGAATAAATGCAGTTTCTCTTTTAAAAAAAGGCAAAAATCAAATCCAATAAAAAATATTTCTGTTTAGTGAAAAATCGAACCGTTGGGTCAAACATACTTGTGGATAGATAGATGTGGCATCAAGTGAGCTCATGGTGTACCATCGATTAATTTTGACCATTGTCCTTGCTTTATACTGTCAAACATCACGTTATCATTTTTTTTTTGCGATTGAGTTAGAAAGTTATCATTGACGTGCTGTACGTTTTACTTCCTAGTAACTTATTTATTACGTGATGTTTTACTTTCTAGTTACTTAAATTTTCATTTACTTTTTTTAAATATTTTTATAAGTCGATAAAATCTATTAAATAAAATTAAGTACAGACATATTCAATAACCTTCTTTAAAAAAGACACGGTGTGATAGTAGAATCTACATAAAGAAAAGAACAAGAAGTACTTAGATCCTGATAATTATAGTCAAAAGTTAGAAGCCGGATATCTTCATTCATTAGATAAGTCTTTTCATGACTTGGGTCGTGCATCACATAATTAATGACGTAAGAATAGTCGTATTATACATGATAGCTGGTCATTCACTAACAATCCCAAGTCCCGACTTACTTCATCGATTGTCATTCTCACATCGTGTGCCGTAAGATTAACACATCAGACACGGCAGAGAAGCCTTGCAACGAATGCATATTTTAAAACATGCCTAAACTGATTCCTGAGAGTAGTATCAAAATCAATCGAACCGACATAGACGGAGTCTCCCAGTCCCATACTTGAAACCAATTCTCGCCAAGGATTCCATATCACAAAGACCTATCCAATATCCACAATACAAATTGTCCATCCCAAGCCCAAGCCCAAGGTGAGGCCCACGAAGTTCCATGCACCAGAAAAGAAACCCGCCTGCTAATCTCTAGCTGCCATGTGCCGTCATCGTCCAAACCTGCCATCACCTCACCGGGAAGAACCACTCTGTCTTCCGTCGCTCGACTCCAACCGGTCACTGGCGAGCAGCACCTAGGGCTCCAAGGCGAAGACCAGCCATCTTGTCCGCCTTGAGCCTTGCTTGCCGCGACAAACGTCTAGATCTTGCCTGAAGCCTTATGCAATAAGGTCGACACCCCCTTCTCGCCTCCTGATCCAAATCATCTTGCCACTGCCCATACTGTCGGCGTACCACCGATGCCTTCTCTAACTCTTTGACACACTCACCATTCGACACCCAAACCTTCTCCGAGACAAGCCAACACAGTTGCAACGATAACCTAGGCCTCGCAACTCTAGGATCAGTTGCACAAAATTATCACACTTTTTCATTTACTTGAATCGAAGAAAGATTATGTTTTATTTTTGTGCTAGAGAACTAAAACATTATAACATAGAAAGGCCCATTAGGCAGCCGTTCCTTGAGATGTCATAAAGATGAACACAAGAAACAGTATAAGGGAGAGACTGGTTCTAGATTCTAGTGTTGACAAATGAGTGGTCAATGTTAACAAGTCGATTTGTTACAAAGATTGCTTCTCTAAGAGCATAGAAGAGAAATGCTCAAAATCATTAGCAAGACATTAGTATATGGCGGATTTTAGGTTTGGCTCTAATTAGCTTACAAAAAAATTCATGTTTAATCATTGTCAACTTCTGGCTATTTTAGCAAACATCAAGCGAAAAAGTGAGCTTGAACAAAAGCTTGGGAAGACTATATATTCTACATAGACCAAGGGAAAGGACAATAAAATTGAAACAATTAAAAACAAACGAGGTTAAAATCATCTTCAATGATACTCCATATATTTTCAATCGATTTGTTGAAAATATATCTAAAGCTAGACTTTTAGGAAGCAAAATAATTTGTGCTCTAATCATGTTAGAAATATAGGGAGTATGAACTCCTATTTATGGTAAAGTAAAAGGAAAAACAAACACGAAAAATGAGTTTAATCAATGCACTAAGAGCTATAGGAGCTCATTTCTCTCTTCTCAAATTTATGAGCTCCTAAGGGTTTGCCTATTCTAGGAGTCTAATAGAGAGCATGAATTGGGATGTGAACTTTTATAGTCTATCCATGAGAAATAACATGCACCACAATTGACGAAGTGGGTCAACTCAAGCCATAAGAGTACGTACCACTATCTAATAAATAGTCTATTAAGTTTTGGGTTCGAGTGATGACAAGTGGGTATGTATGAAGTCCTTTGATCATTTCACTACCTATGGTCAAATATCTTTTCACTATTTAACTTTTTGCATTTGACCATTATATTATCTGACTTTTCGATTTTAAAATAACATATAAACTGAAAGAAGGTCAAAAGTGATGAGAAATGTTGAGCTCAGTTAGCGGAATGATTAAAATCGAAAATCAGGAAGTAAAGTGAAGTTGATGACAAACCAAAGGTAGTGAAATGATCAACGATCAGATAATGAAATGATGTTCATGGAAACCACAAGTGGGTGAACTAAAATTTTGTCTTTAAAGAAAACGAAAAAAGACAAAAAAAATGCTTAAAAAAATAAACATGCACCACGATTGAGTGTATGGACTAGCAAGATATATAGAAAGAGAAAAGAATAAAAGAGATTGGACCAATCGTGGTGCATGTTTATATTGCTAGTCAATATGAAACGAAATACAGAAAGAGCAAAGGATAAAAGAGATTGGATAGGGCAGACTAGCAGAGTAAGAAATCAAATATAGAGTTGATGGTAAGAGATTGAGGATAATTCTGGAATGCACCATAAGGCTATTCACCATAGTCTAATTTCAAGAGTGACATGTGTCACCATCTGAATGGTTACTTTTGTCATGTTATTTCAATGTTGACTGAGTTTAAGATAAGGTCAATATAGGTGATTTCTCACTATATTTGTCTTTTTCACTTTGCCAACGAACACTCAGATTGTCCGATCAGACCTTCATCCTTTATTCTCTTCTCTCCTTCACATCCACCCATTTCAATGATTTGAATCACATAGTAATCATCAGTAAAACCCAAGAGTTTGATCTCAAACCTGTTGAAAATATTGCTCAATTACTGTTTGCATCATAATTAACCATAATTATTGTCGAGATCGAGCGAGAGTCGAACTGGGAGGTCGTGGCAAGGGAGGCCTTTGATCTCGTCAACACTTCTGGGTCTCGTGGTTCACAATCCAGATAAAGTTTTTTCCTTTTCAAATTGGGTCTCTTTTGTTCTTGTCAAAGTTTTGAGCTTTATCGTTTTAAATCCATACAATCTTATTGGGTTTTATACTATTGAATTGGGTTTATGAAATATTAGGTGTTTGATGATTGAGAGTAGTCCTTATGTCTCAACCTCAATTGAGTTTTATGTTTCGAATTTTGTGAAAAATTAGAAACTTTGAGTGTTTTGTTAGAGTTGGATAATGAAATGTATGGTGTATTCATTGAGCTTTGACTATGTTTACCTCTGCAGAGTCTCGAAAATGGTGACAGAAGGAGAAATGAGCACTACAAGAAAACAACACTTAGACCACGGAAACGTAATTGTTCCGTGGTCCAGGTGACACTTGGACGACGGAGACTTTTCCGTCGTCCAAGTACCACCTGGACGACGGAGAATACCATCTCCGTCGTCCAGGTGATCACCTGGAGGATGGAGAAGACTCCGAGGTCCAGGTGATCACCTGGACGACGGAGAATACCGTCTCCGTCGTCCAGGTTATCACCTGGACCTCGGAGTCTTCTCCGTCCTCCAGGTGATCACCTGGACAACGGAACGACACGCCGTGGTCCGAGTAATTAACTTCCACTTAGACGACGTACCGACACCTCCGTCGTCTAAGTGAAGCATTATATATAAGCCCTATGCCAATTCAAACTCTCTTCGATTCATTCCATCTGATCCTCGATCTCTTCATTCCATTCAAAGAAGAATTGAAGGAGAAGGGAGAAGGAGAGGCCAGAGAAGGAGAAGGGAGAAGGCCGAGGGAATGATCAGGATAAGGGATCTCCGCTGACTAGCTAGCTAGCTTAATTAACAGATATCGAGAAGGCCAGCAGGTACGCACGCAATTAAAATTTGCTTAATTAATATATATATATATATATATTTAGTGAAAACGTACGTACATACATGCATGGATGTTAGTTATATATACAGATTAAATTACCTACGTACGTAATTGATGGATCGATGTAGATCGAGTACGTATAATTAAGCATAAATTAATGGACTAATATATATGTAATATATAATTAATTAATTATAATATTTTGTAGCAGTATGGACAAGAGTTGGATGAAGTTGAAGAATAGATGTGATGTCCGGTATATGGATGGAATTAGCGAATTTGTGAATTTTGCGATAGAACATGGTCAGGGAAATAAACGTTTCAGGTGTCCGTGTCAGAAATGTCTTAATTGTCAGTATGCGGAGGTTAATGTTATGGTGCAACACCTGTACGAAAATGGTATGATGTGGAGTTACACTACATGGAGCGAGCATGGTGAAGCAATAGAGTTCAGCGCAGCAGACTTCAGCTCAGGGTACAGTTACCATGGTGCCTCATCCAGCGGCAGTGGTGCCGGACCCCCAGCTTGCAACCCAACTGCAGATTTGGTCCATGATGCGTTTCTGGGATGTAGTCATGGTGGACACCAACACCAAGATGGAGGTTACAGTACCACTAATGAGCATGATGGCACATTCCCCGCAGCTAGCTTGGCCACTGACACCAGTGAGATGGAAAAGTACAACCGGATGCTACTTGAAGCGCAGACCCCGGTGTTCCCTGGATGTCGAGAGAATGTGTTGCAATATGTGATGGAGCAAATGAAGATAAAAGTGAAGCACAAAATGTCAGTGAGTACTTTTGACGAAATTCAGGAGCAAATATGTAAGTTGCTTCCTGATGATCACAATCTTCCTAAATCTCATTATAAGGTTAGAAATATCTTGAGCAGCCTCGGCCTAAAGTACAGGATAATTGACGTATGTCCGAATGATTGTGTGCTATTTTACAAAGAGTATAAAGATTTGGACTATTGTCCCGTATGTGGCCAGTGCATATTCCAGTTGAATAGGAAGAGTTCGAAAAAGAGAATTCCTGTGAAAGTTCGATATTTTCCCTTGATTCCCAGATTGCAGCGCCTGTACATGTCTCTACACACAGCAGAGGCGATGCGATGGTACCACTACACCAAAACTGTCGATAGACAACACCATTACAACAACAGATGAGTTATTATCTATTGTGTGAATAGGAAATCGAGAAAAATTTGATAAAGACAACATATAGTTCTGCCTACTGCTGTCTAAAGACCTATGCAACTTCATAATTTTGATATCGAAAATAGCTCCACCTGGGGACATTATACAAAAACAGAAATTATTTTTTTCTGTTGTTTATATTTTGATATTTTTGCTTCAAACAACAGTAAAATAGGACTGTTGTGTGATAAAATTGTCTAATAATAATCACACAATAGATTTCCATGTAATGTTGTGTGATAAATTGTTTACAAATTTGTTCATAATAGTAAAACAACATATTTTTAGATGTCTGTTGTGTGTTGACTGATTTTATATTAGGGTTTGACACTTGAAAAAATATTTGAGTTTCCCCCCAATGTTGGCATGAATCACACAACAGAAAGGATGGTATCTGTTGTTAGTCAGTTAGTAATGATATTGGCGGGAAACTTTCCTTTTCTCCCTCCAACAAGTGAGGTTAGTAGCGGGAAGTTTTATGTCATTCCCTCCAAAATGAAGTGAGCTAGGTTTGTGGATTATGAAGGAAAAAAAAATTGACTTTGCAAAGAAAAAGGAATTGACTGAAAAAAGTGGCTCTAGGGATCAGTCGAACTAAAGACCCGACTGATCTGCTCCATGAACCCACGCTCTTTCTTGGTCGCTTCCTCCAAACCCTCACCTCACTCGCACACACTTGCTCGCTGTCTTCGTTCTTCGTCGTCTTTGATTTCTAGGGTTTCGAGTTTCGCCTTTCCCCTCTTCTGCAATTCAATTCAGACCTTCGCGAATTAATTAATTTGCCTATGGACTTTGAATCGTGGAGCAATCTGTTCTCGTCCTCCAACGCCAGGCGGTACCAAACTCGATCCGGTTTGTGCTTTTTAACCTAACTTGTCTTTTACTCTAGTTTTGATTGCTGGATGCAGATCTGTTCGCGCACGAGGAAATAGATGAAGGCCGAGGTTTTGTGTCCCTTTTACGCCGAGGATTTCGATGTTCTTGGGCGAGATTTCCCGATCAGGAATGAGCGGAGCTACGCTTTGCGCACTGCTGAGTGATTTGGGTTACGAAGGCGCCGATTCATTGGACCCTGACAGCTTCAAATGGCCGTTTCAATACGACGACGAACGACATATTCTCAACTGGGTCTGCTCCAGTCTCCGCCCTTCAAATGTTCTATCCCTCACTGAGCTCTCTCGGTAAATTCTCTCTTTTATATCAGTATGTAAGTATGAGGATGATGCTGAAGATATGTTGGATGTGGTTGGGTTTAGATTCATTAGAACAAGAGAAGAGCTCACCCATATATGTCTTTGCTCAGTTAATTCTAATCCTAATGTGAATGCAACCCCAATATCAACCTATTCTATTCTTCTGCTTGCTTACCTAGGAAACGCATACATGATACTGCGAATAAACAATGGAGGGAGTGATTATGGCAGTTGGGAAGCTGGAAGCTATATAGCACTCTCATTCGGTAAGTTAACTACTGCTCGATTAGTGCCTTTGGTACTTTTTCAAACGAAGGTTTTACTTATTGGATAACTAGTTGATGGGGAATTTAGGCAAAGACTAACTTTGGGTAGCATGGATTATTGGTTTGATTAATGCTAGTGTTGATTTGTTGGATTTTGAATTATTAACAGATTCTGATTAGTATCGATATCAATATTGGATTTAGTTTGGGAATGTTAAGCAGGTTTTGGTCGAGTTCTTTGCGGCGTGGTGTGGACATTGTTGAGCTCTGACTTGGTGTGGCCATTGTATAAGCACAAGTACCTTTTCATGCTTACTCTTGCTATGACCAAGTTTGAATCGAACTCCAAAGTCTAGTATTAGGTTGACAACGTAGCTCTGGCATTATTAGTCACTGGATTGTTGGTTTGCCTTATGCAATCCAACATTCTTGATGAAATAGTTGCATGTGGTTGATTTCAATCCTGTCAATATGATAACCGAGTTGGCTTTGTTAAGTTCTTACAGGGTCCTCATCTTACAATTTTCAGAATAATATAGAACGAAGGATATGAAGGCTTGAGTGCTCCAGATTTCAACCTAACATGAATGCTGATTCTGACATGGAAATGGAAGGTTAGTATATTTGTTTTTTTTTCTCCATCTTTAAGTCTGTCATATATTTTGTATTCTAGGGAGAGGCTCTAGAAGGCTAGATGAACTCTGAATAGGAGAAGGAGATTAACGAATAGGTCGAAGGGGAGAAAAAAAAGTTACGAGATTCCTTGGTCCTTGGCATAATGTTTTGCAGGCATTATGTTTCTGAGCTGGAACAGAAGCTATCAGAACAAGCAAAGATACTCTTAAGTCTGCAACAAAAGGTCGATGATTTGGCATCAAAGGTTTGCTTTTTGTCTTTACATAGACCTTCATGCTTTGAAAGTAACAGAAAATATCCTTAATTTTGGTGGTAGTCATGGTTCTTGATCACTAAGATTGCTGCTGTAAATAAGTTTTATTTATTTATTTACTTATCTGACTTTTGAGGCTACGTGCTTCATGTTGACTTTCATAGTCTTCTGAGAATTAGTGTGAATAGTGATGGACGATGCTCTTAGTCTAGTTGAGCAATAAAGAAATTATTCTTAAATTTTCAAGTTTCAACTATTACTTAAACAGTTGCTTTTACCTTGAACAATTTGCCGAAGTCATTTGATAGTAACAGTGTTAAGTCTTGTTACATTGCAGCTTTCATGGGTGAATCTCTCCAGAAATCTGTTACTTGCATATCAAAGCCTTTGTGTGGTTTATGGGGACCTCAATACTTCTCCTCTTTATGTTTATACGAACACATTTGTGGGGAGTTGGAGAATCATAACAATGAGGAAGCCATATTTGGTGCATTTTCCTTAATTTTCTGGACACTTACGTTGCTGCCCATGCTCAAGTATGTCTTTATCCTATTGAGTGCTGACGATAATGGTGAAGGTGCGGTGACGCTTTTTTCAAGTTTAATCAAACTTTTGTGTGGAATCTTGTGTGTTTTGCATTGAGTCTCAGTTGGTCGTTGTATTTTCTAATTGGTTTCAGGTGGGACATTTGCTCTTTACTCGCTGTTTTGCTGCCATGCAAAGCTTAGTTTACTTCCCAACCAACAAGCTGCTGATGAGGAACTCTCAGCTTACAAGTATGGTCCCTCATCACAAGTTGTAGCTTCTTCTTCCCCTTTAAAGAGATTTTTGGAGAAGCATAAACGCTTATGAACAACCCTACTAGTTGTGGTTCTATTAGGCGCCTCCATGGTCATACGAGATGGTGTGCTCACTCCAGCAATGTCAGGTATAGTACTTGGTTGCTGTTGTCAAACAGATATTAGTCACAAGTTAATCAATATGTTGTTTTCTGCTGTCGTCAAACAGATATTAGTCACAAGTTAATCAATATGTTGTTTTCATTTCTAGCATAAGTACGTTCATAAGCTTGCATTGGTGCCAATATGTTTTCCTGGTCAAACAAAGATAAATTCATTTCTTTGCTAATTTTCATGATTACTGGATTACAAAGTTAAATCGTTGGGACTTTCTTTTCCACTTGCAGTTTTGGCATCGGTATCAGGGTTACAAGTTACGGAAGAGAAATTAACAGATGGTAAGCATTCCTTGTTGCTGTTGTTTGGTTGCTGTTGTAGATATACAAGAATATATCTTGAGCAAAGCTTCAGGATCAGTTATGGTTTCGGAGTTTAGACCTGCAGCCAATGTGGATTATCTACAGGTGTGTAATTGTTCTCATTTTGGTACCTTGCCTTTTGTTTTTAAAATATTTACTTGTATTTTTCCTCCCTGTGTTCTCTGGGAACAAGTCCATTTGGTTTTAACTTAATTAATGGTTGATCACTTGGGGGATGTTTAAGACACAAGTTGAGCACCTTCTCCTTATCGCTCCGGAGGGACACAGGTATTATAGATTTTGATTAGTTAATTGACTTAGTACTTTATATGTTGATCAAGTTGTTTAAGTGGATTGACCATGTCTGGTACACTGAGACTCTGTATGTGTTGATTAGGGAGGAATATCAATGACATTGATGCTGTCCGGATTCAATGGGCAAATCATCTTGTCAAGATTCGGGATTCAAAGTAGCTAGCGTGCCCCTTTCGATTTAGGCAGTAAAACTAACATCATGCACATCTTTTTTGTAAATAACTATGCTTGATCGATAAGTTCATGTAGCATTTTGATTTTGTCGATCATGTGAATGTGTAGAGCAATAGAGTAGTTCACTGTACATGAGGCTGTGGACTTTGGGTAATGCTGTACATGAATGACATAGTGAAGGACAAGAATTTGGGATTTGCAACCAAGGTAAGATTAGCAGCTAAACTTTGATTGATGTCATGCTATGATTTGTAGTGTAAGTTGTGTTATGCATTATGAAGGGAACTGTGATCTTTAATATATAGAACTGAGCTGGTCATGTGAATCTGTTTCTCAACTGTGAAATGTGTTGGCATGAGAGTATACGATAGACTAGCTGTAGACTAGCATTATTCTGGTCCTAATTCTGTTATCAAGCTATGCTACGTGTATGGTTACGATTAGGTAGTCATGATCCAATGAATGGTTACGATATGTTGTCAGCTGATGTGTTTAACTCTATATATAGAGCTGTACCTTTTATATCAGATATATGGAAAAAGTGAGATAGATTTGTGAAATTGAGATATATTAGATTGGGCATTGAAGGTGAAATTGAGATTTTGCAGGTGAAAACTATGAAATAAAGTAAGGGATGGGTGAGAACTGAGTTCTGCTGTCTAGTTGCTTGATTGAGTCTCAATATTTCATTGATTTTTCATTTTTGCCTTTGTTTGGTGAATTTGGTCATCTGGGCTTGCTTCTTAATGTTTAGGATGGTAGCTTCATCTATTGTTGTTTTTTAATTTTCTGGGTTCTAACTCATTGATCAAGCTCTCTGTTGGAAGAGTGGAGAAGTCTTGATTTGTATATATCACTTACAGCTATGACCTTAATTTGTATATATCACTTACACTTGTTGAGTTACTGTTGGGTAATTGTTTGTATCTACACTTGTGTTTCCAGTGGGAGGTGAGAAAGGGCAGAAAACAGCAAGTGTACACAGCAACTGAAATTGATGCTGTCCGGAATGAATGGGCAAATTATGTCAGCAGCATTCAGTTTGTAAAGTAGTTGGCGCGCCCCTATCGAATTAGGTGGTAATACTAAGATCATGCACCTCTTTTGTGAACAATTATGCTTGATCTATAAGTTTGTGTATCGCGCATTTTTCTTTTGTAGATCATGTGAATGTGTATGTAAAGCACTAACTCGCACACTTCACTATGAAGCTAGCTAGCTGTATATGTATGTTGCTAGTGCAATGCAGGTGATCATGTACTGTTGCAGCTGTACATTTTGGCACCAACAGTGATCATGTACTGTTGGTGCTAGATAACTATTGCATGTATATATGTTTATTTTGGAACAAATGCTCATGCACATTAGGAATGACCTGAATTTCTAGTCTATTGTTGTTCCAATTTTCAGACAACAAAATGTTCACAAAAACAGCAGTTCAACCATCTCTCTCACAACAGAAATTTCACATTTTCTGTAGTTTCAACAACTTTACAACAACAGAAATTCCACATTTTCTGTTGTTTCAATAACTTTACAACAACAGAAATTCCACATTTTCTGTTGTTTCAATACCTTTACAACAACAGAAATTCCACATTTTCTGTTGTTTAAATAGCTTTCCTACAACAGACAATATAAATAACTGTTGTTGCAATACATATCCAACTTCAGAAAATAAAATGAATATGCTAGTTGAAGATAACTACAACAACAGTATTTAAAATATATGTTGTTATTCATGTTGCTCATTGATCAACTCTAACTTCAGACATTATAAATATTTGTTGTTGGAATAGACTTGAACCAACATATATGGCCCAAAAATGCTTAATTTTTTGGCTACTGACAGACAACAGACATTATAATTCGACGTTGTTGAAACTAGCTTCTAACAACAGAAAAAATTTGTTGTGTGAGGAGGTATCCAACGGCAACTCAATAGACAACAGAAATTTACATGTTAGACAACAAAACTGTTCTGTTGTCTATCGACCCTTTTGGTGTAGTGTACGCAGAAAAGCGAATAGATGACGATGTCCTGCGACACGCCGCGGATGGGGAGGGTTTCAAACATTTCGACAGAGAATTTGGAGACTTTGCTTCAGAGGTTAGAAATGTTAGACTCGGCCTATCTACAGACGGATTCAATCCTTAGGGAAGTAATAGCTCCACCGTCAGCACTTGGCCAGTTATTCTGATGCCGTACAACTTGCCTCCGTGGATGTGCATGAACAAGGAATTTAATTTCCTTACCGTACTAATTCCAGGTCCTAAATCTCCATCAAAGTGCTTAGATGTCTACCTCAGACCTTTGATCGACGAGCTGAATGTGGACGATCAGCTGAAAATGGACTCCCAACTTATGACAAATTCACTGACACGATGTTCATGATGAGGGCTGCCGTAATGTGGATGATCAGCGATTTTCTAGCTTATGGGATGTTGGCAGCCTGCAGGACAAAAGGATATAATGGATGTCCTATATGTTTGGACGACGTGAACTCTAGTTGGCACGCGGGGAAGGGGTGTTACTTGGGTCACCGTAGATGGCTTCCTCACGACCACCCGTGGCGACAGGATGCAGCTCATTTCGACGGGACGGTAGAGAACAATCATAAACCCCGTAGTTGGTCGGGCGAAGAGATTTTAGAGAGGTTGAGCTATTTCGACTTTGGTGTGTTGACCAATGACGCGGATGTAAAGAAATGCAATCCAATTCCTCCACATGATCTGAGTTATTGGGATCACAAGAGTATATTCTTTGAACTCCCTTACTGGTCGAAGTTGAAGCTGAGGAACAACATGGACGCGATGCACATAGAAAAGAATGTGTGCGACAACGTGGTGGGAACAATTCTTGGTATTAAGTTCAAGACTAAAGATACTCCTAAAGCGCGCAAAGATTTGGAATCAATGAATCTACGTCGTCCCTTGTGGTTGAGGAGGGATAGGAAAGGAGTGTACAACAAGATGCCAGATGCACCTTACACAGTGAAGCCGACGCTTAGACGTTCTGTATTTCACTGGTTTAAGGGCGTTCGTTATTCGGCTACGTATGCAGCTACTATAACTGGAGCAGTGGACGAGGTGCAACACAAGTTTGTTGGTCTAAAGAAACATGACTATCACGTTATGCTGCAACGTCTGATTCCAGTGGTAATTCGACCATACTTGCCTCGGGACGTCGTAGAACCAATAGTGGCATTGTGCAGGTGGTGGCAGAGGTTATGCGCCAGAGAATTAAAGAAGTCAGATGTGGTGGAATTGCAACAACAAATTGTGCACATCATTTGCAAACTAGAGAGGATTTTTCCCCCTGTTTTCTTTGACATCATGATTCACCTAATGATCTACCTGCCCGAGCAGGTGCTCATTTCTGGTCCGGTCCAGTACACTTGGATGTATCCTCAAGAAAGGTACGTACAACTAATTAATTATACAGGTTTTTCGATTCATAATTTGTTCCACTGGAGATTACTAGCTAGCTATATGTACTTATTCTTATTGTACGTTTGATTTTGTAGACAGCTTGGACAGTATAAGTCATTCATCAAAAACAGGTCGGCCCCGGATGACTCCATAGCAGAGACATACCTAATGCATGAGTATGTTACTTACTGCAACATGTACCTCAAAGATCCACCACCTCCCACTGCCTCCGATCGCAGTGCCCGCATCAATCTTTCTGTCGTCACCAATGTCGTCCGACCGTTTAGAGGAGTATTAAAGGAATCATTAACACGGGAAGAACTTATTGAGGCACATTGGGTAGTGTTGCGAGACTGTGACGAAGTTGAGCCGTACATGATGTCATACAGGGAGAGGCTTCAGGCGTTAAATCAAAACAAGAGTTCGGCGTGGACTGAGAAAATGGTTAAGAAGAAGTTTCCCGATTATTTCTTCCAATGGTTACGTACGTACGTCTCAGTATTTAGTAATTTATATACATATCGATCATGTTTGTAGAAAGTAAACCCTTATATTTGCCCATTTTCGCAGATGATTGATCTGCAAAAATCTGAAAACCACGGGGGGTGGTGGTCATGGCCAAAGCACTTGCTAGCAGGGAAGCCGGTTAAACACTATATTTATCCCGGATGTTTTGTGAACGGTGTAAAGTTCCATTCATTGGCCCGAGACGAAGGAAGAAGAACACAAAACAGTGGGGTAGCGGTTGGGAAAGACAATGATCTATATTACGGGGCTATTGTATATGTGGTTCAGCTATGTTACGGGAATGATGTCAACATTTTCCTATTCAAGTGCAGATGGTTCAAGCGTACAAAGGAAGACCTGGGACTATTATCAGTCGATACAAACTCAAGCTGGAATGAGGATGAGCCTTTCGCTCTCGCCACCTTAGTTCGGCAGGTGTTCTATCTCGATGATCCGAAATCCGGTGAAGGGTGGAAAATAGTGAATCACATCTCTCATCGAGGAATATGGAATACAGAGACAATTGAAGGGACACCGGCGACGACTGAAGATGCTGCTGAACCAGAAAGAGACATTCCTGCGTATCAAGAGCCTAATATTTCTGTTAACGGTTACCCATGCCTGATGGTTGTACAGATCTAACTGCATATGAGATTATCGATGAGGTAGATGAAGAAGACGAGCAAGAAGAGGACGCGAACGAGGACTCAGGTTATTCGTCGGACGATGTTGAGTACGATGACGAGGATGAGCCGTCGTCTAACGGGGATGAGGACGATGACGATTATGACGAAGAGTACGGTCATATGACGAGGATTATTATTTGGTAATTAATTTATGTAATTATTGTAATATATGATCGATGCATCATCGATCAATAATTGCAGGTTGTCGCCTTTGGCTGTTTTGGCTATCTCCCTAAATCTTCGACCCTAAATCTAGCAAATCGGAACGATCGATCATTTTTTTAATTTTTTTTTCAATGAATATTTAATTGAACGGACACACAAATGACCCTGGACGACCTAAACCCTAAACCCTAAGGCCCTAACCCCTGAATTCAGGGTTTTTACACCTGGACGACGGATATGGTCATTATCCGTCGTCCAGGTACACACTAGGACGACGGAGATGGTAATTCTCCGTCGTAAAATTACACACTAGGACGACGGAGATGGTAATTTTCCGTAGTCCACGTTCACAAACCCTAAACCCTAAACAGTAAGGCCCTAACCCCTGAATTCAGGGTCTATACACCTGGACGACGGAGAACGTCATTCTCTGTCGTCCAGGTGTTCACCTGGACGACGGATAACTTCATATCCGTCGTTCAGGTGATTACCTGGACGACGGAAACTCTAATATCCATCGTCCAGGTGCAGATATCGTCATTTTTTCTAAGACAACGACCATCTAGACCTTATTCCAATGCATATTCTTTTCATCAAGACTTTAGAGTAAACAATTCTTGGTGTGTGAGCTTCGACTGTTCGAAAATCGGAGTTGCGAAATGCCTTGTGTCCACATTTCCGGTTTGTGAAATTATCGGTTTTGTGGTTGACTGTGCCAATCAAACCCTTCCCGAACTTATTATTTTATGGTCCTTTGAAGACAATTATATATTATGTTACGACGAACATATCCAACAGTTGTTTTGTCCAAATTCAATTTCGTTAATACTCTGTTGCAAATGAGCATCTACTCATGAACACTTAAGTCATAAGGATTAGTCGATACTTAACAACTTTCAAAACGAAAAATTATTCGTCGGTTCAAATTTAACTGTTCATATATATGATGCGTTCATCGATATTGGACGACTATTTCACGCGAATGACAGATCGCTAAATTCTTAGCAAATTAATTTTAATTTTTTTTAACGTAAATTGAACCTGGACGACGGAGAACGACCTTCTCCGTCGTCCAAGTCGAAAATCATGGCGGTTCGATTTACCGCCTCAATTTTCGGCGCCACTTGAATTTCAACTTAGACGACGGAAAATGAATTTCCGTCGTCTAAGTCCAAATTTATGGCGGGTGAAACGTCCCGCCCATTAATTACGCGCCGCTTCGAAAAATTTTAACCCTTCACTTAGACGACGGAAAACACTGTTTCCGTCGTCCAAGTTCACTTAGACGACGGAAACTAAGCCTTCGTCGTCTAAGTGAAAGCCTATATATAGGCAGTGGCTCATCTTCTTTTCCTCATCCCATACATTCTCCATCCTCTCCTCTCTCTCTCTCTCTCACTCCGGCGATCCTCCTCCGGCGACGCTCCGACGACCAACTTTCCGGCGTGGTTCCCCCTCTCCGACGACTCTACTCTTCCGATATTTCGGTGAAATTCCGACGAGGTAATAATTCGAAATTTTAACTCTTTAACAATTTTTTATTTAATTAATTATTTAATTTCTAAATACTTTTAATTTATTAGTTTCAAATAATAAATAGTTGTAATTATAATAATTATTTTGTTGTTATTATTATTATTTAGTAATCATTATTAGTTGTTAATTATTTGGTAATGAATAATTATTAGTTAAAATTAAATCATAGTAATAATAATAATTGTATGGTAGTACGTCTTCGATTTAAATTTAGTACATAGGCTTGGTTTATTAAGTCGCACTCTTTGGAATAGATGGCGCCTCTTTTCCTAGCTTATCTCCTTAACCCCTCGTGATGTGTGGATTTCATCACTGCACACCATAACCTAAGTGAAGTTATGGACACGAGGTTGAGGGCGGAGTTTGCGAAGGACTTGAGGGAGTGTAAATTTTCGAAAAATTGGCTGAATGTCGTACATGGTGTCTAGAAACGGGTTATGACTGGTGACAGAATTTGGACTAAGAAAGACTTTTGTCGAAATTAGTCCTGCCTCTCGTGTTATCTCTATCCCTAACTGGCCATGTTTTTCGATTTAACCAATGCTGATTAACTGAAAATTTACACTTTATCGCGCGGGTCGCACGTCCATTGAACGACCGAAAAAGCCAAGCTAGTGTACTCTATTTAAATCTTAACCGTACTTAATTAGCGTAAATTTTGCACTTGTAATTATTATGGTAAGTACGTATTTTAACAACGTACTCCTAGGTTGAAATGGCTCCATCCGGCAAGAAGAAAGCGCAACAGGAGGCAGAAGATGCCATGCTCTGAATGTTGGCGGACCAAGTCGGTTGGGAATTACCGGAGGGCAACGACGCCCTCAATCCGGACCCTTCATCTGGTCCATCCGTAGCGCCCTCTGGGGAAATTGCCGCTCCCCCATTCATCTCGAGCGGTGATGACATCGACCCCTTCCAATCTCCGACGCCCGGTACCCATTCAACGGGAAGTACTCAGGCGTCCTCGACCGCCGAATCAATCATGTACAGCGCCCGCCATAGGCAAAGGAGGGCCCCCACTGACCCGGAACCGAAAAAGACTCGGGGTCTCGTTAAAGGGGGCAAAGCGGAGCGTATTTGCAAGGCGACCGAGAAAAAGATCGACTTGCCCTACGACGAATTCACCGGTGGCCCTCCCACAGCTCAGCTAGCAAGTCTCTCGGCGCATAGCATCGGGTCAATCGTCCGTAGCCGAGTTCGAATCACTGCCCCTACTTGGAAGGAGGCGCCGGATCATGAGAAGGCGAAAGTCTTCAAAGATCTTTCGGTACGTAATACGTCCAATTTTAGTCATTATATAATATTGTTAATATTAGTTAAAATTTCATAATATATACGATTATAATTTTCTATTTATTTTTGATAGGAACAATTTGCAGTGGATCCGACACCGGCCATGTTGAGGCATATCAACCAAACCGCAAACTCCATCTACAAAGATTGGAAGTACAGGCTCCATCGGTACTTCCAAACTTACGGTCCCTCGCCTCCCCCCGTAGAGCTGCGTGAGGATAGAGAAGATGAGTGGGAGTAGTTGTGTAACCACTTTGTAGATGACTCCTTTAAGGTGTTAATTTACTTTTTTTATTTCAATTAAGATAATTGAATTATTTAAATTTTAGTTATTAATTTTTTAATGATTTAATTATGTTGTGTAACAGAAATTCTTCGGTGTCAACAAAGCCAACCGGGGGAAGAAGGAGAAACACCATACTACCGGCGCCAAGCAGTTCATTCAAATAGCCAAGGAGCACAAGGATAAGGGCTCCAAACACCCTTATCTTGATGCAAGCATAAGCGCGTACGTGACGCCTGGGCTCGATAATGAAGCGAGTCAATGCGGCGTAAGTGATATATATATATATATGTGCTTTTAATTATAGTAATTATTATTTAAATATTATTTCATTATAATAAATTAATTATTCTTTTGTAGGCAAGGGTGATAGAGCGTGCGCATGAAGAGTTGGCTAACACTCAGCTTGCGTTCCCAGATGTGCCGCCGGAAGACCTGCCTCCTCTATCCTTAGAGAGCCAAATTGCAATCACGGATGAGGTCTACGGTCGTAGAGCTGGCAAGGAGGTTAGGCATTTTGGGCCTAGGGTGGTACGAGATTTGTCGACGACCTCCGGCTCATCATCTACGGGAGGTTCGGGGCAGCGGAGAAGGAGTCAGGCTGCGGCCGTCGAAGCAGCCATTCAAGAGGCTCGACTGGCACGAGAGGAGAATGAGTCAATGCGGCAAAGACTTGACGAACAACAAGCACAAATAGCCCAACTCATCGCCCTCATGCAACAAAATCGAGAAGTATGTCAACCTCTTTCGAACCCACACCCCGACGACAACGACCCGGCTGGAGGCGGAGGACTCGGCGGCGCATCTGCTCCTCCAGTGTATTAGCTAGCTAGTTAATTATCGCGTTTCTTTATTTCCGAGTTCCGAACAATATTATATAATTTTTATGGGTTTTTAATTTGGATGTGTATGTACAAATTAATTAATTATTTAATACATTAATTAATATTAAAAATTTAGTTTATTTAATTAATTTGGACTATTTTTCATTATTTAAATTAAATTAATAATATTTATTTACAATTTAATTTTTTTTAAATTAAATAGGCACTTGGACGACGGAGATTATGTTCTCCGTCGTCCAGGTACCCAAACCCTAAACCCCAACTCCTAACCCCTAACCCCTAAACCCTAAACCCTGCCATTCTCCGTGGCCCAGGTGTTCACCTGGACGACGGAGAATTAGTTCTCCGTCGTCCAGGTGAACACCTGGGCCACGGAGAACTAATTCTCCGTCGTCCAGGTGCTTGGACGACAGCACTTGGAGCACGGATCTTGGACGACGGAGATTCCGTCGTCTAAGTACTTAGACGAAGGAAAACTGCATCTAGACGACGGAAATGGTCCGTGGTCTAGGTGCAGTTTTCTTGTAGTGGAGAGGATGCCGCGAGGGAGTTTATTGCATTTTGCGGTGGCGAGTTTACCGGTGACGACGAGTATATTGATGGACACATGTTTGGGTATGGTGGGCAAAGAGGGTTATCACAGACACTGATAAGCTCAGTGCAACTATTAAAAAGTTTAAAAAATCAGTGACAAAGATTACGACACGTGCCATGGAGACAAATTAGACTTTGAAGTGTTTAGACTTAGGGTGCATAACAACCTGATCCAAAGATTGGATACAATGAAAAAAGATCTAAGAAGGGAAGAGTAAGAAATGAGATGGAGAATACATGGGTTAAGCAAATTATTAAGTAATGACATATATTATAATTAATTACATCTTAAACATAGGGACAAAACTGAAAAATATTGTTCTTAACCTATAGTGCCATTAAGTCTACTTTAGTATATCTTTAGTTGGATGCTAATAATCGAGTTTAAAAAAATCTAATGTGATGTATTCTTTTTGGTTTCATGATTGCTTTGACTTTTTTTTTTGTCAAATTGATTATGTTTGTCATGGTAAACATATAATTATAAAAAGTTGTTTTAGTTAATTAAAAAAGAAAATAATTAAAATAATCCCTCAAGAATGACACGTTATACACTTTAATTTCTTATTTATGAAATATACAACTTTAGTTCCTCAAGTTTACAATCCAATTTTATTTTAGTCCCTCCATTTGAATGAACAGTTAAAATAAATTGTGTACCATACATGTGCTAGTTTTTGAGAAATATTTACGTAATTGTCATTATCTCAAGTTCAAATCCTAAGCTTCATTCCCCAACTTTCTATTTCTTCTCTTTGATTATCTCAATGTCCAAATAAGAGAATAGTCATTGCTTCAAAAAAAAGAATAGTCATAGAAGGCAATAAAAGGCAATATAATAGATACTAAATAGTAGGAGTAAGAGTGGAACGTACCTTGATTTAAAGAACAAAAACATAATGCATGCTAAATAGTAGGGTTGTTAATACCGAAACGAAAACCGAAAACCAAAAAAAAAAATCGAACCGAAAAAATTAAAATTGAACAAATACCGAACCGAAAAACAAAAAAACCGAATCGAATTAAAAAATTCGGTTCGGTTTCAGTTTTCTGTTCCAAAAAAGCCGAATCTAATTGTTTTGAACGGAATTGTTAAGGCTTCTAAACGACGTCCTTTTGAATGGAATACATGTCCCTCACTCGCCCTCAGTCTCTCACGGCCTCACTCGAAGTCTGCAACCTATTGAACCTAAATCCTAAATCGCGCAGCCAAGGGAGCCAACTAACCCTAACTCCATAGAGGCACAGACCACCGCCTCCTATCGAAACTCGAGAGAACGTTGGGTGACTTCACTGACTTGGGTCTGCCTCTCTATCGAGAGAAACCGCTGGAAGAAAAATAATCCACTATTTTGGTTCTGCTTCATCTCCTTCCGGGTACCAGCACAACTAGACAAAAGGACCTTCCTTTCTTCAATTCTCACCAAGCTCTCAGAGCTTGCCTGTCACCCAGATTCTGCAATTCCTAGTGTCACAGCCACACTTCAAGGTTGGATTTTTTGTTTTTTTCCTTTACCATTCTCTCCGTTTTGTTTTTGTACTGTGGGATCACTGGGATGTGATTTAAATCATTTACTGTTTATGTTTGGTTGTGATAAAAAGATGGATTCATTTTTGCATAACCCATGAACTTGGCAATAGCATGAGCTCATTACTGTTATAAGTCATTTACTGTTGTTGTTGAAAGTGTCACGCTTGAAATTTGTGTAAATACATTATTGAATTGAAGTTTCGATACTCTTGTTTCGGAGTAGATTGCTTAATATGATGAGTGACGGAATTGGCTAGCTCATAAGATCCTGGTTGATGTACTAAGTAAAGCTTTGTTCTTGTTTTGTTGTTGAATGTGTCATGCTATAGAGAGTGTAAATACATTGTTGCAGTTTCGATACTCTTGTTCGGAGTAGATTGCTTAAAGATGATAAGTGAGGGAATTGGCTAGCTCAGGATTTACTCATCATAAGATCTTGGTTGATGTACTAAGTAAAGCTTTATTCTTGTTTTGTTACCCTGATGATTAAGACATTTAAGTCTATTTTTGTTTTATCTAATCTGAAATTTGAATATTCAATTGCTAATTAAGATTCGAGGTCTCTTGATTAAAGAAAGAAGCAAGAAGAAACAAGCATCTTTGAAGTGAGGTCTTGTTCTTTTTTTGATGAAAAATGTGTTTGGTGATCTCACTGATAGGTTGATAGATGCCTGTTTCTTGTACTATGGGAGTGTGGGATGTGATTTAAGTCATTTACTGTTTGTGTTTGGTTGTAATAAAAAGATGGATTCGTTTTGGCATAACCCATGAACTTGGCAATAGCATGAGCTCGTTTTTGCATAACCCATGACCTATGTCTAATTGTCTATAACTCTGTATCAAGTTATCTCTTTTGTGAAACTGTCATCATTCAACATATTACTTTTTCTTAAGACTAACTAAAATCAGAAGATGTTTGCCTTTCAAAGTTTCAGTCATAGTCAATAAATATAAAAAATGCATTATAAAGTATTAACCTTGTTCTCTAGTAATTTGGTCTATACAAGC
The DNA here is from genome assembly GCA_946800695.1 of Geum urbanum. Lineage (NCBI taxonomy): Eukaryota > Viridiplantae > Streptophyta > Magnoliopsida > Rosales > Rosaceae > Geum > Geum urbanum. The sequence goes on along the minus strand of OX327003.1, from coordinate 18,555,746 downwards.
TTAAGAAGACTGTAAGTTTATTGAAATTCTGTCCTGGATCATAGTCATACTGAAAATTTTCTTCTACAGCTTATGATGCAAATGTAGTACATAATACAAATTTTATATTGTCTAATGAGAGGAGGGTTACTTTATTTATTTTTCATACTGACAGATTTTACGGACTTGTGAAATGTATTATCAAGTTAAAATTGAAATGTATGTGACTTTATTGACTTCATTTTCTTGTAGGTTTAAGAAAATGAATGCTAAGTTGTCAAAGGAAAATCCCCGAGATGAGAAAGTGAGAATGGTGGACAAGTTTAATATAGTTTGAGAATGAATTCAATTGAGTGTTTTTATGTGATATTTGAATTGTATTTTTATTTGGATGGACTGTAGAGTTTTTAAACTTGGACTGTGGACTTTGGTTTATCAGTTTATGTTTGTTGATGTTTGAAACTTTGAATTTGTGATGTAAACTTTCGGTATACATTTGGCCATTTGCTATGGTTTGAATTTTTGAATGTGTGATTTGTGACTGATTATATTTGTTGTAGTTTGATTGGATTTGACATAAACTATGTTTCACACTTTCACAAAGTTATTGAAAAAAGTAGCTAATGAAGATTTTCGAATTTTTGAAACTAATAGAAAGAAACAGTATTTTTTTTAGAAAATTTTTTTTATTTAAAAAAAAACCAAAAAAAAATCGAAAAAACCGAACTGAACCATTCGATTTTTTGTAAAAAAAATCAAAAAAACTAAATCAAATCGAATTGATTAAAAATTACGGTTTGATTTTCGGTTTGACCTAATAACCGAACCGTTTATATTGATTAACAGCCCTCCTAAATAGTAATACTTTTCTAATTATTTTTTTGTTTCATTCAGTTCACCCACTCATTGCTACCTTTCCGAACCAAGAACAAAAACCAAAGTTATTGTTACATTAATATCGACTAATTAGGAATTCATATAAATAGATCCATGTAATGGTTAAGCGCGGATTTGTTAATGAACCAGTTCCCAGTTTGTCGGTATTAACATAAATTCATATGCAATATAGAGATGATATTATTATTATAGGTTGAGAGGTCATAAGTTCAATTTACTAAAAATTCATATTTATAACTGTTGGTAATTTAGTGGTTGGTCATTCTGATATTACTTTCATATGTTAAAAAGTCAAGAGTCTAATTCTCCATAAAACTTATTTTCGATGGGTTGAAATTTTTTTTTTAATATAATCTTCTTGGAAATTAAGTTATGGAATAATTACTTGTGTTTCTATCAAAATTTCTCTAAATAAGAGCGAGTATGAGAGTCTTCTCTCTACTAGTGTTTCATGGCCACTGCGGTGTTGAGTTTTTCAAATTTGGCCATGCACCTCTCTTCATGTCGGAAGAAACTTAGTTGACTTTTACTCTGGTTTCGCGGGAGGGGAGATGATTATGGGGTGGGAGGAATTGTTAGGGTGTGTTCAATGGAAGGTCGGGATGTGGCATACATCGCCTACGGAGGATTCGAGGGATTGATCACCAGGGATTCAAACCTCCACACCGAAGATTGAGCAATGAGGTGGTGTGTCACTATGTGTCAGAGGTGATGCCGCTAGGTTCTGGGCATCGAATTGGGCCTCTAGTTGTTTTGGGCTGGGTAGGGCCTGGATGGTATTAGGCCTAGATATTTAGCTTATAACAAAGCAAAAGAAGAAGCCAGTTGAGATGGAAGTTTCGAGGAATCTTGTTCCAGAGCTTGATATTGTGACATCAGAGTAGCCTATTTCAGTGATGAACGTGATAACTTCAGAGTATCCTATTCTAGAGTTGTCTATGGAGCATCCATTTTTATACATCAAGACATTTAAAGTTTTAATTTAAACACAGATAAAATCAAAAATTTAATTCGAACATTTTCTTCACCATATACAACGACTTCACGCGTCGCGGGGATTCTTCACTTGCCACCTAACTCTTATTTGCTTCAATCTTTTAGTCAACCACAAATCGTTGATGTCCTAACGGTTTATATGAATTCATCTAATTCAGTCCCACTTATCTTTTATCTCATAGAAGAGCGGGTCTGATTAGGAATCGACAATTTTTTTTCTTACTTTACAATTTGTCATCATCTTATTGAACTTGATTTTTGGATTTTACTCATTTAATTAGTTGTATTCTGCTTCTTTCATCTCTTTCATCGGTTTTCGTCAATTTTTTACGTTATAGCTCCCACGCAAGTGCTGACGATATCGAAATACCCTCTTTGGTAATCCAATCCTAGATGGCAATGATTTTGGATGGTGCTGTCTAGAAAACTCTAGAAATGTTGGGTATCTTTCGGTTTGACAATCCCCTACATGATAAGATCACTCTTTTCCATTTCGGAAGGAACCGTAGCCCCGATCCCCGTACGAAACTTACCAAAAAAGAATACCAGTTCGGGGGTCGAGGAGCTAAAATTCAGGTAAGTTTGGCTCGTGTCACGGGGTAGCGTGAGTTGTTGGGACTCTCCATACAGCCAAGCCTTACTGGTTCAATTAATTCCGGACAGAAATATCCCTAAGGAAGCATTTAATTGGAAGTTTGGGGAGATCTATAGGTCGTGGCTCAAAAATCGAGGAGCAGGTGTCAGCGTGCCAGCATGGCAGACAGCTGGGCCGATAAGCCATGTTTGATTGCGTTTCTGATTTACTTGTCTTTTAGGTGCGGGGGTATCTAATATTTTGGTTATGTGTAGGTTTTTGTTTGTTTTGTGGTGACGTCATGATGAAAAAACTTTTACAAACTTTTGCGAAGAAAAAAAGAGGGTCCGGGCGACTCCAACCATGGAAAAGTTATTAGGGGGTGTCGGACATTTTAGCTCCTTTTTATTATTATTCATTTGACTCCATATTTGGAATCTCTAATAATGAGTTATATTTAGGAGATTGATAATATATTTTTTATTCAATTATATTAATCCACCATCAACTTATATTCAATTAAACTCAATATTTATCGTAAAACTCGCAAGTAGATAACTTATTTTTTGGTGATGTCCACAGGACTTGGAGTTGGTTCTAACTCTAATTCTGAGTCCAGTTATGGATTCTAACTCTTAGTGTCCCTCACTGGAGATGAAAAAAAAATTGAAAAAGATTCCAAATCCAATTCTAACTCCTTTGTTGGAGTTGCCTTCATGTTGAACCCTGTGCACACCAGCCGTACCGATACATGGCTCTTTTGTAGAGGACTACAGATTAAATGTTGGGTAAGAACATAGAGATCAGTGCACTGGATACACTTGCACCAATAACACATTTATATCTATAACATTGTTTAGAGATAAATATTTACCCAAAAAATCTAACCACTATTAAAACAATTTTTCTCTTTTTTATTTCTTCTTCTCTCTCCCCGATCGACAACCAACACCTAGGGATATCGCTCCTGCTCCTCCTCTCTGCCACCACTTCGACTCCCAGACTGTTCCCCCTCCAAAAAATCATGCCTCCTACAACGAGTTCTCCACCGAAACTCTCACCTTCCGTGGCACCAAAGTCGCATGTGTCGCCCTCGGACGTGGCCATGACAACGAGGGACTCTTTCTTCGACGCCGCTGGGTTATTAGGCATTGGCCGCGGCAAGCTCTCGCTTCCGTCGCAGCTTGGATCCAGGTTTGACTCCAAATTCTCCAACTGCCTTGTCGACTGCTCCGCCTCCTCCAAACCCTCCTCTATCGTATTCGGCAACTCCAAACAACTTTCGAATCCAAGCTCGACCCGTCTTACTACGGTGAGCTCGCGACATCAGTGTTGCATGCACCGGCAGACATTAGTGGAGGCATGGCCCCCTAAATATTTTGAACCAATAAAATAATATCACTAATTTACAAGATGATTCCTTTGTTTTTTTTACAAATTCTCATTAATGGTCCTCTTAACTTTTTTAAAATTATGATATGGCCCTCTAACTTTTTCAACCAAAAAAATAATAGCCATAATTTCTAATATGACGCCTCCATTTTCTACGATTTCTCTTAATTGTAGCTATTAATTATTTAGATGTCTCTTGTGTATTATGCTATTCTCTTTGTTTCTTAGTATGTTAACCTAACTATATATTTCTTAGCCAAAACTTATAGTAATATGTAAAAATTTCTATACAAAAGGTTTATATTAGTTGAAAATTTAGAATTATCCATCATGAATTTTATGGTTTTCCTTCCTAATTTATTCACTTAACTTGAATCAATCTTACAAAATATATATAAAAAATTTAACATTAATCATAATGTTAAGTAGGTATTAAGTACTACACGATAATTTTTTTTGCCCCCCCTCCCAAACGAAGAATCCTGGTTCCGCCACTGGCAGCACGCGTAGGCTGTGCTCGAAACTGCTAGAACTCATCGCCCTCAACGATAGTGGTTTGATGGAGAGATTGATTCGATTCAATTCTCTCTATTCATGCAGGTGGAAATTGACGTTGTAGGAAGGTATCAAAGAGGGAGTGGGTTTGAAATTGGTGCCAGAATTGTTAGATCTGCGAACCAGGTCAGGCATAACGACGGGCCTGCAAACCGGGTAAAGATTGGGTTTTATCCAGAGTTCAAACTTTTCAATTTATACCCTAGATCTAATCTAAGGTTATTATCTGGATGGTGGAGATTCAATGTCTAATAATAATTTTTTTTTTATTTTTTTTATAAGAAATTTCAAAATTCTTAAAACATTGCTAGGATATCTTAAAATTTTCATGAAAATTCTTACGAGTTTGAAAACAAATTCTGTATGAATTTGAAAACAAATTTTGTACGGCATTTGTAAATGAAGTCAAATCAAAATCAAGCATGAAAATAGTCGATCAAACAATCCTTATTACGACTAATCTTACAACATCGGTTTCGGGATGTGGATTAATTGTCAACCTTAAAAAAATAAGGTTGACCTCTTTACACAATGTCAAAAATAAGACAGATCAGATCCATTTTTTAACAATGTACCTATAATTAATCGAGTAACACATGAATATTGTGCAAGGTCTATTTTTGATATATTGCATTGTGATCTCATTTTAGCCAAATTTTAATATTATTATGTATATTACCATGAATATATATGTGCAGAATCATTTTATTTTTTGTTATCGATGTTTTAAACCATATTTTATAAATATATTTATGTAATCAAATTCGCTAAATCAACTGTGAAATGTGATAATTGTGCAACACTCTTATATATATGTGTCATTTAGGTGATAATTAATTGTGTAATTGGACAATTACACCATTACCTTCATACTTACCATGGACAACCCGAGGTTAAATTTTTTTGTTTAGGGTGTTAGGTGAAGGATTTGAGATTAGGGTTAAGAATTTAGGGTTTAAATATTTGAGATTTGGTTTAGGGTTTGAAATTTAGGGTATAGAATTTAGATAGATAAAATAAAATATAGTGAACCAGCTCAATCTCATCCAGAGTAAGAAATTGCTATAATAAGTCCAGTTCACAAGTCCGCCATGATGTAATAAACTGGGAGACCCGAGCCACATCAGTAGGAATGGTCAATTGCTGCTTAGGCTGGAACGGCTCTGCTCGGGTAGCCAACTGCCTTGCCAAAAGTCAACCTAATCACCTCTACCAATCAGCCATCTACTACATGCCTCCAACACTACCATAAACTCAACCAAGCTCCTCCAAGTATAGAATGGTGTGGACCCCACTTGAGCCCTCATAAAAGTGCCCTGATCATAGTACAAGGTTCGGTATACCTTTCCAACCACAGACTCAGGCTGCATAATTAATCTCCAAGCTTGTTTAGCCAATAAAGGTAGATTAAAGGCATAAAGGCTCTAAAATCCCAATCCTCCTCTCTCCTTAGGCCGAGACATTCTATCCCAAGTTGTCCAATGAATCTTCTTCTTATTTATTTTTGTCACACCAAAAGAAATTTACACACATATGTTGTAGTTCCTCACCAAATTCTTTTGGTAATAAAAAAACATTCATAGCATTGACATGTAAAGATTGGGCACTACCTTTACCAACAATTCTCTCACAGCGGCACTAAGCAAAGAACCCTTCCATCCTTTCAGCTTATCCCTGAGCTTGTTCTTGATATAAGCAAATGTGGCATTTCTACTGCGACCAACATGGGTGGGAAAACCCAGGTATTGCTCATGATAGGGAACTAAGGACATCTGCAGTAGAGAAGCATATTGGCCTTGTTCTTCCTCCACTAGATTCTGACTGAAACACACACTACTCATGGGCCTGACGTAGTAAAGCAGATAAGCTTTATGTACAAAACAAGAACAAGTAAGGAGATAATGGGTCACCCTATCACAGACCCCTAGTGGGGTCATATAACCCTATTATGAGCCATTAAGCAGGAAAGCATATCTGACAGATGTCACACACGCCATCACATTCTCTACCCATGGTGCCAGAAAACTCATCTTTAGCATAACAGCCCGCAAATAAGACCACTCCACCCAATAATAAGCTTTGCTAACATCCAGCTTCGGCACCATTGCTCCATCAATACCACTCCTCCGTGTCCACAGATGGTGAGCTAGCTCATTGGCAATAAGTTTGTTGTCAGTGATAAGTCTGCTAGGAATAAAAGTACTTTGGCATGGGTTAATAATTAGATCTAATAGAGGCTTTACCCTATTTGCCACCTCTTTTGAAACAATTCTGTAAACCAAATTACACAGTGTAATCGACCAATAATCTGTAATCCTCTTCAAAGTTTGGAATTTGAGAATGAGCCGCACATTCGTAAAGCTTATAGCAGACAAAACCTGCCCCGAGCTCAGCAAATCCTGTACTGTAGTGTTGAAAGAATAAAGGAGGCATACCATCAGAGCCGGGAGCTTTGAAGGGATGCATCATGACCGAGAGCTTTGGAAGGATGCATATGAAATAAAGCCACTCTCACCTCCTCAAGTGAATATGTGGCCATCAAAGTTTCTCCCATCTCAGTAGTAACCACCGGCTGAATCTCAGAAACCACTGCCTGAATATGATCAGAAGAAGTACCTGCCGAGAAGAACAAGCCATGGTAATAATCCAGAACCACAGATTCTATATCTCATGGAGAATCCTGCCACACACCTTGACTATCAAACAAACCCGCAATATTATTCTTTCGGTGTATGTTGGTAGCTCTCTGGTGGTTGTACTTAGTGTTTCAATCTCCAAAGGTCATACACAGATTCTTTGCTCTTTGTTGCCAGTAGGTAGCCTCCTGTGTCAGAAGCTCTTATAATCTCGCAGACAACCTCTTCCTCTCTTCTACATCCGCCTGGTCAAAACCTCTAGTATGATACTCCTCAAGTTTCTTCTGAATCCCCACCATCTCTGCTCTACAACTGCCATACTCTTTACCTTTGCCCAATCATGTTTCGATGTAGTGACACATAAAATAGATGTCTGAGATTAAATTAAAATAAAATGGGTTCACTTACACTTGGTTCACTAAAGAATTTCCGAACGACATAACCATTATAAAAATATTTTTACTTTTTTTCTCAATCAATGGAGCAATAACGTTTTCTCTTTTAAAATAAATGAACTAAACTGAACTCATCATCTCGATCTAAAATTTTATTGACATGAAGAAGAAAGGCAAAATTGTCGAAATGCCTCATAAACTTGGCTACAATTGTCAATTTACACCGTAAACTATCAATTCCAAACTTTTGCCTCCTCATCTTGGAAATAATTGCCGACTTGGACTCTCAGTCAATTTTGACAGATTCCATCCAAATGTAATAATGTGTCATGCACATGGTGGGTGTAATTGTATTTTCATATTTTTGAATTGTATTTTACATACTTTATATTTCTTTCGAGTATTTTCTATTTTTTAATAGAATATTTTTGTGCTCTAAATCTTCGCTTTGAATATTTTAGGGATTTTTAATTTGTTGTTGTTTTAGGCATATTTGTAGTGAGCCGACGAGCACTAATATATTGAATAGTCGTGAATAACTAATATATTGTGTTCTAAATTTAGTAATTTTTTTCCTCCATAGAATATATAATTTTAAAAAATTGGTTCATAAATATTAAATTTTTATTTAATAAATTAAATTTTTATTTAAATATACAAAAATAAAACTTTTCCCATCATGTGCATAGCACATAATCTCATTTGGATGTAATCCGTAAAAAATGACGGGTGGGATGCAAATTGACATATGTTTTCAAGTTGAGGAGGCAAAAGTTCGAAATTGAAAGTTTAGGGTGTAAATTGAAAGGACCCAATCCCGATTCAGTTACCTAAATCGGAATCAAACCCTCTCGAAAATACGAACCAACAAAAATTTCTCGAAATTTCGGCAGAGTTTCGTTACTAACGTGGAATTACCATAACCTGCACCCAGAAAATAACACTTCATCCTATGCCACAAAAGCCAAACCGTGGGCACCAATCCCATCCGGATTTCTCAACATCAATATATTCAATAACAGAAACAAACTGTACTATATATATGTATATCCGAGAAAATCCGTATAAACATGTATCAGAATGTATTAGAGAGACCTCTAAAGTAAAACATATACAATATATACATCAGTAGGCGAAACAAGAACCTACTGGAAAGCACAGGTAACTCTGATCACTAGCCTCCAAACCGCGACGTGAAAACACCAAAACCTGAACTGCAACTGGGCACGGAAACCGAAAAGCCCAGGGGAAAGACATAAAACACGTTAGAGTGAGTGTTCGAAAATAAATGTCTTTCACCAAGTAATATATACGTATAAAATCATGTGCGAGTCAAATGCATGAAAATCATATGGTACGTGAGGAGACATCAACTACCACTCACATATAGAGCATGCAACGTAAATGTATCGCGGAATCTCTCATGGACTACCACGCGATAGCACAGTCTGAATCACGGGATCCCAGACCCACACGTGATTCCTAGCCAGAAAGACCTCGGGTCAGGATATCTGTCCCCCCCGGAGCGTACTCGGGGATCAGCCGAGAAGCCAATGTGTATCGATACCACAACATATACTGAGACTGTACTCTGTGTAAACCAAATCATAAATCCTTTCCATGCACATGCATAAAACATAATATGTACATATATATATATATTCGTATACGTATAATCGTAAAACACATGCTCGTAAAATCATAATCAATCTGCATGCTCAAGTTCGTAAATCATTTATAAAAGACTCGCAATCAATCCGTGAAAATAAATGTCCACTCACAGACTCGCGTAACGCGCACTCGCGCTAAACTCGTGGTCCGGCGGAAGATCCCTCGCCCGAAGCACGATCACGATCCAGATCTCGATCTCGATCTCCTGAACATTCACAAAATATAACTGATCAAAAACATAGTTCACAACCCTGTACTGAATCACGGAAACCAACCGTTCCTGGAAATATGCAATGCGGTACAAAATGAATAACGGAAATTCTGAAATTCCCACTCGAAAGCTCAACTGAAAATCGGCTAACCAATTCAACCTGAAAACCTCTGGACGATAACCAGGGCGCGATTACGAGAAAAAAGACATTAAAAACGTCGAAATCTGAAAAGTTGACTTTTCTCGCCGGAGCGCCGCCGTTGACCACCGTTGACCGCCGCCGCCGGCGACGGCGTGCCGTCAACGGTGGAATCTCACGGCCAAAATTTCCAGAATTAAAGCCCATCACGGCCCGAGTCTCTTCCTTAACTACTCCCAACCTCAATTCGAAGTCCAACTCTGTCAATTCCGTCCAAAATCACATCGGAATTCCACATCAAAACCTAATCGGGTTCGACCTCAAACTCAACCTCGTTCCAAACTATTAACCTAGGGAGTATCACCGAGGGGTGGGGAGCAAAATCCCCAACAACCCAACCCCAGAAACTCACTGGAACCCTACCACCCATCACCGTCGACCAAACCAAAACGGCCCTTAATCGAACTCATTATAAACATAATCAATTCCAGTAAACTCAAGTGCAAAATGAAAGAGGAACTCAAGAGGATTCGAATGATACCCTCAGGCTGGTCGGAGGTAGCCGGAAAAGTCGGGTCGCCGACGAACCGAACCGGGTCGTTCGCTCACCGTACGGGTCAACGGTCACTTTCCAATTTTGGAAAGTCAACAGATGGTCAAAGTTTAGTCAAAGCCCAATTTTGCAATTTTCGACGATTTTACTACTATTTTCGATATTTATACTCGCGCCTTGGGTCGATCGACGGTCCAAAATGAATATACAAAATGATTCGGATAAACACGAAACAACCGGATAAACTCGTCGGATACCGAAACTTCAAATAATCATAAAACATTCCTCGGTTATCGGCGGAACCGCCCACGAGCTCGAAATCACGTACTATACAATTTCTATGAAGACACCCAACTCAAATTCTCGGCCGAAAACAAAGTCGCGAATCGAATCAACAACTCACAAATACGACGAAAAACCACGACTAAACTCAATCTCGAGAATCGTGCCGAATACACAACAGATTCTGGTTCGGCTCGTCACATAAATTGACAATTACAGCAAAGTTTAGGAGGCATTTCGGCTATTTAGCCGAAGAAAAATATTAATATGTTGAGAGACTTATAGCTAAAACTAACCCAAACAAAGAAACATACAATGAAGATAAAAAAAAAATTCTAAAAAAAACCTAGTATTTGTTTAAGGAGATTTATTCTCCATAAATTTTTGTGTGTGTCTTATCCTAATTAGATACGGATTAGTATAGATAGAGATATAGAGAATCCATGTTATATCGAAATATTTATTGTAACAGATTGTATCAGCATATATATAAGGCATTCTATCAATAAAAGAGTTACAGTTTTTAGTATATCAAATTACTCTCCTTCAACACGTTATCAGGCTCTCTCTGAGTTAATAACTAGCTATCACCATAGAGAAAGAAAAAAAAGAACCCTAACCTTAAAAACAAAACCTCCACCATCGGCCTCCATCACCACCGAGCTCCACTAGTACAGCTACTTCTTCTCCGAAGATCCTCCTTGCGTCCTATGATCTTCCCACTTCGTCAAGATTGCTCGAATCCCAAAGATCTTCTATAGACGAGCTCCTCCCCAATGTCGTCCAACTTTTGTACCGGTCATATCTAGCATAACACCTATCGAGATAAATTTTCTAAACTGTCAATCTTTAGATCTTGGAATCAAACTTACTTCCTGAAAAACCCTTGATCTAGGATTGTGATATTGTTTGTGATTATTGAATATCTATGCCCCAGTTCCTATGGACTTGTATCCATGGAATATGAGTGACGGTCCTAGGAGAGTCACGGTGTAGAAAAGAAAAGAAAGAAAGGGAAATCGATCAAATGTGATTGTCAATCACGATTTCTAGGCATGATTTTTGAGCCACCGTTTATTGATGATCGATTTTGTGACCATACATCATGGATTACGTTCTTATTCATTAACACTTGATGTTAGTGATCGTGGTTTTTTCGATCGATACTAATGAAATCTCTTTGTATTTTTGTAGATGAGTTCGAACAAGCCGATTAGGCTAGAATTTGACATCCCTGATATTCAAGGAAAGGAATACCATTGCTGGGTCTTTGATGTGGTTAATACATTAATCAGAAAGAGACTCAGCATCACCGTTCAACTCATAGGGCCAAACGCGATTCCACCATCTGCAGAATCGAAAGCTCAAGCCCTCATGTTTTTGAGGCGTCATATTCATTCAACTCTCAAGAAGAAATACTTAAAAAAAATAGATCCCCTAGATTTGGGGGATTCTTTGAAGCAATGCTTCAAAAATTTGCATGATGCACAGCTTCCTGAGTTGACTACAAAATGGAAGCCCTTAGGCTTCTGGTCTTTCTAAAGATCTAATATTATAATCAAGCAGCTTTGGATTTGCAGTTTGATTTTAGCTTCTATGGGGTGGAAAAGATCGAAAAAGACATGAGTCTTTGAACACCTTCCTAATACCTATGAGTGATCTTGCTTATCAGTACCGGATCGAGAGCGAACAAGTGAGAATTCTTACCTTCAGTGATCTCATCAATAGTCTAGCAAAAAAGAAGAGACATCATGAGGTCATCCTCAATAATAACTCAAGACCAGCTGGTACCAAAAACCTTGAGAGTTACCAAACTGGAGGAAATGCCCGTAAGGACAAAAAGAACGGTCATTCGAAACCTTGCAATCGTGACAGGCAAGCTCCACAAGGCGGGAGAGGAGGACGTGGACATGGCCAAGGTCGCAGTCAAAATCTGACTTGGCATAGAGATCAGAACACCAATTCTAACAAGAACCAATCCGGTTAAGGTAATGATAAAAGGCATTCCAATTCTGGGACATTCACTTCTTTCCGGTTTTCTTTGAAAAATATGATTTTTTTTGACCAACCTAGAATTCTTCACTAGATCGATGTGGTTCTACATCGGTTCATGTCATGCCATATCAACACTCAACAAGGGTCACATCCCTATTCAAATATTTAAGTATCTACTTAAAGTGTCTGCCTGGTCTTTAGTTCAAAGACTCATTTATTTACATTGATTTTGTAGATGTCTCAATGCGAGATTGAGTGTCTTACAGATAGTGGCATTACCCACACAATTATGCAGAATAGGGAACTGTTTGTGGATCTTTTCCTCTACAACTCTTTAGTGACTACCATGATAGTTGCAACAACGGTTATAAAGGGCGTGGTTCAACAAAATTTCTGTTGCCTCATGGTACATGATTGTTTATCACTGATGCCTTATACGCGCCTAAGACCAATCGAACCTTGCTAAGTTTCAAAGATATTTGTGCCAACGGTTTCCACTTGGAAACATATTGTGAGAATGGACAAGAATTATTGTGTATTACCTCTGTTGAATGTGGCTGCAAGCGCACTCTAGAGAAGTTTCTAGCTATTCGTAGTGGTCTATATCTAACGACGGTTTAGATTATTGAATCCAATTCCATGACTCACATGACTTCATGTGACTCAGAATCATACAAGCTTTGGCATATTCGGAGGGGACATCCAGGTCGTGACATGATGATTAAAATATTGAAAAATACTCATGGTCATCCATTTTTCAAAGAGAAGAAGCACGTGAGAATATCCAAATCCATCGATTCTGATGGGGCAGATGAGACTACTTCTCTTAATCTTGGTTCGGTCTCCAAGACAAGTTCAACAAAATCTTGGCAAAGTACCGATGTGGCCCCTTTCGTTATCCCACCAGATTCATATGTTGCAATCTATGATGCACATCACTCATTTTGTAAAGCTTGTTCTTTAGCAAATTTACTGGCATGTCCTTCTTTGGGTGTTGATAACACAAAAAATACTCCATTCTTACAACGAATCCAAGGTGATATTTGTGGACCTATCAAACCGGAATGCGGACCATTTAATTATTTCATGATTTTGGTAGATACATCAACGCAATGGTCATACCACTCATACGTTGCTTTGCTAACCACAAGGATGCTACGTTTTCAAAACTCTTGGCATAAATTATTAAGCTCTGAGCTCATCACTCGGATCATCCAAACATGTCTATTAGATTGGACAACGCAGGAGAGTTTACATCAAAATATTTTGACGATTACTGCATTTCTGTTGGGATTGAAGTTGAACATCCTGTTTCTCATGTTCATTCTCATAACGGTTTAGCAGAGGCTCACATCAAGTTGTTACAGTTTGTGTCTCACGCGTTGGTAATGCATACAAATTTACAGGTATCCGCGTGAGGTTATGCAGTATTACACGCAGCTATGCTTCTTCATTTTTGACCCGTAGAACGCCTACTATTCAATGTGCACCAGTTGGTAACTGGATATGAGCTTGACATTTCACATTTATGCATTTCTGGTTGTGTGGTATATGTGTCTATTGCGCCTCCACACCATACAAAAATGGGTCCTCAATGAATATTAGGCATTTATGTTGGCTATGAAGTTCCAATGACAGTTTGTTATCTTGAACCTTCGACAGAAGATCTCTTTACCGCGAGATTTTCAGATTGTCACTTCGATGAGGCATACTTCCCGATGTTAAGGGGAAGAAGGAATGTATCTATTCCGGTTCAACGTCAGGAATTGATGTGGTCGAATCCCACTATGTCTCATCATGATCCTCACACATCTCAAGGTGAGATAGAAGTGCAAAAAATACTTGATCTTTAGAAAGTAGCAGACTCTATGCCTGACTCCTTTCCAACCGCCTTTAAAGTGACGAGGTTGGAAATACCTGCAGCAAACATTCCTGCAAGGTTGGAAATCCTAAAAAGGGGATTGGTTAGTACCAAAATCGGGCAACGAAACATTCCTCATGCCCATGTGGCAGGTGTTGCGTCGGCCTCAGCTCCCACGAGGAAGAGGGGAAGACCAAGAAAATCCACTGATGAGCCGCCGGTTAAAAGCCAGGCCATCGAGGCCCAAAATGATACACTAATCATCAACATTGTGAATCCTTCACGTGAGATTATCTCCGACTACAGTTATGTCCTTGAATCACAATTGGCATGTCTGGGGGATGCCTCAGAACCTCTTGTGATATTAGAGAACAAAGAAATCTTGCTTAGAAAAAATGATGTGCGCGTTATTATGGATAGATCTTCCATGCTAGTTGATGATTCATTTGCTTATTTCGTTGTTCAGGAGATCATAGACGATGATGAAGTAGAACCTTGCTCTGTGGTGGATTGCTAACAAAGAGCAGATTGGCTGAAATGGAAGGTAGCAATTCAGGCCGAACTAGACTCTCTGAATAAAAGGCAGGTTTTTGGTCCGGTAGTGCTATGCCCACAGGAATGTTAAGCCGGTAGGACATAAATGAGCTTTGTTCGGAAGTGAAATGAGAAGAATGAGGTCTTGCGTTATAAAGCTAGAATAGTGGCGCAAGGTTTCTCTCAACGCTCTGGGATTGATTATGAGGAGACGTATTCTCCAGTTATGGACATATCACCTTCCGCTACCTAATAAGTTTGGTAGTGTCCGAGAAACTAAACATAGAGCTCATGGATGTGGTTACTGCATCTTTATGTGGATCTTGATTAAGAGATATACATGAAAATGCTAGATGATATTGTTATGCCCAAATCAAGAAACTCTAAACCACGGAGTGTTCATGTAATCAAATTGAGACGTTCACTATATGGATTGAAATAATCTGGTGGGATGTGGTACACATGTCTTAGTGACTACTTGATTGGGAAGGGATACAAGAATGATGGCTTATGCCCTTGTATGTTCATTAAAAGAACAAGTTCAAGATTTGTTATAATAGCTTTCTATGTAAATGATATGAACATCATCAGAACTCTTATGAGATTAATGAGACAGTTGGCTACTTGAAATCTGAATTTGAGATGAAAGACCTTGGTAGGACTCGATTTTGCCTCGGATTAGAGCTGGAACATTTAGTTCATGGAATTCTTATGCACCAGTCTGCTTATGTCCAAAAGATGCTCATGCGATTTAATATGGACAAAGCACACCATGTTAGCATGTCAATGGCTATTCGCAGTCTGGACCCCGGGAAGGATAAATTTCGTCTGGTAGATGACGATGAGGAAGTCTTAGGAGATGAAATTTCATATCTTAGTGTTATTGGAGTTTTGTTGCATCTAGCTTAGTGCACGTGTCCAGATATTGCCTTCTCAGTGAACTTATTGGCTAGATTTAGCTTTGTGCCTGCACAACTTCATTAGAATGGAGTAAAACAAATCTTTAGATACTTGAAGGGTTCCATTGACTTGAGTTTATTCTTCCCTTACAAGGAGTACAGAGAGAAATTGGAAAATCCCGGAAAAGAAATGGTTGAGTCACAACATACAAGTTCTGACTCCTTCGACCCGTTGAATGGAGTGAACTGTGATAATTTGAGGGTGTCTTTTGACCCGTCGAACTCCTCCGCTGTTGTGAGCAGTTTTACTGCAGTCTCTTATTCCGAAACACCGGTTGATGTGTTGGTCGAATTTTCTGATGGTGGGTACCTTTCTAACCGACACAAATGTTGTTCACATGCTGGTTATGTTTTCACTATAGGAAATACGACAATTTCTTAGAGATCAGCTAAGCAAACCACTGTTGCTACTTCCTCGAATCATTCAGAAATCATTGATTTGCATGAAGTGGTTAGAGAATGTGTTTGACTTAGATTAGTCATTCATCATATTCGAGGGTCTAGTGGATTGTCATATACTACGACATTTCCCACTTGCATCTTTGCGGATAATGCGACATGCATTGAACATATGAAGTTGAGTTACATTAAGGGTGATAATACAAAGCATATATCGCCAAAATTCTTCTTCAATTAGAAACAATAACAGTTGTTGAATATCCATGTGAACAAAGTGGGTTCAGCGGAGAATGCTGCGAACTTATTTACCAAGTCCTACCTAAATCTAAATTTGTGAAACATGTGAGACGCATTAGTATGCACAGGTTATCTGAACTCCACGACCGAGTTTACAGTCAGGGGGAGTTACATTTCTGTAGACGTCAAGGGGAGTCTAGGACACATGTAGTAGCATTTGTAGTTGATGCGTTGTACTATCTTTCCCTTAGACCAAGCTTTTCTTTTACCCATAAGGTTTTTGTTTGCTTGGCGAGGTTTTTAGTGAGGCAAAAGGTCATGCATCATTCTTTAGGCTCTCGACACAAGGGAGAGTATTTAAGGAGATTTATTCTCTGTAACTTCTAGTGTGTGTTTTATCCTAATTAGATACGGATTAGTATAGATAGAGATACAGAGAATCCTTGTTATATCGGGATATTTATTGTAACAGATTGTATCAACCTATATATAAGAAATTCTATTAATGAAAGAGTTATAATTTTTAGTTTATCAAATTATTCTTCTTCATCAATAATAAAATTAAAACTGATTAGCGAGCTCTAAAATAAGGCAAAGAGGACGAGTCTCTACTTTAGGCCATCAACGCAAAACTAGGGATCCAACTTTACCAAATTGTATCGTAATAAGACGCAACATAAGGAGTAAAGGCTTTACATTCCCGATAAATGTGTGACTATGAAATTTATAATTTAAGTGAGAGAAATGCATCTAACTGAATCTATCCAGAAACGCCAAGGAACTTTTCCAAGCTGGTAAAACGATTGAACACCCATTTGGAACCAAGCTCAAGCCAAATATAAGTATAATGCTACAAAGACGTCAACTCCATTTAGGGATGGCTACGGATCATGTAGGGGCGGGGTGTTGGGTAACCGAACCCAAAATTAACCTGTCTTACCGAATTCGAAAATTTTTAATTCAGATTTTCACCCGACCCAAATTCGTCGGATTTATATAACCTGAACCCGACCCATTTAACCGAATAAAAAAGAAATAAAATAAAATATGATCATATATAATTCTATAGAATATGTATATATAAGTATATTTAAAAATTATTTATAAATATTACAAATTTTATTTAAAAAAATAGGTGGGTCGGGTTTGGGTTTGGCAGATGCATATCTGTACCCAACCTAAACCCGCCACCATTCGGGTCGGGTCGGGTCGGGTCGGGTCGGGTCAGTAAATACTTGATACCCGTTATTTGTCTTAGAAATCGGGTTCGGTTGGTTTCGGTTCGGACGGATACACGCGGGTTCGGGTTATTTTGCCATCCCTAACTCTATGGCTTTGATTATTTCCGCTAATTCAGATACAAAATATTATGAATCTGAATATGATAAGTGTTAGAGAAAATTTTCCTCTAACCGTTTGAACTATGGATTAGTCCTAAGGCAAGTGGAACTCTCTAAAACCGCAAGTGCATGGTGTCAAGTTTTAGTATACATAAAGGAAGTTGAGTGTCGAACCCACTAGGATTGACAACCCTAATTTCCTACCTTTATTCGATTATGTTTTTTAGATTACAGTATAGACAAACACATAACGTGACACTAAAACATAAACAAAAAGTAGAGATGAATCTCATGACACTAAGCCGTTTGGAGACTTAGCATGACAACAGTGGTTTTCTTACGATGGGTGAGATACGATTGATTGATTAACGATTAAGCTACACAAAGATTAAGACTCAAATGCAAGGTAAAAATATGGTCGATTAGAGATATCACCACTAGTTAGCTTGATGCATAAACAATGTCCAATTTATGATCGTGTGTAGTTTAGTTCGGTTTACAAACAACAATATCCAAAGCGTGTCTTGTGGATCACGTTTGGTTTTGTACCGAAACTCCTAGACCGTGTAGGATTCTAGAAGGTTTCGTCCCAACTATGAGGCACAAAATAAACCGAGATCAGGGTCTAAGATTTTGAGACTAACACCTAAACGTATTCCATGCATAACAAACCCGATTAGTAAATATGTGAGTGATGTGTGAGGTTTCCCTACCCAAGCCTCTAGTGGAGGACTTGAGAGAGAGTTCTAGGGACTCTCCCAATCCGTACCTATTGAGATACAAACCAAAAGAATCAACCATTAGCTACAAAGATTTTTAGATCTATGTAAGCTTGACAGAAGTCTCTTAAGTCCATAGGAATTCAAGAAGGCTTCGGTCCTTACTAGTGCAAAAAGAAAACCTAACATCAAGCTTAACCTTTCAAGTTTAAACCTAAGTCATGTTCACATGCTCATCTTTATCTAATTGAGTGACTAGTTCACCTAATTAAATTCCATTCCTTAGTCATTTTTCACATATCACGACTTAGTCAATGTTACAACATGCTCAAGAGAACCATACATGAAGAAAAGACATGTAAACACATCACAAACACATCACATACATATATACCAAACTCATCCAATAGCATTTCATACCTAAAAACATACACATTAACATAAACAAAAGCATCATTCTTCTACAACAAGTGGCTGGGGTTTGACCCCTAGCTTCCCATACACAAACTAGTCACTAATCAAATCTACAAAAGTGTTTGAATACAACTTTTAAGCTAAGAGAGTGAGAAATAACCAAAGAATCCCCAAGCTAAGCTTCACCAAACTAGTAAGCTTCACCCAAAGCACTTCATGCTTCTAATTCCACTTCTTAACTTGCTTGCATCTAACACTTGAAGAGGAAAAAATGGCAACCTCTAGGAATGAATGCAAAGAAGCCAAGGAGAAGAGATATTACTTCCTACTTCTTCAATCTCTAGAGAATCACTTAAACCTTGGAGGAAAAGATGAGAGGAGAAAATGATGGATGATGGTGAAGGAGAGGAAATAGGTTCAGCCTCTTTGAGGAGAGGCTGGGTCTCTTGACTTCTAGAGGGTTGAAAGATGAAAGCTAAAGACTTATCTATCTACTCTCTAGAGAACTCAACTAAGAACCCTAGAGAGAAGCTAGAGAGAAAACTAGAGAGAGAATAGCTATCAAAACTTGGAAATGTGGAAAATGAATTGTGGTGTATATATGTGTGGTTGATTGGGATCTCGAATTTGGGAGAATGATGGAGAAAATTCCAGCCCTTAGATGATAGGAATTGATGAGGTGGATGATCCAAATGTTGGTTTTAAACAAGGGAAACCATGATCCACACTTGTAGGCTTTGGAAGGCTAAAGTTAGAAATGTGTGACATCATGTGGTCCATCATCTTCCTCTTCATCTTCATTTTTCTTAGTTTGTTTTTGGCTAAGTTTATTACATTGTAATCGTTACCTTCAATTAATAAACAATTTAATTTTGTGTGATTTGAAGATGTAAGTTTACTTTATCGGATTACAAATCAGTTTATCTTTACGAACTCTATGTACTTTTGTTAGTTTTTGAGCAGTTTGGGTTTTGATCGCACAAGTGATTATTTTTCTTTGCTGACGTGATTATGCTCAAGTATGACTCTCGATGTATGGCATAAGATCATTTCCAAAAAAACTTGTGTTCTCTATGGAATTGGTTTACAAAACTATATTTTTTAGTTTCTCTATGATTAGAGGACTTTAAGAAGGTCAACATGACTCCAAACACTTAATTATTTCGAGTTAATATCAAATTCTGGAAAGATAGAAAGTACAGGGACTGAAACTCAAAATTTGTATCTGAGCCCCTAGAATTTTCAGGAAATTGCCAAGGCATCCAAAAAGTATTTTTTTGGGCACGGAAGGCCATCAATGGTTCTCTTTTGACCCATTACCTATCGATGACTCCGACAACCTCTACCCGCTATTGCCAACTTACCTCGACCCTCTGATCACCACTGGTGTCAGAATTAAGGTTTGACCCTGAGAGAAATGGGATCGATTCGACCTCAAAACGTCTTGGATCGTACCGTCGTCGATACCTCCATTCAATCGGAGCCAGCCAACCTCCTACCACGTCTGTTCGCATACAACACCATTTAGGTGGGCTTGCGATCTCTATTGGGTCACCATCCCCTAAACCCTCGCCACCAACGAGAGCCAATACTGATGAATCGAATTAATCAAAGCACGCTATAAAAAAAATAGAATTCTTTGACTTGAATTAGACCTTAATTTGTACTTCAAACCGTTGTGCCCTAGTGCTCTTACGACTTAAACGCGAGTAACTATTCCGTAAAAAAATAGTTTGAGACAAAGTAACACACGTACACAAACTCGTGGGATTCGTATCCACCTCACGTTGTCCAAAAAATTGATAAAAAAATTGATTTATGTATTCCCTTCGTAGGAAAATGAGCAAAATACATTAATGATTATTTAAGTAAATTAATAAAAATGGTTTGACCTCATTGACTTGGGGTCTAAATGATCTCTGACGAAGCTAATTTTTTTTTCCACACAATGCATATTAATACTAGGTTGAGAATGTGCTGATTTTTCATTGGACTATTTTAGTTTCTCATATGTCGCAAAGGTATCACATGACTACTAATGTTGATTGAATTGCTTTGGTTGATGATTATATACAAATGTAAACCTTTGTGATACTAAATCACAAATGAATAATTATTTTGTGAATCCAACAATAGAATGTGACAATCGAACTAATCTAAGCATGCTGTAAAAAATTTAGAATTTTTCGATTTGAATTCAACCATGATTCATAAATCCAACCATTTTGACGCTAATGCCCTTACGACTAAAATGCAAGTAACTACTTCATAAAAAAAATTGAAACCAAGTTGCACAAACACATTCCCGTGAGGTTCATATGTATCTCACTGTATAAAAAATTTGTTAAAAAATTGATTTTGCTACTCCATCCATAAGAAAATGAGCTAAATCATTCAAAAGGGTATGGAAATCATTTTCACACCTTAGTTTCTGTAGAATGGCTGTTGATTAACCATAGATTTGATCTTGGCCGTATACTGACTTTTGAAAAAAAATTACTTTTTATTTATGAAAAATATTTTTACTATGGTAGATTTAATAAAAACACATTTATTGTGAATTTTTAGTTAAATAGTTTAAATTTTCACCAAAACCCAAAACCCAGAATCCTAAACCCTAATTAACTTTAACCCTAAACCCTTATCCCTAACCACTAACCCTTAACACATAAAGAATAGTTACAAAAAAAGCAAGAGTTGAACATGATCTACATTCTCATATCAGAGCACTCGCCACGATGCCGATCTTGTGAAGGAACATAGCACATCCTCCCGAACCACTAACCCCTAACACATAAAGAATAGTTATAAAAAAAGCAAGAGTTGAACATGATCTACATTCCCATATCAGAGCACTCGCCACGATGCCGATCTTGTGAAGGAACATAGCACATCCTCTGGCGACTCAACATCAAAAGTGTGGAAGTCGCCGACGACGAGGCCAACCTGCAGATTCAGAAATTGAATTGGAAGGAAAAAGCCGGTATGTCGTCCCGCATCAAACAAACTCTTCAACTCCTCCATTGGACTTGCCTCCTTGTTGATCAATTCAAGCATCTCAAAGTATTGCGGAGAGGTGCAACGCGTAAAGGGTGGACGACAAGTTAGTCGGTTGACATCGACTTTGGAGGAGACGATCTTTTCGAGAGTGACGAGGCTCTGCCTTCCAAGATCTAGATTTGCTCAGCATCGTTACTGTTGTGGGTGGTGGCCTTGTGATAATCGCACTCAGAGGCACTCGCTAAATAAGTTATCGGGATATGGGATCTTGATTCCGGCGATGAGCCCGGTCTAGCGGAGAATAATGCAACAGAGATTTGTGACATGGGTGCCTAGAGAAGAAAGCTGGGTGCCAAATGAAAATTATCAAAGTTTTTGATCCTGAACACTATTCATTTTCCTCCCTCTTTCTCCTTTACTGGTTTGACTGAGAGGTTGTTTGATTTTGTGTTTGGTCAACTAATAGTTTGACTTTCTATGCTACTTTGAATGTTTATGCAAGATTCCATTCTAGCCATGGAGAGGTTGCCACATCCTGGGCACATTTTGCGCCTAGTTGTACTGAAGAAGTTTCCTTGAAACGCATCTTTAAGAGGGTTGGACAAATTTTTCGAAGTAGTTTACTAAACTATTAGTTCATCTAAATCAGTCATTGATCGCCATTTCAACAATGCAATTCGAAGATCAATTACTATTCATATTTTAAAAATATTAATTGATAAATAATTTGTTGTCTTTATACTCAATTATTGAATATAGTATTTTCTTATTTTAAAAAAATAGTGTGAAAAAGGATTATATTGTATAAATTCATTATACTGAAAGTAATTTAAATTCTTTTTCTGCAAACGTTTCTATATTTTTTTTAATCATAATTCCATTGAAATTGCATTTGGGATGTAAAAGCCGTCGGATTTGAATCCTATGCTCTTATATATATTTTTCCATTACTTTGAAGATTAAAAAACAAATAAGTTGAGCTGGCATGTGTGATTGTCGCTAAACCCTTTCTCTCGTCTCTCTGTCTTTCCCTATTACCCACCGCCGCCTCCATCCAAAGTCACCCTGTACCACCAAAATCCTCCAAATTCTTTTCAAATTAGGATCTCCATCTCTTCTTGCTTTTCCTCCTCTCTCCTACGCTATAAAATCGATTGATTTAGTTTAGTTTTGTTATTCATTGTTCCTCATAACCCATTTTTTCGGAAACCCTAATTGTTTTAAAAACTTTGTCCTCTTGGATTTATGGTGTCACTGAGGTCTGGGATTCATGGCGTCATTCTGGCTAGTCGAGATCGACCTCTCTTACTGTGCCAGAGAGGAGGAAGATGATTGTTTCTTTGCAGTAATCCATATCTACTGTCCTATAATTTTCTCGGTTGAGAGATTAAAGTCTCTCAAGCACTGGCTGCTACGACTTTGGTGTGGCAAGGTTGGTACTAATTCGACTAGTATCATAGTCTACTCCCAAGATCGTCTGGTTGACAGATTTCGCAATAAGGACATTCTTCGTCCTATGATCTCTCACGGTCCTTGGTTATTTGAGAACGCAGTTATTGTTGTGGAGCAGTTTGATGGATTCATTCCAGTGCACTTGGTTCTTGTAGCTATTATGTGTGCTTGGGTGCGAGTGCATACGGTTGGTAGTGATTTGACGGGTCCTATCACCGATTCCAATTGGTGGGTTACCCTAGGCAATTGTCTAGGTAAGTATGTGGATTACGACAAATGTAACTTCTATGATTATGAAGATACTCATTTATTTTTGGAGGTTGACCTTAGAGAATGGTTAACAACTAGGGCCAGATTGTGTCTTGGACCTTGGGCTTAGATTGATTGGGAAGTTGAGTATTTAACCTTGAAGGGTTATTGTGGCGGTTGTGGTCACTATGACCACTTTATCACTGATTGCATGGTTTACCGAGCTACCTTGGCAAAATAGGTCGAATTGGCTTTTCAAGTTAAGCCCAGATGAAGTCTGACATCTGGGCTATCTGTAGAGAGATTTCGCCTCTTGTAGGTATTGAAGGTGGCATGCACTATAAGAAAATTGCACTTAGACGACGGAGATGTCTTTTTCCGTCGTCTAAGTGCTCACTTAGACCGCGGAGAAAGTTTCAGCGATCTAAGTGTCACTTAGACCGCGGAAAAAGACATCTCCGTCGTCTAAGTGAAATTTCAAAAATTCAAAAATTTCACTTAGACCGCCGAGAAAGTTTCCACGGTCTAAGTGTTCACTTAGACCGCGGAAAAAACCATCTCCGTCGTCTAAGTGAAAATTTTGAATTTTTAGAACCGGCGCCCAATTAATTTGGGTTTAGGGTTTAGGGTCTCTGCGGTGTGGGTGACACTTAGACGACGGAAAAAGACATCTCCGTCATCTAAGTACTTTAACCCTAAACCCTAAACCCTAAACCCTAAGGCCCTTACCCCTAAATCACGAAATTTTCACTTAGACGACGCAAAGGCACGTTTCCGTCGTTTAAGTGATTACTTAGACGACGCAAACGTGCCTTTGCGTTGTCTAAGTTCTTACTTAGACGACGGAAATGTGCCTTTGCGTCGTCTAAGTGAAAATTTCGTAATTTCACCTAATTAAGACAACAGCCATCTAGACCATGTCCCAATGCATATTCTTTTCGTCGAGACCATAGAGTAAACAATGCTTGGAGTGTGAGATTCGACGGTTCCAAAATAGGACTTACGGATTTTCGTGTATCCACGTTTCTGGTTTGTAAAAATTTTGGTTTTGCGGTTGACTGTGCCGATGAAACCCTTAATGAACTTACTATTTTGTGAAAATTATTCGGTTTATACATTGTCTTATGGCGAATGTATCCAACAGTTATTTTGTCCAAATTCAATTTCGTTAATCTCGATATGCAATGAGTCTATACTTAATAACACTTAAGTTATACACATTAGTAGATACTTAACAAGTTTAAAGACGTAAGATTATTCGTCGTCTTAAATTCAATTGTTTATATATACGATTCGTTCATCGATATTTTACGACTATTTCATTCGAATGACCGATCGGAAACTTCCTTGCGAATTATTTTAAAAAATTAATTTTACGACTATTTCACCTGGACCACAGAGATGGACCATCTCCGTGGTTTAAGTGAATTTTTTTAAAACTAAATTTCTGAAAAATTAATTTTGGAGAAAATTAAAAAATTTTAAAAATTCACTTAGACCACGGACACGACCATCTCCATGGTCTAAATGAATTTTTAAAACTAAATTAATTTCTGAAAAATTTATTTTGGAGAAAATTGAAAATTTTTAAAAATTCACTTAGACCACGGAGATGACCATCTCCGTGGTCTAAGTGAATTTTTTCAAACTAAATTTCTGAAAAATTTATTTTGGAGAAAATTGAAAAATGCCGCCAATTATTTTCAATTAGATGACGGAAAAAGAAGAAATTCCGTCGTCTAAGTCAAAATAATTGGAGGCAATTTTTCCCACTAAAATTTTGGGAAATATTTAAATCACTTAGACGACTGAAATACTGATTTTCCGTCGTCTAAGTGAAAAATTGGCGGCATTTTTTAAAAAATTTAAAGCACTTAGACAATGGAAAATCAGTATTTCCGTTGTCTAAGTGAAAATAATTGGCGGCATTTTTAAAAAATTTAAAGCACTTAGACGACGGAAATACTGATTTTCTGTCGTCTAAGTGCTTTAAAACCCTTTAAATTCATCATTTTCTCAAACTCTCTTCATCTTTTCCCATCCACTCTCCCTCTCCCTCTCTCCCTCTCTCCCCCCCAATCAAACCACTCACCATATATCATCACCACCACCATCACCATCCACCATCATCATCACCACCACCACATGCAGTCGCCGCCACCACCGACATCACCACCGTCGTCGCCATCACCGACATCACCACCGTCGCTGCCACCACCACACACCACCACCTACAACGTTGCCTCCACCACCACCACACACCACTAGCTACCGCCTACTTTGTCGCCTCCACATTCCGGCCACCACGACCGGCGCCGCCGCCACCACCACCACCGCCTATAATTAGTTTAGTTTTAGGTTAATTTAGTTTATTTAGGCTAGATTAATTTATTTTATTATATTATGAATTTTGTCATTAAATCAATAATAATTTAAATTATTTATTCATTATGAATTTTGTACGTATTATATATTATTAATAATTAATATTCAATAAATTTTGCAATATTATGAATATTGATATACAAAAAATTAAATGAAAAATTAATGAAATGCTAATTATTAAATTACTAATTAGCATTTCATGAATTTTTCATTTAATTTTTTTTTACAAAATCCCCACTTAGACGACGGAAAACAACATTTCCGTCGTCTAAGTGATTACCTAGACCGCGGAGCTGGACGTTTTCCGCGGTCTAAGTTTTCAGTTAGACCGCGGACATTCTCCGCGGTCTAAGTGAAAACTTGGACCGCGCTAAAGACTCCGCGGTCTAAGTTTTCACTTAGAAGACGGAGAATTCATTCTCCGTCGTCTAATTGAAAACTTAGACCGCGGAGATTGTCCGCGGTCCAAGTCTCACTTAGACGACGGAGAATTCATTCTTCGTCGTCTAAGTGCTTGGACAACAGCACTTGGAGCACATAACTTAGACGACGAAAAAATGCACCTAGACGACGAAAACGCTCCGCGGAGGTGGCTGACATCCTGTCAACACTGGCTATGGGCAAGGTGGGAAACATCCTGCTTCCTATGACTGTGGACGATCATTCAGGACTGGTTCTGGAGACTACGAGGTAGTACAAGCTCGTAAGAAGAGAAGGAAAGTGGGGCCTACATAATTATGAGAAGTCATAGAAATAAGGCCCGAAGGTTTTGTATAGAGATGTTGTGCCGACTGTTGTCTTTGGGGCTCGGCTGTAGTGTGCAAAGTGGGGTTTATTCCATGTATCCATTATGCATGCCCATTATGCAACAAGCAATGTGAATGCATGCTTTGAGGATCTTGATTATTTAGATTATGAGAAAGAGATGCCTCCTAGTTTGTTAAGGGGTCTGGGAGGCAAATGTCATCGACCAGAAGTAGAGAAGAAAGAGAAAGCGAAGTCCAAACTTAGCTCAGTATCTATCTATACTAATATGGTTTCAGCATAGAAGAAGACGGTGTTTATCCCTACGGAGATGACTGTTAAGGACCTTCGACAATCAGCTCCCTAATAGATATGGTGTCAGGATAACTAAGGAGTGGTATCTTAAATTGTTTAGTCCCTTACTACTTTGGTTTGTTATTTCAAGATATTATAGACTCCAACGATGTAGGATTGTAGTGCTTAGGGGTTTCAATTTGACAAGCCTAAAATCCGGTGGAACTCTGTACTACGATAATTGATTATAAATTTTGCCATCTCAAAAAGAAGAATAAAAAAAATTTCATTAGCTTTAATTATGGCCTGTAAGATCTTAATATGACAATTCAAATGAATGGTTTACTAGTGGAGAATGCAAGCCAATTTGCAAAAACTATGCACACTTGCAACATCAACGTGGAAGTACGTCTGGACGTGGCTAGGTATACGTCAAAAAACTAGATTTGAAGTCGTATACGAACTATTTACTCAGATTTGGGTTGACTGCTCAACCCAGACTAAGCCTGACCTGCTCGAGTTCGGATTCTCAGGTAGCACTACCAGAAAAAACGCTATAGCCAGCGACCAAAAATCATCGGCCTGTTAGCCTTTGTCGTCTGCTATAGTAAACGCCAACAAACAGTCATCGGTTATAGTGTCGTTGGGAGAACATCGTCGGCCAAACTATAGCCGACGAAAATTTTGCAAGTCGTCGGCTATAGTTTGGACAGTAACAGACGACAAAAAAGTAGTCAATTTAAGTTTGTGACTTTTGTTGATGACTTTGTCGTCGGCCAAACCTTCCCCCTCAGGTCAATATGGTTGACCCGGCTATACTATAGCCGACGACTATGAGAGACCATCGTCGGCTATAGTTTTTTTACTGTCGTTGGCTATAGTATAAAATTCGTTGATTTATGCGAGCACTTTAGCCGACGACTATGACTAAAGTCGTCAGCTAAAGTACTGATTTCTGAAAGAAAGAAAAAATGCAGGTTCTGGATTTCTATTTCCAGAACCTCCAAATACCACAATTTTTTTTTCCACAGTAGCCAACAACACATAAAATGAAAACAAAACACATATTCACCAACAAACACAAATTAATAATAAAACATAAGCATATGATACATCCTACTTGTCCCATAAAACACATAAACTAAGGGTTATCCAAATCTATGTTCTGGAAAATAGAATGGGTACTACAATCATCTTGTCGATTCTCCTACTAATGTGGAGCATCTAAAGGGCGATGGATAGATGGAAATGGAGGTGGGGCCAGGACCTGGAGTCCTTGTGCCTGAAGTGGTACATTCATTGCTTGAAAATAGGAAGCCATATGAGCAGAAATCCGTCTAAGTCAGCTGGGCGAAAATCCGTCTCTTAGTCTCTTCCTGTTGTCTCTCATGCTCCATTACCTACCTTTGCAGTTGCTCTTGTAGCTGAGCAGCTTTGAAAGATCCTAACTTACGTGCGAAACTGGGCGACATCTTCAATACCCCATCGACGAGTTATCCTGGACCCCTGCAGTACTAATTGATCCCTCGTGGGGGGATGTCGTTAGCCATGATCCTCGCCCCAGCATTCATATCAGATTGATCAATCTGAGAGATGGCCTGGGGTAGGTCCTTATCCTGGGTCTCATGCCATTGCTCCCTCACGATCTGAGTCAACACCTCCTCAGTTAGCTCCCGCAGTCTCGCGTGATTAATAAGGAAAATAAAATAACATATTAGCAAACATACATAAAAAAAAAGTTAGAGAAAATATATATATATATATAAGCAATTATGTTAAGTTATAAGGGCATAAGACTTACAATATCTTTGGGGGACTGTGGATACGCTTTCTCGAGCGTATACGCGAACCGGTTGACTTCAGGGTATTGGTTGGCCGCCTTGTCCATATAACACGCAAAGGATCTAGAACCGGCATGATGGTTACTCGTGTTTTTTCCCTGGTTTGCCGCATTTATTTTAGAAATGGCATTCGTAGATAAACATATATTATTTAAAAAAATATTAGGAAACTAATTTCGCCAAATAGGATACAAGTAAACACAAATATGATGTTACATATATAGGTTGAGTATATGTGGAAAACTGATCTGAGAGTCGTAGTATTTGTCGAGATGAGTTCGTAGATGCAAGAAATAAAAGTTACGATTAACAAAGTATGAAAAGGAGGTTTCCCATTTGGGAAGGTCAGTCTGAGTTGACCGAGGTCAACCTTCGATCTCTCTCAGGGAGAGAGATAGTTGGTTTAGACAGTGTGGCAGTTGCCGGTAGTGTGATGCCGTCAGATCACTTTCTGGTGGTTCCTCCGGTTGGAATTGAACAGGCCCGACATTATGTACCTTTGGCTATCTTCAATTTTAGTGATTGAGGGTTGAGGAGAGAGATTTAAGAGGAATAAATTTTAGGGTTTTTTGGGTTGTCGGTCACCATTATCGGCTTTGTCTCCGGCCGAGTTCTAGGTAACTTTCGAGACCTTCATGTGTTGTTATTGTTGTTTGTGTTGTTTATTGCATAATAGACACAGGAAATCGAAATTGATTTCGATCGGTTCTGTTTGGATTCCACCGTGAACTACGGTTACCGATGATTTTAGGTGGCGAGGTGAGGCGTTTTGGTTCCCTTCTCATCTCCAAGTCGATTGTGACTGGTCTTCAGGATCATCGTGGCTCATCGCCATTTTTGGTGAGTTTAAATATCTAGTTTCGAGATACTTTTTCGGACGGAATCGGGCAAAATTAGAAGTCGTTGTAGTTAAGCTGGTTGTTGGCCTTGTTGAGATCTTTCATTTGATGGTTGGCAGTGGTGGTGCTTGGATGCACGTGCCTCTGTCAATGGTGGCGCGTCTGCTAGAAAATATTTTTGGAAATCGGTCGAGTGATATATTGTTAGGTCTATATCGACGATACAAATATAGTCATGAGGTTTGTTTATTGGTTAGACTTCGTCGACTCATTGGGTGGGCGGTGGTGAGTAGTTTCACCACTAGTGGTGGTATGGCCGACGAAGAAATTATATGTGTTTTATGTTGATATGACCGCTTCGTCGTGACGAGTTTGTTCGATAGGTTCTTCGACTCGATTAGTCAAAGTTAGTTTCAGATTGAGTACTTTCTTGATTTAACCGATTGATTTTTGATTTTTAGGATATTTATATAGGGTCGAGTTATCACAAATGGTATCAGAGCACAGTTCAACTCTCGGACTTTGCTTTCATTGTGATTCGTGTTTTAGAGTATAGTCGTGAAATTATGAGTCTAAATTTTTTTGAATTTGTGTTCCTGTCATTGTCATGAGGACGATATATGGTGTTCATGGATGAGAAGTGGTTACGCATTGCTATTGGTAGACCTAAGATATTCGCTTCTTTACTTTACTCGGTATCGTACATATGAGTATCGTTTATTGATACATTTTCAATATTCATGTGACGACCCGGACCAGAATCAGCAGTATGATCAGCTGTATACGTGAGTTATCGCATAGTCGCAGATTGCCGACAGTTGATTGAATCGCCAGGCTCGTTAACGACTTAATTATTGGCCGAGAATTGGAGCTGAGTATCTTCTCGAGAGTCGTAGTACATGTGATTTCGAGTTCGTGGGCGGTTCCGGATCGTTATTTGGACGGCCGAGGAATTAATTATGAATATTTGAAGTTCAGATTTAAATGGTGGGCTACTTAACGACTGAATTACCGGACGAGAATTTGGGTTCGTCTTCTTCACGGAAGTTGTTCAGAATTTAATTTCGAGTTTGTGGAAACTTCCGGAGCATGATTTTGAGTTACGAAGATTTAGTTGTGATTATTTTCGATTGTGGATTGTTTAGTCGATTTAAATGTGTGTTTGGTCGAACAGTTGACTTTTTATCCGTTTGGCCGATGTGTTTGACTTCGGTTGATACTTAAAGAACATGTCGAGATGAGTTTGTTGCCACGAGAATTATCGGAATCGGAATTACGACGAGAAAGTTACGGGTGTTCAAAGTTCGTCGAAAAGGATAATTATGAAGTTTCCAAAAATGGAAAGTCTATAAATAGCAGTTGCCACATTGGGAAAGTCAAGCATTTCCATTTTGGGTGTTGACCGAGTTGACCGAGTCAACTCGGTGGAGAGAGGATGGTGGCCGACGTGCTCCACGGTGGTGCTCGGATTCCGGTCGTTTCCGGCTTCGGGAAATGGTGCAATCAACTCGCCGTGATGCTTTCCCGGCCTCCCTTCACGGCCAAGCTCACCAGAAGTGGAAGAATTTTCCGGCTAAGTTTTGAAAAAATTGGGGTTAATCGGGTTCATCAAATTTGGTCGAATTGAGCTGTGTTTTGGACTGGGTTTTGTAGCTCTCCTCTCAAGGATTCTAACCATGTAAGTATGAAGCTTCAATTCGATTTGTGGAAGGAGAATTTTGGATTTGAAATTTGTGTACCAATTCGGTTTATCACGTAATTGACCTAGTTAGAGTGAGAATTGGCCTTCGATGCAGTTGACAAAGTTGCTCAGTGGGTGATTTTGCATGGAATGGTGGTTGCTCCGCCGTGAAATGTTCCGGTCAGTGGCGGCGCCGCCATGGGCGGTGGTCAACGGTTTGACTTTTTGGGTTTTCGACAAATTGCATGTCATTTAATTCGAAATCGCGCCCCGATCGCAGTGGGGAGGTTCGTTTCTCGATTTGAGCATCCGAACTTACAGCGAGGTATTGAGGTGTAATTTTCGGATTTCCGACAGTTTGTTGTAATCAGATTACGTGTTTCCGAGAACGGTGGTTTCTCGTGATTTGTTTTGAATTGTCGAATTATGATTTTGAGAAATGGTTATTGTGATTATTCAGGGGTTCGTGATCGTTCTTTTGGCGATGAAGTTTCCGCCGGATCATGGGTTAACGCGTATCGCGTTACGCAAGTCTGTGAGTGGACATTTCTTTTCACGGATTGTTTGCGAGTCTTTTATAAATGATTTACGAACTTGAGCATGCAGATTGATTATGATTTTACGAGCATGTGTTTTACGATTATGCATATACGAATATACGTATACGAATATACATATGTACATATTATGTTTTATGCATGTGCATGTAAAGGATTTATGATTTGGTTTACAATGAGTACAGTCTCAGTATATGTTGTGGTATCGATACACATTGGCTTCTCGGCTGATCCCCGAGTACGCTTCGGGGGGGACAGATATCCTGACCCGAGGTCTTTCTGGCTAGGAATCACGTGTGGGTCTGGGATCCCGTGATTCAGACTGTGCTATCGCGTGGTAGTCCATGAGAGATTCCGCGATACATTTACGTTGCATGCTCTATACGTGAGTGGTAGTTGATGTCTCCTCACGTACCATATGATTTTCATGCATTTGACTCGCACATGATTTTATACGTATATATTACTTGGTGAAAGACATTTATTTTCGAACACTCACTCTAACGTGTTTTATATCTTTCCCCTGGGCTTTTCGGTTTCCGTGCCCAGTTGCAGTTCAGGTTTTGGTGTTTTCACGTCGCGGTTTGGAGGGTAGTGATCAGAGTTACCTGTGCTTTCCAGTAGGTTCTTGTTTCGCCTACTTTCCAGTAGGTTCTTGTTTATTTATG
The DNA here is from genome assembly GCA_946800695.1 of Geum urbanum. Taxonomy (NCBI): domain Eukaryota; kingdom Viridiplantae; phylum Streptophyta; class Magnoliopsida; order Rosales; family Rosaceae; genus Geum; species Geum urbanum. Next base: position 18,523,298 of record OX327003.1, on the reverse strand, counting down.
CATTTGCATTTAGACTCGCATATGTTTTTATAACATATAATACTTGGTGAAAGACATTTATTTTCGTCCACTCACTCTAACAGTTTTCATGTCTTTCCCCTGGGCTTTTCGGTTTCTTGTGCCCAGTTTGTAGTTCAGGCTCTGGTGTCGCACGTCGTGGTCGGAGGCATAGTGCTCGAGCTACTTTGTTTTCTTCCAGTAGGTTTATTGTTCTACCTACTGTGGTATACTTATATGTTTATATATTAGATGTCGCTCTGAGTAATCTGTTGTTTATGTTATACGATTTTACTCCGGATTTCAGTAAAGTATAGATATATGTACTACTTTACATTATTGTTGATATATTGAGAAATCCGGATGGGATTGGTGCCCACGGTTTGCTTTTTGTGGCATAGGATGAAGTGTATTTTCCGCGTGCAGGTAATGGTAATTCCACGTTAGTAACGAAACTCTGCCAAAATTTCTACGGTTTTTGTTGGTTCGTGTTTTCGAAGGGGTTCGATTCCGGTTTAGGGAGCTAAATCGGGGTTGGGTCCTTTCACCTTGGTATCAGAGCATTAGGTTATAGGTTCTGTAGACTTTTGTAGTCGTGTTTACTAAGGATATTTGAGAATGTACAGCATGTCTGGAATGGTGACCCGATCGGCCGGCGGATACTCATCAATATTCCGGGTGTTGTATACTTTCAAATATTTGAAGTTCCATGATTACGTTCCACTTGTTGTGAATGATGTTTTATTCATTAGGATGTCTCCCTGACGTGCTTTCCGTATCATTTCGGTTGTGGATCCTATTGAGGATCAATCAACGCGCGATTTTCCAGAGAACAATGGATTTGGATGAGTATTCAGAGTTCTGTGAACTGTGTGGCATGGTTTGCCTGGTTGTGTATGTATGAGCGTCTGTATGTTGCCTCAGAGCTGGGAATTGTGGCAGTTGATGTTTGCCTGAGTCAGATCAGTGTATTTGGTGGGCTGGTATTGTGTGAGTTCCGGTTGCGACTCCATGGCTTACATTCAGGGTGTTGTTTATACGGTAGTGGTTTAATCAGGCTACCCAGCGATCGAATGTGGAGTGTTTACCCACCTGAGGCAGAGATGCGTTGTTCACATGGTTGTTTTCGTTTGCACATGTTATGTGGCTTCAGAGGAAGCGGTGCACGAAGTTCGAGGTGAGTTTGAACCTGAGCATCAGAGAGAGAGAGTCTGATTGCCGTGCCTCGAGATAACCGTGAGGAGCTTAGTGTGCTGTACTCCGAGGCGAGGCTATTGAGAAGGAAAGGTGTACGTGGTTTCTGATGTGATGGTTTGAGGAAAATGGATTTAGTCGAGATGTTTTGATGAGGTTGAGTTCAGGCACTTCAGGATCAGTGACTTCATCAGGTTGTGGCCTTTTCGTTATTGTTGAGGGCCATCAGATCAGGCAGAGGATCCGTTTGACGATGGCGGAGATCGCAGTATAGCGGACTTGCTCCTGTGGCATGAGTTTGGGCGATCGTTGGTGATCCTTCACACAGCAGGTGTTGTGGTGGTTTGTGTTCGTGGAGCACTTTCAGTTGCTGTTTCAGTGGCCAGGAGGGTCACATTGCGAGGGAGCGCCCTCAGCCAGCTGTGTTAGCGGTTCGACAGCTCAGAGTTCACGAGGAGATCCTCATGTTGTTCCTGAAGTTTGACCAATGTATCCTTTTGATGAGTTATTCAGCAATGTCGCTATTGATGTAGGCGGCTAGTTTGAGCATGTTGGAGTTCGTGCCATGACCTTGTTTGAGGACAGACTTTTCTCCGAGGTTACTGTTGTTGGACATCCATGGCTATTGTACCTGCATCTCCACTTCCGAGGTTTTGGAGAGTGTTGCATCCATCCGGAGGTTGTGAGATCCTTGCTGGAGGATATGGCTTAGTCGTGGATTTGTTATAGCTTGATATCATGGTTTTGGTGTGTTTGTGAGAATAGACTTACTGACGATGCATTTAGCTGTGTTCGAGTGCCTCAAGAAGGAGGTTATATTTCGACGACCAGACTTTTCCCCGAGATATTGTTTCGTGGTGATGGTCGAGCGGATTGTGGAGACAAGTTGTGTGGTTTGTTTAGCTTATAATGTGGATACTATGGTTGCTGTACTTGACATTGGTGACATTAAGGTGGTTCCCGAGTTTCCAGGTCTGTTCCGGAGGAGTTACCAGGTGTTCCTCCAGTTCGGGAGACCGACTACACCATTGAGCTTGTATCGAGCGCTGGACTCATTTTACCGGCATCTTGTCGTTCAGAGCTAACAGAGCTGATAGAGCTACAGTTTCGACTCCAGGAGTTGCTGGAGGAGGTTTCCGGAGATTTCATGCGACCCTGCATATTTGTGTGGTGTGCTCTTGCATTGTTTGTACGGATGATGGATGGTTCGTCGAGGTGGTGCATTGAATACCGAAGCCTGATTCGCTTAAGAGGTGAGCGAGTATCCTCCGCTTCGGATTGACGATTGGTTTGATCAGCTTGCGAGAGCTTCAGTCTTTTCGAAGATTGATTTTGAGTCCGGATACCATCAGTTGAGGATCGATGAGTCAGATGTGGTTTGGACAGCTTTCGGATCTTTGTGCGGGCATCACGAGTTTTTGGTCACGCTGTTTGGTTGACCAATGCCCCTGCAGATCGTGTGGACTTGATGGACCATGTGTTCAGACGGTTTCTGGACGAGTTGCGGTCATGTTCGTTGGCAACGTCCTGATGAATTCCAGGAGTGTGGACCAACACCTGAAGCAATTGTGAGCAGTTTCGCGGACTTTGCGAGATGATCAGCTATTTGCGAAGTTCAGCCAGTGTGAGTTTTGGCCGATTAGCGTGACAATTTTGGACTGTGTGATGTTGTCCGAGGGAGTTGGCGTGGATCCTGATCAGATAGAAGCCGTGTTGATTTGGGGTTTGCCCTACTATTATACCAGAGATCGGGAGTCTCTTGGGTTTGGCAGGCTATTACCGACGGCTTGTGCAGGATTTTTCCGGATTGCCACCCTACTTTCCGGATTTACGAAGAAGGTGTCGAGTTCGAGTAGTGCGATGCACGCGAGGAGAGTTACTTACTCCTGCAGGATGGTTGACCGTTGTTTCGGTTTTGATCTTACCTAACGACCGCGACGAGTTCGTAGGTTATGGCGATGCATCGAGGTTTGGATTTGGTTGTGCTTTGATGCTGTGTAGTAGAGTGGTGGCTCATGATTACGGACAGTGGAAACTTTATGTGGCTACGTATCCTATGTATGATTTGGGGTGTAGCTGTTTTTGTGTTAGCATCAGAGAGTTTGAGTCACTATTGCTATGGCGTGCAGCGCAGTGTAGGATGTGAACTGATCACTTGAGTTTCATCCACTTGCATTTTCGGCCAGATTTGGGCTTGAGGCAGTGTAGATGGTTGAGGTTGACTAACGACTATGGCTGCACCTTTGAGTTTATTCGAGAAAGGCTAGTAGTTGTACTTTGACCATCCTTCAGGGATGCTGTTGCTGATGCATTCAGTCGTAAGTCAGGAGCTTCAGTGTTTCATATGTGTGTGGCTCGAGTTTTCGTGTTAGCCGAGTTGCGAGCTATAGGAGTTGTGTTCGAGTGTGTTGATGTAAAGCTCGTTGTTTTACGCGCATTTGGCTCTAGTGGTGCGGAGATGTGTCTGATACTCCGAGTTTACTACTCGTGACGCAACATGAAGAGCAATGTAGCGGTTTGTGTGTGTGCAGATGCCACATTTGTCGATTGGCGATGGCTAGGAGGCAGAGACTTACTGCGAAGTGTCAACCATTAGAGATTTCCGGTTAGACGTGGCGTCTGTTGCTGTGATTGTGTGTATTTGTATGCACTTTGGTTGTGATACCAGTTGTCAGACTATTGTGGGTCATTTGACGAACTCAGTACATTTCCTTGTACTTTTCGGGTGTACCTGTGTCCCAGTTCGCTGATCGAGATAATTAGCTACAACAAAGTGTTGACGAGCTTTGCAGCGAGCATTGGGGACCAGATTACGAGTTAGTACCGGTTCTTATCCTCAGATTGGCGGGCGATCTTTGAGGACTATTTAGGCCTTGGAGGGCATATTGTGGACCTCGGTATTGCAGTTCCGGAGGATTTGGGACGAGCAGTTTCAGTTGTTCGAGATTGCATGCAGTACCGGTTTGTTGACTACTATGATTTTGATGTTGCATGATATCGTTTTGAGGACGATGTTGTACTCCATTGTGCTGGAGCGAGTTTGGTTTGAGTTTGAGTTGATGTTTGATTCTGGTTTTGTGGAATGTGTTACCACAGACTGTCAGATTAGCGGAAATGGGTTGATAATTGCTTGAGTTTGATGTTTGAGTGATGTTGATGCGTGCAGATTGAGTTGTGATTTGCTATGTTATTTTGATCCGCGTGTGGTCATAGGCGAATTTGTGCTGTGCCGTATAGTTCGGCATCGCCTACACTTTATTGTTCTACCTACTGTGGTATACTTATATGTTTATATATTAGAGGTCGCTCTGAGTAATCTGTTGTTTATGTTATACGATTTTACTCCAGATTTCAGTAAAGTATAGATATATGTACTACTTTACATTATTGTTGATATATTGAGAAATCCGGATGGGATTGGTGCCCACGGTTTGCTTTTTGTGGCATAGGATGAAGTGTATTTTCCGCGTGCAGGTAATGGTAATTCCACGTTAGTAACAAAACTCTGCCAAAATTTCTACGGTTTTTGTTGGTTCGTGTTTTCGAAGGGGTTCGATTCCGGTTTAGGGAGCTAAATCGGGGTTGGGTCCTTTCAATTCATTTATCGATACATTTTGATATTCGTTTATTGATATATTATCAAAATTATATTGTTTTATTGTGCTGATATGACCACACACTACAAACACAAAAAAATGAAACCGTTACAAAGTGGTAACAGAATGACAACATCGGTTGTCAAATGAAGTGAAAAAAAACGATATCAACGATAAATAAAATGATACAAGCAAAATATGAGATCGAAATGGAAAAAATAAATTCTCTATCTTATTAAATTTGTGATTATTTGTAAAAATATATGAAATGATTATTGCATATCGATGCTAATATACGATTGATGATCAGAGGACCTATTTAGAATCCAACCTGATTCATTTGAAAATCACGAAATTGAAACTTGTACGAAACAATTACGATTACGATTATAAACGAGAACAACGACTTCGAGCAATGGAAAAGCTGATTGTACTACATGATTATATATATGATATATATGTGGATAGGCTTGTGGAGCTGCTAGGTCCGGTAAAATCCTAATTGAGGTCTATTTACGGGCCATAGTTAAGTATTGGTTGTGCCTCTCTGGGCTGGAGAGACCCAAAACAAATCAGGTGGTGTTGTCGATGTCCTAATTCAAGAGATATCTGTATTTACAAGGTGTTCTCGATATCTTGAGTTTGAGAGTATTATATATTTGATTATCGTTGATAAACGAGGTGTTCTCATTGTTCTTTATTAGAGAGTCTAAGATATATGGCGATACGACTCGAAACATAAAATTAGGGCTGGGCATGGGACGGGATTGAGGTCATCCCACGTCCCGTCCCGGTTGTTACACGCGGGACGGGATCGGGACGGGTCTTACATTTTGAGAGTAAATCCTGCCGGGCCCAATCCCGGATGGGACAGGACGGGATCGAGACGGGCCCAATCCCACCACAAAATTAGAAACAAAAAAGAAGAAAAACTTGCTTACATTCATAAATCACAACATGCATCTATGATCTAATTACAATTACACAACTTGCTTACATTCATAAGTCACAATCCATAACCTAATAATATCAAACATAATAAGAATAACATCCATAATCTGTTACACAAGTTCACATATCATAAGTTTAACAAGAAAAGAAGAAAATTAAAAAAAATAGCAATACAAGATTAAAAACATAGTAATACAAGATTAAAAACATAGTAATACAAGATTAAAAACATAGCAATACAAAATTAAAATCAACGGTCAAGATTAATTTTAATTTATATATGGGACGGGACGGGCCTAACGGGACGGAAAATTTCAGTCCCGCGTCCTGTCCCGTTGTTTTTCTGATGGGACGGGACGGGACGGGATAGACATTTTTAGTTTCAAATCCCGTCGGGATCAGGACGGGACTGGGACGGGACCGGCATTTGCAGAATTTGTGCCCAGCCCTACATAAAATGATAACTTGAAATATAAAACAATTCATTGAAATTTATGATGTAAACACTGTCATATGACGGATGAAATATTATATATATATGACATAATTTAACTTGCGAGGAGAGTATTGAGATAAGATGTGAGCTCGTGAGACTCACGTAATTTGTGATTTGAGAAATGTGACTTGAGCTCATGAGATGAGCACTATAATTTGAGACTTGAGCTTACAATGAGCACTATGATTTGAGACTTGAGCTCACGAGATGAGGAATATGATAAATGATATAGCTGGAGCTCATAATGCACGTATTGCATGGTGATATTTGTTTGTGTCGAACATGACGATATATTATTTGCTCATGTGATGACCATGCGAATAGGAAATGATTTAAACATGATATATGAGTATTACGAAAATGACATTTACTCTTGCAACGAGTATGATGATATAACATGAACTCATTTGATGATGATGAGAATATGAAATGATGTGAACTAGTGAAACGAGCACAATTGTGTCAATATAATATTCTATGTTTACATGATAATATAATGATTGAAAATTTGAAACAGTGATTATTGACATTATCGAAACAACAAAGACAAGAATCATTATATTATTTATTGATTCAATGATCGTATTATCACTCGTGATTACTACTGTTGTTTAATATGATTAATTTTGATGAGTTAGAATTTAAACTTTTGCTTATTGTTTTCGATGCGTTATTTATTATATGATATGAAATTCTGTTTATAGTGGGGAAATCCGGACGAGCAACGGTTGCTCGCGGTTTAGGTTTGGAATTGTGATTATTAAAGTGTATTTGGAAATTTTGCAAGTTTTGGGCATCCTACTTTTAATGGAGAATTTGCCCAATTTTTTCACAGAAAAATTTTGCAATCTTTGTTTTGTAATTTCAAGGACGAAATTTTTTTAACGAGGGTGGATGGATTGTAGTACCACAACCTCTTTATATAATAGTTAGTATTTTATGATTTTTCTAATCCAATTTACTGAGCGCGGTAAATAATATTTGTTGAAGGATTTATTCCCTCAACCTTTTGACTATTAATTAGTCTAAGGCTAGTACATTTCCCTTACTAGCAAGTATCACTACCGCTGGAAACACTATAGCCGACGAGATAAAAAATCTCGTCTGCTATAGTGGAAAAAATGATTTTTTTATTTTATAAATTTTTTTAAAACTATAGCCGACGAGATAAAAAAATCTCGTCGGCTATAGTCTAAATTTTATTTTTATTTTTTTTATTTTTTTTAAATTTTTTTAAAACTATAGCCGACGAGATTTTTTTATCTCGTCGGCTATAGTGTTAAATTTTTTTTTTATTTTTTAAATTTTTTTTTTAAAAACTCGTCGGCTATACTATAGCCGACGATAATGGGTAAAATCCTCGTCGGCTATACTCTTATCGACGGGTTTTAGCCAACGACTTTAGCTGACGACCCTTAAAAATTGTCGGCTATAGTCTCGTCGGCTATAGTGCGTCGGCTATACTATAGCCAACGATGTTTTTGCCCATTTTTCGTCGGCTATAGTATAGCCGACGATTTTTTATTGATTTGTCGTCAGCTATAGTGGAAATTGTCCACTATAGCCGACGACAAAAAATCTAGTCAGTTTTTTTTTTTTCGTCGGCTATAGTGAAAATGCTGGTAGTGTATACGGGGTCAAGTAATATAATTTTTATAACAATCAAGTATCGAACCCACGAGGATTGACTAACCGAATTCAATAGCTTTTTCCAGTTAACTTCTGTATATGCGTGATAAACAAACAACTGATGCGACAAAGAAACACAAAATGTGGTAATGTTGAAAGGACCCAACCCCGGTTTAGTTGCCTAAACCGGAATCAAACCCTATCGAAAATACGAACCAACAAAAACCGTAGAAATTTTGGCAGAGTTTCGTTACTATCGTGGAATTACCATTACCTGCACGTGGAAAATACACTTCATCCTATGCCACAAAAATCAAACCGTGGGCACCAATCCCATCCGGATTTCTCAATATATCAACAGTAAAGTAAAACAATATATATAATAGTACTTTACTGAAATCCGGTGTAAAATCGTATAACGTAAACAACAGATTTCTCAGAGCGACCTCTAATGTATAAACATATAAGTATACCACAGTAGGTAGAGCAATAAACGTACTGGAAGAAATAAGGTAGCTCGAGCACTATGCCTCCGATCACGACGTGCGACACCAGAGCCTGAACTGCAAACTGGGCACGAAAACCGAAAAGCCCAGGGGAAAGACATAAAACACGTTAGAGTGAGTGGACGAAAATAAATGTCTTTCACCAGTTAATATATATATATTTAAAATAACATATGCGAGTCCAGGTAAATAAAACAACATAGTACACGAGGTAAAACTCATACTCCTCCAGTGTACTGAGCATGCAAGTAAAAATCTCACGGGGTCACTCATGGACTCCTCCGTGCTAGTACAATCCGAATCACGGGATCCCAGACCAACACGTGATTCGAGCTGGAAAGGCCTCAGGTCAGGGTAACTGTTTCCACCCGGAAATACCTCGGCACAAGAAACAGATAACTGTACCTACCCGGAAATACATCGGCACAAGGCACAGCGTCCCCCCTGGTAGGCACCCTCGGTATCAGCCGGGGATGCGTGTGTATCGATACAACAACATGAACTACAACTGTATTCTGTGAAAATCAAATCACAAATATCTCGATGCAAATGCAATAAATAGCATAAGAATGCATATGCGTAACATAATCATATAACACATGCTTATAATAATCATAATCTCGTATGAAATCTCATGCTCGTAAAACCATAATCATGCTGCATGCTCAAGTTCATAAATCATAAATAAAAGACTCGCAATCAATCCGTGAAAATAAGTTGTCCACTCACAGACTTGCGTAACGCGATACGCGTTAACCCGTGATCCAGCGGAAAGTCCATCGCCAAACAAACGATCTCGAACCCCTGAATAATCACATAGTCCATTACTCAAAATCATAACTCGACAATTCACAATAAATCATGAGAAACCACCGTTCTCGGAAACATGAAATCCGATCACAACAAACTGTCGAAAATCCGGAAACTACACCTCAATACCTCGCTGTATTTTTGGATGCTCAAATCGAGAAACGAACCTCCCCACTGCGATCGGGGTGCGATTTCGAGTGAAATGACATGTAATTTGTCGAAAACCCAAAAAGTCAAACTGTTGACCGCCGTTGACCACCGCCCACGGCGGCGCCGCCACCTGACCGGAAAATTTCACGGCGGAGCAACCCCTATTCCACTCAAAATCATCCACTGAGCAACTTTGTCAACTGCAACAAAGGCCAATTCAATCTCTAACTCATCCAATTTCACGAAAAACCGAATGTACACACAAATTTCAAATCCAACATTCTCCATCCACAAATCGAATTAGAACTCCATACTTACATGGTTAGAATCCTTGAGAGGAGAGCTACAAAACCCAGTGCTTGATTAAGCTCAATTCGAATGGAATATATAAACCCGAACTCATTCAAAATTCTTCATTTTCAAGCCGGAAATCCGAGCCTCTCCGGCGAGCCACGCCGTGGAGGGAGGTCGGCGTCACCTCAAGGGGACCGAAGCGCGTCGATTAGGACCAGCCCCACACCTTGGGGTGGCCGGATAAGCATCGCCGCCGACGAGCCGCCATGGATTTCTCTCCCTCCACTGAGTTGACCCAGTCAACTCGGTCAACTCATTCAATGGTAATCTTTGAATTTCCCTTTTAGGCAACTCCACTATTTATAGCCTTCCCAAAATGGAAACTTCGTACTTATCCTTTTCAACGAACTTCAAACACCCGTAACTTTCACGTCGTAATTCTGATTTTGATAATTCTCACGGCTACAAACTCGTCTCGACATGTTCTTCAATTATCACCCAAAGTCAAACGCATCGACCAATCGGATAAAAAGTCAACCATTCAAACCAACACATACATAATCCGACTAAACAACCAACAAACGGAAATATTCTTAACTTAATCTTCGTAACTCAAAATCATGCTCCGGAAGTTCCCACAAGCTCGAAATTAAATTCTCAACAAGTTCTGTGAAGGAACCGAAACTAAATTCTCGTCCGGTAAATTAGTCGCTAACAAACCTGCCATTTAAATCCGTTTCCGTCGAAACTTCAAATATTCATAATTAATTCCTCGGTCGTCCAAATAACGATCTGGAACCGCCCACAAACTCGAAATCACATGTACAACGACTCTCGAGAAGAGACTCAGCTCCAATTCTCGGCCAATAATTAAGTCGTTAACAAATCTGGCGATTCAATCATCAGTCGGACATCTGCGTCTACACAGTAACTCACGAGTATAGCTGATCATACTGCTGATTCTGGTCCGGGTCGTCACAAATGTATGTCACAACGTCAAGTCCTTTGAAGACTCAACATCACAAGGGATGATTAAACTATGGATTAAATGAAAGATTGATTGGTTGATTACACTAATGCAAAGACGACAAATTGAAATGATCACAAATTCAAGATAAAAGAATGGTTGGTCAGGGATTCCCCCGTTAACCATTTGATGCTCAAACAATGTCCAATTTTAGGTCATGAGTTGTTTAGTCCGGTTTACATGCTCAAATGTCTTTTGGATCATAAGAATGAATAATTTCATTTTTTAAATCATGCCCTATCGGTCACATTTGGTTATGGGTTGAAATTCCTAGGACTTTTGGGATTCTAGAAGGTTTTGGTCCATCCAGGAAGCACAAACTAAACCAAGATTAGGAGCTAGAATTTTGGTGCTAGACTCCTAATGTATTTCATGCGTAATGAGTTTTGCTGCAAACACATGCGAAGATTATGGATGACTTTCCTTCCTACGCCTCTTTTGGAGTACCCAAAAATTGGTTCTAATGAATGCTTCCAACTCGCTCTTTTGGGTTACAAGATGAAATAATCAGCAATAGCTACAAAGCCTCTCGGTTCAATGTAAGCTTAACCGAAAACCCTTAAGTCACTTGGACCTCAAGTGTGTCTTGATTCATACTCAAGCACAAGGAAACCAAATCCTAAGCTCAACCTTTAAAGTCTAAGCCTAAGTTATGTTATATGCTCATCTATTAACTAAGTGAATGGCTAGTTCCCTTAAATGTCCTTTCCTAGTTCCTTGAAGAAAATATTAACTTAGCCATAACCTCAAGCATAACAAACTGCCACAATCATATCACATACACAACAAACTCATCCAATAACATAAAACACTCAAAACATACTCATAAACATAAATCAAATATTATTGTTTACATCAAATGGCTAGGGTTTGACTCCTAACCTCCCATAGAAGGACTACTCACTACACATAATTAAAACAAGTTTGAATACATAATTAGAGTGTATAGAGTGAAGGAATAACTCCCAAGACACTCCCAAAAGCAAGCCAAGCTTTTTCAAGTCCTCTCTTGTGCTTCTAGCTTCACATTCTTTGCTCCAAGGGCACCTAAGCTTGTAGATGAGGTAAATGAGACTTCTAGGACCCCAAAAGGCAAAGAAGATGAGGGATTACTTCTCACCTTTTTGAGATCTAGAAACCTCACCAAACCCTAGAATAGAGAGAAGAGGAGAAAAAAATGATTGCAGAAAGAGGGATGTTGTAATGACCCGACCTAAAATTAGCGACTTAATCTTCGTTAGTCGAGTTAATTATCAAAATAATCGCTTTATGATACGTTTTTCGAGATTTGTCGCCACTAAAAATTGACATTTTACAAATTTTGATTTTGGACTCGTATTCTTCACTAAAGTTGTATAGAAAGTTATTTCGAGCTCGTACATATTTTAATTGGATTTTTCAGGGGTCAGACTTATTTGTTTTATGAATTTTTGTAGTTTAAGGGGAAAAGTATCAAAATTTTTAATTTATCCTTGGGTAAATTGTTTGGACTGTTGATCTTGATCAAAGTTTGATCTGGGTCGTCCATCAGATCAGTTAAGTGGGGCAGCCGAATTGGGAGAAGCCCAATTCCCTCCCTCACGACCTGATTCTCTCTCTCTCTCTCTCTCTCGATCTTTCTCTCTCCCTCATTGTCATCCGACGAGTTTCTCTGCCCACTACAACTATTGAATTGTAACCCTCCACCACCTCTACCATTCTCGAACCACCTACTCGACATAGAAGCTTCGTGGAGAGAGAATCAAGTGTTTGAAATTCATGTGCTAGACAAACTTTTGGTTGCTCTCGGTGGCGCTATTGTCGAAGCTTGGTGGCAAAAGTTTAGGGGTTTTGAAGCCCACACTACCACGAGTCGAACGTGACCGGTCTCAGATGATGCCGTGGCCTGAAGATGGCGACCGACCAACTTGATTTTTTTGCGAGGGTTCTGGATTTGAAAGATAGATTTCAACGTCTTCTCCCATGTTTTTGACTTTGGGTTGTTTTGTAATGTTGTTGGGCTTGTTGAGATGAACATTTCTATATGTAGGTTGATCGAGTTGGAGTTGGTCGGATTCTGGCCGTCGTTGGCAGTGGTGCTTGGGCTCTACGCACCGCTGTGCATGACAGAGCTTCGGTGACCCCGAAGATCAATTTTTGACGGGGAGTTTTGCTATTCAATTTTTATTAGTTTTTGAGTAGTTTTATATATTTTGGGAACTTGCGTAATGTTTCTATCTATGTATAGGATTCAAATGCAACTCGATACCTTCGACGTGATCTTTCGTCGTGTGTCGAGTTGATATGCAGCTTTCAATTAAGCTTGGAGTCATGGCATGACGAATATGTTTGATATCGGGATGTGGCGGAGTAGTAATGCTTGGTGATCAAAAATGGAATGTGAGTATTTGGGATACAAATTGTTCAGATTCCTTATATGCTCTACTTGTACTCGATTAGAATACTATAGTAATTAAACTACATCTTTGATTTGCTTAGGAACGCTATGTACGAATTACGAGTTAGTAGATCAACTATTGGATTTCTTATGATCCAAGTGAGTGGACACTTTCATTTTCATTGTCGATTTGCGAGTCTATATTATACATTTTAGTATTATGCATTTTACGTTAATGCATTTTCATGGAGGCACACATTATTTTGTTTTACACATAGCATAGTCACAATTGTTGCATCGATGCACTGGCTTCTCGGTTGATCCCCGAGACACTTTGGGAGGGCCAAGGACTTGACTTGAGGATTTACATACTACCTAGGAGGGACAAAACCCTGATTTGGGTAGTGTTAGGGCTTGAGGCTGTTTGGCCCAATTCACCGCCTCCACACATCACATAGTACCCAAAAGTACCAGAAATTTGATCTGCACGTTTCTATTCTTGGTCTCGCATCATTTTACGTATATTCTACAGTGACATATATAATAGTTATGGTTTTTATTTAAATATGAACCTTTACTTTTTTTCCACTCACTCTAACGATTTTTATTATTTTCTATGCATTTCCCTGGGCCTTTCGTTTTCAACCTCCTAAGTTGCACAGTTTCAACTGAGATTGGGCGTGTACGCAGTTCATGGCATAACAGTATCCACCGTAGGATCCAAGGTTGATTCTGTGACTTAGTATTTTAGTTTGCATAGTCAGTTTAGATTGTCTAGCTGCTCTGATGTCGAAAATAGTTGTCTACCTTTTTTATTTTAGTAGTGAACCAATATGTGGAAAAAATTCTTTATTTTATGACACTTGAGCTATGGATACCCACTTCGGTTTTTAATTAGTGAGTAGAAACTAAGGTTAGTAGAGTTGTTGGGGCCTAATTCCAGTTTAGATAGCTAAATCGGGGTCGGGTCCTTTCAGTTGGTATCAGAGCATTAGGTTATAGGTTGTGTAGATTGTACTTGATTTCTTCTGTTGTCGTGTTTGATTATGCTCGACACTATTGGAGTGATGGCCTGACTGAAGCGGATATCATGTGACCAAGTACCAATATCAACCTGTGAGTTAGTATGCCTTAGTCGCTATGCCTCATGTGTGTCGGCCTCAATCTCTCTTCTTGTAGGTCTGAAGTAAAAGTTTCTTTGAGTTTCGAGTACTTGTAATATTTTGAATTTTCATGGTACTTCTTTTTCGTCCCCCTCAAGGAAGCATCAGTGAGCATTCTAAGAGTTCGAATATGATTTCGATACGTGACGTAGTTGCATTCACTGTGCAATGGACACCAAAGTGAACTGAGGTAAAGGCGTACGTTACCAGATATACTGAAATCATGAAATAAGGTCCAATGATATAGGGTGTAACAAAAATTAAGTTTGCTAGATCTAGAATCTCTAACTAGTTTGCGTAAAATAAAGACATGACTTAGATAGGCTCTCAAGAATATAAATAGTCAAGGTAAAAGAGGAAGAGACAAGTGAAACAACCTTTAAGAACATCAAGTTTCCGACGGGTTGAAGGTTTTCTTTGACTGGTGGAAGGCAAACTCTTGTTTATGACATTGGCCACTCTCGACGGTTCGAGAGAATGTCTCGACGGGTCAAATGTAAGCTACTGTGTCTATCCACACCAACTCTTGATGGGTCAAGCAAAATGCCTTGCAAAAGGTTATTAGCATAAGTTCTAGCACAAATTCACCTCAAAGCTATCAATCAAAGTATTCAAGTAATCAAAGACACTCAAAAAAAATTCCTAAATGGAAATTTGAAGAAAAACTATAAAGCTAGGAAAAAATTTCACAAAATGTTCGGATTCTCTGCAATCGAAGGCAGACCAAAGCTAAGGAATCAAATTTGAACTCAATCCCTAGCAATGGCACCCAAAACTTGTTGAATTTTTTTTACCCTCAACCTTTGACTATTAATTAGTCTAAGGCTAAGTGCATTTCTCTGACCCGCAAGTATACGGGGTCAAGTAATATAATTTGTATAGAAGTCGAGTGTCAAACCCACGAGAATTGACTAACTCGGTTTCATAGCTTTTTTCAGTTAAGTCTTTTATATGCGTGATAAACAAACAATTGATGCGACAAAGAAACACAAAATGTGGAAATGTATCTCACAACATCAAGTCCTTTGAAGACTCAACATCGCAAGGGATGGTTAAACTATAGTGAGTGATTAAATGAAAGATTGATTGGTTGATTACACTAATGCAAAGATGACAAATTGAAATGATCACAAATTCAAGTAAAATAATGGTTGGCTAGGGATACCCCCGTTAACCATTTGATGCTTAAACAATGTCCAATTTTAGGTCATGAATTGTTTAGTCCAGTTTACATGCTTAAATATGTTTTGGATCATAAGAACGAATCATTTCATTGTCTAAATCATGCCCTCTCGGGCCATGCTTGGTTATGGGCCGAATCTCCTAGATCTTTTGGGATTCTAGAAGGTTTCGAACCATCCATGAAGCACAAAGTAAATCAACATTAGGAGCTAGACTTTTGGTGCTAGACTCTTAATTTATTCAATGTATAAAGAGTTTGGTTGCAAACACTTGTGAAGATTATAAATGGCTTCCCTTCCCGTGCCTCTTTTGGAGTACACGGAAAATGGTTCTAATGAATACTTCTAACTCATGTTTTTCGGTTATGAGTAGAAAGAATCAACAATAGTTATAAAGCCTATAAGTTCAATGTAAGCTTAACCGAAAATCCTTAAGTCACTTGGACCTCAAGAGTGTCCGGATTCATGCTCATGCTCAAGCACAAGAAACCAAATCCTAAGCTCAACCTTTTTAGTCTAAGCCTAATTCATGTTATATGCTCATCTATTACCTAAGTGAATGCATGGCTAGTTCCCTTAAATGTTGTTAGGACCATAATTATGTGCCTATTACGCTCCTAACTTTAGGCTTATATCTTATTTTATATGAATAACGCATTGTTCTTATGACGTTTCTTATTCTTGTTAGAAAATGTGGAGTTGGCTCGAAAATGTAATAAATATGAAGAATTAGATACTTATTGGAGAAGACATATACATTTTTGAGGTCAAGGGAGAATTTAGAGCAACTTTGGGAAAATGACGAAATAGCTTCACCGAATGTCGCCGGAAGTTTCCCGGAACCCGCCAGAACTTACCACAGTCGGCTGACCCACCTTGGCCGGCCCAATCACATGGAGTCCAGCCCAATGGAGGCCCATTGAGACCATCTATGCTCAACAATCTGATTAGGAGAGAAAGTGAAGAAGTTGGACCACATGATATCACAATTTTGGAGCTTAGCCTTCCATAGCCTAAAATAGTGGATCATGGTCTCCCTAATTCAAAGTTAACTTTTAGATCTTCCATCTCACCATTTTCTATCTTCTAAGGGTTCATATTTGCCTCCCAATTCAGCCCAAATTCGAGCTCCCCTTGGCACCCACATACAACATACTTCATTTTTCAGATTTCTCAAGTTTTAACTCTCTAGAAACTCTCTCCATCCATCACTCCACCCACATGGCCTTTCTTTTTAAGTCGCCGGTAATACTCTCGCCGGAAATTTGGCGCCGGTGAAAGTACTACCGGCGACTTTTTTTTAAAGTCGCCGGCAATGCTTAAGGACATCACCGGCGACTTGAGTCGCCGGTAATGCCCCTTCGCCGTGGCTAGAAAATGAGGGGTATTACCGGCGACTTTGGTCCAAGTCGCCGGAAATACCCGGAGAAATTTGTCAAAAAAAAAGCCGGTTCTGGATTGGGCCTAATTCCAGAACCTGTACTGAAAAACAGAAATCGTATAAATACAAGTTCAACAGTACACACATAATTGTCCAACGTATAGTACAAACAACAACAATATGAAAATAAACTACAACTACACTAAGGGTCGAGGAAATCCATGTGGACGTAATCAATTGAACTCCGGTGGCTACCCTGGTCTTGCTGTGGCGGTGACTGCTGCGGTGGTGGATCAGTGTGGAACACAGGGACCAGGGGAGGTGTGGGGAGCGGTTGTCTGGTAGTCTGGCATGCGTACATCGTCTGCATCCATGTCAACATTTGTGTCTGCTGCTGGACCATCGTTCGGTGTTGCTCGGCCATCATCCGGTACTCGGCATCTCTGACTGCCTGCTGCTCGGCCAATTGCCGCATCTCCTCCATCTGCCTCCTTTGCTCCTCCAAATCCCTCTGCGTCCTCAGAAGCTCCGTTGCTAGGTTAGAGTTCCTAGACGTTAAAGTTCTTGACCCGGTAGAGTATTCCGAAGTGTTCTTCAATACTCCTTCGCCTGCCGAGCCCATTCCCCTGTAGTAGTAGGTATTCTTTCCAGTCCTGCACGCTTTTGCCATGATCTGAGCCGCTATAGGGCGATCAAGCGGATCGATCTGAGAGGCATACTGGGTCACTTCTTCCTCCGAGCAGTCAAGCTGGTTGTTTCGAGCTATATTCATGGTGACTTCTGTGATCGTCTCCTCCACTCTCGCCTAATTGAAAAGGGAATATGAATAACGTATTATTAAAAAAAATTAATAGAGAAAAATAGTTTTATTAACACATGCATATGTGAAGTACAAAATAATGAGGCTAAAGACTTACCGCTTCTTCAGGGCACTGCGGATAGAACTTCTGATGAATAAACACCAACGAGTTGACTTCCTGTTGTTGCTGCGCCTTACTCGACTAACCCAAATAGTTGAGTGAACATGCATGATGGGCCTTGGTGTTTTTCAATCTGTTCTCCCTGTTCGTCTTAAAAATCGCCTTGTTTGTAACCCACTATTTCAATGTGATACGATACATTAGGGTTGTAAAATATATTCAGGATGCATACCTTCGCTTTGGGGTGCTCGAAGTGGGCTACCAGCCACAGCTACTCGTACTCGTTAAACCGAAATTCGCTAGGGGTAGAACCTCGGCCTAGCTCCTTGTACTGTGTGTAATGTTTTGAAAGCTGGTTCTTCCACTCTTTATACTTATATTAACACCAGAAAAAAATTTAGAGATATTAAAACAATTGATAAACAAAAATCTAACTCGATATATACTCAAATAACTCGAATCACATCACCTGATATATAGTTGACGCTCTACCCATGTGTGAATAAGGCATTCATCCATGTCAAACCACACCTGCAAGATGAATATATAAATGGTAAAATTATATATTTATTCGGACTTAATTAATAAATGTAAAACTTACGTAATGAAAATACGATTTAACTCACACTCAGTGCATTATGCACTTGCATCTTCACGTAGAGAGGCACAGATTCCCAATCTGGCCAAAGCATTGGGACCTTGTCCCGCACGACGGCCCCGGCCATGCTGGCATACTTTCGCGTGGTGTCAAATGTCTCAATCACCTCACCATGCTCATTGGCCCTAATGAGCGTTTTCCTTCCCCCGGTGGCCTGCTCAAGATTCTTCCCGGTGCAGGGGCCTATAGTCTTTCGTTTTCCAGTGCCATTAACGAAATTGCCTAATAATACAATGTCAACAAATTGATATCATTAATTGAACCTATCGTAAGTCTTAAGTAATAATTAAGTACTCAATCTTGTTAAATAAAATTTACCTGCAACGTTTGCTGGTTGGTGCACCTCGCACTCCAAAGATACACGGGGTCGAACGAGATGAAGTTGTACGCTTCCTCCACGCTCAGGAACTCCGGCCGTCCTTGAATATAAATAGGCCTCCCCCTATCATCGAATTTAGGGATCACATGAATCTCGTCGGGCAGGAAGAGACCGGACAGTGGAGATAGACGAGGCCTGGACGATGAGGCGCCAGCACCATCTGCCTCAGATGATTCCCGTGAAACGGTAGTAGGCACCGGGCCAATAGGAGGCATTCAGATGGAGGGAGTTTCTGATGCCCCCGTTGACTGTCGCTCGTCTGTGGGTCTGCTGACTGAGGGTCTGCTGACTGAGCGTCTGCTGACTGAGGCTCGAGGCTGGACTGGGGGTTGCACGGATCCGGATCGTGCAGCTTCCTCCTCTCCTCGCGCAGCTAGCAACATTTGTGTGCGAGCATTCATAATTGGCCCACTGCGCGTGTTGCTGACTGCGGCTGAGGAACCTTGACTGCTGCTCCCTCCACTGTTTCTAGTCCCTCTCCGTTTGATGCCTTCAAGCCAATTTGCCGCAAAACCTCCTATCGGTTCCAACAATTAGTCCTGGATTCGCTTCTATGAAAAATAAGGAACCGGAACCGTTTGGAACCGGAACCGGAACCGATAACCGCTATAACCAGAACCGGAACCGAACGGTTCCGGTTCTAACAATTAGTCCTGGTTTCGGTTCTATGCAAAACCGGAACCGTTTGGAATCGGAACCGGAACCGAACGGTTCCGGTTCAAAACGGTTCCGGTTCCAAACGGTTTCGGTTCCAAACGGTTTCGGTTTTTTATAGAACCGAAACCAGGACTAATTGTTGGAACTGATAACCGTTTGGAACCGGAACCGTTTGGAACCAGAACCGTTCGGAACCGGAACCCTTTGGAACCGTTTGCATCATATCAAACATTAAATTAAATTTCATAGGCCAAATGCTTATAATATCATATAAAACATTAATTTAAATTGCATCATATCATATCGATCATTACGAATATAATTATCAAAATATCCATTAAATATTACCCAAATGCTTATTTAACCAATTAATTAAGTTAAAAAATATATCTTCAGTTATCAACTATATCAATTAATCCAATTAAATCACCTTAATTTTCCCAACACCTTAAATTACCTTAAATTACCTATATCAATTAATCCAAATCACCTTAATTTGCCCATGCAACACCTTAAAAATACAATATAATTATCAACTATATCAATTAATCCAATTAAATCACCTTAAATTACCTAAATATTTTCTACATTTATACATACATACACTTGCCTAATAATTATCGAAAATTAAAACATCACCCAAAACTTAATTAATCAAGTTAATGAAAATGCATACAAATATAATTAAAATGCATATATATACATAATTATAAAAAACAAAAATTGAGAGAGAGAGAGAGAGAGAGAGGGAGCTAGGGGATCGGACCTGTCATCCTTGAGCTCGGATTCCGGCGGTGGAGGTAGGGGAGAAGGTAGAGGAGGAAGAGAGGAGGAGGGGAGGAGAGGTAGGGGAGATTTGGGGTTTTTGGGTTTAGGTATTTTTGTGTGGAGAGGGGAGAGGGGATAGGGGAGGGGAGATTGGAGGAGAGATTTGAGGAGAGGAAGAGAGGTTAATTTGAGAGATTTGAGGTGAGGAAGAGATGGGGAGATTTTAGGGTTTTGAAGGAAGAAGGAGATGAAGAAATGAGGAAGAAGCTCGAGCTAGAACCTGGGAAATATCGAAGTATTGCCGGCGAGTTACGATGGTAATAGTATTGCCCACGAGTTGATAAGCGGCGACGGAGAAGGTAGCCGGTAATAATTTGCACCTTTTCCGGCGACTTTTCGAACTCATTGCCGGCGACGGTCCATATCGCCGGCAATGCTCATTATTGCCGGCGACTTGCTCCGTCGCCGGGCTTTTTTTTTCGACTCTCGCTGGCAATAGTACAAAATGTGGTAGTGCATACCCATTGGAATGGCCATCTCCTCCACCAAAAAACACCGATAATAACCATCTAAAGCCTTAAAATCTCCATCACCACCATAATACCTTCAACTACACCACCATCTCTCTTGCCTTAAGTGGGTGACTCAAAGTCAAGGAGCTTTGCAGCAAAGTTGGAGCAAGAAGGAAAGAATAGCTAGAAGACCTTGGAGTTTTTGGGGACATTTGGTTATTTCTCATCCTATTTTGTATTTCAATCATGTATCTAAGCTCTATACTTGTTATGGGTAGGGAGTACGTAGTATATTTTGGGAGGCTAGGGTTAGAACCCAAGTCATGTGATGTGATGAACATGTCTTGGATTATGTATATTTCATGGTTTTAGTGTATGTTATGACGATTTGTGTTGTGAATGAGTTTATTGTGTGATTGTGGTATGTTTATGTACTTCAGTTTGTTGTATAATTTCTTATATGCATGTGTTGACTCTAGCTAGGTTGATGTATGTGTTAAAGGACTTAAAAATGACCCTTGAATGAATTAGCTACTCACTTAAGGATAGATGAGCATGTGAACATGATTAGGGTATTATCTATGAGATTTATCTTAAGATTTGGTTCCCTAGCACATAGCATGGATTAGAGCTGTGACGACCCGAACCAGAATCAGATGTGTGTTTGGCACGATTCTCGAGGTTTGGTTTTAGTCGCAGTTTTGCGATATTATGTGGTTTGCCGATTCGATTCGCGACTTTGTTTTCGGTCGAGAATTTGAGTTGGGTGTCTTCACGGATATTGTAGAGTACGTGATTACAAGCTTGTGGGCAGTTCCGGAAGATTTTTCCGATAACCGAGGAATATTTTATGATTATTTGAAGTTTCGAGTTCCGACGAGTTTATTTGATTGTTTCGAGTTTATCCGAATCACATCGTATATTCATTCCGGACCGTTGATTGACCCGAGGGACGAGTATAAATATCGAAAAGTCGAAAAATAGTCGAGAAATAGTCGTAAAAACACGAATTTGCATTGACTTGCGTTGACTTTCCCGTTTTGGAAAGTTTGACTGGTTGACCGTGGAGGAGAGTTTTCGTTTCGGTCTTGCACTTCCTGCGACCGGATTCCGGCCATCTCCGGCCCCGAATCAGGTATGGTTAGGTTCCTCCTTTGATTTCGAGCATGATGGTAGGTTGTTTGAGTGGAATTGATGTCGTTTGGGTGTAACAGAAGTGGATGATTTCGCCGGAGTCGGGAGGTGGTGCTCCGGCGAGATTTGAGGGGGGATTTGTTGGGGATTTTGCTCCCCACACCTTGGGGAGGCTCACGGGGTGATTAGTTTTGGAAGAGAGGAGGTTTTGGGTCGAACCCGAGTAGGGCTCCGATTTGGAAATTCGATCGGGTTTCGTGAATTTGAGGTGGTTCCGGGCTGAATTAGTCTTCGTGTTAGAAGGGAAAGTTGTTCGTGTGGTTGAGATGGTCTAAACTGGAAAATTTGGCCGCGAAATTCCACCGTTGACGGCGCGCCGCCGCCGGCGGCGGCGGTCAACGGCGGTCAAAAAGTCAACTTTTCAGATTTTGATGTAATTAGTGTCATTTTTCTCGTAATCATGCCCTGGTTATCGTACGGAGGTTTTCGGGTTGATTTGAGTAGCCGATTTTCAGTCGAGGTTTCGAGTTGAGATATCGGGATTTCCGTAATTCATTTTGTACTGCATTCCGTATTTCCGGGAACGGTTGGTTTCCGTGCATCAGTACAGTGTTGTGGATTACGATATTGATCAGTTATGTTTTGTGAATGTATTCAGGAGATCGAGATCGAGATCTGGATCGTGATCGTGCTTCAGGCGAGGGATCTTCCGCTGGACCACGAGTGTAGCGCGTGTGCGCGTTTCGAGAGTCTGTGAGTGGAAAATTTCTTTTCACGGAAATCTTGCGAGTCTTTTATGTGATTTATGAACTTGAGCATGCAGCATGATTATGACTATATAAGCATGTGTTTACAATTATACGAATATGTTTATACGGATATACGTATACGAACATGCATACACTTTTATGCTGTTTCATGCATTTGCATTGAAATGTTTATGATTTGGTTTACACAGAGTACAGTCGTGGTTAGGTTGTTGTATCAATACACTTGCCTCTCGGCTGATCCCCGATGGTAGGCCACCAGGAGGGGCAGTACCCCTACCTGACCGGCGAGGGGCAGTACCCCGGAACCGAGGCCTTTCTGGCTATGAATCACGTGGCAGTCAAGGACTCCGTGATTCTGACTGTACTAGCACGGACGTGTCCATGAGTGACCCCGTGATACTTTCTATGCATGCTCTTTTTACGAGTTGGAGTCAGCGTCTCCTCGTAAACTATTTGATTTGAATTATTCATATTTCGACTCGCATATGTTTTTATAACGTATACACTCGGTGAAAGACATTTATTTTCGTCCACTCACTCTAACGTGTTTATTGTCTTTCCCCTGGGCTTTTCGGTTTCCGTGCCCAGTTTGCAGTTCAGGTTTGGTGTTTCACGTCGCGGTTTGGAGGCTAGTGATCAGAGTCACATGTGTTTTCCAGTAGGTTCTTGTTTCGCCTACTGATGTACATATTGTATATGTTTTACTTTAGAGGTCGCTCTGATACATTCTGATACATGTTATGCGGATTTTCACAGATATACATATATACATAGTACAATTTATTTACTGTTGATGATTATAATGATGTTGAGAAATCCGGATGGGATTGGTGCCCACGGTTTGCTTTTTGTGGCATAGGACGAAGTGTTAATTTCTGGGTGCAGGTTATGGTAATTCAACGCTAGTAACGAAACTCTGCCCAAATTTCGAAAATTTTTTGTTGGTTCGTATTTTCGAAAGGGTTTGATTCCGGTTTAGGTAACTGAATCGGGATTGGGTCCTTTCTGCTTGGTATCAGAGCATTAGGTTGTCAGATTCTGTAGAGTCTTGTAGTTATGGTACTTAGGGTATTTGAGTTGATACATCATGACTGGAGTGATGACCCGACTGGCCAGCGGTACTCATCAATACTTCGAGTGTTGTATGTCCTCAAATATCTGCGGTTTCATGATTACGTTCTTTCTGCTTGTGCCTAATGCTTGTCTTGTATCAGTAGGATGCCTCCTCGACGTGGTCCCCGTGTTGATCGGGATGATGATCCTGATGAGGATCGCCGAACGCGCGATTTGCTGATGCGAGTGCTGCGTTTGGAAGAGCGTTTTGACCCTGTGGTCAAGGCTCGCACTGCGGGTGCTACTGTGTTTTCGGGTTCAGTTGATCCAGAGATATGCGAGGCATGGTTGGTTCAGATTGAGCGTGTTTGTGAGCGTCTGCAGTTTACACCTGAGCAGATGACAGTAGCCGCAGTTGGTTTACTTGAGGGTGATGCATACTTTTGGTGGGTCAGCACTGACAGAGTTCCTGTGGATACTCCGTGGACATTGTTTCGTGATCTGTTTATACGGAGGTATTTTAATCAGGCTACCCAGCAGCGCAAGTACGAGGAGTTTACGAACTTGAGGCAGGGCAGTTTGTCTGTACTTGAGTATCGGGATCGGTTTACTCGTTTGTCTCGTTTTGCGCGGGATATGGTGGCTACAGAGGAAGCCAAGTGTCGCAGGTTTGAGCTGGGATTGAATCTGAACATCAAGGCGACGTTGACTACGATGCCGAGGAACAACTTTGATGAGTTTGTCAGTGCAGCTCTCCGAGGCGAGGACATTGAGCAGGAGAGACAGCGGCAGAGGTACCAGCCGAGACGGTTTGAGGAAGGTGAACCGAGTCCGGGGCCTTCAAAGAGGCAGAGTTCTGATACTTCTGGCTCAGCTTCATCTTCAGGCGGTGGATCATATCGACCACCAGCTGGGGTACCGAGACAGAGGCCGAGATGGAGGAGAGATAGACCACAGCGACCACAGGCTAGTGCAGGTTCTAGCGGTTCTAGTTATCCTCTGCGTACTGGTGGCACATTTGCTGTACCGAGGGAGTATCCGTTGTGCAATTTGTGCAATAGGTATCATGTTGGTTCGTGTCAGCGAGGCACCCTCAACTGTTATCATTGTGGCCAGGTGGGCCACTATGCGAGGGCGTGTCCTCAGTTGTATGGTGGAGATGGACAGGCGGCCAAGAGTTCCGGAGTTGAGCGAGGTGCCACATCGGGGGCTCGACCAGCACAGACTGCAGGTCAGGGTAGACAGCAGGGACAGCCCCAGCGAGGACGACCAGCCGGACAGGCGAGAGTTCATGCTATGACTATGCGTGAGGGCAGAGCATCAGCGGAGGTCGTTATCGGTACGTTACATGTTTTTGGTATTCCTGTAGTTGCATTGATAGATCCAGGTGCCACACATTCATTCATATCATTTAGACTGCCATCATTGGCTACGGTTCCTGCATCTCCACTTCCGGGGTTGTGGAGAGTGTTGTATCCGTCAGGTGAGGTTGTGAGCATCGGTTGAGTTTACCGAGATTGTGAGGTGTTTGTTGATGGCCATGGTTTAGCCGCTGATCTGTTGTTGCTTGATATTGTGGATTTTGATTTGATATTGGGTATGGACTTTTTGGAGTCGCACTGGGCCATGTTTGATTGCCACAGGAAGGAGGTCGCATTTCGACGACCAGGGTTACCTGAGATACTGTTTCGTGGCGAGAAGAACACTTCCCTACCGTGTTTGATTTCCGCGATGAGGGCGGATCAGTTGATGAAGAAGGGTTGCGTTGCGTACTTAGCCCATGTTGTGGATACTACAGCTGCAGTGCCGGATCTTGGTAGTATTGAGGTTGTGTCTGAGTTTCCAGATGTGTTTCCAGCGGAGTTACCTGGTATACCTCATGTGCGGGAGATTGATTTTACCATTGAGTTATTGCCGGGTACTGGACCGATTTCCCAGACACCGTACCGGATGGCTCCTGCAGAGTTGAGGGAGTTGCAGATTCAGCTTCAGGAGTTGTTAGAGAAGGGATTCATTCGACCGAGTGTTTCTCCGTGGGGTGCTCCAGTGTTGTTTGTGCGGAAGAAGGACGGGTCCATGCGGTTGTGCATCGACTATCGGAAGCTGAATCAGATTACAGTGAGGAACACGTATCCGTTGCCGCGGATTGACGACTTGTTCGATCAGCTGAAGGGAGCAGCAGTCTTTTCGAAGATTGATCTTCGATCCGAATATCACCAGTTGAGGATCCGGGATTCAGATGTTGCCAGGACAGCTTTCAGGACGCGGTATGGGCACTATGAGTTTTTAGTTATGCCGTTTGGGTTGACCAACGCCCCCGCAGCTTTCATGGACTTGATGAATCGGGTGTTTCGACGATTCCTGGACAAGTTCGTGATTGTATTCATTGATGATATTTTGATATACTCGAGGAGTGTGGGCCAGCACAGGAAGCACTTGCGAGCGGTGTTGCGGACTTTGCGGGACCATCAGTTGTTCGCGAAGTTTAGCAAGTGTGAGTTCTGGTTGGATAGTGTGAAGTTTCTGGGTCACGTGATTTCGGCCGAGGGAGTTAGTGTTGATCCTGACAAGATTGAGGCCGTGCTGAATTGGAGTCGACCCACTACTGTGTCGGAGATCCAGAGTTTCTTGGGGTTAGCAGGCTATTATCGACGGTTTGTACAGGATTTCTCCCGGATAGCTACACCACTGACTAGGTTGACGAAGAAGGGCGTCAAGTTTGAGTGGTCTGATGCGTGCGAGGAGAGTTATTTGCTCATGAAGGAGAGATTGACTACTGCACCAGTTTTGACGTTGCCAGACGATAGTGGTGAGTTTGTTGTGTACAGCGACGCGTCGAAGTTGGGCCTTGGCTGTGTGTTGATGCAGCATGGTAGAGTTGTGGCATATGGTTCCAGGCAGCTGAAACCGCACGAGGTCAACTATCCGACGCATGATTTGGAGTTAGCCGCTATTGTATTAGCGTTGAAGAGTTGGAGACATTACCTGTATGGTGCTCAGTGTAAGATTTTCACTGATCACAAGAGTCTCACCTACTTGCGGACACAGCCGGACCTGAATATGAGGCAGTGCCGATGGATGGAGTTGATCAACGACTACGATTGCACGTTTGAGTACCATCCAGGGAAGGCCAACGTTGTAGCGAATGCACTTAGCCGGAAATCTGGAGCTTCATTGTTTCACATGTGTGTGGCCAGAGTATCGATGTTAGCTGAGCTTCGAGCTACAGGTGCTGTATTTGGGTATGATGATGATAGAGCTTTGTTGGCCAGTTTCCAGGTTCGACCGGTACTGGTTGATCAGGTACGGGAGGCACAGGATTCAGATCCTTACTTGCTGGGCAAGAAGACCATGATTCGGAATGGTGTGCCTACAGAGTTCCGATTGAGCGACGACAGTACGTTGTTGTTCAGGGGCAGATTATGTGTACCCAGGGACGAGGATTTGAAAAAGGAGATTCTGGATGAGGCCCACAGTTCAGCGTATGCGATGCATCCCGGAGGTACGAAGATGTTTCGTACACTTCGAGCATACTATTGGTGGCGCAACATGAAGCGGGAGGTTGCCGCGTACGTGAGTCGGTGTTTGATTTGTCAGCAGGTAAAGGCAGAGAGGCAGAAACCTGCAGGGAAACTACAACCACTTGAGATTCCAGTTTGGAAGTGGGAGCATATCACGATGGATTTTGTCTATCAGTTGCCGCGTACTTTGGCGGGCAACACTGGCATTTGGGTTATCGTTGATCGATTGACGAAATCCGCACACTTTCTTGCACTTCCAGGGAAGATTTCAGTGGGCAGATTGGCTAAGTTGTACTTATCCGAGATTGTTCGCTTGCATGGTGTGCCTGTGTCGATTGTTTCTGACCGTGATAGTCAGTTCACTTCTGAGTTTTGGCAGGCTTTACAGCGAGCGCTGGGCACGAAGTTGCGGTTTAGTACAGCTTTTCATCCTCAGACTGACGGGCAGTCCGAGCGGACCATTCAGACCCTTGAGGATATGTTGAGATCATGTGTGTTGCAGTTTCGTGGAAACTGGGATCAGCAGTTGCACTTGATCGAGTTCGCCTACAACAACAGCTATCAGGCCAGTATTGAGATGGCACCGTACGAGGCTCTGTACGGGAAGCAGTGTCGCACTCCATTGTGTTGGAGTGAGGTGGGCCAGCGTTGGCTCATTGGTCCTGATTTGGTGAAAACCACGATGGAGGACATACAGGTTATTCGGGATCGACTGAAGATTGCCCAGGATCGGCAGAAGAGTTACGCGGATGTGAGGAGAAAGAGCTTAGAGTTCGAGATTGGTGATTGGGTCTTCCTGAAACTATCTCCGTGGAGGGGAGTAGTACGTTTCGGGAAGCGTGGCAAGCTTCGACCACGGTACATTGGTCCGTATGAGATTACGGAGAGGGTTGGAGCTGTTGCTTACAGACTTGAGTTACCGAATGAGATGGCTCGTGTACATGATGTCTTCCATGTTTCGATGTTGCGGAAGTACATCTCAGATCCTTCACATGTGATAGCCCCACAGCGGTTGCCGATCAGAGAGGACTTATCGTATGTTGAGGAGCCAGTGCAGATTCTCGATCGACGTGAGCAGGAGTTGAGACACCGTGTGATTCCACTGGTGAAGGTCTTGTGGCAGAACCATTCAGTGGAGGAGGCTACCTGGGAGACCGAGCAGCGTATGCGGGAGCAGTATCCTCATCTGTTCACATGACAGGTACGAAAATTTCGAGGTCGAAATTTCTTTAAGGGGGTGGATTTGTGACGACCCGAACCAGAATCAGATGTGTGTTTGGCACGATTCTCGAGGTTTGGTTTTAGTCGCAGTTTTGCGATATTATGTGGTTTGCCGATTCGATTCGCGACTTTGTTTTCGGTCGAGAATTTGAGTTGGGTGTCTTCACGGAAATTGTAGAGTACGTGATTACAAGCTTGTGGGTGGTTCCGGAAGATTTTTCCGATAACCGAGGAATATTTTATGATTATTTGAAGTTTCGAGTTCCGACGAGTTTATCCGATTGTTTCGAGTTTATCCGAATCACATCGTATATTCATTCCGGACCGTTGATTGACCCGAGGGACGAGTATAAATATCGAAAAGTCGAAAAATAGTCGAGAAATAGTCGTAAAAACACGAATTTGCATTGACTTGCGTTGACTTTCCCGTTTTGGAAAGTTTGACTGGTTGACCGTGGAGGAGAGTTTCCGTTTCGGTCTTGCACTTCCGGCGACCGGATTCCGGCCACCTCCGGCCCCGAATCAGGTATGGTTAGGTTCCTCCTTTGATTTCGAGCATGATGGTAGGTTGTTTGAGTGGAATTGATGTCGTTTGGGTGTAACCGAAGTGGATGATTTCGCCGGAGTCGGGAGGTGGTGCTCCGGCGAGATTTGAGGGGGGATTTGTTGGGGCTTTTGCTCCCCACACCTTGGGGAGGCTCACGGGGTGATTAGTTTTGGAAGAGAGGAGGTTTTGGGTCGAACCCGAGTAGGGCTCCGATTTGGAAATTCGATCGGGTTTCGTGAATTTGAGGTGGTTCCGGGCTGAATTAGTCTTCGTGTTAGAAGGGAAAGTTGTTCGTGTGGTTGAGATGGTCTAAACTGGAAAATTTGGCCGTGAAATTCCACCGTTGACGGCGCGCCGCCGGTGGCGGCGGCGGTCAACGGCGGTCAAAAAGTCAACTTTTCAGATTTTGATGTAATTAGTGTCATTTTTCTCGTAATCATGCCCTGGTTATCGTACGGAGGTTTTCGGGTTGATTTGAGTAGCCAATTTTTAGTCGAGGTTTCGAGTTGAGATATCGGGATTTCCGTAATTCATTTTGTACTGCATTCCGTATTTCCGGGAACGGTTGGTTTCCGTGCATCAGTACAGTGTTGTGGATTACGATATTGATCAGTTATGTTTTGTGAATGTATTCAGGAGATCGAGATCGAGATCTGGATCGTGATCGTGCTTCAGGCGAGGGATCTTCCGCTGGACCACGAGTGTAGCGCGTGTGCGCGTTTCGAGAGTCTGTGAGTGGACAATTTCTTTTCACGGAAATCTTGCGAGTCTTTTATGTGATTTATGAACTTGAGCATGCAGCATGATTATGACTATATAAGCATGTGTTTACAATTATACGAATATGTTTATACGGATATACGTATACGAACATGCATACACTTTTATGCTGTTTCATGCATTTGCATTGAAATGTTTATGATTTGGTTTACACAGAGTACAGTCGTGGTTAGGTTGTTGTATCGATACACTTGCCTCTCGGCTGATCCCCGATGGTAAGCCACCAGGAGGGGCAGTACCCCTACCTGACCGGCGAGGGGCAGTACCCCGGAACCGAGGCCTTTCTGGCTATGAATCACGTGGCAGTCAAGGACTCCGTGATTCTGACTGTACTAGCACGGACGTGTCCATGAGTGACCCCGTGATACTTTCTATGCATGCTCTGTTTACGAGTTGGAGTCAGCGTCTCCTCGTAAACTATTTGATTTGAATTATTCATATTTCGACTCGCATATGTTTTTATAACGTATACACTCGGTGAAAGACATTTATTTTCGTCCACTCACTCTAACGTGTTTATTGTCTTTCCCCTGGGCTTTTCGGTTTCCGTGCCCAGTTTGCAGTTCAGGTTTGGTGTTTCACGTCGCGGTTTGGAGGCTAGTGATCAGAGTCACCTGTGTTTTCCAGTAGGTTCTTGTTTCGCCTACTGATGTACATATTGTATATGTTTTACTTTAGAGGTCGCTCTGATACATTCTGATACATGTTATGCGGATTTTCACAGATATACATATATACATAGTACAGTTTATTTACTGTTGATGATTATAATGATGTTGAGAAATCCGGATGGGATTGGTGCCCACGGTTTGCTTTTTGTGGCATAGGACGAAGTGTTAATTTCTGGGTGCAGGTTATGGTAATTCAATGCTAGTAACGAAACTCTGCCCAAATTTCGATAAATTTTTGTTGGTTCGTATTTTCGAAAGGGTTTGATTCCGGTTTAGGTAACTGAATCGGGATTGGGTCCTTTCAAGAGCCTCTTAAGTCTCTTTAGACTTGAGGGACCCTAGTCAAGTACACATTGACTAAAAGGGTTATTGTGGCACCTCGTAGAGTCTCTTGGTTCGTAACTTATTAGGTATGAGTAGAGGGATTTAACCGAACATCCTCTCGAATTCTCCAATCGATATTCGAGAGGGGAACCTTTCGACATCTATCACACGATTTACTTGTTAGCTTCACAACGTGACATGCAGTTGAGGTATAAGGCCGTAATGACTTATGTCTTGATATCTATTCATCAAACACTTTAATGTAGGGCTTAAGTCTTCTACTTTCCGAGGTGACCTAGGAATTTGAGTTCAAAACAAATTGTGACTCACAAGGTCACGATTTGGACAATACCTTGTGTGGACGGACTTAATCTATACATAAACTGGGACATTATTTGATGCATCATGTGGTTAGCGGAACTCCCCTAGCCGACCTACTTGCTTTATCATGAATTTTTGTTATTTAGCTCCGTACTGAGTGTAAACAATCAATCAAACAATCAACCTTCGTTTAATCACTCACCATAACTTAACCACCCCTTACAATGCTAAGTCTCTAGAGGATTTAGTAGTGTAAGATTCACTACCATCTTTTCTTTATTTCCTTTAGTGTCAAGTAGTGTAGTGTCTAGTGAGTCCTAATCTTTGTGCTTTCATTTCCGAGCTAAGAATTTTAAGTGCTTAATCCTCATGCAATCGACACTCGATTTCTTTTCTATACTATTACTTGTCCCCGTACACTTGTGGGCAAAGACTATTCTTATACTTATGAGTTAGCTAATAACTTACTAAGTGTGGGGGTGTAATTCTTCCAACAAGATTTTGATGTTGTTGCTGGGGATTAAGTTTATCTTAATTCCTTCGCCGATTAGCCTTTAATTGCGGATCATTCGGACATTATTGCTTGATGCTAGTTTGTTTTGCTTTTGATTTCTTTCAATTTATCACTTAGAATCTTATTTTGATTATCTTTGATTCATAAGGATACTTTGATGTGTTTGTTGGGGTGAAAAGGTGTTAGGAATTATGCTCTAACATTGGTTGCAGGACACATTTTGATCCATCGAAATTATATTTCGATCCATCGAATTCAGGCTGCATCGATAGTCTGGGGAGCTTCTTTGATCCATTGAAGAGTATTTTTGATCCCTCGAAAGTTCTTTAATCAGTGAAACCCAGAAGATTTCTTCGATCCATTGAAGGTATATCTTCGATCCATCGAATCTGGGTAGATTCTTGAGGTTGTTTCGCTCGACCTTTCATCCATTTCCTTACTTATCTATATCAATTTGAAGCACATTTCAGTTGAGTCTTATTTTTACGAATTGTAACTAGTGTGTGTTTAGATTTAGTAAACTTAATTTCCGCTACACCCTAGATTTTGAGGACTTTATACGGCATTTTTGGTATATTGGGTCACGCAAGCCTTTACCTCGGTGTCCATAGCACAATGAATGTCACTGTGCCACGTACCGGAATTCCATTTAAACTCTTAGAGTGCTCATTGATGTTTCCTTAAGGGGGGTGTCAAAGAAGCACTATGGAAGGCCTTCAAGGCTTTGAGTACTTTGAGAGTTTAGGCCTAACATCTATTTGTTGCTTAGTGTGTGTTTAGGTTTATGCCCTTTCGTCACACTCATCTACATACTCCATCTTTGAGTTCATCACCCATTTTGTGGAAGACTAATTTAGGTTTCGACAATGTGGCTCCTAGAAGTGAGGGGGCTAGTACAAGTAGTGAAGAATGGGTTGGTGTACCGGTGTTGATGGTTAGTAACCGGGAAGCACTTGGAAATTTGTTTGATCTTGCTCTAGAAGCTCAACGAGAAAATCCATCTTGTGGTTGTCGAGTGTTCATAATCAAAGCTGATCCCAAATCATCCGAAGAAGCTAGTGCACACGAAGAAGACTCCTCATCCGAATGAGAAAATGTACCTTCCGTAGAACAAATAGTTATGGGAGATGGTAGTATCTATGCAGGAAGACCATTGAGGGAGTGTGCCCTTTCCTCTTTGGCAACATATACCAGATGCATTGTCCTTCAACCGTTGGTGGGCTAGTTGTTCGAGATCAAGCCAAGTTTCTTACAAAGTTGACCGTTGTTCCTTGGCCACGCTAATTCGGATCCTTACTCGCATCTACTAGAATTCGAGGAGGCATGCGCCCGGCTAAATATCCACAACATGAACCCGAGTCAATTGAGGTTGAGGATTTTTCCATCAAGTTTGCGTGATAAGGCCAAGGATTGGCTCAATAAGCTTCCTCCAAACTCCATCAATTCATGGTAGGCACTCCAAAGAAAGTTCATTACCAAATACTTCCCACCGGGGAAGATCAATGAGAGGAGGACAAGCTTGATGACCTTCCGAGAAGAGGATGGAGAATTATTTTGTGAAGCTTGAGAGAGGTTCAAAGACCTAGAGCTTGGTTGTCCCAACTATGGGAAATCTCAAGATATGCTAATGTCTTTATTCTATCAAGGGCTTAGCACGGAGACTAGAAGGAAGGTGGACAACGCATGTGGTGGTGACTTCATGGACAAGATCGTGGAGGAAGCTCACATTTTATTGGAGAAATTGGTGGAGCACTCGGCGTAATGGGATATTAAGCCTCATATGAAGAAGCCGGCGGTCTCCATGAGAAAAGCTACACAAGCTAGTCGGGGTGGTATCTACGAAGTGAAGGGAAATCCAATTCAAGAAGTCGCCATTAAGAAGCTCGAGGAATCCATCAACAAGAAGTTTTACTTATTGATGAGACAAAACCGAAGTGGTGGGTAAGTCAATCAAGTATCGGAAATAAGTGTAGAGCCGGTTACTTGTATGATTTGCGATAGTGCGGTGCATGAAACCTTGCAATGTCCTTACCAAGAGGATTATCCGAAGATTATCGAATACTACAAGGGCATCTTTTTTGACCAACCTCAAAAGAATGATCCTTATGCCAACTCCTACAACCCGGGGTAGAGAAACCACCATAAGTTTTCTTAGGGTGGAAAATGGCAAGACAATCAAGGAGGATCCCCAAGGCAAATACGAGGATATCAAGGTAGTTTTCAAAGACCAAATGGAGGGTTTAAGAATCCAAGTGGAGGTCAAGGTAGTTATGGTGCTTCGGGAAGTGGAAACAAGGGAGTATCCACTTATTAAGGAGCCCCCGGATTTGCACCAAGGTCTAGTGGAGGATTTGCAAATGTCTCGAATGGTAATATTTACCAAGCGAGAGCACCTTTTGTGCCTAGAGCTCAACAACAACAACCACCAATAATTCAAGCACCTACTCCTCCACCTCAATTGAAGGCACGTAAGGCTAATATAATGAGCTTTTGGCAAGACTATTAAAGCACCAAAAAGAGCTGGCGAAAACCCAAGCAGAAGAGAAGAAAACTTTTCTTGACATTTTCATAAGTATGAAGGGAGACAACCAAGCACTCTAAAATGAGAACCAAAGTGCTATCCACAAGCTTGAGATGCAAGTGAGCCAATTGGCAAAGGCACACATAAACCAATGGGAAGGTAAAGCTCATGAGTTCCCCTATACTACGGCGAGGAATCCTAAGCATCAAGTCAACGTTGTGAAAGTGGTATTGAGATCCAGAAAGGGGTTTGACAACTATAGTGATGCTCCAATAGTAGAGAGCGATGATGAAGAAGAAGATGACACACCTTTGGTGTCACGATCAACCTCTTGGAGTGGATTTCGTACTTCAAGCAAAGAGAGAGTGGTAAACTTCCAAAACAGAACCGAGGTAATCCCATTTGAAGATGTAGAAGTGTAGGATGATGAAGATGATGAGTTAGAGATTGATCAAGCGATGTCCAAGACTAGTTTGAGTAACTTTGAAAATTCCAGAAAGGGTCAAGAAGGCAGAGAGATCGATGGAGAGTCGTTCGGGTCAACTTTGAAGAAGAACGGAGGAATCAAGACCCTTCCTTTGATGGGTCGAGATAAAGCATCGACCCATCAAAACAAGCCTACCAATTTAGATGCAGAAAAGTTTCGATGGGTCGAGGAGAATCTTTGACCCATCAAAAGCAAGAGTCAGGGCAAGTCTAAGAAAGGTCTCAAAGAGACTCGAAGTGATGTAGAAGCATGCCTACCCTTTCCCCAAGTAAGAAACAAGAAGAGGGCACAAGTGAGCTTGGATCGAAATACCAAGAAGTGTTTGGATGTCTTCAAGAAGGTCGAGATTAATATCCCCCTTCTTGATTCCATCCAAACCATCTAAATGTACTCCAAGTTCTTGAAGGATTTGTGCCCCGGTTGAAGAACAAGCTTCAAGAGGAGGAAAAGAGTAAGGTCAAGCTACACGCCATTGTCTTGGCCATCATACAAAGTAAGGTTCCCAAGAAGTAGAAGGATCCGGGAAGCTTCACCGTACTGTGCACCATAGGAACAAATTACTTTCCGAAAGCTTTGATGGACCTTGGAGCTTCCATTAACTTGATGTCATATTCGGTATACAAGTCCATTGGCTTGGGAAAGTTGAAGTTAGTAGATATGTCCCTACAACTTGCGAATATGAGCATTGTCTATCCAAGGGGCATAGTTGAAGATGTGCTTGTTATGATTGAAGATCTCATATTACCAGCCGATTTTGTTATTCTTGACATGGAAGAACCAAGAGGGTATGATGATCTCCCCTTGATCTTCGGAAGCGCTTTTATGGCCACGCTGGGTACCAAGATTGATGTTAAAGCTGGAGAGCTCACCATGACCTTGTTTGAGGAGACAAGAGCATTCAAGATATTTAAAATTCGACAAATATCCCTTCTCTACAAGCCATGAGCATCAAATTTGTGCATTCGAGACCCGGAAATGATGAAGAGACAAGGTACATAGAACCGGAAGCCAATGCAATGAGTGTCGACGAGGTGACGGCACCGGATAAGGTCAAGGATTGTGCAAAGGAAAGGTTGAAGCCAGAAAGGCTCGACATTGGAAGAAAAGTTGCATTGAAGAACTACAACTCATCACGGGATGCATGCTACAAATTGCTTAAGATATGTCCAAATGGAGTGGTGCTCTTGAGAAACTTGATGAATGGGAAGACTTTGGAGCTTGATAGAGAGCAAGTGGAGGCCTTTAAGGAGGCAGCAATGAAGTATAATAGGAGGGTCTTTAATTCTAAGGGCTTGACCACGATGGCATGATCTCCTTCCTTCGCCGAACCATGTTTACGTCCGTAAAAACTATAACCTGTAATGGCCGACGTCCATAGAAAAATGTTCGTTGAATAAAGTGTGAGGTAGCGGATTTGGTGTGA
Organism: Geum urbanum; assembly: GCA_946800695.1. NCBI lineage: Eukaryota > Viridiplantae > Streptophyta > Magnoliopsida > Rosales > Rosaceae > Geum > Geum urbanum. The sequence goes on along the minus strand of OX327003.1, from coordinate 18,487,365 downwards.
CCAGGAGAAGAATAGAGCTTCGCATGGAAGGCAAGACCAACCTTGGTCTTGCATGTTGGTGATTGTTGGTGACTTTAAATGCTATGTTTTCGGTCTTCAAGAGGGAGCATGAAAGGACCCAACCCCGATTTAGTTTCCTAAACCGAAATCAAACCCCTTCTGAAAACACGAACCAACAAAAACCACAAAAATTTTGGCAGAGTTTCGTTACTAATGCGGAATTGCCATTAACCTGCACCCGGAAAATACACTTCATCCTATGCCACAAAAATCAAACCGTGGGTACCAATCCCATCTGGATTTCTCAATATCATAACAGTAATGTAAAGTAATAAATAAAACTGTACTTTACAGAAATCCGGGTGAAAGTACAACATGAAAATGCTCAGAGCGACTTCTAGTATATATATAAAAATAGTAGGCCAAACTAAGAACCTACCATAAAAGAAATATCGCTCGAATACTATGCCTCCGACTGCGACATGCGACACCAGAATCCGAACTGCAAACTGGGCACGGAAACCGAAAATCCCAGGGGAAAGGCAAATAAAATTGTTAGAGTGAGTGGACGAAAATAAACATATGCCTTTCACCAATTTCATATACAATAAATAATGTAAAGTATGGCATCGATGCAAGTAATGTCATCACCATAAAATATAAAATAATGCCTCCAGAAGTAATAAACAATCTCAATATCCTATATAAATAAATACGAAAAATCATGAAAAATCACGAACTCGCAACGACAGTGAAAATAGAAAAGTCCACTCATAAATGAGCATAACGCAATACGCGTTAATCCAGTGATCCGGCGGAAAATCCCTCGCCAAGCGAATGATCATGATCCCCTAGATAATCATAAAATCCACTGCTCAAAATCATAACTCAAAACCTCGAATCACATCACGAGAAACAACCGTTCCCGGAAACATATAATTCATTATCGACGAAATCGTCAAAATCCGATAATCACACCATAAAACCTCGCAATAATTTCCGATGCTCAAATCGAAATATAAATCTCACCACTGCGATCGGTGCGCGATTCCGAGCGAAACGACATATAACTCGTTGAAAAACACGCCGGACGAAAAGTCGCCGCCGGCCGCCGGAAAATTACACTGGCCCAGAAAAATGAAACCTACATATGGATTTGCAGATCTCGACATTTCCAACAACTTTCCAGTTCAAAGTTAAAGCCAATTTTGACCGGAAAAGGTCCAAAACTCACCTCAAAGTTACAAACCCTTGCCGGAATTTCAAACCCACCGATCTCCTTCCTCCGGCCATGGCAAAACTTTAAACCACTTCTAAAAGCTTCCTCTCTTCAAGGCTAACAAAACCCCTCAAACCCCGAGCTCCATCTCGGCCGCCTCCGCCGCCACCAACGTCGCCAAAACTCGCCGGAATACCACCCAAAATTTCCAAACTTTGACAAGTCATAACTTCTTCATCCGGTAACCAAATTGAACGAATAACCTATCAGAAGAAAGAGGAGCTCAAGCCCAACAACTTCCATGAAGACACCACAGCCAAAAGAGGCCGGAATCTAGCTCAACGAAGGGAAACAAAACTCGGCCTGGAATGGGTCAGTTTTGACCCACGGGTCAAACTGGTCAACGGGCCAGATTTCCCAAAATGAAAAGTTTCCCAATTCGTCACGTATTCGCCCGTATTTATACCGTACACGTATCGAATCCCAAATGAATAAATACGACAAAATCCAACGGCCAAAAATTTTCACAACTTATTCCTCGTAACTCGAAATAATCCTCAGGAAGTTCCTACGAGCTTGAAATTGAATTCTCTACAATTTTCGTGAAGGATCCCAAGTCAATTTCTTGCCTGATAATTTAGTCGTTAACGAAGCCGCCATATTAACCGATTACGTCAAAATCGCGACTAATCGCGACTAATCGCGAAACTCGCAAATCAAGTCGATAACCATTCCAATTTCGGTTCGGGTCGATTGACGGTCCAAAACGGATCACAATCACGATTCGGATAAACTCGAATACGAACGGATAAACTCGACGATATTCCAAAATTTTAAATATTCATATTATATTCCTCGGTCGTCGAAATAATAATCCGGAACCGCCCACAAACTCGAAATCACGCGTACAACAACTCTCGAGAAGAGATTCAACTCAAATTATCGACCAATAATTAAGTTGTGATCAAAACTGGCAATTCAATCAATTTACGAAAAACTGCGATGACGCGCAAGCTCGTGGATTAAGTCGATTACACTACTGATTCTATTCCGGGTCATCACAGAGCATTCCTAATATTTTACCTCACTTTGCATTTGTTGTTTGTTTATGCATGTTTGTGTGCTTAGCTGATAGAATTGAACCTATGGATTTTATGATAGGAGGTGGTTATGTGTTGTGATCAATGTGTGTGATTTTTCACTTTCTTCATGTCCAATTTGAGGCCTAAGTTCGTTGGATAGAGGCATGATTGTTCATTCCCTTCAATCTATCAAAGTGCTGAACACAAAACAAATGGGAGGGATTACTTCGATGGATCGAATATTTTCTTCGACCCATTGAAAGTTTCTTGGTACAACAAAACTGCTGCATCGCTTCGATGGATCGAAATTATCTTTTGACCCATCAAGAGCCATCCGGACTGAGATTGACAAAAAAAAAATTGACTTGATGAAGACTTAGTGTTTCTTCTTATCGTAGTTTTTATGTGACTAACCTCTCTCTCTTATTTTTGAACTTTGTAGGATTTATGGTTATTAATTTTGTACCCGTTAAAAATCTTGAACTCCTTCGGTTGATGTTAATGTGGTACTTGGTGTGATTTCTGTTTTTGTGTGGTTGGATGCATGTTTTGATTGCTTGTGTGCCTATCAGTTACTTTGATGTGCAATTGGATGTGTTGACCAACCACGTTCATGTGTGTAGTTTAGTTTTGTTGTATTTGGTGTGTGCTTTGGATGTAGGGAATGGAATAGGACTTGAGGTAATTTTCTGCAAAATTCAGGTTCTCCTTCAGCAAAAAACTGTGAGCTAGCTTTGATGGATTGAAGGTTTTCTTGATCCATCGAAAGCTGCCTGTATACAAAAACCCGGGGACTAGCTTTGATCGATCATGGAATTCCCTTCGACCCATCGAAGCCCATTTCTTCAAAGTACAATTTTCATCCCTTTTGGAGTCCAAATGCTATGCCTTTGATCTTCCACTCCCTCAAGCTTGTCCATGCTATCAATATCCATGTGAGGCTGCCGATTGCCGGTTCTCCCTTCACTCATATCACCTTTGGATGGCGAGACCTAACTTGATCTTCGTGGGTTAACATAGACGTACATGTGGAGCTCGGAAGAGGTCTACAAGCGTTTGCAATTTCTTTCTCCCCTACTCTTTCTGTACTTTCTAGAACTTATGAGAATATGTTTGAGAATGATGCTATGTTAGGATGCTTAAGTTTAACTCTCATCCCCAAGAGTAGACATCTTCCAAGGGTTGTTAGCCTTGCAATGTCTTGATGACCCACTCTTGTTCGATGAGGGAGAGATCTATTCATTATTAGTGTATTGTATGGAGTCACATAAAAGGTGGTAGTCTTGTGTAAGTGTGAGGTCCTCTTATGTTTTATGCTATATTACAATGTTGTTTTTCTTTGAAATGTGATTAGTATGCATGTCCCCATCGTGGTTGATAGGACTCTAATAGCTTCATTACTTCTTAGAGACTATATGACCCTTTAAAGTGTGAATGCATGCTAATTACTATGCCTAGGAAAACATGTGTTAGATGAATAATTTTGTGAAATGATGATGCCTTGCTATCTTGTCTACACTTTTGGTTATTATGTAGTTTTATGAAAATTGAGGACAATTTGATTCTAAAATGTGAGGTAGGCAGCTAAGTCATTTTCACTTCTCATCCGAAAAACCATAAAAATTGAAATTTTTTGAGAAAATGTTGTACAAACATTTGTGTGTTTTGTGTGTTTGTGTTCCGATTAACCACTCCCAATGATGAGACTTGAACTAATGGCTAGTAAATTTTATACTTTTGAGCATGTTTAAAAAGAGAAAACAATGCATGTTTAATCGGTTTGAAAAGTACATATGACATTCAAAATGAGTTCACATGAGAAAAAGAAGGATTGATATGTTTTCGAAGCACTCCATGCCCATGTGAGATTTTTGAGCCTTATTGTGCATGCATAGCTACATTATGCACCTATTCTTTCATGTGTGATATCGATCAATTATTGTGTAATCTAGAACTTGCTTTAAACCATGCAAAATGTTTTTCAAATCATGAGTTATTTCCAAAAATGATAGAGGCATTAGGATTACAACCATGACAAAATTGCTTTTGAACCCTATGATACATATATCCTTTACTGAGCCAATTTGAGCCTTATATTATTTAGCCTTTTAATTTGTGAACACCACAAATCCTTACCAAGCCTAAATACCTACTCCTACCCTGAACTAGGCAATCGAGCAAGCGATAATGAAGTCCTATTAGGATGTGCTTAGAGTTGTGTTTATTGTGAAGTTTGGCAAAAGAGATAAGTGTGAGGTGGAGGAGGATGTTGTGATGATTCACTTGTGTTGTGAAAAAAAAAGAGAAAGAGAAGAGTTTCAAAGAAAAGAAAAAGAGAAAAATAGAAAAGAGAAAAAAGGTCCACAAAAATATGATAGTGTATATAAAGAGTAAGTGTTTTAGGAAATGGTTTTTATGAAAAAGGGAAAGCTAGTAGCACCTAGAGTATGTTAGGAATTTTGACATGTGAGTTGCTTGCTTGATTACTTTGTTCTTGAATTCCTATACCCTTCTTTTATTAAACCCATTCCTTAAACCTCGTTTCAACCCGAATAAAAGTCATCTTGATCTGAAATGCTTATGTTTTTGGATTGTTAGAGCATTGGTTAAAAACCGAGCTTATGGAGAACATGTGATTGATGCAATTTTTGAGTGCAAACACTAACTCTCAAACACTTGTATGCATTGAGTAATATCTAGTGAGTTTGATGGTTAGGAAACATATCAATTTGAATACATCTCATTGTGATGCATTTGGCTTAGCGTATCTCATTTCGGCTTATTACATATGCATTGATTTCATGTTTTAAAAGTGTTGCTCAAAAGTAGTTCAATCCATCTAGTTATGATTCTTTGAGGGAAAACAATCTACCATTTGTGACACTTACATACTTGTGTGTTTTAATGCGTCGAGTCTAGCTTAGCTTAATTCTTTTGATCTTAGTTTTCTTGAGGACAAACAAAGCTTAAATGTGAGGTAGTTGTTAGGACCATAATTATGTACCTATTACGCTCCAAACTTTATGCTTATAGCTTGTTTTCTATGAATAAAGCATTGTTCTTATGACGTTTCCTATTCTTGCTAGGAAATGTGGAGTTGGCTTGGAAATGTATTAAATATGAAGAATTAGATACTTATTGGAGAAGATGTATACATTTCCAAGGTCAAGGGATTTTTGCCACAGCCGACTTGCTTACCTTGGTCGGCCCAATTACATGGAGTCCAGCCCAATAGTGGCCCATTGAGCCCATCTATGTTTACCAATCTGATTTGGAGAGAAAGAGAAGAAGTTGGACCGCATGATGTCACAATTTTGGAGCTTAGCCTTCCATAGCCTAAAATAGTGGATCATAGTCTCCCTAATTCAAAGTTAGCCTTTAGATCTTCTATCTCACAATTTCCTATCATCTAAGGGTCCATATTTGCCTCCCCATTCATCCCAAATTCGAGCTCCCCTTGGCACCCACATACAACATACTTCATTTTTAGATTACTCAAGTTTTAGCTCTCTAGAAACTCCCTCCATCCATACCCATTGGAATAGCCATCTCCTCCACCAAAACACAGCCATTATCACAATCTAAGGCCTAGATAATCTCAATCACCACCACAATACCTTCCACTATACCACCATCTCTCTAGCCTTAGGTGGGCGACTCAACATCAAGGAGCTTTGGAGCAAAGTTTGAGTAAGGAGGAAAGAATAGCCAGAACACCTTGGATCTTTTGAAGACTCTTGGTTATTTCTCATCCTATTTTGTCTTTCAATCATGTATCTAAGCTCTATACTTGTTACGGGTAGTGAGTAGTAGATTTTAGGAGGCTAGGGTTAGCCCTAGCTATGTGATGTGATGAACATGTGTTGGATTATGTATATTTCATGGTTTTAGTGTATGTTATGAAGATTTGTGTCGTGAATGAGTTTATTATGTGATTTTGGTATGTTTATATGCTTGAGCATGTTGTATAATTTCTTATATGCATGTGTTGACTCTAGCTAGGTTGATGTATGTGATAAATGACTTAAAAATGATACTTTAATGAATAGCTACTCACTTAAGGATAGATGAGTATGTGAACATGATTAGGGTATTATCTATGAGATTTATCTTAAGATTTGGCTCCCTAGCACTTAGCATGGATTAGAGCCTCTTGAGTCTCTTTAGACTTGAGAGACCTTAGTCAAGCACACATTGACTAAAAGGGTTATTGTGGCACCTCGTAATGTCTCTTGGCTCGTAACTTATTAGGTATGAGTAGAGGGTTCAACCGGACGTCCTCTCGGATTCTCCAACCGATATTCGAGAGGGGAACCTTTCCACATCTATCACACGATTTACTTGTTAGCTTCACAACGTGACATGCGGTTGAGGTATAAGCTCGTAATGACTTATGTCTTGATCTCAATTCACCAAACACTTTAATGTAGGGCTTAAGTCTTCTAGTTTCTAAGGTGAACCAGGAATTTTAGTTTAAAACCAATGGTGACTCACAAGGTCAGGATTTGCAAAGGGGAAGAGGGATTATTTCTCATCTCTTTGAGATCTAGAAACCTCACCAAACCCAACAATAGAGAGAAGAGGAGGAAATGCTTGATTGCACAAAGAGGGATGTACAATCAAGTGAGAAAAAGGAGGAAAGAGAGAGGAACCTCAAGGGATGCAAAGTAGCTGTACCTTAAGGGGCTGATTTTATGGTGGTAGAGATGGTGTTTGAGGTGGAAGATAGATCTAAAGAGTTAATGAGTGAGTAAGGGCTATATCTAGATGCAAAAACTATGAAAAAGATGAGAAATGATATGTGTTGTCTTTGTAGGCAATGGGGAGCTCGATCTAGAGGGGATAAGGGAGAGAAAATGGGGTGTTTTTTGAGCCCTTATATGTGCTAGAGTGGCCAAATTTTTTGATCTAAAAGCTATAAATTGTGATCCCCTTTTCTTGGCTTTTAGGCTGAAGACCAAACATTGCCTAATGCTTCCCAAATTCAAATATGTACCTCCCCTAATCAAATTAGAAATGGTTTGTATCTAGGTGGTTTAGGCTTTCCTTGGGCCTAGCTAAGAGTGTTTGGGTCTACTTGGTGGCCTGGCTAGCCACGAAAAAATCTAGAAATTTTCTGGCAGTTTCCGATAACTTCCGGCGACCACTTTTTGTCTTTTTCTTAAAGTCGCTCCAAATTCTCTTGTGACTTCAGAAATATGCTCGGCATCTCCAAAAATCGATCTGGGTTAGACGAGGCCACCTAACCTCCCCTAACCGGCTATTCAGTGATCAACCGAATAGTTATAGCATCGATGAAATAAACAAACCATCACAAAGCAAACCTCCAGAAATAACGCTTTTAAAAAAATATACTGGGAAAACGTAATAAAATAACTGAACTCGTTATCGACTGTGAAAATAAAAGTCCACTCACCAGATTATGCTGGGATAATTATAAAGCTGAAACCTGCCAAATGGCACAATTAATCATTAGACATGCATGCTAACTCAATATCCTGTAACCACGATTAAAATTAATATCTAATCATCGGGGTTCAAACTGAATAGCTAAGATCGTATTTTGGTGAGTACTTAACATCGAGAGTCTTGTATACTTGAATAACGTGTTTTCTGTTTAATTAGTAACTCAATAAAAATATGAATTCAATTCCCTGTATCCCTCACTTTTAAGAGTCGCCAATAAATCTCGAATATCAAACGACTCGCAATTAAACTGATAATCAATGCGTCCTGTAATATTATCGTGAATTAAACTGATTATTGTCTGATTTAATGCTCGTCCAAAATTTATCAAGCTCATAACTGAATATGGACCTCACCATTACGTTCGGCACGCGAAAATGAGCGAAACGACATAAAACTTTGTGAAAAATTCACATTACCGAAGCTCTGAGGCGCACGGCGGCACGTGGAGTCGCGGACCGCCGCCACTGGTGGCCGAAAATCCACCTATACCAAAACCTGCAAATGATACACCATTGAAAAGCTCAAGACAAGCCCAAGAACTTTCACAACTGAGACAAACCCAAAAACTAACCGAAAAAAATCCAATTTACTAGAAAACCGAAATGCCCACCGAAATTTCATTTCCTTCGATCGCTGGAATCCGGCCACGGTAAGGGCCAAGACCACTTGGGTTAGAGTCACCATCCCATAGGCTTCAAAAATGCTATAATTTTGACCCTCAACACCGCCGTTTACGCCGCCTCCAACTTGGGCAAAACTCCACCGGTTTCGTTTTTCGCCCTCCACCGCTGTCCTCCAGTCACGAATGCTGGTGATTCACCAACCAAATGAAAGAGGATGTCGAGCCCATCATTTCCCACCATGGAACACGGCCAGAGGTGGCAAGAATAGGGCTAAAACGGGTCAAACCCGTGGTCAACGTGTGTCAAACCATTTTCCCAAAATGGAAACCTTCCATTAATAGCTTGTATAAATACCATATACATACCTGTACACATACTAGCCCAAATCAACGGCTACAATTCAATCTGATCAAAATCGGTCGGTCACAATTAAATCATTAATTAAATTAATACTTTTAATTTTTTTCACCTGCCGACTTCAAAATTCGTTAAAACGTAGCTCGTTTACCCAAAATATTCCCCGAAAATTCTCACTAGCTCGAAATTAAATACTCTACAATTCTGGTGAAGGAAAATCAACACAAATTCTTGCCTGGTGAAAAAGTCGTTAACAACCCCAATTATGCGACTAATCCGCGACAACGCGTAACACAAATCGATAAACACGTGATTACGATTTGGGTTGTAACAATATACCTTTTGGCATTGGTATCTCTAAAAGGGAGCTTCTTGAGTTTGCCGTTCTTTTCTTGTTATGCCTTATGGACATGATCAATGACTTCAGCAAAACCTGCCGTCAGTAGTGTACGAGACGGTTCCAAAATATTTTGTTATATTATATTCTGAGGTTCCGTGACATGGTAGGATCGCAAAGCTATATGGGTATGTGAACTGGTTGTCACCATCGTACATATCACAGAAGGGCAGTGTCAGGTAAGTGACACTGTGTACTTTTGTTGAATCGATGACAAGGCCATTATGAAAATCAATGCCAGTAGTTGTTCTAGTATCAATTATTGTTCACTCAAAGGTTAATCAAGCACATGAGGATGCTTCTGGTGCAGATTTTTGTTGATGTTGTTGAGCAGGTCAGAAAGATTATGCACATCGACCTTAAACATTTCACACGTTTCACAATTGTCTTTGAGAACCTTTAATTTGTCATATATAGTATCTTAGTTAGTGTTCAAGAACAGAGATAAGTAACTGCATTCATCCCAATTTGATGATTATGTATGTTTGTTTTTAAGATCTCTTCAAGCTATTAGAAAACCTAATTTAACGTGAAGGAGGAGATACATGGCGAGTTAAGAGAACTTGCTTCTTAGTATTAGTGTCGAGGTTTTTAGAGGAGCTAGATAACATTTAGCAGTCTCAAAATAGTTTTCTCCTCAGTTATGTGTGTATCAATAAATCCCTTCCAAGTACTTGTTTTGTCTATTCCTACATTCATTACTTGTTTGTCGATACAAGTCATGGGCATAAGTACTGATGTAGACAATGTGTTTTTGATGAACACTTTGGGAAGCATGGTTTCCTTGGGAATAAAATTAGTTAGTAGGTTGTTTTCACCGTATATACTTCTTGATCATTAATCATCGAGGTGGTGATTCCTGCCCCTTTGGCATATTGGAACTATAGGTAATGTGAACACTTATTCTGTCAGAGAAGGTGTGATCCCATAGTTTTGGATGAAATGAATAGAGTATCAAGGTATGGCATAATCCTAAAATTGTAGATGATGTTTATGGCAGAGGTCAAGTTGATCGTCTGATATTTTCTGGGATCATGTGTTTTATCAAGAGTACGTTTTCTTGAGCCATATGTTTACTTTTTGGCTCGACCCTTGCCACTCTAACCTAACCCGACCATCCGACCTGACACTATCTTCTGTAGTCAGTCACCATTGTTGTAGTTTAAGGAAAGCTTCCATCTCCTTATTCGTGGTTTGTTTGGGTTGTTACATGTTGATACTAGAGGAAATCAAATAGATATATCTTCGGAGGTAATGGTGCTATGTTCATTTGTGCTTCAACCAATCATGGATATCAGGTAGTCAAGAGTAACTATTTTCTAGTATGGTATATAGTGAGAATTTTATATCTAATAAGGTAGATATTTTTGTTGCTTTTTGGGTAAGCAGCCTTAGTCAATTGAGCAATGGGAACTCATTGTCCCTTACTGAGGATTATGTCATTAGTTGAGAATTTTACGTTTTACCATGTTTGGTGATGTCTTCAGCCAGACTTAATACAACTGTGAAAGTATATTATTTACTTCATTGTAGGCGTTTGATCTTCTGCTTGATGTTATTATGTAGAGCGGAAAGGTAGTAGTTGAATTGCATTATTTCTTCTTTAACTACAGTAAGGAGTTCGATCAGATCAGGATTGTAGCTGCCTTGACTTGCAGCAAATTATAGGTTGATGGAAGCGATTTAAAATTCTTCCACTCATGTGTGAGTTTATTTATTCAGCTTTATTTTCCAAGAAATTACCGTAGATTTCAACTTCATTATGTTTTGATTATGTGGGTTGATCATCGCTCATTGATATCACAAAAGGCGGGGAGTTTCAACTTGTTATTAGTATTGGAGACTCATTCAATATCTTGTGTCTATTAATTCAATTTTGTTTGTCGGGATGAACTTTAAATTTTTCTACTCAAATTTCTTCAAGAATTGGTCGTGTTCATTTTATGTCGTGAACACGCTTTCCTTTATAAAGGTGTTTCAGGAGATGTGCAACTAGTTCAGAAAGATAATTATCCTGTTATGAATCACATGGGTTCCCGAGGGTGAATATGTTGATATCAAGATTCTGGATTAGACTTGTGCATTTTATGCCTGTACAGCTAGGAACCACTAAGTTTGAGAGTTGGAAATGATTTGTGTATATCGCAAGCATGTGCGGGGATCATAGACCGATAAGTATGACTTGATTCATTGTATATTGCACGAACTCCGGGTTCTTGCTAGACTGGATGTAGGAATATTATGCACATATGTGTTTATGAGAATCATACACGAAAATAAAGACTTCTTACTAGTTTTCGATTCGTGTGCGATGAAGATGTGGGATACAAAATTTTATCATAAATTTCTGCAAGGAATTATCTCGTTCCTTTGACTTCACAACATTCTAATCCTCTTATTAATTATTGTTGGGTAAATATCCAATATTAAGGAATCAAGAATGTTTATGGTAGTACAACGAGAGAAGTTGCAGAAATTCAATTATTCAATTCGACATTGGGACTATATATGTTGATAGCGCCTCAGTGTTTCGTCTCTTCGAGTGGACAAATTTTGTAGGCATACGTTTATTTGTAAACAGAGGTCTATGCCTATTACCAACCAATTTTCGGCATTGAATAATAGTGGATGTGTTTATATTTGAGACCTATATGTGAGCTAGGGATATTCAAATTGTAGTCTTTGAGTCACGAGAATAGTACATTGGATTTTGGGACTTAAGTTGCATACAATTACTCATTTATCGCAGACAGATGCATAGCTTATCAGGATTACTCCAATTTTAATTGGGATGCTGAGTTGATATCTCCAAAATAGATAGTGAATTGAGATGACATTTTGACTCTTTGGAGTCCGCCATTAGTTTTTGGCATACTTGAGGCAAATTTTAGTAATTTCTTATGAGTCTCGCTACATTACAACTCTTAATTTTGATTTTTTTAGTTAGTCCTTATGGATTAAACTGTGGAGATATTGATATTGCAACCATTGTGATTTATAAATTTAGATAAGTTTGAATGACTTATGTTCATAAGTGTTAATTACTTCGATTATGAGAAATCCGGATGGGATTCGGTATTCAAGATTTGTTTTTGGGATTTGATTACTCGAACTATTCTCCTTATGCAGGTTTTTGGGTTCCTTGAGTCTTAGGGAAAACTATGCCAAATTTTAAGTAGAATTTTCAAGAGAAAGAGAATTGAATAGGGTCAGAACTTCCCTGGAGATCCATCTGATGCTCACTTATGTTACAGTTTTAGAATGGTTAGTCTGAGTCTTCCGCTTGTTACCTTGGTGGCCATGAGAGTAACTTTTATGTGTGAGTGTTTGCGGAGGGACACCTCTGGTAGGCTTGTGGTGCAGGATTCTAATAGTGAACAGGAGCCACTTCAGAAGGTTGAGCCTCGCCACCATCTAGATAGCTGGCATATCAGTACCACAGCTGAAGGCTGGGATGACCGGACATGCTGACATCATTATTAACATTTGCGAGTAGAGAGAAATGGATATAAGATGTCTTAGGTGGTTATGTTACAGAGTTTTCATCAAGACCTTTTATGTACCAGGTTTATAGTAAGTAGTTGTTTGTAATAAAGTGATACATGGTAAAATGTTACTTGCAGGTAGAAAGAACTCATGTAGGAGTAGTACACATTGGTGTTTTACTAGTATGTGCATAAATATTTTTTTTCTGATTTATTTAAGGTGTAGATTGTGACATCCCGTCTTGCGAATTTCTTTTTTTATAATTTATTGAAGGTTAATCAAGAAATGTAGTTAGTTTTGTCATCGTCAGTAAATATTGAGAGATTCTTAGTTAACTTTTTATCTGATTATCGAAGTTGGTCGACTTCGGGTGAAGTCATAGAAATTGTTTAGACGAATCTGTAGACACGATGAATCCGAAAACGGAGTTACAACAAGAAAGTTATGATCAGCGGATCAGAAATTTATCGAAAATGTAATAGTTGTAAATGGACGAGTATAAATGAACTTTCTATTTTGGAAAATTATATTACGAAAAGTCGTAGAGTTTATCGAGACGAGTTCGTAGCCACGTCAAGTGTTTAAATCATAGTTACGACGAAGAAATTACGGTCAGCGAAAGTTTTGTACAGTTTTACGGAATTGATTAGTCTAACTCGCACATATAAATAAGACATTCCAAAAATAGAAAGTCTAAACTTTCCTTTTTGGGTCAGACTTTTTCTCTCTCCTCTCTCCCTCTCTCTCCCGCACGGTTCTCTCTTCTCACCGCGGCTCGCTGGCGACGTCCCTCGGCTGGCCACCAAAACAGTCGGCCAAGGTGTCAAAAGAAATGTCTCACTCTCCTCTACCTTTGCCCTATGATCTCCACCACCAAATCAACTGGAGTTGGCCGAATCTTAAAGAGAAAAACTGAGAATTTATGGGTTTGGGGTCGATGTTTTTCCGGCCAAATCGATGGGTGAAACCGATTATGCTTTGAAGCTTTCCTCACCATGAAGCTAAGGACACCAAGAACACGTTCTAATTCGACCGAAGCAAGGAGAATCGAAGGATTGAAATTTTTGGGGGATTTCCGTTTCAAGGTAAATTGGACTAGTTAGAGGTTGAATTGGACTTTAGGGTAGTTGAGAAAATTGTGGCTTGCAAGATTTTGGATGTTTTCAAGTTTGGGTCGCCGAAAAAAGTCATCGGTGCCGCCACTCTGCCACCGTCGGTGGTGGTCTATGGTGGCGCTTCGATGGTTGTCCATGGCGGCGCGCCGGCAAATGGTATTTTGATGTAAATTTGATGTCGTTTTACTTATAATTTTGTACCAATTGTAATGAAGAGGTTATTGAAAATATTTGGACATTGTTGATTAAGAACTTAGGATATTAATTAAAACTTTACGAGTTTATTAAACTCTCGAATCGATTATCGATTTAACTTCAAGTTGCGTAACGTTTAAGGATTATGTTGTGACAACAAAAAGGATTTAAGAATTTGAATTTGGAATTAGATTAAGTTCGTCATTAGTTTGGGAAACACATTGTTCGAAAATGCGAGGTTCTCGACGATAATGCTCGTTGATATACGAACTTAGTTATTGATCATGATTTTCGACGATTAATTATTAAATAACAATTTTTGTTTCAGGATGACGTATTAGCTTTTAGTGATAGATGTTTAGAAACGCCAACAGACAGGCTTTGACTTGGTGGAAATCACAGTACAGTATTGTGAGTGGACCTTTTTATTTTCACAGTTGATAGCCAATTCATTTGTTTTCAGCATTTCAGAATTTCAGTTTAAATTACAGTATATTTTAGAACATTTTATTTTTGGAGGTTTTTCTTTGTGATATCTTTCGTTAGTTTCATCAATGCACTGACTGTTCGACTGACCACCAGATAGTTCAGTCAGCGGAGGTCAGGGTGCCTCGTCTGGCCCATCACTTACAGTTTCTATTTACAGATTGTGGACTCAGGTTAGGGAAAAAATATGAGTGACCACCTCTATTTGCATTTCAGTTTATGATACTTGAACTCCAATTATTTCACAGAAATCAGGGAAGGCATATAGTTATAATTTTATAGATATACATAGTTTATGAATTTGTCCACTCACTTTAACATTTTATGTTTTTATACCTTTCCTTGGGCCCTTTGTTTTAAATTGCCCAGTTTTCAGGTGTTGCACCTAAAGTCGTGACCGTCTAGACTACGAGGTATGAAAGTCCATAACTTTTGTTTTCTCAGTGTAGATTCTTAGTTAATGTTCTGGGTTACTCGTGCTAGGGTAGCTGGTAACGATTAGTCGGTGCTAGATACTCTAATACGGGTCCCGCAAGACTTACCCTTGATTACTGTGGTAATCTCGGGTGTTTCTTGTCACTTATGTTATCTGATATGTCGAAATCATGAAATAAGGTCATAATGATCTACAGTGTTGCAGGAAGTATGTTTGCTAAATCTAGACTCTAACTACTATGCTTGAAGTGAAGACATTAATTTAGATATGCTCTTAAGAATATAGATAACTCAAAGTAAGTGAACAAGAGATAAGTCAAACAACCTTTAAGCACAACAAATTCTTGATGGGTCGAGTGTATTCCTTCATCGGTAGAATGCAAGCTCATATCTCTGACTCAAACAACGTTCGACGGTTCAAGACTATGTCTGGATGGTTCGAACGTAAGCTCATGTGTCTCTTCCGCACCAATCTCGCCAGGTCGAATGCCCAGAAAAAAGGTTAGAAGCACAAGTTCATACCCAAAATATCTATCAAAGCATTCTAGACATCATAGACAAGGAAAACAAAGTCCTAGATGGAAAAATGAACAAAAACTACAAAGTTAATAAAAAACGTCACTCAAAATGTTCGGGTATATAGCAATCAAAAGCAAACCAAAGCTATGAAATCAAAGTGAAATCAATCCCTGACAATGACGCCAAAAACTTGTTAAAGAGATTTAATTCCCCTAACGTTTTGACTATTAATTAGTGTAAGACTAAGTAAAATTCCCTTACCCGCAAGTATAAGGGGTCAAGTAATATAATTTGTATAGAAGTCGAGTGTCAAACCCAGGATGATTGACCACTCTAACTAGAAAACTTAAATCGATTAGGTCCTAGACTACGACATTACCTAAACATGCAATGTGACCCAAAACTAATGAATGAAAAGGTGAAAATGTATCTTACCTAGCTAAGTTCTTTGGTAACCTAACTATGCAAGGGGTGGTGTAACTACAATGAGCAATTAAACGATTAAATTGTTGATTAACGTACTAACTAAATCCAATCATAAAGTAAAATAAAACAAAACAATGTAAATCTTTGGTCAGCAAGGAATGCCCCTATTAACCATTTGATGCATAAACAATGTCCAATTTAAGGTCACGAATTGTTTAGTTCGGTTTACATGCTCAAGCGTCTTTTGAATTATAAGAATAAATTGTTTCATTGTCCAAATCAAGCCCTCTCGGATCACACTTGGCTATGGGCCAAAACTCTTAGGTTATTTGAGATTCTAGAAATTTTTAGCTAGTCCATCTATGAAGCACAAAGTAAATCAATATTAGAAGCTAGACTTTTGGTGCTAGACTCCTAAGGTATTTCATCCCGTCCTGATTGTGGATACATTCCTTTCCCAAGCCTCTATTGGAGCACTTAGGAATAAGTTCTAATGAAACCTACCAACTCACACCTATTGGGTTATGAATCGAAAGGATCAGTAAGAGCTACAAAGCCTCTCAGTTTCAATGTATGCTTAACCGAAAACCCTTGAGTCACTTGGGCCTCAAAGTGTTCAATTCTTGATCAAGCAGAAGGAAACCAAATTCTAAACTTAAAAATTTTAAGTCTAAACCCAAGTCATGTTACATGCTTATCTTCCTTATGTGAGTGACTAGTTCAATTAGCTTCATTTTTAGCTCTCCTAAACATATCTCAACTTAGTCATGGCTAAGACATGAATATGAAATTATTGAATCAAGCCCAAACATGAAAATATACGACAATCATATCACACACAACAAACTCATTAAATAGCATGTAGTACACTAAAACAAATCGAATTTGATAACTCAAAGCATCATTGCATGTACATCAAATTTTTTAGGACTATATCCTAGCCTTCCAAAAGTTAAATACTCACTACACATAACTAAAATGGAGTATAGATACATGATTAGAGAGAGACAAGTGAATAGAAATAACCCAAGAGTCTCCAAAGCCAAGGTTCTAAGATTTTTAAGCTCCTCCTCCACTTCTTTCTCTTTTCCCACTTCTAGCTCCAACAAAGAGAATGAACACCACATTAGGCCTTGATTAGAGGATGGATGAGAAATTATATGGTGGTGGTTATGGAGGATTACTAGGCCTAGAAGTAGTGAAAAGGTGAGGAGAGAGTGTTAAAGTGTTTGATAGAGAATGAGAGCTAAGGAGAGAGGCTAAAACTATGAAAAAAGTGTAAAATGAGGTAAGTTGTGTGCTAGTGGAGGTCGAAAAAATGAAGCACAAGGAGATATTTTGGTCTTCAAATTAAAATTAAAATGCTAGAGACATGATCCTAAAAATTAGGACTAAGTGGTCCTCAAATGAGTCACCAAATGGTCACAAACTCGTGTGACTTGCATGTGCTCTTCATCTCACTTGAATTTGCATTTGCATTTGGCTTCAATATCTTCATGGGTGGCTTCATGAATTGACCAAGAGTTGACCTTGTCGTTGACCAGCCGGAGTTGAATGTTGACCAGACCACCAGAATCTTGGAATATTCCGGCGAGTCTCTGGTGATCATTTTTCGTCTTCTAGGCAAAGTTGCTCCCTCTTCTCTTTTGACTTTGGACACGTGTTCGCCTTCTCAAATAAGTGTGTCATTTCCATTCTTTAATGCATTTCCGATTCAAATCATGATTTCCTACCAGAATAGGAAACGTCAAAAGAATGATTCTTTATTTATGAAAAACAAGCAATACACCTAAAGTTAGGAGCATATTAGGCACATAATTATGGTCTTAACAACAAGATTTGGTGGGGGTCAAACTAAGCACTCATCGCCCTAGTATTTCACATATCTTCTTTTGTGGATGATGCCTTATTCTTCCTTAGAGCTTCAACACCTAATTGCAAGTCCTTAATGAACATAATCTCAAGATACTATGCGGCCTCAGGCCAGTTGATCAATTCCTCCAAGTCCTCTATGTTCTTAGCTAATAACACACCTACGGAGATTAGGGAGGAGATTGGAGCCATTATTGGTGTAGAGCCGGCTGAATCACCAGGGACCTACCTTGGTCTCCCAACGCACTGGGAAAAATCCAAAGTGGCGGCCTTAGCATTTGTTAAGGATCAGGTAAGAAATAAAATTGAGAGATGGCAATCACAGTTCCTCTCTCAAGCTGGACGAGAAGTTTTGATTAAAGCAGTTGCCACAACGGTCCCTGCCTATCCAATGACTATTTTTAAAATGCTTGTCACTCTTTATCGTGCTATTAATGTTGACATAACGAACTTCTAGTGGGGAAAGAGCAGTGAGTCAAACAAGATACATTGGCAGTCCTGGCCTAAATTCGGTCAAGCAAAACTCAAAGGTAGAATGGGATTTAGAGAGAGTGAAAGCTTCAACATTACTTTACATGCCAAGCAGTGCTGGGAGATCTTGACAAACCTTAATGCCCTATGGGTAAGAGTCCTCAAAGCTAGATATTATCCTTATGGTGTCTTTCTCAATGTCAACAAGGGTTCGAGAGCATCATGGGGGTGGATCAGCATTCTTGAGGGTTGTGAAACTAATTAAGTTAACTCGAGATGGCTTGTCAACAATCGGAAATCCATTAGTACATGGAAAGATTGATGGATCCCAAACATTAGTGATGAAAAACTCCATTGCCTCCCATGCAGCAATAGGTTCACTTATCTGCAAGTAAGTAATCTCTTTGATTCGGTTAACAAAGAATGGAAAGTGGATCAATTGGTACCATTTCTCCCTCCTCATGAGATTGATAGTATTAAGAGGATAAGGATTGGATATTTCTCTAAAATGATAGACTGATATGGTCTTATGTGAAGTCTGGTTAGTATACAATAAAATCTAGTTATCACAGCATCCACAAGCCTCAGCCCGATGTCAACAAAGCGTCTTCTTCTAGATCTTCTAATAATCAAATTCGGAGAATTCTATAAAAGGAAGACATGGTCCCTAAGGTGATACTTTTCTCGTGGAATGCTATTTCTAACTCCTTGCCTTGTATGGAGAATCTTGCTAGAAGGAAGGTAGATGTTAAACCAATATGCCCTATGTGGTGAACAAAATGAAACTGTGGAACACTGCATTCTCTTTTGTAAGTGGACTGAGAATGCTTGGTTTGGGAGCTCTTTGGGCATCACTATTCCCAAGAGAGAGGTTACTACTTTGAAGGCTTGGATTTTTAATATGCTGGAGTCTTGTTTAGCTTTGCATGTGTAGCATGGGGCATCTGGAACGGAGAGGTGCTCTCAAGTCTATTAGGGCGCTAAAGTCAACCCTATGGCTGTTGTGGCAAGAACCGACTCCTTTCTAGCAGGGTTTATTAACTACAAGGCTGCTAGAGATGCAAATCAAGTGAGTATACCCCTAAATATTACATCATCTCACTGGACGAAGCAGTTAAAATCCATATGTAAAGTCAATTTTGATGGTGCTTCAGATGCGAAAACGAAGAAGGCATATGTAAAAGTCATTACTTGTGATCACAATGGGACTTTCGTTGGTGGCATGGGGAAGAATATCTAAGCTGAATCTGCAAAGGAAGCTGAGGCAGAAGCTTTAGTCAATGGCATGAAACTTGCCAAAGATCTCAAGGTTGAAGACTTCATTCTTGAAAGGGACTGGAAGAACCTCATTGGTAAGATGAATAAGGATTGTGATCATGTGGACTGGAGGATCTATAGTTTCATTAATGAGAATAGAAGAATGAAAGGTTGATGTGATGTCGTTTCTTGGGATTGGATCTCAAGAGAAGCCAACCAAGCTGCCGATGTGAAGCCAACCAAGCTGCCGATGTAGTCGCAAGGCTAGCCAAGTCAATGTTTGGAATTTCTATGTGGTCTGAGAGACCCCTAACATTTATGGTGGAAGTTCTAGCTTATCACTGACTGCCATGTCCTCGTATATCCCCTTAGATGTTCATCTATTTTGTAACTCAGTTTATCTGAGACCCACTGTGATATGTCAGTGTTCATTTTTGTATTCTATTTTTTTTCTTTATGTTGTAGTTTGTTTGGCTGTTGGCTTTTAATGGAAGTTCATTTTGACTTAAAAAAATGGCCTCTAGCCAATGCCTTAGGCTCAGGGCGCTGTTTCCTTTCTATACTATTTGTGGGTGTCTAATTTGAGTGTTTTGGGCCATCCGGAGGAATTGGCTTTGGGCTGTTGTTGTTAGTGCAAGGTTTGAGCATAATCTTTCGGTCCTTTCCTCAAAATCTATGGAAGGGAAAATATCTACACATTATTATACTAATAACTAAAAAGGAAGTTCGGCTTATGAACAGTGATTTATGATTTAAGAAAGTGACACGTAATGGTTTCTAAAGAGCAAGCTCACTCTTTTCTTTGACTCTGTTACCTTCTTTTTCTCTTTCTTCTTGTGCTTTTGGCCTCCACTGGTCTTGTCTCTCGGATGGCTTAATGAAAATGAGACTAAAAGAGTTAGTGGACCTCTCTCTGTATTTTAGTATTCGACTCTAAGCGCTCTCATTTTTTTTTTAATTCCCACGTTTAGGCTACTAAATTGATTATTATCCTACATTAGTAGTATTTTTACTATAACCGACGACATTAAAAAAAAACAGGTCGACATTCACAATTTCGTCGGCTATAGTCGGCTATAGTACTATAGTCGACAAAAAAGCAATAAAAAATTGTCGGCTATACTTTTCTCGACGCCTTTTTGCCGACAACACCAAAAATCGTCGGTTATAGTATAGCCGACGACTTCGTAAAAAACTCATCGGCTATAATCCCGTAGGCTAAGCAGTTTCGGCAAAAGTATAGCCGACGATTTTTTGTTGACTTTTCGTGGGCTATAGTACTATAGCCAACGAAATTGTGTATGTCATCTACTATAGCCGACGAAAAAAAATCTCATCGGCCTGTTTTTTTTAATGTCGTCAGCTATAGGGAAAATGAGTGTAGTGCTAGTTTTAAAATACGATTGAAAAATAACCATATTAAGGGTTGAAATGTCTTTGAGACCCTTGTCTTTGAACTGAAAGCACGAAATTCTCAAGTTCTTCTCCAGTTTTTCAGTTATGTTTCTTCAACTTCCCTCGAGGGCGCTCCCATCTCGTACATACAAAATTCTTGACCACTTCCTTTCTCTTAAGGTCATTATTTGATGATTTTGCTCCTATCAATTTTTGGTATTCAATCTTCGATGAGCACTCAGCCCAAATCAAACTAAAACATGATGAAAAACACTATTACGCTAAATGTTGAAATGTCTAAGCCGATCCATACTTTCCTTCGTATATAATGAAGTTCAAGAGAAACAGTATAACATTGGTACTAAATATGGACTAATCAACAGATTGGCTACAAGTCTACGACTCACTGTTACTAACTGACTCTCTTTACATCATCTAAACGCCTACATCGTCGATGATAATGGCAGCTGCAACTTCGATCAGTTCCTTCTTTTTTGTGTCGTCACCTTTTACGCAGTCGTATGGTCTCAATGCTACAATTAAGTCCCCGCTTTCACGTGATGTGCACTCCTCTGTGTTCAACATGGAGATGATTAACCCTGCTGATGCATTTAAAGGCTATCAATTTCAAGTAAATAGGTCAAGTTCATGATCAAAGCAATTCTCAACAAAAGTCTTATCCCTCAAGTCAAGACCGTTCTTAAGAAGGAATCTTGAGTATGAAAAGTTACATCTGATGACCGAAGTTTATTCATCAAGTGAAAACAAGGCATCCATGTTCATCTCAAATGAGTGAGATACTGGTGTTCAACCGATTTCTTTCCTCAACCTTTCGACTATTAGTTAGTCTAAGGCTAAGTAAATTTTCTTTACCCGGAAGTATACGGGGTCAAGTAATATAATTTATAAGGAAGTCGGGTGTCGAACCTACGAGGATTGACTACTTAAACTTCTTAGCTTGACTCGATTAAGCACTCTAATTACAGATTAACTAGACACTAAACATGACACTAAAACTAATGAATGCAAATGCGGAAATGTATCTTACCTAACTAAATTCTTTGGTAACCTAACTATGCAAAGGGTGGTGTAACTACAATGAGTGATTGTCTGATTGAATGGTTGATTAACTAACTAAATGCAATCATGAGGTAAAACAAAACAAAACAATGTAAATATTTGGTCGGTTAGAGATGTTGCCACTAGCCAACTCAATGTACCAACAATGTCCAAGTTATGATTTTAGTCTGATTTATACGTGATTGTCCAATTTGTGGTCCTTTCGAGCCACCATTGGTTGTGAACCGAATTTCCTAAGCCATTAGGGCACTAGAAGTGTTCCAGTCCAACATTCAAATCTCTGTTAATTAAGCAAACCTTCCTTAAGGTAGTTATTTAGGTAGAACATACTAAATACCTGAAAATGTCCTTATCTTAATATAACTCTAGATATACGAAATAAATTAAAGTAAGGATAGTTGGGTAAAATAGCAGGGAGGCTGAAAACTGATTCTCATTCCCACGTTGAGAAACAAAACTGTTTTTCAGTTTCTATCTTCTCCTACATCAGTTTTTCATGCAAAGAGTTCCTTCGAAGGTGGTCTTGCTAAGGCAGAGAAGAGTATTAGAAGTGGATCTTGATTCTTCCCGGCTCTGAAATTTTCTAATCTGTTCGACTTGCATTTACCCGAGTACCGAAAATGACGAAGAGCCACGGATTATGCCAAGTAAGAACCAAAACTCCAAATGTCCGGATCGTCGTTCTTGAATTCCACTCTTTCCTCAGTAGTTGATAGTGCGGTAATCGAATCTAATAGAGTACCGAGAGCAATAAACACGGACCCAGTTTTCTACTACGAAAGAAATTCTTCTCCTTCTCAAATTTCCAACATCTACACCCTGATTTCGAGTTAGTCCTCCATTAATTTCTTTACTTTTGTTTGCGATATAGGTACGTACGGTGTAGTGAGGAAGGAACAACAATTCTAAGTTGGGACTTCTTTTTTGTTTCGGTAAGAACTCAATTTCATCTCTTTATTATTTGGTTTTTGCTTGGAATATGGGTAATAACTCAATCTGTGGGGAACGGAATTGGGAGAAATGGAGAACGTGATTTGTCATTCACATACGATGGAAACCATTTGCAGTTTATTGAGCGCATATGTATTTGCAACAGGTGTTTGTTATTTATGCATGGAAGGTGTTTGACACAATGCCCAAAAGAATTCGGTTACTTAGTCTTCCATAGTCGAGAAGCCTTGAAGCTGTTTTTGGAGTTTCATAGGAGCTCTTGATTACGGGTATGATTCTTGATTATGGCCGGAGCTCTCGATTATGCTGTGTAATTGTTAATGTGTGCAATTTAACGATGTTCGGGAGTTGTGGTATACTTAAAAGTGTAAATAATGATGAAAGGTTCTTTTTCCATGATTAGTTCATGTTCTGCTCTTTTCTACAAGCTCATATATGACTAATCTGAGGTTATAAAGTCCAATTTAACATTACTTTGAATTTTTTTTTCTAGAAAAAGTCATTTGATGTCGTTCATATATTATATAGATCGGCTCAGATGTTGTACATGTATAATGAGTTATATAATGAGTTCTAGGCTTCCAACCTGATTTCTGAAAAACTATGAGCCTTGACAAAGAAAAAATTAAACAGCCTGAAAGTCAAAATTAGATATTTTAAGACAAAAATGCTTAATAAAAGCCTCAAAACCACTCTAGGATGCTGCAGATGAAGTTCCCCAAGGTTCTCTCACACGACACTTAATTTGTAGAACACATTGTTGCTCACTGGTGCTGCCTTGCTGCAATTTGCTTCCTTGGCTGCCAAACTCTCTCTCGGGCATGTAGGCATTGCCTTCCTCTGCTTCTTGAAAAGCTCCATGGACTTTTCTGCAGAAACACAGAGTTTGGCCATTGTTTGGACAGCAATTTCGGGATAGGCCCCAGCTGCAGTTTCACTGCTGAGCATGACACAGTCAGTTCCATCAAAAACAGCATTTGCAACATCAGTGGATTGGTACTGGTCTTGAACCTATATGTCTCCGTGGGCTATTTTCTATGTTTGTTGTGTGTTTCAATCAAATTTTTGCTCAACCATCAGGTGTATTGTAGTATGTAAATTTAGTTCAACAATTGATTTATTTTGGGTATATGAACTACATATATCAAAGCCACTTATGTCAAGTTTATTGGCATTTAGAGCTGATAATGTAGGTAAATTGATATTTAGATGCCACAATCTAAGAATATGTTAATGTCGGTAGATTAGGTAAATCGTTGCTTGATGTAGGTATGTTGGGGTTAGGTATATTGCTTGCTGCAGATATTGTTTGATCTTGGTAAATTGTTTTGCTTTGCTGTAGGTACTAAGTACGTGTTCAAGTAAACTACGAGATGTAGGTTCTTTGTTTGCTGTAGGTAAATTGGGATTAGGTAAATTTCTTGCTGCAGGTATTACTTGATTTAGGTAAATTTTTTGCTGTAGGTACAATGGGATTATGTATATTGCTTGCTGCAGGTATTACTAGATCTTTATTAATTAAGGCAGAATGTTTTATGACAGTTGAAAAGGTAGAACATTGTATATACCTATTGTTGCCCTTCCGTTCTATATAACTCGGTGAAAATAAGAGTTAATTCAACAAGGGTACGAATGTAATGAAGCACTAGAAATCTGAAACGGTTAAGAAATCTAAAAATATTCTCTCTTTGTATTCTATATACAAAAGAACACAGGATTGCGATTTCTCTTTCTCAATTATATTCAAGTCTCAGTTTCTCTCTCTCTCTCTCTGTTTTTCTGCCTTGGGAGATCCTTCTGATCTTGCCTGCGTTGATCGGTAAGTTTTATCTGCTCTAATTTGTCACAAATTATCAAGCTTATTTTCATCATCCATTCTTCTATTGCTTAAAGTTTCAAGCTTTCTGTGACCGTTTTGCGTTCAATTTGAGTTTATGTGCTTTTTGTTTTTGTCTACGATTACCATTCTGATGATTTCCAATAAGCAAAGCAAGGTTGATTAAACAGACCCTTTTGGGTGTTCTTGAAATTAAACTATGTTTTGTGTTTTTCTTGATTATCTGTGCAGGTTCTGTATAAAGATTACCCTTTTGGGTTAGAAAGATTACCCTTGATTATCTCTTGAACTAAGATCATTTTTAGAATCCTATTCCAAACTGGCAGAAGAAAGAAGGCGTCCAGACGCAGATCAGCTTAGACAGTTAGACCCGTTGGCATTTCCCTCCTCAGCTTACTCAATCAGCAGATTTCGTTCTGATTCGGCCATGGATTCCGTTCAAAAGTCCTTCAATCCAAACAAACGTCTCAAGGAAGAGTTACTACTCTCTCTCCCTCTCTCCGCTCAATTTCTGTAGATCACATTTTCACTGCGAAATTTGAATTTTTCAGATTCATGAGCAATTTGACCGGTTCCTCTATGCTGGAAATCACCGCGCTCGCCACAATAATACCTGTAAAATCATCATCCCATCTCTCTCATTTTGTTGTTGGTGTTGCCTTTAGATTTTCATATAGTGATGCTGCTGCGGCGATCTATTGGCTTCAATTACGTTGTTGGTACACTTCTAAAACCTTTTAAGTACATAAAAGCTCGCTTCTTTTTCTTCTGCTGTGTTTTTTGTTTCCGTTCAAAATATATGAGATTGATGACATGCTATTGTTTGTGGAATTTTGCCATTGCTGTCACACTGTCCGTTTTTCTTATTTTCGGGTATGTTTACTGTCAACTTACTAAGCTTTTGGGTAAATTTCTGTGTGGTTTGGCCGTTTGGAAATTTAGGTTGTGTGCTAGAATAGAACGTTTTCCACAAAGAAGTGAAAATGTTTTTACTTTTAAAATATGCCCATTTGGGATGATTGATTGTCTGTGGTATGCGTATGTAATCGTCTTCAGATCATGTATTTGGCTAAGGACATGTTCCTCAACCTACGGATAGCTTAGATGGACAAATTTGTTGGTGAATGTTGGTTCTAAAGTGTCTCCTGAGTTTCCCTATGAGATGAACTAACATGTGCTAACCCATTTCTTTCAAATCATTATCACCTTGGCATATACCCATCTCAACATCCTAAGACCTTATCTTAGTTGGTCGTTATAGTATCTTACTTTTCAACCTGGTGTTTCAGATTGGTGCACCACCATTTGATGCTGCAGGATTGTTATTTGGATCCCACGCACCCAGGGAGTATGCCCAAGGCTCGCAATCCGAATGGCTGCATATGCAAGTTGATGGTAGTTTTGAAAGAACATCATGATATCATTTGGGGGGATCAAAGTCCAAATTGGTATGTGATGTGTCTTTTTGGCAACATCTACTGTAATAGAATAGTATTCGGAATGTACTAATGCAGTGTGACTGATCATTCTATTCTATGTAACTGGCATTCTGCAATACGCAGTAGAAAAAGGAACTAATGTTATCATTTCCATGTAGTAGCTGTGTACCAGAAGAAAGTGCATAAATTGTATATTATTTGTGTTACCGGGTAAATTTTGATCCAAGAAGCAACTTGGGATGAAACAAAATCCCAAGTGAATAAAGTACATAGTAATATCTTACATATAAGAAACGATGACGAACAACAGACCTATAGCTAGATTTGTATAATACAAAAAGAATGGCAGGACAAGAGCAACAGATTAACAACACACGCTTGAAACAGAACCAAACAACTTCACACTGTAGAAAGCCGAAACCTAACGCTATTGTTGATAAATGTTACATGTTACAGTGAAGTTAATGGAGATGGTTTTGTGTTTGACAGTTCGAGTATGGGTTTTTCCTGAATTTGCTTTGTTGATAATTGTTACATGTTACAGTGAAGTTAATGGAGTTGGTTTTGTGTTTGACAGTTTGAGTATGGGTTTTATGTGCTTGGGTAATGTGAGAGTCATGAAGAAAAGAAGTTAGTTTTGTTGAGGTCTGGATTCTCTTGCAAAGTAGAAAACTAAAAATTGTTTCTTTGATGCTCTTTATTGGCCAGTTTGCTCACAGAGATTGTATACAGAGGTGGTGCAACGAGAAAGGAAACACAACCTGCAAAATTTGTCTCCGGGTAATCAACTCTGTTATACATATGAATTGAAGTGGCTATCTCTACCTCTAAAGTTTTCATCTTCATTTTGCTACTGTGGGTACATACTTCTATGATTTTGTATACCGTTTGTAGATTAGAGTATTATATCGTATGTTTTAAAGGGTTTTATTTTGATGTGGATTTCTCTTATGTGAACCTTCTGCTTTGTAATTTTCTGATACTCGACAAAACCATGTTGTTTCCATGCGTCTAATCTGACACTTGATTCACTTTATTGAGACTGTTGAGAGGCATTTGATCAGAGCTTAGGATTGTTGTTTTACTTTCGAGTATATGGTGTTTTGAGGAATTGACAATGTTAAGGTGCAATATGAAGTTATGGGTTTTAACTTTTTGAGGTGTATTGGTTTCTTATCGTAGTGAATAAAAGTAAATTGTTGTATTGATTATACTGACTGAATCATATTGTTATCTCTTCCTCTCGAGGGTTTGGAGCTGGTGTCTCACAAAACACTGTGTTCATGCATGTTTACTCAAGATCTGTACGTGCTGTTCTCGATTCGAGTTCATTTGCCCCTTCTCTGGAATCTGATAATCTGCTGAAATTAGAACGATTTCCGTACAAGCTGGCGTGGAGGAGCCGATTTTGTCATGCAGTTCGTTCAAGTTTATGTTATTCAGTACTCTTGCAGCATCGTCTTTACCTCTATTTCATTCTCGAAATACCTCGGTACCACCACAGGAATAGAGTCCGCGGCATTGATGAACTTGGTTATCAGTTCTAGCTGTCGTTTATTCCAGACTTTTTGGCACAGTTCACAAATCTACGTCATCATAATGGATGACTTCTTTTTCTTCTTCTCATGTACTACTTACTGACTTTACTGAGTACTGGTCAAGCCGAGAATAACGTGTAAGTTGGTCTGTTGGTGTTAGTCAAAAGTTTACTGGAAATTCATGCGCAAGTCCATGACATGCATAACACAAGAGGACAATTTTATTAGGCCAGTTTTCTTTTCTGAAAATGACCAGGACGGATTATTACTCTTGGTCAAGACATCAAGTTCATTTGGAAAATCAATGCCACCAACAAGAGTGAACCTACGACTTTTTCTACTCTGTTTCAGTTTAGTTATCCTCAACATTTCAATACATGAAAATATTCAAAGCATCAAAGGGAGGCTGTTGATCTTCATTTTTTCATATGTTCCACAGTCGCATGGATTTTGGGTTTGTTTGAGGATATATGCTTACTGTTGTGTTTGGTTAGGCTTTAGGGAGTGCTTAGTATGCAGTCTTTTTACCACTAAAAGCTCACTTCCGTTTGAGCAGTCTTACCACAATATGATCCTTTATTGACTCAGTCAGCTTATTATTCAGCTTACGCATCTACTTATCTTTATATTCAGCTTATTATAATAATAGTTCTAATTGTGATGCAGCTTTTTGAATATCACAAAACTAGATAAGGGAGGAGGCATAGGCAATCCAGATATTGTTGAATTGTAGGTGAAACTGCTTCTGTACTGATGTCTATTTCCATAAGCAAACTGCTTCTTAAACTGCTTCAATATGTTTAAGAACTGACAAGGTTGGTGTATGATGCTACTTCAGATTATCAGTGATTGATATTTTGCTATTTTTTACATAGTTTCTATTCGTGTGTTTTTCGTTCTATTTTCATATGCACTAACACTGCATTTATTATCAGTGATTGATCATTTTTTACATAGTGTTGACTTAATATGAAGTAGGCTAATATTATTTTACAAATTTTATCATCAATCATTGGTAATTCTTCTCACATTTCAATTAGATATATGTTCGAATAATAGAGATCTCGATTAGATCAGTATTCAAATAATAGAGATAGGCCTGAAAGTGCACGATAGTCTCTGTCATGAGCAATTGACTTAAGCAATTAAGTGAAAACGATATAATTTCACACTTTTAAACAAAAAACCTATAAATCGCACGCGCGAGTGCGACGCCTTTCGCACACGCATATGCGCGTGCAGGAAGGCTAGTATAAAGAAAACTAAAACTAGAATGCAACTTAATTGTGAATCGTATCCTAATCATACAACATGCCTAATGAGTTTTTTAATATGTGTTCATGATGAATGTCTATGGATTTTCTTCCTAAATCCCTATCAGAGGACATAAAAGTAGGTTCTTATGAACTTTTCTAATCCATACCTTTTAGAACATGAATTAGAAGAAGTAATGATTAGCTACAAAGCCCCTTCAAGTCAATGTAAGCTTGACCAAAGCTCCTTGAGTTATTAGAACTTCAAGAAGGCTTCAGTCCACGCTCAAGCCCAATGAAAACCAAACCTTAAGGTTACTTAAGTTATATTTACATGTTTATCTTCATTAGGCAACATAGGTTCATTTTTATCTTCCCTAAACATATCTCAACTTAATCATGGCTAAGACATGAATATGAAAATATTGAATCAAGGCCAAACATGCAAACATACCACAATCACATCACAAGCTATCAAACTCATTCACGACATGAAGTACACTAAACCAAATTTAATTCCATAACTCAAAACATAGTTGTATATACATCAAATTGTCTAGGGCTAAACCCTAGCCTTCCGAAAGGCAACTAATCACTAAACATAATGTAAAGCAAGTTTAGATATATAATTGAAGAGATAGAAAGATGTAGAGATAACCCAAGAAGTCCTAAGCAAGATAAGTCCTCTTTGGTCTTCAAGCTCCATCTTCTAGGCTCCCAAATGCATCCAACTTGAGAGGAGGTACATGAGGCCTCTAGGACCTTAAGAGGTAAAGGAGAATACGGATAACTTCTCACCTCTTTGAACTCTAGAAATCTCACCAAACCCTAGAGTAGAGATAAGAGGAGGAAAGGTTTGATTGCACAAAGAGGGTTGTACAATCAAGTAAGGAGGAGGAGGAAAGGGAGAGGAACCTCAAAAGAAGCAAGGTAGCTCCAGCTTAAAGGGCTTATTTAGTGG
The DNA here is from genome assembly GCA_946800695.1 of Geum urbanum. Classification (NCBI taxonomy): domain Eukaryota; kingdom Viridiplantae; phylum Streptophyta; class Magnoliopsida; order Rosales; family Rosaceae; genus Geum; species Geum urbanum. The sequence goes on along the minus strand of OX327003.1, from coordinate 18,457,502 downwards.
TGGTAGAAAGGGTGTTTGAGGTGGAGAGAGCTAAAGGGTTAGGAAGTATGTAAGGGCTATCTCTAGATGCCAAAACTATGAAAAAGATATGAATTGAGATGTGTTGTGATGGTGAATAAGGGGGGAGCTCGACCAAGATAAAATAGGACGGAAAAATGAGGTGTTTTGTGAGCCCTTAGATGTGCTAGAGTGGCCATGGAGTTTGATCTAAGAGCTAGAAAGTAAGATCCATAATTCTTGGATTCTAGGATGAAGTCTAAACCTTGCCTAATACTTTTAAATTTCAAATGTGTGACACCCTAATCGAACCAGCTAAGCTTTGTATCTAGGTGATTTGGGCTTCACTTAGGCCTAGCACAAAGTGATTCGGCCTTACTTGGTGATTTGGCTAGCCATGGAAAAATCCGGCGATTTTTCGATAACTTCCGACGACCACTTTTTGTCAATTTTCCAAAGTTGATCCAAATTCTCTTGTGACTTTGGAAATGTGCTCGGCTTCACCAAAAATGATTAATTACCATGTTTAAGAGCGTTTCCCTATGAACTCCCAATTTCATAGCATAAATAGGAAATATTATAAAAATAATGCTTTATTCATGGATACAAACGATAAGCATGAAGTTAGAGACATAATTACACTACTACACAGAATGCATCACACAACTAGTAAATACCGTTGCGAACAAGCACTAAAAATTGTTGTGTTACTACATGTTATGTGATTGAATCATCAGATAACGGGTATTTAACGGTTGTGTAACAAAACTGCTACAACGATATTTATTTAGAACTCGTTGTGTAATGAAACATGTCAGTTTGCTTTCGATATAGTACGAGCTTGGCATTTGACATGGTATTCAGCATGCGCATGGCATTCATCATAGTAATTCAATTAGACAACAAAGTTCAATGAAGAAAATGGCATCACACAACGTTTTTTTTACTTTTTTCTTGAAAGGACCCAACCCCGATTTAGTTGCCTAAACCGGAATCAAACCCCTTCTGACAATGGGAACCAACAAAAACCAACAAAATTTCGGCAGAGTTTCGTTACTAACGTGGAATTAGCATTACCTGCACGCGAAAAATACACTTCATCCTATGCCACAGAAATCAAACCGTGGGCACCAATCCCATCCGGATTTCTCAATATATCAACAATAATGTAAAGTAGTAAATATATCTGTACTTTACTGAAATCCGGAGTAAAATCGTATAATATATACAACAAAATACTCAGAGCGACCTCTAATGTATAATCATATAAGTATACCACAGTAGGTAGAACAATAAACCTATTGGAAGAAACAAGGTAGCTCGAGCACTATGCCTCCGACCACGACGTGCAACACTAGAGTCCGAACTGCAAACTGGGCACGAAAATCGAAAAGCCCAGGGGAAAGACATGAAAACTGTTAGAGTGAGTGGACGAAAATAAATGTCTTTCACCAAATAATAAATCCTATAAAAACATATGCGAGTTGAATGCATAAAAATCAAATGGTACACGAGGGAGACTCTAACTCCTCACGCGTACAGAGCATGCATAAAAATGTCACGGGGTCACTCGTGGACACAACCGTGCTAGTACAGTCTGAATCATGGGATCCTAGACCCACACGTGATTCTAGCCAGAAAGACCTCAGGTCAGAGGTCTGCCTCCCCCCGGTAAAAACCTCGGGTTAGGAGTCACAGCCTCCCCCGGTATACATCCTTGGGGATCAGCCGGGATGCGAGTGTATCGATACAACAACATATATAAACTGTACTCTGTGTAAACCAAATCGGAAATAGTTCGATGCAAATGCATGAAACAATATATAAGTGCATATATGTAATATATACTGGTATATGCATAATCGTATAACACATGGTCATGTAAATCGAAATCTCGTATGCATGCTCAAGTTCATAAAACGTATATAAAGACTCGCAAACAATCCGTGAAAAGAAATTGTCCACTCACTGACTAGCGTAACGCAGTTCGCGTTAACCCGTGATCCGGCGGAAAGTCCCTCGCCAAACGAACGATCACGAACCCCTGAATAATCACAAAGTTCATTTCTCAAAGTCACAACTCAACAATTCAAAACAAATCACAAGAAACAACCGTTCTCAGAAACACATAATCCGATTACGACAAACTGTCGAAAATCCGAAAATCACACCTCAATACCTCACTGTAATTTCGGACGCTCAACTCAAAAAATGAACCTCCCCACTGTGATCGGGGCGCGATTTCGAGTGAAACGACATGCAACTTGTCGAAAACCCCAAAAGTCAAAGTTTGACCGCCGTTGACCGCCGGCGCCGCCACCAAACTGAACATTCCTCGGCGGAGCAACCCCTATTCCACTCAAAATCACCCACTGAGCAATTTTCATAACTGCAACAAATGCCAATTCACACTCTAACTAGTCCAATTTCGTGAAAATCCGAATTGTCTCACAAATTTCAAATCCAAAATTCTCCAAGCACAAATCAAATTGGAACTCCATACCTATATGGTTAGAATCATGGAGATGAGGGCTTCAAAACTCAGTACTTGTTTAAGCTCAACTCAGCCGGAATCGAAAGCCACCATTAACCCCAAAATTCTCCATTTTTAAGCCGGAAATTCTCCTCCCTCCGGTGAGCCACGCCATAAAAGGAGGCCGGAGATGGGACGGGGTGGCCGAGAAGAGGCGATTGGGACCGGAGCCAAGGCCGAAGGTGGCCGGATGGAGTTCGCCGCCGGCGGGCTCCTCCACCGAGCCCGTGTTGACCCAGTAAAAAAAATTCAATGCCAAACTGACTTTCCACATATAGAAACCCACATTAAATAGTTGCCATAAAAGGAAACTCCCACAATTAAATTTACGTCAAACTTCATGTACCCGTAACTTTCACATTGTAATTCCGATTCTGATAATTCTCGCGGCAACGAACTCAACTAGACATGTTCTTCAATTATCAACCGAAGTCAAACACATCGACAAACCCAATAAAAAGTCAACGGTTCACCCAACACATACTTTAACCAACTACATAATCAACAATCGGAAATATTCACAACATAATCCTCGTAACTCGGAATAATGCTCCAGAAGTTCCCACGAGCTCGAAATTAAATTCTCAACATGTTCAGTGAAGAAGCCGAAACCAAATTCTCGTCCGGTAATTTAGTCGCTAAGAGCACCACCATTTAAATCTGATTCCGTCGAAACTTCAAATATTTATAATTTATTCCTCTGTCGTCCAAATAATGATCCAGAACTGCCCACGAACTCAAAATCACACGTACAACGACTCTTGAGAAGAGACTCAGCTCCAATTCTCGGCCAATGATTTAGTCGTGATCAAAGCTAGCGATTCAAACAATTATCGGAAATCTGAGATCAAAGCTAGCGTCAAACTTCGTGTACCCGTAACTTTAACGTTGTAATTCCGATTCCGATAATTCTCGCGGCAACGAACTCAACTCGACATGTTCTTCAATTATCAACCGATGTCAAACACATCGACATACCCGAAAAAAAGTCAACTGTTCACCCAACACATACTTTAACCGACTAAATAATCAACAATCGGAAATATTCACAACATAATCCTCGTAACTCGGAATAATGCTCCGGAAGTTCCCACGAGCTCGAAATTAAATTCTCAACAACTTCCGTGAAGAAGCCGAAACCAAATTCTCACCCGATAATTTAGTCGCTAAGAGCACCACCATTTAAATTCGATTCCGTCGAAACTTCTAATATTCATAATTTATTCATCGGTCGTCAAATAATGATCCGGAACCGCCCATGAACTCAAAATCACACGTATAACGACTCTCGAGAAGAGACTCAGCTCCAATTCTCGGCCAATAATTTAGTCGTGATCAAAGCTAGCGATTCAAACAATTATCGGAAATCTGAGATTATATGCTAACTCATAGATTAAGTTGATCACACTGCTGATTCTGGTCCGGGTCGTCACATTTCTGTTGTAAGATTTTTGTTTGTTACTTGTTCATACGTCGATATATCCATAATCATTGTTGTTTGATATATCTTTATTTTTATGTGTTTAGGGTCATCATACAACGAAATATTTTATGAAATCATTGTGTGATATCATGTGACATAACAATTTTTTTATATTCTCGTTGTGTGAGTTATGCTAGAAGATATTTACTATACATTGAATGTTGCTTGTGTTTCTCTTTCTCTGTTGTATAAATCTCGACTATTCATACCCTCACACAACAAACTATCAAAATTATACCAATAATGCCGAATGATTTAAATCCCTAATATACCATTTATATATAAGCTGAAATTATTCCATTTATAATTCAAAATAATTTGTTACATCGACGCATAAACGCATTAGTCATACCATTAGAAGTCTAACTAAATACATAAAAATTGGTGTTACACCATCATTTACTAGGTTGCATTAGAGTCTTCACCCTTATCAATTAACATGCACCCTCACCCTCTAGTATCCACTAGCCAAGGAAGATTTGGTCTGATCATTAACCACTCCAAGTTGCTCACATGTATGCTTATAAACAAAGATCTATGCACTTTTTTTAATTTGGATCATATTGCAGTCTTGGAAAGTAAATGGTTATACATCTATACCTCTTTTCTTCTATGATATGCATAATGCATTCTTTCATGGATACAATTAAACAAACTAAAAACTTTTATCATGGTAAGACTCATAAGAGATACACTAAAACATTTGGTATTCTAACAGCCAAAAACAGCATGCGTCATAATAGCAACACTTATTATCAAAAACCCCCTGCCTTGAGATTGTTGACATCGGGGTTAGGAGGTTCGGGTAGCTTAGGTGTTGGGCAAGCTCTTTTGGCTTGTTTGGTGCCATGTCGAAGCCCACCGGTGCCGGAATCGGCATTGAAGGTTTTCCGGCAGTTTTGTGAACCATCGGCTTTCGATCCCATTTTCGGCCTGGTAAGTGGTTTTTGGGGGTGGTTTCTTTGGAGAAATTGGTTGGTCTTGAGGTGAGGGAGAGTTCGATGTGTGCATCGCCGCCGATTGTGGTGGTCGGCGGTGGCTGGAGATCCAACCTGTGGCGGTCAAATCGTCGTCTTCATCACCGTTTTGGCCTCCGGCGAAGAAGAGTAAGTGGTTGGGCATGGCGAGATGTTGCTACTTGGGAAGTTTGAGGGTTTGCCGGAGTTGGTCGCCGAGGTGGCGCGTGGTGGCCACGTGCTCCCGCCCACGGCAGCGCTCCGGCGAGGCAAAAAATTCAAAATTTTAATGTGGGGTTTGAACTGTTTTTGTAAGGTATTGACATTCGATGTTCGTGCCTTGATTCAGGAGATCGAATGGCAAATCAGTGAGTGGACATTTTTATTTCACTCTCGAATGACGAGTCCAAGTATTATGTTTATGAAGTTTTATTTCCACTTATGCATATGATTTAAGTTACGATTAATTTCGGTAATCCCTTCTGCACATGTGGCTTAAAATATGTTTACGGTTATACATATGATTTCCATTTGATACGTATACATACGTATAGGTAATATGTTATGATATGAGTACGTTTATGCACGGAGGCTATATGTTATGATTTCATATCACACACACACGCACGCTTATTTATGTATGAATGCATCGTTGCAGTGACTGCTTGGCTGATCACCGAGTACGCCCCTGGTGGGAAACGACAACACCTGGCCAGATGACTAAATTATGCATGCCTCTACTCACATACATATAGAAAATGTTTTTACTTTGACTCGCTCAATTTTATTTCTTATATTTTGGCGAAAGGCATGATTTTATGTTATACGCTTTGTTTGAACTAATGACTCTTCTGTCCACTCACTCTAACATTCTTTATTTTTCTATGCCTTTCTCCTGGGCCTTTCGATTTATAGTTGCCCAGTTTGTAGTTTTCATCCGGAGTTTGTGTTCCCGCATTGGAGGCATATAGTGTGTTTCCTTTCATTACCAGTAGATTTCTAGTTAACCTACTAGTCTTGTAATAAATTGAATTAGACGTCTTGTGCTCTAGAAAACATGTTGTGTTTCCGTTTCCGTTGTTAATATTTTAGAAGTCTACTAACCTCGAAATTTGGATTCTACTCCTTGTTATTATATTGTTCGCTCATTCATCGAAGTTTGGTAGTTATGATCATGTTGTGGAATCCGGGTGGTTTGGGTGGCCCCAGTTTGGTTTGTGAGTTTTACTAATGAATTAGAAGCGTAATTCTTTCGCAGGATTTTTGGTAGTGTCACTGTTGTGTCGAGGCTATGTCAAATTTTCTACGGAAATATTGTAAAAGTTAAGCTATGTTAGTCAACCTAATCTCAAATTAACTTTTGGTTTGAGTCGGGGTCTCACAGATGGTATCAGAGCACTAGGATCTTAGGTTCTGCAGACTCGTGTCGGTTGTGTTACTAAGGATATTTGGAAATACACATGACTTCCGGAGCGATGACGCGACTGGCCGGTGGATCCCCATCATATGCTCAAAGTGTTGTGTATTTTAGGGTGTCCAAAGTCTCATGATCAAAACCCCATTTCCTTTGTGTTTCCAATATTTAATATGTCTTTGGTTGTAGGGTATGCCTCCAAGACGCAGAACTCGGGCACATTTAGATGAAAACGAGGAACAAAAGTCTGAAGCTAATCACAATGATCGCGAGGAACGGGGCTTAGCGAGCGCCATTACTCGTGCTATCCGTAGTCTACTTCCTCCTTCATCCGATCCCACTAGCAAGGCAATGAATGCTGAGGCTACTGCCTTTTAGGGTTCTACTAACCCTAAGGTATGTGTGGACTGGTTGAACTTAGTGTAGCGGGTGTGTGACCAGATTGGTCTACCAGAGAATGTGTGGACAAAGGTGGCAGTTAATCTATTGCGAGGAAGTGTTAACCATTGGTGGACTGCTACTCGGTGCAACAAGAATACCATTACATGGGTAGAATTCCAGCAATCATTTAGGAGTAGGTACTTCACGGAAGCAGCCCAGAAACAGAAATGTTAGGAGCTCCTTAGTTTGAGGCAGGGTGATATGGGTGTGTTTGAATATCATAATTAGTTTACTTGTCTGTTAAAATTTGCTGAGACTTTGGTGTCAACTGACCGAGATATGTGCTTACAATTTGAGAATGGTTTAAGACTAGAGATACGTATGATGCTGGGCCCTACTTTACATGAGGATTTTGACTATTTCGTGAATGCAGCAGCCAAGTGTGAGCACACCATGAAAGCTTATCCTCAATACCATTTAGTTGGGGAGGGTGTGCCCAACCAGGGTTCTTCCAAGAGGTTGAGTTCAGGTACTTCTGGATCAGCTTCTTCTTCTGGTGGTGGTTCATACAAATTTTCCCCTGGTTCGTCGGGGCCTAATAGGAGGTCAGAATGGAGGAGGAATGGGCATCCGGGCCAATAGTCGGGAACTAGTTTTGATGGCTCAAGCCATACTCGCCATGAGCATGTTACGCCTGCTGGGCCCAAAGATTTTCCATTGTGTGGAAATTGTAATAGGCATCACACTGGATAGTGTCACCAGGATACCCCAAACTGTTTCGGCTGTGGTAAGGAAGGAAATTTTCTGAGGGATTGCCCTTCTAAACAGCCTATTGAGAGGCCAGCGGTTCAGACTGGTGGTAGTGATCGTGGAACTACTCTCGGGACCAGAACTACTTATACGTCAGACCAGAATTCCCAGCAAAACCGGAACCAGGGAGGTCGTCCAACCAGTCAAGCACATATGCAGGCCATGACTCTTCAGGAGGGTCGGACTTCCCCTGAGGTTATTATTGATATGTTACATGTCTTTGGTTATTCATGCCTTACTTTGTTTGATCTGGGGGCCACACATTCTTTTATCTCACCTAAGTTTGCATCTTTTGCTAATGTGCCTCCTTCCTCACTCTCCGTGGTGTGGAGAGTATTGTATCCCAATGGAATGGTAACGAATGTTTGTTGGGTATATCATGACTGTGAAGTAGTTATTAGGGGCTATAGCTTGAGGGCTGACTTAATGTTGTTAAACATCATAGAATTCGACATGATTCTGGGAATTGACTTTTCGGAGAGTCACCACGCACTTTTTGACTGTCATAAGAAAGAAGTTGTCTTCAGAAGTCCAGGAGTACCAGAAATTGTGTTTCTTGGTGAGAGGTATGTTTCTTCACCTTGTATTATTTCGGCTATGAGAGCTGAGAAGATGTTACGAAAGGGGTGTGAAGCATACTTGGGGCACATGTGGTCACTAGAAGAAAAATGCACTTAGACCACAGAGAATGTATCCGCGGTCCAAGTGTCGCTTGGACGACGGAAAGAGTGTTTCCGTCGTCCAAGTGGCCACTTGGACAACGGACCGACACCCCATGGTCCGAGTGGCCACAAAGAACCCGTCGTCCTTGTAAGCACTTGCATGACAGAAAAGTGCCTAATCTGTCATCTAAGTGTCCATTAAGACGACGCACCGACACTCCGTCGTCTAAGTGAAGCATTATATAATGTCCATGCCGAACTCTCTTCCTCTCCACTCGCTCGTCTCAACTTCATCTCCATGCATATATATGACGATCGATCATTCAATTCTCTCTCTTGATCGATCAGACTCTCCGATCCTCACGCGTTTTTATATGGCGCATGCAAATTGTAGCTAGCTAGCACTATATCTGAGTATCGATTTGCCATATATCGGAGAAAGTTAGGTACGTACGTACGTAGTTAATTTCCCAACACCATTTAACGTTAATATATATAATTAATTGTACGTTTGATTGATTGCATTGTTAATAATTAGTACGTTCTAATATATATTATAATTAAGTTAGGTAATTGATTATATTTATATATAATAGTTAATTAATATTGACTAGTACGTAGTACGTATATATATGCATGGATGTTTAAAAATTTGGTTAATATTTAGTTAAAACGTACATGTATGTTAGACATATTAAAGTTATTAATTGATGTAGATCGAGTACATATATTTACCAATAATTAATAAAGTTAATTATTGAAGGTAATTAATTAATAATTTAATTTAATATATTAAGGTAGTTGAAAATTTGTGTATATATATATAATAGTTTCATATATAATTACTGGCTTGAAAATCTGTATATATATATAGAATAGTTTACTAATATGATAATTAATTATTAAAATTCGTAGAAGTATGGAAAAGAGTTGGATGAAGTTGTGGAATAGAAGTGATGTCTGGTATATGGATGGAATTAGCAAAATTGTGAATTTTGCGATAGAACATGGTCAGGGAAAGAAGCGTTTTAGGTGTCCGTGCCAAAAAAATCTTAACTGTCAGTATGTGGAGGTTAATGTTATGGTGAAACACCTGTACGAAAATGGTATGATATGGAGTTACACTACGTGGAGCGAGCATAGTGAAGCAGTAGACTTCAGCTCAGCAGACTTCAGCTCAGGGTATAGTTACCATGGTGCCTTATCCAGCGGCAGTGGTGCCGGCCCCGTTGCTTAGAATCCAACTGCAAATTTGGTTCATGATGCGTTTTCAAGAATTAGTCATATGGTGGACACCAACACAAAAATGGAGGTTATAATACCACTCATGAGCATGATGACACATTCCCTGCTGCTAACTTGGCCACTGACACTAGTGAGATGGATAAGTACAACAGGATGCTACTTGAAGCGCAGACCCCGATATACCCTGGATGTCGAGAGCATGTGTTGCAATATGTGATAGAGCAAATAAAGATAAAAGTGAAGCACAAAATGTCAGTCAGTGCTTTTGACGAAATTCAGGAGCAAATATGTAAATTGTTTCCTGATGATCACAATCTTCCTAAATCCCATTCTAAGGTTAGAAATATCTTTAGCAGCCTCAGCCTAAAGTACAGGATAATTGACGCATGTCCAAATGATTGTGTGTTGTTTTACAAAGAGTATAAAGATTTGGACTATTGTCCTATATGTGGCCAGTGCAGATATGAGCTAAATAGGAAGAGTTCGAAAAAGAAAATTCCTGTGAAGGTTCTTCGATATTTTCCCTTGTTTCCCAGATTGCAGCATCTGTACATGTCTCTATACACAGCAGAGGCGATACGATGGTACGCAGGAAAGCGAATAGATGACGATGTCCTGAGACATGCCGCGGATGGGGAGGCTTTCAAACATTTTGACAGAGAATTTGGAGACTTTGTCGCAGAGGTTAGAAATGTTAAACTCAGACTATCTACAGACGGATTCAATCCTTGAGGTAGTAATAGCTCCGCCGTCAGCACTTGGCCAGCTATTCTCATGTCGTACAACCTGCCTCTGTGGATGTGCATGAACAAGGAATTTAATTTCCTTACTCTGCTAATTCCAAGTCCTAAATCTCTGGGAAAGTGCTTAGATGTCTAACTCAGACCTTTGATCGACGAGCTGAAACTGTTGTGGTAAAATGTAGTCCCAACTTATGACAAATTCACTGACACGACGTTCACGATGATGGCTGCCGTAATGTGGACGATCAACGATTTTCCAGCGTATGGGATGTTGGCAGCCTGCAGCACAAAAGGATATAATGGATGTCCTATATGTTTGGACGATGTGAACTATAGTTGGCATGCGGGGAAGGTGTGTTACTTGGGTCACCATAGATGGCTTCCTCATGACCACCCGTGACGACAGGATGAAGCTCATTTCGACGGGACGGTAGAGAACAATCATAAACCCGTAGTTGGTCGGGCGAAGAGATTTTAGAGAGGTTGAGCTATTTCAAATTTGGTGTGCTGACCATTGAAGCGGATGGTAAAGAAATGCAATCCAATACCTCCACATGATCTCAGTTATTGGCATCACAAGAGTGTATTCTTTGATCTCTCTTACTGGTTGAAGTTGAAACTGAGGAACAACTTGGACGCGATGCACATAGAAAAGAATGTGCGATAGAATGGTGGGAACAATTTTCGATATTAAGTTGAAGACTAAAGATATTCCCAAAGCGCCCCAAGATATGGAATCTATGAATCTACGTCGTCCCTTGTGGTTAAGGAGGGATAGGAGAGGAGTGTACAACAAGATGCCAGCTGCACCTTACACTGTCAAGCCGACACTTAGACGTTCTGTATTTCACTGTTTTAAGAGCGTTTATTATCCAGCTACATATGTAGCTACTATAATTGGAGCAGTGGATGAGGTGCAACACAAGTTTGTTGGTCTAAAGACACATGACTATCACGTTATGCTGCAACGTCTGATTCCAGTGGTAATTCGACCATATTTGCCTCGTGACATCGTAGAACCAATAGTGGCATTATGCAAATGGTGGCAGAGATTATGCGCCAGAGAATTAAAGAAGTCAGATGTGGTGGAATTGCAACAAAAAATTGTGCACAACATTAGCAAACTAGAGAGGATTTTTCCCCCTAATTTCTTTGACATCAAGATCCACCTAATGATCCACTTACCCGAGCAGGTTCTCATTTCTGGTCTGGTCCTCAAGAAAGGTACTTACAATTAATTTTATACAGGTTTTTCGATTCATAATTTCTTCCACTAGAGATTACTAGCTATATGTACTTATTCTTATTCTACAATGTATTAATTGAACGTTTGATTTTGTAGACAGGTTGGACAGTATAAAGGATTCGCAAAAACAGGTCGGCCACGGATGACTTCATAGCCGAGACATACCTAATGCATGAGTGTGTTACGTACTACAACAGGACCTCAAAGATCCACCACCCCCCACTGCCTCCAATCCCAGTGCTTGCATCAATCTTTTTGTCGTCACAAATTTCATACAACCGTTTAGAGGAGTATTAAAGGAATCGTTCACACGGGAAGAATTTATTGAGGCATATTGGGTAGTGTTGCGAGACTGTGACAAAGTTGAGCCGTACGTGATGTCATATAGGGAGAGGCTTCAGGCATTAAATCCGAACAAGAGTTCGGCGTGGTTTGAGAAAATGGTTAAGAAGAAGTTCTCCGATTATTTCTTCCAATTAGTATGTACGTACGTATGTCCCGGTATTTAGTTTATATACATATCGATCACGTTTGTAGAAAGTAAACCCTTTTAATTTTCTCATTTTTCCAGATGAATGATCTACAAAAATCCGAAAACCAGGGGGGGTGGTGGTCCTGGCCAAAGCACTTGCTAGCAGGGACGCCAATTAAACACTATATTTACCCCGGATGTTTTGCGAACGATGTAAAGTTCCATTCATTGGCCCGAGATGAAGGAAGAAGAACACAAAACAATGGGGTAGCGGCTGGGAAAGACATTGACCTATATTACGGGGCTATTATATATGTCGTTCAGCTATGTTACCCAAATGATGTCAACGTTTTCCTATTCAAGTGCAAATGGTTCAAGCATACAAAGGAAGACCTGGGACTTTTATCAGTCGATACAAACTCAAGCTGGTATGAGGATGAGCCTTTCACTTTCACCACCTTAGTTAGGCAGGTGTTCTATCTCGATGATCCGAAAGCTGGTGAATGGTGGAAAATAGTGAACTATATCTCTCATCGAGGAATATGGAATACTACGATAATTGAAGGGACACCGGCGAATGAAGATGCTATTGAACCAGAAAGAGACATTCCTGCCTATCAAGAGCCTAATATTTTCGTCATCCGCTCCGACATAATGGACCCGGTTCAAGCTGGTGAACACTGACCCATGTCTGATGGTTGTACAGATCTAACTGAAGATGAGATTATTGATGCAATTAATGAGGTAGATGAAGAAGACGCGCAGGATGAGGACGATGACTCAGGTTATTCGTCCGACGATGTTGAGTATGATGAGGAGAAACAATCAGATAACAGGGTTGAGGATGATGACGATTATGACGAAGAGTACAATATAACAACGAGGAATATTAATTGGTAATTAATTAAATAGCGTGGTCGGTTCAACCGACGTAAATTAAAATTAATTAATTAATTAATCCGGAGGATCAGATCGATCGATAATTTGATCGATCGAATCAGATAGATTAATTAATTTTCACGACTATTAAAACGGGGATGAAAAAATAACTTTTCGTAGTCCATACTAAGGTAATTAAACACAATACTAATTAATTATGCATATATAAAATCCTAAATCCTAAAAATAGTACTTAAACGACGCAAAAGAACCAACCCGTCGTCTTAGAACACACTAAACCCTAAACCCTAAGGCCCTAACCCTAAATTAAGAGAATTTTCACCTGGATGATGCAAACATGTGTTTGCGTCGTCCAAGTACGCACTTAGACGACGCAACCAACCGTATGCGTCATCTAGGTGAGTACTTGGACGACGCAAAAAGTTAAGATTTTGTAATTTCATCAATGACAACGACCATCTAGACCATGTCCCAGTGCATATTCTTTTCGTTGAGACCAAAAAGTAAACAATTCTTGGAGTGTGAGCTTCGACAGTTCCAAAATAGAAGTTATGAATTTTCGTGTATCCACGTTTCCGGTTTGTCAAAATTTTGGTTTTGCAGTTGACTGTGCCAATGAAACTCTTCGCGAACTTACTATTTTCTGAAAATTATTCTATTTATATATTGTCTTATGGTGAATATATCCAACGGTTGTTTTGTCCAAATTCAATTTAGTTAATATCGACATGCAATGAGTCTATACTGCCAAACACTTAAGTTATAAAGATTAGTAGATACTTAACAAGTTTAAAGACGTAAGATTATTCATCATCTTAAATTCAATTGTTTATATATATGATGCGTTAATCGATATTTTACGACTATTTCATTCGAATGACAAAACAGCAACTTCCTGGCGAATTATTTTTAAAAATTAATTTTACGTAAATTTCACCTGGACCACAGAGATTAACCATCTCCGTCGTCCAGGTGGTCACTTGGACGACGGAAACAGACCATCTCCGTCATCCCGATGGTCACTTGGACTGCGAAGATACACATCTCGGTGGTCTAGGTTGAAGAATTATGGAGGTTCAATTTCCACTGCTAAATTTTTTGGGAACGGTTCAAATTTGACTTAGATGACGGAGATGCCTATTTTCATTGTCTAAGTGAAATTCAAAACGCTCCCCAAAATTAAGGCGGTTAACTCCCACCCGCCAAATTAATTGGGCGCCGGTTCCAAAATTTGAAACGGTTCACTTAGACGACAGAAATAGTCCACGGTCTAAGTCCCACTTGGACAACGGAAATTTTTTTCTCTCTGGTTTAAGTGAAACTTAGACCGCAGAATTTTTACGTGGTCTAAGTCCCACTTGGACGATGGAGACCGTATTTTTCGTGGTCCAAGTGGGACTTAGACAGCGAAAAAAAGTCTGCTGTCTAAGTTTCAGTTGGACCACGCAATCCTCCATTTCCGTCTTCTAAGTACCTGGACGACGTTACTTGGAGGACGTAACCTACACCACGGAGGTTCCGTCGTCTAAGTACGTAGACGACGGAAATGCTCACCTAAACGACGGAAACGGTCCGTGGTCTAGGTGCGTTTTTCTTGTAGCAGGTGAATACTAGGGTGCGCACGCCGAATATTGGTGACATCCATGTGGTTCATGAATATCCAAGCGTATTTCCTGAGGGCTTACCAGGTCTTCCTCCGGTGAGAGAAATTGATTTTACCATTGAATTATTGCCGAGTACAGACCCCATCTCCCAAGCACCATATCGTTTGGCTCCAGCAAAATTGAGGGAGTTGCATGCCCAGTTACAAGAGATGATTGACAAGGGTTTCATTCGACCTAGTATTTCATCTTGGGGGGCTCCTGTATTATTTGTGAAGAAGAATGATGGTTCGATGCGGTTGTGTATCGACTATCAGAAGTTGGATCAGGTTATGGTCAAGAATAGATACCCCTTACCTCGTATTGATGATCTATTTAACTAATTGAGGGGTGCTACTGTCTTTTCCAAAATTGACCTGAGATCGGGGTACCATCAGCTTCTTATTAGAGAATCAGATGTCCCTAAGACTACTTTCCGATCACGTTATAGGCATTATGAGTTTCTTGTCATGCCTTTCGATTTGACTAATACCCCAGCTGCTTTCATGGATCTTATGAATCGAGTGTTCAGGTCATACTTAGATAAATTTGTCATTGTGTTTATTGATGATATTTTGATCTACTACGAGGATGTGAGGCAACATAAGAAGCATTTGCATGCTGTTTTGCAAACTTTGCAGGATTCCCAGCTGTTTGCAAAGTTTAGCAAGTGTGACTTTTGGCTAGACAGTGTGAAACTTTTGGGTCACGTCATTTTAACTGAAGGAGTTAGTATGGTCTCAGATAAGATTGAAGCCATGTTGAATTGGAATCGACCTACGAGTGAGTCCGAGATTAGGAGTTTCTTTGGCTTGGCAGGGTATTACCGTCGCTTTGTCCAAGACTTCTCACGATTTTCTGCACCGCTTACCCATCTGACTAAGAAGGGAGTTAGATTTGAGTGGTCTAATGCTTGCAAGGAGAGCTTTCGGACACTGAAGCAGAGCTTGACAACTGCACCAGTATTGACCTTACCGGATGGTAGTGGTGAGTACACCATTTTCAGTGATGCTTCAAAATCTGGGTTGGGCTATGTTTTGATGCAGCATGGTAATATGGTGGCTTATGGTTCTAGACATTTGAAGCTGCATGAGGTGAATTATCCTACTCATGACCTCGAGCTGGCTACTATTGTGTATGCCTTAAAAAGCTAGAGACACTATCTGTATGGAGCACAATGTCGAATTTTTACCGATCACAAGAGTCTCACTTATTTACGCACTCAACCATATTTGAATATGAGGCAGCGTAGGTGGATGGAGTTAATTAATGATTATGACTGCACCTTTGAGTACCATCCAGGCAAGGCCAATGTGGTGGTTGATACCCTTAGCAGGAAATCTAAGGCCTCTCTGTTCCATGTGTGTGTAGCACGGGTATCGTGGTTGGCAAAGTTATGTGCCACCAGAGCAGAACTTGGACTGGGGGATGACGGCACTTTTTTGGCTAGTTTTCAGGTTCGACTAGTGTTGGTTGATCTGGTGCGTGAGGCGCAAGATTCAGATACCTATTTGTTGAGCAAAAAGGTGATGATTCGGAATGGAGAACCCACCGAGTTTTGGTTGAGAAGGGATGGCACTTTATGATTTAGAGGAAGATTATGTGTGCCTAGGGATGAAGGACTTAAAAAGAAGATACTTGATGAAGCCCATTGTTCGGCATATGCCATGCATCCTAGCGAGACAAAAATGTATCGTACTCTTAGAGAATTTTTTTGGAGGCGAAACATGAAGAGAGAAAAAGAAACTTACGTGAGTAAGTGCTTGATATGTCAGCAAGTAAAGGCGGAGCGACAGAGACCCTCCGGGAAACTGCAACCATTGGAAATTCAAGTTTGGAAATGGGAACACATCACTATGGATTTTGTGCATGGGTTGCCACGTTCTTCTAGTGGTAATTTAGGTATTTGGGTAATTGTTGATCATCTAACGAAATCTGCCCATTTCTTGGCTATTACAGGGAAATTTCCAGTGGGTAAGCTAGCAAAGTTATATATGAGGGAGATCGTGAAATTGCATGGAGTGCTGGTATCTATCATTTCGGATCGGTATCCCCTGTTTACTTCTGAATTTTGGAAGGCATTGCAGAGGGCTTTGAGGACCATGTTACAATTCAGCATAGCCTTCCATCCACAGACGGATAAGCAGTCGGAAATGACTATTCAGACGTTGGAGGATATGTTGAGATCTTGCGTCCTACCGTTCAAGGACAATTGGGATGAGCATATACCTTTGATGGAGTTTGCTTATAATAATAGCTATTAGGCTAGCATTGGTATGGCTCCATACAAAGCCTTGTATGGCAAACAATGTAGGACTCCCTTATGTTGGAATGAAGTGGGAGAGAGATGGCTTATTGGGCCTGATATTGTGTTGAATACTGTGGAGAATGTTCACATTATTCGAGGCAGATTGTGAATTGTACAAGATCGATAGAAGAGTTATGCGGACACGAGGAGAAAAGATCTTGAATTTGAGGTTGGCGACTGGGTATTTTTGAAACTGTCGCCATGGAAGGGTGTATTACAGTTTGGAAGGCGTGGTAAGTTGCGGCCTCGCTATATTGGCCCTTATGAGATCACGGAACGCGTGGGTCCGGTAGCTGATCGTTTATTACTCCCTTCTGGGATGACGCGAGTTCATGATGTGTTTCATGTATCTATGTTCCAGAAATATATTTTTGACCCATCCCACGTCCTTGCGCCCCAACAACTACCAATACATGAGGACCTAACATATGTAGAGGAACCAGTTCAGATTTTAGACCGAAGAGTGCAGGAACTCCGTAACAAGACTATTCCCCTAGTGAAAGTTCTTTGGAGGAACCATGTAGTCGAGGAGGCAACTTGGGAACCCGAGCAGCAGATACGTGAGCAATACCCCTATTTGTTCGGATAACAGGTACGTATATTTCGAGGGCAAAATTTTTATTTTGAGGGGAAAATTGTAACGACCCAGAACAAATATAATATGCTTTATGTAGTATGTTAGTTTAATCACGTGTTTGTCGCGATTAATGGGTCATTTAACGACTTATTTTTACGTTTTGAAGTGGACTTTATGCTCTTCATGAAAGTTATAGGGAATTTTATTTCGAGCTTGGAGGAACTTTCATAGAAATTTCCGGATAATCGAATCAATAGTTATAAATTTTAGAAGTTGTCGTGAGCCTTATAAATAATTAAATTAAGCCTGATAAGGAGTTATTCTGAGCCGTTGGATTCCTTGCAAACTAGTCGTGGTCGTTGATTTTTTTGGGCATTGGGTATACGTTGCATAGGACATGTGATCCAAACCAAAATTTCCTTTGGGGTTGACTCGTTTGGGGTGTGAGAGAACCACGCCGGCCCGACCCGACCCGGTTACAATCCGCCGGAATCCTCACCGTCTGGCCACCAATTTTGACGGTCAAGGTATTGTTTTGGAAGCCCACAATCCCTTCTTTCCATTCATGCGTGTATTGTGGAAATTTTTGATGATTTCGTTATGGTTCAATGCGTTTGAAGTTCTAAGGCTCGGGGTGACGTCAAACGGTGGTGCTCCGGCGAGCTTTGGCTGTCGGGGTTACGGGGTTCGGGTAGCTTAGGTGTTGGCCAAGCTCTTTTGGCTTGTTTGGTTCCAAGTCGAAGCCCGCTGGCACCAAAATCGGCTTTGAAAGTTTTCCGGCTATTTTGTGAACTGTCGGCTTTCGAGCCCATTTTTGGCCAAGTAAGTGGTTTTTGGGGGTGGGTCCTTTGGAGAAATTGGTTGGTCTTGAGGTGGGGAAGAGTTCGATGTGTGCATCACCGCCGATTATGGTTGTCGACGGTGGCCGGAGTTCCAGAATTTTAATGTGGAGTTTCCCGGTAGTTTTAGGCTATGTTTGAACTGTTTTTTTAAGGTATTGACATTCAATGTTCGTACCTTGATTGAGGAAATCGCAACCAGACTTACGGCGATGGGACTTCTACTGCACAACAAAGCTAGGCGAATCAGTGAGTGGACATTTTTATTTCAGTGTCGAATGGTGAGTTTAGGTTTTATGTTTACGAAGTTTTATTTCCACTTATGCATATGATTTAATTTACGATTAATTTCGATAATCCTTTCCGCACATGTGGCTTAAAATATGTTTATGATTATGCATATGAGTTCCATTTCATACGCATGCATACGTATACGTAATATGTTATGATATGAGTACATTTATGCACGGAGGCTATATGTTATGATTTCATGTCACACGCACGCACGCTTATTTATGTATGAATGTATCGATGCATTGGCTACTTGGCTGATCACCTAGTTCGCCCCTGGTGGGACACGACAACACCTGACTAGATGACTAAATTATGCATGCCTCCACTCACATACGTATAGGAAATGTTTTTACTTTGACTCGCTCAGTTTTATTTCTTATATTTTGGCGAAAGGCATGATTTTATGTTTTATGCTTTGTTTGAACTAACACTACAAGAAAACATAACTTAGACCACGGAAACGTAATTGTTCCGTGGTCCAAGTTACACTTGGACGACGGAGAAGTCTCCGTCGTCTAAGACCCACCTGGACGATGGATAATAACTTCTACGTCGTCCAGGTGGTCACCTGGAGGACGGAGAAGTCTCCGAGGTCCAGGTTATAACCTGGACGACGGAGATGTTATTCTCCGTCGTCCAGGTGATCACCTGCACCTCGGAGTCTTCTCTGTCCTCCAGGTGATCACCTGGACGACGTAGAATAACATCTCCAAGTTATAACCTGGAGGACGGAGAAGAGTCCGAGGTCCAGGTGATCACCTGGACAACGGAACGACACGCCGTGGTCCGAGTAAC
Organism: Geum urbanum; assembly: GCA_946800695.1. Taxonomy (NCBI): domain Eukaryota; kingdom Viridiplantae; phylum Streptophyta; class Magnoliopsida; order Rosales; family Rosaceae; genus Geum; species Geum urbanum. Next base: position 18,438,207 of record OX327003.1, on the reverse strand, counting down.
TTCACTTAGATGACGTACCGACACCTCCGTCGTCTAAGTGAAGCATTATATAAGCCTGATGCCAAACTCTCGATCTCTTCGATTCGAATTCATTCCACCGATCTCTTCATTTTCCATTCGAAGAAGAATTGAAGGAGAAGGGAGAAGGAGAAGGAGAAGGGATTGGAGAAGGGCCGAGAAGGATCGATCAGGATAAGGGATCTCCGCTGACTAGCTAGCTAGCTTAATTAACAGATATCGAGAAGGCCAGCAGGTACGTACGCAGTTAAAATGTGCTTAATTAATATATATATATATTTAGTGAAAACGTACGTACGTACATACATGCATGGATGTTAGCTATATATACAGATTAAATTACATACGTAAGTAATTGATGGATCGATGTAGATCGAGTACGTATAATTAAGCGTAAATTAATGGACTAATATATATATATATATATATATGTAATATATAATTAATTAATTATAATATTTTGTAGCAGTATGGACAAAAGTTGGAAGAAGTTGAAGAATAGATGTGATGTCCGGTATATGGATGGAATTAGCGAATTTGTCAATTTTGCAATAGAACATGGTCAGGGAAAGAAACGTTTCAGGTGTCCGTGTCAGAAATGTCTTAATTGTCAGTATGCGGAGGTTAATGTTATGGTGCAACACCTGTACGAAAATGGTATGATGTGGAGTTACACTACATGGAGCGAGCATGGTGAAGCAGTAGAGTTCAGCGCAGCAGACTTCAGCTCAGGGTACAGTTACCATGGTGCCTCATCCAGCGGCAGTGGTGTCGGACCCCCAGCTTGGAACCCAACTGCAGATTTGGTCCATGATGCGTTTCCGAGATGTAGTTATGGTGGACACCAACACCAAGACGGAGGTTACAGTACTACTAATGAGCATGATGACACATTCCCCGCAGCTAGCTTGGCCACTGACACCAGTGAGATGGAAAAGTACAACCGGATGCTACTTGAAGCGCAGACCCCGGTGTTCCCTGGATGTCGAGAGAATGTGTTGCAATATGTGATGGAGCAAATGAAGATAAAAGTGAAGCACAAAATGTCAGTGAGTGCTTTTGACGAAATTCAGGAGCAAATATGTAAGTTGCTTCCTGATGATCACAATCTTCCTAAATCTCATTATAAGGTTAGAAATATCCTGAGCAGCCTCGGCCTAAAGTACAGGATAATTGACGCATGTCCGAATGATTGTGTGCTATTTTACAAAGAGTATAAAGATTTGGACTATTGTCCCGTATGTGGCCAGTGCAGATTCCAGTTGAATAGGAAGAGTTCGAAAAAGAGAATTCCTGTGAAAGTTGTTTGATATTTTCCCTTGATTCCCAGATTGCAGCGCCTGTACATGTCTCTACACACAGCAGAGGCGATGCGATGGTACGCAGAAAAGCGAATAGATGACGATGTCCTGCGACACGCCGCGGATGGCGAGGGTTTCAAACATTTCGACAGAGAATTTGGAGACTTTGCTTCAGAGGTTAGAAATGTTAGACTCGGCCTATCTACAGACGGATTCAATCCTTGGGGAAGTAATAGCTCCGCCGTCAGCACTTGGCCAGTTATTCTGATGCCGTACAACTTGCCTCCGTGGATGTGCATGAACAAGGAATTTAATTTCCTTACCGTACTAATTCCAGGTCCTAAATCTCCATCGAAGTGCTTAGATGTCTACCTCAGACCTTTGATCGACGAGCTGAAACTGTTGTGGGAAAATGGAGTCCCAACTTATGACAAATTCACTGACACGATGTTCACGATGAGGGCTGCCGTAATGTGGACGATCAGCGATTTTCCAGCTTATGGGATGTTGGCAGCTTGCAGGACAAAAGGATATAATGGATGTCCTATATGTTTGGATGACGTGAACTCTAGTTGGCACGCGGGGAAGGTGTGTTACTTGGGTCACCGTAGATGGCTTCCTCACGACCACCCCTGGCGACAGGATGAAGCTCATTTCGACGGTACGGTTGAGAAAATTCCTAAACCCCGTAGTTGGTCGGGCTAAGAGATTTTAGAGAGGTTAAGCTATTTCGACTTTGGTGTGTTGAGCAATGACGCGGATGTAAAGAAATGCAATCCAATTCCTCCACATAATCTGAGCTATTGGGATCACAAGAGTATATTCTTTGAACTCCCTTACTGGTCGAAGTTGAAGCTGAGGAACAACTTGGATGCGATGCACATAGAAAAGAATGTGTGCGACAACGTGGTCGGAACAATTCTCGGTATTAAGTTCAAGACTAAAGATACTCCCAAAGCGCGCAAAGATTTGGAATCAATGAATCTGCGTCGTCCCTTGTGGTTGAGGAGGGATAGGAAATGAGTGTACAACAAGATGCTAGATGCACCTTACACAGTGAAGCCGACGCTTAGACGTTCTGTATTTCACTGGTTTAAGGGTGTTCGTTATCCGGCTACGTATGCAGCTACTATAACTGGAGCAGTGGACGAGGTGCAACACAAGTTTGTTGGTCTAAAGACACATGACTATCACGTTAAGCTGGAACGTCTGATTCCAGTGGTAATTCGACCATACTTGACTCGGGACGTCGTAGAACCAATAGTGGCATTGTGCAGGTGGTGGCAGAGGTTATGCGCCAGAGAATTAAAGAAGTCAGATGTGGTGGAATTGCAACAACAAATTGTGCACATCATTTGCAAACTAGAGAGGATTTTTACCCCTGCTTTCTTTGACATCATGATTCACCTAATGATCCACCTGCCCGAGCAGGTGCTCATTTCTGGTCCGGTCCAGTACACTTGGATGTATCCTCAAGAAAGGTACGTACAACTAATTAATTTATTTGTTCCACTGGAGATTATATATATACTAGCTAGCTATATGTACTTATTCTTATTGTACGTTTGATTTTGTAGACAGCTTGGACAGTATAAGTCATTCGTTAAAAACAGATCGGCCCCGGATGGCTCCATAGCAGAGACATACCTAATGCATGAGTGTGTTACTTACTGCAACAGGTACCTCAAAGATCCACCACCTCCCACTGCATCCGATCGCAGTGCCCGCATCAATCTTTCTGTCGTCACCAATGTCGTCCGACCGTTTAGAGGAGTATTAAAGGAATCGTTAACACGGGAAGAACTTATTGAGGCACATTGGGTAGTGTTGCGAGACTGTGACGAAGTTGAGCCGCACATGATGTCATACAGGGAGAGGCTTCAGGCGTTAAATCAAAACAAGAGTTCGGCGTGGATTGAGAAATTGGTTAAGAAGAAGTTTCTCGATTATTTCTTCCAATGGGTACGTACGTACGTCTCGGTATTAATTATTTAAATACATATCGATCATGTTTGTAGAAAGTAAACCTTATATTAATTTGCCCTTTTCCGCAGATGATTGATCTGCAAAAATCTGAAAACCACGGAGGGTGGTGGTCATGGCCAAAGCACTTGCTAGCAGGGAAGCCGGTTAAACACTATATTTATCCCGGATGTTTTGTGAACGGTGTAAAGTTCCATTCATTGGCCCGAGACGAAGGAAGAAGAACACTAAACAGTGGGGTGGCGGTTGGGAAAGACAATGATCTATATTACGGGGCTATTGTATATGTGGTTCAGCTATGTTACGGGAATGATGCCAACGTTTTCCTATTCAAGTGCAGATGGTTCAAGCGTACAAAGGAAGACATGGGACTATTATCAGTCGATACAAACTCTAGCTGGTATGAGGATGAGCCTTTCGCTCTCGCCACCTTAGTTCGGCAGGTGTTCTATCTCGACGATCTGAAAGCCGGTGAAGGATGGAAAATAGTGAACCATATCTCTCACCGAGGAATATGGAATACCATGACACCTGAAGAGACGCCGGAGACTGAAGATGCTGCTGAACCAGAAAGAGACATTCCTGCCTATCAAGAGCCTAATATTTCTGTCATCCGCTGCGATATAATGGACCTGGTTCAAGATGGTGAACGGTTACCCATGCCTGATGGTTGTACAGATCTAACTGAAGATGAGATTATCGATGAGGTAGATGAAGAAGACAAGCAGGAAGAGGACGCGGACGAGGACGAGGACTCAGGTTATTCGTCGGACGATGTTGAGTACGATGACGAGGATGAGCCGTCATCTAACGGAGATGAGGACGATGATGATTATGACGAAGAGTACGGTCATACGACGAGGGAGATTAATTGGTAATTAATTATTGTAATTATTGTAATATATATATGATCGATGCAGGTTAATTTACGGTAATTAATTAATCCGAATTATATATCCTGGACAACGGAGAAATTAATTGCAGGTTGTCGCCTTTGGGTATTTTGGCGTTCTCCCTAAATCCTCGACCCTAAACATTTGCAAATCGGATCGATCATTTATTTAATTTTTTTATGGTCATTCAAAATAATTGAACGGACACCTGAATTCAGGGTCTATACACCTGGACGATGGAGATGAGATATTCCGTCCACGTTTATATTAGGTCCCCCGCCATTTTCACCTTTGGCGCCCCGCCAAATCTCAATCTCATATAAAACCCTAAATCCTGGACCCTAAATCTAGCAGATCGGATCGATCAATCAATTTTTTAATTATATTTTTGAATCAGAATAATTGAACGGACACACAAATGACCAGGGACGACCTAAACCGTAAACCCTAATGCCCTAACCCCTGAATTCGGGGTTTAGAACTTGGACGACGGCGAATGGTCATTATCCGTCGTCCAGGTCCACACTAGGACGACGGATATAGTCATTCTCCGTCGTCCAAGTTCACAAACCCTAAACCCTAAACAGTAAGGCCCTAACCCCTGAATTCAGGGTCTATACACCTGGATGACGGAGATGAGATTCTACGTCGTCCAGGTACTACCCTGGATGACGGAGAAGGTCAAATCCGTCGTCCAGGTGCAGATTTCGTAATTTTTTCTAAGACAACGACCATCTAGGCCTTCTTCCAATGCATATTCTTTTCGTCAAGACTTTAGAGTAAACAATTCTTGGTGTGTGAGCTTCGACTGTTCGAAAATCGAAGTTGCGAAATGCCTTGTATCCACGTTTCCGATTTGTGAAATTATCGGTTTTGCGGTTGATTGTGCCGATCAAACCCTTCCCGAACTTATTATTTTATGGTCCTTTGAAGACAATTATATATTATGTTACGACGAACATATCTAACGGTTGTTTTGTCCAAATTCAATTTCGTTAATACTCTGCTGCAAATGAGCCTCTACTCATGAATACTTGAGTTGTAAGGATTAGTCGATACTTAACAACTTTCAAAACCAAAAATTATTCGTCGGTTCAAATTTAACTGTTCATATATACGATGTGTTCATCGATATTGGACGACTATTTCACTCGAATGACAGATCGCTAAATTCCTAGCGAATTATTTTTTAAATTTTTTTTAACGTAATTTGAACCTGGACGACGGAGATGGCCATTCTCCGTCGTCCAGGTTCAAATTACCATGGCGGTTCGAATTTATTTTTTTTTATTTTTTCCATGTAATTTTCACTTGGACGACGGAGATGGTCATTCTCCGTCGTCCAAGTCCAAAATTATGGCGGTTCAATTTACTGCTTCCGTTTTTGGGACTGCTTGAATTTTCACTTAGACGACGGAGAATTCATTCTCTGTCGTCTAAGTCCAAAATCATGGCGGTTCAAAACGTCCCGCCGATTAATTGGCGCCGCTTGAAATTTTTTGAAACCGCCACTTAGACGACGGAAAACACTATTTCCGTCGTCCAAGTGAACTTAGACGACGGAGAATAGTGCTCCGTCGTCTAAGTGAAACTCTATAAATAGCACAGCACCCCCCCTCCTTTTCTCATTCCATCTCCTCTCCTTTCCTCTCCTCTACTCTCCTCTCCTCCGGCGATCCTCCTCCGGCGACGCTCCGACGACAATTTTTCCGGCGTGGTTCCTCTTCCCCAATGACTCAACTCCGCCTATATTCCCGATTACTCCGGTGAGGTAAATTTCTATTTTTTTCCTTATTAAAATTATTTTCATTTAATTAATTAAATTCTAAATATAATTTATTAATTAGTTTTAAATATTTCATTATTGTAATTATAATAATGAAAAAGTGGTTAATTATTGTAATTAATAATTATTTAAATGCATAATTGTAATTAGTTGATAATTATTTAAATGAATAAATTTATTATTGTAATTATTTATTATTAGTTGATAAATGAATAAATTTATTATTGTAATTAGTTCATAATTAATTAGTTGATAAATAATAATTTATTACCGTCAGCATTTATTGTTTTACTTAATTGTTAGTTACGTGTGTTTTCTAGTAAATTGCATGGTAGTACGTATTCGATTTAAATTTAGTACATAGGCTTGGTTTATTAAGTCGCACTCTTTGGAAAAGATGGCGCCTCTTTTCCTAGCTTATCTCCTTAACCCCTCGTGATGTGTGGATTTCATCACCGCACACCATAACCTAAGTGAAGTTATGGACACGAGGTTGATGGCGGAGTTTGCAAAGGACTTGAGGGAGTGTAAATTTTCGAAAAATTGGCCGAATGTCGGACATGGTGTCTAGAAACGGGTTATGACTGGTGACAGGATTTGGACTAAGAAAGACTTTTGTCGAAATTAGTCCTGCCTCTCGCGTTATCTCTATCCCTAACTGGCCATGTTTTTCGATTTAACGAAGGCTGATTAATTGAAAATTTACACTTTATCGCGCGGGTCGCACGTCCATTGAACGACCAAAAAAGCTAAGCTAGTGTACTCTATTTAAATCTTAACCGTACTTAATTAGCGTAAATTTTGCACTCGTAATTATTATGGTAAGTAGGTATTTTAACAATGTACTCCTAGGTTGAAATGGCTCCATCCGGCAAGAAGAAAGCGCAACAGGAGGCAGAAGATGCCATGCTCCGAATGTTGGCGGCCCAAGTCGGTTGGGTTCAACAGGAGGGCAACGACGCTCTCAATCCGGACGGATCATCTGGTTCGTCCGTAGCGCCTTCTGGGGAAATTCCCGCTCCCGCATTCATTTCGAGCGGTGATGACGTCGACCCCTTCCAATCTCCGACGCCCAGTACCGGTTCAACGGGAAGTACTCAGGCGTCCTCGACCGCCGAATCAATCATGTACAGCGCCCGCCGTAGGCAAAGGAGGGCCCCCACTGACCCAGAACCGAAAAGGTCTCGGGGTCTCGTTAAAGGGAGCAAAGCGGAGCGTATTTGCAAGGCGACCGGGAAAAAGATCGACTTGCCCTACGACGAATTCACCGGTGGCCCTCCCACAGCTCAGCTAGCAAGTCTCTCGGCGCATGGGATAGAGTCAATCATCCATAACCGGGTTCGTATCACTGCCCCTACTTGGAAGGAGGCGCCGGATCATGAGAAGGCGAAAGTCTTTAAAGATCTTTCGGTACGTAATACGTCCAATTTAGTTATTATATAATATTGTTAATATTAGTTAAAATTTCATAATATATACGATTATAATTTTCTATTTATTTTTGATAGGAACAATTTGCGGTGGATCCGACACCGGCCATGTTGAGGCATATCAACCAAACCGCCAACTCCATCTACAAAGATTGGAAGTACAAGCTCCATAAGTACTTCCAAGATGTCGGTCCCGTGCCTCCCCCGGTAGAGCTGCAAGGGGATAGAGAAGATGAGTGGGAGTGGTTGTGTAACCACTTTGCCGATGACTCCTTTAAGGTGTTAATTTATTTTTTTTATTTCAATTAAGAGAATTGAATTATTTAAATTGTAGTTATTAATTTTTAATGATTTAATTATGTTGTGTAACAGAAATTCTCCGGTGTCAACAAAGCCAACCGGGGGAAGAAGGAGAAACATCATACTACCGGCGCCAAGCCGTTCATTCAAATAGCCAAGGAGCACAAGGATAAGGGCTCCAAACACCCTTATCTGGATGCAAGCGTAAGCGCGTACGTGACGCCTGGGCTCGATAATGAAGCGAGTCAATGCGGCGTAAGTGATATATTTATTATGTGCTTTTAATTATAGTAATTATTATTTAAATATGATTTCATTATAATAAATTAATTATTCTTTTGTAGGCAAGGGTGATAGAGCGTGCGCATAAAGAGTTGGCTAACACTCAGCTTGCGTTCCCAGATGTGCCGCCGGAAGACCTGTCTCCTCTATCCTTAGAGAGCCAAATTGCAATCACGGATGAGGTTTACGGTCGTAGAGCTGGCAAGGAGGTTAGGCACTTCAGGCCTAGGGTGGTACGAGATTTGTCGACGACCTCCGGCTCATCATCTACGGGAGGTTCGGGGCAGCGGAGAAGGAGTCAGGCAACGGCCGTCGAAGCAGCCATTCAAGAGGCTCGACTGGCACGAGAGGAAAATCGACTGACACAAGAGCAGAATGAGGCAATGCGGCAAAGACTTGACAAACAACAAGCACAAATAGCCCAACTCATCGCGCTCATGAACCAAAATCGAGAAGTATGTCAACCTCCTCCGAACCCACACCCCGACGACAACGACCCGGCTGGAGGCGGAGGACCCGGCGGCGCATCTGCTCCTCCAGTGTATTAGCTAGCTAGTTAATTATCGCGTTTCTTTATTTCCGAGTTTCGAACAATATTTTATAATTTTTATGGGTTTTTAATTTGGATGTGTATGTACAAATTAATTAATTATTTAATTAATACATTAATTAATATTAAAAATTTAGTTTAATTAATTAATTTAGGCTATTTTTCATTATTTAAATTAAATTAATAATAAATTAAATTAATTATATTTAATTTCAATTTTTTAAAAAAAATTAAAAAGTCACTTGGACGACGGAGATTATGTTCTCCGTCGTCCAGGTGCAAAACCTAAACCTAACCCCTAACCCCTAAACCCTGCCATTCTCCGTGGCCCACGTGTTCACCTGGACGACGGAGAATTAGAGTTTCCGTCGTCCAGGTGAACACCTGGGCCACGGAGAAGCTAGCAGTCTCCGTGGCCCACGTATGCACCTGGACTACGGAGACGCTAATTCTCCGTCGTCCAGGTGAACACGTGGGCCACGGAGAAACGAGCAATGTCCGTGGCCCATGTGGTCACCTGGACGACAGAGAATTAGCGTTTCCATCGTCTAGGTGCATACATGGGCCACGGATAATGTCCGCGGTCCAAGTTAACTTGGACGTCGGAGAACTAATTATCCGTCGTCCAGGTGCTTGGACGACAGCACTTGGAGCACGGACCTTGGACTACGAAATCTCCGTCGTCCAAGTACTTAGACGATAGAAAACTGCACTTAGACGACGGAAATTGTCCGTGGTCTAGGTGCAGTTTTCTTGTAGTGTAATGACTCTTCTGTCCACTCACTCTAACGTTCTTTATTTTTCTATGCCTTTCTCCTGGGCCTTTCGGTTTATCGTTGCCCAATTTGCAATTTTCATCCGAAGTTTGAATTCCCGTGTCGGAGGCATAGAGTCCGTGTTTCCTTTCATTACCAGTATGTTCCTAGTTAACCTACTAGTCTTGTAATAAATTGAATTAGACGTCTGGTGCTCTGGAAACCATGTTGTATTTCCATTTCTACTGTTAATATTTTTGAAGTCTAATAACCTCAAAATTTGGATTCTACTCCTTGTTATTATATTATTCACTTATTCATAGAAGTTTGGTAGTTATGATCATGTTGTGGAATCTGGGTGGTTTGGGTGGCCCCGGTTTGGTTTGTGAGTTTTACTGATGAATTAGAAGCGTAATTCTTTCGCAAAATTTTTGGTAGTATCACTGTAAGTTGTGTCGAGGCTATGTCAATTTTTCTGCGGAAATTTTGTAAAAGTTAAGCTATGTTAGTCGACCTAATCTCAAATTAACTCTTGGTTTGAATCAGGGTCTCACACACTGACTTGTGAAGCTCTTGATGGCATTGCGGTATCCTCGTCCTTTGACATAACTTGGAGAAAAATGGCTTTGCCTCTTCACAAATAATAGAAAAATTAATGTACTAATCTGAGGGACGTAGTAGGGTCTGAACGGATGCAGGCCGGTGAAGGAGTCGTGTGACATCTCTGTGCACAGTGGTAGAGCCGGCAAGGCCGAGCTTCTGGCTGAGGGATGAGGCCGAGGCTAGCCCAGCAAGAGCAGGAGTTTCCTTGTAGATGATGAATGAAGCTTTCAGCGAGGCGTGTGCTATCATCATGGCGATTGGAGATGTTAGCGTAGAGGCAGAGGCGAAGCTTCAGATTCGAGTGTCTGCGCAGTGAGGCGGAGGCGAAGGCGAATCAAAGGAAGGTGAAAAATTTGTGGTCTCTGATGAGATTTGTAAGACAGAGAGATAGAGAGTCAGAGGGAGTCATTATGAAAAGTTTCTGATTTTCTTTTCCAAGTCTTCCATTTCTAAAAGTTTAGTTAGCTAGGTTTTCGTTTTTTTTTCAATTTTGACCTTTTAAAAAAAAGTTCATGTCAAATGAAAACTTCATGAAATAAATGAAACTAAATCAAGATAAATATTTTTTTTTTTTTGCGAAATCAATAATCGGGTTACTCGGGTAGAACAATTTTTTTTTGATTTAACTACTCTTCACATAGGAAAAAGAGAAAAACCTCATCAAAACGGTATTTAAGCCTTTTCACAATAATACTTTCACTTGATTAATGGGGGTCAATACGAACTTTGACAAGGCTAATAAATTCTCACAATGCCTATTTCTATCGGTATGTACGCTTGTAGATGTGCTCATTTCTCACTAGAACATTTCAATTTCACTTATTGCTCAAATCCATATGTGACTACTAGTCTTGTTGATTTTTTTATTAGTTATATGGAAATATAAATCTTGGTGATACACAATCTGGAATAAATAATTATTTGACAAAAATGACTGTGAAATGCGACAATCAAAATGATCTAAGTACACTGCAAAAAAATTAGAACTTTTTGAATTCAAATTGACCTCGATTTGTGCACCAAAAATTCTGACATTAATGGCCTTACGACTAAACTTAATTTCCCGCTCTGTCAAAAATAATTTGAAACCGAATTTAGGACACATATTTTCGTGAGGTTCATTTCTATCTCATCATGCTTATTGCTCGTTAGACCATTTTGATTTCTCTCATTAGAGTATCTTGCGCTGACTAATCGGCACTAGGTACTCTAGTACGAGGTACCCAGAACTTTAACTTAAAACCTACACTGAGAAGACGGAAGCTATGGACTGTCATGCCTCGTACTTTGGACGGTCACGACATAAGTTAGCTAGGTATTTATGGTGTTCATGAAAGAAAAGGCTAAGTATTAAAAGGATCAAATAGGCTCACTAAAGGATATATGTATTATAAGTTCAAAAGCTATTTAGCCATGGCGGCGATCCTAATGCCTCTATTATCTTTGAAAACTACTTATGTTTCGAAAAAATGCTTTGCAAGGTTTAAGGCAAATTCTAGATCATACATAACTAATTGATATCACACATGAAAGAATGGGTACATTAAATAAGCTAGTCATAACCTATTTCTATTCGGTGTCAAGTTTTAGTATAGAAATAGGAAGTCAAGTTACCATAGTAATCCAGGGTAAATCTTGCAGGACCCGTTTTAGAGTATCTAAGACTGACTAATTGGTACCAGGTACTCTAACATGAGCTACCCCGAAACTTTAATTGAAAACCTACACTGAGAAAATGGAAGCTATAAACTGTCATGCCTCGTACTCTGGACGGTCACGACTTCAGCTGGTAAACCTGAAAATTGGGCAATTTAAAACAATGGCCCAGAGAAATGCATAAAACATAAAACGTTAGAGTGAGTGGACAAAAATCATAAACTATGTAAATTTGTAAAACTATAACTATATACCTTTTTGCAAATTTCTGTGAAATAATGCGAGTTAAAATATCATAACTTAACTGCAAATAAAGGTGGTCGTTCAGGACTTTTTCCATAACTTGAGTCGACTATCTGTATAAAAAGGTATCCAGACCTCTCCTGATGGGACTATTCAGTGATCAGCTGAGCAGTCAGTACATCGATTCAATTGCCATGACAAAGAAAAAACCTCTGAATTAGAACGCTCTAAAACATGCAGTAAATTAAACTGAAATATTGAAAAGCTAAAAAATGAATTCACTATCAACTGTGAAAATAAAAGGTCCACTAACAGTACAATGCTGTAATTCCCATCCAGCCAAAGCCTGTGTATGGACATTTCTAAACATCTGGTACTGGCTACTAATACATTGCCATGAGAAAACGATTTTTATTTAACAATAAATCGTCAAAAATCATAATAAGCTCGTATACCAACAAGCATTACCGTCGAGAACTTCACATTCTCAAACAATGTGTTTTCCGAACTAATAACGAGCTTCTTCTAATTCCAAATTCGAATTCTTGAATCCTTTTTATAGTCATAACATATTCTTCAAATGTTAAGCGACTCGAAGTCAAATTTACAATCCATTCAACTGTTTATAATATCGTAAAATCGTTTGATTAAATTCGATTAATTCTAAGTGAAAGGACCCAACCCTGATTTAGTTTCCTAAACCGGAATCAAACCCCTTCTGAAAACGTGAACCAACAAAAACTATTAAAATTTCGGCAGAGTAACGCTACTAACGCGGAATTGCCTTAACCTGCACCCAGAAAATAACACTTCATCCTATGCCACAAAAGCCAAACCATGGGCACCAATCCCATCCGGATTTCTCAATATCATATCAATAGCAGTAAACAGTAAACACAACTGTAATATATAGTATATCCGAGAAAATTCGTATAAAACATGTATCAGTAACGTATCAGAGCAACCTCTAGTGTATATATATATATACAAAATACACAACAGTAGGCGAAACAAGAAACCTACTGGAAAACACAGGTAGCTCGAACGACTAGCCTCCAACCATGACGTGAGACACCAGAATCTGAACTGCAAACTGGGCACGGAAACCGAAAAGTCCAGGGGAAAGACATATAAACCGTTAGAGTGAGTGGACGAAAATAAATGTCTTTCGCTGAATAATATATGTTATAAAAATATATGCGAGTCTAAATGCATAAAAAATCAAATGGTACACGAGGGAGACTCTAACTCCTCACGCGTACAGAGCATGCATCATAAATACCGCGGGGTCACTCATGGGCTCCCTTGCGCTAGTACAGTCTGAATCACGGGATCCCAGACCCACACGTGATTCCAAGCCAGAAAGGCCTCGAGTCAGGATATATGTCCCCCCCCCCCCCCCCCCCGCGGAGCGTACTCGGGGATCAGCCGAGAAGCCATGTCTATCGATACAACCCTATTCACTGAGACTGTACTCTGTGTAAACCAAATCACAAATACTTTCCATGCACATGCATAAAACATAATATATATGTATGTCTATTCATAGATGCATATTCGTAAATGCATAATTGTAAAACACATGCTCATTTAAATCATGATCATAACTGCATGCTCATGCTCGTAAAACGTATATAAAAGACTCGCAGTCAATCCGTGAAAAGAAATGTCCACTCACAGTTGAGCAAAACGCGCACTCGCGCTAATCACGTGGCCCGGCGGAAGATCCCTCCCCCGAAGCACGATCTTGATCCCCTGAATAATCATAAAATATATCTGATCAAAATCATAGCTCACAACACTGAACCACACCTCAGAAATCAACCATTCCCGGAAATATATTACGCGGTACAAAATAATCGAAGAAATTCCCAAAACTCTCCACATAAATCCTCGACTAAAAATCCTGCACCCGAATCACTTCGAAAACCTCACGACTGCGTTCGGAGCGCGAAAACGAGTCAAAAACACATAAAACCCTCGAAAAATCGGATCTCGCCGGAGCACCGCCGGCGGCGGCGGCATCCAATCATGGTCAAATTTTCCAGAAATGCTCTCCTCCCCAAGCCCAACTTCTCTCAAAGGACCAACTCCATCCAACCACCACAGTGGCCGGAATAAGCCTCAAAAGTCACCGAATCCATGGATTCCGGTGACTTTCTGGCGAGCTCCGTAACGGCAACCAATTGAAAATTCCTTCTACCCAAAGCATCTAAAGCTTGAGGGGAAGCTTTCCCCCCAAAGACCCAACCTCAACAGTGGCCGGAACACCTAACCCGAATCCAGCAAAAATCCCATTTTTCTCCAAGCTTGTTCTACCACAAATCATGATCAATTCAAGTGAAATCAAGTTCCAATCTATAGGAAATGAAGAGAGGAAGCTAACCATACCAATTTCAAGATCTAAAATGGCCGGAAAATTAGAACCCGATGGTGGCAGTTCGGCACAGCGGTGGTTGAGCTCGGTCAACGGCGGTCAACGGTCAACCCAAGGTCAAACGACGGCCAAACTTCCCGAATAGTGATTTTTGAAATTTTTTGACTATTTTCGATATTTATACTCGCGTCTCGGGACGACCGACGGTCCAAAATGGATAACCATTACGATTCGGATAAACTCGATACGAATGGATAAACTCGTCGATATTCTGAAACTTCAAATAATCATATTATATTCCTCGGTCATCGGAAAAATCATCCGAAACCGCCCAAGAACTCGAAATCACGTGTACCACAACTCTCGAGAAGAGACTCAACTCAAATTCTCGGCCGATAATTAAGTCGCAAACAAAACCGGTAAACCACACAATTATCGATAAACCGCGATTATGTGATAACTCAAGAATTACGCTGTTTACTCTACTGATTCTGGTTCGGGTCGTCACACTAAGTGCACATCAAACTACGCCCAATGGATTTAATAACCTCACTAATACCATCGCAGTGTCGAAACGAATCCACCGTTATATGACTTGACTAAATCAGGAACAAAAATTTCAGCCAGACGCGCAACCATAGACCATTGCGTTTGGCCGGAATCGGGCTTGGAAACATTTGGCCCTAAAATCGCCGAAAAACTTCTCGACCAAATTTTGGCACCGTCGAGCCACCATGGAGCTTGGTGCTAGTACCAATCAACTCAAAGTGGCAAGGGGAGCAAAATCCCTAGCACCTTGCCACCCAAAACGGCGTCGACCACCTCCCATTACGGCGACTCGAATCAAATTCGACGGAGATCAAATTCGATCTCCCAAACCTAACCCGCAAATAATACTATCCAAATAAAACACCATAAATAGATCAAGGGCATTCAAACAATATCAATACCTCGGCCAAAGGTGGCCTGAAAAATCACCGACGACGACGGAGACAAATCTCTCAAGATCCAAAACACCAAAACTTTGCCTCTTTAATTCCCTCACGTCGACATCTAATCATCAGAATCGAGGAAAGGACCATGTAGAGGATGACTAGACATGTTAATCCTGACTGATTTCACAGTCGGAGGTGGGCGAAATCTGTCGTACCGCCGCCACAGACTTCGGTTGCGATTTTGGCCACTGGAGCTCCGGTCAACACTGGTTGGCCCGAAATGTAAAGTCTTGACTTTCTATTTTTAAAAAGTTCTATTTATTTGTGTGAGTTGCGACTAAAAGATTTGGTAAAATATGTAAAAAGAAACTATGGGTGATGGGGCAGACGACGTATCCTGACCTCCTCTGACAGACTTGACAAGGCAAATTGACCTCCCCTAATTGGACTATCTGGTGATCAGCCGAACAGTTAATGCATCGATGCAACTAAATAATGCCATCACAAAGAAAAAGCTCCAAAAATAAAATGTTCTAAAATATACTATAAATTAAATTGAAACACTGAAATAATGAAAATTGAATTCACTACGACTGTGAAAATAAAAATGGGTCTACTCACACTACTCTGCTGTGATTTCCACCATGCCAAAGCCTATTTATTGGTGTTTCTAAACATTTGCCACTGGCTACTAATATGTCATCCTGAAACAAAGATTATTATTTAATAACTAATCGTCGAAAACCATAATGAATAGCTAAGCTCGTATACGAAGGAGCAATATCGTTGAGAACCTCGCATTCTCGAACAACGTACTTTCCGAATTAATGACGATCTTAATCTAATTCCAAATTTATATTCTTGAATCTTTTTTATAGTCACAACATATTCTTCAAACGTTACACGACTCGAAGTTGAATCGGCAATCGACTCAACCGTTCAATATAATTGTAAAATCGTTTAATTAATATCCGATTAACCACACATCTGAATCAACAATGTCCAAATCAATTCAAAAATATCCTCAATACAATCGGTAGGAAATTATGAGAAAAACGACATAAAATTTACATCAAACACCCTTCGTCGAAGCACCGCCGGTAGCGGTGGTGCGGCAGGACCCGTGACTTTTTTCTGCGACCCAAACCTGAAAAAATCAAAAATCTTACAAGCAACAATTTTCTCAACTACACCAATTTACCTTGTAAGCACCAATTCAACCTCTAACTAGTTCAATTTACCTTCAATCCCCGCAAAACTTCAATACTTTGATTCTCCTTGCTTCGGTCGAATTAGAACTTATTCTTGGTCTCTTTAGCTTCATAGATAAGAGAGCGTCAAAGAAAAATAAGTTTCGCCGGTCGATTTGGCCGGAAAAACATCGACCTGAAAACCACAAATACTCATTTTTTTCTCCTTGAAGTTCCGGCTATCTCCGGTTGATTTGGTGGTAGAGACCATAGGGGAAAGGAAGAGGAGAGTGAGACACTTCTTTTGACACCTTGGTTGACAGTTTTGGTTGCCGACTGAGGGACATTACAGGCAAACCATGGTGAGGAGAAAGAACCACCACTACAAGAAAATGGCACCTAGACTGCTGACCATTTCCATTGTCTGTGCACATTTCCGTCGTCCAAGTACCTAGACGACTGGGTACGTCCTCCAAGTACTGTCGTCTAGGTACATGGACGACAGAAAAGTATGTTTCTGTCGTCCAAGTGGCCTCTTGGACCGCGGAGGTTTTGTGACATCCAAGTGCACTCCGTGGTCTAAGTTCCACTAGGACTACCTAAAATCTCCGTCGTCCAAGTGGTTACTTAGACTAGAGAGTTTTTGCGTGATCTGAGTGAGTACTTAGACCACGCAAAAACTCCGTGGTCTAAGTGTTCATTTAGACCACGGATATCTACATTCCGTAGTCCAAGTGACCACTTAGACCACGGATATCTAGCTATATTCCATAGTCTAAGTGAACACTTAGACCACACATATGAATATCTTCTGTAGTTTAAGTGATTATTTATTTATTTTAATTAAAATTTGAATTTAAAGTAAAAGTAAAATATTAATAATTTAATTAAAATTCTAAATTCTCTTTTAAATAATTAAATATTAATTAATTAATTAAAATACTGAATTGTCATTTAAATAATTAAAATTTGTACATACATTAAATTAAATCGTTCGGAATGGAAAATACGATATCATAAACTACGTATCTAGCTAGAATACAAACTATTAAAATACAAGAGGAGCAGACGCGCCGCCGAGTCCCCCGCCTCCAGCCATGTCGTCGTCGCCGGGGTATGGGTTCGGAAGAGGTTGACACTGTTGTCGAGCGTGATTTTGCATGAGGGCGATGAGGTGGGCTATCTGCGCTTGTTGCTCATCAAGCCTCTGACGCATAGATTGCATTTCCTCCCATACGAGTCGAGCCTTCTGAAGGGCTGCTTGGATGGTCGCATCCCGAGCACATTTCCTTGCCGAATATCCCGTAGATGAGTCAAAGGACAAATCTCGCTGCACCTTGCATCTCATCCCCCTAACCTCCTTGCCAGCTCGAAGACTGGATACCTCATCGGCGATTGCAATTTGGCTCTCCATCAATAGAGGAGGCAGGTCTTCTGGCGGTAAATCCGGGTGTGCAAGATGCGTGTTGGCCAATTCCTCCTGGGCCCGTTCTACCAACCTCGCCTGAAAATAATAATTAAAATTAAATAATTATAAATTTGTACAGAAATTTAATAAATAATAATTAAATAATAATTACGCTAATTAAAAAGAAATATATACAGCACTTCGCTGTATTGACTCGCTTCATTGTCGAGCCCAGGCGTCACTTAAGCGCTGACGCTAGCATCCAGATAAGGGTGTTTAGAGCCCTTATCACTGTGCTCCTGGGCGATTTGGATCATCTGCTTGCAGCCGGAGGTATGATGTTTGTCCTACTTCTCCTGGTTGGTCTTGTTGATGTTGGAGAATTTCTGCTGGATAACATAAATTATTAAAAAATTAATAAATAACTAAGAAAATAATATTTCAATTTCGTCAATTTAAATAAAAAAATAATCACCTTATATTCTTCTGCTTCGAAGTGGGTGACCAACCACTCCCACTCATCTTCCCTATCCCTACATAGCTCTACGGGGGTAGGCACTAGGCCGAGATCTTCATAATACTTATGAAGTTTGTACTTCCAATCACAGTAGATGGCGTTGGCGGTGTAGTTGATGTGCCTGAGCATCTCAAGTTTGGAATCCACCTCATATTGTTCCTATAAGAAAAAGAATAAAAAATTATAATCATATATATTATGAAATTACGATTTTTATTGGTTATTAGAAACAAATTTAAAATTGGACGTATTACGTACCGAAAGTTCTTTAAACACTTTCGCCTTCTCTTCGGCCGGCAACTCTTTCCAGGTAAGCGCAATCATACAAACCTTGTTGCAAAGGATTGACCTGATGCTATGTGAGGAGAGACTAGCTAGCTGAACGACGGGAGGGCCATCGGTGAAATCGTCGTACGGCAACAGGATCTTTTGCCTGGTCGCCTTGAACAACTTCTCGGATTTTTTGCCTTTTAGGAGTCCTTGAGAGCTTTTGGGTTGATGGTCTGTCAGGGCCCTTCTGATCTTGCACCGCACGCTATAGAGGATAGACTCGGAGGAGGCCGACGACGCCTGAGCACTTTCTGACATCGATGTCGGACCGGAAGGGGTGTCATCATCACCGGTCAGGATAGCTGGGGCAGCGAAAATTTTCCCTGTCCCCGCTGTCAAAGGACCAACTAAAGGGTCCGGAGAAAGCGCGATGTTGTCCTCCTCTAACTGCCAACCGATTTGCTCTGCAAAGCGTCGGAGTAGAGCATCTTTGGCCTCTTTTTGGGCCTTTTTGTTATCCCACGAGACCATTTTGAGGTAGCAGTTGTTAAAATATAATTACCATAATAATTATATATAAAAATTTACCATAATTACTAAATTACCATCAATTTATTATAATTTATCTCCGTGGTCCAGGTGAAATTTTCATAAAATTAATTTTAAAAAATAATTCGCAAAGAAGTTTCCAATCTGTCATTCAAATGAAATAGTTGTAAAATATCGATTAAAGAATCGGATATATAAACAATTGAATTTAAGACGACAAATATTCTTACGTCTTTAAACTTGTTAAGTATCTACTAATCTGTATAACTTAAGTGTTATTAAGTACAGGCTCATTGCATATCGATATTAACGAAATTGAATTTGGACAAAACAACCGTTGGATACATTCGCCATAAGACAATATATAAATAGAATAATTTTCACAAAATAGAAAGTTCGTTAAGGGTTTCATCAACACAGTCAACAGCAAAACCGAAATTTTTACAAAACGGAAACGTGGATACAGGAAAATCCGTAAGTCTTATTTTGGAACTGTCAACGCTCACACTCCGAGAATTGTTTACTCTATGGTCTCGACGAAAAGAATATGTATTGGGACATGGTCTAGATGGTCGTTGTCTTAGATGAAATTACGAAATTTTCACTTAGACGATGCAAAGAGAAGTTTGCGTCGTCCAAGTAAGCACTTAGACGATGGAAAGACATGTTTGCATCGTCTAAGTGAGCACTTGGGCGATGTAAACATGTCTTTGCGTCGTCTAAGTTAAAATTTCGTAATTTAGGGTTAGGGCCTTAGGGTTTAGGGTTTAGGGTCTAGTTTCAAACAGTCGTCTAAGTGCAATTTTTAGAATTTAGGGTTTTATCTATATATAATTAATTACTATTGTGTTTAATTACCTTAGTATGGACTACGAAAAGTCGTTATTTCGTCCCCGTGTTAGGGTTTCGTGAAAATGTGATTCTCGATCGATCCGATCCTCTAGATTAATTTATTAATTTTAATTTCCATCGGTCGAAGCGACCACGGTATTTAATTAATTATTAAATTAATTAAGTAAAAAGTTAGTAGTTGTACATACTCCTCCTCCTAATATATATAATTAATCGATCATACATCATTACAATAAATACAATTAATATTCCTTGTCGTTATATTGTACTCTTCATCATAATCGTCATCATCCTCATCCCCGTTATCCTATTGCTCCTCTTCCTCATCATACTCAACATCATCCGACGAATATCCTGAGTCCTCGTCCTCGTCCTCATCTTCCGCATCTTCTTCATCTACCTTGTTAATTGCATCAATAATCTCATCTTCAGTTAGATCTATACAACCATCAGACATGGGTAAGCGTTCACCAGCTTGAACCAGGTTCATTATATCAGAGCGGATGACCGAAATATTAGGCTCTTGATAGGTAGGAATGACTCTTTCCGGCTCATCAGCATCTTCAATTGTCGGTGTCCTTTTAGTTTTTGTAGTATTCCATATATATTCCTCGATGAGAGATATGGTTCACTATTTTCCACCATTCACCAGCTTTCGGATCATTGAAATAGAACACATGTCTAACTAAGGTGGCGAGAGCGAAAGGCTCATCCTCATACCAGCTTGAGTTTGTATCGACTGATAAAAGTCTCAAGTCTTCCTTTGTACGCTTGAACCATTTGCACTTGAATAAGAAAACGTTGACATCATTCCTGTAATATAGCTGAACGACCTATACAATAGCTCCGTAATATAGATCATTGTCTTTCCCAACCGCTACCCCACTATTTTGTGTTCTTCTTCCTTCATTTCGAGCCAATGAATGAAACTTTATACCATTCACAAAACATCCAAGGTAAATATAGTGTTTAATCGGCTTCCCAGCTAGCATGTGCTTTGGCCAGAACCACCACCCCCCATGGTTTTCAAATTTTTATTGATCAATCATCTGGGAAAATGGGAAATATATGTAAAATTAAAGGGTTTACTTTCTACAAACATGTATATAAACTAAATACTGAGACATACGTACATACCCATTGGAAGAAATAATTGGAGAACTTCTTCTTAACTATTTTCTCAAACCATGCCGAACTCTTGTCCAGATTTAACGCCTGAAGCCTCTCCCTATACCAATCATGTACAGCTCAACTTCGTCATAGTCTCACAACACTACCCAATGTGCCCCAATATGTTCTTCTTGTGTTAACGATTCCTTTAATACTCCTCTAAACGGTTGTACGACATTTGTGACGACAGAAAGATTGATGCGGTACTGGGATCGGAGGTGGTGGGAGGTGGTGGATCTTTGAGGTACCTGTTGCAGTAAGTAACACACTCATGCATTAGGTATGTCTCAGCTATGGAGCCATCCGGGGCCGACCTGTTTTTGCGAATCCTTTATACTGACCAAGCTGTCTACAAAATCAAACGTTCAATTAATACATTGTAGAATAAGAATAAGTACATATAGCTAGTAATCTCCAGTGGAACAAATAATGGATCAAAAAACCTGTATAATTAATTAGTTGTACATACCTTTCTTGAGGATACATCCAAGTGTACTGGACCGAACCAGAAATGAGCACCTGCTCGGGGAGGTAGATCATTAGGTGAATCATGATGTCAAAGAAAAGAGGGGGAAAAATTTTCTCTAGTTTGCAAATGATGTGCACAATTTGTTGTTACAGTTCCACAACATCTGACTTCTTTAATTCTCTGGCGCATAACCTTTTCCATCATGTGCACAATGCCACTATTGGTTCTACGACGTCACGAGGCAAATATGGCCGAAATACCACTGGAATTAGACATTGCAGCATAACGTGATAGTTATGTCTCTTTAGACCAAAAAACTTATGTCGCACCTCGTCCACTGCTCCAATTATAGTAGCAGCATACGTAGCCGGATAACGAACGCTCTTAAATTGGTGAAATACAGAACGTCTAAGTGTCGGCTTCACTATGTAAGGTGCAGCTAGCATCTTGTTGTACACTCCTCTCATATCTCTCCTTAACCATAAGGGATGACATAGATTCATAGATTCCAAATCTCTGCGCGCTTTGGGAGTATGTTTAGTTTTGAACTTAATACCGAGAATTGTTCCCACCACGCTGTCGCACACATTCTTTTCTATGTGCATCGCGTCCAAGTTGTTCCTCAGCTTCAACTTCGACCAGTAAGGGAGTTCAAAGAATATACTCCTGTGATGCCAATAGCTGAGATCATGTGGAGGTATTGAATTGCATTTCTTTACATCCTTGTCATTGGTCAACACATCAAAGTTGAAATAGCTCAACCTTTCTAAAATCTCTTCGCCCAACCAACTATGGGGTTTAGGATTATTCTCTGCCATCCCGTCGAAATGAGCTTCATCCTGTCGCCACGGGTGGTAGTGAGGAAGCCATCTACGGTGACCCAATTAACACACCTTCCTCGCGTGCCAAATAGAGTTCACGTCATCCAAACATATAGGACATCCATTGTATCCTTTCATCTTGCAGGCTACCAACATCCCATATGCTGGAAAATCATTGATCATCCACATTACGGTAGCCTTCATCATGAACATCGTGTCAGTGAATTTGTCATAAGTTAGGACTCCATTTTCCCACAACAGTTTCAGCTCGTCGATCAAAGGTCTGAGGTAGATATCTAAGCACTTCCCAGGAGATTTAGTACCCGGAATTAGCAGAGTAAGGAAATTAAATTCTTTGTTCATGCACATCAGCTGAGGCAGGTTCTACGGCATCAGAATAACTGACCAAGTGCTGACGACAAAGCTATTACTACCCCAAGGATTGAATCCGTCTGTAAATAGTCCAAGTCTAACATTTTAACCTCTGTGGTAAAGTCTCCAAATTCGCTGTCGAAATGTTTGAAAGCCTCCTCATCCGCGGCGTGTCTCAGCACATCGTCATCTATTCGCTTTTCTAACTACCATCGCATCACCTCTGCTATGTATAGAGACATGTACATACGCTGCAATCTGGGAATCAATGGAAAATATTGAAGAACCTTCACAGGAATTTTCTTTTTCAAACTCTTCCTATTCAGCCCACATACGAGACAATAGTCCAAATCTTTATATTCTTTGTAAAACAGCACACAATCATTTGGACATGCGTCAATTATCCTGTACTTTAGGCCGAGGTTGCTCAAGATATTTCTAACCTTATAAGGAAGATTGTGATCATCAGGAAGCAACTTACATATTTGCTCCTGAATTTCGTCAAAAGCACTGACTGACATTTTGTGCTTCACTTTTATCTTCATTTGCTCTATCACATATTGCAACACATTCTCTCGACATCGAAGGCACACCGGGGTCTACGCTTCAAGTAGCATCCTGTTGTACTTATCCATCTCACCAGTATCAATCGCCAAGCTAGCAGTGGGGAATGTGTCATCATGCCCATGAGTGGTATTGTAACCTCCATCTTGGTGTTTGTGTCCACCATGACTAAATCACGGAAACGCAACATGGACCAAATCTGCAGTTGGGTTCCAAGCAGAGGGGCCGCCACTACTGCCGCTGGATGAGGCACCATGGTAACTGTACCGTGAGCTGAAGTCTGCTGAGCTAAAGTCTACTGCTTCACCATGCTCCCTCCACGTAGTGTAACTCCACATCATACCATTTCGTACAAGTGTTGCACCATAAAATTAACCTCCACATATTGACAGTTAAGACATTTTTGGTACGGACACCTAAAACGCTTCTTTCCCTGACCATGTACTATCGAAAAACTTACAAATTCGCTAATTCCATCCATATACCGGACATCACTTCTATTCCGCAATTTCATCCAACTCTTATCCATACTTCTACGAAATTTAATAATTAATTATCATATTAGTCAATTAACTATTCTATATATATACATATTTTCAAGTAATTATTAAACTATTATATATATACACAAATTTTCAACTACCTTAATTAAATTAAATTATTAATTAATTACCTTCAATAATTACATTTTTTAATTATTGGTGAATATACGTACTCTACATCAATTACTTTAATATGTCTAACATACATGTACGTTTTAACTAAATATTAACCAAATTTTTAAACATCCATGCATATATACGTACTATTGGTGTATATTAATTAACTAATATATATATATCATCAATTAACTAACTTTATTATAAATATATATTAGACGTACTAATTAATTAACAATGCAATCAATCAAACGTACAATTAATTATATATATAAACGTTAATGGTGTTAGAAAATTAACTACATACGTTGTGATGACCCGGACCAGAATTAGCAGTGGAATCAGCTTGATTGATGAGTTACTGCGTAGTCGCAGTTGTCCGACAGTTATTGGAATCGTCAGAGTTCTTAACGACTTAATTATTGGCCGAGAATTGGAGCTGGGTCTCTTCTCGAGAGTCGTTCTACATGTGATTAAAAATTCGTGGGCGGTTCCGGATCGTTATTTGGACGACCGAGGAATTAGTTATGAACATTTGAAGTTTCGACGGAAACGGATTTAAATGGCAGGTTTGTTCGCGACTAAATTATCAGACGAGAATTTGGTTTCGGCTTCTTCACGGAAGTTGTTTAGAATTTAATTTCGAGCTTGTGGGAACTTCCGGAGCATGATTTTGAGTTACGAAGATTAATTTGTGATTATTTCCGTTTGTTGATTAATTAGTCGATTTAAATGAGTGTTGGTTCAAAGGGTTGACTTTTTATCCATTTGGCCGATGTGTTTGACTTCGGGTGATTATTGAAGAGTACGTCGAGACGAGTTTGTGGCCACGAGAATTATCGGAATCGGAGTTACGATGGAAAAGTTACGGGTATTCAAAGTTCGTCAAAAAGGATAATTACGAAGTTTCCATATTGAGAAGGCCTATAAATAGAAGTTTCCTGTTTGGGAAACCTGCCATAAAAGGAAGCTGGGTTGACCCACGTTGACCCACGGGTCAAGAATAACCCGTTTGGAGGCCGAAATGGATCGCCGAAATTGAGGCCGATTCCGACCATTTTTGGGCACGACTTCTTCACGAGATTTGTTGGGCTCGAGATCTTTGAAACCATGTGTAGCACGAAATTTATAACTGGAAAGTTGTTGGAATCGTCAAGATCTTTGAAACCATGTGTAGCACGAAATTTTCTGGGTAGGTTTGGATTTTCCGGCGACTGTGGCAGCGGCGACGGCGGCGGCGCCGCCGGCGGCTGCGGCGATTTTTCGCCCAGAGTAGTTTTCGACGAATTGCATGTCATTTGACTCGAAATCGCGCCCTGATCGCT
This sequence comes from Geum urbanum, assembly GCA_946800695.1. Taxonomy (NCBI): domain Eukaryota; kingdom Viridiplantae; phylum Streptophyta; class Magnoliopsida; order Rosales; family Rosaceae; genus Geum; species Geum urbanum. Next base: position 18,412,929 of record OX327003.1, on the reverse strand, counting down.
GTGGGGAGGTTCGTTTTTCGAGTTGAGCGTCCGAACGTAAAGCGAGGTATTGAGGTGTTATATACGGATTTTCGACGATTCGTCGACTGTGAATCACGTGTTTCCGAGAACGGCTGTTTCTCGTGATTTGTATTGTATTGTCGGATTATGACTTTGAATATTGGACGTTATGATTATTCAGGGGTTCGTGATCGTTTGTTTGGCGATGGACTTTCCGCCGGATCACGGGTTAACGCGTATCGCGTTACGCCAGTCTGTGAGTGGACATTTTATTTTCACGGAATGATTGCGAGTCTTTTATATACATTTTATGAACTTGAGCATGCAGCATGATTATGGTTTTACTGGCATGAGATTTCTTACGAGATTATGTTTAATATGAGAATGTGTTACGATTATACGATTATATATATATGGATATACGTATATGAATATACATACACTTATATGCTATTTCATGCATTTGCATCGAAATGTTTATGATTTGGTTTACATAGAGTACAGTCGTGGTTACGTTGTTGTATCGATACACTTGCCTCTCAGCTGATCCCCGATGGTAGGCCACCAGGAGGGGCAGTACCCCTACCTGACCGGCGAGGGGCAGTACCCCGGAACCGAGGCCTTTCTGGCTATGAATCACGTGGTAGTCAAGGACTCCGTGATTCTGACTGTACTAGCACGGACGTGTCCATGAGTGACCCCGTGATACTTTCTATGCATGCTCTGTTTACGAGTTGGAGTCAGCGTCTCCTCGTAAACTATTTGATTTGATTTATTTATATTTCGACTCGCATATGTTTTTATAACATATATATCAACTGGTGAAAGACATTTATTTTCGTCCACTCACTCTAACGTGTTTATTGTCTTTCCCCTGGGCTTTTCGGTTTCAGTGCCCAGTTTGCAGTTCAGGCTCATGTGTCGCACGTCGTGGTCGGAGGCATAGTGCTCGAGCTACTTTGTTTCATCCAGTAGGTTTATTGTTCTACCTACTATGGTATGCGTATATGATTATGTATTAGAAGTCGCTCTGAGCGTCCTATTGTATATGCTATACGATTTTACACCGGATTTCAGTAAAGTATAGATATATTTACTGATTTATTTTACTGTTGATATATTGAGAAATCCGGATGGGATTGGTGCCCACGGTTTGCTTTTTGTGGCATAGGATGAAGTGTATTTTCCGCGTGCAGGTAATGGTAATTCCACGCTAGTAACGAAACTCTGCCCAAATTTTGAAAAGTTTTTGTTCGTTCGTGTTTTCGAAGGGGTTTGATTTCGATTTAGGGAGCTAAATCGGGGTTGGGTCCTTTCAGCTTGGTATCAGAGCATTAGGTTATAGGTTCTGTAGACTTCTGTTGTCGTGTTTACTAAGGATATTTGAGAATGTACAGCATGTCTGGAATGGTGACCCGACCGGCCGGCGGATAATCATCAAATTCCGGGTGTTGTATGCTTTCAAATATTTGAAGTTCCATGATTACGTTCAACTTGTTGTGAACGATATTGTATTCATTAGGATGCCTCCTGACGTGCTTTCCGTGTCGTTTCGGTTGTGGATCCTATAGAGGGTCAATCGACGCACGAGTTACCAGAGAACAGTGGATTTGGATGAGTATTCAGAGTTCAGTGAACTGTGTGGCACGGTTTGCCTGGTGGTTGTGTATATGAGCATTTATGTGTTGCCTCAGAGCTGAAATTTTTGGCAGTGATGTTTGCCTGAGTCAGATTGTTGTGTTTGGTGGGCTGATATTGTGTGAGTTCCGGTTGCGACTCCATGGCCTACATTCAGGGTGTTGTGTATACGGTAATGGTTTAGCAGGCTATCCAGCAATCATATGTGGAGTGTTTACCCATCTGAGGCAGTGATGCATTGTTCACATGATGGTTCCTGTTTGCACAAGTTATGTGGCTTCAGAGGAAGCAGTGTACGAGGTTCGAGATGAGTTTGAACCTGAGTACCAGAGAGAGTCTGATTGATATACCTTGAGTTATTCGTGAGGAGCTTAGTGTGTTGCACTCAGTGGTGAGGCTATTGAGGAAGGTAAGATGTACACGATTTTCGATGTGATGGTTTGAGGAAAGTGGATTTAGTCGAGATTTTGATGTGGTTGAGTTCTGATACTTCGGGATCAGTGACTTCATCAGACTGTGGCCTTTTAAATTATGTTGAGGATCCTCTGCTGATCCGTTTGACGATGGCGGAGATCGCAGAGTAGCGAACTTGCTCCTGTGGCATGAGTTTGGGCGATTGTTGGCGATCCTTTCACGCAGCCGGTGTTGCGGTGATTTGTGTTCGAGGAGCACTTTTAGTTGCTGTTTCGGTGGCCAGGAGGGTCACGTTGAGAGGGAGCGCCCCTAACCAGCTGTTGTAGCGGTTCGGTAGCTCAGAGTTTACGAGGAAATCATGATGCTATTTCTGGAGCTTGATCAACCCAGATTTCCAGACGAGCCATTCAGAAAGTCGCAATTGACGTGGGCGGCTAGTTGGGCATGTTGGAGTTCGTGCCATGACCTTGTTTGAGGACAGATTTTTCTCTGAGGTTACCGCTGTTTGATGTCCATGGCTATTGTACCTGCATCTCCACTTCCGAGGTTTTGGAGAGTATTGTATCCATCCGGAGGTTGCGAGATCCTTGTTGGAGATTATGTGTTGGCCGCGGATTTGTTATAGCTGGATATTGTGGTTTTGGTGTAGTTGTGAGTATGGATTTACTGACGATGCATTTGGTTGTGTTCGAGTGCTCGAGAAGGAGGTTGTGTTTCGACGACCAGATTTCCCCGTGATACTGTTTCGCGGTGATGGTCGAGTGGATGATGGAGACGAGTTGTGTTATTTGCCTAGCTCATGTTGTGGATACTGTGGTTGTTGTATTTGACATTGGTGATATTGAGGTGGTTCCCGAGTTTCCAGGTGTATTCCGGAGGAGTTACCAGGTGTTCCTCCAGTTCGGGAGACTGACTACATCATTGAGCTTGTACCAGGCGCTGGACTCATTTTACCGACGTCTTGTCGTTTGGAGCCAGCGGAGCTGATGGAGCTATTGTTTCGACTTCAGGAGTTGCTGGAGGAGGTTTCAGGAGATTTCATACGACCCCGCGTATTCGCGTGGTGTGCTCTCGCATTGTTTGTGCGGATGTTGGTTGGTTCGATGTGGTGGTGCATTGACTACCGGAAGCCTGATTTACTTCTGAGGAGAGTGAGTATCCTCCGCTTCGGATTTATGAGTGGTTTGGTCAGCTCGCGAGAGCTTCAGTATTTTTGAAGGTTGATTTCGGATTCGGATACCATCAGTTGAGGATCGATGAGTCAGATGTGGCTATGTTGGCTTTCGGATCACGGTGCAGACATCAGGAGTTTTTTTGGTCACGTTATTGGTTGACCAATGCCCCCGTAGATCGTGTGGACTTGATGGACCATGTGTTCAGACGGTTTCTGGACGAGTTTGCGATCTTGTTCGTTGGCATTGTCCTGATGTATTCCAGGAGTGTGGGCCAGCACCTGAAGTAGTTACAAGCGGGTCTGCGGACTTCGCGAGACGATCTTGTGTTTGCGGAGTATAGTCAGTGTGAGTTTTGGCCGATTAGCGTGAAGATGTTGGGCTGTGTGATGCTAGCCGAGAGAGTCGGCGTGGATCCTAACCAGTTAGAGGCCGTGTCGATTTGGGGATTGCCCTACTATTGTACCAGAGATCGGGAGTCTCTTGGGTTTGGCTGGCTATCACTGACGGCTTATGCAGGATATTCCCGGATTGCCACTCTACTTCCTGGATTGACAAAGAAGGCGTCAAGTTCGAGTGGTTCGATGCACGCGAGGAGAGTTACTTACTCCTGCAGGATGATCGACCGTTGCTTCGGTTTTGACCTTACCTGATGATCGCGACGAGTTCGTGGGATATGGCGATACATCGAGATTTGGTTTGGGTTGTGCTTTGATGCTGTGTAACAGAGCGGTGGCTCATGGTTACAGATAGTGGAAAACTTATGAGGCTACGTATCCGGAGTTTGATTTGGGTGTAGCTGTATTTGTGTTAGTATCAGAGAGTTTGAGACACTATAGCTATGACGTGCAGCGCAGTGTAGGATGTACACTGACCACTGAGTTTCATCCACTTGCATTTTCGGCCAGATTTGGGCTTGAGGCAGTGTAGATGGAGGGAGTCGACTATCGATTATAGCTGCACATTTGAACTTGTTCGAGGAAGGCTAGTGGTTGTACTTTGACCATCCGTTTGGGATGATGTTGTTGTTGTGATGTATTCAGTCGAGAGTTAGGAGTTTCAGTATTGCATGTGGGTATGTGTGGCTCGAGTTTCCGTGTTAGCCGAGTGTGGGCTACGAGAACTGAGTTTGAGTATGATGGTGTTGAGGCTCGTGATTTTGCGCGTGTTTGGCGCTAGTGATGCAGAGAAGTGTCAGATACTTCGAGTTTACTACTCGTGACGCAACATGAAGAGCAGTGTAGCAGTATGTGTGTGCAGATGTCACATTTGTCGGCTGACGATGGCTAGGAGGCAGAAATTGCCGAGATGTGTCAACCATTTGAGATTTCCGGTTGGATGTGGCGTTTGTTGCTGTGAGTGTGTGTGTTTGTATGCACATTGGTTTGTGATACCAGTTGTTAGGCCATTGTGGATCGTTTGACGAACTCAATACATTTCCTTGTACTTTCGGGAAAAGATTTCAGTGGCAGGATGGCATAGTTGGGTTTGACGGAGGTTGTCCATCTACGTGGTGTACCTGTGTCCCAGATCGCTGGTCGAGGTAATCAGCTACGACAAAGTGTTGACAAGCTTTGCAGCGAGCATTGGGGACCAGATTACGAGTTAGTACCGGATCTTATCCTCGGATTGGCGAGTGATCTTCGAGGACTATTCAGGCCTTGGAGGGCATGTTGTGTATCTCGGTATTGCAGTTCCGAAGGATTCGGGACCAGCAGTTTCACTTGTTTGAGTTTGCTTGTTGTACTAGTTTGTGGACCACTATGGTTCTGATGCTGCGTGATGTCGTTTTGAGGAATGTTGTTGTACTTCACTGTGCTGGAGCGAGTTTGGTTTGAGTTTGAGTTGATGTTTGATTCTGATTTTGTGGAATATGCTACCACAGACTGTCAGATTAGCGGAAATGGGTTGATAATTGCTTGAGTTCGATGCTTGAGTTTCGTTGGTATGAGCAGGTCGTGTTGTAATTTGCCACGTTGTTTGATCCAGATGTGGTCATAGGCAAGATTATGTTGTGCCGTATAGTTCGGCGTCGCCTATATTGTTGGATTTTATGTGTGTTGTGTTCCGTGTGACGGAACTGTGTTTTAGGTTGGTTTTGCATTGTGTACCCTATCTGTTCCTTATGTAGGAACACTTGGCGATTGTGTGAGCCACTTCAGATTTGTGATTTGAGGGTACAGGGATTCCAGCACGGAATTGTCTCCTATTGTGGAGTTTATGATCAGAGTTGTTCAGTTGAGATTGCAGTTGGTGAGTTGAGCAGTATGCAGAGGCAGTGCTCCTACCTTGTAGTCGGCAGACTCGGAAATTGTTCCCTGTAGAAATTTTTCGAAGGGGGGTGGATTTGTGACGACCCGGACCAGAATTAGCAGTGGAATCAACTTGATTGATGAGTTACTGCGTAGTCGCAGTTGTCCGACAGTTATTGGAATCGTCAGAGTTCTTAACGACTTAATTATTGGCCGAGAATTGGAGCTGGGTCTCTTCTCGAGAGTCGTTCTACATGTGATTACGAATTCGTGGGCGGTTCCGGATCGTTATTTGGACGACCGAGGAATTAGTTATAAATATTTGAAGTTTCGACGAAATCAGATTTAAATGGCAGGTTTGTTCGCGACTAAATTATCAGACAAGAATTTGATTTCGGCTTCTTCACGGAAGTTGTTCAGAATTTAATTTCGAGCTTGTGGGAACTTTCGGAGCATGATTTTGAGTTACGAAGATTAAGTTGTGATTATATCCGTTTGTTGATTAATTAGTCGATTTAAATGAGTGTTGGTTCAAAGGGTTGACTTTTTATCCGTTTGGCCGATGTGTTTGACTTTGGGTGATTATTGAAGAGTACGTCGAGACGAGTTTGTGGCCACGAGAATTATCGGAATCGGAGTTACGATGGAAAAGTTACGGGTATTCAAAGTTCGTCGAAAAGGATAATTACGAAGTTTCCATATTGAGAAGGCCTATAAATAGAAGTTTCCTGTTTGGGAAACCTGCCATAAAAGGAAGCTGGGTTGACCCACGTTGACCCACGGGTCAAGAATAACCCGTTTGGAGGCCGAAATGGATCGCCGAAATTGAGGCCGATTCCGAACATTTTTGGGCACGACTTCTTCACGAGATTTGTTGGGCTCGAGCTCCTCTTCGGATTGGTAGGTCGATCGTCCCATGGGGTGGCCGGAGGAGAGAGAATCGAATCGGCAAAGTTATGGATTTTCCGGCGAGTTTTGTGGTGTTCGGGTGGCGGCGTGGAGGCCGAGGTGGTGGCTGCACTTTGGGGGGTTTTGTTAGCCTCGAGCTAAGGAAGTTTTTCCAAGTGGTCTTGAGGGTTGCCGTGGCCGGAGGAGAGAGATCCGTTGAATTGAAATTCCGGTAAGGGTTTGGAACTTTGAATTGATTTTTGGAGATTTTCCGGTCAAAATTGGCCTTAACTTATAACTGGAAAGTTGTTGGAATCATCGAGATCTTTGAAACCATGTGTAGCACGAAATTTTCTGGGTAGGTTTGGATTTTCCGGCGACGGCGGCGGCGGCGATTTTTTGCCCGGAGTAGTTTTCGACGAATTGCATGTCATTTGACTCGAAATCGCGCCCCGATCGCTGTGGGGAGGTTCGTTTTTCGAGTTGAGCGTCCGAACGTAAAGCGAGGTATTGAGGTGTTATATACGGATTTTCGACGATTCGTCGACTGTGAATTACGTGTTTCCGAGAACGGCTGTTTCTCGTGATTTGTATTGTATTGTCGGATTATGACTTTGAATATTGGATGTTGTGATTATTCAGGGGTTCGTGATCGTTTGTTTGGCGATGGACTTTCCGCCGGATCACGGGTTAACGCGTATCGCGTTACGCCTGTCTGTGAGTGGACTTTTTATTTTCACGGAATGATTGCGAGTCTTTTATATACATTTTATGAACTTGAGCATGCAGCATGATTATGGTTTTACTGGCATGAGATTTCTTACGAGATTATGTTTAATATGAGCATGTGTTACGATTATACGATTATATATATATACGGATATACGTATATGAATATACATACACTTATATGCTATTTCATGCATTTGCATCGAAATGTTTATGATTTGGTTTACACAGAGTACTGTCGTGGTTACGTTGTTGTATCGATACACTTGCCTCTCGGCTGATCTCCGATGGTAGGCCACCAGGAGGGGCAGTACCCCTACCTGACCGGCGAGGGGCAGTACCCCGGAACCGAGGCCTTTCTGGCTATGAATCACGTGGTAGTCAAGGACTCCGTGATTCTGATTGTACTAGCACGGACGTGTCCATGGGTGACCCCGTGATACTTTCTATGCATGCTCTGTTTACGAGTTGGAGTCAGCGTCTCCTCGTAAACTATTTGATTTGATTTATTTATATTTCGACTCACATATGTTTTTATAACATATATATCAACTGGTGAAAGACATTTATTTTCGTCCACTCACTCTAACGTGTTTATTGTCTTTCCCCTGGGCTTTTCGGTTTCCGTGCCCAGTTTGCAGTTCAGGCTCTGGTGTCGCACGTCGTTGTTGGAGGCATAGTGCTCGAGCTACTTTGTTTCATCCAGTAGGTTTATTGTTCTACCTACTGTGGTATGCGTATATGATTATGTATTAGAAGTCGCTCTGAGGGTCCTATTGTATATGCTATACGATTTTACACCGGATTTCAGTAAAGTATAGATATATTTACTTATTTATTTTACTGTTGATATATTGAGAAATCCGGATGGGATTGGTGCCCACGGTTTGCTTTTTGTGGCATAGGATGAAGTGTATTTTCCGCGTGCAGGTAATGGTAATTCCACGCTAGTAACGAAACTCTGCCCAAATTTTGAAAAGTTTTTGTTGGTTCGTGTTTTCGAAGGGGTTTGATTCCGATTTAGGGAGCTAAATCGGGGTTGGGTCCTTTCATACGTACCTAGCCTTCTCCGATATATGGTGAATCGATGGGCAGAGCCGGAGATATATATATATATATATATAGTGCTAGCTAGCTAGCTAGCTAGTTAAAAAGCATGCATGTACGCGTGAGGAGAGTCTGATCAAGAGAGAGAATGATTGATATATATGAGGATGAAGTTGAGATGAGTGAGCGGAGAGGAAGAGAGTTCGGCATGGACCTTATATAATGTTTCACTTAGACGACGGAGTGTCGGTGCGTCGTCTAAGTAACCACTTAGATGACAGACTTAGGTAGTTTCCGTTGTCCAAGTGGATACATGGACGACAGACCTAGACCCCGTCGTCCAACTGGCCACTCAGACCAAAGCGTGTCGATCCGTTGTCCAAGTGGCCACTTGGACGAGGAAAAAATTCTCTCCGTCGTCTAAGTGTGTCTTAGACGACGGAAATTTATTCCGTCCTCTAAGTGTGTTTTTCTTATAGTTCACGCTGGAGAGATGAGAGAGAAAAAGTCTAACCCAAAACGAAAAGTTTTACCTTTTCATTTTTGGAAAGTCCTATTTATATGTACGAATTGCGACTAATCAATTCTGTAAACCCGTACAAAATTTTTGCTGACCATAATTTCTTCATCATAACTCCGATTTAAACACTTGATGTGGCTACTAACTCATCTCGATAAACTTTATGACTTTTTTTAATATAATTTTCCAAAATAGAAAGTCCATTTATACTTGTCTATTTACTACTATTACATTTCATAAACTTCCGCTAGTCATAACTTTCTTGTTGTAACTCCGTTTTCGGCATTCATCGCATCTACGGACTCGTCTTAACAATTTCTATGACATTCATATGAAATTAACCTATTTCAACAATATGATAAAAAAAAGTCTACTAAAAAGCTTTCAATATTTACCGACGGTGACAAAACAAACTACCTTTTTTGATTAACCTTAAATAAATGATTAAAAAGAAAATTCTCGGGATGGGATATCACACTAATTTCATAGCTTTCTCGATTAGGTCCTTTAAATTATGTGATAAGCAAACAAATAATGCAACAAAGAAACACAAAATGTGAAAGCGAATCTCACAAGGTTAAGTCATTTGGAGACTTAACATTGTAAGAGATGGTGTGATTACATTGAGTGATTAATTATTGATTGGTTGATTAGTAACACTAATGAAAGACAACAAATAGTTTCAATTCTATTTCAATGATAAAAGAGATGGTTGGCTAGAGATTTCACCACTAGCCAACTTGATAATTATGAGTATTTTTAGGCTGGTTTACAAACAACAATGTTCAAATCGTGACTTTGTGGTTCACATTTCATTTTGGACAAAAACTCCTAGAGCATGTAGGATTCTTGAAGGTTTCGGCCCAACCATAAAGTACAAGGAAAACCGTGCTTAAAGTCTAGGCATTTGATACCTAAACCCTAAACGCATGTTGTGCAAAACGAATTCAAGAGTTAATCATGTGAGTGACATGGTTAGCCCTTGCTAGCAGACAAGGAAACCAAATCTTATGGCTTAACTAATCTACATATTTTAAGCGTATTAATTAATATATTTCCCTTTACATTTTACCTTCTTAATTGCTTAGTTTTATTAGTTTTTACTTATTTTATAAATTTTAGGTGTTGACCAAAATAGACGGAGTAAACAAAACTACAAGCATGCAAGACTTAGCAAAAATGGAGAGAAGGAATTTCGGCTCAAAAAAGATCCAAGGACGACGTGAAGAATTAATGAAGAAAAAAGAGAGAGAAAGAAATCATATGTTGACTAGGAAAGAAATTTCTACTTGACTAGGAATTCGAAGCTTCCGGAAGAATCTTAGAAGAAGAAAAAATGAGGATGAATCAAATTAATTAAAAGACCATTTGAAATGTCCAAACTTGAAGACCAAGTCAGAAAAAAATTTAGATCACAAGATATGGCAATAAGAGGATTCCCAAGTTGAGTATAAGAAGGAAATCATGAAAAATAAGGAAAGTAGAATCTGTTTGTGCAGATTGGCCAACTTTGAACAACGACTGCGAACAGCTCAGAAGGGGTTCGACGGCAATTCACCAATCGCTGGAAAGCTATAAGTCTTCTTTCCAATAAGCCAAAACTAATAATTTTTAGAGGTATACAACTCCAAAAAAAGGTGATTCTTTTCAGACTGCCAGATCTACTTGGGTAGAGTTGGAAAATCTTATTTTGAGAAGAAACTATTTCGTAAAACCTATATATACCAGAGGCTCATCCCTATTTTAGATCATCACTTATTCTACAGCCTAAGCTCTATCAAATACTTCTCTCCTTCACACAAATCAGGCCTTCATCCTAAAGAGTGTCGACTACACAATCATGCCACACTTTCATCACCACCGACGTATAGGGGATATCGAGTGTCTCTCACCAAAGAAGTCTAGTTCTCTTAAGTATCTATAGGGGATGCCAAAGATATAAAAGTGTAACCATGATCTCTTTACTCCGTACTCCTTTTTTGTTTATGGAACTTGTTTGTGTGTTTTGAATGATTATATTTTTGGTTTTATTACATATATGAATTTCAAAGAATTTCATGTATTCCTTATTCTAGATTTTGATATGCATGTGTTTAATTGGTTCCTAATCCTTTGATTTTAGATATAGGGGATCCCAAGTCTAGGTCAAAAGGTGTATGGGGAATCCTGAGGACAAAATATGAATTATGCATGTTTAATTGACATTTAGGGTTATGAGATTTCGTTAAGTATTGATATTTGTATATGTTAATAAATGAGCTAGGTAAAGGAATAGGTTGATCATTTGTAAATATTAATTAGGTTTATTTTTGTAATAAAATGAATTAGAGTCTTTAGGAGTCTTTTATGTATTGCTCGTCTATGAGTTTATGCATGTTAGAGTCTTAGGAATTCTTGTTTGTGTTTATGACGTTTCAGATAGAAAATTAGTTAATTAAAATAAACCCGGTTTTGAATGATACAATATTTACCAATACTACATCTACAAAAAAACCATTTTAACTTGTATATGATTGATTTATGTGTTAAGTGTTTACTTTATGTATTTATTTAATGCATGTTTTACTCGTATCATTAACTTCATTACACCTAAGTCATATTCACATGCTCATCTTTTCTTCGGTGAGTAGCTATCATCCAATGTCCTTTAATTTTTAGTTTCTTAACACATACACTATATTAGCTAAGGCCAACATATGCCTAATGAAAACTATTTATTGAGCACAAATACATAAACATGCCGCAATCACATTACAAACACATCAAACTCATTCATACACAACATACACTAAAACATGCTTCATCTTATAACTTGAAACATCATTGTTCTACATCAAATGGCTAGGATTTAACCCCTAGCCTTCCATATAAGACTACTCACTACTCATATTCATAACACAAAGCATAAATAGATGTTCCAATACTTGAAATGTAAAGGAGAAAGCTAAGAGTACAACCAAGATGTCCAAATTCACACCTGAGGGAAGTCTGTCGTCTGCGGGTCTTCAAGTCGTCCACTGGGTTTCTAAGTGACTATGTGCTTCCTTAGCTTCACCAAAGCTTGCCAAAGAGATGAGGAGTGACCAAGAATAAAGTCCTTGAGTAGAGTTTAGGGGCTGTTTTGGTTGTAGTAAGAGGAGAAAGCACTACAAGAAAATAATCTTTTAGTGACAAAATTATAGGCGACAAAGGTTGTCACTTATAATTGCATATAGGTGATAAACATCACTTTTTGTCACCTAAAAGTTGTCATTAACATTTAAAATCACCATACATTTTTTCCTCCATTTTCCCTCATGACTCCAAAAATGGAAACCTCTTCTCAAATAATTGTGTTATTCTCCTTCTTTAATGCATTTTCGAGTCAAACCATGTTTTCGAAGCAAGAAAAGTAAATGTCATAAAATGATACTTTATTCATGAAAGGCAAGCAATAAACCTAAAGTTAGAAGAATATTAGGCACATATTTATAATTCTAGCCGTATTTTTCTAAATTACGGCGACCATAATCTATAGTTGATAAGTTTTTTTACCACCGTTGTTTCCATCTTACCCATTAAAATCAGATTATGATTTAAATCTTATATGTTTTATCTCTCTCCCTTTACAATCAGTTGTTGATTTAAAAATTCTTGGCTTTAATCTTCCTCTAATTTTTTTCTACTTTTGGTTTGTTCAAATTCATTTTTATGTTCCTCAGGATTTCAATTTTGTACACTTCTAAGAACACCCGACAACCACAAAAATTGGATAATTTCTCCATATATTTCTGTTTTGATCTTTGCATTAGCACAAGGTTGATAATGCTTACATCTAAAATAGATTATGACTGGGATGAGTTGTAGATATTCAAGCTGATCCATCATAGGAAAAGATCACGAACCCAATAGGCTAGGTAGTTGAAGGCTAAAGATAAAGTTTTGATTAATCATCTTATCTCCCAAATGCTTAAGTGCTCCAATTTTGGGTATTGAAGGTTTAAAGCTTTGGTCATCTACTCTATACTAATGAAATTTAAGAATGTGTGCAACAAAAGCTTATACATCTTCATTCACATTGTACTAAGCACTGTTTAAAACAAAGGTCTAGCCTAAGCGCTAGAAGGTGAGCAATCTTGGAGACCTAGGTGGTGCCTAGATCCACTTAGACCTTGACTAGAGCCGTATATACCTCACCGTGTAGGACCACATAGTATTATTTAGAACCTTCGTACTAAGAATATACTTTGCTCATCAAATGACCATTTTTTGTACCATATATATGTAATCAAATGTATATCAATGATGTTGTACCTTATAAACTTAACATGTATGACAAATATTACTATATTTTCTTCCTAATTAACACCTATTGCTGCTAGCGTAGAACGTACCCAATTACTAATGGATTATTGTATATTTGATTAGCGGATTGCAGTAGACCTAATTACTCCCTCAACAAGTGAATTCATATTGGATTTGGTTTCTTGATTGCAATAGTTTAGCAAATTTATAGTCATTTTATACATTGTACATAGTGAGCTTAATTTGTGGATTTAAGAATTGATAGACTTCATCCCTTCCTAAAACCAAGATGCAGGAACAAATTCTTCAATATCATCATCAACAATGAACGTCATCTTGAAGTCCAAGTTGGACTTATATGAATCCTTTTGAACCACAATTTTGGTGACCACGTCCACCATTTTTTGGACATAGAGAATATGGGAACTTTTTGCAATTACAAGCAACATGTAGATAAATGCATAATACACTAGGCCAAAAAGGTCGATAGACAATAGAACTGTTATCTTATATGATAGGTACATATCTGTTGTCTATTGCGTTGCCGTTAGATAGCCACTTTGACAACATATAATTTCTGTTGTTGTAAGCTATCTTCAACAACAAAGGATTTTAACTATCTGTTGTTTATTAGGAAGCAAAATCTCTCTATTTTCTACGTTATATGTTACTTCATGTAGCCCATCACTACTTATATAAATGAGACTGATGTTAGAATGTCATCACTCACCCATATTAACAACAACAAATATTTAATTACTGTTGTTTGTATTTTTTTTTTCTTACTACACATAAGACTTATATTCTGGTGTCTGAAATCGCATGAAACCATAGCTTTATGATAAATCTGAAGTTTGAAGCCCTATCTATTGATTATTGTAAGAACAGAGCTTTGGCAGTTGTGTTGTTGGAAAGAAAACCATACTTGTACTTTCTCTGATATGTTGTTTTAATTGTTTTCAGCCATCAAAGTTAATTTTAATCTGTTTTTACCAATTTTGTGTAACAACATATTAGAAGCTCATAATTGAGTAAATTGACTCTTAATCAGAAATCATATGCTAGAAACAATATATATGAAAATCAATTTGATACAAAATGCACGTAATAAACAACTACTTTTCTCAATGTGCAAAATGATCATACATATCAAGACACCAGTCATTCTACCAAATTATTCAACTAAAGACATTAACTAGCTAGCTAGTTTTCTCAGTTTGCAAAAAGCAATAACAAGCACAAAATGATTTTCTGATAGAGTTGCTACTAGAAAGCCACTTTGCCACACGACTCAAGAACCTCCTCCTTTTCACTTGCATCAACCACAACAAAACTTTCTGCCAACACTACAACATAAAATGGATTCAAACACTACCAGAAAATGACACTTAGACCACGAAAATTTGTGTTCGTTGTCTAAGACATTTCTTAGGCGACGAAAAAAAATTCGTCAGACAAGAAAAAATTTCATTGTCTAGAACATAAATTTTTTTCATCTAAGATCTGACTTAGACGATGAAAATTTCGTCGTTGTCTTAGAAGATGCATTTAGACAACGAAAACAAATTTGTCCTATAAGTTTGCACTTAGACGACAAATATTTTTATTTCATCGTCTAAGAACATATCCTAAACCCTAACCCTAAGCCTTAAACCCTTTCCCCTAAACCTAAAAATTTTTAGACGACGAAACCCATTTTTCATCATCTAAGTAGTAGTACTTAGACGACAAAATTCAACCACTTTTCTCATCTAAGTAGATTTTCACAATCTAACCTCTAAGAGCACGACCATGTATACCATCTTAAAATGCATATTTTTTGTCATGGGATAGAGTAAACAATGCATATCAACATTTCCATTTCGTTGAAATTTTAGTTTATAGTTGACTACACCGATCAACGCCTTAACGAACTTCATATTTACTGAAAAATTCGTCCACTTACATATAATGTTTTGATGAATATATCCAATGGTTTTTTTGGATAAGGAGAATACATCGAGTAATCAAATCTTGAAAACAAATCGTGGGCACCAAATCTCATCTGGATTTCTCATAATCAAACTCAATAACACTATAAACATAAGTCACTAATACTCATCTGAATTTATAAATCATAATGATTGCAATACTAAATATCTCCATTGTTTAATTTATAAGGACTAACTCAAATATCAATAGCTAATAACTATAATGTAGCGAGGCTCATATGAAATCACTGAGATTTGTCTCAAATACGCCCAAAACTAAGGGCGGACTCCAGTGATTTTAAACTGTCATCTCAATTCACCATCTATGTTAGAGATGTGAACTCAGCTTCCCATTTAAGGTCAGAGTAATCCTGATAGGCTATGCATTTGTCTGCGATAAATAAGTAATAATTGTATGCAACTTGAGTCCCAAAACCCAATGTACTATGCATGACCTACTGGATTAAGTGACACATTCTCATTACTCTCAAGCATACTGTAAAAAATCCTCGCATTTTTAAAATTTCTCTTAAAGGAATGTAGTATGCACAACTAAGGCCCACACATAAATGCATTATCTATAGGGAGTTCTTGTGATTCCTAACTGAACTAAAGAAATTATAATCTTAAGCTAGTTGTTCCACACTTGTGACCTCCTGCAAGTGAGGAGAGTGTTAGTAGTATGTATACAAAAATCGATGACTAACTCCTGTGACAAAAAAAAAAGTTGGCGTCCAAATCTAAGAGTCAGTTTCTTGGAAAACAAAACTTAATAGGTTAAATCACATGTGGTTGGATGAACTTGAATCGTCGACAATAGATTGAAATTTACAAAAAATCGAAACAGCTACATTATTGGTCTTATAAAAATTTATAATGTGGCTAGCTAAGGAACAATGCAAATCGGCTACTATATACCCACTCTATACAATAGAACAAGCTGATTGAACTGTTGAAACAAAATAAGATGCACTCACTACAATAGTTTGTCGATCTGAAATCATCATGAATCATGATGCAAATATGGAGTCCTAAATTGATGACACAATCCGCAATAAAGGACAAGGAATTCACAATGTTGAGCTAACTAAGGGTACATACCTCAGAAACTAATACATTCATCGCATAACTTAGTTATTTAATTCCAGTTGCATACCATACCGAAAAATAGTTAGCATTACTCATAATGCCCATAACCGGCCGGAGCACTAAGAAATAAGGCGACAGTGCTCCCCAGAGGAAATCTGTTCAATTCACTATGTCTGGTACCCGAACAACAAACCAAATGCAAAAGGAATCAGGAGCTAGAAAATTTCTAGATGTTACTTAATGCCAATAATGGTGGCTGACAGAGAAAAATTATATCGGGTCAGATAGTCGGGTCAAGTTGAAATGGCAATAGTGGAGCCAAAGAATACATATGTGGCTCAAGACAACGCACTCTCAGTAAAAAAATCATGATCCCAAAACTATCAGAGGAACAAACATATCGTCCATCACTATAGGACAACACCATTTTCCAACGGAGAAAGGAAACAACTTAACCTGCAACTCTAACATGTTGAAGGCGCAAGAATCACCAACTCGATAATTAATGATCCAGAAGTATATACTATGAAGACAACCTCCTAAAAAACTTCATTCCCAATGAGACCTTGCTGTGACGACCCGGAACAGAATCAGTAGAGTAATCAGCTTGATTCACGAGTTAGCGCGTAATCACTGTTTTTCGATAATTGTTTGATTTGCCGGTTTCAATCGCGACTTAATTATCGGCCGAGAATTTGAGTTGAGTCTCTTCTCAAGAGTTGTTGTACACGTGATTTTAATTTTGTGGGTGGTTCCGGATGATTATTTCGACGACCGACGAATATAATATGAATATTTGAAGATTCAGAATTTCGTCGAGTTTATCCGTTCGTGTCGAGTCTATCCAAATCGTAATGGTTATCCTTTCTGGACCGTCGATCGTCCCGAGATGCGAGTATAAATATCGGAAATAGTCAAAAAATTGTCAAAAACATTGTATGAAGTTTGACCGGCGTTGACTTTTACGTTGACAGTTGACTTTCGAGCTGACCGGAAAACCACCGCGGGAACCGATCTGTTTGCAGACGGATTTCGTGATTCCGGCCACCTTCGGCCAGGATATTGGTATATTTCGATTCCTGTCTTCATTTGCTATTGATTAGAACTTGGAATTTTGAAATTTGATGCCAGAATGAGTGAGAACGGAGGAGATGAAATGAAAAGACCCAACCCCGATTTAGCTCCCTAAACCGTAGTCAATGCACCACCATATCGAACCATCCAACATCCGTATAAACAATACAAGAGCACATCACGTAAATACGCAGGGTCGCATGAAATCTCTTGAAACCTCCTCCAGCAACTCCTGGAGTCGAAACTGTAGCTCCATCAGCTCCGCTGGCTTCGAACGACAAGACATCAGTAAAATGAGTCCAGCGCCCGGTACAAGCTCAATGGTGTAGTCGGTCTCCCGAACAGAAGGAACACCTAGTATCTCCTCCGGAACACACCTGAAAACTCGGGAACCACCTCAATGTCGCCAATGTCGGGCACAGCAACCAAAGTATCCACAACATGAACTAAGCAAACAACACAACTCGTCTCCACCATTCGCTCGACCATCACCGCGAAACAGCATCTCGGGGAAATCTGGTCGGCGAAACACAACCTCCTTCTCGAGGCACTCGAACAAAGCCAAATGCATCGTCAGTAAGTCCTTACTCATAATCTCACTAAAACCACGATGTCCAGCTATAACAGATCCGCGGCTAACCCATAACCTCCAACAAGGAACTCGCAACCTCCGGATGGATACAATACTCTCCAAAACCTCGGAAGTGGAGATGTCGGTACAATAGCCATGGAGGTCCAACAACAGTAACCTCGGAGAAAAGTCTGTCCTCAAACAAGGTCATGACACGAACTCCAACATGCCCAATCTAGCCGCCCACATCAATAACGATTTGCTGAACAACTCATCAAAAAGGTACATTGGACAACTTTAGGAATAACATCATGACCGCCTCCTGAACTCTAAGCTGTCGAACTGCTAACACAGCTGGCTTAGGGTGCTCCCTCATAACGTGACCCTCCTGGCCACCACAATAGCAACTGAGAGTGCTCCTCGAACACAAATCACCGCAACACCTGCTGCGTGATAGGATCACCAACGATCGCCCAAACTCATGCTACAGGAGCAAATCCGCTACTCTGTGATCACCACCATCACCAAACGGATCCTCTGCTTGATCTGATGACCCTCAACATAATCGAAAAGGCCACAGCCTGATGAAGTCACTAATCCCGAGGTGTCGGAACTCAACCTCATCAAAATATCTCGACTAAGTCCACTTTCCTCAAACCATCACATCGGAAACCGCGTACACCTTTTCTTCTAAATAGCCTCGCCTCTGAGTGCAGCACACTAAGCTCCAACACAATTATCTCGAGGCACATCAATGAAGATCGCTCTAATGCTCAGGTTTAAACTCATCTCGAACCTCGTGCCCTGCTTCCTCTGAAGCCACATAACTCGTGCAAACAGGGACAAACATGTGAAGAATACATCTCTGCCTCGGTGGGTAAACACTCCTCATTCGATTGCGGGATAGCCTGATAAAACCATTACCGTATAAATAACACCCTGAATGTAGGCCATGGAGTCGTAATAGGAACTCACACAATATCAGCCCACCAAATACAACAATGATCTGACTCAGGCAAAAACATCAACTGCCACAATTCTCTGCTCTGAGGTAACATGTAGACGATCATACACACACAACCAGGCAAACCGTGCCACACAATTCTCTGAACTCAGAATACTCATCCAAATCCACAGTTCACTGGCAAATCGCGCATCGATTGATCCTCAATAGGATCCACAACCATACCGACACGGAAAGCACGTCAAGAAGGCATCCTAATGAAGAAAACATCGTTCACAACAAGTGGAACATAATCATGGAACTTCAAATATTTGAAAGCATACAACACCCGTAATATTGATGAGTATCCGCCGGCCGGTCGGGTCACCATTCCAGACATGTTGTACATTCTCAAATATCCTCAGTAAACACGACTACAGAAGTCTACAGAACCTATAACCTAATGCTCTGATACCAAGCTGAAAAGACCCAACCCCGATTTAGCTCCTTAAACCGGAATCAAACCCTTTCGAAAACACGAACCAACAAAAACCAACAAAATTTCGGCAGAGTTTCGTTTCTAACGTGGAATTACCATTACCTGCACGCGGAAAATACACTTCATCCTATGCCACAAAAATCAAACCGTGGGCAGCAATCCCATCCGGATTTCTCAATATATCAACAGTAAAGTAAAACAATAAATATATCTGTACTTTACTGAAATCCGGTGTAAAATCATATAGTATATACAACAGATTACTCAGAGTGACCTCTATTGTATAATCATATACGTATACCACAGTAGGTAGAATAATAAACCTACTGGAAGAAACAAGGTAGCTCGAGCACTATGCCTCCAACCACGACGTGCGACACTAGAGTCGGAACTGCAAACTGGGCACGGAAACCGAAAAGCCCAGGGGAAAGGCAAATAAAAAACGTTAGAGTGAGTGGACGAGAATAAACATATGCCTTTCACCAGTTTATAAACATACTAAATATAAAATAGTGCGAGTTCAGAAAACACAACACACATATATATAGAGGTTCTCGGGCGACCTCTCAAGCCCGACGTCAGGTGAATCGCTCAAACCCGACAGTGATAGACCAGGGGACCTCTCAACCCTGGTGGCACACAGGGGACCACTCAACCCTGTCCAGAGGAATCTCTCAACTCTGGTCCAGAGAAATCTCTCAACTCTGGTACATCGATGTAATAAATGCCATCACCCATAAACATATAACAATACCTCCGAAAACAACATATATCACAACATCGTATAATTTAAATACGGAAAATCATAAAATCCACGAACTCGCAAATCAACTGTGAAAATTCAAGTTTGAGCGTAACGCAGTTTGCGTTAACCCGTGATCCGACAGAAACTCCATCGCCAAACAAACGATCACGAACACCTGAATATTCACAAAGTTCAATTCTCAAAGTCATAACTCGACAATTCAAGTCAAATCACGAGAAACCACCGTTCTCGGAAACACGTAATGCAATGTCGACTAATCGTCAAAAATCCGTAAATCACACCTCAATACCTCGCTGTACTTTCGGACGCTTAACTCGAAAAAACGAACCTCCCCACTGCGATTGGGGCGCGATTTCGAGTGAAATGACATGCAACTTGTCGAAAATCACAAAAAGTCAAACTTTGACCGCCGTTGACCACCGCCAACGGCGGCGCCACCACCCGAACTGAAAATTCCTCGGCGGAGCAACCTCTATTCCACTCAAAATCACCCACTGAGCAACTTTGTCAACTGCAACAAAGGCCAATTCTCACTCTAACTAGTCCAATTTCAAGCAAAACCGAATTGCCTCACAAATTTCAAATCCAAAATTCTCCAAGCACAAATCAAATTGGAACACCATACCTATATGGTTAGAATCATGGAGATGAGGGCTACAAAACCCAGTCCTTGTTTGAGCTCAACTCGGCCCGAATCGAAAACCACCATTAACCCCAAAATTCACAAACTTTGGTCCAAGGTTTCTCTCTCCACCGTGAGACATGCCGGAAAAAGAGGCCGGAATCAAGATGAGGGGTGCTAGGCGAGTCGAACGGTTCATGGCTTAGGCCGTGGGGTGGCCGGAATCAACTTCACCGCCGTGGAGGCCGTGGCTCCGTCGTGAGTTTCTTCTCCCACCGAGTTGACTCGGTCAACTCGGTCAAACTAATAAATGAAGATGTTGACTTTCCCTTTATGGCAACTCCACTATTTATAGCCTTCCCAAAATGGAAACTTCGTAATTATCCTTTTCGACGAACTTTAAATACCCGTAACTTTCACGTCGTAAATCCGATTCTGATAATTCTCGCGGCAACAAACTTGACTCGACATATTCTTCAATTATCACCCAAAGTCAAACACATCGACCAATCAGATAAAAAGTCAACCATTCAACCCAAACACACACATAATCCGACTAAACAATCAACAATCGAAAATATTCACAACTTAATCTTCGTAACTCAGAATAATGCTCCGAAAGTTCCCACAAACTCGAAATTAAATTCTCAACAACTTCCGTGAAGAAGCCGAAACCAAATTCTCGACCAGTAATTTAGTCGCTAAGAAATCCACCAATTTAACCCAATTATATCGAAACTTCAAATATTCTTAACTTATTCCTCGGTCGTCCAAATAACGATCCGGAACCGCCCACGAACTCAAGATCTCGCGTACAACGACTCTCGAGAAGAGACCCAGCTCCAATTCTCGGCCAATAATTTAGTCGTTAACAAGTCCGGCGATCCAAACGACTGTCGGAAACCTGCGATAACACGCGAGCTCATAGATTAAGCTTATTATACTTCTGATTCTGATCCAGGTCGTCACATGAAATTCTTGGAATTTCGCCGGAATCGGCCTTGCTTGGGGGCGGAGCTCCAGCGACTTTCCGGCATGGATTCTTGGTGGGTTTTGTTGGGTGTTGGATGGTCGTCATTTCCCCTTTGGTTTGGAGGGACGAGGTGGCGCGACGGCGCCAGAATCGAGCCGGGAAGTTTTCCGGCCGGTTGTGGTTCATGAGGTTTCGAGCTGATTTCCGGCCAACCTCGCCGGAATTGGTGGT
Source organism: Geum urbanum (assembly GCA_946800695.1). Classification (NCBI taxonomy): domain Eukaryota; kingdom Viridiplantae; phylum Streptophyta; class Magnoliopsida; order Rosales; family Rosaceae; genus Geum; species Geum urbanum. The sequence goes on along the minus strand of OX327003.1, from coordinate 18,391,247 downwards.
TGCCACAGTTAGGAAAGTTGTTAGGCTTGAGAAGGAGAACGTTGTGGGAGTTTGGCCGCCAGAAAATCTCTCCGGTTGACGGTGCGCCGCCGACGGCGGCGGCAGTCAACGACGGAGCTCCGGTGACCGTTGACTTTTTTGGAAATGTGTCGAGTTATATGTCGTTTCGCTCGTATTCGCGCCCCGATCGTCGCCTTGAGGTTTTCGAGTTAATTTGGGTACCAAATTTTCAGTCGAGGGTTTGGGTGGAGATTTCAGGAATTTCGTTAATTATTTTTGTATCAGTTATACGTTTCCGGGAACGGTTGATTTCTGAGGTGTGGTACAGTGTTGTGAATTATGATTTTGATCAGATATATTTTGTGATTATTCAGGAGATCGAGATCGTGCTTCAGGCGAGGGATCTTCCGCCGAACCACGTGATTAGCGCGAGTGCGCGCTTTGCGCTTTGCTCACCTGTGAGTGGACTTTTCTATTTTCATTATCGTTGCGAGTTCATGATTTTATTTATTTATTTATATACGATATTGAGATTATTTATTACTTTTGGAGGCATTATTTTATATTTTATGGTGATGGCATTACTTACATTCATGCTTCGGCTACTCGGCTGATCACCGATAGTCTGACCAGAGTTGAGAAATTCCTCTGGACCAGAGTTGAGAGATTCCTCTGGGCAGGGTTGAGAGATTCCCCTGTTATGCCGCCGGGGTTGAGAGATTCCCCTGGCCTATCACCGTCGGGCTTGAGAGATTCGCCTGACCGTCGGGCTTGAGAGATTCGCCTGGCACCTCCATATATATATTTTCTGAACTCGCTATACTTGTTTATTATATAAAAAATTAGTGAAAGGCATATGTTTATTTTCGTCCACTCACTCTAACGTTTTATTGCATTTTCCCTGGGCTTTTCGGTTTCCGTGCCCAGTTTGCAGTTCGGATTCTGGAGTCTCACGTCGCGGTCGGAGGCTAGTTGTTCGAGCTACCTTTCTTTTCTAGTAGGTTCTTGTTTTGGCTACTGCTGTATATTTTTGTATATATACACTAGAGGTCGCTCTGATACGATACTGATACATGTTTTATATGGTTTTCCCCGGATTTTCTATATAGTACAGTTATGTTTACTGTTTATTGCTATTGATATGATATTGAGAAATCCGGATGGGATTGGTGCCCACGGTTTGGCTTTTGTGGCATAGGATGAAGTGTTATTTTCCTGGTGCAGGTAAAGGCAATTCCGCGTTAGTAGCGTTACTCTGCCGAAATTTTTAAGGTTTTTGTTGGTTCGTGTTTTCAGAAGGGGTTTTATTCCGGTTTAGGAAACTAAATCGGGGTTGAGTCCTTTCACTTGCTTCCCACAGTTTTCATCACAAACATATGGTCAACGTCAATACTCATGCCCATGATTTATATCAGCAACAAGTAAAGGATGAAGGAAAGATGAAATTAGTAATGGAAAGGAATACATTGATGCACACTTAACTGAGGAAAACTATTATAAGATTGCTGATTATTATATGGCTCCTCTAAAGCCTCGACACTCACTGATACTAAGAAACAAGTTCTCTTAACTCGCCATGTATTTCCCCCTTCATGTTAAACGAGGTTTTCTGATAGCTTGAATGAATCTTAAAAACAAACATGCATAATTATCAAACTGGGATGAATGTGGGTCAAGAAACTACCTTATACCGTTAGGCATACCAATGCCAAAAGGCATATGGTGGGATCTACTGCAGTCAGTCCATCACACACTAAGTATCACTAAGAGAATAAAATAATCATTAGGATCTAAAAACCTAATGCTCTGATACCAATTGACAAGTCTTGCGGAACCCGTATTAAGAGTATCTAGCACTGACTAATTGTTACTAGGTACTCTAGCACGAGCTACCCAGAACATGAACTAAAAACCTACACTAAAAAGACAGAAGTTGTGGACTGTCATGCCTCTGGACGGTCACGACTTAAGGTAGGTAGGTATTTGAGGTGTTCATGAAAGAAAAGGCTAAGTATTGAAAGGCTCAAATAGGCTTACTATATGATATATGTACTATAGGTTCAAAAGCTATTTGGTCATGATGGTGATCCTAATGCCTCTATCATCTTTGAAAACTATTTATCTTTTGGAAAAATGCTTTGCACTATTTAAGGCAAATTCTAGATCATACATAACCAATTGATATAACACATGAAAGAATGGGTGCATTAAATAAGCTAATCATAACCTATTTCTATATGGTGTCAAGTTTTCGTATAGAAATAGGAAGTCAGATGTCGAACCCATGAGGATTGGTTATCCTAATTGACAAAAAACCGTCCAAGATTACCGTAGTAATCCAGGGTAAGTCTTGCGACACTCGTATTAGAGTATCTAGCACTGACTAACCGGTACTAGGTACTCTAGCAAGAGCTACCCAGAACTTCAACTAAAATCCTACACTGAGAACATGAAAGTTGTGGACTGTCATGCCTCATACTCTGGACGGTTACGACTTCAACTAGCAAACCTGAAAACTGGGCAATTTAAAACAAAGGGCCCAGGGAAAGGCATAAAATATAAAGCGTTAGAGTGATTGGAAAAAAAAATCATAAACTATGTAAATCTGTAAAACTATAACTATATGCATTTCCACTAATTTCTTTGAAATAATGCGAGTTCAAATATAATAACTAAACTGCAAATGGAGATGGTCGCTCAAGAGTTTTTGCCTAACTTAGGTTGACAATCTGTAAAAGGAAACTATGGGTGATGGACCAGATGACGTATCTTGACCTCCTCTGACAGGCCTGACGAGGCAACCTGACCTCCCTTGACTGGACTATCCGATGATCAGCCGAACAATTAATGCATTGATGCAACTAAATATTGTCATCACAAAGAAAAACCTCCATAAATAAAATAATCTAAAATATACGATATGTTAAATTAAAATATTGAAATACTGAAAATTGAACTCACTACGACTGTGAAAATAAAAAGGGGTCCACTCACACACTATGTCGTGATTTCCACCAAGCTAAAGCCTGTATGTTGGCGTTTCTAAATATCTACCACAGGCTGCTAATACGTCGTCTTGAAACAACGATTATTATTTAATAACTACGATAATCATAACGAATAGCTAAGCTCGTATATCAACGAGTATTATCGTCGAGAACCTCACATTCTCAAACAACATGCTTTCCAAATTAATGACGATCTTAATTTAATTCAAAATTCAAATTATTGAATCCTTTTTATAGTCACAAAATATTCCTCAAATGTTATACGACTTGAAGTCGAATCAACTATCGACTCAACCGTTCGATATAATTGTAAAATCGATTAATTAATATATGATTAACCACACCTCTTAATCAACAATGCCCAAATAAATTCAATAACCTCTACATTAGAATCGGTAAGAAATTACGAACAAAACGACATAAAATTTACATCCAAAAATACCCTTCGTCGGAGGGCCATCGTGGACCACCGGCGCGGCGGCGGCAACGGCGACATTTTCCGACGACCCGAACCTGAAAACATTAGAAAACTTGTAAGCAAAAATTTTCTCAACTACAACAAAATCTAATTCAATCTTTAACTAGTCCAATTTACCTTGAAAATCAGCTAAAAACTTCAATCCTTCGATTCTCCTTACTCCGATCGAATTAGAACGTGTTCTTGGTGTCCTTAGCCTCATGGTGAGGAGAGCTTTAAAGCCCAATAGGTTTCTTCGGTCAATTTGGCTAGAAAAACAATGACCCGAAATCAATAATTTTTCAGTTTTTCTCCTTGAAGTTTCGGCTAACTCCGGTTGATTTCGTTGTGGAGACCATAGGGGAAAGGAATAGGAGAGTGAGACGCTTCATTTGACACTTTGGTCGATGGTTTTTGTGGACGGCCGAGGGACGTTGCCGGTGAGCCACGGTGAGGAGAGAGAATGGCGCGGGAGAGAGAGGGAGAGAGTAGAGAGAAAAGGTCAAACCCAAAATGAAAAGTTTTGACTTTCCATTTTTAGAAAATCATATTTATATGTGCGAATTGCAACTAATCAATTCTGTAAAACCGTACAAATTAAAACTTTCGCTGACCGTAATTTCTTGGTCGTAACTTCGATTTAAACACTTGATGTGGCTACGAACTCATCTCGATAAACTCTAAGACTTTCCTTAATATAATTTTCTGAAATAGAAAATTTATGTATACTTATCCATTTACGACTATTAAATTTTTGATAAACTTCCGCTAATCATAACTTTCTTGTTGTAACTCCATTTCGGCATTCATCGCGTCTACGGACTCATCTAAACAGTTTCTACGACTTCCATCCAAAGTCAACCAACTTCGACAATCTAATAAAAAGTCAACTTAAAAGCTCTCAATATTTATCGACGGTGACAAAACAAACTATTTTTCCTGATTAACCTTAAATAAATAATAAAAAATAAACTTCTCGGGACGGGATGTCACACTAATTACATATATTTTTTGATTAGATCTTTTAAATTACGTGATAAATAAACAAATAATGCAACAAAGAAACACAAAATACGAAAGACAATTTCACAAGGTTAAGTCCTTTGGAGACTTAACATTGCAAAGGATGGTGTGATTACAATTAGTGATTAATGATTGATTCGTTGATTAGTGACACTAATGAAAGACAACAATCAGTTACACTTCTAATTCAATGATAAAAGGGATGGTTGGTTAGAGATTTCACCACTAGCCATCTTGATACTCTAACAACGTCAAGCTTATAATAATTATGAGTAGGTTTAGGCCGGTTTACAAACAACAATGTCCAAATTGTGACTTTGTGGTTCACGTTTGGTTTTGGGCCAAAAATCCTAGACCATGTAGAATTCTAAATGTTTCGGCCCAACCATAAAGTACAAAGTAAACCGAGCTTATAGTCTATGCATTTGTTACAAAAACCCTAAACGTATGTCGTGCAAAATGAATTCAAGAGTTAATCATGCGAGTGATATGGTTGGTTTCCCTTCCCAAGCCTTTTGTGAAGGACTCGGGAGAGAATTTTAAGGGACTCTTTAAATTTGCACTTAATGAGATACAAATCAGAGGAATCAAATATTAACTATAAGGATTTGTATGCCTATGTAAGGTTAAGCAAAGCTCCTTCAGTCACTTGAGCTTAAGAAGGCATTGGCCCTTGCTAGCACACAAGGAAACAAAATCTTATGGCTCAACCTCATTACACCTAAGTCATATTCACATGCTCATATTTTCCTTAGGTGAGTAGCTAATTCATCCAAGGTCCATTTTGAGCTTCTTAACACATAAACTAGCTTAGCTCAGGCCAATACATGCCTAACGAAAACTATTCATTGAGCACAAATACATAAACATGCCACAATCATATCACAAACAAATCAAACTCATTCATACAAAATATACACTAAAACATGCTTCATCTCATAAATTGAAACATCATTGTTCTACATCAAATGGCTAGGATTTAACCCCTAGCATAAATAGATGTTCCAATACTTGAAATGTTAAGGACAACCAAGATGTCCAAATTCACACCCGAGGGAAGTCTCTCGTCCCCGGGTCTTTAAGTCGTCCAACGGGTTTCTATGTGACCATGTCCTTCCTTAGCAAAGCTTGCCAAAGAAATGAGGAGTGACCAAGAAGAAAGTCCTTTAGTAGTGTTTAGTGGTTCTTTTGATTGTAGTAAGAGGAGAAAGCACTACAAGAAAATAATCTTTTAGTGACAAAATTATAGGCGATAAAGGTTGTCGATCACTTAAAATTGCATATAGGTGATAAACATCACTTTTTTATCACCTAAAAGTTGTCACAATACATTTAGGTGACAAAGTAATAAGAATAGATAACAAAACCTGCTTGTCATTTTTTCCTCCAGTTTCCCTCATGACTTCGGAAATGCAAACCTCTTCTCAAATAACTGTGTTGTTCTCCTTCTTTAATGCATTTTCGAGTCAAACCTTGTTATCCTAGCAAGAATAGGAAACATCATTAAACGATACTTTATTCCTGAAATGCTAGCAATAAACCTAAAGTTAGAAGCATATTAGGCATATAATTATGGTGCTAACCGTATTTTTATAAATAACAACATCCAAAATCTATAGTTCACCATTTTTTTACCACCGTTGTTTCCATCCTACCCATTAAAATCTGATTAGGATTTAAATATTATATGTTTTATCTCTCCCTCTTTACAATCTGTTGCCAATTTAATAAGTCTCGGCTTTAATCTTCCACTATTTTTTTCTTCTACTTTTGGTTTGTTCAAATTCCTTTTTATGTACTTGAGGATTTCAATTTTGTAAATTCTAAGAACACTAGACAACCACAAAAATTGGATAATTTCTCCATATATTTCTGTTTAGATCGTTGCATTAGCACAAGGTTGATAATGCATACATCTAAGATGAATTATGACTTGGATGACGATGCAGATATTCAAGCCAATAGGTAGTTGAAGGCTAAAGATAAAGTTTTGATTAAACATCTTATCTCCCAAATGCTTAAGTGCCCCGATTTTGGGTATTTAGGGTTTAGGGCTTTGGTCATCTACTCTGTACTAATGAAATTGAAGAAGGTGTGAACCAAAATCTTATACATCTTCATTCACATTGTACTAAGCACTGTTCTAAACGAAGGTCTAGAAAACCACTTAGGCCTCACCTAAGTGCTAGAAGGTGAACAACCTTGGAGACCTAGGTGGTGCCTAGAGCTAGTTAGACCCCGACTAGAGCCCTCTACCCTCATCGTGTAGAACCGCATAGTAATATTTAGAAACTTGGTACTAAGAATATACTTAGTGCGACGACCTGAACCGAAATTGGAATAGTAATCGGCTTAATCTGCGAGTTTTACTAGTAATTGAGGTTTATCGTAATTAATCGGATATGCAACTTCATTCACGACTTAATTTTCGGACACGAATTTGATTTGGATTTGTTCGTGGGAAATGTAGAGAATTTGATTTTGAGTCCGTAGGAACTTTCCGAGGATTTTTTGGATAATCGAGGAATATAAAAAGAATATTTGAAATTATCGCCGAGTTAGTCGTGTTTATCCGTTTGAGTTTGAGTTATCCGAATTGCGGATAGAGTTGATTTGAGACGTATAAATAGCCGAATAGTCTTAAAGTTATCGCAAAAAGTTTGAAAATGGGCTATTTGACCGAGTTGACTGATTATGGCCGAGTTGACCAAGTCAACCCGTGTTAACTCAGTGAGTCACGAACTCGCCGTCGTGGTATGGATTTTAAGGTATGGATTTGAAGCTTGTCTTATGGGCTTTTGTTTGATATATATCTGGTTTGATTTGGTGGCAGTTTGGTTGGAGATTTTTGTGATGACCCGAACCAGAATCAGTAGTGTAATCGGCACGATTCACAAGTTTGCATAAAATCACGGTTAGTCGTTAATTGTGTGGTTTGCTGATTTAGTTTACGACATAATTATCAACCGAGAATTTGAATTGAGTTTCTTCACGGAAGATGTAGAGTACGTGATTTTGAGCTCTTGGGCGGTTCCGGATGAATTTTCCGATAACCGAGGAATATAATATGATTATTTGAAGTTTCGGTTTTCGACGAGTTTATCCGTTTGTTTCGTGTTTATCCGAATCGTTTTGCTTATTCGTTTTGAACCCTTGATCATCCCGAGACGCGAGTATAAATATCGGAAATTGTCATAAAATTGTCGAAAACACTGTTTGAAGTTTGACCAGAGCGTTGACTTTCCATTTTGGGGCTGTTGACCGTTGACCGAAGAGGAAACTTTCCCGTTTAGTTTTCGCCGGCCGATTTGGAGTTTCCGGCCACCTCCGGCCACGTGAAGGGTATGAATCTCTTCCCCTTGAGTTCTAGACTTGTTTTGTAATTGGAATTTTGTGATTTGGTGATGATTTGAATGAGAATGAACCGGGTCAGTTTCGTGGATTTCGCAGGTGATGGGGGGAGGTGTTCCGGCGAGCCACGGTGGCGGGGAGGTGGGGCTTTCGACTCCCCTTGCCCCAGGGATGCTTCCCCTAAGGTTTAATTGGGTTGAGGATGAGTTTTCCAGTGAACCCGTGGTGGTTGCCGAAGTTGGGATCCGTTCTGTTTCGAGCTGAATTGGTGAGGTTCTGGTACGAATTGAGTGTTGTGCTAGTTGAAGAAAAGACTGGGCTTGAGGAGACCTTGAAAACTGGAGCTTCCTCGCCGGAGAAATTCTCCGTTGACGGCGCGCCGCCGCCGCCGCCGGCGCTCCGGCGAGAAAGTTGACTTTTCAGATTTCGATGATTTTAATGTCATTTTTTTCGTAATCGTGCGCTGATTATCGTCTTGAGGTTTTTGAATTGATTTGGGTATCGGATTTTCAGTCGAAGGTTTTGAGTGGAGATTTCGGAAATTCAGTCGATTGTTTTATACAGTTTTATATGTTTCCGGGAACGGTTGGTTTCCGTGGTTCAGTACAGGGTTGCGGACTATGATTTTGATCAGATGTGTTTTATGATTATCCAGGGGATCAAGATCGTGCTTCGGGCGAGGGATCTTCCGCCGGGCCACGAGATTAGCGCCAGTGCGCGCTTACTGATCTGTGAGTGGACATTTTTATATTTTCACAGTTGTTTGCGAGTTCGTGATTTTTCGTGAATTTCCGTATTTACTTTATACGATGTTGAGATATATGTTATTTTTGGAGGTATTATTTTATGTTTATTGGTGATGGCATTACTGCATCGATGCTTCGGCTACTCGGTTGATCACCGGTAGTCCGCCAGAGTTGAGAGATTCCTCTGGACCAGAGTTGAGAGATTCCTCTGGACCAGAGTTGAGAGATTTCTCTGGGCAAGGTTTAGAGATTCCCCTGTATGCCGCCGGGGTTGAGAGATTCCCCTGGCCTATCACCGTCGGGTTTGAGCGATTCACCTGACGTCGGGCTTGAGAGATTCGCCTTACAACCTCCATATATATACTTTCCGAACTCGCACTGTTTTACATTGATTATGTATATAACTGGTGAAAGGCATATGTTTATTTTCGTCCACTCACTCTAACGTTTTATTTGCCTTTCCCCTGGGCTTTTCGGTTTCCGTGCCCAGTTTGCAGTTCGGATTCTGGTGTCTCACGTCGCAATTGGAGGCTAGTGATTCGAGCTACCTGTGTTTTCCAGGAGGTTCTTATTTCGCCTACTGATGTATATATTGTATATATTTACACTAGAGGTCGCTCTGATACATTCTTATACATGTTTTATACAGATTTTCTCGGATATATTATATATTACGATATGTTTACTGTTTATTGATTATGATATGATATTTGAGAAATACGGATGGGATTGGTGCCCACGGTTTGGCTTTTGTGGCATAGGATGAAGTGTTATTTTCAGGGTGCAGGTTAATGCAATTCCGCGTTAGTAGCGTTACTCTGCCGAAATTTTAATGGTTTTTGTTGGTTCACGTTTTCAGAAGGGGTTCGATTCCGGTTTAGGCAACTAAATTAGGGTTGGGTCCTTTCAGCTTGGTATTAGAGCATTAGGTTGTCAGATTCTGTAGACTCTTGTAGTTGTGACGCTTAGGGTATTTGAGTTTATACAGCATGACTGGAGTGATGACCCGACTGGCCAGCGGTACTCATCAATACTTCGGATGTTGTGTGTTCTCAAATATCTGCGGTCTCATGATTACGTTTTTTCTGCTTGTACCTAATGCTTGTCTTGTATCAGTAGGATGCCTCCTCGACGTGGTCCCCGTGTTGATCGGGAAGCGGATCCTGATGAGGATCGCCAGACGCACGACTTGCTGATGCGAGTGCTGCGTTTGGAAGAGCGTTTTGACCCTTTGGTCAAAGCTCGTACTGCTCGTGCTACTGTGTTTTCGGGTTCAGCTGATGCAGAGATATGTGAGGCATGGTTGGTTTAGGTTGAACGTGTTTGTGAGAGTCTGCGGTTTACCCCTGAGCAGATGACAGTGGCAGCAGTCGGATTACTTGAGTCTGATGCATACTTTTGGTCGGTTAGCACCGACAGAGTTCCAGTTGATACTCCGTGGACTTTGTTCCGAGATTTGTTTATGCGGAGATACTTCAACCAGGCTACCCAGCAGCGCAAGTATGAGGAGTTTACGAACTTGAGACAGGGCAGTTTGTCTGTGCTTGAGTATCGGGACAGGTTTACCCGTTTATCTCGTTTTACGCGTCATATGGTGGCTACTGAGGAAGCCAAGTGTCGGCAGGTTTGAGCTGGGTTTGAACTTGAACATTAAGGGGACTCTGACTACGATGCCTCGGAACAACTTTGATGAGTTTGTCAGTGCAGCACTCCGAGGTGAGGACATCGAGAAGGAGAGGCAGCAGAGGTATCAGCCGAGACGGTTTGTGGAGGGTGGACCGAGTCAGGGGCCTTCAAAGAGGCAGAGTTCTGATACTTCCGGTTCGGCTTCATCCTCGAGCGGTGGATCTTATCGACCACCAGCTAGTGTACCGAGACAGAAGCAGAGATGGAGGAGAGATCGACCGCAGCGACCACAGGCTAGTGGGGGTTCCAGCGGTTCCAGTTATCCTCGGCGTACTGGTGGCACTTTTACTGTACCAAGGGAGTACCCGTTGTGTAGTCTCTACAGTAGACATCATGTTGGTCCATGTCAGCGAGGCCCTGTCACTTGTTTTCGCTGTGGCCAGGTAGATCACTACGCGAGGGAGTGTTACCAGTTTGATGGTGTTGATGGACATGCGGCCCAGAGTTCCGGAGCTGAGCGAGGTGCCACTTCGGGAGCTCGACCAGCACAGTTTGTAGGCCAGGGCAGACAGCAGGGACAGCCTCAGCGTGGACGACTAGCCGGACAGGCGAGGGTTTATGCCATGACTCTACGAGAGGGCAAAGCTTCACCAGAGGTCGTTATCAGTACGTTATATGTCTTTGGTATTCCAGTACTTACATTATTAGATCCAGGAGCCACACACTCATTCATGTCGTATAGACTATCATCATTAGCCACGGTAGCTACATCTCCTCTTCCGGGGTTGTGGAGAGTGTTATATCCGTCAGGCGAGATTGTGAGTATCGGATGGGTATACAGAGACTGTGAGGTGTTCATTGGAGGCCATGGATTAGCCGCAGATTTTTTGTTGCTTGATATTGTGGACTTTGATCTGATCTTGAGTATGGACTTCTTGGAAACGCACTGGGCCATTTTTGACTGTTACAAGAAAGAGGTCGCATTTCGACGACCCAGCTTTCCCGAGATACTGTTCCGCGGCGAGAAGAACACTTCACTACCGTGTTTGATTTCCACGATGAGGGCGGATCGGTTGATGAAGAAGGGTTGTGTTGCTTACTTAGCCCATGTTGTGGACACTACAGCAGCTGTGCTAGATCTTGGCAGTATTGAGGTTGTTTCTGAGTTTCCGGATGTGTTTCCCGCGGAGTTACCTGATATACCTCCTGTACGAGAGATTGACTTCACTATTGAGCTGTTGCCAGGTACAGGACCGATTTTACAGACCCCGTATCGTATGGCACCAGCGGAGTTGAAAGAGTTGCAGATTCAGCTCCAAGAGTTGCTAGATAAGGGTTTCATTCGACCCAGTGTATCGCCATGGGGTGCCCCGGTGTTGTTTGTGCGGAAAAAGGATGGATCTATGCGTTTGTGCATGGACTACCGGAAGCTGAATCAGGTTACAATAAAGAACAAGTATCCGTTGCCGTGGAATGATGATTTGTTCGATCAGCTTAAGGGAGCATCAGTCTTTTCGAAGATTGACCTTCGATCCGGATATCACCAGTTGAGGATTCGAGACTCTGATGTAGCCAAGACAGCTTTCAGGTCGCGGTATGGACATTACGAGTTTCTGGTTATGCCGTTTGGGTTTACCAACGCCCCCGCAGCTTTCATGGACTTGATGAATCGGGTGTTCAGACAGTTTTTGGACAAGTTCGTGATTGTGTTTATCGACGATATTTTGATCTATTCCAAGAGTGTGGGCCAGCATAAGAAGCATTTGCGAGCGGTGTTGCGGACTTTGCGGGACCATCTGTTGTTCGCAAAGTTTAGCAAGTGCGAGTTTTGGTTGGATAGTATGAAGTTTCTGGGCCACGTGATATCGGCTGAGGAAGTTAGTGTTGATCCTGACAAGATCAAGGCCGTGCTAAACTGGAGTAGACCTACTACTGTACCGGAGCTCCGGAGTTTCTTGGGTTTAGCAGGCTATTATCGGCGATTTGTACAGGATTTTTCTCGGATTGCTACACCACTGACCAGATTGATGAAGAAGGGCGTCAAATTTAAGTGGTCTGATGCATGTGAGGAGAGTTATTTACGCCTGAAGGAGAGGTTGACTACTACACCGGTTCTGACATTGCCAGACGACAGGGGTGAGTTCGTAGTGTACAGTGATGCGTCGAAGTTGGGGCTTGGCTGTGTGTTGATGCAGCATGGTAGAGTTGTGGCCTATGGTTCCAGGCAGCTGAAACCACATGAGGTCAATTATCCGACGCATGATTTGGAGTTAGTCGCTATTGAGCTAGCGTTGAAGAGTTGGAGACATTACCTGTATGGAGCTCAGTGTAAGATCTACACCGATCACAAAAGTCTTACGTACTTGCAGACGCAGCCGGATTTGAACATGAGACAATACCGGTGGATGGAGTTGATCAACGACTACGATTGTACGTTCGAATACCATCTAGGGAAGGCCAACATTGTAGCTGATGCACTTAGCCTGAAATCTGGAGCTTCGTTGTTTCATGTATGTGTGGCCAGAGTATCGATATTAGCCGAACTTCGGGCTACGGGTGCCGAGTTCGAGTGGGATGATGAGGGAGCTTTGTTGGCCAGTTTTCAGGTGCGACCTGTATTGGTTGATCAGGTACGTGAGGCTCAGGATTCAGATTCCTACTTGTTGGGCAAGAAGACCATGATATGGAATGGTGTGCCTACAGAGTTTTGATTAAGCGACGACGGTACGTTGTTGTTCAGAGGCAGGTTGTGTGTGCCAAGAGACGAGAGCCTGAAGAAGGAGATTCTAGATGAGGCCCACAATTCAGCGTAGGCGATGCATCCTGGAGGTACGAAGATGTTTCGTACACTTCGAGCGTATTACTGGTGGCGTAATATGAAGCGGGAGATTGCCGCATACGTGAGCCGATGTTTAATCTGTCAGCAGGTTAAAGCGGAGAGGCAGAAACCTGCAGGGAAACTACAGCCACTGGAGATTCCGGTTTTGAAGTGGGAGCATGTTACCATGGATTTCGTTTATCAGTTGCCGCGTACTTCGGCAGGTAACACTGGTATTTGGATTATTGTGGACCGACTAACGAAATCCGCCCATTTTCTTGCACTTCCGGGGAAGATATCAGTGGGCAGATTGGCCAAGTTGTACTTATCCGAGATTGTTCGGCTGCATGGTGTACCTGTATCGATCATTTCTGACTGAGATAGTCAGTTTACATCTGAGTTTTGGCAGGCGTTGCAGCGAGCATTAGGCACAAAGTTGCGATTTAGTACAGATTTTCATCCTCAGACCGATGGGCAGTCCGAGTGGACTATACAGACACTTGAGGATATGTTGCGGTCACATGTGTTGCAGTTCCGCGGGAATTGGGACCAGAAGCTACATTTGATAGAGTTCGCCTACAATAACAGCTATCAGGCCAGTATTGAGATGGCACCGTACGAGGCCCTGTACGGGAAGCAGTGTCGCACTCCGTTGTGTTGGAGTGAGGTGGGCGAGCGATGGCTTATTGGCCCTGATATGGTGAAGAGCACTATGGAGGATGTCCAGATTATCAGGGATAGATTGAAAGTTGTCCAAGATTGTCAGAAGAGTTATGCGGACGTGAGGAGGAAGAGCCTCGAGTTAGATGTAGGTGATTGGGTATTCCTGAAACTATCTCCATGGAGGGGAGTTGTGCGTTTCGGGAAGCGTGGCAAGCTTTGACCACGATACATTGGTCCGTACGAGATTACAGAGAGGATTGGAGTTGTTGCTTACAGACTGGAGTTGCCAGCTGAGATGGCTCGTGTTCATGATGTTTTCCACGTTTCGATGTTGCAGAAGTACATCTTAGATCCTTCCCATGTGTTAGCCCCACAGCAGTTACCGATCCGGGAGGATTTGACGTCCGTGGAGGAGTCTGTGCAGATTCTCGATCATCGTGAGCAGGAGTTGAGGCACCGTGTGATCCCGCTAGTGAAGGTCTTGTGGCAGAACCATTCAGTTGAGGAGGCCACCTGGGAGACTGAGCAGCGTATGCGGGAACAGTACCCTCATCTGTTTACTTGACAGGTATGTAAATTTCGAGGTCGAATTTTTCTTTAAGGTGGGTAGATTTGTGACGACCCGAACTAGAATCAGTATTGTAATCGGCATGATTCACGAGTTTGCGTAAAATCGTGGTTAGTCGTTAATTGTGTGGTTTGTCGATTTAGTTTATGACTTAATTATCGGCCGATAATTTGAATTGAGTTTCTTCAAGGAATATGTAGAGTACGTGATTTCGAGCTCGTGGGCGATTTCGGATGAATTTTCCGATAACCGATGAATATAATATGATTATTTGAAGTTTCAGTTTTCGACGAGTTTATCCGTTTGATCGTCCCGAGACGCAAGTATAAATATCGGAAATAGTCGTAAAATTGTCGAAAATACTGTTTGAAGTCTGACCAGAGCGTTGACTTTCCATTTTGGGGCTGTTGATCGTTGACCGAAGAGGAAACTTTCTCGTTTGGTTTTCGCCGGCCGATTTGGAGTTTCCGGCCACCTCCGGCCACGTGAAGGGTATGAATCTCTTCCACTTGAGTTCTAGAGTTGTTTTGTAATTGGAATTTTGTGATTTGGTGATGATTTGAATGAGAACGAACCGGGTCAGTTTCGTGGATTTCACCGGTGATGGGGGGAGGTGTTCCGGTGAGCCACGGTGGCGGGGAGGTGGGGGTTTCGACTCCCCTTGCCCCAGGGATGCTTCCCCTAAGGTTTAATTGGGTTGAGGATGAGTTTTCCGGTGAACCCGTGGTGGTTGCCGGAGTTGGGATCCGTTTTGTTTCGAGCTGAATTGGTGAGGTTCTGGTACGAATTGAGTGTTGTGCTAGTTGAAGAAAAGACTGGGCTTGAGGAGACCTTGAAAACTGGAGCTTCCTCGCTGGAGAAATTCTCCGTTGACGGCGCGCCGCCGCCGCCGCCGGCGCTCCGGCGAGAAAGTTGACTTTTCAGATTTCGATGATTTTAATGTCATTTTTTTCGTAATCGCGCGCTGATTATCGTCTTGAGGTTTTTGAATTGATTTGGGTATCGGATTTTCAGACGAAGGTTTCGAGTGGAGATTTCGGAAATTCAGTCGATTGTTTTATACAGTTTTATATGTTTCCGGGAACGGTTGGTTTCCGTGGTTAAGTACAGGGTTGTGGACTATGATTTTGATCAGATGTGTTTTATGATTATTCAAGGGATCGAGATCGTGCTTCAGACGAGGGATCTTCCGTCGGGCCACGAGATTAGCGCGAGTGTGCGCTTGCTGATCTGTGAGTGGACATTTTTATATTTTCACAGTTGTTTGCGAGTTCGTGATTTTTCGTGAATTTCCGTATTTACTTTATACGATGTTGAGATATATGTTATTTTCGGAGGTATTATTTTATGTTTATTGGTGATGGCATTACTGCATCGATGCTTCGGCTACTCGGCTGATCACCGGTAGTCCGCCAGAGTTGAGAGATTCCTCTGGGCAAGGTTTAGAGATTCCCCTGTATGCCGCCGGGGTTGAGAGATTCCCCTGGCCTATGACCGTCGGGTTTGAGCGATTCACCTGACGTCGGGCTTGAGAGATTCGCCTGACAACCTCCATATATATACTTTCCGAACTCGCACTGTTTTACATTGATTATGTATAAAACTGGTGAAAGGCATATGTTTATTTTTGTCCACTCACTCTAACGTTTTATTTGCCTTTCCCCTGGGCTTTTCGGTTTCCGTGCCCAGTTTGTAGTTCGGATTCTGGTGTCTCACGTCGCGGTTGGAAGCTAGTGATTCGAGCTAACTGTGTTTTCCAGGAGGTTCTTGTTTCGCCTACTGATGTATATATTGTATATATTTACACTAAACGTCGCTCTGATACATTCTTATACATGTTTTATACTGATTTTCTCGGATATATTATATATTACGGTATGTTTACTGTTTATTGATTATGATATGATATTTGAGAAATCCATATGGGATTGGTGCCCACGGTTTGGCTTTTGTAGCATAGGATGAAGTGTTATTTTCAGGGTGCAGGTTAATGCAATTCCGCGTTAGTAGCGTTACTCTGCCGAAATTTTAATGGTTTTTGTTGGTTCACGTTTTCAGAAGGGGTTCGATTCCGGTTTAGGCAACTAAATTGGGGTTGGGTCCTTTCAATTTTTGAGGAGGAAACTTTTCGGAATCGGGTTTAACGGTGGGTGGTGCTCCAGCGTGTTTTCGGTGGGTTTTTGAGATGGAATGGTTTGGGCTCGAGTCAAGGGTGAAAACCCCCTTGGTTTGAGGCATTTTGGTGGCGTGACGGCGCCGAAATCGGCCAGGAGAGTTTTTAGGCGATTCTTGGCCATGGGACTTTCGGGGAGGTTTTGGGCAGGTTGTCGGCCGAATTGGGTCTTGGTGATTAAGAGTTTTAGGCTTGGATTGAGGAGAGGAAGCTGTGGTGGTCTTGGTCGTCAGAAAATATCTCCGGTGACGGCGGCCGCCGACGGCGGTGGCGGTCAACGGCAGAGCTCCGGCGACGCGTTGGCTTTTTTATTTTGACAAGTTTTATGATGTTTTACTCGTAATCGCGGCCCGATCGTCGCCTTGAGGTTTTCGAGTTGATTTGAGTGGTGGATTTTAAGTAGAATGTTTAGTGGAGTATATTTGGGGTTTTCGACGAGTTTTCTGTTATCCGAGTTATATTTTCGGGAATGGTTGGTTTCCGAGGTGTGGTTAAGAGTATTGAATTGTGATTTTGATCAGTGATATTTTGTGATTATTCAGGGGATCGAGATCGTACGCTTGGCGAGGGATCTTCCACCGGATCTCAGGATTAGCGCGTTTGCACGTTGTGCTTATCTGTGAGTGGACATTTATTTATATTATCGTAGCGAGTTCTTGGTTTCAGTATTTATTTCTAGTACAGTATTGAGATTATTTATTGTTTTGGAGGTATTGTTTTATGTTTTATTGGTGATGGCATTTACTTAGCATCGATGCATTGACTACTCGGCTGATCACCGGTAGTCCAGTTCCAGGCTTGAGAGATTCGCCTGATGTGCCCACTAGGCTTGAGAGATTCGCCTAGTCTATCACCGTCAGGCTTGAGAGATTCGCCCGACACCTCCATTTATTTTAAGAACTCGCATTATTTTTATGTTTTGTAAATGGTGAAAGGCATATGTTTATTTTCGTCCACTCACTCTAACGATTTTATTTGCCTTTCCCCTGGGCTTTTCGATTTTCGCGCCCAGTTTGCAGTTTAGATTCTGGTGTCGCATGTCGCAGTCGGAGGCTTAGTGTTCGAGCTACCTTTCTTTCTCAGTAGGTTTCTTGTTTAGCCTACTGCTGTGTATTTATGTATATATATACTTGAGGTCGCTCTGAATACTCTGATGTTTATATTTTCATATGATTTTCTCGTATTTCTATAAAGTTACAGTTTTGCTTATTATTTTATATTATGCTATGATTTTGAGAAATCTGGATGGGATTGGTGCCCACGGTTTGGCTTTTGTGGCATAGGATGAAGTGTGTTTTCGGGTGCAGATTAATGGTAGTTCGGCGATATAGTGAAACTCTGCCGAAATTTCTATGGTTTTTGCAAGTTTGTGTTTTCAGAAGAGGTTTGATTACGGTTTAGAAAACTAAAACAAGATTGGGTCCTTTTACGTTGCTCATCAAATGACCATTTTTTGTACTATACTATATGTAATCAAATGTATATCAGTGATGTTGTACCATATAAACTTAACATGTATGACAAATATTACTATATTTTCTTCCTAATTAACACCTCTTGGAACTAGAGTAGCGCGCACCAAATTATTAATGGATTGCAGTATATTTGATTAGTGAATTACAGTAGACCTGATTACTCCCTCAACATGTAAATTGATATAGGATTTGATTTGTTGATTGCAATAGTTTAGAAAATTTATAGCCACTTTATAGATTGTACATAGTGAGCTTAATTAGTGGATTTACGAATTGATAGACTGATAACACCCTTTCCCATTTACTGCAGTAATCTAGGGTAAGTCTTACGAGACCCGTAGCAGAGTATCTAGCACCGACTAATCGATACAAGCTACCCTAGCACGAGCAACCCATAACAATAACTAAGAACCTACACTGAGAAAATAGAAGTTGTGTACTGTCATGCCTCGTACTCTGGACGATCACAACTTCAGTCGACTAATCTGCAATCTAGGCATTTTAAAACACAAGGCCCAGGGAAAAACATAAACACATAAAACGTTAGAGTTAGTGGGAAAAATCATAAACTGTAAATCTAAAAAGAAAATTCAAACTGTATGCTTTTCTGCGGATTTTTGTGGAATAATACAAGTTAAATATCATAAACAGAATTGCAAATGGACGGGTCATTCAGGGTGTTTGTTCTAACCCGGAATGACTATATGTATGAAAAGTAAGGTGATGAGATTGTCTAGGGTGTTTGTGCTAACCCGAGACAATCTAGGTCGAGTAGGGTTTTAGAACCAAGTCCGACCGGCTATCCGGTGATTAGCTAAATAGCTAGAGCATCAACGCAACGAAATAAAATCATCAAAAAGTAAACTTCAAAATTAAAACTGCTATGAAATATACTGTACATTAAATTGTAAAACTTTAATGCTGAAATAAAATGAACTCCCAAAACTTAAATATTGAAATTCTGAAAATTGAAAACTAAACTCCCTATCGAATATAAAAAAAATAAAGGTCCACTCACTATACAATATCGTGATTTCTATCAAGCCAAAACACATATGTTGACGTTACAATGCATCTGTCATTGGCCGCGAACATGTCACCCTGCAACAACGATTATTACTTAATAATTAATCGTCGAAAATCAAAATGAATAGCTTAACTCATTCACCAACGAGCATTATCGTCGAGTACCTCGCATTCTCGAATAATTTGTATTTCGAATAAATGATGTGCTTTAATCTAATTGCATATTCTAATTCTTAAATCATTTTTATAGTCACAACATATTCCTTAAACGTTACGCAACTCGAAGTTGAATAGACAATCGATTCAACTGTTTAATAATATCATAAAAATTGTTTAATTAATATCCGATTAATCACACGTCTTAATCAACAATGTCGAAATCAATTCAATAACCTCTTCATTACAATCGGTATGAAATTACGAGTAAAATGACATCAAAGTTACATCAAAATACCCTTCACCGAAGCGCCGTCGTAAACCGCCACCGCCGCAGTGCCGGTGAAATTTTTCGGCGACCTAAAGCTCATTCTTCTCAAAATCCTTCTCGAATTATGGTTGAAGATGTTGGGGAAAAGGTAGAGGAGATCTTTGTGGTCATTTTGACACTAAGGCCGTCCATTTTGGTGGCCAACTGAGGAACACCGACGGGGAGAAGGAGAAGCGCGACATGGAGAGAGAGAACAGAGAAGAAAATTTTGACCGGAAATGGAAAGTTTTGACTTTCCATTTCTGGTAACTCTTATTTATTTTCGGGGCTAACCAAAAATGTAAAAAACTTTCAATGACCATAATTTCTTCGTCGTAATTTGGATTTAAACACTTGACATGACTACGAACTCATCTCGATAAATTCTATGACTTTCCCTAAGGTATTTCTCGAAACACTTAATTGATAAAATTCTGATAAAAACAGTCATCGATAATTATCGACGGTAAAAATTAACTACCTTCCTCGATTAACCTTCAATAAATCTTCAAATAAAATTCTCGGGACGGGATGTTACATAAACTTCATCCCCTCATAAAACCAAGATGCAGGAACAAATGCTTCAACATCATCATCAACAATGAACATCATCTTGAATTCCAAGTTGGACTTATATGAATCCTTTTGAACCATAATTTTGGTGACCACATCCAACATTTTCGGACATAGAGAATATGGGAACTTTTTGCAATTATTAGTAGCATTATATAAATGCATAATACTCTGATAAGTGTTTATCTGTTGTCTATTGCATTGCCATTAAATAGCCTCTTGGACAACAGATCATTTCTGTTGTTGTAAGTTGTCTTCCACAACAGACGATTTTAACTGTCTGTTATTTCTACGTTATATGTTGCTTCATCTAGCCTATAATTACTTATATAAACAAGACTGATGTTAGAATGTCATCACTGACGTACATTAACAACAAAAAATATTTAATTTATGTTTGTATTATTTTTTTTTACTACACATACGACTTATATTCTGGTGTCTGAAATTGCATGAAACCATAGCTTTATGATAAATCTGAAGTTTGAAGCCATATCTATTTATTATTGTAACAACATATCTTTGGCAGTTGTGTTCTTAGAAAGAAAATAAGACAATTTTCTCTGATATGTTATTTAAATTGCTGTCAACCGTCAAAGTAGTTTTAATATTTTGTTGCCAATTTTGTGTAACACAAATTTTCATCGTCTAAGATTTGACTTATATGACGAAAAACTGAATTCATCGTCTAAGTATAATATCTTAGGCGAAAAAAATGTCGTCTGCGTTTTAGAAGACGCACTTAGATGACGAATATTTTTATAAGTTTGCACTTAGACGACGAATGTCGTCTGAATTCGTCCTATAAGTTTGTACTTAGACGACGAATATTTTTATTTCTTCATCTAAGAACATATACTAAACCTAAACCCTAAGCCTTAAACCCTTTCCCCTAAACCCAAAAACTTTTAGACGACGAAACACATTTTTTGTTGTCTAAATAGTACTTAGACGACGAAATTCAAACACTTTCATCATCTAAGTAGAGTTTCACAATCTGACCACTAAAAGCACGACCTTGTATACCATCTTAAAATGCATATTTTTTTTGTCTAGGGCATAGAGTAAACAATTCTTGGATTGTGAATGTCGACAGTTCAAAAATTGGAATTAAGAAGATTCGTACATCAACGTTCCTGTTTCGTTGAAATTTTGGTTTTATGGTTGACTACACCGATTAAACCCTGAACAAATTTCGTATTTGTTGAAAAATTCGTCAACTTGCATATTATGTTATGATGAATATATCCCACAGTTGTTTTGTCCAAATTCAATTTCGTTAATGTTGATGTGGAGTGAATATAAACACACGAAAACTTAAGTTCTATAACATTAGTAGATATATAACAAGATTTTAGTCTTAAATTAATTTTTCATGTTAATTTTCAATGTATTTCTATTTAATTGATAAATAAAGTTTTTACAAAAAGACAAACACCCATAACTTCAGATCGGGTTTTCGAATTATTTTTTACTATCATTTCCATCTTTTAACTATTTTCTAGCCCTTATAATCATTAAATTCATTCGATCGCAATCTAAACTAATCCAAATTGGGTTGAATTTTTTTCTACAATATTGTATAAATTTAATTGTTACATCTAACAGTTTTGATTTTTCATGATTTTTTAGCAAATACCCAAAATTAATTTTTCAGTTATTTATGAAAAGGCTTTTTAAAAAATTCACTTAGACAACGAAACTATTAGGTTTCGTACATCGCCTAAGTGACATTTTTTAATTTTTTTTATAAATAACTGAAAAATTAGTTTTGGAGAAAATTTAAAACACTTAGATAACGAATCTTACATGTTTCGTCATCTAAGTGATAAAAATTCAGGCTGATTTATTTTTTTGCCAATTTATTTTTCAAAACTTCAAATCACTTAGGCGAGGAAACCATTATGTTTCGTCGTCTAAATCAAAAATTTGGAGGTTTTTGTTTCCCTCCAAAAAGTTTGCCAAAAATTCAAATCATTTAGGCGGCGAAATTATTAGTTTTTGTAGTCTTAGTAAAAAGAATTGCAGTTTTTTTTTAAATTTAAAGCACTTAGACGACAAAACTTAACAGTTTCGTTATTTAAGTCGTTTTAAAACCCTTTAAATGGATCATTTTCTCAACCTCTCACAACTCACTCTTCTCACTCTCTCCCTCTCCCCCTCTCTCAATCAAGCCACCCACCACCACCATACGCAACCACTTCCACCACCACCACATGCCACCACCAATGTCGCCACCACCACACATCAATATAGATTAATTTAGTTTATTCTTGTTAGATTAATTAAATTTAGGTTCATTTTGTTTATTAACTAATTATATTATAAATTTTGTATTTAAATACAAAATGATTTAAATTATTTATTTATTATCAATTTTGCATTACTATTATTAATTAGCATTTAATAAATTTTGCAATATTCAGAATTTTGTTATACAAAAATTTAAAAGAAAAAATCATGAAATGCTAATTATTAATTAATAATTAATTAGCATTTTATGAATTTTTCATTTAATTATTTTTCTTCACAAAATCAATCACTTAAACGACGAAACTACAATTTCGTCGTCTAAGTTGCAACACCTAAACGACGAAATTATAGTATTTTCATAGTCTAAGTGCTTCATTTTTTTTGACAAAATTAAGCATATAGACGACGACGAAACTACTACAATTTCGTCTTCTAAGTGTTGCATCTTAGACAACGAAATTATATTTTCGTCGTCTAAATGTTGTATCTTAGACGACAAATTTTTAGTTTCGTCGTCTAAGTGTTCACTAAGCTGACAAAAAATTTCATCACCTTTGTCAGTAAAATTTCGTCGTCTAAAAACTTAGTCTACGAGAATTGTTTCGTCGTCGAAGATGTCACTTAGGCGACGAATTTTATTTTTTTCATCATCTAAGTGCTTAGACAACGAAACTTGGGCGACGAATGTTTCGTCGCCTAAGTACATAGGCAACGAAAAATGTTATTTAAATGATGAAATTATTTTGTCGTCTAAGTGCGTTTTTTTAGTAGTGAAATAAGGTAACTGGTAAACAATGAATTAGAGAATCTTGACATATATCTCTATATACAGCCATAGACAACTAGGATCTATATTGGTCACATTGCATACTAGATGAAATTGCAAAAAATATGCCCAGTAAATAAGTTAACCATGATAACGATCTAACAACTGATCGGTTCGATCTATGTTCGTAAAGTTTCGGATTATACGTTTCACTTGAGTTTGCATATGGGGTGCTAAAAGTAAAAAAGAGGGCAAAACAGGAATAATGCGTCAAAAATTGATTAATAAGGTGTAAAATGTAAAAACTGAGGTGTGAAACTACATCTTACTAGTTGGGCTGACTATGAAACCAGACTCATGGAAAAAGGAAAATATTAATATGGGTTGCAATAACATATTAAACAACAAACCAAGTCTCATTCCAACTAGAAAATAAGGAACACCGAGTGCATAATTCTTCAACTCAGGAATCCATTAAACAATTAAGAAGTGAAAAGAAATTAAGCACATGAAAGCTCAACAACAAATTTTGGCATCAGTTTCTAAACACTAGCAGGAAGAGGGGGGAAGAGAAGAAGAGGAAATATTTTGTAATGCAAGTCTTACTTTCTTGGCGACATTTTCATAGATGGCCTTGCGAATTTTGAGAAAATGCAAGTAAAATTACATCTACCCCACGATAGCTTAATGGTCTCAGTCTATTATAATCTTCTTGCCCATAATCATTACAAACTACCTTTAGAAACATAGAACACACTTAATCATGAGAGAAAAGAAAAACTCATAGTCAAGAAAGCCACGTATATATAGTCATCAACAACCCACTACCTAGAAATAACAAAGAGCAAAACCAGATTCCATAGTACGAAACCACAGCTGTGGGCTATAAAAAATGAGATATGCCTTTAGTTTCAAATCCTATTCTATAGAACTTTAAAGTCTGTATACATGTCAACATCACAGATCGATCCTACACTTTTACAACAAAGTGTGTCTGATATTGGAAAAGGAGAGCAAGGAACACACAGTAAATCTATCAAATAGCAAGAGTTATTAGAACAAAGCTCGAGCAGAGGAAAAGTCGGGTTCCAGTTGTCGGTGACACGAGTAGGAGCTGAGGGTAACGTGCAGCGGCGATGGAGGTGAGCGGTGACCGCTTGTTGACCGGAGGATCAAGAAGCTGTTCGTGCTCTAGTGGAACCCACGCACGTGGGTGATGCCAGCCCGATTTGATATGTTTTTTACACCTGGTGTGTGTAATACACGTGCCAGTAAATGATAAATAAAAAAAATTACGCATCAATGGGGAGGCGCCACGTGGCGATCCAGATGGAAAAAAATCCATAACGGTTAGATGGTTGTGGACAGTCCAATTCAAATCAAAAAATCTGATCGGATAACTGAGATTCAACTGAAACGGCTACTTCAGAAATTTCTGCCATTTTACAAAATAAACCCTAAAAGATTGCAAAAAAATTCCAAAAATTTCAAAAAAATTACAAATAACACCCTATACTTTTTCTATAAATACTACATCAATTTTATTCACATCTCACACAAATTGTGCACAACAAGTTTATCCTCTTCTTCCTCTTGTCTTTCATCCTCTTCTCATCCCTTTTTATTTTAGTTCCCAAAAAATGTCCAATTGGCTTGATTCCGAAGATTTGCAACTTTGTATTTCTTATTGTCATATTAGCGTTTGCCCTGGCAATGTGCAAAAGTCTGACAAATTGTGGGAAAAAGTCTATGGCAATTATAAGGAAAATTGGGAGATTGCGCATGGTGAATCAAGGCCGGAACATAGGCCCCAAATTGCGGTTTCTTCTCGTTTTACAAAGTTGAAGCCGAGTTTTAGAACATGGGGTGCCGTTCTTTCATATGCACGAAGGAATGCACAATCCAGCTCAAATTTGCAAGATGAGGTAAGTGTTAATAATTTTGTCATAAATTATTTATTACATTTATTTTAATCAATGTTGACATCTCCATTTCCTAGATATTATTTTGACATATAATTTTTTTTCCCTACATAAGAAAAGCTCAATCATGGTATGTGGCACAAAAGAAGAAAGAGTTTACCAAGTTTCAATGTTGGAAAGTGATCAAGAACCATCCAAATTTTTGACCCGTTGAACCTAATATACCATCTCCTTCATATTTCAACTCCACAACTACTCCTCCCTTTACCTCAATGCCTCCTCCCTTCGACGTGGAGGATAATGAAGTCATTGCAACACCACAAAGCAACGAAGAAGAAGTGTACTCTAGTCCGGTTAGATCAATCGGAGTGAATGTGGCCGAGGAAGCTAAAAGAAAGGGGAAAATAGCCATGACATCTTCAAATGAGGTAAGAGAT
This sequence comes from Geum urbanum, assembly GCA_946800695.1. Classification (NCBI taxonomy): domain Eukaryota; kingdom Viridiplantae; phylum Streptophyta; class Magnoliopsida; order Rosales; family Rosaceae; genus Geum; species Geum urbanum. The sequence goes on along the minus strand of OX327003.1, from coordinate 18,365,896 downwards.
GAGGTTTTGAAAACTATGATGGAAAATCAAAGAATGCATCTCGCCGGGCAAAAGGAGAGTGATGCCACCGAGGTAGCTTTATACCAAAAACAACTCGCCCTTAAAGAGAAGAATTACAAATTGAGGGCTAAAATGGAGGATTCAATAATTATAACAATGGATACGGATGCTATGACCTCAAAATCGAAGAGGTATTTTTCGAAGAAAAAAGAGAATATCCTTAAGAAAATGGAGGAAGAGGAAGGAGATGGTAGCGATGAAGCATTTTCAAATTGTTATTGCCCACTATTTCAATAGTTTGATATTTGTTTGCCATTACGAAATTATGTACTTTAAATTTTCAATAATTTTAGGCTTTGATTGAAATTATGTACTTTAAATTTTCAAGTAATAAAAATACACTTTTTTTATTCCATCAAAACTCACGCACATTACAATAAAACATAATGACTTAAAATCAAATGCACATCACTCAAACAACCAAAAAGAAAAATAAATAAAGCAAACATGTTGCAAACTAGGTTAATTAAAATTACACACACACATCATTTAAAGTCGTTCGCCGGTCTCTAGATATCAGTTATGCTTAACTAAGTCCTTCTGCAACTCTCCATGGATGTACGCAGATTGGAGATCTACAACACGGTCGGCAAATCGTTGTTCATTTTGTCCATCTCTTCGAACAGGCTCAAAAGGAATGCAATTACCTTGTTCATCCACTGGTCCATCATAAACTGTGAAAGCAGTTGATGGGTTCTGTAGATCTTCTTCTTCCAACTCCTCGAACTCCTCCTCCACAAATTCTTCTTCGACAATCATGTTATGCATTATAATGCAAGCCAACATGATGCTCTTCAATGTCGATTGGTGATGACACCTAGCTGCATGCCAAATAATTCCCCAACGAGATTGCAAAATCCCAAAGCACCTCTCTACATCTTTGCGGTATGCCACTTGTTTCTTGGCAAACAGTTTCTATTGTAGCTCATGGGGATTGGAGATTGTTTTCGCAAATGAGGAGTACATAGGATATATACCGTCAGCTAGATAGTAAGTATTATGGTAAGTCATACCGTTGACTTTATAAGTTGCACTCGGACTGTTTCCGGCAAGGAGCGAATCGAATATGTCTGATTGGTGGAGCACGTTGATATTATTTTGTGATTTGGGTACCCCATAGAAATTATGTCATATCCACGTGTCATATGAGGCTACCGCCTCTAAAATAATAGTTGGACGCTTCTTCCGCCTCGAGAATGCTCCTTGCCAAGCTATGGGGCAATTCTTCCATTCCCAGTGCATGCAGTCAATGCTTCCAATCATACCAGAAAATCCGCGATGCCTTACTCTCTTTAGAAGTCGGGTTATGTCTGTAGCATTTGGAGAGAGGAGATAGAGGTCACTGTAAAGTTCGTATATATGCATACACCACTTCTTCATGCCTTGTAGTGTTGTGGATTCACCCATCCTTGTTACTTCAGCACACTGATTTGTGGTTGCGCCGTACGCCAACATACGAAGAGCACCAGTCATCTTTTGTTATGGAAGAAGTCTAACAAATCCGGTGGCATCAGCTCTTTGATGCCAAAATTAGTCATGGTTGCAGAGATCCGTCATTATATGGTTGAATAAATTCGTACTCATTCGGTACCTTCAATGAAAGGCTTGTTCGTTGAAGACGAGACATTCGATGAAGTAATCCTCCATCAGATTATGTCCCCTTGACTCCCTCTTTCTTTCTTCATTTGGTCGGGGATGAGGTGGTTCATCATCGAACATTGTATCGACCGTGACCGCTTCAGTGATGAAAGCATTAGCAATTTCGACATTTCACCGACGTTGTTGTCGCCTCTTCCGCAAAAAAAATTCAAAACTGAAAGGATTCATTTTATCGGAATCTAGAATATATGGTTGAAAATGGTATGAGTGAACGATGAGCACCGATCTATGAATTTATAGCCAAGTCTAGATATTCTGATTAGATAAGATGATGACATGTGTAAGCTTTTAATTGGTCGGAAATCTCTCTGGGAATCTACACCAATTATTAGGATGATAACGATACATGGACTTGGTTGAAAATCTTATCGGAAATTTTTTACAATTATTTACTCGATAACGTTCTGTCGGTGTGACAAGTGTCAACTCGCCATTCGTTAGAAATCTTATTCAATTATTCATACGACAACGACACGTGTCGTTTATGGATTGGTTGAAAATGAAAAAAAAAATTACATAAAAAATTAATTTATGAACAGTAATATGAGGTGCTATTTTTTGGCACCGCTGAGCGAAAAACAGGAACTGCACCTCCTATTTGATGAATAGTAATTATTCCACCTCAAACAATGTTTGCTCCTCCTCAAATAATACAGAAAATCGCAAAACACTAATGCAGGTGCTCTTAACAGCACGTCCCAGGCTAATCTATCAAATAATTTTTAATACTTGACAACAAATCCAAAGAAAATACGGGGATTCATACATGCATTGTGTGCATCTTTCCACGTATTACTCGTCACAGCATAAGCGGAAACAATGCCTGCACAGTTAAAAGCCAAGCTATAAGAATAAAATGTTAACAAAAAGAACTAAATTCAGGTTATTACCAAGTATATTCAGCATTATCCAATACAACTTATATAGATAGCTTAAAAACTATATTAAACAAGAAATTGAACAATGCTCCAATAACAAAAGGACCAAGCCCGAAGAAATATAGAAAAATTGAGAGATTTGCAAACACATACGCATGTATGTAAGAAGTTGTTATATATAAAGCATATATCTTTGTATATTGGGCAGATTCATTCGACTAAATTTGGAAGTTATAACCACATCAATTAACTACTTCAAATGATATTAAGTTCTATATCACTCATATAATAGATGGCTAAGTTCATATCAATACATCCATAACCTTTCGAGTCTTGCTCAAACCTTATAATTATCTTCTTGCAAAGTAAAATAAAGCCTCTTGAAATTTCACAAACCTTTAATAAACAACAATACCAAGGTATCAATATAAGCAAAATCACATTGATTTAGTAATAGAGAACTATCACAACAAACCCAGTAATAGGGAACCATAGCAAAACACCCAATATTTTTCTCACCCAGTTCGTTGAGATTTAAAAATTGATCAGATTTATACAATAGAGAACTTCGTCGGGCTCCGACCTGAACTCTCGATCAAAATGCAACGGCAACGCCTTTTCCCCGTCGCCGAATAAGTCACTGACAACGTGGTCGGGACTCCAGAGCAGAGGCTCAGAGGAGCATCGCTTTGAAATCTTATGGGGGTGTATTCAATCACGGATTATGTAGGATTGTTTTATATTTTAAAAATTCTTTAAAATCTTTATGTATTCCATCTGGATTTTAAACAATCCTTAAAATTTTTGATGTATTCATCTTGGATTTTAAATAATCCATAAAAATCCTGCAGTATTCAACAATCTATGGATTTTTAAATATTTCATTAAATAACCGATTTTGAAGGATTTTGAAGGATTGTTTACACACAAAATGACATTTTGAAATCAAGTCTCCCATCCAAGAGATCTCCATAGATTTTGATAGATTTCAAAATAGAACATCTCTCTCTCTCTCTCTCAATTTTTTTTTTACATACGTCTAGCGTCCACTCTCTCTCAATTTTTTTTTCTACATACGTCTTTTAAACGTTTACCTTGGTGTCACAACAAAGATAATATCCTTAACCTTTGCTTTCATTACCATTTCCTCATGGTTTGATTTCATTAATGACTTAATCTACTATACTTTCAATAAGTAACTTCTATAAGGTATAAACTTTGGTCTAATTACTACGACTTTATAAATATTATTAAAATCGTTCTGAAAATCTTATTTTATAGCAACGAGATGCCTTCGTCATTTATCGGTCTCTTCTAATTTAAAATATTGAGTGATCCATTATAGTACATGCACATTTTCTCATTTAGAAGTGTTTATAATTTTTTTTTCAAACAATAAAAAATTTCATTTTCTACGGAAATGAAAATATTACTTAATAATGGAACAATGAATGTTAAAGAGAATCAAGATAATGAGAACGTGAATTAGAAATACGATGACGGTGCCAATTCAAGACTCAAGAGTGTGATCATAATGTTGGAAAGATCAAGAATAGTGCATTTCATTTTTGAATATGTGATAGTGTATTTTGACATTTGAGTTTTTTATTACACTTTAATTATTTGAACAATCCTTAGAAATCCAACTAAATCCTTAAAAAACAATACAAAAGAATCATTTCAAATTCATGTGAAATTAAAACAATCCGTGGATTTTAAACAGTTTACAACAATTTACGGATTATAAAGAATTCTTAAAAATTCAGATTGAATACACCCTCATTAATAGGCTTGGAGCGGCTTTGGCTACCGACGAGATACAGAGGGTGGGTCTTCAAGTGCGGCAATGGTGACACATTCAAGAGCTGGGAGCGACAACTCGCGCGCGTGCGCACGAGAGAGAGAGAGAGAGAGAGAGAGAGAGAGAGAGAGAGAGAGAGAGAGATATGAGGTTTTAGCCGATTTGGTAGAGCAGTGATCGGAGCTCAAGCCTTAAGGGCAAGAGAGGAGAGACCAAGGGGGAGGAGTGCCACTTAATTGCACGACCTCTCTTTACATGCTCAATTTTTTTTTAAATCTCAGCCATTGATCTTAAAAGTAAAACTGAGCTTACCATAAGCACATGGCACCTGCCGATTTGGTGGAGCAGTGATCGGAGCTCAAGCCTTAAGGGCAAGAGATGAGAGACCAAGGGGGAGGAGTGCCACTTAATTGCACGACCTCTCTTCACGTGCTCAATTTTTTTTAAATCTCAGCCATTGATCTTAAAAGTAAAACTGAGCTTACCATAAGCACATGGCACCTAATAGCTACCTTGCCCCGATCCCGCCGCCCTCTCTCTCATCCATGCTCTGCCGAACTCTCTCTCTTTCCGTTGCACCCTCCATACTTTAGCAATTAGATTAACTGATTAAGGAAGAAGACTTGGATTGAGGAATGAGGATTTGAGAATGATCTATTGGGATTGATGGGTTCTGGATCAAAGGTGGTCAGATGGATTCGAAAGGAATTAAGATCTAATCATCTAATTAATTGGGATTGATGAGTTCGGCTTTAAAGTTGTGTTCGCAGTTCTCTTCAACCTTGTCATGGATCGAAAAAATACAAATCCAACCTGCCAACATCTGTTTCCCTTGCCAAATCCTCCTAAAAACCCAAAATCTCTATGAGATGATTTCTTGCTGGGTTCTTAACAGGAGTAGAATATAAAGGATTGGGTGGATTCGTGATTGAACCTCGAAAGAAGTATATATAAGTGATTTAATCTGAAATTTAGAATCTTAGAGCAACTCCAGCAGATTCCCTATAAATCATTTTTAGCTAAAATATAAAGATTTTCTCTTAAAATTCACTCCAGCAGCTCCCCTATCTTATTAGTCAATTTAGGATTCCCTATATTTCATGTTTTCATCCCCTATTCTTATACCGAAAACATAAATTATAGGTAACGAAACATTCAATATTGTAATTAATACTTTCCTTCTAGATTGTAAATGTAATTAATAATTATATTAATAAATAAATATTTTATTATCAACCAATCAAAACTAAGCATGTGTTTAAATCTAACTACATTTTAAGTGATATTGTTGGAGTAAATTTATACAAGTGATTAGCTAAAATAAGTTTCGGCTTCATTTTTGAACAAAATAAGCAAACTTTCCGTGATATTGTTGGAGTTGCTCTTATTTAACCCAATTTAAAATAGAACACTTGTAGTCCTCGATGATGAGCTAAACAAGTGCATCATGACCGATCTGCTTTATTGTTTCGAAGAAAAATTATTGGAGGAACTATCTAGCTGTTGAACTTTGTTCTTCAATTCCCAGATGATTATATATTCTGAATCACCTTCAAACCCAGAACATCCATTTTTTTCCCTCTTTGTTTTTGATTCAAGAACTCAATCTAGGACAAAAGGGAAAATACCCAGATGACAGATAAAATCACAGAGAAAGAAAATACCTTTAAATCTGAATTGAGCATCAAACCTTTGCTATTTCGAATTGAAGTCTTCTTTTACTTTTGTTTCGATATTTCCTCTACCCCATCAAGAATGAATTCATTTTCCATGACAGGCAATTTTCAATCAACAATAGTGAAGATAGAGTTCCACAATTGGGGGCTACCAATTGTGTTTTTGTTAAGAAAGATGCCTAATTGCTCACATCTTTGAGCTGGCTGGTGTATGTTGTTGTTAATGAGTGGCGAGTCGGTCGGCGAAAGGAGAGAGATGGAGGAGAGAGAAGGTGTGGCAGTCGGAGGGAGAGAGAGGAGGAGGAGGATGTCATGAGAGAGAGAGAGAGAGATCGAGTAGCCCGAGCTTATTGTAAGCTCATTAACTTCTGATTTTTTTATCGAATGTAAGAGTGACACGTGTAAAAATTTACAAAAGTTGTGCCGTGTAAGAGAGATCATGCAATTAAATGGCATTCAAGAGAGATAAAGATTTTGGTAGTTTGAGACGAGTGCGACAAAAAAAATAGAAATAGCCGCGTGTATTTTAGGTTGTCACACTTAGGGATTTCAACTTTGTATTTTTTTTTCATGAATGCTAAAATATTTGAACTCAATACATATATAGACAACAGATCAATCTCAATATGTTGTTTCAATGAAAGTCACAAATTTGTACACTATTCATCAAATAACATAACATACCAATAAGGTGTCTACGTATTGTTTGATCCAAATCATACCATTTCATCACACAACACAACAAAATATAACTCATTTTCTGTTGTGCGAGTCGTTGATATCAAAACTCAGACAACAGAAGGAAATAAGTTATGTTGTCTAAACGTGTCTCCAATTAGAGTCGGTCTCGAAAAAAATTGTAGCACAAATGGTAGTCTTACTATAGCGGCCAGACACATATGTTGTCTCTACTGAATTTTTTTTCATTTTCAAGTTCATACAACAGAAAACATCTCATCTGTTGTATGAAAATTGTTGTTTATCGACGTTTTTGTGCAAAAGTAAGAGGTTGTACTTGAGTGACTAACTATTTTGTAAGTACAATATATTCAGAGGGTTTGTAACAAAAAGTTATTTTACTCGGTTCTCTTTTTTTGTCAGTACAAAATATCCCCCCACAGCATGGCGCATACAAAATTCTTTTGTTTCTTTTGTCACATACTAGTTTCAGCATAAAAGTAAAAAGTGGGACCACACTGTTAAGCAGCAGCACTTCTCCTATTGATACTAGGAAAACGTTCATTCTAATTAAGTTCATCAGCAGTGGTAATCAAACTCTGAGACAGTAATTTAACGATGTGTATAGAATATTCATGAGAACTGAATGAGCCATACAAATCTGGTTAAAATTTTATTTGAGTTTTGTTAATTGCTTGCGTCGCTATATCATATTAATGTCTTGAACTCTTGATTATCTTCCACCTTAGTTTTGTACGGTATCCTCAAAACTTTCTGTTATGCACTAATTAAGTAACCTCAATTGTATGAACGTTATCGTTATGATGCATCAACTGTACTAATTGTGTTGTGCACTCTATCAGACGCTTTTTTCACCTATAGAAACCCATCAAATGGATCGAGAGTGAGAAAACACCAACAATAAAACATGATAACAGATTTCTGGTTCATTAAAAGTAATCAGTATTCTAAAAGTCGTTAATCGGAGACTCACCTTGCAGCTCCACTGAATGCAAGGGAAATCATGTATATGTCATTGAACATGTGTTAAGGCTGGAGTATCTAACATTGGTTAATATCTGATTTTTTGTATAGCTATAAATATGAAATTCAGAACTCAATAGGAAGCATCAAACCCACACCTGATTGACAAAACTGAGGTTTCAAGTTTTGGATTAGGAAGAAAACCGGATACGAGAACCAGCATTTCGAAGGGATAAGCAGTTAAAACTCCCTCCCACATTTATTTTACCAGTTTTAGTCCATTAACATTTTGCTTACCAGATTTAGTCCAATAATAATCACTTATGCCTCATTAGATACCTTTCGAACAATTTCTTTCCAACTATTAACACAAATGTCATTATCCCGTGTAACATTTTATACAAAATTTGCATTTAAATAAATTTCATACAATTAAGACAACAATAAATTTGTTGTAAATGCTAATACATAATTAACTAGAATATATTATGATAAACAAATACTGAACCTATAGCACTACCAGAAAAGCTCATTTAGCCGACACACAAATACCGTTGGCTAGGAAGGCTTTTGTGTCGGCTAAGTACTTCCTCGACAATAATGGTGTCGGCTTAGATCCGTCGAGGTACTACCGTCGGGGAAGTACTTAACTGACACAAACATAACATGTTGTCGCTATAGTTCACACTACGAAGACACAATATATTAGCATCGTCTAACTACTTTGATGATGTAAATAATGAGGCTGACCGACATAAAAAAAGTGTCGCTGCAGCACTATACCCCGACACAAATGTTGTGTCGTTTAAGAATAATCTTCATCGACGCAAGTATTGTGTCGTTTAACACTTTCTACAACGACACATAGGCATTTTTTGCGTTGTTGTAGTCATTTTCATCGACGCAAATATTGTGTCGTTTAACACTTACTACAATGACACATAGGCTTTTTTTACGTCGTTGTAGTCATTTTATCTTCTTCTTTTTTAGTTTAATAAAATAAATAGTATATAGTTATAAATTACTAAACAGATTTAAAAATAATATATTTATATATTGAATTGATCGATGGATCGATCCGATCGAAAATGTACACAAAAGTTTGATTGAAAATGTACACAAAATTTCAATCGAAATGTACACAAAAAACCAACCGAAAGTACTAAACTATATATACACAACCCTAATCCGAGCTAAACTTAAAAAAAATGTACACAAAAACTGATTGAAATGTTCTAAACTAAATATGTACACAATCCGAGCTAAACGCCAAAAATAGGAGGAGTTGGAACCCCGTTGATTCCCGGCCCCGAACCCAAACCGGCATCATCATCTTCTTGAGTATGAGGACGGGAGCCAGTTGCAAACTGTTGTTGGTCCAACAGCTTCTCGGACATCACCTCCAATAGTCAGGCTAACTCCTCAACCCGAGATGTCCAGGATGCTGCCTACTCCTTAGCCGATTCACACTCTTCTCGGGCCACTGCTCCGTCATCCAGTGCCGATTGAAAGGTTGCCAAATTTGTCGAACATCGGGACGTCTTACCCAAATCTGGGTGGACGCTTCGACCAAGCCCGTGTGTTTCCTTCCCAGGTCGAAGGCCTAAGTGCGCAGCTACACATTTTATGCTCTCATCCTTCAACAGAAATGAAATATCAGCAATCGGGACATCTGGGGTCTGCGATCAGATCTCAGTAAATTGGTTCCGGGCTGTCTGTATAACCCCCTCCTGAAAACTAACATGACTATAATATAAATTTCCAAAATTTTTTTTTTGCATAGTATCTCCGAAAAATAGAGGAAACCAATAACTTGCACAAACACCACATACACCAAAAATACAATTTCCAATTCGCATTTACATAGTCAATAACATCCTCGTGCAATACTTGTTTCACATTACAAATCAATCTAAATATATAGTCAAGTCTAAAAATTAACTTCAACACATGTTTTTATTTAGCTAACTAAACCAAAATTGATGTCCTAATTAATCATGATCCAAATTCTTTAAATTCACTTAATTTAGGAAAAATAGTTACTTACAGCGTACTGAGTCCCAGGATGTTCGGGTTGTCCAGCCCTCCTGTAAGAAGCCACCCATGCCTCCACCCAGGGCCATTTTGAACCCTGGTCATTGCACTCGTCCGCGAGCACGACTGCCGGGATACACCCATTGGTGTGGTGGAAGGTCTTCTTAGAACGACTCCTCGCATTCCTCTCCGATTCGTCCTCCTTCAAAACAATGTAAAATATTTGTACAGTTATTCAAAATGATATTTTTAATCATTATTTAAAGGTCTATTAATTAGGTAAAAAATATCGATATAGACTAGAAATTAACATGAACTACAACCTAGAACGCAGGAGTCTCAAAGTGCGATAAGGCCCAGTCTCACTCGTCCTTCCTATATTTTAAGTCCTTAAGTGCCTTGTTGGGATTTTTTTTGTAAGCCTTATGTAGTTGCCACTTCCAGTCCTTGTAAATTTTGTGGGCGGTATCATTGATGTAGATAATCGTCGCCTCACTACGTTGGATGTTGATGTGCAACTAACAAAAAAAAATGTTACTGATGTTAGAACAGTCTATAATTTGTAATCAGATACGAATTGAAACTCAATAAAATTAAAAACTCTATCCAAGTGCAAATAAAAAAAATACCCCAAGGACTTGTAACAGGCTCACCAACGCCGTCGGCTGTTCAAGGGCATCCCATCTCGGGGCCGACATCTTTACACATCCCCCCCCCCCCCCCCCGGTAAGTGAGCTCCGATCATATACGATGTCAAACTCACCTCACATCTTCCTTTAGGAAGTCCATTAAACTCATTGATAACAAGAGGAATCGGTTGCCCCATTGCCTTCAAATTTTGCTCGAGGATTCTTCCATTGCAGGTTCCTCGAGTGCATTTTGGGGGTGGAAGTGAAGGGTCCTTAACATACATTCGTCGAGCAGATAAATGGGGCACCCCATTATCAGACTCATCACGCTCTGTCTCGGGTCCGCCATTGCGTCGTTAACGGGAGCATCCGGAATCATTCCAGACAGGAGGTCACCCGACGGTTGGGAACCATCCTCCTTATCCCAACCTAGTAGTCGGGATATCGATGACATATCGATATTTCTCTTGAGCCTTGGTGGCATCTTGTACCTATAATTAGCAGCATTATACATTATACACATTATACATCATCAAGAAATTCACAGTATTTTCATTCACATCATCAAGACATTCACATCATCACACATTATAACCATCCCAATTAAATAGTAGCTTCAACAATATAGTAGCATCATCTATTAACATCAAATTGGACAGCAAAATGTCTACAGTAGCAAATTTCTTAACATCAACAGTAGCAATCATCTTAACATCACTAACCATCAACAGTCGTACTTAACCATGCAGAAGCCATCAACATAACCAGTTAACATCACTAACCAACAACTTAACATGCTAGCCTTAATTTAACAGTAAGCAAGCATTATGAACATTTAACATGTACAACATCAAATCTAAAACTGGCTCTTCATCATCAAAACATATTCAAAACTAGCATCCTAAATAGAAACAAAAACTAGCATCATAAACATTAACTAACATCTATTAACATCAACATACATCTAGAGAGAGAAACAGAGACCTCAACGATGTTTCTCGGTAGAGGCAGAGGCGATTTAGGCTTGGCTGAAGGTGGAGGGTGCTAGGCAGCGACAGAGGGTGTTAGGCGGAGGCAGATGAGGGCTAGGCAATTTAGGCTAGGAGGAGGGGCTAGGCGGAGGTCGTCTTTATGTGGCGTCGGAGGCGGAGAGAAACCAATATCAGGGAGAGAGAGATTAAGGATTAAGGATCGAGTACCAAATGAATTTGGGATCAATTTTTGCCCCAGATTATTAGAACGAGTTACTCGAAGCAAAAGGCTTCAAGCATCGACTAACTAATTAAAAACCAGTACACCGATGGAAACGGAATAAACGCGTCGGCTAACAATGATTCAAATTGGGCCAAAAAATTTGGCGGGTGCACTTGACCCACCAAATTTTTATTCTTCAACGACGCAATCACTTTTTTGTGTCGTGTAACAAGTTTTAAATGTGCCAAAAAATTTGGCGGGTGGATTTGACCTGCCAAAAATTGGGATTAAATCGATGGACAAATATGTTTTCGTCGATTAACAAAGAGATGGTTTAGGGGAAAGGGTTTGGGGTTTAGGGTATTCACTACTTTAACGATGCATAATTTCTTTGTGTCATTTAAGAACTTAGTACAGCAACAGATGTTGCATATACCGTCGATGAACTAAAATACAGGGTTTAGAGTAAAGGGTTTAGGGTAAAGTGTTTGGGTAAAGGGTTTGGGGTTTAGAGGTCTTAGGGTTTAGGGTTTGTGTTTCTTACTCGAAGCTGTACATTATTGTTAGTACCGCTAGGGCTAATCCTCTAATTATGCCACACTCAGTGCCTTAATAGCTAAATAAAAGGGAATTAAAGAGGAAATAAGAAGAAAAACATTAGAAAGCATCTACAAATGAATATTCTCAAGCCACTTGCCTTTAGTGACTCACCACTATAGGTAAATGATCAATCTGCCCTCAATAATTTTGGGAGTACATCCATTCCCACATTGCTAAATAAGAGAAGATGACTCCCACACTTGCCTATATAAAGAAGTCTCACACCTCATATAAGGTAACTTTTTCCTAGTGTAATAATTATTACTTATTACTCCATGCTTCTAACTTAGGCATCGGAGGGTCGAAGGTGGGCCAATTCCGTCTTCACCTCTAACGCCTTATTGCATGTTGTAGAAACAGGGTTCGATGTCTTAATTGAAGGCTTCAACGGAATTCGATCAAAATATTTGGCGTCATCTATGGGTTTCATACATCCCAAACCATGTACAAACACCAAAAGGAAAACACGTTGCTTCACCAAAATTAATTTTTTATTTAATGGACGCCCTCCCTTGGATGCTCCTTTGGCAAACGCCCCAACATTCCAACGACCACCTCAAAATTCCGGCAAATTCCCTCCGGCAAATGTCCCTCTCCGGTGAATGCCGAATGCCACATCTCAAAGATTAGTTTTTTTGTTCCTCTTCCGTTCCGATCAATTTTTTTTATGACCATTTTAGTCGAGCAAGTTGGCACTACACCATTGGCCACTAAAAATTGTGATAATCTACTGCATGTTTCTATCTATCTATCTATATATATATATATATGCGCACATAGCTAGCCGTGTAGCTCCGAACGTTGTGCCTGTACTAATCTCTAACATGTAATGAACTTCTACTTGCTTGCGTCCCATGCATACAGGTGATAGAGTTGTTTCTGTTTTAATTACTCAATTCAACATGCCGTGATTAATATATGGACAGCTATATGTCCTCCACTTTCAAAGCCCACCAACAATGGGCCCATCAGCAAGGAGGGGGACCAACAGTACGGATTAGACAACTTGGGCTACAACATAATTATAGAGCAACCTGGGCCTCAGCTTACACAAAGCAACAAACGAGCCAACAATCAACAATTATGGTTTCACTCGCAGGCATGGGCCTCAAAAACCACTTGGGGCCAAAATTCGATATCAACATAGGAGCTTCATCAATAAGACTTCACCACTTCACACTATACAATTAAATTTGTATTCCGAAGAAATCCGCCAAGCGATAAGTTTTTTACTGTATCATCTTCGCTATTATCTCTCGACCATGCTTATTATTTCATACAAGCCTTACATGCCTATACAATTTGCATATATAGTTTACATGAATTAATTTCATTAATCAAGCATGTTCATAATAGCTCTAAAAAATGTATGTGCTATATGGAAATTATTTCTAGCTTAAACGATCAATTGGTTCATAGCAAATTGGGTTATATTAAGTTGACACAAGTTATGTAACATCCCCCGGGATATACTTTATGCCAAAGGTTCCGTCGTCTCTGACAACCTCTTGATATTTGCTCACCGACTCACATACTTGACTCAATTACAAATGACTCAATTTCGATCACAAGCAACAATTTTTCATTTACGCTATAACTTATATTCTCTAAATACTTACCAAACGCTAAAAATTTAAGCATGTGTCAATGTGATTTAATTAGCTCATTACTACAATTATTCACCCGTTACATGCCTCACAAATACGTGCTTCAAACGCGTTTCAAGTATGCCATGCTATATTCTAAAATCACATAATATTCAAGATATATATGTTTCACTACTATATATGCTTCACTAACGTGACAGGGGGCTCCATCTTATAAAATTACCTACATGTTCGCCTGCAAATAGGCAACGTTAGTGTTCGAATGCTTCACATACGCTCACCCATAATCGGCAGCACAATGGTTTGCCAAACCCACTCACCCTTGATGGGTGACGTATGGCACGCGAAGTTTCAAAATTCAAAATGTAACGACCCGAACTGGAAATGATATGTTAATTAGCTTGATTTGTATATTTCATGATTAGTCGCAGTTAATTGTAATTGATTGATATGGCGGGTTTGTTTACGACTAAATTATCGGGTAAAAAATTAGTTTGGGTTTCTTTGAGGAAATTGTAGAGGATTTGGTTTCGAGTTTGTGGGAAGTTTCAGAGGATTTTTTGGATAATCAGGGAATATAAAATAAATATTTGAAATTTTCGTCGAGTGAGTCGTACTTATCCGTTTGAGTTTGAGTTCTCCTAATCGTGAATTTGGTCAATTCGCGACATATAAATAGCTGAATAGTTGTAAAAGTTGTCGAAAAGTTACATTTGGGCTGTTGACCAACGTTGACCGAGCCAGAACCGAGTTGACCTGTCGAGTTCACCGAGTCGCCGTCGAGTTGTTGCCTCAAATTCAGGTAGGGATTTGAAGCTCTCCTCTCGGGCTATTGATTGATGTATGTATTGTGTTGTTTTGTGTGGATTTTGTTGGAGAAATGTAGAGGTGAAGTGGACGAAATCGGTGGGTTTTGGGGAGAGGTTTTCCGGCGAGTTTCTGGTTGAGTTTTCGGGTGGAAAAGGTTGGGTTCATGCTAGGGGTGGAAATCCCTATAGTTTGGAGAGCCGAGATGGAGCAACGGCGCCGGAATTGGCCGGAGAAGTTTTCTGGCGATTTTGGACCGGAGACTTTCGGGGGGGGGGGGGGGGGTGTGTTTTTAGGTGGTTGCCGACCGAATTGGGTGATGGTGTAGTTGAACTTTGGACTGGGCTTGGGAAGAGGAAGGTTTTGAGGTATTGGTCATTGGAAAATGTCACCGTTGACGCTGCGCCGCCATCGCCGGCGGAGCTCCGGCGAGGGTTGACTTTTTGGGATTTTTATACCGTTTTGCTCGTAATCGCGTCCCGATTGTAGTCGTGAGGTTTTTGAGTTGATTTGAGTATTCTATTTTGGGACGAGGTTTTATTGGATATATTTTGGGAATTTTGTTATCCTCGTCGATATTTCGAGCGATTCGTCTTTCGAGAATGCGAGGTTCTAGACGTATTAGCTCCGTATGATGTGTTTCAATATGTATTGATCGTATCCCTATTATTCAGGTGATCGGGATCGAGTTTTTAGAGAGGGATCTTCCGTCGGACCTCAGAGTTAGCTCCGCACAGTGAGTGGACATTTTATTTTTACGGTTGAATTGCGAGTCTTGATTTATGCATTTATGGATATATATTTCTGATTATGCATTTATGTATGCAGTTACAATTATATACACATAAGTATACATTTTATAATTATGCATTTTACGATTATGCATGTGCATGGAAATGATTTATGATTTGGTTTATACAGAGTACAATCTCGGATATTGAGGTATGCATCGATGCTTTGGCTTCTCGGCTGATCCCCGAGATGCTCCGGGAATGACTGATATCCTGACCCGAGGTCTTTCAGGCTTATTAATCACGAGGGGGTCTATAATCCCGGGATTAGACTGTACTATGCGGAGGAGTCCATGAGTGACCCCGCAGGATTTTACGTGCATATTTGTTGATCAGGGAAAATGTACCTGGTCCGGATTTTCATATGCATTGACTCGCTTTATGCTTTTATGAGTATATATTTGGGAAAGACATATTATTATTTTTGTCCACTCACTCTAACAATTTTATTTTTCATCCCCTGAGATTTTTGGTTTCCTTTGCCCAGTTTGCAGTTTGGGTTCTAGTGTTGTGCAACGACTATGGAGGCATAGAGTTCGGATCACACTTCAGTTTTTGTAGTTTTCTCGTTCTACCTACTTAATTTAAATGATGTATATAGGCGTCGCTCTGAATACTTATATTTGTTTTTGGTTGAGTTTACTCCTGAATGTTTTTGGATTTCTTGTAAACCTTTGGTTTCTTATATATATGTTGTTGAGAAATCCGGATGGGGAACGGAGCCCCACAGTTTGGCTTTTGTGGAATATTCGAAGTGTGTTTCTTTGCAGGTTCTAATACTGGTTCACGTACTTCAAAGCAAACTTTGGCAAAAAAAGGTCATGTTTTCGAAGGGGTTTGATTTCGGTTTAGACAACTAAATTGGAGTTGGGTCCATTCACGAAACCCAAACATCTCGTCTTAACTGTCACACCATTATGACAGTCAGTGCACGTGCTCTAGACCAAGTAACTACCCTTGAGCCCCGCGCTCGACAACACGTGTCAGGCATACATCGACAACCACAACGATAACACACCACGAAAAGGAACGCTTCGCACCACCGCAGTTGAACGATCCAATTTTATAACCTTATATATCAAGTTGCAAAAAGACAGAAAAGTACCCGTCCAGGAAAACTTCTCAAAACGCGGTAAATAGTAGGTCCCAAACAAATCACGACGGGCGCCGTCAGTGGCTGATAACCCTGAACGCGACGCTTTCCGATCGCACACACCGTTAGAGGTATTGGCTACCAGGGGACTTAAACTCCTCTCGGCCCCAAAAAAACCCTAACCGTTGCACTTCGGGAGGCCCCCTGCGGCCGAAATACGTGCGGGTCCATTTTACCACGCACGTCGTCCCACCTTATGGACTTCCCAGTGACTGATCCTCCTGGATGTCCCCTAACGCGAACGCTTGAACTAGATTGCATTGGTTACCTGGGGACTCAAAACTCCCTTCAGGCCCGAAAAAGTCTTGGCCCAACACAGTTCCGTTAGGAAGCCTCCAAAAGGCATGAACATTGTTATTCAACAAAAAAACATTCACTACAGCGTTCGGCACAATACCACATCGAACGCTTTAGGAGCTTCCCACATACAACTCCCGATACCCTTATACCCCGTTCATTTCTAAAGCAGGTGATGACCCAGGGGTAGACAATGAACGATGCTCCAGGGCGGGACATTCCTCGAACGCTCGATGTGCCTAAGCACAACGTTTAAGCTCAACGCTCACTACTCCCGCACACAGCGTTCCTCAAAAACTTGTTGTGCCCAAGCACGACATTCAAACTCTATACTCGCTGCTCTCGCACATGAGGTTCCTCGAACGCTCGCTGTACCCAAGCACGACGTTCAGGCTCAACGCTTGCTGCTCGTGCATGACGTCTAAGCTCAACGCTTGCTGCCCAGCGCGAGACGTTCCTTGCTCAACGCTTGCTTCCTGGTGCACAACGTTCCTCGAACGCTCATTGTATCCAAGCAGGACGTTCAAAGGTCAACTCTCGCTGCTCCAGCGCGTGACGTTCCTTGAACGCTCCCTGTGCCTAAGCACGACGTTCAAGCTCAATGCTTGCTGCTCCCGTACACGACACTCCTCGAATGCTCGCTGTTCCCAAACATGAAGTTCAAGCTCAACGCTCGCTGCTTCCGCACACGACGTTCCTCGAACGCTCCCTGTGCCCAAGCATGACATTCTAGCTCAACGCTCGTTGCTCCCGCACGCGATATTCCTTGAACGCTCGTTGTGCCCAAGCACGATGTTCAAGCTCAACGCTCGTTGCTCGCGCATGACGTCCAAGCT
The DNA here is from genome assembly GCA_946800695.1 of Geum urbanum. Classification (NCBI taxonomy): domain Eukaryota; kingdom Viridiplantae; phylum Streptophyta; class Magnoliopsida; order Rosales; family Rosaceae; genus Geum; species Geum urbanum. Next base: position 18,348,212 of record OX327003.1, on the reverse strand, counting down.
TAACGCTCGCTGCCCAGCGCGCGTTGTTCCTCGCTCAACCCTCGCTGCCCAGCGCACGACGTTCCACAAACGCTCGCTGTGCCCAAGAATGATGTTCAAAGCTCAACGCTCGCTGCTCGCGCACGATAATCAAGCTCAACACTCGCTGCTCATGCATGTCGTTCAAGCTCAACGCTCACTGCCCCACGCATGACGTTCAAGCTCAACGCTCGCTACTCCCGCACACGATGTTCCTCGAACGCTTGTTGTGCCCAAGCACAACGTTCTAGCTCAACACTCGCTGCCCAGTGCACGATGTCCAAGCTCAATGCTCGCTGCCTAGGGCACTACGTTCAAGCTCAACGCTTGTTGTCCACGCTCGATGCTCGTTACCCATCGCACGACGTTCAAAGCTCAAAGCTCGCTGCTCGCGCACGACATTCAAGCTCAGCGCTCGCTGCTCGCGCATGATATTCAAGCTTAACGCTCACTGCCCAGTGCATAACATCCAAGCTCAACGCTTGCTGCCCAACGCATGATGTTCCTCGCTCAACGATGGTTGCTCACGCACGACGTTCAAGCTCAACGCTTGTTGTCCAGTGCGCGATGTTCCTGGCTCAAAGCTCGCTACCCAGCGCACGACGTCCAAGATCAACGCTTGCTGCTTATGCATGATGTTCAAGCCCAATGCTCGCTGCCCAGTGCACGACGTCCAAGCTCAACGCTCACTGCCCAGCACACAATGTTCCTCGCTTAAATGCTAACTGCTCTCGCACCCAAAATTTCACGCTTAAAACACTTTGGCAAGCGCTACCTGCAGCTGCCATGTTCACGACTATTCTATCTTGGAGACCAATCTTGGTTGAGAAGTCGAGGGGACTCCAGGGTAAGCTACGCTACACTGGCTTAATGGCACAAAGTGTGGCTACATTAGAGATTTCAGTTTTTCAACTCCCCAATCAAGATTGTTCTCCTTGACTCGGGGACTTGGGGGACTTGTTAGTACCGCTAGGGCTAACCCTCCAATTATGCCACATTTAGTCTTTTAATTAGCTGAATAAAAGGGAATTAAAGAGGAAATAGGGAGAAAAGCATAAGAAAGCATCTACAAAGGAATGTTTCTAAGCCACTTGCCTTTAGTAGCTCACCACTATAGGTAAATGACCAATCTACCATCAACAATGTTGGGAGTGCATCCACTCCCACATTGCCAAATGAGAGAAGATGACTCCCACACTTGCCTATATAAAGAGGTCTCACACCTTATATAAAGTAACTCTTTTCTAGTGTAATAATTATTACTTGTTACTCCATGCTTCTAACTTAGGCATCAGAGGGTCGAAGGCGGGCCAATCCCATCTTCACCTCTAACGCCTTGTTGCATGTCGTAGGAACAGGGTCCGATATTTCTATCAAGGCCTCAACGGAATTCAGTCAAAACAACTATAATGCGTTGTATTAGTGACACTTCAACGATGGAAATTGCTTCTTACCGTTGGGCAAGAGTTATTACCAATTCTTTCAATTATTTTTTCCAAAATCGATGATGAGTAAGATATATATATATATAACACATGCAATTACTCTAAATTATTATAAAAATATCAAAAAACTAATAATTAAGTAAACACACGCATGTACGTATGCACGCATGTGCGCTCGATCGGCCTCTCGGCTCATACATCGATATATGATGGGAGACTTCATATATCAATATATGATCTAATTCGTTTTTAGATCCATTCATATTTTACTATGCTAATACAATCTAATATATTAACCTATATATATTATATGTCAATCATTGTAATCATTATATTCTGATTCAACGTCTTCCTCTTTGGCTTGATTACGTGCTTGATCCTCAGAATCATAATCTCTATCATCATCATCGTCATATACGATGAAATCTTCGTCCAGCCGCATTCCCACTATTTTGTGTTGTTCTTTCTTTATCTCAGTGGACAGAATGAAACTTTACACCGTTCACCCAACATCCGGGATAAATATGGTGGCCGACCGGCTTATGGGCCAAATTGTGCTTTTCATATGTCCACCATCCAGAGTCGTCATTATTTTGGTGTAGTCTCACCATGTGCAAAATGCCAAATGATGATATATAAATGTATGCTTATGAAAGGACCCAACTCTGATTTAGTTGCCTAAACCGAAATCAAACCCCTTCGAAAACATGACCTTAAAAAAATATCGCCAGAGTTTACTTTGAAATATGTGAACCAAAATTAGAACTTGGAAAAAGAATCGCACTTCGAATATTCCACAAAAGCCAAACCGTGGGGCTCTGTTCCCCATTCGGATTTCTCAACATCATATATATAATAAACCACAAGGTTTACAAGAAATCCAGAAAACACTCATGAGTAAACTCAACTGAAAACACAACATAAGTATTCAGAGCGACTCCTATGTATATCAAATACAACCAGTAGGTCGAATTAAGAACCTACTTGAACTGAAGTGTGACTGGAACTCTACGCCTCCACCGTCGAAGTGCAACCCCAAAACTCAAACTGCAAACTGGGCAAAGGAGACCGAAAAGCCCAGGGGAAGGCAAATGAAATCGTTAGAGTGAGTGGACGAAAATAATAATATGCATTTCCCAACATATAAGTATATACGCACATAAAATCATAATGCGAGTCAATGCACATGAAAATCCCGACCAGGTACATTTTCCCTAATCCATAAAGATGCACATAAAATCATGCGGGGTCACTCACGGACTCCTCCGCATAGTACAATCTAATCACGGGATCCTAGACCCCCTCGTGATTATAAGTGTGAAAGACCTCGGGTCAGGATATATGTCCTTCCCGGAGAATCTCGGGGATCAGCCGAGAAGCCAAAGCATCGATGCTACCACTATATCTGAGACTGTACTCTGTGTAAACCAAATCATAAATACTTTCCATGCACATGCAAAATAGTAAAATGCATAATCATAAAATGCATACTTGTGTGAGCATAATTATAAATCCATACTAATACAATGCATAATCGTAAATTGTATAATCATAAATGCATAACGTAAATGCATAATCAGGACTCGCAAATCAACTGTGAAAATAATGTGTCCACTCACAGTACGAAGCTAACTGAAAGGACCCAACCCCGATTTAGCTCCCTAAATCGGAATCAAACCCCTTCGAAAACACGAACCAACAAAAACTTTTCGAAATTTGGGCAGAGTTTCGTTACTAGCGTGGAATTACCATTACCTGCACGCGGAAAATACACTTCATCCTATGCCACAAAAAGCAAACCGTGGGCACCAATCCCATCCGGATTTCTCAATATATCAACAGTAAAGTAAATCAGTAAATATATCTATACTTTACTGAAATCCGGTGTAAAATCATATAGCATATACAATAGGACGCTCAGAGCGACTTCTAATACATAATCATATACGCATACCACAGTAGGCAGAACAATAAACCTACTGGATAAAACAAGATTGCTCGAGCACTATGCCTCCGACCATGACGTGCGACTCCAGAGTTCGAACTGCAAACTGGGCACGGAAACTGAAAAGCCCAGGGGAAAGGCAAATAAAAACGATAAACGTTAGAGTGAGTGGACGAAAATAACATATGCCTTTCACCAGTTTATAAACATACTCAATATAAACAGTGCGAGTTCGGAAAACATAACACATATAAATATACAGAGGTTGTCGGGCGACCTCTCAAACCCGACGTCAGGTGAATCACCCATAAAACACATAACAATATCTCCGAAAATAACATATATCTCAACATCGTATAATTAAATACGGAAAAATCAAAAAATCCACGAACTCGCAAATCGACAGTGAAAATATAAAATTGTCCACTCACAGTCTGGCGTAACGCGACACGCGTTAACCCGTGATCCGGCGGAAAGTCCATCACCAAACGAACGATCACGAACCCCTGAATATTCACAAAGTCCAATTCTCACAAACATAATTCGACAATACAAACCAAATCACGAGAAACCACCGTTCTCGGAAACACGTAATTCAAAGTCGACGAATCGTCGAAAATCCATATATAACACCTCAATACCTCACTTTACGTTCGAACGCCCAACTCGAAAAACGAACTTCCCCACTGCCATCGGGACGCGATTTCGAGTCAAATGACATGCAACTTGTCGAAAGTCCAAAAAAAGTCAAACTTTGACCGTTGACCGCCGCCTACGGCGGCGCCATCGCCGACCGGAAAATTTCACGGCGGAGCAACCCTTATTCCACTCAAAATCACCCAATGAGCAACTTTGTCAATTGCAACAAAGGCCAATTCTCACTCTAACCATGTCAATTTCAAGCAAAACCGAATTGGTTCACAAATTTCAATTCCAAAATTCTCCATACACAAGATGAATTAGAACTCCAAACTTACATGGTAGCTTGCTAGTGATGAGAGCTTCAAAGCCCACTCCAAATTGTAGCTCGAATCGGTGTAAAACATGGAACCCAAATTCACAAGTTTTCCCTCCATTTTGGTCGGATTTTTCTTCCATTTCCGGCGAGTCTTGCCGTGAAAGGAGGCCGGAGTCACCCTCAAGGGACCAAGGCGCGTCGAATGGGACCAACCCCGTCCCACGGGGTGGCTGGAATTGATCGCCACCGCGAGCCGCCGTGCATCCCGTCGCCAACTTCTCTCTCCAACGAGTTGACTCGGTCAACTCGGTCAAATCCCAATATGGTAAGTCTTTGACTTGCCCAAATTAGCAGGTTTTTATTTATAGCCTTTCTCAAAATGGAAACTTATAATTATCCTTTTCGACGAACTTCAAACGCGCGTAATTTTCTCGTCGTAATTCTGATTTCGATAATTCTTGCGGCCACGAACTCGACTCGACATGTTCTTCCAATATCACCCGAAGTCAAACACATCAGCCAAACGGATAAAAATTCAACTGTTCCAATCAACATATAATTAAATCAACCAAACAATCAACAAACGGCAAAATTCGCAACTTAAACTCCGTAACTCAAAATCATGCTCCCGAAGTTCCTACGAACTGGAAATTAAATTCTGAACAACTTCCGTGAAGGATCCGGAGCCAAATTCTCGTCCGATAATTTAGTCGCGAACAAACCTGCCATTTAAATCCATTTCCGTCGAAACTTCAAATATTCATAATTAATTCCTTGGTCGTCCAAATAACGATCCGGAACCGCCCACGAACTCCTAATCACACGTACAACGACTCTCAAGAAGAGACCCAGCTCCAATTGTCGGCCAATAATTTAGTCGTTAACAAGTTCGGCGATTCGAATAACTGTCGGACAGTTGCGACTACGCAGTAACTCACGTATATAGCTGATCAAACTGCTGATTCTGGTCCGGGTCGTCACAAATCCACCCCCCTTAGAAAAATTTCGACCTCGAAATTTCTGAGTATGCCGAATGCAAGGTAGGAGCACTGCCACTGCATATTGCTCAACTCTCCAGCGACAATGTCGACTGAACAACTCTGATCACAAACTCCACAATAGGAGATAACTCCGTGCTGAAATCCCTGTACCCTCAAATCACAAATCTGAACTGGCTCCCCACAATCACCAAGTGTTCCTGCATAAGGAACTGATAGGGTACACCACACGTAACACATCTGAAACACAGTTCCGCCAGACGGAACACAACACACACACAAAAGCCAACACTATAGGCGGTGCCGAACCATACGGCATAACACAAACTCCCCTATGGCCACATACAACTCAAAACAACGTGCCAATTCATAACTCAGTTCACACATTAATATAACTCACACACTCATATCAGCATAGCTTAAACATCGAACTCGGGCAATAATCAACCCATTTCCGCTAACCTGACAGTCTGTGGTAACACATTCCACAAAATCAGAATCAAACGTCAACTCAAACTTAAACCAAACTCACTCCAACACTATGGAGTACAACATCGTACCTCAAATCGACATCAGACAACGTCAATTCATTGTGGTCAACAAACTGGTACCACAAGCAACCTCAAACAAGAGAAACTGCTGGTCCCGAATCCTCCAGAACTGCAATACCGAGGTCCACAACATGCCCTCCAAGGTCTGAATAGTACTCAAAGATCGCCCACCAATCCGAGGATAAAAACTGGTACCAAACCGTAATCTGGTCCCCAATGCTCGCTGCAAAGCTCGTCAACACTTTGTTGTAGCTGATTATCTCGATCAGCGAACTGGGACACAGGTACGCTACGTAGATGGACAACCTCCATCAAATACAACCATGACAGCTTGCCACTGAAATCGTCTCCGAAAGTACAAGGAAACGTACTAAATTCATCAAACGGTCCACAAAGGCCTGACAACTGGTATCACAAACCAAAGTGTACAAACACACACAATCACAGCAGCAACCGCCACGTCTAACCGGAAATCTCAAATGGTTGACACATCTCGGCAAGTCTCTGCCTCCTAGCCATCGCCAGTTGACAAATGTGGCATCAGCACACACAGGCTGCTACATTGCTCTTCATGTTGCGTCACTAGTAGTAAACTCGAAGTACCAGACACGTCTCTGTATCACTAGCGCTAAATGCGCGCAAAACCACGAGCCTCAACATCATCATACTCAAACTCAGCTCTCGTAGCCCATAACTCGGTTAACAAGGAAACTTGAGCCACACACACATGGAACACTGAAGCTCCTGGCTCTCGACTGAATGCATCAACAACAACATCCCAGATGGATGGTCAAAGTACAACCACTAACTTTTCCGAACAAACTCAAAGGTACAACCATGGTCATGAGTCGACCCCATCCATCTACACTGCCTCAAGCCCAAATCTGGTCGAAAATGCAAGTGGATGAAACTCAATGGTTGGTGTACATCCTACACTGCACTGCACGCCATAGTAGTAGTATCTCGAACTCTCTGATGCTAACATAAAGACAGCTACACCCAAAACATACACAGAATACGTAGCTACATAAAGTCTCCAATGCCTGAAATCATGAGCCCCCGCTCTGCTACACAACATCAAAACATAACCAAATCTATACCTCGATGCATCACCACAACCCACGAACTCATCGCGATCGTCGGTATGGTCAAAACCGAAGCAACGGTCAACCATCCTTTAGGAGTAAATAACTCTCATCGCGTGCATTGAACCACTCGAACTTGACGCCTTCTTCGTCAATCCGGAAAGTAGAGTGGCAATCCGGGAAAATCCTGTACAAGCCGTCGGTAATAGCCTGCCAACTCAAGAGACCTCTGATCCCTGGTACAATGGTAGGGTAATCCCCAAATCAACACGGCTTCAATCTGGTCAGGATCCACGCCAACTCCCTCGGATAACATCTCATAGCCCAAAATCTTCACGCTAATCTGCCAACACTCACACTGGCTAAACTTACAAACAGCTAATCGTCTCGCGAAGTCCGCAAAACTGCTCGCATTTGCTTCAGGTACTGGTCCACACTCCTGGAGTACATCAGGATGTTGCTGACGTACATGACCGCAACTCATCCAGAAACCGTCTGAACACCTGGTCTATCAAGTTCACACGATCTACGGGGCATTGGTCCACCACATGAAGTGACCAAGAACTCCAGATGCTCGCACCGAGATCCGAAAGCTATTCAAACCACATCTGACTCTTTCAAATCTCAACTGATGGTATCCAGACCCAAAATCAATCTTCAACAAGACTGAAGCTCTCGCAAGCTGATAAACCAATCGTCAATCCGAAGCGGAGGATACTCACACTCCTCTGAAGCAATTCGAGCTTCCGGTAGTCAATGCACCACCTCGTCAAATCATCTAACATTCGTGTAAACAATGCAAGAGCACACTACGCAGATACGCGGGGTCGCATGAATTCTCCTGAAACCTCCTCCAGCAAGTCCTGGAGTCGAAACTGTAATTCCATCAGCTCCGCTGGCTCAGAACGACAATGTGTCGGTAAAATGAGTCCAGCGCCCGGTACAAGCTTAATGGTGTGGTCGGTCTCCCGAACTGGAGGAACACCTGGTAACTCCTCCGGAATACAACTGGAACCACCTCGATGTCGCCAATGTCAGGCACAGCAACCGTAGTATCCACATCATAAACTAAGCAACAACACAACTTGTCTCCACAAACCGCTCGACCATCACCAAGAAACAGCATCTCGGGAAAATCTTGTCGTCGAAACACAACCTCCTTCTCGAGGTACTCAATCACAACCAAACACATCGTCAGTAAGTCCATACTCACAATCACACCAAAACCACAATGTCAGCTATAACAGATCCGCGGCTAAGCCAAATCCTCCAACAAGGATCTCGCGACCTCCGGATGGATACAACACTCTCCCAAAACCTCGGAAGTAGAGATGCAGGTACAGTCGCCATGGATATCAAGCAACAGTAACCTTTGAGAAAATTCTGTCCTCAAACAAGGTCATGGCACAAACTCCAACATGCCCAACTAGTCGCCCACGACAATTGCGACTTGCTGAATAACTCGTCAAAAGGGTACATTGGTAAGATTTCAAGAACAACATAAGGATCTCCTCGTAAACTCTGAGCTGTCGAACCGCAAACATAGCTGGCTGAGGGCGCTCCCTCACAACGTGACCCACCTGGCCACCGAAACAGCACCTAAGGGTACTCCTCGAACACAAATCACCGCAACACCTGCTACGTGAAAGGATCACTAACGATCGCCCAACTCATGCCACAGGAGCAAGTCCGCTACACTGTGATCTCCGCCACTGTCACCGGATCCTCTGCCTGATCTGATGGCCCTCAACAATATCGAAGAGACCACAACCTGATGAAGTTACTGATCCCAAGGTGTCGGAAATCAACCTCATCAAAATCTCGACTAAGTCCACTTTCCTCAAACCATCACATCGAAAACCGCACACCTATTTTCCTCACAATAGCCTCGCCACTGAGTGCAGCACACCAAGCTCCTCATGGATATCTCGAGGCACATCAATCAGACTCTCTCTGATACTCAAGTTCAAACTCATCTCGAACCTCGTGCACTGCTTCCTCTGAAGCCACATAACTCGTGCAAACCGAAACAACATTGGAACAATGCATCTCTGCCTCAGGTGGGTAAACACTCCACATTCAATTGTTGGGTAGCCTGATAAAACCGTTACCGCATAAACAACACCCTGAATGTAGGCCGTGGAGTTGCAACCGGAACTCACACAATAACAGCCCACCAAACACAATAATCTGAATCAGGCAAACATCACTGCCATAAATCTCAGCTCTGAGGCAACATATAGACGCTCATATACACATCCCCAGGCAAACCGTGCCACACAATTCTCTGAACTCTGAATACTCATCTGAATCCACTGTTCTCTGGCAAATCGCGCGTCGATTGATCCTCAACAGGATCCACAACCGAAACGACAAGGAAAGCACGTCAGGAGGCATCCTAATAAATACAATATCGTTCACAACAAGTGGAACGTAATCATGGAACTTCAAATATTTGAAAGCATACAACACCCGGAATATTGATGATTATCCGTCGGCCGGTCGGGTCACCATCCCAGACATGCTGTAAATTCTCAAATACCCTTAGTAAACACGACTACAGAAGTCTACAGAACCTATAACCTAATGCTCTGATACCAAGCTGAAAGGACCCAACCCTGATTTAGCTCCCTAAATCGGAATCAAACCCCTTCGAAAACATGAACCAACAAAAAATTTTCGAAATTTGGGCAGAGTTTCGTTACTAGCGTGGAATTACCATTACCTGCACGTGGAAAATACACTTCATCCTATGCCACAAAAAGCAAACCGTGGGCACCAATCCCATCCGGATTTCTAAATATATCAACAGTAAAGTAAATCAGTAAATATATCTATACTTTACTGAAATCCGGTGTAAAATCATATAGCATATACAATAGGACGCTCAGAGCGACTTCTAATACATAATCATATACGTATACCACAGTAGGCAGAACAATAAACCTACTGGATAAAACAAGATTGCTCGAGCACTATGCCTCCGACCATGACGTGCGACTCCAGAGTTCGAACTGCAAACTGGGCACGGAAACCGAAAAGCCCAGGGGAAAGGCAAATAAAAACGATAAACGTTAGAGTGAGTGGACGAAAATAACATATGCCTTTCACCAGTTTATAAACATACTCAATATAAACAGTGCGAGTTCGGAAAACATAACACATATAAATATACAGAGGTTGTCGGGCGACCTCTCAAACCCGACGTCAGGTGAATCGCTCAAACCTGACGGTGATAGACCAGGGGACCTCTCAACCCTGGCGGCACACAGGGGACCACTCAACCATGTCCAGAAGAATCTCTCAACTCTGGTCCAGAGGAATCTCTCAACTCTGGTACATCGATGTAATGAATGCCATCACCCATAAAACACATAACAATATCTCCGAAAATAACATATATCTCAACATCGTATAATTAAATACGGAAAATTCATAAAATCCACGAACTCGCAAATCGACAGTGAAAATATAAAATTGTCCACTCACAGTCTGGCGTAACGCGACACGCGTTAACCCGTGATCCGGCGGAAAGTCCCTCACCAAACGAACGATCACGAACCCTTGAATATTCACAAAGTCCAATTCTCACAAACATAATTCGACAATACAAACCAAATCACGGGAAACCACCGTCCTCGGAAACACGTAATCCAAAGTCGACGAATCGTCGAAAATCCATATATAACACCTCAATACCTCACTTTACGTTCGGACGCTCAACTCGAAAAACGAACCTCCCCACTGCGATCGGGGCGCGATTTCGAGTCAAATGACATGCAACTTGTCGAAAGTCCAAAAAAAAGTCAAACTTTGACCATTGATTGCCGTTGACCGCCGCCCACGGCGGCGCCATCGCTGACCTGAAAATTTCACGGCGGAGCAACCCCTATTCCACTCAAAATCACCCACTGAGCAACTTTGTCAACTGCAACAAAGGCCAATTCTCACTCTAACCATGTCAATTTCAAGCAAAACTGAATTGGTTCACAAATTTCAATTCCAAAATTCTCCATACACAAGATGAATTAGAACTCCAAACTTACATGGTAGCTTGCTAGTGATGAGAGCTTCAAAGCTCACTCCAAATTGTAGCTTGAATCGGTGTAAAACATGGAACCCGAATTCACAAGTTTTCCCTCCATTTTGGCCGAATTTTTCTTCCATTTCCGGCGTGCCTTACCGTGAAAGGAGGCCGGAGTCACCCTCAAGGAACCAAGGCGCGTCGAATGGGATCAACCCCGTCCCACGGGGTGGCCGGAATTGATCGCCACCGCGAGCCGCCGTGCATCCCGTCGCCAACTTCTCTCTCCACCGAGTTGACTCGGTCAACTCGGTCAAATCCCAATATGGTAAGTCTTTGACTTTCCCAAATTAGCAGGTTTCTATTTATAGCCTTTCCCAAAATGAAAACTTGTAATTATCCTTTTCGACGAACTTCAAACGCGCGTAACTTTCTCGTCGTAATTCCGATTCCGATTCCGATAATTCTCGCGGCCATGAACTCGACTCGACATGTTCTTCCAATATCACTCGAAGTCAAACACATCGGCCAAACGGATAAAAAGTCAACTGTTCCAATCAACATATAATTAAATCAACCAAACAATCATCAAACGGCAAAATTCGCAACTTAAACTCCGTAACTCAAAATCATGCTCCGGAAGTTCCTACGAACTCGAAATTAAATTCTGAACAACTTCCGTGAAGGATCTGGAGCCAAATTCTCGTCCGATAATTTAGTGGCGAACAAACCTGCCATTTAAATCCATTTCCGTCGAAACTTCAAATATTCATAATTAATTCCTCGGTCGTCCAAATAACGATCCGGAACCGCCCACGAACTCATAATCACACGTACAACGACTCTCGAGAAGAGACCCATCTCCAATTGTCGGCCAATAATTTAATCTTTAACAAGTTCGGCGATTCGAATAACTGTCGCACAGCTGCGACTACGCAGTAACTGACGTATATAGCTGATCAAACTACTGATTCTGGTCCGGGTCGTCACACTAACTCCGAAGTCCAGCGGAAGATCCCTTGCCAAACACTCGATCACGATCACCTGAATAACAGGGATACGATCAATACACATTGAAACACAACATACGGAGCTAATACGTCACGAACCCCGCGTTCTCGAAAGACGTATCGACGAAGATAGCAAAATTCCCAAAATTCCCAAAATACACCCAAACAACCCTCATCCCAAATCAGAACACTCAACTCGACTCAAACACCTCACCATTGCGTTCAGCATGCAAAAACAAGCGAAACAACATAAAACTTGCAAAAATCTCACGTCGCCAGAGCTCCGCGGCGCGTGGGGCCGCATTCGAAATCCGACCAGCCCAGAAATCTTCAACCTATACATCAGTTTGAAGATCTCGATATTTTGAACAACTTTTAGTTCAAAACTAAGCCCAATTTTCACCGAAAAAGGTCCAAAACTCACTGTGAAGTTCGAAAATCTCACCGGAATTCAATTTCTCCGATCGGCCACCACCGGACACGGCAAGGGTCGAGACCACTTGGGATAGACTCACCATCCTAAGGGCTTCAAAACCCCCATAAGGTTGACCTGCATCTCCGTCGTCTCCGTCGCCGGCGAAATTCGCCGAAAATACCTCAACTTTAACACGTCGTAACTTCTTGCTCCGGCCACCAAATTTGATGATCCACCTATAAAAAGAAAGAGGAGCTCGAGCCCAACAACTTTCATCAAGGAAGTACGGTCAAAGGATGCCGGAATAGAGCACACCGCCGGCGAGAAGATTTCAGCCAAAATGGGTCAATTTGACCCAGAAATCCCAAAATGGAAACTTTCCCAATTTGTCTCGTATTAATACCGTATATATACCATACACATACATGCCCAAATCAACGGTTCAAAACAAATCTGATCAAAGATCAGACGGTCACGATTAAATCAACAATAAAAATAACACTTTTATATATTTTCACCAACCGACTTCAAAACTCGATAAAACATTGCTCGCTTATCCGAAAAATTCTCCGAAAATTCTCACGATTAAATCCTCTACAATTCCCGTGAAGAAACTTAAACCAAATTCTCCCCCGATAATTTCGTCGTGAACAAACCCATGAGTACCATTAATTCACAATAATCACGGCTCGGACCAATATGTGCACATTCTACGGTTCGGGTCGTTACAAATCTACCCCCCTAAAAAAAATTTCATCCTCAAAATTTACATACCGGCTAGGAGAACGAAGCTACTGCTCATACAAACTGTTCTGGCTGCTACGTGAGTACCTTTACTGTATGATTTCTGTACAAACACAAACGATGATACTAACAGAAAATTCTTGTTCCAGAGAATCTACTCTCGACAATTAAGAACATCTAACGGTTCCACAACCTGAACTAAACTACAATTTAAACTGTCTACAACGGAAATTTTACAAGGCACCCTAATATCAGGGGATTAGGAATATACGTCCACAACCACGATATCTAAAATACATTATATACACATACCAGCCCTGATAAGAATTCTCAAACGATAAACTATAATGCCCATATCCTTAATAATCTCATATGGTTCCATGAACCGCAACAACAATTTGTCGTGCCCACAAATATACATATAACTCATTCCACGGCGATAGCTAGAAGAATACTCAATTACCACTGAATACTCTAACTGACATTTGCGTAATCTTTTCTTATAATCCAATAACTTTAATCTGTTAAGAAAATTTGCATGTTATATGTCATCTCTGGCAACACATAACCTCTTCCTGAACACCAAAGTGCCATCACTCCTCATCCGAAACTCTATAGGTACACTATTCTGAATCAAATTCTTCTTGCTCAGTAGATAGACATCTGAATCTTGAGCTTCACGAACTTGATCAAGTAACATCGGACGAACTAGGAAGCTGGCTAACAATGCTCCATCTTCATTCCACTCCAACGCTGCTCCCGTTGCTCGCAACTCTGTCAAAAGTGACACTCTAACAACACGTACATAGAAGAGAGAACCACCATGCTTCCGACTAAGAGGATCAGCAACCACATTAGCCTTTCCTGGATGATACTCGAAAGTGCAGTCATAATCATTAATCAGCTACATCCATCTTCGCTGCCTCATATTCAAATCTGGCTGTGTACGCAAGTAGGTAAGACTTTTATGATCAGTGTAAATCTTAAACTGTGCTCTGTACAAGTAGTGTCTCCAACTCTTCAATGCTAACACAATGGCAGCTAACTCTAGATCACGAGTAGGATAGTTAACTTCATGAGGTTTCAACTGTCTAGAACCATATGCCACCACCTTTCCATGCTACATCAAAACACAACCCAGACCTAACTTCGAAGCATCACTATATACAACATATTCACCGCTATCATCAAGTAAAGTCAACACTGGTGCAGTGGTCAACCTGTCCTTCAAAATCAAGTAGCTTTCCTCACAAGCATCAGACCATTCAAACTTGACTCCTTTCTTTGTCAAACGGGTAAGCGGTGTCGCTATCCGTGAAAATTCCTACACGAATCAGCAATAGTAGCCTGCTAAGCCCAAGAAACTCCGTATCTCTGCCACGTTGGTAGGTCTGCTCCAATTCAGCACTACATCAATCTTATCTGGATCCACGCTGACTCCCTCAGCTGATATCACGTGACCCAAAAATTTCACACTGTCCAACTAGAACTCACATTTGCTAAACTCGGCGTACAACTGAGCATCTCGTAAAGTCTGCAAAATGCCATGCAAGTGCTTCTTGTGCTGCCCCACACTCTAGGAATAGATCAGGATATCGTCGATGAACACAATGACGAACTTATGCAAATAACGCCTGAAGATCCGATTCATCAAGTCCATGAAAGCAGCTGGCGCATTGGTCAACCCAAAAAGGCATAACAAGGAATTTGTAATGTCCATAGCGTGACGAAACGCTGCCTTGTCCACATCTGACCTCCGAATCCGTAACTGATGGTACTCAGACCTGAGATCAATCTTCGAGAAGACTGAAGCTCATTTCAGCTGATCGAACAAATCATCAATCCGTGGAAGTGGATACTTGTTCTTCACTGTTACCTGATTCAACTTCCAATAGTCAATGCATAGCCTCATCGAACCATCATTTTTCCTCACAAACAACACTGGAGCACCCCAAGGTGAAACACTAGGTCGAATGAAGCCTTTCTCAATCAATTCCTGAAGTTGAATCTGCAACTCCCTCAACTCTGCTGGTGCTATACGATAGGGTGTCTGTGAAATAGGTCCAATACCTGGAAGTAACTCAATGGTGAAGTCAATCTCTCTGACTGGACGAACACCGGGTAAGTCCTCGGGAAACACATCTGGATACTCAAAAACCACCGTAATATTCCCAATATCTGGTACACGAACACTCGTATCAATAACATGTGCTAGGTATGCCACACAACCCTTCCTCAACATCTGCTCAGCCTTCATTGCTGAAATCAAACAAGGCAAAGAAGTATTCTTTTCACCACGAAACAAGATCTCCAACATGCCTGGACTCCTGAAAACAACCTCCTTCTTAGCACAGTCAAGAATAGCCCAATGGTTCTCCAAGAATTCCATGCCCAAAATCACATCAAAATCCACAATATCCAGCAGCATCAAATCGATGATAACCTCTGGGGAAGCTCTGCTCTCACGTAGAGACATGGCATGAACTTGAGCCTGTCCAGCTGGTCGTCCATGCTGACTGCGATTCTGCTGACCACCCTGTCCAAAAGGCTATGTTGCACGATCACTAGAAGCAGTACCCTGATCTCGACCAGTACTCTGATCCACAACACCTCCAAAAATACCACCATGAGGACAATCCCTCGCAAAGTGACCCACCTGACCACAACGGTAACAAGTAGATGTGCCATACTGACACAGACCAGAGTGATGTATGTGGCAATTGTTGCACAATGGATATTCCCTCTGTGTAGCTGGTGTGTTGAAGAAAGGTCGAGGATAATTCGATCCACTGGAACTCCCACTCGATTGCTGCCTCCGCAGTCGACTCATCCTCCATCTATGACTCTACCGAGCAGTGCTAGTAGGATATCTGTAAGGTTCAATACCATAAGATGATGTTGATCCAGAAGTACCTGAACTCAACCTCTTTGAAGCACCTTGACTAGATCCACCCTCTTCAAAGTGACGTGTATGAAACCGCATCAGTCTCTCCCTCTCAATGTCTTCACCTCCGAGTGCAGCACTAACAAACACTTCAAAGTTATCTCGAGGCATAGTGGTCAAAGTCCCCTTGATATTCAGATTCAAACCCAACTCAAACCTCCTGCACTTTGCTTCCTCAGATGCCAACATATCACGTGCAAACTGAGACAAACGGGTGAACTTATCCCGATACTCAAGCACTGACATATTTCCTTGCCTCAAATTGGAAAACTCTTCATATTTCCTCTATTGAGTAGCCTGATTGAAATACCGACACATGAAAAAATCTCTAAATAGAGGCCATGGAGTATCGATAGGGACTCTCTCTGTGCTAACCCACCAGAAATAAGCATCTGAGTCCAGTAACCCAAAAGCAGCAACAGTCCTCAGCTCAGGAGTAAAATGCAGGCACTCACAAACATGCTCAACCTGAACCAGCCAAGCTTCACACATTTCAGGATCAGGGGAACCATCGAAAGTAGTTGCTCCCGCAGTCCTAGCGTTAACCACAGGGTCAAAACGCTGATCCAAACGCAACACTCGCATAAGCAAGTCGTGCGTACATTGATCCTCAATAGGATCCCCAGCCCCGTTAACACAGACTCTACGTTGAGGAGGCATCCTAAAGATGAAAGGACATAAGTCCCACAACACAAGGAATGTAATCAAGAAACTTCAAAAATTTGAAAGCATACAATACTCTAGAGCATTGATGATTGTCCGATGGCCAGTCGAGTCATCGCTCCTGATATGCTGTATATTCTTAAATACACTAAGTAACACAACTACAAGAGTCTACAGAACCTAAAATCTATTGCTCTGATACTAACTGAAAGGACCCAACTCCGATTTAGTTGTCTAAACCAAAATCAAACCCCTTCGAAAACATGACCTTAAAATTTTTTTTGCCAGAGTTTACTTTGAAATACGTGAACCAAAATTAGAACCTGCAAAAAGAATCTCACTTTGAATATTCCACAAAAGCCAAACTGTGGGGCTCCGTTCCCCATCCAGATTTCTCAACATCATATATATAATAAACCACAAGGTTTACAAGAAATCCAGAAAACATTCAGGAGTAAACTCAACTGAAAACACAACATAAGTATTCAGAGCGACTCCTATGTATATCATATACAACCAGTAGGTCGAATTAAGAACCTACTTGAACTGAAGTGTGACTGGAACTCTACGCCTCCACCGTCGAAGTGCAACCCCAAAACTCAAACTGCAAACTGGGCAAAGGAAACCGAAAGGCCCAGGGGAAGGCAAATGAAATCGTTAGAGTGAGTGGACGAAAATAATAAAATGCCTTTCCCAACATATAAGTATAAACACACATAAAAGCATAATGCGAGTCAATGCACATGAAAATCCCGACCAGGTACATTTTCCCTAATCCATAAAGATGCACATAAAATCATGCGGGGTCACTCACGGACTCCTCCGCATAGTACAGTCTAATCACGGGATCCTAGACTCCCACGTGATTATAAGTGTGAAAGACCTCGGGTCAGGATATATGTCCTTTCCGGAGAATCTCGGGGATCAGCCGAGAAGCCAAAGCATCGATGCTACCACTATATCTGAGATTGTACTCTGTGTAAACCAAATCATAAATATTTTCCATGCACATGCAAAATTGTAAAATGCATAATCCTAAAATGCATACTTGTATGAGCATAATTATAAATGCATACTAATACAATACATAATCGTAAAGTGTATAATCATAAATGCATAACGTAAATGCATAATCAGGACTCGCAAATCAACTGTGAAAATAATGTGTCCACTCACAGTACGAAGCTAACTCTGAGGTCTGGTGAAAGATCCATTGCCAAACACTCGATCACGATCACCTGAATAACAGGGATACGATCAATACACATTGAAACACAACATACGAAGCTAATACGTCAAGAACCTCGCGTTCTCGAAAGACCTATCGCTTGAAATATCGACGAGGATAGCAAAATTCCCAAAATACACCCAAATAACCCTCATCTCAAATTAGAACACTCAACTCGACTCAAAAATCTCACCATTGCGTTCGGCATGCGAAAACAAGCAAAACGACATAAAACTTGCAAAAATCTCAGATCGCCAGAGCTCCGCCGCGCACGGCGGCGCGTGGGGCCGCTGCCAAAATTCGGCCAGCCTAAAAATCGTTGACCTATACATCAGTTTGAAGATCTCCACATTTTCAACAACTTTTTAGTTCAAAGCTAAGCCCAATTTTAACTGGAAAAGGTCCAAAACTCACCGTAAAATTCAAAAAGCTCGCCGGAATTCAATTTCTCCGATCGGCCACGACCGAGCACGGCAAGGGCCGAGACCACTTGGGATTGACTCACCATTCTAAGGGCTTCAAAACCCCCATATGGTTGACCTCCATCTCCGCAGTCTCCGTCACCGATGAAATTCGCCGGAAAATCCCCAACTTTAGCACGTCGTAACTTCCTCATCCGGCCACCAAATTCGATGATTCACCTATCAAAAGAAAGAGGCGCTCAAGCCCAATAACTTTCATCAAGGAAGCATGGCCAAAGGATGCCAGAATAGAGCACACCGCCGGCGAGAAGATTTCAGCCAAAATGGGTCAATTTGACCCACTGTTAACTCGGTCAAGGGGCCAGAAATCCCAAAATGGAAACTTTCTTAATTTGTCTCGTATTAATACCGTATATATACCGTACACATACATGCCCAAATTAACGGTTCAAAACAAATCTGATCAAGATCGGACGGTCACGATTAAATCAACAATAAAAATAACACTTTTATATATTTTCACCAACCGACTTCAAAACTCGATAAAACATTGCTCACTTATCCGAAAAATTCTCCAAAAATTCCCACGATCTCAAAATTAAATCCTCTACAATTCCCGTGAAGGAACTCAAACCAAATTCTTGCCCAATAATTTAGTCGTGAACAAACCCAATAGTATGATTAATTCACAATAATCACGGCTCGGACCAATATGTACACACTCCACGATTCGGGTCATTACAGTTTAATTGATAAATTCCTACAAAAAATTTGACATAGCTTCCCCTAAAACTAAAAAAACCATAAACATGCATGCATGCACAAATTAAGAAAATTCACTATGAAGGGAGAAACATTATATATTTAACATCCAAATTTTTGAACGTAAATTAATAGAGTAGGCACAAAACATGAGGACCGAAATTTTAATATATCCATTCTTGGAAATAATTAGGGAACCTTCTCTTAATTTGTCTTTCAACCCATTGATCACTCTTGTCCGTTTCCTTCCTTTGCACCATCTCCCTGTACTGTATAATGAAGTTGTCAACCTCGTCACAATCTTACAACACTACCCAATAGGCTTCATCAAGTTCTTGGCTTGGTAACTTATCTTGAAGTACTACTCTAAACGGTTGTATCACATCTGTGACCACTGAAAGATTTATTGATCGATGTGTATTGGAGGCGGCGGTCTCGATAGGATCTTAGATGTACATATCGTAGTATATTACACACTTATGTATTAAGTATGTTTTGGCTATAGAGTCATCCGGGGTAGATTTATTTTGATAAATCCTTTGTACTGTCCAAGTTGTCTATAACAATATGAGGAAAAAGTTATATCAAATTTTGAATTGAGCGCATGTAACTTATTACATATAAATGATGAAAGCCATATTTAACAAATTTAATTACTTACATGTCAAAATTGTACATTTCCTGAGGATACATCCAAGTATAATAGACAGGACCAGTGATCAGCACTTGTTCGGAAAGGTGGACCATGAGGTGAATCATGATGTCAAAGAAAACGGGTTGGAAGATCCTCTCTAATTTGCAAAGGATGAGGACGATTTCTTGTTGTAAGTCTACAACATCCATATTCTTCAACTTTCTGGCGCATAACCTCTGCCACTATCTGCATAATGCAACTATTGGTTCATGGACGTCTTTTGGCAGATACGGCCGAATTACCACCGGAATTAGTTGTTGAAATATGACGTGACAATCATGAGTCTTTAGCCCATAGAACTTGTGATCCCCAATATTGATACATCGAGATATATTCACTGCATATTTAGACGGATACCGAACACTTTTAAACCAACTGAATACTTCATCCCTCTATCTAGACTTCACCGTATAAGGTGCATCGGGAAACTTATTGTATGCACTATTTCTATCCCTCTTTAACCATAATCTATGGCACAAACCCATATCTTCAAGATCTCTTTGCGCTTTTGGAGTATCTTGTCTTGAACTTAATACCCAAAATCATCCCAACCACACTGTCGCACACATTCTTTTCTATGTGCATGACATCGAGATTGTTCCTGAGTTTTAACCTCAACTAGTAAGGTAGTTCAAAGAAAATATTCATGTGGTGCCAGTATTTAAGCTCATGTGAAGGGCTCGGATTATTATTCTTTACATCGTCGTCATTGCTCAAAACACTGAAATCGAAGTCAATTAACTTCTGAAAAATCTCTTCGCCTGACCATTGTCTAGGTTGGGGCATTTCCTCAACTGTCCCATCAAAATTATCCTTATCGAATCACCAATGGTGATCGTGATGGAGCCATCTACGATAACCCAAGTAAGACACCTTTCCCATGTGATTACTAGCGTTCACGTCGTCCAAGAAGACAGAACATGCTTTGTAGCCTTTAGTTGTACAAGATGCCAACATCCCATACGCGGGAAAATCGCTGATGATACACATTACAGCTGCTCACATCATGAAAATCGTGTTACTAAACTTGTCATAAGTTGAGACTCCATTTGTCCACAATGATTTCAACTCGTCAATCAATGGCCGAAGGTACACATCTAGGCACTTTCCAGGAGATTTAGGACCTGGGATGAGTAGAGTAAGAAAATTAAATTCCTTGTTCATACACATCCACGGGGGCAGGTTGTACGACATGAGAATGACTGGCCAAGTACTGACAGCAGCGCTATTGTTACCCCAAGGATTGAATCCATCTGTTGAAAGTCCGAGTCTAACATTTCAAACCTCTGCTGCGAAGTCTTCAAATTACCTGTCAAAATGTTTAAAGGCCTCCCCATCAGTCGGATGTCTGAGCACATCGTCATCTATTCTGCGTCGTTCTGCGTGCCATCTCATCGCATGAGCTGTTTTTAGAGACATGTATAAACGCTGTAGTCTATGTGTCAACGAAAAATAGCGAAGCACCTTTACGACAACCTTCTTCTTGGAACTCCTTTTATTCGATGTCTGCCACCTGGACTCGTTGCACACAGGACAATAGTGCAATTTTGCATACTCCTTGTAAAATAGCACACAGTCATTCTTGCATGCGTGAATTTGCTCGTACCGTAGACCGAGGGATTTTAAGACCTTTTTAACCTTGTAATGAGTGTCAGGAAGGTTGTGACCCTGAGTAGAAAGTCACAAATATGTTGTTGGATATCGTTGAAACCTTCATCGGAGATCTTGTGTTTCAATTTGTATCTCATTTCGATCATTAAGGCTCGCAAGACGTTCATTTTACAACCATCATACAAATGAGTCTGGGAGCAGTATCAATGTCTGAAAATGAATAAGTAGCTGGGATTATGTTACCGTAATTTGGAATATCATAACCTCTGACTTCTTCGTGTTGGTGTGTAACATGACTGAATGCCAGAAAAGCATCATGCACTGCATCCATTTCGAGGTTCGAAGAAGCGGTGACAGTACTACTGGATGATGCACCCTGATAACTGTACCCAGATTTGAAGTGGGAAGCTGAGCTGTTGCCTACTTCTTCATTGTGCTCACTTCATATACTGTAACTCCACATCATACCGTGAAAATATAAATGTTGAGACATAACTTCAATGGTGGCATACTGGTTGTTAGGACATTTTCTGCATAGACACCTTTAACGCTTCTTTCCTTAACCGTGTTCCAACTCAAATTTCACAAACTCATAAATTCCTTTCATTTACCTTGCATCACTTCTATTCGACAAGTGTATTCAACTCTTATCTATATTTCTGTGTAAATTAAAAACAAAAAGATAAAATTTATGGAATAAACCATATATATATAATTACATAATTAAAAAAGAAGAGGATATAAAATATATATATTACCTCATGCATTCTATATGAAATTAATTAATTGAGGCAAAATCTTCTTAACTAGCTAGCTATAGCCAGCTAGCTAGCAAGCAATATATATGCATAATTTTCATACATAAACTTCACTTAGTAATTAATTAATTAATCTAGTAATTAATTAATATATAACACATCTATATATGCTCCCTCTGATCTCATCTCTTCCACACAAGTATATATATGATATATATATATCGGCTAGCTAGCTAGCCGACATCTTATGTCGGATTAGTTCGTCGGATAACTCTATCGATCACCGTATACGTACTTTAAAAAATTCATAAATTTAGTTAATTAAACGATCACCGTATACGTATCTTCACCGCTAAGCTAGGAGATACGTGCATGGGTAAACTACATACGTACCTTGATAGAACTTTTGATGATCGATCGATCGATAAATTAATTAATGTGGCCAGCCTAGCTAGCATGTTCGGATAATTCACGAGTTAGTGTGTAATCGTAGTTTTTCGATAATTGTGTGGTTTGCCGGTTTTGACTACGACTTAATTAATTATCGGTAGAGAATTTGAGTTGGGTCTCTTCTCGAGAGTTGTTGTACACATGATTTCGAGTTCTTGGGTAGTTCCGGATGATTTTTTCGACGATCGAGGAATATAATATGAATATTTGAAGTTTCGAAATACCGACGAGTTTATCCGTTCGTATCGAGTTTATCCGAATCGTTATTGTTATCCGTTTTGGACCGTCAATCGTCTCGAGACGCGAGTATAAATATCGGAAATAGTCGAAAATTGTCGAAAATCACTATTTGGGAAGTTTGACCGTCGTTTGACCAAGGCTGAGCGTTGATCCGCGTTGACTGGAAAAGAAAATCTCCATCGCCGCTGACTCGCCGGCGACCTTCATTTTCCGGCGACCTCCGGCTTGGACCTTGGTATATTTCGATTCCTCTATTGATTTCTAGTTGATTAGAACTTGGAATTGCTTGATTTGGTGATGAATTGAGGGAGAAATGCTTATTTGAAAATTTGAGAATTTTGGCCGGAATCAGCTTCGACAGTGGGAGGAGTTCCGGCGACTTTCCGAGGGGGGTTTGTGATGGAAATTATTGGGCTTGAGGTAGATAAGTGGACCCTTGAGGATGGGAGGCCGAGATGGCCTCACGGTGATGGAATCGGGCAGAGGAGCATTTTCCGGCCGGTTATGGGTTTGGAATTTTCGAGCTGTTTTCCGACGTGTGTGGCCGGAATTGGGCTTAGCCATAGAAGAGAGATGTGTTGTACTCGTCGAGATGAAGTTTCGGTGAGCTTGAACGCCGGAAAATCTCTCCAGTTGACGGCGCGGCGGCGGCGGCGGCGGCGGCGGTCAATGCCGGAGCTCCGGCGACCCGTTGACTTTTTAGAATTTGATGATTTTAATGTTGTTTTACTCGTATTCGCGCCCCGATCATCGCCTTGAGGTTTTCGAGTTGATTTGGGTATCGGATTTTGAGTCGAGGGTTTTGAGTGGAGATTTCGGGAATTTCGTCGATTATTTTGCACTGTGTTATACATTTCCGGGAACGGTTGGTTTCTGTGGTGTGGTACAATATTGTGAATTTTGATTTTGATTAGATATATTTTATGATTATTCAGGGGATCGAGATCGTGCTTCGGGCGAGGGATCTTCCGCCGGACCACGAGATTAGCGTGAGTGTGCGCTTTGCTCACCTGTGAGTGGACATTTTTATATTTTCACAGTTGTTGCGAGTTCGTGATTTTCCGTATTTATTTTATACGATGTTGAGTTATTTATTATTTTCGGAGGTATTATGTTATATTTTATGGTGATGGCATTACTGCAACGATGCTTCGGCTACTCGGCTGATCACCGGTAGTCTGCCAGAGTTGAGAGATTCCTCTGGACCAGAGTTGAGAGATTCCTTTGGGCAGGGTTGAGAGATTCCCCTGTTATGCCGCCGAGGTTGAGAGATTCGCCTGGCTTATCACCGTCGGGCTTGAGCGATTCGCCTGATCGTCGGGCTTGAGAGATTCGCCTGGCACCTCCATATATACTTTCTGAACTCTCATTGTTTTACATTGATTACGTATATGAAACTAGTGAAAGGCATATGTTTATTTTCGTCCACTCACTCTAACATTTTATTGCCTTTCCCCTGGGGTTTTCAGTTTCCGTGCCCAGTTTGCAGTTCGGATTCTGGTGTCTCACGTCGCGGTCGGAGGCTAATTGTTCGAGCTACCTATCTTTTTCAGTAGGTTCCTTGTTTCGCCTACTGTTGTATATTTTTTATGTATACACTAGAAGTCGCTCTGATACGATACTGATACATATTTTATGTGGTTTTTCCTGGATTTTCTATATATTACAGTTATGTTTACTGTTTATTGTTATTGATATGTTATTGAGAAATCCGGTTGGGATTGGTGCCCACGGTTTGGCTTTTGTGGCATAGGATGAAGTGTATTTTCCGGGTGTAGGTTAATGGAAATTCCGCATTAGTAGCGTTACTCTGCCGAAATTTAAATGGTTTTTGTTGGTTCATGTTTTCAGAAGGGGTTTGATTCTGGTTTAGGAAACTAAATCGGGGTTGGGTCCTTTCACTGTCGGTGTGTCGGTGAACTAAAACTACAACGATGCAACGTTAAGATTCATTGAAATATTAAGTTCCACGACGCAAAACAAAAACCGTCGTTGAAATAACCAGTTCAACGATACAAACTGTTATATGTCGATTTACAGATAAGTTAGCCAATGCTAGTTTGTAACCGTCGTTGAACAGTATCAGTTCAACGACACAAACAATGTGTGTCGGCTAACTGACAGTCAGACGACGCAATGTTTATGTAGACCGACATAGTTAAATACCGTCAGGTAGCTGGCAGAGTTAAATAATGTAGATAATTTCTAATATAGATAAATTCATTATATAACTAACTTACCGAGAAAATGATATTTTACCTAGGCTCTCCTTTAAAAAAGTTCATAATTTACCCAACTTCAAAAAATATAAAGTAATTTTTTTTAAGTATGTCATGTAGGTATGTTAATCAAACTAATGTATCCAGCGCGCTACACATTCTCATTTATTTGACAAACTAAAAAGATAATGTAGACTATCTACTAAAATTGTAAATACAACAAAAAGAATCATACTCATGCTAGTATCTAAAGTGTAAACTTATGTTATGCATAAATTATTTTACACAAGACTGAAGCCATAAGAGAAGAAGGCATCTTACTATTAAGCTCAAACCAGTGACTGAAGCAACTGAAGTGACCATAGAAGCACCTGCAAGCGAGAGCTCTCCAAGATGACCAACATACATGACTGAAATAACTTGTGTACCAAATAGTAGAAAATTTGAGGACACAAGTGGCCCTGCCAATAACAGCAGCTTCTTTACTTCCTCAACAATATCATCTTTGTTCAGTGAGCTCTTTCTTGGTTGGAGAACATTGTCACGCCCCGCCAACATTTCAAAGGTTGCCTTGAGCATTCGCGAGGGAAGCATGGCTCAAGGATAAGGTTGGAGCACCCTAGAAGCCTCCGAGGACAGCTAGAGGCACCCAGAGGGGGCTGCCAGACACATACGAGGGTTGCCCAAAGCAGCCAGGGGGCTGTCCGACGCGACAAAAGGCAGCCGGGTGCCACCCGGGTGGCTACCAGAGGCACCCGGAGGGTTCCAGAGGCAACCGGGTGGGCTGCCAGGGGCACCCGGGGCGCTGCCAGAGGCACCCGGAGGGTTCCAGAGGCATCTCGGTGGGCTGCCAGGGACACCCGGGGCGCTGCCAGAGGCACCCGAGGGGCTGCCAGAAGCACCCGGGCGGGCCTGGGAGGTGCTGGAAGGGTGCGGAACAGCAGAGACAGTTTCGGAAAGGTCCGGAACAGCGGGGTCAGTTCCGGAGGCGTCCGGAACAGCGTGGTAGCATCCGAAAGTGTCCGGAATGGTACGGAGGCACCCGGATCACTCCGGAAGATGCCGGAAGGCCGTGGAAGGCCTTAGAAGGTTACGAAAGGTCGTGCAAGTCTCCGGAAGACTTGGGAAGCATCAAGAGAGGTCCTGAACTCTCTAGAACCTTAGAGAGGCTCATGGGTCAAGGTCACTCCGGAGATCTCTAGAAGCGTCAAGGGACATCTTGGAGTTGTCTAGATAGGTCTAGAACTCCCTATATTTGTATATGTGCTAGATTAGTCTAGAAACACATAGGCTTGGAGGTGGAGACTATAAATAGGGAACCTCCCCTCCCATTTGAGGGAGAATAGAAAGATTAGAAGGAAGTAGTGAGAAAAAGAGTAAGGAACTCTAGGAACTCACCTTTGTAAAGCTTTCTTTAGCAATACAAGTTCTTCTTTCAAAGCTCTTCTCCATTCGATCTTTCGGTTGTTCTAGCTAAGCGTTGGCAACAGTTAGGCTGACTTAGCATAAGGGGAGTGCTAAGGCCGCACGAGTGCTAGCAGAAAAGTAAGCTCGTGACAGTTGGTATCAGAGCCGAAGTTCCTTCGGAGCCTTCATTCAACGATGGTGAAGCAAACAACGAGCAAAGGTGCATCGCTTGACATTACCAAAGGTGCGTCGGGGTCCAACCTTTCTAATGTGGTGACGCAAGAGGGAGTTCGCGAAGAGCTTGCCAACCCAAAGAGGTCTACAAAGGACATGCTTTCTTCTCTCGACTCACGTCTAGCTCAGGTGGAGGAGGTTGTGAGTGGTATGGGGGCCCAGGTGGAGGACCTAAGCCAACAGGTGGAGGGCTTAGAGGCGGAGGATATCGCCATCCACACTGCGATCAAGGGGATGCTAGTCCAATTGGAGGAGACCTTGCGTGGCGAGATGGGGAAGATTCGCGAGGAGTTCATGGGGGAACTCGCAAGGATGCGTCAAGTCCACGAGAAGGAGTCGAATAGCACGCTTGCATGCATGGAGGAGATGCATGGGGACTTGACCCTATGCAAGCGTGCATTGGCATCGACGGGGACAAGCACCAGTGGTATGGGGGAGGCTAGGCACGTGGAGGTGCCAAAGCCAAATGGTTTCGGAGGTTCGCGCAACGCTCGTGAAGTGGACAACTTCTTATGGGGGCTAGATCAATACTTCGGAGCCGTAGGCATCAACGAGGAGGATGCCAAGATTCAGGCAGCGGCTCTCTACCTCACCGACACAGCCATGTTGTGGTGGAGGCGAAGGCGAGGAGACATTGAAAAAGGTACGTGCACCATCTGTACCTTTGATGAATTTAAGAAGGATCTTAAGAGGCAATTCTATCCCGAGAATGCCGAGGACGAGGCAAGAGCTCGATTGCGAAGGCTCAAGCACTCGGGGTCGATTGGTGAGTATGTCAAGGATTTCACCAATCTAGTGCTTGAGATCCCCGACATGACCGACAAGGATGCTCTCTTCAATTTCATGGATGGTCTCCAAGCATGGGCCAAGGCCGAGTTAAGGCGACGTGGGGTGCAAGACCTTGCTACCGCTATAGCTGTGGCCGAAAGCCTGATCGACTACACTAGTCAAGAGGAGACTAGCAGCCAGCCGAGGGAAAAAGAGAGTATTCATGTCAAGGGTGGGGGAGACAGAGGCCTACGTGAGAGGAACGGAAGCCCACGCAGGGACGAGTTCCTGCAAAACAATCACTCGGGGCGGAGAGTGGACAAGGGCAAACAAAGGGACACGAGGAGCTTGGGGAAGCTCAATGACAATCGTTGTTTCCTTTGTGACGGTCCACATTGGGCGAGGGACTGCCCAAAGAAGAATGCGTTGAGCGCAATTCTAGGGACCCGTCAAAGTGAGATGGAGGCCAAGGGTGGCCACGAGGATGCACGTATGGGGGCTATACAGCTGCTGAATGCGATCGAATTCACTCCTATGGATGAAGATAAAGGCTTACACTTTGTCGACATCACTATAAAGGGAAAGCCAACGGTGGCGATGATCGACAAAGGTGCATCCCACAACTTCATTTCCATTAAGGAGGCCCAAAGGTTGGGACTTAAGGGCAACAATGGGGGAGACTTCATGAAGTCGGTCAATTCACCAGCTCAGCCAACTCTAGGGAGAGTTCGAGGAGTCAAGACAAGCATGGGGGCTTGGCATGGGAAATTAGACTTCTCGATAGTGCCCATGGATGACTACAAAGTTGTCTTGGGGATGGAGTTCCATGATCGGGTAAAGGCGATTCCGATACCGTTCGCCAAAAGCATGTTCATCATGGACGGCGACAGGGTTTGTGTAGTGCCAACCAAGGTCACCAAGCAAGACGCGAAGGTGTTATCGACATTACAACTCGTGAAGGAGCCAGCTAGGGAAGCTACGCATCGGGTGATAACAAAGGTCATGGACAAAGTGCTCGCGGATAGAGTCACTTATCGCCTGGGGAGGCGAAGCCACAGGGAGTACCTTATCAAGTGGAGAGGTCTACTCGATACGAAAGCCAGCTGGGAGTCCGAGGAAGTATTGTGGCGATTCAAGGACGAGATCCAACGCTACAATGGGGAAGCCGCGATGAGGGCATCGCGAGATCGGGTGGGGGAGAATGTCATGCCCTGCCAACATTTCAAAGGTTGCCTTGAGCATTCGCGAGGGAAGCATGGCTCAAGGATAAGGTTGGAGCACCCTAGAAGCCTCCGAGGACAGGTAGAGGCACCCAGAGGGGGCTGCCAGACACATACGAGGGCTGCCCAAAGCAGCCAGGGGGCTGTCCGACGCGACAAAAGGCAGCCCGGTGCCACCCGGGTGGCTGCCAGAGGCACCCGAAGGGTTCCAGAGGCAACCGGGTGGGCTGCCAGGGGCACCCGGGGGGCTACCAGAGGCACCCGGAGGGTTCCAGAGGCATCCGGGTGGGCTGCCAGGGGCACCCAGGGCGCTGCCAGAGGCACCCGGGGGGCTGCCAGAAGCACCCGGGGGGCTGTCAGAAGCACCCAGGGGGCTGTCAGAAGCACCCAGGCGGGCCTGGGAGGTGCTGGAAGGGTGCGGAACAGCAGAGACAGTTCCGGAAAGGTCCGGAACAGCGGGGTCAGTTCCGGAGGGGTCCGGAACAGCGTGGTAGCATCCGGAAGGGTCCGGAATGGAACGGAGGCCCCCGGATCACTCCGGAAGGTGCCGGAAGACCGTGGAAGGCCTTAGAAGGTTACGGAAGGTCGTGGAAGTCTCCGGAAGACTTGGGAAGCATTAAGAGAGGTCTTGAACTCTCTAGAACCTTAGAGAGGCTCATGGGTCAAGGTCACTCCGGAGATCTCTAGAAGCGTCAAGGGAGATCTTGGAGTTGTCTAGATAGGTCTAGAACTCCCTATATTTGTATATGTGCTAGATTAGTCTAGAAACACATAGGCTTGGAGGTGGAGACTATAAATAGGGAACCTCCCCTCCCATTTGAGGGAGAATAGAAAGATTAGAAGGAAGTAGTGAGAAAAAGAGTAAGGAACTCTAGGAACTCACATTTGTAAAGCTTTCTTTAGCAATACAAGTTCTTCTTTGAAAGCTCTTCTCCCTTCGATCTTTCGGTTGTTCTAGCCAAGCGTTGACGACAGTTAAACTGACTTAACATAAGGGGAGTGCTAAGGCCGCACGAGTGCTAGCAGAAAAGTAAGCTCGTGACAACATACTGTGGAGATCTGGGAATGAAGGGTGATTCAAGACCGCCTCTTCGTTCCTCTACATCATCCATTGTTTAAATTTCTACCATACAAGAAAGAAGCAGATGTTCGAAACTTTCAACCATCCAATATATGAAGATGAATTAAAATGACTATTGATGAAATAAGTGACAAATAGTCAAATACTCATTGGTAGGAAAAAAATAAACAATCATGATGCCGCAACTGTCAAACACAAGGTTCAGAGAATATACTGCGTAGAGAGTTTGTGATAATATATAGAAAGAGGTTCAATGTCTGCTTTGTAAATATTTAATATGAGTGGCACAGTGAAGGGAAGGTGATAATAGAATACAGTCATTTCTAGGAAGCCAAGCAACTTGACAATGAACCCCTACTTATGTAATGTGACAGTAGATATTTTCATGATGATTTTTGTCTTATCTTATGTTTTCATGAACAAGAAAACAAAATCAAAAGAAAAAGAGAACATCTACGGAGCAAGACCCACATTTCCATGCCCACACATAAGTGTAAACAAAAATGTTCAGAGCGGAATATAAAATATTTTCATTTTAAATTAATATATATATAATTTTACAGAGCATACTTAATAGACAGAGAATATCTACAATAAAGAATAAATTAATTCTAATTACGATAAGAATCTAAAATATTTACAAGACCAATATTTGCCAACATTCCCCCTCAAGTTGACGCGTAGATGTCAATCATGTCCAACCATTTACTAAAAGTTTCATGTGATAATCCTTTAATAAGAACATCACCTAACTGTTCCTTAGATGACACAAAGAGAAACCAAATAATCTTCTCTTCCAGGTTATCCCTTAAGAAATGCCTATCAACATCCACATGTTTAGTTCTGTCATGCTGTACTAGGTTATGAGCAATCTCAATAACAACTGTATTATTACAATGCAAATCCATAAGTCCTCTGAAGCTTAAAGCCTGACTCTTTCAGCACATTCTTGATCCACAACAATTCATATACTCCATTTGTTATTCCACGGTATTCAGCTTTCGCACTAGAACGAGCAATTACATTTTGCTTCTTATTGCGCCAAGTAACCATACTTCCTCTAATAAAAGTAAAGTAGCCAAAGGTCGACACTCTATTAGTATGATCACAAGCCCATTCTGCGTCACTATAGCCTGAAACACACACCTCACTAGTGTAGCCAGAAACACACAACTCACTATTTCTTATAAACAACAAATCCTTACCAGGTGTGCCATTCACATACCTGAGAATATGTAATATTGCACTCATATGATCTACTCCAGGATTATGCATAAACTGACTCACCACACTGACAACATCTGCAATATCAAGTCTAGTATGTGATAAATAAATGAGTCTCCCAAGTAAAAGTTGATATCTGCCCTTATTCATTGAAACTTGATCTAGAAGAAGTTCCAACCTGTCGTTTTGCTCAATAGGAGTAGCAGCAGGTTTACAATCCAGCAATCCAGTTTCAGCAAGAAGATTCAATACATACTTCCTCTGAGATAAAGTAATCCTTTACTTGGACTTCAATTCCTAAGAAGTACTTCAAATCACCCAGATTTTTCATGTCAAACTCTTATGACAACTGTTTATGAAGATTTGTCATCTCACATGGGTCATCTCCTGTAACTACCATATCGTCAACATAAACAATCAAAGTTGTAGTCTTACCGTCCTCGCGCTTAATGAACAAGGTGTGATTAGAGTTACACTGGCAATACCCAAATTTCTTCATTGCTTTGGAGAATCGTCCAAACCACGCTCTTGGTGATTACTCCAAACCATATAGAGATTTTTTCAAATGATACACTTTTCCCTCATTGCCAGGTTTGCAACCTATTCCTGTTGGAGTTTCCATGTACACTTTTTCTTCTAAGTCGTCATTCAAGAAAGCGTTCTTCACATCAAACTAACGTAGAGGCCAATCATAATGAGCTGCAAGGGCAATAAGAATTCTTACAGTATTAATTTTGGCAACATGTGTAAAAGTCTCCTGACAGTTAACTCTATACTTCTAGGTATAACTTTTAGCAACCAGCCTTGCCTTGTAGCAATCAATGCTCCCATCAGCTTTGAGTTTCATAGTAAACACCCAGCGACATCCAACAGTCTTCTTATAAGGTGGCATAAGAACCATATCCCACGTTTCATTCTTCTGCAAGGCTTCTAATTCCTCATTCATAGCTTGTTTCCACCTGGGATATGCCAAAGCATCATGTAAATTGCTAGGAATAGATACTGAAGATAATTGATTAACAACAAGTGCATGAGATTCAAACAACCTATGGTGTGAGATATAGTTAGCAATAGGTATTTGATTTTGGCATTCATCCTAGGCTCCTATTGCTGGTTAGGAATTACCTTAGTAACTCGATTAGATTTACGTATCTCAGGTGGAACACTCTGAACGAAGATCTCAGTTGGTGATGTAGACAGGGGAATCAAAGCTTCAGTACTATGTCGATACTGTTCAAAAGGTAAATTAGTCATCAAGTTCTCATTGGTCTGAGAGGAATTTTCGATGGGTAGAGGTATAACTCTTGATCTATCGAAGCTAGCATTCGAGTCCTCTAATACAGGGTCTTTGATGCATAGAGAAATACCATTCGATGCATCGAGGTTGTTTCTCGGGTCTCCACTACTCAGAGTCTTCAATGGATCGATGGAATAGTTCGATCCATCGAAGCCATCCCTCGGGTCTACACTAGTCTGATCCTTCAATGGATTGAGAGGATCCTTCAATCCATCAAAGGCAGCTCTCTGGTCCTCCATTGGAGACATGCCAGAATCCCCTAATCTCAATTCTAATTGATCTAGCTCTTCAAATTCTGGAAAATTCAGAGCATTTCATTTACATTTGCTTCTCTCCCCTTGAAGGGAAGACTCTAACACTCCCCTTGAGTAAAAAGGTTCAAATTTCCGAAAGGAGAAATCATGGGAAACATGAGTCTTCTTGTTGAGAGGATCATAACATCGATAACCTTTATGAAAATTTGCATAGCCAATGAAGATACACTTCAAGGCACATTGATCAAGCTTGTCTCTCAATTGCTTGTTGATGTGCACATACACATTGCACCCAAAAGCTCTAGGTTCCAAATTAAGGAGAGAAGGGACATCCAACATCTCATGAAGCTTCTGGTATGGAGTCTGAAACTCAAGAACACGAGACAAAGTATGGTTGATCAAAGAAATAGCAGATCTAACAGCAACACCCCAATAAGAACGAGGTACGTTGATGCCAAACAAAGAGGCACAAACAACCTCCAACAAAGTTTCGTTCATATGCTCTGCAAGCCATTCTGTTGAGAAGTATAAGTAATAAAGGTTTGAAGATAGATTCCATGAGAGCTCAGATGAGTCGACATGGCATTATTGACATACTCACCACCATTGTGAAACTGAAGAACGCGGATAGGCTACTGGTATTGTGTTGTCACCAACTTATGAAATTCCACGAAGTGGGTGAACACATCACTTTTGTGAGTTATCAAGCAAACCCATGTTATCCGAGTACACTGATCAATAAAAGTAACAAAGTAACGAGCTCCAGTAGATGTAGAAATTCGAGCAGGACCCCAAACATTAGAATGAATTTTCAGAAACAGAAGTGAGTATTTATTCAAACTTGAAGAATAAGTAATACGATGGCTCTTGGCGAGTTCACAAATATCACATTTAAACTCAGACTCATCAACACCCGAAAACATATGGGGTTGTAACCTCCTAAGATAACCAAAATTAAGATTACATAAATGACTATGCCATAACCAGATGGTTTCCTTGGATTTATTCAAACTGCTAATACTATAGGCTTGACTCAATGAACTTAGGTGCTGCTCTCTACTTGATGTCAAATCGATATAGTACAACTTCCTCCCTCTAATACCATACCCAAGAATCTGCCGAGTCAGAATGTCCTGAAAAACACAAAAATTGGGATAAAATGTGACAGAGCAAGAAATGGCTATAGTGATTTGGTTAACAACAAAAGATTATATGCAAGAGAGGGAACAACTAAGACAGAATCAATGGTTAAAGATGGAGAGAGAGAGAGAGAGAGAGAGTAACAGTTGCTTCACCAACAATAGAAGAAGGGGAACCATCAGCAGTAGATACACCAGGTAAAGGAGATGGATGAATAGAGTTAACTAGGTTAGGGGTAAGAGTCATGTGATCAGATGCACCGGTATCAATTATCCAAGCATTATTCCCACAAGATGTAGCAAGAGAGGCCTTATTAGACATACCTGATTGAACTATATTAGTAGAGGCACTTGTGGAGGGAAGAGTCTTGCGTGGATGATTACCCCACCAATTTGAATATCCAATAGAAGGAACAGGGCGGGAGGACTCGGAAGAGCACGAGGTAGAGGAGGACCGTCGTTAAGCCACGCTGGTCTGAGCGTCGGGAGCAGGGACTAGCTGCAGTGGTGGTGGAGATATAGTGGTGGTCACGGCAACAGGTTAACTCGAGCCAACAGAATGAGTAAGACAATCGTTATGAGCTCGACGAACATGAGCATAGATCTTGTTAAGACTCAACAACTCCTCCCTACAAAAAAGCTCCCCTCAAATATGATCAAATTCAGAATCTAATCCTTCCAAGAACATGTGAACCCGAAGTATAGATTTGTAGTTGTTGTCTGGGACAACTGCGGTCACGGTATTAGAAAACGAGGCAACACACTAATCAAGTTGTGATGACCCGAACCAGAATCAGTAGAGTAATCAGCGTAACCTACGAGTTAGTGTGTAATCGCGGTTTATCGAATATTGTGTGGTTTGCCGGTTTCGTTTATGACTTAATCATCGGCCGAGAAGTTGAGTTGAGTCTCTTCTCAAGAGTTGTAGTACACGTGATTTCGAGTTCGTGGGCGGTTTCGGATGATTTTTCTGATAACCGAGGAATATAATATGATTATTTGAAGTTTAGGTTTACCGACGAGTTTATCCGTTCGTATCGAGTTTATCCAAATCGTAATGGTTATCCGTTTTGGACCGTCGGTCGTCCCGAGACGTGAGTATAAATATCGGAAATAGTCGAAAAATTGTCAAAAACACTGTTTGCGAAGTTTGACCGTCGTTGACCAAGAGTTGACCGTTGACTTTCGTTGACCGGAGGAGAAAACAGACCGTTTGGCTTCCGTCACCGGACCGGCTGATTCCGGCCATTTCAGGCCATGACCCTTGAAGGTAAAATGTTCTCCTCGTGATTCTAAACAGTTTAGAACTTGGAATTGCTTGATTTGGTTGAGATTTGAGGGAGATATATCGATTTGAAAATTGGGAATTTTTGGCCGGAATTGGCCTCGACAGAGGGAGGTGCTCCGGTGACTTTCCGGGGTGGATCTTTGGACAGTGATCATTTCTCCTTTGGTTTGGAGGGACGAGGTGGCGCGACGGCGCCGGAATCGGTCCGGGAAGTTTTCTGGTCGATTTGGACCACCGTGGCTTTCGAGCTGGATTCCGGCCACGATGGTGGTTGGATGGTGGTGGTCCCTATGTTAAAGTTGTTCACCTTGTTGAGGAGATCATTGTGGCAGCGGCGGTCAACGCCGGAGCTCCTGCGACCCGTTGACTTTTTGGATTTCGATGTTTTTAATGTCGTTTTCTCGTAATCGCACCCCGATCGTCGCTTTGAGGTTTTCGAGTTGATTTGGGTATCGGATTTTCAGTCGAGGGTTTCGAGTGGAGATTTCGAGAATTTCGTCGATTATTTTGCACAGTATTATATATTTCCGGGAACGATTGGTTTCCGCGGTGTGGTACAGTGTTGTGAATTATGATTTTGATCAAATATAATTTATGACTATTCAGGGGATAGAGATCGTGCTTTGGGCGAGGGATCTTCCGCCGGACCACGTGATTAGCGCGAGTGCGCGCTCTGCTGATCTCTGAGTGGACATTTTTATATTTTCACAGTTGTTTGCGAGTTCGTGATTTTTTCGTGATTTTCCGTATTTACTTTATAGGATTTTGAGATATATGTTATTTTCAGTGGTATTATTTTATATTTATTTGTGATGGCATTACTGCATCGATGCTTCGGCTACTCGGCTGATCACCGGTAGTCCGCCAGAGTTGAGAGATTCCTCTGGGTAGGGTTGAGAGATTCCCTTGTATGCCGCCGGGGTTTAGAGATTCCCATGGCCTATCACCGTCGGGTTTGAACGATTCACCTGACCGTCGGGATTGAGAGATTCGCCTGGCAACCTCCATATATATACTTTCTGAACTCGCATTCTTTTATACTGATTATGTATATGAAACTGGTGAAAGGCATATGTTTATTTTTGTCCACTCACTCTAACGTTTTATTTGCCTTTCCCCTGGGCTTTTCGGTTTTTGTGCCCAGTTTGCAGTTCGGATTCTGGTGTCTCACGTCGCGGTTGGAGGCTAGTTGTTCGAGCTACCTGTGTTTTCTAGTAGGTTTCTTGTTTCGCCTACTGTTGTATATTTTGTATATATTTACACTAGAGGTCGCTCTGATACATTCTGATACATGTTTTATACGACTTTTCCCGGATATACTATATATTACAGTTATGTTTACTGTTTATTGTTAATGATATGATATTGAGAAATCCGGATGGGATTGGTGCCCATGGTTTGGCTTTTGTGGCATAGGATGAAGTGTTATTTTCCGGGTGCATGTAATGGCAATTCCACGTTAGTAGCGTTACTTTGCCGAAATTTTAATGTTTTTTGTTGATTCACGTTTTCAGAAGGGGTTTGATTCCGGTTTAGGAAACTAAATCGGGATTGGGTCCTTTCAGCCTTATATCAGAGCATTAGGTTGTCAGATACTGTAGACTCTTGTAGTTGTGACGCTTAGGGTATTTGAGTTTGTACAGCATGACTGGAGTGATGACCCGACTGGCCAGCGGTACTCATCAATACTTCGGGTGTTTTGTGTTCTCAAATATCTAGGGTCTCATGATTACGTTCCTTCTGCTTGTACCTAATGCTTGTCTTGTATCAGTAGGATGCCTCCTCGACATGGTCCCCGTATTGATTGGGAAGAGGATCCATATATGGATCGCCAGACGCACGACTTGTTGATGTGAGTGCTGCGTTTGGAAGAGCGTTTTGACCCTGAGGTCAAAGCTCGTACTGCTGGTGCGACTGTGTTTTCGGGTTCAGCTGATCCAGAGATGTGTGAGGCATGGTTGGTTCAGGTTGAACGTGTATGTGAGCGTCTGTGTTTTACTCCTGAGCAGATGACAGTGGCAGTAGTCGGATTACTTGAGTCAGACGCATACTTCTGGTGGGTTAGCACCGACAGAGTTACAATTGATACCCCGTGGACTTTGTTCCGAGACTTGTTTATGCGGAGATACTTCAACCAGGCTACCCAGCAGCGTAAGTATGAGGAGTTTACGAACTTGAGACAGGGCAGTATGTCTGTGCTTGAGTACTGGGACAGGTTTACCCGCTTATCTCATTTTGCGCGTGACATGGTGGCTACTGAGGAAGCAAAGTGCCGCAGATTTGAGCTAGGTTTGAACTTGAACATCAAGGGGACTCTGACTACGATGCCTCAGAACAACTTTGATGAGTTTGTCAGTGCAGCACTCCGAGGTGAGGATATTGAAAAGGAGAGGTAGATGAGGTACCAGCCTAGACGGTTTGAGGAGGGTGGACCGAGTTAGGGGCCTTCAAAGAGGCAGATTTCTGATACTTTTGGTTCGGCTTCATCCTCGGGCAGTGGACCTTATCGACTACCAGCTAGTGCACCGAGACAGAGACCAAGATGGAGAAGGGATCAACCGCAGCGACCACAGGTTAGTGAGGGTTCTAGCGGTTCTAGTTATCCTCGGTATAATGGTGGCTCATTTTCCGTATTGAGGGAGTACCCGTTGTGTAGTCTCTACAGCAAACATCATGTTGGTCCATGTCAGCGAGGCCCTGTTATTTGTTTTCGTTGTGGCCAGGTGGGTCACTATGCGAGGGAGTGTTTCTAGCTTGATGGTACTGGTGGACAAACGGCCCAGAGTTCCGGAGGAGAGAGAGGTGCCACTTCGGGGGCTCAACCAGTACAGTTTGCGGGCCAGGGCGGACAGCAGGGACAACTTCAGCGTAGACGACTAGCCGGGCAGGTGAGGGTTCATGCCATGACTTTGCGAGAGGGCAGAGCTTCACCGGAGGTCGTTATCGGTACGTTGCATATCTTTGGTATTCCAGTACTTACATTTTTAGATCCAGGTGCCACACATTCATTCATGTCATATAGACTATCGTCTTTAGCTACTGTACCTGTATCTCCACTTCCGGGGTTGTGGAGAGTGTTGTATCCGTCCGGTGAGATTGTGAGTATTGGCTGGGTGTACCGGTACTGTGAGATTTTTATTGGAGGCCATGGTTTAGCCGTAGATTTGCTGTTGCTTGATATTGTCGATTTTGATTTGATCTTGGGAATGGACTTCTTGGAGATGCATTGGGCCATGTTTGACTGTCACAAGAAGAAGGTCGCGTTTCGACGGCCGGGCTTCCCCAAGATATTGTTTCGCGGCGAGAAGAACACTTCACTACCATGTTTGATTTCCGCGATGAAGGCGAATCGGATGATGAAGAAGGGCTGCGTTGCTTACTTAGCTCATGTGGTAGACACTACGGCTGCTGTGCCGGACCTTGGTGGTATTGAGGTTGTTTCTGAGTTTCCGGATGTGTTTCCGGAGGAGTTACCGGGTATACCTCCTTTTCGGGAGATTGATTTCACTATTGAGCTGTTACCGGGTACAGGACCCATTTCTCAAGCACCGTATCGTATGGCGCCAACGGAGTTGAAAGAGTTGCAGGTTTAGCTCCAGGAGTTGCTAGAGAAGGGTTTTATTTGACCCAGTGTTTCGCCATGGGGTGCCCCGGTCTTGTTTGTGCGGAAGAAAGATGTATCTATGCGGTTGTGGATCCACTACCGGAAGCTGAATCAGGTTACAGTGAAGAACAAATATCCATTGTCGCGGATTGATTATTTGTTCGATCAGCTCAAGGGAGCTTCAGTCTTTTCGAAGATTGATCTTCGATCCTGATATCACCAATTAAGGATCCGAGAGTCTGATATGGCCAGGACAGCTTTCAGGTCGCGGTATGGGCACTACGAGTTTTTGGTTATGCCGTTTGGGTTAACCAATGCCCCCGCAACTTTCATGGACTTGATGAATCGGGTGTTTAGACGATTTTTGGACAAGTTCGTGATTGTGTTTATCGATGATATTCTGATCTATTCCAGGAGTGTGGGACAGCATAAAAAGCATTTGCGAGCGGTGTTGCGGACTTTGCGGGACCATCAGTTGTTTGCAAAGTTTAGCAAGTGCGAGTTTTGGCTGGATAGTTTGAAGTTTCTGGGCCACGTGATATCGGCTGAGGGAGTCAGTGTTGATCCTGACAAGATCGAGGCCGTGCTGAATTGGAGTAGACTTACCACGGTACCGGAGATCC
This sequence comes from Geum urbanum, assembly GCA_946800695.1. Taxonomy (NCBI): domain Eukaryota; kingdom Viridiplantae; phylum Streptophyta; class Magnoliopsida; order Rosales; family Rosaceae; genus Geum; species Geum urbanum. The sequence goes on along the minus strand of OX327003.1, from coordinate 18,308,889 downwards.
GGAGTTTCTTGGGTTTGGCAGGCTACTATCGGTGGTTTGTACATGATTTTTCTCAGATTGCTACTCCACTGACTAGATTGACGAAGAAGGGCGTCAAGTTTGAGTGGTCTGATGCATGTGAGGAAAGTTATTTGCTCCTGAAGGAGAAGTTGACTACTGCACCGGTTCTGACATTACCAGACGACAGCGGTGAGTTTGTGGTTTATAGTGATGCGTCGAAGTTAGGACTACGTTGTATGCTGATACAGCATGGCAGAGTTGTAGCCTACGGTTCCAGGCAGTTAAAACCACACGAAGTCAACTATCCGACCCATGATTTGGAGTTGGCCGCTATTGTGCTAGCGTTGAAGAGTTGGAGACATTACTTGTACGGAGCCCAGTGTAAGATCTTCACCGACCACAAGAGTCTCACCTACTTGCGGACGTAGCCAGATTTGAACATGAGGCAACGCCGGTGGATGGAGTTGATCAACGACTATGATTGCACTTTCGAGTACCATCCAAGGAAGGCCAATGTTGTTGCTGATGCACTTAGCCGGAAATCCAGAGCTTCGTTGTTCTATGTCTGTGTGGCTAGAGTGTCTATGTTAGCCGAGCTTCGGGCTACAGGTGCCGAGTTCGAGTGGGATGACGAGGGAGCCTTGTTAGCCAGTTTCCAGGTTCGACCCGTATTGGTTGATCAGGTTCGGGAGGCACAGGATTCAGATTCTTACCTGTTGGGAAAGAAGACCATGATACGGAATGGTGTGCCTATAGAGTTTCGATTGAGTGACGATGGTACGTTGCTTTCTAGAGGCAGGTTGTGCGTACCCCGAGACGAGAGTCTGAAGAAGGAGATTCTGGATGAGGATCATAGTTCGGCGTATGCGGTGCATCCCGAAGGTACGAAGATGTTTCGTACTCTTCGAGCGTATTACTGGTGGCGCAACATGAAGCGGGAGATTGCTGCATATGTGAGCCGATGTTTGATATGTCAGCAGGTTAAAGCAGAGAGGCAGAAACCTGCAGGGAAGTTACAGCCACTGGAGATTCCGGTTTGGAAGTGGGAGCACATTACTACGGATTTCGTTTATCAATTGCCACGTACTTCGGCTGGCAACACTGGTATTTGGGTTATTGTGGATCGACTGACGAAATCCGCTCATTTTCTCGCACTTCCGGGGAAGATATCAGTGGGCAGATTGGCCAAGCTGTATTTGTCAGAGATTGTTTGTCTGCACGGTGTGCCTGTGTCTATTGTTTCTGACCGAGACAGTCAGTTCACCTCTGAGTTTTGGCAGGCATTGCAGTGAGCCATGGGCACGAGGTTGCGTTTCAGTACAGCTTTTCATCCTCAGACTGACGGGCAGTCTGAGCGGACTATACAGACACTTGAGGACATGTTGCGGTCATGTGTGTTGCAGTTTCGCGGGAATTGGAACCAGCAACTACATTTGATAGAGTTCGCCTACAATAACAGCTATCAGGCCAGTATCAAGATGGCACCGTACGAGGCCCTGTACGGGAGCCAGTGCCGCACTCCATTATGTTGGAGTGAGGTGGGCGAGCGATGACTTATTGGCCTTGATCTGGTGAAGAGCACCATGGAGGACATCCAGATTATCCGGGACAGATTGAAGATCGCCCAGGATCGTCAGAAGAGTTACGCGGACGTGAGAAGGAAGAGCCTCAAGTTTGATGTGGGTGACTGGGTCTTCCTGAAACTATCTCCGTGGAGGGGAGTTGTGCGTTTCGGGAAGCGTGGCAAGCTTCGACCACGGTACATTGGTCCGTACGAGATCACCGAGAGGGTTGGAGCTGGTTGTTACAGACTTGAGTTACCGGCTGAGATGGCTCGTGTTCATGATGTTTTCCACGTTTCGATGTTGCGGAAGTACATCTCAGATCCTTCGCATATGTTAGCCCCACAGCAGTTACCGATCCGAGAGGATTTGACGTACGTGGAGGAGCCAGTACAGATTCTCGATTGTCGTGAGTAAGAGTTGAGGCACCGTGGGATCCCACTAGTGAAGGTCTTGTGGCAAAATCACTCGGTTGAGGAGGCCACCTGGGAGACTGAGCAGCGTATGCGGGAGCAGTATCCTCATATGTTCACTTGACAGGTACGTAAATTTTGAGGTTGAAATTTTTTTAACGGGGGTAGATTTGTGACGACCCGAACCAGAATCAGTAGAGTAATCAGCGTAACCTACGAGTTAGTGTATAATCGCGGTTTATCGAATATCGTGTGGTTTGCCGGTTTCATTTACGACTTAATCATCGGCCGAGAATTAGAGTTGAGTCTCTTCTCAAGAGTTGTAGTACACGTGATTTCGAGTTCGTGGGCGGTTCCGGATGATTTTTTCGATAACCGAGGAATATAATATGATTATTTGAAGTTTCGATTTATCGACGAGTTTATCCGTTCGTATCGAGTTTATCTGAATCGTAATGGTTATCCGTTTTGGACCGTCGGTCGTCTCGAGACGCAAGTATAAATATCGGAAATAGTCGAAAAATTGTTAAAAACATTGTTTGGGAAGTTTGACCGTCGTTGACCGTTGACTTTCGTTGACCGAAGGAGAAAACAGACCGTTTGGCTTCCGTAGCCGGACCGGCTGATTCCGGCCATTTCATGCCACGATCCTTGAAGGTAAAATGTTTTCCTTGTGATTCTAAACAGTTTAGAACTTGGAATTGCTTGATTTGGTTGAGATTTGAGGGAGATATATCTATTTGAAAATTGGGAATTTTTGGCCGGAATCTGCCTCGACGGAGGGAGGTGCTCCGGTGACTTTCCGGGGTGGATCTTCGGTGGGTTTTGTTGGGTTTTGTACAATGATCATTTCCCCTTTGGTTTGGAGAGACGAGGTGGCGCGACGGCGCCGGAATCGGTCAGGGAAGTTTTCCGGCCGGTTTGGACCACCATGGCTTTCGAGCTGGATTCCGGCCACGGTGGTGGTTGGATGGTGGTGGTCCCTTTGTTAAAGTTGTTTGCCTTGTTGAGGAGATCATTGTGGCAGCTCGGTCGCCGGGAAAACTCTCTGGTTGACGGCGCGCCGCCGGCGGCGGCGGCGGTCAACGCCGGAGCTCCAGCGACCCGTTGACTTTTTGGATTTCGATGTTTTTAATGTCGTTTTTCTCGTAATCGCGCCCCGATCGTCGCCTTGAGGTTTTCGAGTTGATTTGGGTATCAGATTTTCAGTCGAGGGTTTCTAGTGGAAATTTCGGGAATTTCGTCGATTATTTTGCACAGTATTATATATTTCCGGAAACGGTTGATTTCTGTGGTGTGGTACAGTGCTGTGAATTAGGATTTTGATCAGATATATTTTATGACTATTCAGGGGATCGAGATCGTGCTTCGGGCGAGGGATCTTCCGCCGGACTACGTGATTAGCGCGAGTGCGCGCTCTGCTGATCTGTGAGTGGACATTTTTATATTTTCACAGTTGTTTGAGAGTTCGTGATTTTTTCGTGATTTTCCGTATTTAATTTATACGATGTTGAGGTATATGTTATTTTCGGAGGTATTATTTTATATTTATTGGTGATGGTATTACTGCATCGATGCTTCGGCTACTCAGCTGATCACCGGTAGTCCGCCAGAGTTGAGAGATTCCTCTGGACCAGAGTTGAGAGATTCCTCTGGGCAGGGTTGAGAGATTCCCATGTATGCCACCGGGGTTGAGAGATTCCCCTGGCCTATCACCGTCGGGTTTGAGCGATCCACCTGACCATCGGGTTTTAGAGATTCGTCTGGCAACCTCCATATATAAACTTTCCGAACTCGCATTCTTTTATACTGATTATGTATATGAAACTGGTGAAAGGCATATGTTTATTTTTGTCCACTCTCTAACGTTTTATTTGCCTTTCCCCTGGGGTTTTCGGTTTCCGTGCCCAGTTTGTAGTTCGGATTCTGGTGTCTCACGTCGCGGTTGGAGGCTAGTTGTTCGAGCTACCTGTGTTTTCCAGTAGGTTTCTTGTTTCGCCCACTGTTGTATATTTTGTATATATTTACACTAGAGGTCGCTCTGATACATTCTGATACATGTTTTATACGGTTTTTCCCGGATATACTATATATTACAGTTATGTTTACTGTTTATTGTTAATGATATGATATTGAGAAATCCGGATGGGATTAGTGCCCACGGTTTGGCTTTTGTGGCATAGGATGAAGTGTTATTTTCCGGGTGCATGTAATGGAAATTCCACGTTAGTTGCGTTACTCTGCTGAAATTTTAATGGTTTTTGTTGATTCACGTATTCAGAAGGGGTTTGATTCCGGTTTAGGAAACTAAATCGGGATTGGGTCCTTTCACAAGTTCCTCGAGCCAAGCGACAAACTTATTGTAGTAGACAAAGAAGGGCCACCATGTTTGTTTGGTGGTGGGGCAGAGGCGGTGCAACTTATAGATTCGGGTAAAGTCTAAATCATTATAGTAGGTATGGTGTAGGGCACTCCAAATTTTTGCGGCAATCTTGAGGCAAAAATAGCGATTGATGATAGATTGATACATGTTGTCTATCAACCAACTTTTCACCTTCTCGTTGTCGGTAGGCAAAGTAAGATACTCAAGTGTGCCCATAGGAGGAGCAGTCGAAGCACCGGTAAAGAATCCAAGTTTGTTACGATCTCCAATGCGTATCTGCATAACAGGAATTCAGGTAGTCATTGGAATCATTCAAGAGAACTCCAATGGAAAAAGAGTAGTTTTCTTAGTGGTATTGGATAGCAAGTGGAATCTGAGGTTGAGGAGAAGAAATCACTATAGAGTCGGATCCTCCTCCTATGACAACGGAATTTAGGTGTAGTGGGTGACAAAAAATAGAGTTTTGTCGGTAGGTCTATAGGTTTGGCTCTGATGCCAAGTAAAAAAGTATAAACAAAAGTGTTTATGGTAAAATGCAAAATGCTTTCATTCATTCCCGAATTAGATATATATACAGTTACACAAGACATATTCCTAATAAGTAGAGAATATCTACAATAAAAAATAAATCAATTCTAACTATAATAGGAATCAAAAATATCTACAAGACCAATACTTGACAATAACATATTCATAATTACACCCACAAAAATGACATGAAACCAATTTATTTAGTATGTCAATCGGGACGTACGGTCCGCTGTTTCTGGAATATGATTAAACATGAAATGTTTGTGTTTGTTTGTAAGGTGCGTATGTAAGGTAACTATATGCTCTACGCTTGAATAATGTCCATATAATAACACAGTAGAGACTTGGTAGAGGGATGAAGTTCTTCCTCTGATAATTAGACAAAAGATTCTCTTGTTTCTATTATTAGACTTCTTTAATTCTAAGCATTAATTCTCTTCAAGAGGAATCCAAGTGATCATGACTTCTGCATCAGTTTAAAGAGGATGTATCATCAGCCGCTGTCGGAGTGTTGTAAACTCTATCGGAAGCTTTCTTCACCTGCAATACAATAACAAAGAACCAGTTAAGAGATTGTATACCAGAAGTAAACAGATGTTGAGATGTAACATAACATCATGAAAAAAGTAGTTACTTCTTTCTCCCAATCTGTGAATAAGATTATCATTGCAAGAGTTAGTGATTGTACAAATAGAGCGACAATGATTCCCATCCAAAGACCCTGTGAAGAACATTAAGAAGAATAACAAAAGAAAATTATTTGAAGGAAATTGAAAGAGAAAAAAAAAAATCTGACGCAACATTAAATCAGTAAGGACAAGTATCTGGTGTCACCTTTCCTCCAACATGAAATACAAACGCTAATAATATTGCAATAGGAATGCCCAGAAGATAGTAAGCTACGAGATTAACATACGCCCCAATCTTCTGTTGCCCACTTCCTCTTATGATACCTGAAGTGTGGAGAAAAAATAATATGGTACCAACCGTATATAATATTGGGAAATTCTAAGGTGGAGTGACTTTACCGTAGATTTTATTTACTAATTTTGTTGTTATTATTGTAAAATGAGATATATTTTTAGTAATTTCATTCAACTTTTTGTAAATATTTCATCGAGCACATTTTTACAAATATTAAAACAAATCGTTGTTAATGTTGTATCTTAGTTTAATTGTTTATAAATGATAAAAAAATAGTCATAATTTTGTTCTAAATGTAGTAATTTCTAGTTCAAAAATTGTAATTTTGTTCAACTAATTAGTTAATGAATGTTTACCGTAGATCACTCTTACCATAACCTTACCCCTATATACTGGTGTATATATACATATGACTTGATTCATATTGAAAATCCTTATAAACAAAGATGCTAAATTGCTACGAATTAGTGTGGCAAGAACCTGAAAGCACAGCCTGAAGTCCATCAAAGAAGTGGGATATAGCTACCAAAATCAGCATTTGTCCAACATAATTGACAACTTCCATTTCATTGCTGTAACAGTAACCCCAAACTTTTCGACCCACTATCAGTACTGCACCAGTCAAAATACCTTCAGTGACAACAATGCATAGTGAAACACCTACTGCTAAACGAGCTAGTCGTGGTTGGCCGGCACCCAGTTGATTTGAAACTCTTGTGCTAAGAGACAATATATTTGAAAATACGAACATGCAGGAAGATAGATAAAATATGCACAGGAGAGGCATGCATCAGACTAACCTTGCTGCACCAGAGAATGCAAGAGGAATCATGAATACCATAGAGCATGTGTTAAGGCTGTTGAATGTGCCACAAACTTACAGATGGTTAAGGCCATAATAATTAATCTCAGTAATAAAGGTTTTTGTGTCAATTACAAACCTGATTGATAAGACTGAGGTTTCAAGTTGTGGATTTGGAAGAAAACCAGATAAGAGTACCATGAGTTCGAATGACCAGATTTCTAAGCTGTCCAAAAAATTAAATAAAACAAAGACGTACCAACATTTCAGACTTTTGAAATTTATTCAATGATTCAAAAGAGGATGTCAATATTTCACTAGATCACTGAGATGAACTAAGTTTTGAACTGCAATCAGGGTGCCTTCCAATCCTTTTCTAAGTTTAATGCTATACCATAGCAAGATATATACCTGATCATTATAGCTGAAGGAATAGATAACTTAATGAAGTTGGGAATTCCATGAAAGGCTTCCATTGAGAATCCAGTCCATGTGTGTTTACAAGAAGGAGAAACTCTGATATAAACAACCAAGAACAATGCGTTGATCCAATACGAGATAGAGATAGCAATAGCAGCGCCTCTGTATTCAAGGCTAGTCTTGTATACCAGTAGCCAACAGAGAAGCAAGTGTCCGAGTGTTGCAGTGCCAGTGCTAACTATCATAGGAACCACATTGTTTTGGGTTTGCAAGAATCTGGAATGACATTGTTGGACTGCATAAGCAAAAATGCAGGGTATCAGGAGGCGAGCATAGCGCCCAGCAGCTACAGCAATTTCTGGATCTTGACCCAAGAACTGAAGAATATGGTCTGCATTGAACCAAATAGTTGCAAGAGGAATGCAGGCCAGCAGGAGGACAAGCAGTGCTCTCTGCAGGTGTATGCCAAGCATATGGTACTGTTTTGCACCATAGGACTGCCCACAAAATGTGTCCAATGCGCTACTCATTCCGATCTGATCAACGATTTTAGAACAAAATTGATATCACCGTACACCACAAGTTGAATATTATCTTGCATGACACTATTTTGGGACAAGGTATGGGAATCAAATGACTAAGCCATATTTGAAGTGAGAAACATTGCTGAGCCTACGAATTTAAGCAATTAAATATTGCATAATTTAAAAAGGATGGTCAAAAGTAAATATGGAAATTTCAGTTGATGGCTAAATGTATAGTTGAATACACAAGTGTTGAACACAACAGAAGTAAATAACTAAGGGAGGTGAAATTGGCACCCCTTTATTTACAAACCACACCCCGTACTTTGCTTTTGTGGGCATTTCCATTACACTTTGGTATGAAAATATGAAGAAAGGGGGTGTGGATTGTAGCTGCAGCTCTGTTTTTCGAAGTTTTGTTCTACAAGTATATATCTTGATCTTGAAAGTAAGCCTTTGGTTATGCTACAACTCTTTTACACTAAAGTTTTAGAGCTAGAGTGAGGGATCTTACTATCATGCTCAAACCAGTGACTGATGCGAAAGAAGTGGCCATGGAAGCACCTGCGAGTGATAGCTCTCCAAGATGACCAACATACATGACAGATATAACCTGCATACCAAAGAGCAAGAAATTTGATGACACGAGAGGCCCTGCAAGCAATAGCTGCTTCTTCAGTTCCCCGAGCAGTTCTACTTTCGTAAATCGTCCCTTTCTTGATTGTAATGCATGATCCAGAAGTTGTACTGGAATCAAAGGTGATTCAAGACCTGCCGATTGTGCTTCATCGACCATTGCATGTGCTCTCGAGCTCGTTCTTCCAAGAGCAGTTTTCTGAGGTTGGAAAAATCAAGTATCAAGGGCGGACTCTTGCTTCTTGTTTCTAACATCTCCTTAGAAGTTTACAATTCGTCCAGAGTCACTGTCAAGAACCCTATAAATATTTCGTGGCATTAGCTAATTTGTCATCAAAGTTGGTTTGTAGTCAAAATTGGAGGCAACGACTTTGTTGGCTAGTGAGCTAATTGGTGAGTATTTAAGCAAAGCATAATTTTGTATTCTTGTATAAAACCAATCATAGAAAGCCACTAAAGTGACTTTGGTTATTAGACAGACGGAAGGAAGGCTGCTTGTGTCGGAGAATCAATCAAATTATTTGTGAGATTAGGAAAAATATGTTTATCTTTTCTTAATTTGTCATGGAATTAGGTATATCGGAAAGCGAATTGCATGGCTCACAAGCCAGTGTCACTGGTGAACAGGACGGTGGGTCTCATGAGATCGGCGGCGACCGTCACAATGGTTAACTTTGAGGAAGGTTTAATTGTCAATTTGTTATCCTAGGAATCATTTCAGTGTCAATTTGTTATCTTAAGAATTTTTTCTGCTAATTTATTACCCTATAATATATAAACTTACGAATTTGCTACCTTGTTATCTAATTACTTAAATTTCGTCAATTTATTCATCAAATTATAAACATTTGAAAAGAATTTTGATACTATTATATTGATTTGAACGAAAAAAATGATAAACTATCAAAAAATTTAAATCCAGGATAGTAAATTGGCTAAATAGTTTGCCTAATTTGATGTATAGATAGTAAATTAGCTAGTTTTCAAAACTTAGAATAACAAACTGACAAAAAAAAATTCTAAGATAGTAAATTGACAATTATATCTTTGAAGAATGATGGATGCCCCTGTCTCATCCATGATGATGAAAAATTCTTTTGTGGTGTGTGTGCATCTCTATGGCCATTCTAGCTCTTTGCAGATTGGGGGAGTTATGTAACGACTAATGCCTGTATTCGTACTTCCTTTACTTTGTGGAGGAGTTCTCTTTGCTTGTGTTGGTTTGAATGAGGTCCATTTTACAAAAAAAAACAAACGAACAAAAAATCATAGAAAGCCACACAAGTGACTTTGGTGATTATCGATCATTTAATGGTTCGGCCAGCTGAATACTCAATTGTGAAGTTTATGTATTTATTATATGAGTTTATGTATTTATTATATATATCTGTCCAAAGCGTCACATTAAAATAACGAAGCGGGGTTTCCTTTTTCACAAAGTTGGACAAAATTATTCGATCAATTAAACCACCCATATTTATTACAAATGGAAAATTACGCTTGCAAAAAAATCAGCTTAATTGGAGATGATTTGACCATTTAATCACCGCATTAGCTTTTAATGTATACAATTTGTCTGATATACATACACTCCATATTCAGAGCGGAATGAAGTTTGGATTTAAATATAAAATTATTCGACACTTGAAACCATTCTGTGACGACCCAGAACAGAATCAGCAGTGGAATCAGCTTGATCTACGAACTTGCGCGTAGTCGCAATTGCCGATAGTTGTTTGAATCGCCAGGTTTGTTAACGACTTAATCATTGGCCGAAAATTGGAGCTGAGTCTCTTCTCGAGAGTCGTTATATGTGTGATTTCGAGTTCGTGGGCGATTCCGGATTGTTATTTAGACGACCGAGGAATTAAGTATGAATATTTGAAGTTCGGATTTAAATGGTGGTGTTCTTAACGACTAAATTACCGGTCGAGAATTTGGTTTCGGCGTCTTCACGGAAGTTGTTCAGAATTTAATTTCGAGCTCGTGGGAACTTCTGGAGCATTGTTCTGAGTTACGAAGATTAAGTTATGATTATTTCCGATTGTTGATTGTTTAGTCGGATTATGTGTGTTTGGGTTGAGCAGTTGACTTTTTATCCATTTGGTCGATGTGTTTGACTTCGGGTGATTATTGAAGATCATGTCGAGATGAGTTTGTGGCCGCGAGAATTATCGAAATCAGATTTACGACGCGAGAGTTACGGATGTTTAAAGTTCGTCGAAATGGATAATTATGGAAGTTTCCTAATTGGGAAAGCTATAAATAGTGAAGTTTCTATAATGGGAAAGTCAAACCTGGAATTAATGAGCTTTGACGGAGTCAAGCTCGGTGGAGAGAAGGTGGCGCGACGCCGTACGGTGCTCGCCGGCGACGGAGTTCATTCCGGCCACCCCGTGGCTTGGTTCCTACCCCGTTCTCTTCGACTTGATGTCACGAGTCTAGCCCCGGCCTCCTTTCACAGCGAGGTGGCCGGTGGAGTGAGGAATTTCCGGCAAGAAATGTAGTGAAACTTGGTGATTTCGGGTTCCATAATTTTGGCCGAATTGAGATGAAATTTTGAGTGGGCTTTGTAGCCCTCATCACCTACAAGCTACCATGTAAGTTTGGAGTTCTAATTTTGCTTGTGTATGGAGAATTTTGGATTTGAAATTTGTGGAACAATTCGGTTTATCATGAAATTGACATGGTTAGAGTGACAATTGGCCTTCGTTGCAGTTGAGAAAGTTGCTCAGTGGGTGGTTTTGCATGGAATAGAGGTTGCTCCGCCGTGGAATTTTCAGTTCGAGTGGCGGCGCCGCCGTGGGCGGCGGTCAAAGTTTGACTTTTTGGATTTTCGACAAAAGTTGCATGTCATTTCACTCGAAATCGCGCCCCGATCGCAGTGGGGAGGTTCATTTTTCGAGTTGAGCGTCCGAAAGTACAGCGAGGTATTGAGGTGTGATTATCGGATTTCCGACGATTCGTCGACATTGAATTATGTGTTTCCGAGAACGGTGGTTTCTCGTGATTTGTCTTGTATTGTCGAGTTATGATTTTGAGAAATGGATTTTGTGGTTATTCAGGGGTTCGTGATCGTTCGTTTGGCGATGGACTTTCCGCCGGATCACGGGTTAACGCGAACTGCGTTACGCTAGTCTGTGAGTGGACAATTTCTTTTCACGGAATTCTTGCGAGTCTTTTATATGATTTACGAATTTGAGCATGCGTATGAGATTTCGGATTACATGAGCATGTGTTTTACGATTATACGATTATACTTATACGGATATACGTATACGAATATACATACACTTATATGTGATTTCATGCATTTGCATCGAACTGTTTATGATTTGGTTTTCACAGAGTACAGTCTCAGTTACGTTGTTGTATCGATACACTTGCCTCTCGGCTGATCCCCGATGGTAGGCCGCCAGGAGGGACGTCGTTATCCCGACCTGACCGGTGAGGGGCGTTTCCCCGGAACCGAGGCCATTTCTGGCTTAGAATCACGGGGGCTAAGGACCTCGTGATTCAGACTGTACTAGCACGGAGGAGTCCATGAGTGACCCCGTGGAATTTTTACTTGCATGCTCAGTACGCTGGAGGATTATGGTTTTACCTCGTGTACTTGTTGTTTTTATTTACCTGGACTCGCATATGTTATTTTAAACATATATATATCAACTGGTGAAAGACATTTATTTTCGTCCACTCACTCTAACGATTTTCATGTCTTTCCCCTGGGCTTTTCGGTTTCCGTGCCCAGTTTGCAGTTCAGGCTCTGGTGTCGCACGTCGTGGTCGGAGGCATAGTGCTCGAGCTACCTTGTTTCTTCCAGTAGGTTTATTGTTCTACCTACTGTGGTATACTTATATGTTTATACATTAGAGGTCGCTCTGAGAAATCTGTTGTTTACGTTGTACGATTTTAAATCGGATTTCAGTGAATTACTAATATATTTATTGTTTTACTTTACTGTTGATATATTGAGAAATGCGGATGGGATTGGTGCCCACGGTTTGCTTTTTGTGGCATAGGATGAAGTGTATTTTCCGCGTGCAGGTAATGGTAATTCCACGTTAATAGTGAAACTCTGCCGAAATTTTGAAAAATTTTTGTTGGTTGGTGTTTTCGGAGGGGTTTAACTCCAGTTTAGGGAGCTAAATCGGGGTTGGGTCCTTTCAGCTTGGTATCAGAGCATTAGGTTATAGGTTCTGTAGACTTCTGTAGTCGTGTTTACTAAGGATATTTGAGAATGTACAGCATGTCTGGAATGGTGACCCGACCGGCCGGCGGACACTCATCAATATTATTTGAAGTTCCATGATTACGTTCCACTTGTTGTGAAGGATGTTTTATTCATTTGGATGCCTCCTGACGTGCTTTTCGTGTCGGTACGGTTGTGGATCCTATTGAGGATCAATCGACGCGCGATTTGCCAGAGAACTGTAGATTTGGATGAGTATTCCGAGTTCAGAGATTTGTGTGGCACGGTTTGCCTGGTTGTGTGTATATGAGCGTCTGTATGTTGCCTCAGAGCTGAGAATTGTGACAGTTGATGTTTGCCTGAGTCAGATCATTGTATTTGGTGGGCTGTTAGTGTGTGAGTTCCTGTTGTGACTCTATGGCCTACATTCAGGGTGTTGTTTATACGGTAATGGTTTTAATCAGGCTATCCAGCATTTGAATGAGGAGTGTTTACCCACCTGAGGTAGAGATGCGTTGTTCACATGTTTACCCCTGTTTGCATGAGTTATATAGCTTCAGAGGAAGCAGTGCACGAGGTTCGAGATGAGTTTGAACCTGAGCATCAGAGAGAGTCTGATTGTTGTGCCTCGAGACAACCGTGAGGAGCTTAGTGTGTTGCACTCCGTGGCGAGGCTATTGAGAAGGAAAGGTGTACGCGGTTTCCAATGTGATGGTTGAGGAAAGTGGACTTAGTTGAGATATGTGATGAGATTGAGTCCCGACACTTCGGAATTAGTGACGTCATCAGGCTGTGGCCTTTTCGATTATGTTGAGTTTCATCAAATCAAGCAGAGGATCTGTTTGGCCATGGCGGGATCACAGAGTAGCGGATTTACTCCTGTGGCATGAGTTTGGGCGATCGTTGGTGATCCTATCACACAGCAGGTGTTGCGGTGATTTGTGTTCGTGGAGCACTTTCAGTTGCTGTTTCGGTGGCCAGGAGGGTCACGTTACGAGGGAGCGCCCTTAGCCAGCTGTTATAGCGATTCGACAGCTCAGAGTTTACGAGGAGATCCTCATGTTGTTCCTAAAGTTTGTCCAATGTACCTTTTTGATGAGTTATTCAGCAAGTCGCAATTGATGTGGGCGACTAGATTGGGCATGTTGGAGTTTGTGCCATGACCTTGTTTGAGGACAGACTTTTCTCCGAGGTTACTGTTGTTTGATATCTATGGCTATTGTATCTGCATTACCACTTCCGAGGTTTTGGAGAATGTTGTATCCATCCGGAGGTTGCGAGACCCCTGTTGGAGGTTATATGTTCACCGCGGATCTGTTATAGCTGGACATCGTGGTTTTGATGTGACTATGGGTATAGACTGTTGGCGACACATTTGGCTGTGTTCGAGTACCTCGAGAAGGAGGTTGTGTTTCGACAACCAGGTTTCCCCGAGATATTGTTTCGCGGTGATGGTCGAGCAGATGGTGGAGACGAGTTGTGTTGTTTGCTTAGCTCATATTGTGGATACTTCGGTTGCTATGCCTGACTTTGGTGACATTGAGGTGGTTCCCGAGTTTCCAGGTGTGTTCCGGAGGAGTTACCAGGTGTTCCTCCAGTTCGGGAGATTGACTACACCATTGAGCTTGTACCGGGCGCTGGACTCATTTTACCGACGTCTTGTCGTTCGGAGCCAGCGGAGCTGATGGAGCTACAGGTTCGACTCCAGGAGTTGCTGGAGGAGGTTTCAGGAGATTTCATGTGACCCCGCGTATTTGCGTGGTGTACTTTTGCATTGTATGTACGGTTGATGGATGGTTCGACGAGATGGTGCGTTGAATACTGAAGCCTAATTCGTTTCAGAGGAGAGTGAGTATCCTCCGCTTCGGATTGACGAGTGGTTTGATCAGCTCGCGAGAGCTTCAGTCTTGTCGAAGATTGATTTCGGGTCCAGATATTATCAGTTGAGGATCGATGAGTCAGATGTGGTTTGAACAGCTTTCGGATTTCGGTGCGGACATCAGGAGTTTTTGGTCACGCCATTTGGTTGACCAATGCCCCGTAGATCGTGTGGACTTGATGGACCATGTGTTCAAACGATTTCTGGACGAAGTTGCGGTTGTGTTCGTTGGCAATGTCCTGATGTACTCCATGAGCGTGGGCCAGCACCTGATGCAATAGTGAGCGGTTTTGCGGACTTTGCGAGATGACCAGGTGTTTATAAAGTTCAGCCAGTGTGAGTTTTGGCCGATTAGTGTGAAGATTTTGGACTGTGTGATGTTATCCGAGGGAGTCGGCGTGGATCCTGACCAGATAGAAGTCGTGTCAATTTGGGGATTGCCCTACCATTGTACCAGAGATCGGGAGTCTCTTGGGTTCGGCAGGCTATTACCGACGGCCTGTACAGGATTTTCCTGGATTGCCACTTCACTTTCCAGATTGACGGAGAAGGCGTCAAGTTTGAGCGGTTCGATGCATGCGAGGAGAGTTACTTACTCCTGCAGGATGGTTGACCGTTGCTTCGGTTTTGACCTTACCTGACGATCGCGACGAGTTCGTGGGTTATGGCGATGCATCGAAGTTTGGATTTGGTTGTGCTTTGATGCTGTGTAGCAGAGCGGTGGCTCATGGGTTCAGGCAGTGGAAACTGTATGAAGCTACATATCCTGTGTATGATTTGGGTGTAGCTGTCCTTATGTTAGCATCAGAGGGTTGGAGACACTACTGCTATGGCGTGCAGCGCGGTGTAGGACGTACACTGATCACTTGAGTTTCATCCACTTGCATTTTCGGCCAGATTCGGGCTTGAGGCAGTGTAGATGGATGGGGTCGACTAACTGATCTACCCATTTTATGCTTGATTCTTAACGTCTTTCTCTTTATATTTAGCTTTGTTTTGACCTTAGTGAATATGTTTCTAATTTACTTTATGTTTTTAGGTTGAAAATAAAGGAGGAACAATAAAGAATGCAAAATGGAGCAAAAGCGCAGAAAAATGAAGAATTGAAATCCTAGTCCACCTAGAAGAAGGATTTGTCACAGGTTTGCTTATATATTAAAAATGTCGACCCTATTCCTAAATGGGAGCCCAAATTACTCAAGAATGGATCAAGATTAATGAAGATGGATCAAAGACCAAAAGCATGTCCAAAGAAGCCCAAAGAAAGAAGATGGATTAAAATGAATTATCAAAAATCGGCCTTTGTACTTCAGCCCACTTCAAAAGGCCACTGTGAACAGATACGGATGACTCTAGACGTGATTAGCATATGGTTGGAAAGATATAGAAGTCTAGTTTCCAACGCAACTGAAATTACACAATTTGGATTCCTAGAACGAGAGATATTTCTGTTTTCGTGGAGAAGGGTCAGGTTACCCGGGTGGACTAGTTAGAGTCCTAGAAGGAGTCGAACTAGGCTTTCCTTCTCCTATATAAAGGGGAGCTCGGCCTCAAAGCAAGGGATCACTCATTTTAGAAGCCAAAACTCTGCCTAAATACTTTTCCTTTCCTCCCAAAGCCGAAATCATCTAAGAAGCCGTCCACTCCAAAGCTCATCAACTACCTTCCTCCACCGAAGTATTCAAGGCAATCCTTAGTGCTTCTCTCCATCCTTTGAAGGCACGATTACATCAAGTAGACTAGGGCAATCCCGACATCAAAAAGTGTAACCATGACTTCTACTTTTCACTTCTCGTGTTATTTCTTGGTTTGTATGGACAAATTTGTTGAAGTATTTTTGGTTTGTAATTTTATCAAGTTCATGTGATCTCCCACGTTTTGATCTTTAGCTTTCATGTGATATTTTATGCTTAACGCTTTGATTTATTGCAGGGCAATCCCACCTTAAATCGATGGAAATGTTAGGGCAATCCCTACACTTTACTTTCGAGAGATATGCATGAAATTAGTAGCTAAAGACTTAGAACTAATAGGTTGCATGTAATTTGGTAGGTTCTAAAGAGTTAGGTGAAAGATGAGTCGATCCTTGTAAATATATTAGTTTAGGATGTTTTACCTTAAAATTTGTAGGAATTTAGTAACCAAAAACTCGCACCCCCATTTAAACCTAGCATAGTTATGCATGCACCCTCAATCCCCGGTTAAGAACGATCCCTATTTACCAATGCTACATCTACCAAAAAGGGTTTTAATTGACTCATTGTTGTTGAGTAATAAATGTTAATTTAGTGCTTAGTAATGGTGAGTATCACTAATGACTATGGCTGCACCTTTGAGTTTGTTCGGGAAAGGCTAGAGGTTGTACTTTGACTATCCATTTGGGATGTTGTTGCTGATGCATTCAGTCGAGAGTCGGGACTTCAGTGTTTCATATGTGTGTGTGTGGCTCGAGTTTCCGTGTTAGCCGAGTTGCGAGCTATGGAAGCTGAGTTCGAGTATGATGATGTTAAGCTCACTGTTTTGCGCGCATTTGACGTTAGTGGTGCGGAGATGTATCAGACACTTCAAGTTTACTACTCGTGACGCAGCATGAAGAACAATATAGTAGTTTGTGTGTGCAGATGCCTCATTTGTCGACAGGCGATGGCTAGGAGGCAGAGACCTGCCGAGAAGTGTCAGCCATTTGAGATTTCTGGTTGGACGTGGCGCTTGTCACTGTGGTTTTGTGTGCTAGTATGCACTTTGGTTTGTGGTACCAGTTGTCAAGCCATTGTGGACCATTTGACGGACTTGGTACATGTCCTTGTACTTTCGGGAAAGGATTTCAGTGGTAGACTGGCATAGCTGTGTTTGACGGAGATTGGCCATTCACGTGGTGTACCTATGTCCCGGTTCGCTGACCGAGATAATCAGCTATAACAAAGTGTTGGTGAGCTTTGCAGCGAGCATTGTGGACCAGATTACATGTTAGTACCGGTTCTTATCCTCAGATTGGCGAGCGATCTTTGAGGACTATTCAGACCTTGGAGGGCATATTGTGGACCTCGGTATTGCAGTTCCGGAGGATTTGGGACCAGCAGTTCCTCTTGTTTGAGATTGCATACAATACCAGTTTGCGGACCACTATGATATTGACGTTGTTTGATGTCGTTTTGAGGACGATGTTGTACTCCACTGTGCTGGAGCGAGTTTGGTTTGGTTTGAGTTTGAGTTGATGTTTGATTCTGATTTTGTGGAATGTGTTACCACAGACTGTCAGATTAGCGGAAATGGGTTGATAATTGTTTGAGTTCGATGTTTGAGTTATGTTAATGTGTGCAGATTGAGTTGTGATTTGCTATGTTGTTTTGATCTGTGTGTGGTCATAGGCGAGGTTGTGTTGAGCCGTATAGTTCGGCATCGCCTATATCATTGGCTTTTATGTGTGTTGTGTTCCGTGTTGCGGAACTATGTTTCAGATTTCCTACGTGTTGTATACCCTATCTGTTCCTTATGCAGGAACACTTGGCTATTATGTAGAGCCAGTTCAGATTCAAGATTTGAGGGTACAGGGATTTCAGCACGGAGCTATCTCCTATTGTGGAGTCAGTTGTCAGAGTTGTTCAGTTGACTTTGGAGAGTTTAGCAGTATGCAGAGACAGTGCTCTTACTTTTCATCGGCAGATTCGGAAATTTCGAGGTCGAAATTTTTTTAAGGGGGGTGGATTTGTGACGACCCAGAACAGAATCAGCAGTAGAATCAGCTTGATCTACAAGCTTGCGCGTAGTCGCCGTTGCCGACAGTTGTTTGAATCGCCAGGTTTGTTAACGACTTAATCATTGGCCGAGAATTGGAGCTGAGTCTCTTCTTGAGAGTCGTTATATGTGTGATTTCGAGTTCGTGGGCGGTTCCGGATCGTTATTTGGACGACCGAGGAATTAATTATGAATATTTGAAGTTCGGATTTAAATGGTGGTGTTCTTAACGACTAAATTACCGGTCGAGAATTTGGTTTCAGCGTCTTCACGGAAGTTGTTCAGAATTTAAATTCGAGCTCGTGGGAACTTCCGGAGCATTGTTCTGAGTTACGAAGATTAAGTTATGATTATTTCTGATTGTTGATTGTTTAGTCAGATTATGTATGTGTTTGGGTTGAGCAGTTGACTTTTTATCCGTTTGGTCGATGTGTTTGACTTTGGGTGATTATTGAAGATCATGTCGAGACAAGTTTGTGGCCGCGAGAATTATCGGAATCAGAGTTACGACGCGAGAGTTACGGATGTTTAAAGTTCGTCGAAATGGATAATTATGGAAGTTTCCTAATTGGGAAAGCTATAAATAGTGAAGTTTCTATAATGGGAAAGTCAAACCTGGAATTAATGAGCTTTGACCGAGTCAAGCTCGGTGGAGAGAAGGTGGCGCGACGCCGTACGGTGCTCGTCGGCGACGGAGTTCATTCCGGCCACCCCGTGGCTTGGTTCCTACCCCGTTCTCTTCGCCTTGATGTCACGAGTCTAGCCCCGGCCTCCTTTCACGGCGAGGTGGCCGGTGGAGTGAGGAATTTCCGGCAAGAAATGTAGTGAAACTTGGTGATTTCGGGTTCCATATTTTTGGCCGAATTGAGATGAAATTTTGAGTGGGCTTTGTAGCCCTCATCACCTACAAGCTACCATGTAAGTTCGGAGTTCTAATTTTGCTTGTGTATGGAGAATTTTGGATTTGAAATTTGTGGAACAATTCGGTTTATCATGAAATTGACATGGTTAGAGTGACAATTGGTCTTCGTTGCAGTTGAGAAAGTTGCTCAGTGGGTGGTTTTGCATGGAATAGAGGTTGCTCCGCCATGTTGCAGTTAGGTGTGATTATCGGATTTCCGACGATTCGTCGACATTGAATTATGTGTTTCCGAGAACGGTGGTTTCTCGTGATTTGTCTTGTATTGTCGAGTTATGATTTTGAGAAATGGATTTTGTGGTTATTCAGGGGTTCGTGATCGTTCGTTTGGCGAGGGACTTTCCGCTGGATCACGGGTTAACGCGAACTGCGTTACGCTAGTCTGTGAGTGGACAATTTCTTTTCACGGAATTCTTGCGAGTCTTTTATATGATTTACGAATTTGAGCATGCGTATGAGATTTTCGGATTACATGAGCATGTGTTTTACGATTATACGATTATACTTATACGGATATACGTATACGAATATACATACACTTATATGTGATTTCATGCATTTGCATCGAACTGTTTATGATTTGGTTTTCACAGAGTACAGTCTCAGTTACGTTGTTGTATCGATACACTTGCCTCTCGGCTGATCCCCGATGGTAGGCCGCCAGGAGGGACGTCGTTATCCCGACCTGACCGGTGAGGGGCGTTTCCCCGGAACCGAGGCCATTTCTGGCTTAGAATCACGGGGGCTAAGGACCTCGTGATTCAGACTGTACTAGCACGGAGGAGTCCATGAGTGACCCCGTGGACTCACTCTAAACATATATATATCAACTGGTGAAAAACATATATATATCAACTGGTGAAAGACATTTATATTTTAAACATATATATATCAACTGGTGAAAGACATTTATTTTCGTCCACTCACTCTAACGATTTTCATGTCTTTCCCCTGGGATTTTCGGTTTCCGTGCCCAGTTTGCAGTTTAGGCTCTGGTGTCGCACGTCGTGGTCGGAGGCATAGTGCTCGAGCTACCTTGTTTCTTCCAGTAGGTTTATTGTTCTACCTACTGTGGTATACTTATATGTTTATACATTAGAGGTCGCTCTGAGAAATCTGTTGTTTACGTTGTACGATTTTACACCGGATTTCAGTGAAGTACTAATATATTTATTGTTTTACTTTACTGTTGATATATTGAGAAATGCGGATGGGATTGGTGCCTACGGTTTGCTTTTTGTGGCAGAGGATGAAGTGTATTTTCCGCGTGCAGGTAATGGTAATTCCACGTTAGTAGCGAAACTCTGCCGAAATTTTGAAAATTTTTTGTTGGTTCGTGTTTTCGGAGGGGTTTAACTCCGGTTTAGGGAGCTAAATCGGGGTTGGGTCCTTTCACATTCATCTTGAATATTACCTTGTTATAGGATCATACTTAATAAATTTTAATCCAATCGGAGATGATTTGATCAACCATTTGATTATTACATTGAATTTTAAGCTATATTGGATAAATTGTATATATCAAAAATTGAATGTAGTGATCATATGGCCAAATCATCTCCGATTAGACTGATTTTTTACAAGTATGATCCTTCATTTGTAATCTAAAAGATGAGTTGTCACGCTCCAGTTTTATCGCCGACACGCCTGAACCCACCACCAAAGTCGGGTGTGATGGCTGGCGTAAAGTAAAACTAAAAGGTAAAACTAAAACGATCAACTCAACTCGAATCTTATTGAAAACAACATGAAATTTATTACAAGTTACGCGAACTACAATTCCTCTAGACTTATTGTTCTATGCTCGGTGCTCTAATCCTCTAGGCGTATCATCATTGTTATGTCACTATCCATCAAATGAGTGACCATCACAAGGAAGAAGTAACATTAGTAGCCCAGATCCATGTTGAAGAACGTATAACAACATTGACCTTAACAAAAATAATTGAAAAATGACATGCAACCATAAAACTAAGATTGATTCACTCAACTTGAAACATTCGGAAAAAAAAACACTACAAAGATCGATTCCAACTAATTCCAATTTCCAAAATAATTCACCCATATTTTAGGTTCTAGTCATCAAACCCAACATGAAATTTTTAAGAAAAATTATATATAAATATAAGATAATGAATTAATACTAAGAACCCGTAATATGAGAGAGAGAGAGAGAGCGCTTTATTTTTTGCAAAAAATATCAAGAACCCATATTCTAGTTATATAAAAAAATAAAGACTTTTTAGAATTAGAGTTAAAATAAAATTATAAAATTTAAAATCTTTGAAAATGTAAGTAGCGATTTTGGAGCCGTGAATTATAAAAAAGTGTGAAGAGCTAGAATGGATGAACTTGAAGGAAAGATGAAACAAAGTGATGGTAGTCATCTAGAATTCTAGAGTCGGCCAAATGTTTATGGTTTATGAGCAGCTGACAAGTGGCATGGTGGCTTGATACCGTCACGTCACCACATTTTTATAAAGACCCAATTTCAGCAAATCGTGAAAATGTTTATTATCTAAATGTCTATTATTTAATTCCAATCAATAAACTTATTTTTGATTAACTTAAAAATTCAGGGTTTTACATAAGTGGTTTAAATAATCGAATGATTTTGTCAATTTTGTGGAAAACAAAAATTCGTTCTATATTTTTAAAATGGAGCTCCATTTTGAATATAATATATATGTATGTATATGCATAAATAACTACAACAAGAACAAAGAGAAAGAGAGAAGTTCCTTTAAAACAATCAACACAAAATTGATTAGAAACACAATGGGAGAGAACAATCCGACACATGAAGGTTTAGTAAATTTTCTGATATCCTCGATGGAACACATGAATGAAATGAATCTTCTAAAACTTTTGAGCAAGAAGTATGATCTTCTTCAATGAAATTTCTAAGCCTACAGGGAATATAGCATTTTCCATATATTGATGCTCTTGATGATCAAGAGAGAGTCACTTTCCACATCCACTATTTTGATATTATAAAAAAACACATAAGTACAAACTAAGGATATAAAATACAAATAAACCAACTATTATAATATTTAGACCATTAAAAATTGGGCCTGAAGATCAAAATATAGTATCAGAAAATTTAATCTATTAATAGAATAAAAAGACATTTATGCCCAACTATATATAATTAAAATTCTAGCTCTCTCTCTCATTAACCTAATTCAAACACTCTATCTCTCTCTCTCACTACAAGAAAAACGCACTTAGACGACAGAAATTATTTCCGTCGTCCAAGTATGACTTACATGACGGAGATGACTTTTTCCGTCGTCCAAATGGTCACTTGGACAACGGACCGACACACCATGGTCTTAGTGGCCACTTAGACGACGGTGTCTAGGTCCGTCGTCCATGTGGCCACTTGCACGACGAAAAAAGTCATCTCCGTCGTCTAAGTACCTTAACCCTAAACCCTAAACCCTAAGGCCCTTAACCGTAAATTACGAAATTTTCACTTAGACGACGCAAACGTGTCTTTGCGTCGTCTAAGTTCTTACTTGGACGACACAAATGTGCCTTTGCGTCGTTTAAGTGAAAATTTCGTAATTTCATCTAAGACAACGACCATCTAGACCATGTCCCAATGCATATTCTGTTCGTCGAGACCATGGAGTAAACGATTCTCGGAGTGTGACTGTTGACGGTTCCAAAATAGGACTTATGGATTTTCGAGTATCCACGTTTCCGGTTTGTAAAAATTTTGGTTTTATGGTTGACTGTGCCAATGAAATCCTTAATGAACTTACTATTTTGTGAAAATTATTCTATTTATATATTGTCTTTTGGCGAATGTATCCAACAATTATTTTGTCCAAATTCAATTTTGTTAATATCGATATGCAATGAGCCTATACTTAATAACACTTAAGTTATACACATTAGTAGATACTTAACAAGTTTAAAGATGTAAGATTATTCGTCATCTTAAATTCAATTCTTTATATATATGATTCGTTAATCGATATTTTATGACTATTTCATTCAAATGACAGATCAGAAACTTCCTTGCGAATTATTTTTAAAAATTAATTTTATGGAAATTTCACCTGGACCACGGAGATGGACATCTCCGTCATCCAGGTGACCACTTGGACGACTGAAACAGACCATCTCCATCGTCTAGGCTAAAAAAGATGGCAGTTCAATTTCCACCGCCAAATTTTTGGAGAACGGTTCAAATTTCATCTGGACGACGAAGATGCCTATTTCCGTCGTCTAAGTGAAATTTGAAACGCTCACCAAAATTAGGGAGGTTAACTCCCACCTGCCAAATTAATTGGGCGTCAGTTCCAAAAATTTAGACGGTTCACTTAGACGACAAAAATGAGTGTTTCCGTCGTCTAAGTACACTTAGACGACAGAAAAAATACCTCCACAGTCTAAGTGAAACTCTATATAAAGGACAAATTTGATCATTTTTCCTCATCCCATTCTCAATTCCTCCACTCCTCTCTCTCACGTACTCTCACTCTCTCTCAAAAATTTGGCGACTTTTCGGCGACTCCCCTCTCCGGCGACTCCGCTCTCCCGCAAGTTTAAATTAATTTATTATTTTACGGTGACCTAAAATCTGGCGATCCCCTCCCTCCGGCAACTCCCCCTTTTCCGGTAACTCCGCTCTCCTTAGTATTTTTGATTAATTAATTAATATTTAATTATTTAAATGAGAATTTAGCATTTTAATTAAATTATTAATATTTTACTTTAAATTCAAATTTTATTTAAAATAAATAAATAATCACTTAGACTACGAACATATTCATATGCATGGTCTAAGTGTTCACTCAGACCACGCAAAAACTCCCTAGTCTAAGTAACCACTTGAACGACGAAATTGAACTTTTCCGTCGTCCAAGTGGAACTTAGACCGCGGACAGACTATTTCCGCGGTCTAAGTGCAACTTGGACGATGGTACTTGGAGGACGTACCTTAGACCACAAAGATTCCGTCGTTTAGGTACTCGGACGACATAAATGCTTACCTAGACAACAGAAATGGTCCGCGGTCTAGGTGCGTTTTTCTTGTAGTGTTTCTCTCTGCCTGATAACACAGAGCAGCCCCGCCGTCGACTTTGCTTTCTGCAGCAAGCTCAGATCAACCTTGTGACATAAACTCCTCATTCTACGTGCCATGGACATAGTAGCAACCGCAAATTACATCGGGCTCACCCCCACTTCTATCGTTTAGTGGCAGTTTCCTCGACCTCTACTCGCTTAAGCTCATTTCTGCTCACCACAAGCTCCACCACCTACAATCTACAATAGTGCTCGCCACAACCTCCGCTTGGAGCTCATTTCCCACTCTCTTTCTTTAACTTCGTTCAGTAGTAGCATTGTCATCCTCATCGTCGTGTGTGTCACCCTCAACTTCTCCCTATGCGGGCAAATTTGCTTGACTTCGAGCTCAACACTAAATCTCAAAAATCCATCACCACTAGATCTAGTTTGTTTGTTTATTGTGTGAGATAATTTTACTGTGTTAGACTTCTTTAAGGCGGTGTAGCATCCCTCAAGCCTTTACTAATGAAATCACTGAGTACATAAGGGGATATAAAACCTAAACCCCATATCAAATTGAGCACATCACTACAAGAAAACTGCACTTAGACCACGGAAACGTAAAGGTTCTGTGGTCCAAGTGGAACTTGGAGGACGGAGATTATTTTCTTCGTCGTCCAAGTTGCACTTGGACCGCGGAGAATTCTCCATTGTCCAGGTGAGCACTTGGACGACGGAATATCTCCGTCGTCCAAGTTCCACTTGGACCGTGGAGAATACTCCGTTGACCAAGTGTACACCTGGACGACGGAGAAAATAATCTTCGTCGTCCAAGTGCTCACCTGGACAACAGAGAATTCTCTGCGGTCCAAGTGTGGACCTGGACGACGGAGATTATTCTCCGTCGTCTAGGTGTACACTTGGTCAACGGACCGACACGCTGTGGTCTGAGTGGCCAGTTAGATGAAGGACCGACACCTCCGTCGTCTAAGTGAAACATTATATAAGGCCGATGCTGAACTCTCTTCCTCTCCGCTCACTCGTCTAGCTCTCAACTGATCATAATCTCTTCCTGTCTTGATCAGCGCCTCACGTGTGCATGCAATTCAAACGATCGACGTCATTGCAAGCTAGCTAGCTAGCACTATATATATATCGATCATCGGCTCCGACCATCGATTAATTCGTTATATATTAGAGAAGGCGAGGTACGTACGTTGTTAATTTTCCAACACCATTAACGTAAGTTTATATATGTATATAATTAATTGTACGTTTGATTGATTGCATTGTTAATAATTAATTAGTACGTCTAATATATAATTATATATAATAAATTAAGTTAGGAAATTGATGATATATATATTAGTTAATTATAGACCTGTAGTACTTATATATGTATGGATGTTTTAAAATTTGGTTAATATTTAGTTAAAATGTACATACATGCATGTATATGTTAGCTAGACATATTAAAGTAATTGATATAGAGTACGTACTCACGTATGTACAACTATAATTAATAAAGGTAGTTGAATGTAATTATATATTGAATTAATAATTTTTTTTAATTAAGGTAGTTAAAAATTTGTGTATATATATAATAGTTTAATTAATAATGACTTTCAAATTTGTATATATAGATCGAATTAATAGTTAATTGACTAATATGTACGTAATAATTAATTAATTATAAAATTTTGTAGAAGTATGGACAAGAGTTGGATGAAGTTGCAGAATAGATGTGATGTCCAGTATATAGATGGAATTAGCGAATTTGTGAATTTTGCGATAGAACATGGTCAGGGAAAGAAGCGTTTCAGGTGTCCGCACTACCGGCAGAAACACTATACCCGACGACATGGCAAAAAACAGACCGACGAGAACCCTTGTCGTCGGGTATAGTCAACTATAACCGACGACTAGAGTACATCGTCGGTTATAGTTTTTTTTACCAATGATGTATTGTTGTCGTCGGTTATAGTAGCCGGAAAATCGTCGGGTATAGTTTTCCACTATTACCGATGACTTTTTTTAACTATTACCGACGATTTGTAGTATCGTCGGCTATAGTTGCTTTTTTCAGATCCATTCTGGGCTGCAGCTCTGTCATTCAAAAAAAATCTCCCGTGAAAACTGAAAATGCTCTAAAATCATTGGGTGATGTCGAAAACTATCAAGAATGAGTTCGTGATTCATTATATATAGGTACGTACGTACTTAATTAGATATATATAGGTATATATATAGATCGATCGATGCATATATGCATGCATATATATATATATATATGTATAAGTGTGTGTTGATCGATTGTTGATGTTGATTGATCGAGTTAATTGATTGTTGAGTTTGAGTAATTGATGGTTGATTTTGAGTACGTGATTGATAGTTGAGTTGGAGTAATAATTGTTGTTGATTATTGTGAATATATATATAGCTAGGGTGATTTATTTAATTGATTATATATTGTGATTATTATAGGGTTAATTGTGATTATTAATTATGGGTAATATTGTGATTATTGTGATGTTTCGGTTAATTGTGATTAATTGTAGTGTGGTTATATATATTTATATTTTTGTGATCGATTATAGTTAGGGTATATATATATATTAAAATTATGGGAATTATAATAATATATATTTATATTAATTGATTGATCGAATGTTGATTTTGAGTTAAATTAGACGAAATTATATATATATGAATAATTATGGATCGAGTAGAATAATTAGACGAATATATATATATATGTTCATTTGTAATTAATTAGCTAGCTAAGGATCGAGTAGAATAATTAAATTATGTAATTTATAGTTTGAATATCGATATATATATATATCTATGAAATTTTAATTAATAAGATCATGGGTATATATATAATTTTTAGGATGGACAAGAGTTAGATGTGTCTTCCAAGATATGATGTAAGATGTCATCGTGGAATTAGAAGTTTTGTGGAATATGTAAAGGTTAATTGTGGAGGGATGACGATTCATTTTGTATGAAATGTCAGTGTCGCAGTGAGCGATATCGTTTTCACATCGATAAAGTATTGGAGTACTTGAAGAAAAACAGGTTTTGGGATAAGTACACATGTTGGATTTATCACAGTGAGAACTCATCACTTGGTCAACATGATCACGGACATTTTTTTGAGAGTGGCAGTATATCCAATGATACAACAACAAGGTTGATCAACGATATATTTCCTCATGAGAGCGGTATCCCTCCCGCCGTTCGAGACTTCTTTCATATTGAGCCAGTCTAGCAATTACCTACAGTTGTCAACACTGCTGGTATGGACAAGTACAACAACCTCATTGCCTTCCAACAGAGCCCGTTGTACAACGAGTGTAATAAGACTGTTCTTGAAAGTGTTATGGGAGTAATGAAGCTCAAAGTGGAGAACAAAATGAGTGTGAAGGCTGTTGATGATTGGCTGAAGTGGTCTGGTTCGTTGTTGCTCCCCGGTCATCGTCTTCCTACCACTCATCGTAAAGTGCGACAGATCTTGAAACATCTTGGCATTTCCTACATTAAAATCCATGCTTGTAGATATGATTGTGTTCTCTTCTGGGGTTAAAATGCTTATGGGAATGATCTTGAATCCCTTGATGATTGCCCAGTATGTGGTACAGATAGGTATAAGTTGACTCCTGCCGGAAACAAGAAAGCTGTGAAGATACTTCGGTATTTTCCGCTGATAGATAGGCTAGAACGGTTGTTCATGTGTGCACACACGGCTGAAGCTATGAGATGGTGGGCCGAGAGGAATTTGCCTGACGGTGATACACTTATACACCCTGCTGACGGAGAGGCTTGGAAGCACATGGTGAAGGAGTTTTCTTATTTTGCATTAGAGGTTCGAAATGTTTGTCTGGGGCTTTCATCTGACAGATTCAACCTTTTTGGCAACATGAGTCTTCAATACAGTATATGGCCAATTATTTTGGTACCGTACAACCTTCCTCCATGGATATGCATGAAGAAAGAATACAATATGCTCACTATGATAATTCCAGGGCCGGGTTATCCAGGAAAGTGTCTCGATATGTATTTGAGACCCTTGATTGAGAAGCTTAAGTACTTGAGTGAGCATGGTAATCCCACTTATGACAAGTTCAAAAATGAGATGTTCCAGATGCATGCCATGCTTGTTGGCACCATTAGTGATTTTTCTGCACGCGGGATGTTGTCGAGCAACGTTACCAGGGGATATAGGGCTTATCCGGAGTGCATGACTGTTGAGTGTTGTAGACCTCATTGTAGGAAGATTGTACAGATGCGTCATCGTTGTTGGCTTCCATATGATCACCCATTTCGGGAGGATATGGAGGCATTTGATGGGACTGTGGAAATAGGTGAGCAGCCAAGGAGATGGACGGGAGATGAAATATTGGAAGTGGTAAATGAATACGATTTTGGGCAGCTCAGCAATCATCCTGAGATAGTGGCGTCAATACCTGACAAACCCGACAGGTATAAATTCTGGACACACAAAAGTATTTTTTGGGAACTTCCGTATTGGTTCAAGTTGCTGATCAGACACTACTTAGATATCATGCACATAGAGAAAAATGTGTGCGAGAGTGTGGTCGGCACAGTGTTGAATTAGGAGGGAAAAACTAAAGATGGCCTGAAGGCACGCATTGATCTTAAAAGAATGTGACTGCGAAAACATTTGTGGTTGAGAGATGGGAAGAAAAAAATGCCACAAGCTCCTTATACCGTCAAGCCTGCCCAGAAGAATGAAATTTTTGGTTGGACGGGTAATGTCAGGTATCCTTCACGCTATGCTGGAAATATAAGTCAATGTCTTAACTTCAAAGACAATAAGATGTACGGATTAAAGAGTCATGACTGTCATATACTGCTCCAACACCTCTTCCATGTTTTCATTCGAGGGTACCTGCCCAAAGAGGTGGTGGAGCCGTTAGTGGCTTTGTCAAGATTCTTTCAGAAGTTATGCACGAGAGAAGTGAAGAAATCGGACACGTTGGAAATGCAACAGGACATCATTTTTATCATGTGCAAATTGGAAATGATATTTCCTCCAAACTTTTTCGACATCATGCCTCACATGATGCTCCATCTTCCGGAACAATTGTTGCTTACTGGTCTAGTACACTACACATGGATGTATCCCATGGAAAGGTACGTAATGCATCTCTGAATCTGGCTATATATGTCTTTAATATTATTTATTCACTTATTTTACAATATTCATAACATGCTCTATAATTACCTCTTTATAGACAATTAGGGGACTACAAAGACTATGTG
The DNA here is from genome assembly GCA_946800695.1 of Geum urbanum. Classification (NCBI taxonomy): domain Eukaryota; kingdom Viridiplantae; phylum Streptophyta; class Magnoliopsida; order Rosales; family Rosaceae; genus Geum; species Geum urbanum. Next base: position 18,279,655 of record OX327003.1, on the reverse strand, counting down.
ATGAACAAATCTGCACCCGAAGGGTGTATCGCTGAAGCATATATTGCGCACGAGTGCGTAACGTATACCAGACTGTATTTGGGAGCATTCGAGGACCCTCCACAACATATGCCAGTAGATGGAGCGCAGTTCAACCTTTCGATCATCTTCGATGATGTTGAAGTTTCTGGAAAGTTGCCCAACTCGTACAATTTGGAACCATATGAGCTAGTCATTGCCTACTGGTCGGTGTTGATTAACTATCTAGAAGTTCAATATTGGAAAAATATGCACCTTTACTGCCCTGCCATTTTCGGTGATGTTAACTACCACAACAAGACGTTCGCAAACTATTTTGGCAAATGGGTACGTATATAGATATATTGACTTGTATATGAATTTAATTGCATGTCTCATATCCTATTTATAGTTAAATTAATAAATGATTATTTTCAGATGAACCATGTATAAGATGATGGTATCCCTCAGTGGTCACACGAATTGAGGCTCTTGGTGCAGAAACCGGTAACTTTCAGAGTTTATCCTATGTGTAAGGTAAATGGCGTGCTATTTATTTGTGAACATAGAGATGTCAGACGAAAAACACAGAATTCTGGGGTAATGGTGTATGGTGGGCAGAATGGAGTTGACTATTACGGTGTTCTCCATTCAGTTGTCGAATTAATATATAGGGAAGGCATGACCGTGCACTTGTTTAAGTGTAGATGGTTTGATACCGACCCTCAGAACACAAGGACCGATCAATACGGCATATTTTCGGTGAACACTACTACAAGCTGGGATGAAGATGATCCGTTTGTTTTGGCCACGGCGGTGAAACAATTGTTCTATCTTGATGATGTTGTGCATAAAGGCGCGTGGAAAGTGGTTAACTATGTTCTTCCAAGAAACATATACAGTGCTTCCACACTTGGTGTGACCTCGGATAATGAAGAAGTTAGTGCATAACAAGAGCCGAACGCAACTGGTATTCCTGAAACCTCAACAATTCGCCTTAATAATGTGATATAGGGCAGTGTGGTACGAATTCCTCAACCGAATCTTATTGATGTTAATAAAAATGAAGACAATGAAGACTCAAGTGACGAGGGCTTACATCTTACCTGAAATTAACTCGGAAACCGAGTCAGACTCAAGCGATGATTCTGACTATGCGCCTTAGTGTATGTTTGTTAATTTGAGTTTGAACGTGCAATGTAAAATGATGTGTACGACGATGACTTTAAGTTAGATGTAATTAAAGTAGATACTTTGTTTAAGGAGCATTTTTTATAAGTTAGAAAAAAAAAACTCATAGCTTTTTTGTATAAATATAAATGCATACGAAAAAAAAAGGATGGAAAAAAACTATAGCCGACGATATTCATAATAAATATCTTCGGTTATACTATAGCCGACGATAATACTTATATCGCCGGCTATAGTTATCAGGTTATATCCCAGAACTGCAGCCGTTTTGGGCAGAAACGAAACTGCAAACTATTTTTCCCAAATGGCAACACTTCATTTTGCACCGCCGCCATCCTTCAAGCAAGAGCCAATTCATCCTCAAGCCGTCGTCTATCCTCAAGCCTCCATTCATCGATTCTACAACCCAAAAAACAGGTTCTAAATCCCTAAATCCCAAATTTGGAATTTTTTTAATTAATTTAGGTTAGATTATAATTTGTTTAGTTTGTTGATCAATAATGTGGATGTTTGGATGAATTGTGTGAATATATATTGGATTATTGTTGAATTTTGTTGATTGTTAGAATTATTGTTGATTTTTTGGATTTTTGGAATTATTGGATTATATATATATAGGAGCTTAATTAATTTTTGGATTATATATTGGATATTATTGTTGAATTTTGTTGATTGTTGGAATTATTGTTGATTTTTTGGATTTTTGGAATTATTTGATTATATATATATAGAGGAGCTTAATTAATTATTGGATTATATATTGGATATTATTGAATTATGAAAATATATATATGTATAGGAGATTGTTGGATTAGGAATTTTTGGATAACGAATTCGAATTTTTGGATTAATTAGGAATTATTTTGAATTTTTGTAATTTAATGGAATTTTATATGAAGGAATATATAATGAAATTTGTTGAATATAATGGAAATTTTATGTGAGTGGAAGGATTTTTTATGAATTTTTGTAATTTACTGAATTTTTTTGGAATTGTTGTAATTTGTGGATTATTATTATGAACATATATATGAATTCATTTGAATTTATAGTAATTGATGGAATTATTGTGAGTTAAATATGGAAATATGTGATTCAATACATTCTGACATTTGGTAGATGAATGTGAATTAACTTTAATTTTATTGTTGATTTTAAAAACTGTATAAAATTGAGTATGTTACGTAACTTTTATAGCAACGATGAATTGGTTGAATTGCGGTGCTTCGCGAGGGGGGTCGAGGGGGAGGTCGAGAGGGAGAGGGAGATCAGGACGTGGGGATGAAGGCACCGGAAGTCGGTCTGCATCAGGATCCACCAGTATCGGCAACACTTACAGCATTCCTCCCACCTCTCGGCACCGTACACTTCTAGGTGAGGGACAACCTCAGCAGCAGAAGGTCGAGCCTCGTCGACCCTCTAGCGCGAGAAGGCTTTATGAGGACAGTCGCACGCCTTCAACGGATAGTGCGACTCAATCCTCGGTCCGAATGCCTGACATTCATCGCGAGGACCCTTCCCCATCCACCGACCAAACTTTTCATTCTTCCGAGGAGGCTAGTGGATCGACTCAGTCCTCGGCCAGGATATGACTATGCCCGCCGTCTACCCTATTCTTACCCTTAGAAATCCCGACGATACCTCTCGTCAATTCCACGGGGATGCCTGTTCCAGGACAGTTAGGGTTCATTACCCCAGACCAGGCATACGCGTATGTACCCTTCCCGCAACCTCTCTGGAGTGTGAGGATTTCGGGACAACGCACCGACGAATCAGGTAAATATTAATTAGTGATATCTTTTTACTTAGTAATATTTAAATTCAATTAGGTGTTGGTGTTTAAAAAATCGTCTACATATGTGATAGGCAAGATCGTGCCCGGTGACAAACAAAAGAGAACCAGAGGCCCCGTCGTCGGCAAGTTACTGGACGACGCGATTCAAGCTAGCGGTAGTGGCCAAGTTATGATTCCGACCGGGGATAGAGGCGAGGTGATCAAGGGAAAGGTCACTCGAAAGTACGCAGGGATGGCGGGCAGCATCATATGGGATAAAGTCTCAATGTTGTGGCCAGATTGGAATTCAGTGCCGCAATCCGTCAAATATGAGCTGAATAATGCGCTGTCGGTGAGTAGAATTGTATATTCATTATGTATATTTTCTATATAAATTTTTAATATTATTGATATATATATATATATATATATATATATGCATTGCAGAGGTGATTTTGCGTGGACAACGACATTAGACCCACGTGGGCGGATGAAGTGCAAGGGAGCAGGTTACTAGATTCATTTGTTTCAATTTTTTCGTTTCTTTTGATTATGTTCATAAAATGTTGTAAGTTACTAACATTTGTGTTTTATTAATATAGGTATAAGGAGTGGAAGAGCGAGCTGAAAAAATATTGGAAAAAGTACGGCGACGATCGTTCCGGTACCCCTAGCGAGTTTCGTTATAGGGAGTACGAGTGGCGATGGCTTGTGGTTCACTTCAACAACCCGAAATTGAAGATACGCAATCTTCGATCGATTAAATTTTTGTTTTATCATACTTCTCCCAAATTATTTGGCTAATATTAGATGTTGGATTAATCGAGCAGGCTATTTCTGAAGTCAACACAAGGAACCAAGCCAAAAACACAAAAAATCATCATGCCGGTTCCAGATCATACTCGGGTTGGATCGAGGAGGCGGCCAACCACCCAGAAGTCCCTCTGCTTGTCTATACGATGCAGCACGCGTATCCGCAATCCCCCGAAGATGCTGTAAGTGTCCTTATAAAAAAATAAACATATTTCTTATTTTTTTAGATTGTTTACATTAATTAACATTTTACTTTTCTTTGTCAATTAGGCGAGACTTCAGGAGGTGATTCCGGAGGTGTTGACTCAAGTGGCAAGAGAGCGCTATCCCAGCACCCCCGATGCGGAACTCCCGATTGATCAGATTGATCAATCTGATCCGATCATAGCGGCCAGGATTATGTCAACTGTGATCCCTCTAAGGAAGAACACTTTCTACTGCAGGGGGCTCGGAAAGTGGGGTCAAGGGTTGCTGAAGAAGATCCCTGAATTCTCTCGCGGATCAGGATCTTCGAAGGCTAATGAGCTACAGGAGCAGCTTCATAGGCAAACGATTGAGATGGAATCTCAACGGCGTCGGATGGAGGAGATGGAGCAGGCGCGAGCCGCAAAGCAGAATCGGTTGGCCGAACAGCAGCAGATGATGGGGACATGGATGTAGCACTGTTATGCACAGTTGCACGCATCTGGAATCCAGATAGCTCCCCCGCCCATTTTCGGTGCGCCACAGCCACAGCCACAGCCACAGCCACAGCCACAGCCACAGCCTGAGCCGCAGCCGCCACACCAGGACCAACCAAGTTTTAACGATCCGTTTAACCACAGACTTAGGAAACCCGTAGTACCCGTAGTACGTAGTACGCATATGTATATAGATTTGAATGATTTCGGTTTTTTATTTTATTTACTACTATAGTTTCAATAGTTCTGGATTTTCAATGTGAACAATATTGATGACTTTTTGGGAATGCAGGTTCTGGGATAAAACCCAGAACCTGCAAAAAAATTTAAAATAAAACAAACTATAGCCGATGATATACACTAATATCATCGGCTATAGTTTCCTCCATGGTCAAACAGTTTGACCAGGGGAGGAGGTATGGCCGACGATGAACTCGTCGGTTATAGTATGGAACTATAACCGACGACTTGATCTCGTTGGCTATAGCTCCATACTATAATTGACGACAACCCTATCTTGTCGTCGGTTATAGTATTACCAACGGTGCATCACCGACGATACTATAGCCGACGACTCATCGTCGGCTATAGTCTATAACCGACGAGAAATTGGGACAGACTGACGACTTTGTATCGTCGGCTATAGTAAGACTTCTAGTAGTGCCGTGCCAGAACTGTCTTAATTGTCAATATGTGGAGGTAAATGTTATGGTGCAACACCTGTACGAAAATTGTATGATGTTGAGTTACACTACATGGAGCGAGCATGGTGAAGCAGTAGACTTCACCTCAGGGTACAGTTACCAGGGTGCCTCATCCAGCGGTAGTGGTGTCGGCCCCCCTGCTTGCAACCCAACTGCAGATTTGGTCCATGATGCATTTCCGGGATTTAGTCATGGTGGACACCAACACCAAGAGGGAGGTTACAATACAACTCATGAGCATGATGACACATTCCCCGCTGCTAGCTTGGCCACTGACACTAGTGAGATGGAAAAGCACAACTGAATGCTACTTGAAGCGCAGACCCCGGTGTTCCCTGGATGTCGAGAGAATGTGTTGCAATATGTGATGGAGCAAATGAAGATAACAGTGAAGCACAAAAGGTCAGTCGGTGCTTTTGAAGAAATTCAGGAGCAAATATGTAAGTTGCTTCCTGATAATCACAATCTTCCTAAATCTCATTATAAGGTTAAAAATATCTTGAGCAGCCTCGGCCTAAAGTACAGGATAATTGGCGCATGTCCGAATGATTGTGTGCTTTTTTACAAAGAGTATAAAGATTTGGACTATTGTCCCGTATGTGGCCAGGGTAGATATGAGCAGAATAGGAAGAGTTCGAAAAAGAGAATTCCTGTGAAATTTGTTCGATATTTTCCCTTGATTCTCAGATTGCAGCGCCTGTACATGTCTCTACTGAAAGGACCTAACCCCGATTTAGCTTCCTAAATCGGAAACAAACCCTTTCGAAAACACGAACCAACAAAAACTTTTCGAAATTTGGGCAGAGTTTCGTTACTATGCACGCGGAAAATACTCTTCATCCTATGCCACAAAAAGAAAACCGTGGGCACCAATCACATCCAGATTTCTCAATATCTCAACAGTAAAGTAAAACTATAAATATATCTATACTTTACTGAAAATCCGGAGTAAAATCGTATAACATATATAATAGGAAGCTCAGAGCGACTTCTAATACATAATCATATACGTATACCACAGTAGGTAGAATAATAAACCTACTGGAAGAAACAAGGTAGCTCGAGCACTATGCCTCCGACCATGACATGCGACACCAAAGCCTGAACTGCAAAATGGGCACGAAAACCAAAAAGCCCAGGGGAAAGACATGAAACACGTTAGAGTGAGTGGACGAAAATAAATGTCTTGCACCAAGTAATGTATACGTATAAAAACATATGCGAGTCAAATGCATGAAAATCATATGGTACGTGAGGAGACATCAGCTACCACTCACGTACAGAGCATGCAATGTAAATGTATCGCGGAATCTCTCATGGACTACCACGCGATAGCACAGTCTGAATCATGGGATCCCAGACCCACACGTGATTCCTAGCCAGAAAGGCCTCGGGTCAGGATATCTGTCCCCCTTGGAGCGTACTCGGGGATTAGTCGAGAAGCCAATGTGTATCGATACCACAACATATACTGAGACTGTACTCTGTGTAAACCAAATCATAAATCTTTTCTATGCACATGCTTAAAACATAATATGTACGTATGTATATATTCGTATACGTATATTCGTATATGCATAATCGTAAAACACATGCTCGTAAAATCATAATCAATCTGCATGCTCAAGTTCGTAAATCATAAATAAAAGACTCGCAATCAATCCATGAAAATAAATTGTCCACTCACAGACTGGCGTAACGCGTATCGCGTTAACCCGTGATCCGGCGGAAAGTCCCTCGCCAAACGAACGATCACGAACACCTGAATATTCACAAAATCTATATCTCAAAATCGTATCTCGACAATACAAAACAAATCACGAGAAACCACCGTTCTCGGAAACACATAACTCAAAGTCAACGAATCGTCGAAAATCCATATATGACACATCAATACCTCGCTATACATTCAGATGCTCAAATCGAGAAACGAACCTCCCCACTGCGATCGGGGCGCGATTTCGAGTCAAATGACATGCAACTTGTCGAAAGTCCAAAAAGTCAACTCAGTGAACTCAGTCAACTCATTTAATGGTAATCTTTGGAATGAGCTCGGGACCATGAGACGAGAAGAACCGACGTGATGCTCTCCTCCCACCGAGTTAACTCAGTCAACTCAGTCAACTCATTTAATGGTAATCTTTGACTTTCCCTTTTCGGCAACCTGCTATTTATAGCCTTTCCCAAAGAGGAAACTCATAATTATCCATTTTGACGAACTTCAAACCCACGTAACTTTCTCGTCGTATATCCGATTCCAATAATTCTCGCGGCCACAAACTCATCTCGACGTACTCTTCAATAATCACCCAAAGTCAAACACATCGGCCAAACGGATAAAAAGTCAACCATACAAAGCAACACACATTAAATCGACTAAATAATCAACAAACGGAAATAATCACAACTTAAACTCCGTAACTCAAAATCATGCTCCGGAAGTTCCCACGAACTCGAAATTAAATTCCGAACAACTTACGTGCAGAAGCCAAAACCAAATTCTCGTCTGGTAATTTAGTCGTTAAGAAGATCACCATTATAATCCGATTTCGTCAAAACTTCAAATATTCATAACTAATTCCTCGGTCGTCCAAATAACGATCTGGAACCGCCCACGAACTTGTAATCACATGTAGAACGACTCTCGAGTAAAGACCCAGCTCCAATTCTCGGCCAATAATTTAGTCGTTAACAACTCTGGCGATTCTAATAAATGTCGAAAATCCGCGACTACGCTGTAACTCACGAATCAAGCTGATTATACTTCTGATTCTGGTCCGGGTCGTCACATCTACACACAGCAGAGACGATGTGATGGCACGGAGAAAAGCAAATAGATGACGATGTCCTGCGACACGCCGCAGATGGGGAGGGTTTCAAACATTTCGACAGAGAATTTGGAGACTTTGCTGCAGAGGTAAGAAATGTTAGATTTGGACTATCTACAGACGGATTCAATCCTTGGGGTAGTAATAGCTCCGCCGTTAGCCCTTGGCCAGTTATTCTGATGTCGTACAACTTGCCTCCGTGGATGTGCATGAACAAAGAATTTAATTTCCTTACTGTACTAATTCCACGTACTAAATCTCCGGGGAAGTGCTTAGATGTCTACCTCAGACCTTTGATCGACGAGCTGAAACTGTTGTGGCAAAATGGAGTCCCAACTTATGACAAATGCACTGAGACGATGTTCACAATGAGGGCTGCCGTAATGTGGACGATCAACGATTTTCTGGCTTATGGGATGTTGGCAGTCTGCAGGACGAAAGGATATAATGGATGTCCTATATGTTTGGACAATGTAAACTCTAGTTGGCACGCGGGGAAGGTGTGTTACTTGGGTCATCGTAGATGGCTTCTTCACGACCACCCGTGACGACAGGATGAAGCTCATTTCGACGGGACTGTAGAGAACGATCCTAAACCCCGTAGTTGGTCGGGTGAAGAGATTTTAGAGAGGTTGAGCTATTTCGACTTTGGTGTGTTGACCAATGACGTGGATGTAGAGAAATGCAATCCAATTCCTCCACATGATCTCAGCTATTGGCATCACAAGAGTATATTCTTTGAACTCCCTTACTGGTCGAAGTTGAAGCTGAGGAACAACTTGGACGCGATGCACATAGAAAAGAATGTGTGTGACAGCGTGGTGGGAACAATTCTCGGTATTAAGTTCAAGACTAAAGATACTCCTAAAGCGCGCAAAAATATGGAATCACTAAATCTACGTCATCCCTTATGGTTGAGGAGGGATAGGAAAGGAGTGTACAACAAGATGCCAGCTGCACCTTAGACAGTGAAGTCAACACTTAGCCGTTATGTATTTCACTGGTTTATGGGCGTTCTTTATCCGGCTACGTATGCAGCTACTATAATTGGAGCAGTGGACGAGGTGCAACACAAGTTTGTTGGTCGGAAGACACATGACTATCACGTTATGCTGCAACGTCTGATTCCAGTGGTAATTCGACCATATTTGCCTCGTGACGTCGTAGAACCAATAGTGGCATTGTGCAGATGGTGGCAAAGGTTATGCGCCAAAGAATTAAAAAAGTCAGATGTGGTGGAAATGCAACAAAAAATTGTGCACATCATTTGCAAACTAGAGAGGATTTTCTCCCTGCTTTCTTAGACATCATGATTCACTTAATGATCCACCTGCCTGAGCAGGTGCTCATTTCTGGTCCGGTCCAGTACACTTGGATGTATCCTCAAGAAAGGTACGTACAATTTCTTAATTATACAAGTTTTTTGATTCATAATTTGTTCCACTAGAGATTACTAGGTATATGTACCTATTCTTATTGTACAATGTACTAATTGTACGTTTGATTTTGTAGACAGCTTGGACAGTAAAAAGGATTCGTCAAAAACAGGTCGGCCACAGATGGCTCCATAGCCAAGACATACCTAATGCATGAGTGTGCTACTTACTGCAACAGGTATCTGAAAGATCCACCACCTCCCACTGCCTCCGATCCCTGTGCCCGCATCAATCTTTCTGTCGTCACAAATGTCGTCCGACCGTTTAGAGGAGTATTAAAGGAATCGTTAACACTGGAAGAACTTATTGAGGCACATTGGGTAGTGTTGCGAGATTGTGACGAAGTTGAGCCGTAAATGATGTCATACAAGGAGAGGCTTCAAGCGTTAAATCCAGACAAGACTTCGGCGTGGATTGAGAAAATGGTTAAGAAGAAGTTCCCGGATTATTTCTTCAAATGGGTATGTACGTACGTATGTCTCGGTATTTAGAAATTTATATACATATCGATCATGTTTGTAGAAAGAAAACCCTTAAATTTTCCCATTTTCGCAGATGATTGATCTACAAAAATTCGAAAACCACGGGGGGTGGTGATCTCATAAATATTATGAGGAGGAGTACGTACGTACGTATTCACAACTATTAATTTTGTACTTAATTAATTACACGCGTGCATGCTTGGATCGGATAGACCGACATACGTAAATTAAAATTCATTAATTAATTAATCGATCCGGATCGGATGGGATCGATCGAGGAGCGGACCGGATCGATCGATGATTTTTTCGATCGAATTGATCAAATCATTGAAGGGACACACTTGGACGATGGAGACTCCATTTTTGCGTCATCCAAGTGAAGCACAACCCTAAACCCTAAATAGTTAGTCCCTAACCCCTAAACTCAGGGTTTTAACTTGGACGACGAAGATGAAGGTTTGCGTCATCCAAGTGAGTACTTGGACGACGGAGAAGCTCATTTGCGTTGTCCAAGTTTAGATTTCGTAATTTTATCTAAGACAACGACCATCTAGGCCATCTCCCAATGCATATTTTTTTTGTCAAGACTATAGAGTAAACAATTCTTGGTGTGTAAGCTTCGACGGTTCCAAAATAGGAGTTATGAAATGTCTTGTATCCACGTTTCCGGTTTGTCAAAATCTCAGTTTTGCGGTTGACTGTGCCGATGAAACCCTTCACGAACTTATTATTTTCTGAAAATTATTCTCATTATATATTATCTTACGACGAATGTATCCAACGGTTGTTTTGTCCAAATTCAATTTCGTTAATATCGATATGCAAATGAGCCTATACTTAATAACAGTTAAGTCATAAAGATTAGTAGATACTTAACAAGTTTAAAGACGTAAAATTATTCGTTGTTTCAAATTCAATTGTTTATATATACGATGCGTTAATCGATATTTTACGACTATTTCATTCGAATGACAAATCGGCAACTTCCTTGAGAATTAATTTTAAAAATTATTTTTAATTGACCATCTCCGTCGTCCAGGTTCAAATATTATGGCGGTTGATTGTACCGCGTTAATTTTCGGCACCATTTTGAATGTTGACTTAGACGACGGAGAATAACGTCGTCTAAGTCAACATTGGAAACGATGTCAAAAATTAACGCGGTTGAAACCGTCATGCCGATTAATTGGGCGCCGTTTCAAAATTTTGAAACGGTTGACTTAGACGATGGAAACGACCTTTTCCCTCGTCCAAGTTCACTTAGACGACAGAAAATAGGGCTCCGTCATCTAAGTGAAAGTCTATATATAGCCACTGCTCATTCTCTCTTTCCTCATCCCATCTCATTTCTCCTCCTCTCCTCTCCTCTCCTCTCCTCTCACTCTCTGTCAAAAGCTCCGGCCTCCCTCCTCCAGCTACCAAAATTCCGGCATTTCCCTCTCTCCGGCGACTCTCCACTCTGACGAATTTTCCGGCGACCCATCTTTTAGGTAATAATTATATTTTTTAACATCATTATTATTAAACTAATTAATTAATTTGTAAATTGGTAAATTAATTAGTAATATATAAGTAATAATAATTATTAGTAAATGAATAATTAATTATTAGTAAAAATTATTAGTAATAATATATTAGTAATAATTATTATTGGTAATAATAATTAATTATATTGGTAAATGAATAATTATTATTGTAAATGCATGATAAATAATAAATAATTATTGTAATTAAATATTGTTTTAATTAATAGTATAATTGGTGATTATTATTGCATGTAATTATAATTTGTAAATATTGTTCTAATATTGTCAATTTGTAGTAAATATGGTAAATTAGTGAATTATTAAAAATAATTAATTGGTAGTCTTTGATTTAAATTTAGTACATAATTAAATTTGGTTTATTAAGTCGCACTCTTTGGGATAGATGATGCCTCATTTCTTAGCTTATCTCCTTAACCCCTCGTGATGTGTGGATTTCATCACTGCACACGATAACCTAAGTGAAGTTATGGACACAAGGTTGAGGGCGGAGTTTGCAAAGGACTTGAGGGAGTGTAAACTTTCGAAAGATTGGCTGAATGTCAGACATGATGTCTAGAAACAGGTTATGACTGGTGACAGGTTTTGGATCTAAGAAAGATGACATCAATAGAGTATATACCATTGATTTGGTTAGCCTCGGGGTGTTTTGTCGAAATTAGTCATGCCTCTCGCGTTATCTCTATCCCTAACTGGCCATATTTTTCGATTGAACTAAGGCTAATTAATTGAAAGTTTACACTTTATCGCGCGGGTCGCACGTCCATTGAACGACCCAAACACCAAGCTAGTGTACTCTATTTAAATCTTAGGCGCACTCAATACTAAGGTGTAATTATCATAAATTTTTTTATGATAATTATTATGGTAATCAGGTATTTTAACAACTCCTAAGTTTAAATGGCTCCGTCGGGAAAGAAAAAGGCCCAACAGGAGGCCGAAGATGCTATGCTCCAATGCTTGGCGGAGCAAGTCGGTTGGGATTTAGAGGGGGGCAACGACGCGCTTTCTCCGAACCCTTCAGCTGGTCCGTCGACAGTGCCAACTAGGGAAATTTCCGCTGCCCCAGTTATCCCGACCAGTGATGACGACGCTTATTCAGGTCGGACGCCCGGTTCGGCAGAAAGTACTCAGGCGTCATCGACCTCGGCCTCCTCTGAATCTATCTTTTATAGCGCCCAGCGCAAGTTCAGGAGGGCCCTGACTGACCCGAAACCTAAAAGGACTCGCGGTCTCGTCAAAGGCGGAAAATCCGAGAAAATTTTCAAGGCGACCGGGAAAAAGATCGAGTTGCCGTACGACGAATTCACCGGTGGCTCTTCCATAGCTCAGCTAGCTAGTCTCTCAGCGTACAACATATGGCCAATCCTTCCCAGCAAGGTTCATATAACTGCCCCTACTTGGAAGGAGTTGCTGAATGAAGAGAAGGCGAAACTGTTTAAAGAACATTCGGTACGTAATACGTACAATTTTAAATTTATTTTTTAATAACCAATAAAAATTGTAATTTCATAATATATACGATTATAATTTTCTATTTATTTCTGATAGGAACAATATGAGGTGGATCCCATACCGGCGATGCTTAGGCATATCAACCAAACTGCCAACTCCATCTACCGTGATTGGAAGTACAAGCTTCATGTGTACTTCGATAATATCGGCCCCGTGCCTACCCCCGTAGAGCTGCGTGGGGATAGAGAAGATGAGTGGCAGTAGTTGTGTAACCACTTCCAAGATGAAGAATATAAGATGTTTACTTTTTTATTTAAATTAAGAGAATTGAATTTTTTTTTATTTTAGTTACTCATTAATTTTTTAATGATTTATGTTGTCCAACAGTAATTCTCCAAAATCAACAAGACCAACCGGGGAAAGAAGGACAAACACCATACCTCCGACGCCAAGCAAGTGATTCAAATAGCCAAGTAGCACAGGGATAAGGGCTCCAAACACCCTTATCTCGATGCTAGCATAAGCGCGTACGTGACGCCTGTGCTCAAGAATGAAGCGAGTCAATACGGCGTAAGTGATATATATGTGCTTTTAATTAGCGTTGTTATTATTTAATTATTATTTTATTATAATTATTTTATTTTTATTATTATTTTTTAGACAAAGTTGGTAGAACGGGCGTAGGAGGAATTGGCCAACATTCAGCTTGCACACCCGAATTTGCCGCCCGAAGACCTGCCTCCTCTATCGATGGAGAGCCAAATTGCAATCACCGATGAGGTATACGGTCGTAGAGCTGGAAGGGAGGTTAGGGGGATGGGACCTAAGGTGATTCGAGATTTGTCGACCTCCGACTCATCTACGGGAGGTTCAGCGAGGAAAAGTACTCAGGCTGCGGTCGTCCAAGCAGCCTTTGAAGAGGCTCGATGTGATAACCCGAACCAGAATCAGATGCATATTCGGCACGATTCTCGAGATTTGGTCATAATCGCAGTTTTACGATATTGTGTGGTTCGTCGACTTTAATCGCGACTATGTTTTTGGTCGAGAATTCGAGTTGAGTGTCTTCACAGAAGTTGTAGAGTACGTGATTTCAAGCTCGTGGGCGGTTCCGGAAGATTTTTCCCATAACCGAGGAATATTTTATGATTATTCGAAATTTTGGTTTCCGACGAGTTTATCCGATTGTTTCGTGTTTATCCGAATCATTTCGTATATTCGTTTTGGACCGTCGATCGACCCGAGACGCGAGTATAAATATCGGAATAGTCGAGAATAGTCGAAAAATCACTATTTGTGAGTTGACCACCGTTGACTTACTATTTTTGGAAAGTTGACCAGTTTGACCGAAGAGGAAAGTTTCCTCTTTGAGCTTTGCCGTCCAACGACCTAGATTCCGGCCACCAACGACTTCGACGAGGGTATTTTGAGCTTCCCTATGTGATTTCGAATTGAATGATGTGTGTTTTGTTGAGAATTGATCACGTTTTAGTTGGACCCGAATCGGGTCGGGTTCATGTCCGTCGCCGGTGGCGGTTGAGGTGGTTCCGGTGGGTGTTCGAGGCTGGGTTGATGGGGGTTTGGTTCCTTTTGCCCTTGGGATGCTTTCCCTTTGTTTTGATTTGGGTTTTATTGAGTTTTCAGGCGAACCGTGGTGGTTGCCGGAAGTAAATTCCGTTTTCTTTCTAGCTAGATTTAGAGGGTTTAAGTTGTGAATTGGGCTTAGTGACAGAAGAGGATTGGGTTTGGATGATCGAGACCTTGAAATCTGGAAAGTTTCGCCGTGAAACTCCACGGTTGACGGCGCGCCGCCCCCGGCGGCGGCGGTCAACGGCGGAGCTCCGGCCAAAAGTTGACTTTTCAGATTTCGACATTTTTAATGTCATTTTTCTCGCAATCGCGCCCTGATTATCGTCCAGAGGTTTTGGGGTTGATTTGGTTAGCCGATTTTCAGTCGAGGTTTCGAGTGGGAATTTCAGGAATTTCGTTTATCGTTTCGTACTGCATTGCATATTTCCGGGAACGGTTGGTTTCCGTGATTCAGTACAGGGTTGTGAGCTACGATATTGATCAGTTATGTTTTGTGAATATTCAGGAGATCGAGATCGAGATCGAGATCGAGATCGGGATCGTGATCGTGCTTCAGGCGAGGGATCTTCCGCCGGACCACGAGATTAGCGCGAGTGCGCGTTTTGCTCACCTGTGAGTGGACAATTTATTTTCACGGAATCCTTGCGAGTCTTTTACATGATTTTCGAACTTGAGCATGCGTACGAGATTACGATTTATACGAGCATGTCTTAGACAATTATGCTTATATTATTATATATTACGTATATGCATTTATATGCTGTTTATTGCATTTGCATCAAACTGTTCATGATTTGGTTTACACAGAGTACAGTTTGTATATGAGGTTGTATCGATACACTTGCATCCCGGCTGATCCCCGAGGATGTATGCCAGTGGAGGCTGTGACTCCTGACCCGAGGTCTTTACCGGGGGGAGGCAGACCTCTGACATGAGGCCTTTCTGGCTAGAGTCACGTGTGGGTCTGGGATCCCGTGATTTGGACTGTACTAGCACGGATGTGTCCATGAGTGACCCCGTGGGATTTTTACTTGCATGCTCAGTACACTGGAGGAGTGTGAGTTTTACCTCGTGTACTATGTTGTTTTCATTTGCCTGGACTCGCATATGTTATTTAAACATATATATTAACTGGTGAAAGACATTTATTTTTGTCCACTCACTCTAACGGTTTTCATGTCTTTCCCCTGGGCTTTGCGGTTTCCGTGCCCAGTTGCAGTTTAGGTTTTGGTGTTTTCACGTCGCGGTTTGGAGGCTAGTGATCAGAGTTACCCGTGCTTTCCAGTAGGTTCTTGTTTCGCCTACTGATGTGTATATTGTATATATTTTACTTTAGAGGTCGCTCTGATACATTCTGATACTTGTTTATACGGATTTTCTCGGATATATATATATACTACAGTACTGTTTACTGTTTATGATTCATATATTGATGTTGAGAAATTCGGTTGGGATTGGTGCCCACGGTTTGGCTTTTATGGCATAGGATGAAGTGTTGTTTACAGGGTGCAGGTTTATGCAATTCCACGTTAGTAACGAAACTCTGCCGAAATTTTGAAAATTTTTTGTTGTTTCGTATTTTCGAAGGGGTTCGATTCTGATTTAGGTAACTGAATCGGGGTTGGGTCCTTTCACTCGACTCGCACGGGAGGAAAATCAATCTATGCGTCAAAGGCTTGATCAGCAAGAAGTGCAGATAGCCCAACTCGTTGCCCTCGTGGAAAATCAGGCTCGACGACAGTGTCAACCTCCTCTGAACCCATACCCGACGACGACAACCCAGCTGGAAGCGGGGGACTCAGCGGCGCATCTACTCCTCCTATAATTTAGTAGTTTGTGTAGTTTATTATATCATTTTTTTTCGATTCCGAACAATATCTAATTTCATGTATGTACAAATTAATTTTTATTATTTATGTAATTAACAATTTATTATATTTAATTAATTTTAACATATTTAATTATTTAAATGAGATTGAAGTATTTTTATTAAATTACTAATATTTTACTTCAAATTAAAATTTAATTTAAAAAATATTAAATAATCATTTAGACCACAGAGAAAGCCCAAACTTAGACCGCGGAGAAAGCCCAAAAACTCGGCCGTCTAAGTTCTCACTTGGACCACGGAGATCAATTCTCCGTGGTCTAAGTGCGTACTTAGACCACGGAGAAAGCCCAAAAACTCCGCGGTCTAAGTTCTCACTTGGACCACGGAGATCAATTCTCCGTGGTCTAAGTGCGACTTAGACCGAGGAGAAAGTCCAAAAACTCCGCGGTCAAAGACTCACTTGGATCGCGGATTTCCCCGTTTCCGTCCTCCAAGTGCTTGGACGACAGCACTTGGAGTACGGAACTTGGAGCACGGAGGTTCCGTCGTCTAAGTAGTTAGACGACGAAAAAATGCACCTAAACGACGGAAACGCTCCGCGGTCTAGGTGCGTTTTTCTTGTAGTGCATATAAAACATCCTGGATAGTCACATAGCATCCTACGATAACTATGTAATGAAACATGCACCATTTAGCAGAGAGTGTCATACAAGTTATTCTATCTGCTTTACGAAGAGGTGGACACACTGGAAAAGTCAAACGGTTGCTTCCCCTGCAAAAGCATTCCATCGATACTCATTTAGAAACAACTTTCCTAGTATGCTGCTGAATGGTAATTGAGTCTTCGACACTATGTTTCATCCTGCACTAGGAGGATGAATATATTTAATAGGATGCATCCTCACTAGAACAGACAAGACACTCAAAGTGTACACATAGACAGCCCATCTAAGACGCCTGACTTGCCCTAGCCACATAACATAAGGATTTATTACTCACAATAACACTTATACCTAGCAGAAAACAATAAAAAATAAAAATACCTGGGTTTAGCGTAAAAGCACTAGCCCAACACCACCAAAGCCCAAAATTAACAAAGCAATAGGCTCAAGTTTCATCATGTGTCTGCCACACCACCACAAGCCGGAAACCTACACCCTCACCTTTCGCAAACCTTGACCGACCAGCTCTAACACCATCCGGACCGACCAGCTCTAACACCATCCGGTCAGATCTAGGTCGCCTCTGGATCCACCGCCTCCTTTCCGGTGTCACTTTTTGATATACCCAGGAACCACTACCAAACTGTTCGAACATCAATCGAATATAGTCCGAGCAGTGAAGCTCTGCACTCCGTCCATGACGCACGCCTTGAAAAAAAAGATTGTCTAGCCCTTCCCGACCATTCCTATACTGCCAACCCTTGCCCTCGTTCTCCTCCACGACAATCCCAACAACACCACACAACGAAAATAGACAATCCATCAAACTTCGACAACTCCCTCTGTCCATCAACAGACACAACTGTCCCAAGGCAACCATAGCCCCGTTCGGCCATATCCACCACACGCCGGCGAGGCCAAAGACAGTGACGGGGTGTTCTATAGTGTTCTAGAACACAAAAACTTTTCATACCATGTGCCAATCACGTGGACTTTAAGTCCTTCTTTTAGTCTGGGTGCAACCGACTCAGCAGGTCATCAGGTTAAAATGATTTTTTTTTGTTGGCTAATTAAGTTAATCCGCAGAGTCTATGATGACGAAGTTCACACCGTTTCTCTTTTCTCCACTCAATTCACTGTGCTGATGTATCGACTCCTCACATTTCTTTTTGGGTCTTGCATTATTGTTCTTAGCTCTACGTTTACAGAATTCCTCTTTTAAGAGAAGAGGATCTTTCAATCTCTCTCATCTCAGAATTCTCTCTCATGTTGGAAGAATCAATGAAAATCGCAAGATAATCAAGCTAGCATTAAACTTTCACGATTCAGATTCGAATACATTTTTTTATAATGTGTGGTGGAAAGTCTGCCAAACGATGAGTAGTGGGTGGGGGTTGTCTTTGTCTCTGGGTCAAATGAATCTGAATATTGGGGATATGATAGAGAATGCACTACTGGCATGAATTTATTTTAGAGTGTCAGATTATACAATTTTAACTTTGGATTCTGACTTGTGATCGACTTCATCAAACTCATATACACGTTTTGTGAGCGGAAGAGATTACAAAATCAGCAACTCTACCATCATATGATGGTAAAGAAAATACAGTTACCATAAGTTCATGTAAACTCAAATTTATATTGGCATTTCACATATACTTTGAGAACAGATTATATGGTAATTGTATTTCGGCATATGGATATTGCGATTTCATTTATAGTGTGGGAAAAAACTAGTATGATAATTGTATTTCTGCAAATGGATATTGGCATTTCCCGTACGCTTTCAGAACAGCTTATATGATAACAACTAATATGGTAATTCCGCACATAGAAATTGGCATTTCACACTTCGAAAAGAACTTGTATGGTGATTGTATTTCCGCTAATGGGCCAATGGATATTGGCGTCACACATTTACTTTCTTTCCTTTCTTGAGAGAAACGATCACTTCCATTACTGGGAATCCAGGAGTACAATCGTTGACAAGTACATCATGAAAAAAATTAGGAGGATTAACAAATATAGTTCTACTATCTACTCCTCTAAGGGCCCATTTACCTAAATTGTAGGCTGCTTTATTTCCATCTCTCCCTAAATGCCGAAACATGGCATTTGGAGTCAAATCCAATCTTCTTTGACATCAATCAAAGAGTACCTGTGGTCAACTGGGGTTGAGTCTACATCTTTCATGATAGTCACAACTGAGAGAATCTGATTGCACCAAGGCTGGTGCAAGTTAGAATTGCCTCACCAAATTTACCGATTCCCATGTTGCTTCTATCTCCACCGAAAGGGCTGAGAATTTTCGATAAACTTTGCAAGTCAAACCACGCACAAACTGTCATGTCCAATCTCTTACCACAACACAAATACCTCCTCTTCGAGTGGTTGTATCATAGGCTCCATTCATACACTCTTAGTATAAACCAGTTGGAGGAGACCTCCATCTTTGAGCCACTCTCATTGGGCGGTCCAGAGACTTGTTAATAATTGAATAATGATCATGCCAAGCTTATGCCTGCACCTTAATAGATTGAGTGTCAAACTCAATTTTATTCCATACTTTGTCATTCCTGCCCTTCTAAACAAACCACATGAAAGTAATCAATCAGGCAAACTGATCAAGTGGGAGGCCAATAGCACAAACCTCAAACTAGTCCTGGAAGGTAGTACATGAATAACCAACACCCGAAGTCACATTGGATGTAATCGGCCTCACCTTTGGGCAATCCCGAAACAGGTGAATCTCCGTCTCAATCTCTAAGTTGCATAACACAGAGCCCTGAAACATCCACCTTTCGAGTCCTCAACCTCGGCCCCGTACCTAAATACCCTTTGTATGCCTTCCACATACACATCAACGTTGCAGGAGCAGCATCACACATTTACTTTGATAACGACTAATATGGTAATTGCTTTTCCACAAACGGATATTGGCATCTCACATTTACTTTGAGAACAACACATGTTAATTGTATTTCTGCAAACGCATATTGGAATTTCACATATTAAGAACAACTTATATGGTAATTGTACAACTGTAAGCATATTCAGTGACAACTCAAATAACAACATTTCCCAAAATTTCCAATGACTAGATCTAGGTTTCACAACTATCTAAATGTTGATCTGCTAGCCTATGAGCTGCCTTTATATAATACAATATGTATAGTCATGTGTAACTAGGGGTGGGACATTCGAACCGAAAACCGAAAAAAAAAACCGATCCAAACCGAGCCGCGACCGAAAAAAACCGTACCCGAAAAAAACCAAACCAAAAAAAACCGAAACCGAAAAAAACCAAAATATTTGGTTCGGTTATGGTTTTTAATTTATAAAAACCGAACCGAACCGAAAAACCGAAGTATGTATAAATGGATATCATTTTAGAAATTTTGTAATATATTATATAAATATATGCAAAACAAAAACCTTAAACTCCTAAAATCCTAATTTCTTTATGCACAATTCTTCTCAATTTCTTTCATAGAATCTAATTAAAATGTTAGACAACTCAAAAAAAGAAATTTTATATACAATTTTTTAGTTATTTATTCAAAAGTTGTTTTTTATACATTATGTAAAAAACCGAAAGAAACCGAAAAAATCCGAAAGAAAAAACCGAACCAAACCGAAACGAATAGTCACGATTTTTTAAAAAAAAATTGAAAAACCGAACCGAACCGAACCGAAAAAAATATTACGGTTTGGTTATGATTTTTAGCAAAAACCGAACCAAACCGCCCGAATCCCACCCCTATGTGTAACGATATCTACCTCTTCTGTAGTAAATTGACGGAACTTAATCTTGTCAACTACTTGAAAAACTAAGTAGGTATGCTCTGCAGCAAAATGGTTCACCTCATATGCTCGACCACAATAATCCTCATCCGGAATTATGTAAATTCCCTCTTTGACTTTAAACTTGAACATAGGTTAAACTATGTAGTGTATCAGCAAAATTTTCCAGAAAATTTGTCAAGTAACTATCTTCACAAACTTTCCCTCAAGTGAACAAACAGTTCCTGCAACACAATTTACAACATTATTATTAATAAGACCAATCTCTCTACTGACTAAGCATTTTAAAAATCTCTATGCAATCGGTATCATACGTAGCTCAACAAGTTTTGAAGTTTCTAGTATGAAACAACATAAAAGCCAAAGAACTTAATAAAAAACAAGATTAGTTGGAAAAACAAAATGGGAGGAAAACAGAAGATGAAGAGAAATACATTAGACTATACTCATTAATTATGAACTTTTATTATTTAATACATTGAGGATTCAAATTGGATATAATATAGCTAACCATTGATTGTAGTTCATTTTTTTTATTGTAGTTCATAAGTATATGCGAAAGAACAAGAATTACATCTTCTTTGTATCATGTATGAATTTAGGAAGCTCGAACTTTTTAGAATAATGGAAGCTCAAACTTTCTTAAGCAGGAAAATAATGTGCTACAGGGGACTACTGCCTGTTTTTACAATAAAAAGAGTACTTTTACAGATTATAGAGGCTGACCTTAGACACAAAGATCAGATGCAGTTGGCCATGTTTCAATTCAACAATCTAGTGTTAAAAATATAACGACCTGGTCTTTTATGATTAGGTTTCAAATAAAAAAGGGACAAGTACAACGGGTTAAATGAACAAAGATAGTGTTAGATACTTCAACGTATGTAAGATTAACGAGTGAGAGTCAGAGCACTTGACTCTAAAATTGGAGTTGGTTGCACCCCTCACCGGTGGGGGTGCCTTAAACTAATTAAACTGATTGAGGTATCATTTAATTAGCTCGTTGCAGGTAGATAGGATATTGCAAGCATGCAGTTTAAATGACCATCATAAGTTCAGGACTTCAGGCCAATGTTGTCTAAGCCACTCTTGGGACACAAACTTTCTAGCCACCCATAATCAACTCTATGTTCTAAACCAAAATGCAAGCTTTTAAAAGATATGCTAAAATCCAAAAGATTATAAGCTTAGCTGATTGAGAAGAAATACTACAACTAGATACTGGCATACTGCCAGTCAATTTAAGGATGGAGATTTAAACAACTACCAATGCAGGAACAGAACAATTCTTATGAGACAACCAAGGAAACTACTCGTGAAAATCCATCACAAGCAAATATTATGATAAGCAAACAATAATTAGGATACGAACGAACACTTACCGCCAATGTGCATGCCACATATCCAGGTTTTTCACCTTACTCCACCCTCACATAGAGTGAAATAAAAGTTCCAATATACCAGGAAATGCCGCCCAGGAAAGAGCCCAATGAAAACCTTTAGAAAAAGCAAAGTGTATTATGTCAGTTACACCAGCCAGAATCATGAATATTATATATCCAGAGTGATATACAATTTGCTTTTCGAATATCTTGTTTGTTTCTGACTTTGGTACCAAACATTAGCTGCAACCTCACCTATCTACAGTAAGCAGGTCCTCCATATTATCTCCCTACCACTTGCGAAGAATCATACAAAATCACCACGAACTAACAATTTGTCCGGCAGACTTTAATGGTCTGTTATCACTAAAAATGCGTGGTAGAGAAAGGAGACACAAATTAGTACAATATTAAACTGATAAAGTTCATCTCCAATCCAAAGAACAATCTACTATAACCTGTCTCAGAGCTTTCCTAGAAATGGAAAGCACCACATACCTAATCAGATAACCATAATAATTAACGCAAAGACGACATAGTGCTTACTTGATGACTGTCAAAGTGTTGTAAGAGAAAACTACAATAAATCAATATAAATAGCAGTTAAAGGTAGAATGACAGTACCAAAATACAAAAATGACCTATACTTATAAGCCTTGAATGGCTGATATGGATGTACCAATTTATCAGATTTATATATGTAGAAGCTCTCATTTTATTTAAAATTTCATTTATGAGCAGTTAAAGTCAAGTCCAATAACAAAAGAAGGCTTGGTATACCATAAAGAAAAGATAATATATATCATCCAACACAAGGAAGTTTTTGGATATGAAAATATCACTCTTGGTATTAAGATCAATTATTTTATACTAGCATGATGGTTTATGTGCCTACACTCCCAGAGTTTAAACTTATGGCATTACTAGAGATAACATGATCGCAACTACAATTACATAAACTTTAAAAGCTGAAATTGGAGAATTTAAAATGGCATAGCAGAGCAAAGAGCGCAAAAGTCTGAGCACATTTTCAATCAGAATTGGTTTCCCCCTCTCTCTAGTAGGGTTGCCATAGGTGCTTGACAATAAGCGAAAACTCAGAGCAATCCACTGTGAGTTTCAAAAAACAAAACACTTAGAGATGAGAAATACCCAAAATGCATAAAAAATAGTTACTTTAGCACTACAACACATTGTACAAACTTCTTGACTTCTTGTTTACAGCCATACAACAAAGAAAGGAAACATGGTGGGAAATAATGAATTACATCCAAGATGCAAATACAAAAGCGAGTTAGCAACCATAATATCTTGACTCCAACAAGGAGTACTTAGCATAACACCAGCTAGCCAGCTATGAAACACAAAACGCAACATTACATTTCCAACCCCAATCCCAATTATCATAGCTTTAATCCATTAATCATGAACAGATCAATATGTAACTACGATCACGATCAAATAACCTATTACAATTAATTTGTTTGATTTCAGTGCTGTAATTTTGTTTTGTTTAAGCCTTCTTTAATCATGTTCCGTTGACTGAAATCCAAAAGTATAATACAACTAAGCAAAATCAAGTCTAAGCCAGATAAACAAAAACCAAAATCCAAATCCCTAAATCCCTAAATCCTTAAACTCAGAAAGATCGAAACCTAAGCAGAGCACGACATGGCCGCAAACTTCTTTAATCTCATTCTCGGTGACTTTCGGGATATGTCTGCCATCAAACTTCAAACTTCCTTAATCCCTTCTCCGTCAACGAAGAGTGAACAGTTTAGCCGGGAATCGCCAAAGGCATCGAAAGTTTCAAACCTTCATTGCCTTGATTGATCTCGTACGTACGATGAATGATATGGAAGAAACTCATATAGATAGGAACTCATGAGCTACACATACCGATTTCGTCATCATGATAGACACCGATGACGATGGAGAGTGATTTTATGTTCCACTTCTATTTTACTGGCCTTCCTCCTACACAGGTGCAAATTATCGGTGAATTATTAAGAATAAATTATATGTAATTTTATCAATAGTAATTTTTCGTTTTTCAAATTTTTTCTTTGAATAAATTCTATATAAAATAAATGTAGAAAGAATCACCCAAAGAAAAATACATAGTTGTTTAAGGAGATTTATTCTGCCTAACTTTCTGTATATATTTTGTCCTAATTAGATACGGATTAGATTATATAGAGATACAGAGAATTTCTATTATATTGGGACATTAATTGTAACAAATTGTATCAGCATATATTTAAGGCATTCTATCAATGAAAGAGTTACAGTTTATCAATATTTTCTCCTTCAACATGTTATCAACATGCTTTGAGTTGATAGTCAACAATCACCACGGAAAAGAAAAAAAATAGAACCCTAACCCCAAAACACTAAACCCACCGCTGGCAGCTCCTCCTTCACTGCTGATCTCCACCAATCGACATCTCCTTCTCCTATAATCTCTGATTTAAAATTGAGTCTATGCAGAACATCGAACTTCGACAAAGTATTGTGAGCAACTTAGGATGAACCAGAGAGAGATCTTCATATGGACGGAAAGCCCCATATATTTAGTTTCCAGAACATCCTGAAAATCTAAATTCGGATGCGTCTAGAGAAAGTTACGGTCGATTGAGTGCACAAAGGTCAGTCTGTCCGAAAAGAAGAAAAGAAGTTGGAATCCTCCTTCTGCTGGAAGTCTTGTGGATGTGTTTCCTTTCTTCAAACTTCTTTCACAGAAAAGTTTTCATACCGAGCACAACACCCTCGAGGTACACCTTTCTAAACAGTTAATCTATAGATCTAGGAATAAAACTTACTTCCTACAAAACCCTAGATCTTAGGATTGTGTTATTGTGATTGTGATTATTGCATATCTATGCCCCAGTTCTTATGGACTTATATTCATAGAGTATGAGTGACGGTCCTGGGGGAGCCACGGTTTAGAAAAGAAAAAAAAAATCGATACTAAGTAATGGTTCATCACAATTTCTAGGTGTGGTTTTGAGCAACCGTTTATTAATAATCGATTTTTGTAACCAAACATCATTGATCACGTTCTTATTCCCTAAACTTGATATTAAGTGATCATGATTTTTCGATCGGTAAACTAATTACATCTCTTGTCTCTCTTGTAGATGACATCAATTGAGCCAAAATGACTTGAATTTGATATCCTTGACCTTCAAGGAGCATAATACCATTGTTGGGTGTCAGATGTTGAGAACGCACTTCTCGGTATGAATCTAATGGATACAATTTAACCACCACCACCACCTGGTACTGAGCCACCAACTCCAACCCGCAAAACTCAAGCCCTCATATTTTTTAGGCGACATATGTATCCAGTTCTACAAAAACAATATTTGTTATAGAACGACCCCGCGGTTTTGTGGATGACTTTACAAGATAGATTCAATATTGTGCATAAAGAACAACTTTGAGAACTGCAAGAAAGATGGGATTCAATCTAGTTTTTGGATTATCCAAAAATTGATGCTTTAAATCAAGCTATGTTGGAGCTACAATCAGAGTTGAATGTTTGTGGCATTGTAAAGACTGATCTAGCTATGATCAAGAAGTCTTTAAGCACATTCTCTACTTCCATAGACACACTTGCTAGTCAATATCGCACATATTATGAGTAAGGAAGACTAAGATCCTATAGTGATCTCATGAGTGATTTGGCAAAGAAAGAATGGTGTCGTGAGATTCTTCTCCACAATAATGCTTGGCCAACTGGTACTAAAAATATCCATGAGTCGTATAACACTGGTGGGAAGACACGTAAGGATAGGAGCAACGGTCGTTCTAAGCCTTACAATAACCTTGGTGGAAAAGAAGAGCAAGGAAAAACTCATAGTAGAGGATATAGTCAGAACTTGACTTGGACTCACCAAGATAATAGCCATAACTCCAACGAGAATCATTCCGGTTCTTGGAATGGGAGAAATTCTTCAAATTCTGCTTTTAATTCGCGCTTATCATCTTGGTATAGATGTGGTTCTACCGAGCACATGCACAAACAATGTTGTGCACTCAAGGATATTCAAAACGCCTACAAAAAGTACACACGATACTTAGCACATGAGACTAACTTCATTTAAGGACTATGAGATGGAAGATTGTCATAAAGCCAATCTTATAATAGAAGACAATACAAAAGCAAGTCTAGAGACTGCAGTTTTTGAGTAGTCAATGTAATAGGCTCATGTTTTTGCTATGTAATCAAGTTTAGCTTTATTTTTTTGACTTGGTTTAGTCATGGTTCAAGACTTTGTTTTAAGTCATAAATTTTTTAATAAGACATCTATGATGTAATTTTTACTTGTTGGCGAGTAATAAAATTTTTCTATTTTTTGGTTTATGAAAGTGTTGGAAATGTTATTTCACTATTTATGCAGTGTATGGTTTGAGGTTTACAATTTTATATGACATAATGACAAAATAACACAGTAAAAACGAGACACGAAAGAGCGGTTGTTTTGATCTCAAGAAATTTTTGACCCGTCGAATGCTTCGTTCTTGATCGACCTTTATATTTTTTGACCCGTTGAATTTTTCCTCAACCCGTCGAATGTTTGCTTCTATCTCGGTTTATGTCCAATTTTGACCCGTCAAAAATTGTACTTGACCAGTCAAAAAAAATAGATATCGGAAAATTGATATCGGTTTTAAGTTTTCTTTGACCCGTCGAATATATGCTTCTAGACACACTTTCGAACCATCAAAAATTGTGTTTGACCCGTCGAAATATAGATATCGAAAAATCAATATTGGTTTTAGGTTTTCCTTCAACCTGTTGAAAATTTTCTCGACCCGCCGAATGTATGCCCCTGGACAACTTTTCAACCCGTCGAAAACTTGGTATCAGAAAAGAAAAAATCTCTTTTAGGTTTCTTCGACCCATCGAAGGTTATATCCGGTTTTTTTGGTGTTTTTGATGTATCTTACATTGATTTTCTTAAAAAAAGATGAAAAAAAATTACCAACCTAGATTTCAGCACCAGATGTGGTTTTACATCGGTTTTTTGTTATGCCATGGAACTTAATATACACTGGTCATTTAGACCGATCAGATATTGTTATACATCAGTTGTGTTTAGGTATTATTATACCATATCAGCACTCTATAAGGATTACATCATTTTGAAATCTTTAAGTATTCACTTAAAGTGTTCGCCATGTCTTAGGTTCTAAGACGGATTAATTGACATTGCTTTGTTGATATATTATGGCGAGATTGAGTGTTATACGCGCGTAATGGCCATTCGAACCTTACTTAGATTTGAAAACATGTGTGCCAACGGTTATCACTTGGAATAATATTGTGAGAATGAAACTGAGTCTTGTGTCCAATCTCCGTAGAACGCTGTCAACGGCACAATCTGAAGAAGTTTACGAGGATTTGTAGTGTTTTATATCTTAATACGATTTGGATAATTGAATCCAATGAAATCATTTATATTACTATGTGTGACTTAGCCTCATATGAGCTTTTGCATTTTGATGATCAAGCTATCGAAAAATTCTCATGCATGGTCATTTGTTCTTAAGAGCAAAGAAGCATGTGCAAATATCTAAAACCATCAGTTTAGATGGGGGAACTGAGATTACTCCACTCGGTTCAGGCTCGGTCTCCAAGATGAGTGCAACACCATCCTGGCAAAGTACCATTGTGGCGTTGTGCATTTTTCCCACCGAATGCCTTTATGGCCATATCTAATGCATATTGCTCATTTTGCAAAGCTCGTTCATTAGCAAAGTTACAGACATAATCTTCTTTTGCTGTAGACACAACTTCCATTCATTCACAGATTCCAAGAATATATTTGTGGATCAATCAAACCGGTATGCGGACTGTTTATATATGGTTTTGATTGCTACATCGACGCATAGGTAACACGTCTCTGCACTCCACATGGTACGCTATATTTGCAAAACTTCTAGCACATATTATTAAGCTTCGGGCTCACCACCCGAACAACTCAATCAGGCCATTCAGACTGGCTTAATACAGGAGAATTTATATCGAAATATTTTGTAGATTATTGCATGTTGATTGAGATTGTTGTTGAATATCCCGTTTCCCCATGTTCATTCATTGAACGGTTTAGCAGAAGCACAACTCAAGCAATTAAAGCTTATGGCAAGAGCAATGGTTATGCATACTAATTTGCTGGTATCTGGTTGAGGATATGCAATATTACATGCAACTAGGCTTATTCGCTTGCTACCCCACAAACCACCAACTCTTTAGTGCGTACCAGTTGGTAACTAAATATGAACCTGATATCTTACATCTTTGCATCTCTAGTTGCGTGGTACATATGCCTACTATGCTTCCACTGCGTACAAAAAAGGGTCATCAACAACGATTATGCATTTATGTTAGTTATGATTCACCAAAGTTTATCTGCTATTTTGAACCTCTGACAGGAGATCTCTTTACTGCTAGTTTTTTTTTTTTTTTTGCAGAGAATCACTGTGATGAGACATACTTCCCCTCGTTAGGGGGAGATAAGAATGGTTTCATTGTAGGTAAACGTTAGATATTGACGTGGTATGTACCTACTATGTCTCCTCATGATCCTTGCACATCTCAATATGAGATTGAAGTGCAATGTATTCTTGATCTTCAGCAAGTAGCAAAATCTATGCCTGACTTCTTTACTGATATCATGAAAGTAATGAGATCGGTTATATATGCTGCAAATCTTGCAACGTTAAAAGTCCCTAATATTGGGCAAGTTAACGCAACACTCGAGCAAGGTAGCGTTTCTTCTGCTCATAGTGGGAGTGTAGCATCGGTCAAAATCCACTGATGAGCTGCTGGTAAAAAGGTAAGCCATCAAGGCACCACGCTTTATCATCAATACATAAGATTGTTTCGGACTACAATTGTGTCTAAAAGTCGACATTGACAAACACTGGGGGACGCCTCAGAGTCAATGACGATGTCAGCAAAGAAAGAAATTTCGTAAAGTTAAACAAATGCTAGTGTTATTATGGATAGTTTTTCTATGTTCGTTGATGATACAATTACTTATTCCGTCGGTCAGGAAATGATGATAATGAAGTGGAATATTGCTCTGTTGCAGATTGAGAATGGTTAATGTAGAGCAAATTGACCAATATGGAAATTTGCAATCTAGGTTGATCTAGACTCTCTTACAAATGCCAAGTTTTCGATATGGTAGTGATATGACCATCGAATGGTATCCTGGTTAGACACATATGAGTCTTTATTTAGACGCACAATGAGAAGAACTTGTGGCGCAAGAATTCTCTCAGCACCCTAGTATTGATTATGAGGAGATGTATTCTCTTGTCATGTACATCATTACTTTTCGCTACCTTATCAGTTTAGTAGTCTCCAAAATACTGAGTATGTAGCTTACAGATGTGGTTACTGTATATCTCTATAGGGATCTTAATTTAGAGATATACATGAGAGTGTTTGAAAGGACCCAACCCCGATTTAGTTTCCTAAACCGGGATCAAACCCCTTCTAAAAACATGAACCAACAAAAATCATCAAAATTTCGGCAGAGTAACGCTACTAACGCGGAATTGTCATTACCTGCACCCGAAAAATACACTTCATCCTATGCCACAAAAATCAAACCGTGGGCACCAATCCCATCCGGATTTCTCAATATATCAAGAATGATGTAAAGTAGTAAATATAATTATTCTTTACAGAAATCCGTGGAAAATCGTATAAGAATGCACATCAGAATACTCAGAGCGACTTCTAGTATACATATACAAATAGTAGGCCAAACTAAGAACCTACCATAAAAGAAACATCGCTCGAATACTATGCCTCCGACCACGACGTGCGACACCAGAATCTAAACTGCAAACTGGGCACGGAAACCGAAAAGCTCAGGGGAAAGACATGAAAACTGTTAGAGTGAGTGAACGAAAATAAATGTCTTTTGCCGAATAATATATGTTATAAAAACATATGCGAGTCAAATGTATAAATAATCAAATGGTACACGAGGGAGACTCTAACACCTCACGCGTACAGAGCATGCATGGAAAATCTCACGGGGTAGCTCGTAGACACATCTGTGGTAGTACAGTCCCATTCACGGGATCCCAGACCCACACGTGATTCTAGCCAGAAAGGCCTCGGTTCCGGGGTACTGCGCCTCGCCGGTCAGGTTGGGGTACTGCCCCTCCTGGTAGGCCTCCATCGGGGATCAGCCGAGAGGCAAATGTATCGATACAACAACGTGAACTGAGACTGTACTTTGTGTAAATAAAATCATAAATAGTTCGATGCAAATGCATGAAACAATATATAAATGCATATACGTAATGTATACTGGTATAGGCATAATCGTATAACACATGCTCATATGAAACATAATCTCGTATGCATGCTCATGCTCGTAAAACGTATGTAATGACTCGCGATTGACAGTGAAAAGAAGTTGTTCACTCACAGACTAGCGTAACGCATTTCGCGTTAATTCCGTGATCCGGCGAAAATCTCTCGCAAAACGAACGATCACAAATCCTTGAATAATCATAAAATCCATTCCTCAAATTTATAACTCGACAACTCAAATCAAATCACGAGAAACAACCGTTCTCGGAAACACATAATTCAATAACGACGAATTGTCGAAAATCCGATAATCACACCTCAATACCTCGCTATAATTTCCGATGCTCAAATCGAAAAACAAACCTCACCACTGCGATCAGGGCATGATTCCGAGCGAAACGACATGCAACTTGTCGAAAACCCCTAAAAGTCAACTGTTGACCACCGTTGACCACCGCCGGCGGCGACGGTGCCACCCAACATGAAATTTTCCCAGGGGAGCAACACCTATTCCACTCAAAATCACCCAACAAGCAACTTCCATAACTACACCGAAGTCCAATTCTCACTCTAACTAGGTCAATTTCAAGCAAAACCGAATTCAAACCAAACTTTCAATCCAACAATTCTCCATGTACAAGTAAAATTAGAACTCCATACTTACATGGTTAGACTCATGGTGATGAGAGCTTCAAAGCCCACTACATTTTGTAGCTCAATTTGGCCGGAATTAGATCGAGCAAAAACCCCCAAATTTCATCAACTTTAGGCCGGAAAATCACACACCTCCGGCGACCCACGCCGTGAGAGGTGACCGGAACCATCAAGGGGAGACCAAGGCGAAAAGAAAGAGACCGGAGCCGAGGCTGTACATGGCCGGACGGCAGCTCGCCGCCGGCGAGCTCCTCCACCGTCGCACCTTTCTCTCCAAGCCGAGTTGACCAGTCAAACCTCATAAATGAACATGTTGACTTTCCCAAAATAGCAACCTCATTAAATACTTTCCTGATTTGGAAACTTCCAAAATTCACTTTTCGACAAACTTCAAATACCCGTAACTTTCGCATCGTAAATCCGATTTCAATAATTCTCGCGGCAACAAACTCATCTCAACAAGTTCTTCAATTACCACCCGAAGTCAAACACTTCGACAAATCCGATAAAAAGTCAACGGTTCAACCCAACACATGCTTATCCGATTAAATAATCAACGGTCGAAATATTCATAACATAATCCTCGTAACTCGAAAAAATCCTCCGAAAGTTCCCACAAGCTCGAAATTAAATTCTCAACAACTTTCACGAAGGATCCGAAATCAGATTCTCGCCCGGTAATTTAGTCGTTAACGAAGCTGTCATTTTAAACCGATTATGTCGAAATTTCAAATATTCATATAATATTCCTCGGTCGTCCAAATAATGATCCGGAACTGCCCACGAACTCAAAATCACGCGTATAACAACTCTCGAGAAGAGACTTAGCTCCAATTCTTGGCCAATGATTAAGTCGTGATCAAATCTGGCTATTCAATTATCTGTCGGAAATCTGCGATTACACATAACCTCATGGCTTA
The DNA here is from genome assembly GCA_946800695.1 of Geum urbanum. Classification (NCBI taxonomy): domain Eukaryota; kingdom Viridiplantae; phylum Streptophyta; class Magnoliopsida; order Rosales; family Rosaceae; genus Geum; species Geum urbanum. The sequence continues at coordinate 18,247,561 of OX327003.1, read as the reverse complement.
AGCTGATTACACTGCTGATTCTGTTCCGAGTCGTCACAGTGTTGGATGACATGGTTCTACCCAAATCAAGTAACTCTAAACCACAGAGTGCTCATGTAAATAGATTGAGATGTTCACTATATGAATTGAAGCAATCTGGTAGTATATGTTATACACGTCTTAGTGACTACTTGATTGGAAATGGATACATGAATGAAAAGTTATGCTCATGCATGTTCAGTAGATGAATAAGTTGTTTGAGATGATAGACTTTGGTAGGACTCGATTAAGTCTTGGTTTTGAGAAGGAATATCGAGTTGGTTGAATTCTTATTCACTAGTTTGCTTATATCTAACCAGGCAATGGACAAAGTACACCCTATTAGTACACCAATGGTTATTTGTAGTCTGGAAACCAAAAAGATTCATTTCATCTGAAGAGATGATGGTGAGAAACTTTTGGAGCTGAGATTTTATATCTTAGTGCGGTTAGAGCTTGGTAAAAGATAGCTTGGTGCATACGTCCAGACATTGCTCTCTCAGTATGCACCAATGCAAAGTCATTGGAATGGAGTAAAACACAGCTTTAGGTACTTGAAGTGATCCACTGACTTGGGTTCATTATTCTCTTACAAAGAGTACAGAGGGAAATTGGAAAGTCTTGGTCAAGGGATGGTTGAGTCACAACATACAAGTTCTGACTCCTTCGACCCGTCGAGTAGGTCTTTCAACCCGTTGAAGGAAGCAATTTGTAATAATCCGAGGGCGTGTTTCGACCCGTTGAGGAAAGGTTTCGACCTGTCAAAACCATTTCCCTAGATTGAACATAACCATTCATTCGATCTATCGAGTGAGGATTTCGACCCGTCGAATTCCTCCTTTGATGTGAGCAGTTTTACTGCAATCCCCTATTCCAAAATACTTGTTGATGTGTTGGTCAAATTTGCTGATGTTGGGTATCTCTCTAACCCACATATAGGACGTTCCCATATAGGTTACTCACCATGGGAAACATGGCGATTTCTTGGAGAACAACAAAGTAAACCCTTGTTACTACTTCCTCGAACTATTCTAAAGATTAAAGTTTTATATAAAGCAGTTGATGAGTGTGTCTATTTTAGGACGGTAATACAACATATTCGAGGGTCTAGTGGATTGTCATCTACTACGACACCACCAACTTGTATCTTTGAGGATAATGCGGTTTGCATTGAACAAATATAGTTGAGTTACATTAAGGGTGTCATACTTAATTCATTTCGCCAAAGTACTCCTATAATTAGCAATGACAGTGGTTATTGATTATTCATGTGAATCAGGTTGGTTCGACGGATAATGCTGTAGACTTGTTTAGCAAGTAATTATCTAAATCTACATTTGTGAAACATGAGAGACTCATTGGTATGCGTACGTTATCTGAACTCCATGACTGAGTTTACAGTGAGAGGGAGTTACATTTCTGTAGACATCAAGGGGAGTCTACGATACATGTAATAGCATTTGTAGTTGATGCGTTGTACTTTTTTTCCCTTAGACCAAGCTTTTGTTTTACCCATGAGGTTTTTGTTTGCTTGACGAGGTCTTTAGTGAGATAACGGGTTATGCATCATTCATTAGGCCATCGACACAAGGAGGAGTGTTTAAGGAGATTTATTCTCTGTAACTTTCAGTATGTAACCAAAAAATTCCTGTTATATCGGGACATTTATTGTAATAGATTGTATCAGCATATATTTAAGGCATTCTATCAATGAAAGAGTTATAGTTTCAGTCTATCAATATTTTCTCCTTCAACAATATTTAAATATCCAAAATAATCAAGATATCTTATAAGATCTCGGCCTCTTCCAAATGACACATCATATTTGATTTAAAAGAAGATCCACACATTCATTTCTTGGACATAGCATTTTTGATTATTACCCATATATATGATGCACCGTTATTTTACCTCTTGAACATTGAATTTACCTAACACATAGTAGGACTGTTTGGTGACTATGTTAAGTTCTAATACTTGGTTTTTCTTTTCCTAACATGAATATAACTTGAATCCTAATATCGACATTGCTTACAGATGCAAAGAATTCAGAAAAATCACTTATTCCAGCACATCCAAGCTAGCAAAATGAATTACAACAGAGAGCGAATATTTGACAACTGAATATGAAGGTGAACAACATAATATATTTTTTATCTACTTCTAGTTTTGTTCTAATGATACTACAAAAATGAAACACTACCTGAGGCATTCTCATCTTCACTTCAGTTGTAAAAAGGTCAGGTTTTGCTCTTAAAAAGGTGAGCAAATAAGCAGGACCCCAATCGTAGACCACAATACTTAACCATATACTTGGGGTATGAAGTGTATATGTCAAGGTGGTCTTCCAAGAATCCTACCGAATTTCATGCAACAAAATTTAGAGAAATGCAGAAAATTTAGGTTTCTAATGCAGTTCACAAATAACAAAATTGTACTCATATACAAACTATAATTCCTACTAAGACCAATCAGATGTTGATTTTTTTTTTATTTGAACTAATTCAGATCTTAGTTTTGTTTCAGAAAATTTCGAAACGATTAAAATATAGATGTGAATTAACGTTTGAAAGCTAGCAATAAGATCACACAAACATTAACCATATATGGTCCAAGTTTTCCCAAAAAAAAAACATCAATCTAAGAAAACATCATTTCTTTCAAGTGTTCAAGAACCGAACCAAATTAAAATGGATTCATTTGGAGGCATCTTGAAAAAACTATCACGAATTACTTATCAAAAACCTTCAATTTCAACACCATTAAAATGAAACTTATATTTCGAATGGATTCAATGAAGGTTTTGGTTTGCACAACAAAATTACAAAGCTAATATAATACCTTCCTTCAAAAATATCATAGCTCCTCATCGTTATAGTAGAAATTTCCAGTCTTTCACAACCAGCTTATTGTCTTCTTTGTTTGAAATTTTATCCGCACAGATTCCCATACCCTTTCCCACGTGAAATTGAGTTGAATAAAAAAAAAAAAAGAGAGAAAGACATCAGTGAGGATAACGTTTGAAGGACCACGCACGTACCCTATTATTCATTTTGGTATATTTCTTTCCATCTTTCTTTATCGCAGATTAAAGATAATCTTATTCAAACACAACGTCAGTAGAAATCATATATAGTAGGCAAAAATGCAAAAAGATATAGCCAAATGTCCAAAACACAAAAAATTAAAAATGACATAAAACAAAACCAAACAGTTATGTTTACAATTATGTGTATCTGATTAACAGCTCAACACATCTTGACTAAGGTATCCATTGACAACCATCCTGGTAAACAAAAAAACTTATAGTAAAAGAATTAATTCAAACAAACTTAATAGAATAAAACTCTTACACCATAACAAATTGATTAAGATAAGTTGAATTAAGATTCAACTAGTTTCACCCATTCAATCTTGATAGCATCCATCATGCTGCTATTTCCCAATTTCTCTGCCTGCATAAACAAAAATTTTAAGCTAATAGAATCCATATACATCCACTACACATGTAACAATTTCTTATTGTGAGTTTCAAACTTTGAGTGAAGTATCACCCAGACCACTCATCGATATGTGTTTGCCCCTCTAATTCAAACTAAAAGCTTGAGTAAGCAACTGAACCAATTAAGTAAAGGAAGAAACCAAATTGTGATTTATCAAGCAGTCAAACAAATAAAATTAGATAATGAAAACACATTTCTCACCGGTTGACTGAGGTTAATTAGAAAACCTTATATCCTTCTTTTTCTTAGATGGGAGTTTATTTGTTTTGCCATCGTCAATAAGCCACGGGTTCGCCATCATCACATCCTCGAGATGTAAGGATTCTTTCGCTCTCTTCTCTTGCGGCTTAGGATTATTTCCACGGCTTATCGTTGGAGGTGTCGACTTTTTTGTTGTTGGTGGTTTCAACTTTTCTTCCTTTCTTCCTTTTTTTCTCTGCACGGCGCATTAGTCATGCGATCATAATTTTTTTTCTCCGTGCATATGTAATTGTTATGTTTGCCTAGAAAGCACCGTGGCACATCCACACTACCGCTGGAAACACTATAGCCGACGATTTTTTTTAAAACTATAGCTGACGAGATAAAAATCTCGTCGGCTATAGTGGAAAAAAATGATTTTTTTTAAAACTATAGCCGACGAGATAAAAATCTCGTCGGCTATAGTGGAAAAAAATGATTTTTTTTTTATTTTTTTAAATTTTTTTTAAAACTATAGCCGACGAGATAAAAAATCTCGTCGGCTATAGTTTTTTATAAAAATCTCGTCGGCTATAGTGGAAAAAAATGATTTTTTTTTTATTTTTTTAAATTTTTTTTAAAACTATAGCCGACGAGATAAAAAATCTCGTCGGCTATAGTTTTAAAATTTTTTTTTTATTTTTTTAAATTTTTTTTAAAACTATAGCCGACGAGATTTTTTATCTCGTCGGCTATAGTTTTAAAAATTTATTTTTTATTTTTTTAATTTTTTTTAAAACTCGTCGGCTGTAGTACTATAGCCGACGATAATGGGTAAAAGCCTCGTCGGCTATACTATTACCGACAGGTTTTAGCCAGCGACTTTAGCCGACGACGAGATAAAAATCGTCGGCTATAGTCTCGTCGGCTATAGTGCGTCGGCTATACTATAGCCAACGATGTTTTTGCCAATTTTTCGTCAGCTATAGTATAGCCGACGATTTTTTGTTGATTTGTCGTCGGCTATAGTGGAAATTTTCCACTATAGCCGACGACAAAAAATCTCGTCGGTTTTTTTTTTTTCGTCGGCTATAGTGAAAATGCTGGTAGTGCCAATTCCATCGGCAAGCTATGACCGCCGCCACCGTGAGAATTCATCACACACACACACACACACACACACAAAAGCACATCGAACTTGAAGCCGATCTCTGACCACTGGACGCTGCACTGCACTACTCCATCTTCCTCGCCGCTGATTTGCACTTTCCTCTCTTGCTCACCGCCGAGCCATGCAATACAGCTACATCCTCTAGTCGGCCTTTCCTTTACGTCGCGCCGTCGCACGCGAAGAGCGCTCTCCTCGGTTTAAGTGGCGGCCAAAGACAACAATCGCCGCTGCAGCAGCCGAGAGCTAACAAGGTGACCTCAGGTCTCCATGGCCAAGCTTGATTGTGACGCCCTGACCCTTGTCTAAAATCGTCAAAATACTAAAATAATAAATTATTCGGGTAATTTCAATAATTTTTAACTCAATCGAAACAAGTCGAAAACCTTATCGACAAATCCAATAAGGTAATACAAGTCAATGATTTAAAGTATATCTAGTTATGTGTCGCCCACACTGCCACTGGCAGTGACAGTAATCATATTTTTAAACTTACGGATACGCTCACAACATCGATACAAATCTAAAGATATAAAACTTGATTAAATCTGGAAAAAATTTCCTGCCATACACACCACAATAGATGGCGGTGCGTGGGGGCCACCATCGGCCACCACCACTAGCGTCAGAGGATAATAACTCAAGTTCTTCCTCTCCTCAAACCAAACATTTTATTTCAAAGGACCTATGTTTGACCGTTTTGGCCGGAATCGGGTCCGAAAACCCACGGCCCAAAATATCTACGGCGACGTAGCTCATCCATCGAGCCACCATTGAGCTCGAGGTGAGTCACGTTCGACTCACCATGATGAGGGGAGAAAAAGCCCCCAACCATCGTCGGCCGAAACCACCGGGAACGCCATCCAGTAGGAGAGAGAGAGGAACCGAACCCTACCTAAATTGGCAACAAAATCGGCCGGAACACCATCGGTCCGATAACAAGGGTTTCACGGTAGTTCTCCTTAAAATTTTGCCTTCCTTAGGTAAATTTGATGTTGCAGACCATAAGGAAAAGGTAGAGGCGGTTGAGTCGATCATTTTCATACCAAGAATGTCTGGTTTGGTGGCCGAACTGTGAAGCCTTGCTGGAGCCAAGCTCGACGGTGATTTTTGTTGCCAAAGAGTCGGTCAACACAGGTCAATGCCGGTGGGCCTGAAATGGAAAGTCTCTCTTTCCAAATATGGAAGTCCTATTTATACTCCGACATTTACAGTAATTCGATTTCCGATAATTTGTCAAACTTCCGCTGACTATAACTTTCTCGTCGTAACTCCGATTACGACATTTTTTGCGACCACAAACTCATCTCGACAAATACTACGATTTTCATCTAAAGTCAACCAAACTTTGATGATTAAATAAAAATTCAACCTTTGACCTCTCGATATATACGGACGGTAAAAATTATTTATCGCAGCCACTAAATCGAACTCGAATTATACATAAATTTTAACGATAATATAAAAAGGTAAGGGTATTACATTGATATCAATACAATGAGCTTAGTCTTTTCGGCGGTGGACGAGAGAGAGAGAGAGAGAGAGAGAGAGAGAGAGAGTAGCAAAGTCTAGCTCAGGCCATTAAATGTATAGATTGAATTCAAATGTGTGGACTGGTTTATTGCAAAATTAATTCCTGGAAGCTTTCTAAATCCTCGACTGATAGAGCTACTTGATTAGCTTAATTTCCTTGTTATTAAAGACAAGGGCTAGCCCGGGTAATTAAGCATTCAAATTAAATATGAGAAGAAGCAGTATCCTTGCTCTTTTGTCATGGATTTTGATGGCCACCGCCATGGAAGTAGCAAACACATCAACAATCCGAGAGAGAGAGAGAGAGAGAGAGAGAGAGAGAGAGAGAGAGAGAGAGAGAGAGAGAGAGAGAGAGAGAGAGAGAGAGAGAGAGACGGCGGTGGTTTCCCGACAACAAAGGTGAGTTCTACAAAGGGTTGATTTTTGAGAAGGTGTTTTTTGTCATGGCCTGAGCTTATTGTAAGCTCGGTCAAACTTTAGAAAAGTTGAATAATCCATCCAATCATTTTACGACACATGTTAGTTGTGAAAATCAAACCCTGGGGCATTTAAACCTAATTTACAGATCGATTACCAAATGTTCAATTTATGCAATGAGATTTTGGGTATCAATCTCCGGTAGATTTACGATATAAAGTATGGGTATCGATTTTAGGATTTAGAAGACGTATTATTATTTTTATTTATGGTGTACCACCCATAACACTAGTTACACTACAAGAAAACTTCACTTGGACCACGGAACCTTTAAGGTTCTGTGGTCTAAGTTGAACTTGGACGACGGAGATAGTCTTCTCCGTCATCCAAGTCACCACTTGGACAGCAGACCAACACGCTGTGGTCCGAGTGGCCACTTGGACCGCGAAGAAGTTCTCGGTCGTCCTTATAATCACTTGGACGACGGAGAAGTTCCCAATCCGTCCTCTAAGTGAAGCATTATATAAGGTTCATTGTGACGACCCGGAACAGAATTAGTAGAGTAATCGGCTTAATTCACGAGTTAGCGCGTAATCACTGTTTTCCGATAATTGATTGATTTGCCAGTTTTAATCACGACTTAATTATCGGCCGAGAATTTGAGTTGAATCTCTTCTCGAGAATTGTTGTACACGTGATTTCGAGTTTGTGGGCGGTTTCGGATAATTATTTCGACGACCGAGGAATATAATATGAATATTTGAAGTTTAAGAATACCGTTGAGTTTATCCGTTCGTATCGAGTTTATCCGAATCGTAATGGTTATCCGTTTTGGACCGTCAATCATCCCGAGATGCAAGTATAAATATCGGAAATAGTCGAAAAATTGTCGAAAACACTGTTTGGGAAGTTTGACCGGTGTTGACTGAAGGCTGACCGTTGACTTTCCGTTGACCGAAGTCTCCATCGCGCGAAACGCGCTGCCGCCGTCGAGTTCGACGTTTTCGGCCACCTCCGGCTTCGATTTGGGTATGAAACGATTCCTTTCTTGATTTCTGGTTGATTAGAACTTGGAATTTCTTGATTTGGTGTCGATTTGAGGTAGAACCGAGGGTTTGAATGGAGATTTCGGGAATTTCGTTGATTATTTTTGTATCAGTTATACGTTTTCGGGAACGACTGGTTTCCGAGGTGTGGTACAGTGTTGTGAATTGTGATTTTGATCAGATATATTTTATGATTATTCAGGGGATCGAGATCGTGCTTCGGACGAGGGATCTTCCGCCGGACCACGTGATTAGCGCAAGTGCGCGCTTTGCTCACCTGTGAGTGGACAATTTCTTTTCACTGATTAGTTGCGAGTCTTTATATTACATTTTATGAGCATGAGCATACGTTTGTGATTATGACTTATAAGAGCATGTGCTTTACGATTATGCATTTACATTATGCTTTATACGTATGCATGAAACTATTTATGATTTGATTTACACAGAGTACAGTATTAGTATATGTGGTTGTATAGATATACTTGTATCCCGGCTGATCCCCGAGGATGTCTACCAGGGGGGAACAGATACCCTGACCTGAGGCCTTTCTAGCTAGAATCACGTGTAGATCTGGGATCCCGTGATTCAGACTGTACTAGCACGGATGTGTCCATGAGTGACCCCGTGAGATTTTTCTATGCATGCTCTGTACGCTGGAGGAGTTTGGGTTCACCTCGTGTACTATATCATATTCATTCATTTTGACTCGCATATGTTTTTATAACATATATTATTCGGCGAAAGACATTTATTTTCATCCACTCACTCTAACGGTTTTCATGTCTTTCCTTTGGGCTTTTCGATTTTCGTGCCCAGTATGCAGTTCAGATTCTGGTGTTGGACATCGCTGTCAGAGGCTTAGTGTTCGAGCCACCTTTCTTTTCCAGTAGGTTTCTTGTTTTACCTACTGTTGTATATTTTGTATATGTACACTAGTGGTCGCTCTGATACGCTACTGATACATGTTTTATGTGGTTTTTCTCAAATTTTCTATATTATACAGTTATTTACTGTTTATTGCTATTGTTATGATATTGACAAATCTGGATGGGATCGGTGCCCACGGTTTGGCTTTTGTGGCATAGGATGAAGTGTTATTTTTCAGGTGCAGGTAAAGGCAATTCCGCTTTAGTAGCGTTACTCTGCCGAAATTTTAATGGTTTTTGTTGGTTTGAGTTTTCAGAAGGGGTTTTATTCCGGTTTAGGAAACTAAATCAGGATTGTGTCCTTTCATCAATGCCGAACTGTCTTCGTCTCCGCTCGCTCGTCTCAACTTCATTCTCATCGTCTCAACTCTCTTCCTGTCTTGATCAGATTGTCCTCACGTGTACATGCGTGCATGCAATTCAAGCGTACTAGCTAGCACTATATATATCTTCGGCTCCGACCATCGATTAATTCGCCATATATCGGAGAAGGTTAGGTATGTACGTAGTTAATTTCCCAACACCATTAACGTACGTTTATATATATAATTAATTGTACGTTTGATTGATTGCATTGTTAATTAATTAGTACATCTAATATATATATATAATTAAGTTAGAAAATTGATGATATATAAATATATATTAGTTAATTAATATAGACCAGTAGTACATATATATGTATGGATGTTTAAAAATTTGGTTAATATTTAGTTAAAACGTACGTACATGCATGTTAGACATATTAAAGTAATTGATGTAGAGTACGTATGTATATTCACCACTAATTAATAAAGGTAATTATTGAAGGTAATTATTGAAGATAATGAATTAATAATTTCATTTAATTAAGGTAGTTGAAAATTTGTGTATATATATAATAGTTTAATAATTACTTGAAAATTTGTATATATATATAATTAATAGCTAATTGACTAATATGATAATTAATTATAAAATTTCGTAGAAGTATGGACAAGAGTTGGATGAAGTTGTGGAATAGATGTGATGACCGGTATATGGATGGAATTAGCGAATTTGTGAATTTTGCGATAGAACATGGTCAGGGAAAGAAGCGTTTCAGGTGTCCGTGTTAAAAATGTCTTAATTGTCAGTATGTGGAGGTTAATGGTATGGTGCAACACCTGTATGTGGTGCCGGCCCCCTTGCACATGATGTGGAGTTACACCTGTACGTGATGTGGAGTTACACCTGTACGTGATGTGGAGTTACACTACATGGAGCGAGCATGGTGAAGCAGTAAACTTCAGCTCAGCAAACTTCAACTCATGATACAGTTACCATGGTGCCTTATTCAGCGGCAGTGGTGTCGGCCCCCCTGCTTGGAACCCAACTGCAGATTTGGTTCATGATGCGTTTCCGGGATTTAGTCATGATGGACACCAACACCAAGAGAGAGGTTACAATACTACTCATGAGCATGATGACACATTTTTCGCTACTAGCTTGGCCACTGACACTAGTGAGATGGATAAGTACAACAGGATGCTACTTGAACCGCAGAACCTGGTGTATCCTAGATGTCGAGAGAATGTGTTGCAATATGTGATGGAGCAAATGAAGATAAAAGTGAAGCACAAAATGTCAGTTAGTACTTTTGACGAAATTCAGGAGCAAATATGTAAGTTGCTTCCTAATGATCACAATCTTCCTAAATCTCATTATAAGGTTAGAAATATCTTGAGTAGCCTCGGCCTAAAGTACAGGATAATTGACATGCGTTCAAATGATTGTGTGCTGGTTTACAAAGAGTATAAAGATTTGGACTATTGTCCCGTATGTGGCCAGTGCAGATATGAGCTGAATAGGAAGAGTTCGAAAAAGAGAATTCCTGTAAAAGTTCTTCGATATTTTCCCTTGATTCCCAGATTACATCGCCAGTACATATCTCTATACACAGTAGAGGCGATGCAATGGTACGCAGAAAAGTGAATAGATGACAATGTCCTGAGACACGCTGCGGATGAGGAGGGTTTCAAACATTTCGACAGAGAATTTGGAGACTTTGCTGCAGATGTTAGAAATGTTAGACTCGGACTATCTACAGACGGATTCAATCCTTGGGGTAGTAATAGCTCCGCCGTCAGTACTTGGCCAGTTATTGTGATGCCGTACAACTTGCCTCCGTGGATGTGCACGAACAAAAAATTTAATTTCCTTACTCCACTAATTCTAGGTCCTAAATCTTCGGGGAAGTGCTTAGATGTCTACCTCAGACCTTTAATTGACGAGCTGAAACTGTTGTGGCAAAATGGAGTTCCAACTTATGACAAATTCAATGACACGATTTTCACGATGAGGGCTGCCGTAATGTGGTCGATCAGCAATTTTCCAACGTATGGGATGTTGGCAACCTGCAGAACGAAAGGATATAATGGATGTCCTATATGTTTGGACGACGTGAACTCTAATTGGCATGCGGGGAAGGTGTATTACTTGGGTCACCGTAGATGGCTTCCTCACGACCACCCGTGGCAACAGGATGAAGTTCATTTCGACGGGACGGTAGAGAACAATCCTAAACCCCGTAGTTGGTCGGGCGAAGAGATTTTAGAGAGGTTGAGCTATTTTGACTTTGGTGTGTTGACCAATGACGCAGATGTAAAGAAATACAATCCAATACCTCCATATGATCTCAGCTATTGGCATCACAAGAGTATATTGTTTGAACTCCCTTACTGGTCGAAGTTGAAGCTGAGGAACAACTTGGACGCGATGCACATAGAAAAGAATGTGTGCGACAGCGTGGTGTGAACAATTCTCAGTATTAAGTTCAAGATTAAAGATACTCCCAAAGCACGTAAAGATTTGGAATCAATGAATCTACGTCGTCCCTTGTGGTTGAGGAGGGATAGGAGATGAGTATACAACAAGATGTCAGCTTCACCTTACACAGTGAAGCTGACACTTAGACGTTCTGTATTTACCTGGTTTAGGAGCGTTCGTTATTCGGCTACGTATACAGCTACTATAATTGGAGCAGTGGACGAGGTGCAACTCAAGTTTGTTGGTCTAAAGACACATGACTATCACGTTAAGCTGCAACGTCTGATTCCAGTGGTAATTCGACCATATTTGCCTCGTGACGTTGTAGAACCAATAGTGGCATTATGCAGATGGTGGCAGAGGTTATGCACAAGAGAATTAAAGAAGTCAGATGTGGTGGAACTGCAACAACAAATTGTGCACATCATTTGCAAACTAGAGAAGATTTTCCCCCCTGCTTTCTTTGACATCATGATTTACCTAATGATCCACCTGCCCGAGCAGGTGCTAAGTTTTGGTCCGCTCTAGTACGCTTGGATGTATCCTTAAGAAAGGTACGTACAACTAATTAATTCTACAGGTTTTTCAATTCATAATGCGTTCCACCGTACTGGAGATTACTAGTTATATGTACTTATTCTACAATGTATTAATTGAATGTTAGAATTTGTAGATAGCTTGGACAATATAAAGGATTCGTCAAACACAGGTTGGCCCCAAATGGCTCCGTAGCCGAGACATACCTAATGCATGAGTGTGTTACTTTCTGCAATAGGTACCTCAAAGATCCACCACCTCCCACTGCCTCCGATCCCAGTGCCCGCATCAATCTTTCTGTCGCCACAAATGTGGTACGACCGTTTAGAGGAGTATTAAAGGAATCGTTAACACGGGAAGAACTAATTGAGGCACATTGGGTAGTGTTGTGAGACTGTGACGAAGTTGAGCCATATATGATTTCATACAGAGAGAGGCTTCAGGCGTTAAAATCTGGACAAGAGTTCGGCGTGGTTTGAGAAAATGGTTAAGAAGAAGTTCCCTGATAATTTCATCCAATAGGTACGTACTTATGTACGTACATATGTCTCGGTATTTAGTTTATATACATATTGATCATGTTTGTAGAAAGTAAACCCTTTAATTTTTCCATTTTCTTAGATGATTGATCTACAAAAATCCGAAACCCACCGGGGGTGGTGGTCCTGGCCAAAGCACATACTAGCAGGGAAGCCTATTAAACACTATATTTATCCCGGATGTTTTGTGAACAGTGTAAAGTTTCATTCATTGGCCCAAGGTGAAGGAAGAAGAACACAAAACAGTGGGGTAGCGGTTGGGAAAGAGAATGATCTATATTACGGGGCTATTGTATATGTCGTTCAGCTATGTTACGGGAATGATGTCAACGTTTTTCTATTCAAGTGCAAATAGTTCAAGAGTACAAAGGAAGACCTGAGACTTTTATCAGTCGATACAAACTTAAGCTGGTATGAGGATGAGCCTTTCGTTCTCGCCACCTTAGTTAGGCAGGTGTTCTATCTCAATGATCTGAAAGCTGGTGAAGGGTGGAAAATAGTAAACCATATCTCTCATCGAGGAATATGGAATACTACTATAATTGAAGGGACACCGACGACGGAAGATGCTGCTGAACCGGAAAGAGACATTCCTGCCTATCAAGAGCCTAATATTTCAGTCATCCGCTCTGATATAATGGACCTTGTTCAAGATGGTGAACACTTACCCAAGCCTAATGATTGTACAGATCTAACTAAAGATTAGATTATTGATGCAATTAATGAGGTAGATGAGGAAGACGTGCAGGATAAGGACGTGGACGAGGACTCAGGTTATTCGTCGGACGATGTTGAGTATGATGAGGAGGAGGAGCAATCGGATAACGAGGATGAAGATGATGACGACAGAGTTCATATGACTGCCCCTACTTGGAAGGAGTTGCCGGATGAAGAGAAGGCAAAAGTGTTTAAAGAACTTTTGGTACGTAATACGTACAATTTTAAGTTTATTTTCTAATAACCAATAAAAATCGTAATTTCATAATATATACGATTATAATTTTCTATTTATTTCTGATAGGAACAATATCAGGTGGATCCCACACCGGAGATGCTTCGGCATATCAACCAAACCGCCAACGCCATCTACCGTGATTGGAAGTACAAGATTCATAAGTATTATGATGATATCAGCCCCGTGCCTACCCCCGTAGAGCTGTGTGGGGATATGGATGATGAGTGGGAGTGGTTGTGTAACCACTTCCAAGATAAAGAATATAAGGTGTTTATTTTGTTATTTAAATTAATTTTTTAAAGATTTATGTTGTCCAACAGAAATTCTCCAACATCAATAAGACCAACCGGGGGAAGAAGGACAAACATCACACCTCTAGCTCTAAGAAAGTGATTCAAATAGCCAAGGAGCACAGAGATAAGGGCTCCAAACACCCTTATCTGGATGTTAGCATCTGTGCGTACGTGACGCCTGAACTTGAGAATGAAGCGAGTGAATACGACGTAAGTGATATATATGTGCTTATAATTAGCGTAGTTATTATTTATTTATTATTTATTAAATTGTCGTACAAATTTATAATCATTTAATTTTTTTTTCAGGCGAGGTTGGTAGAACGGGCACAGCAGGAATTAGCCAACACTCAGCTTGCACACCCAGATTTGCCGTTGGAAGACCTGCCTCCTCTATCGATGGAGAGCCAAATTGCAATCGCCAATGAGGTATACGGTCATAGAGCTGGAAGGGAGGTTAGGGGGATGGGACCTAAGGTCCAACAAGATTTGTCCTCCGACTCATCTACGGGATGTTCGGCGAGGAAAAGTACTTAGGCTGCGGCCGTCCAAGCAGCCTTTGAAGAGGCTCGACTAGCACGGGAGGAAATGCAACTCGCACGGGAGGAAATACAATCTATGCATCAGAGGCTTGATCACCAAGAACCGCAGATAGCCCAGCTCATCGCCCTCATGCAAAATCAGGCTCGCAACAGTGTCAACCTATTCCGAACCCATACCCCGACGACGACGACACGGCTAGAGGCAGGGGACTCGGCGGCGCATCTGCTCCTCCAGTATTTTAGTAGTTTGCATGTATTCTAACTATGTAGTTTATCAGATCGTTTTTTCCGATTCCGACGATTTAATTTCATGTATGTACACATTTTTATTATTTAACTAACAATTTATTATTTTAATTAATTTATAAATATTTAATTATTTAAATGAGAATTTAGTATTTTAATTAAATTACTAATATTTTACTATAAATTAAAATTTTAATTTTAAAAAAATTAAATAATCACTTGGACTACGGAGATAAATTCTCCGTGGTCTAAGTGGCCCGAGATGAAGGAAGAAGAACACAAAACAGTGGGGTAGCGGTTGGGAAAGACAATGATCTATATTACGGGGCTATTGTATATGTCGTTTAGCTATGTCACGAGAATGATGTCAACGTTTTTCTATTCAAGTGCAAATGGTTTAAGAGTACAAAGGAAGACCCGAGACTTTTATCCCTCTATACAAATTCAAGCTAGTATGAGGATGAGCCTTTCGCTCTCGCCACCTTAGTTAGGCAGGTGTTCTATCTCAATGATCTGAAAGCTGGTGAAGGGTGGAAAATAGTGAACCATATCTCACATCGAGGAATATGGAATACTACTATAATTGAAGGGACACCGGTGACTGAAGATGCTGCTGAACCGGAAAGAGACATTTTTTCCTATCAAGAGCCTAATATTTCTGTCATCTGCTCCGATATAATGGACCTGGTTCATGGTGCTGAACGCTTACCCATGCCTGATAGTTGTACAGATCTAACTGAAGATCAGATTATTGATGCAATTAATGAGGTAGATGAGGAAGACGTGCAGGATGAGGACGAGAACGAGGACTCAGGTTATTCGTCGGACGATGTTGAGTATGATGAGGAGGAGGAGCAATCAGATAACGGGGATGAGGATGATGACGATTATGACGAAGAGTACAATATAACGACGAAGAATATTAATTGGTAAATACATCATTGTAATTATTGTAATATATGATGCATCATTGATCAATATTAATTAATATAAATATTAATTATGAGGAGGAGTATGTATATGAAAGGACCCAACCCCGATTCAGATATCTAAACGTGAATCGAACCCCTTCTGAAAACACGAACCAACAAAAACTTTTCAAAATTTTGGCAGAGTTTCGTTACTAACACGGAATTGCGTAAACCTGCACCCTGTAAACAACACTTCATCCTATACCACAAAAACCAAACCGTGGGCCCCAATCCCATCCGGATTTCTCAACATCATAATAGAAACAATAAACAGTAAACATACTGTACTATATATAATATATATCCGAGAAAAATCCGTATAAACAAGTATCAGAATGTATCAGAGCGACCTCTAGTGTAAATATATACAATATACACATCAGTAGGCGAAACAAAGACCTACTGGAAAACACAAGTAGCTCAGATCACTAGCCTCCAACCGCGACGTGAAACACCTGAATCTGAACTGAAAACTGGGCATGGAAACCGAAAAGTCCAGGGGAAAGGCAAATAAAAACGTTAGAGTGAATGGACGAAAATAAATATATGCCTTTCACCAGTTATATACACAATCAATGTAAAACAGTGCGAGTTCGGAACACATATACATATGGAGGTTCTCGGGCGACCTCTCAAGCCCGACATCAGGTGAATCGCTCAAACCCGACGGTTATAGGCCAGGGGACCTCTCAACCCTGGCGGCATACAGGGGACCTCTCAACCCTACCCAGAGGACCTCTCAACTCTGGTGGACTACCGGTGATCAGCCGAGTAGTCGAAGCATCGATGCAGTAATGCCATCACCAATAAATATAAAACAATACCTCCGAAAACAATACATATCACAATATCGTATAAATTAAATACAAAAATCATAAAATCCACGAACTCGCAAATCAACTGTGAAAATATAAACTTGCCCACTCAC
The DNA here is from genome assembly GCA_946800695.1 of Geum urbanum. Lineage (NCBI taxonomy): Eukaryota > Viridiplantae > Streptophyta > Magnoliopsida > Rosales > Rosaceae > Geum > Geum urbanum. The sequence continues at coordinate 18,230,969 of OX327003.1, read as the reverse complement.
AGGTGAGCAAAACGCGCACTCGCGCTACTCTCGTGGTCCGGCGGAAGATCCCTCGCCTGAAGCACGATCACGACCCCGATCTCGATCTCCTGAATATTCACAAAATATAACTAATGAAAATCATAATCCACAACTCTATACTAAACCACGGAAACCAACCGTTCTCGGAAATATGCAATGCAATGCAAAATGATTAACGAAATTCCCGAAATCTCCACTCGAAACCCTCGACTGAAAATTGGCTAACGAAATCAATCCGAAAACCTCTGAACAATAATCAGGACGCGATTACGAGAAAAACGACATTAAAAACACCAAATTCTAAAAAGTTAACCCCTCGCCGGAGCTCCACCGTTGACCGCCGCCGCCGCCGGCGGCGCGTCGTCAACGGAGAGATTTTCCGGCGGGGAAGCTCCAGAATTAAAGCTCTCCTTAAACCCAATCACTTCCTCAACTACCACCAAAGCCAATTCAAACCGGAACCTAGCCAATTTCAGCTCGAAACCCAAACGGAACACACCTCCGGTGACGTAATCGGACCTCCTAAATTCCTCAATTTCAACTCAATTTAAACACATGGGAAGATTCACGAGGTCAAGGGGAGTCGAACCCCCCCTAAACCCCACCACCGAGGCTCGCTGGAACATGGCCAACCATCACCGGCGATAATCAAGAAACGGACCCGATTCAGGTTCAACCAAAACGACATCAATTTCAACCAAACCAAATACCAATCGACTCGAAATTGAAAGGAGAAGCTAACCATACCTTCCTCAAGGTTTGAGGTGGCCGGAAAACGGTCGTCGGACGGCGAAGCCGAAACGTGAAAGTTTTCCCCTCGAGTCAACGGTCAAACTTGCTATTTTTGGAAAGTCAACAACGGTCAACGCCAAATAGTGATTTTTGACGTTTTTACGACTATTCCCGATATTTATACTCGCGCCTCGGGTCAATCGACGGTCCAAAATGAATATTCGAAATGATTCGGATAAACACGAAACAATCGGATAAACTCGTCGAAAACTGAAACTTCAAATAATCGTATTATATTCCTCGGTTATCGGAAAAATCTTCCGGAACCGCCCACGAATTCGAAATCACGTACTCTACAAGTTCGGTGAAGACACCCAACTCAAATTCTCGACCGAAAACATAGTCGCGAATAGAATCGACAAACCACATATGTGACGTAAAACTGCGACTAATCATAATCTCGTAAATCGTGCCAAATATTGAACTGATTTTGGTTCGGGTCGTCACAAATCTACCCCCCCCCCCTTAAAAAAATTTCGACCTCGAAATTTAGGTACCTGTCAAGTGAACAGATGAGGATACTGTTCCCGCATACGCTGCTCAGTCTCCCAGGTGGCCTCCTTAACTGAGTGGTTCTGCCACAAGACCTTCACCAGCGGAATCACACGGTGCCTCAACTCCTGCTCACGACGATCGAGAATCCGCACTGGCTCCTCTACATACGTCAAATCATCTCTGATCGGCAACTGCTGTGGAGCTATCACATGTGAAGGATCTGAGATGTACTTCCGCAACATCGAAACATGGAAGACATCATGAACACGAGCCATCTCAGCTGGTAACTCAAGTCTGTAAGCAACAGCTCCAACCCTCTCCGTAATCTCATACGGACCATTGTATCGTGGTCGAAGCTCGCCACGATTCCCGAAACGCACAACTCCCCTCCACGGAGATAGTTTCAGGAAGACCCAATTGCCTACCTCAAACTCGAGGCTCTTCCTCCTCACGTCTGCATAACTCTTCTGCCGATCCTGGGTGATCTTCAATCGATCCCGGATAACCTGTATGTCCTCCATCGTAGTCTTCACCAAATCAGGACCAATAAGCCAATGCTCGCCCACCTCACTCTAACACAATGGAGTGCGACACTGCTTCCCGTACAGAGCCTCGTGCGGTGCCATCTCAATACTGGCCTGATAGCTGTTGTTGTAGGCGAACTCAATCAAATGTAGCTGCTGATCCCAGTTCCCGCGGAATTGCAACACAAATGATCTCAGCATATCCTCAAGAGTCTGAATGGTCCGCTTGGACTGCCCGTCAGTCTGAGGATGAAAAGCTGTACTGAATCGCAACCTCGTGCCCAAAGCTCGCTGCAACGCCTGCCAAAACTCAGAAGTAAACTGACTATCTCGGTCCGAAACAATGGATACAGGCACACCATGCAAGCGAACAATTTCGGATAAGTACAACTTGGCCAATCTACCCACTGATATCTTCCCTGGAAGTGCAAGAAAGTGTGCGGATTTCGTCAATCAATCACACTACAAGAAAACATCACTTAGACCACGGAAACGTAATTGTTCCGTGGTCCAAGTGACACCTAGACCACGGAAAATACTCCGTGGTCCAAGTACCACCTGGACGACGGAGAATACCATCTCCGTCGTCCAGGTGATCACATGGACCACGGAGCCTTTTCCGAGGTCCAGGTGATAACCTGGACGACGGAGATGATATTCTCCGTCGTCCAGGTGATCACCTGGACCTCGGAGTCTTCTCCGTCCTCCAGGTGATCACCTGGACGACGGAGATGGTATTCTCCGTCGTCCAGGTGATTACCTGGAGGACGGACTGACACGCCGTCGTCCGAGTATACGAAACATACTTCCACTTAGACGACGTACTGACACCTCCGTCGTCTAAGTGAAGCATTATATAAGCCCGATGCCAAACTGATCGAATTCATTCCTAGCCTCGATCTCTTCATGATTCCATTTGAAGAAGAATTGAAGGAGAAGGGAGAAGGAGAAGGGAGCTGGGTAGCTAGCTAGCTAGAAGGCCGAGAAGAATCAGGATCGATAAGGGATCTCCGCTGACTAGCTAGTTAGCTTAATTAACGTAAAGATATCGAGAAGGCCAGCAGGTACGTACGTACGCAGTTAAAATTTGCTTAATTAATATATACTTAGTGAAAACGTACGTACATATATATATACATGCAAGGTTGTTAGCTGATGTTAGCTATATATATATGTACAGATAGATTAAATTACGTACGTACGTACGTAATTGATGGATCGATATGTAGATCGAGTACGTATAATTAAGCGTAAATTAATGGACAAATATATATATATATGTAATAATTAATTAATTATAATATTTTGTAACAGTATGGACAAGAGTTGGATGAAGTTGAAGAATAGATGTGATGTCCGGTATATTGATGGAATTAGCGAATTTGTGAATTTTGCGATAGAACATAGTCAGGGAAAGAAACGTTTCAGGTGTCCGTGTCAGAAATGTCTTAATTGTCAGTATGCGGAGGTTAATGTTATGGTGCAACACTTGTACGAAAATGGTATGATGTGGAGTTACACTACATGGAGCGAGCATGGTGAGGCTGTAGAGTTCAGCGCAGCAGACTTCAGCTCAGGGTACAGTTACCATGGTGCCTCATCCAGCGGCAGTGGTGCCGGACCCCCAGCTTGCAACCCTACTGCAGATTTGGTCCATGATGCGTTTCCGGGATGTAGTCATAGTGGACACCAACACCAAGACGGAGGTTACAGTACCACTAATGAGCATGATGACACATTCCCCGCAGCTAGCTTGGCCACTGACACCAGTGAGATGGAAAAGTACAACCGGATACTACTTGAAGCGCAGACCCCGGTGTTCCCTGGATGTCGAGAGAATGTGTTGCAATATGTGATGGAGCAAATGAAGATAAAAGTGAAGCAAAAAATGTCAGTGAGTGCTTTTGACGAAATTCAGGAGCAAATATGTAAGTTGCTTCCTGATGATCACAATCTTCCTAAATCTCATTATAAGGTTAGAAATATCCTGAGCAGCCTCGGCTTAAAGTACAGGATAATTGACGCATGTCCGAATGATTGTGTGCTATTTTACAAAGAGTATAAAGAGTTGGACTATTGTCCCGTATGTGGCCAGTGCAGATTCCAGTTGAATAGGAAGAGTTCAAAAAAGAGAATTCTTGTGAAAGTTGTTCGATATTTTCCCTTGATTCCCAGATTGCAGTGCCTGTACATGTCTCTACACACAGCAGAGGCGATGCGATGGTACGCAGAAAAGCGAATAGATGACGATGTCCCGCGACACGCCGCAGATGGGGAGGGTTTCAAACATTTCGACAGAGAATTTGGAGACTTTGCTTCAGAGGTTAGAAATGTTAGACTCGGCCTATCTACAGACGGATTCAATCCTTGGGGAAGTAATAGCTCCGCCGTTAGCACTTGGCCTGTTATTCTGATGCCGTACAACTTGCCTCCGTGGATGTGCATGAACAAGGAATTTAATTTCCTTACCGTACTAATTCCAGGTCCTAAATCTCCATCGAAGTGCTTAGATGTCTACCTCAGACCTTTGATCGACGAGCTGAAACTGTTGTGGGAAAATGGAATCCCAACTTATGACAAATTCACTGACACGATGTTCACGATGAGGGCTGCTGTAATGTGGACGATCAGCGATTTTCCAGCTTATGGGATGTTGGCAGCCTGTAGGACAAAAGGATATAATGGATGTCCTATATGTTTGGACGACGTGAATTCTAGTTGGCACGCGGGGAAGGTGTGTTACTTGGGTCACTGTAGATGGCTTCCTCACAACCACCCGTGGCGACAAGATGAAGCTCATTTCGACGGTACGGTAGAGAACAATCTTAAACCCCGTAGTTGGTCGGGCGAAGAGATTTTAGAGAGGTTGAGCTATTTCGACTTTGGTGTGTTGACCAATGACGCGGATGTAAAGAAATGCAATCCAATTCCTCCACATGATCTGAGCTATTGGGATCACAAGAGTATATTCTTTGAACTCCCTTACTGGTCGAAGTTGAGGCTGAGGAACGACTTGGTCGCGATGCACATAGAAAAGAATGTGTGCGACAGCGTGGTGGGAACAATTCTCGGTATTAAGTTCAAGACTAAAGATACTCCCAAAGCGCGCAAAGATTTAGAATCAATGAATCTACGTCGTCCCTTGTGGTTGAGGAGGGATAGGAAAAGAGTGTACAACAAGATGCCAGATGCACCATACACAGTGAAGCCGCCGCTTAGACGTTCTGTATTTCACTGGTTTAAGGGCGTTCGTTATCCGGCTACGTATGCAGCTACTATAACTGGAGCAGTGGATGAGGTGCAACACAAGTTTGTTGGTCTAAAGACACATGACTATCACGTTATGCTGCAACGTCTGATTCCAGTGGTAATTCGACCATACTTGCCTCGGGACGTCGTAGAACCAATAGTGGCATTGTGCAGGTGGTGGCAGAGGTTATGCGCCAGAGAATTAAAGAAGTCAGATGTGGTGGAATTGCAACAACAAATTGTGCACATCATTTGCAAAATAGAGAGGATTTTCCCCCCTGCTTTCTTTGACATCATGATTCACCTAATGATCCACCTGCCCGAGCAGGTGCTTATTTCTGGTCCGGTCCAGTACACTTGGATGTATCCTCAAGAAAGGTACGTACAACTAATTAATTAATTTGTTCCACTGGAGATTATATATATACTAGCTAGCTAGCTATATGTACTTATGTAATGTGTACGTTTGATTTTGTAGACAACTTGGACAGTATAAGTCATTCGTCAAAAACAGGTCGGCCCCGGATGGCTCCATAGCAGAGACATACCTAATGCATGAATGTATTACTTACTGCAACATGTACCTCAAAGATCCACCCCCTCCCACTGCCTCCGATCGCAGTGCCCGCATCAATCTTTCTGTCGTCACCAATGTCGTCCGACCGTTTATAGGAGTATTTAAGGAATCGTTAACACGGGAAGAACTTATTGAGGCACATTGGGTAGTGTTGCGAGACTGTGACGAAGTTGAGCCGTACATGTTGTCATACAGGGAGAGGCTTCAGGCGTTAAATCAAAACAAGAGTTCGGCGTGGATTGAGAAAATGGTTAAGAAGAAGTTTCCTGATTATTTCTTCCAATGGGTACGTACGTACGACTCGGTATTAATTATTTAAATACATATCGCTCATGTTTGTAGAAAGTAAACCCTTATATTAATTTGCCCATTTTCGCAGATGATTGATCTGCAAAAATCTGATAACCACGGAGGGTGGTGGTCATGGCCAAAGCACTTGCTAGCAGGGAAGCCGGTTAAACACTATATTTATCCCGGATGTTTTGTGAACGGTGTAAAGTTCCATTCATTGGCCCGAGACGAAGGAAGAAGAACACAAAACAGTGGGGTAGCGGTTGGGAAAGACAATGATCTATATTACGGGGCTATTGTATACGTGGTTCAACTATGTTACGGGAATGATGTCAACGTTTTCCTATTCAAGTGCAGATGGTTCAAGCGTACAAAGGAAGACCTGGGACTATTATCAGTCGATACAAACTCTAGCTGGTATGAGGATGAGCCTTTTGCTCTCGCCACCTTAGTTCGGTAGGTGTTCTATCTCGACGATCCGAAAACCGGTGAAGGGTGGAAAATAGTGAACCATATCTCTCACCGAGGAATATGGAATACAGAGACAATTGAAGGGACACCGGCGACGACTGAAGATGCTGCTGAACCAGAAAGAGACATTCCTGCCTATCAAGAGCCTAATATTTCTATGGTCCGCTCCGATATAATGGACCTGGTTCAAGATAGTGAACGGTTACCCATGCCTGATGGTTGTACAGATCTAACTGAAGATGAGATTATCGATGAGGTAGATGAAGAAGACGAGCAGGAAGAGGACGCGGACGAGGACTCTGGTTATTCGTCAGACGATGTTGAGTACGATGACGAGGATGAGCCGTCGTCTAACGGGGATGAGGATGATGATGATTATGACGAAGAGTACGGTCATACGACGAGGGAGATTAATTGGTAATTAATTATTGTAATTATTGTAATTTTCACCTTTGGCGCCACGCCAAATCTCAATCTCATATAAAACCCTAAATCCTAGACCCTAAATCTAGCAGATCGGATCGATCGATCAATTTTTTAATTATATTTTTGAATCAGAATAATTGAACGGACACACAAATGACCGGGGACGACCTAAACCGTAAACACTAAGGCCCTAACCCCTGAATTCGGGGTTTAGAACTTGGACGACGGAATATGGTCATTATCCGTCGTCCAGGTACACACTAGGACGACGGATATGGTCATTCTCCGTCGTCCAAGTTCACAAACCCTAAACCCTAAACAGTAAGGCCCTAACCCCTGAATTCAGGGTCTATGCACCTGGACGACGGAGAACGTCATTATCCGTCGTCCAGGTTATCACCTGGACGACGGATAACTAGATATCCGTGGTCCAGGTGATTACCTGAACAACGGAAACGCTCATTTCCGTCGTCCAGGTGCAGATATCGTAATTTTTTCTAAGACAACGACCATCTAGACCTTCTTCCAATGCAAAGTCTTTTCATCAAGACTTTAGAGTAAACAATTCTTGGTGTGTGAGCTTCGACGGTTCGAAAATCGGAGTTGCGAAATGCCTTGTATCCACGTTTCCGGTTTGTGAAATTATCGGTTTTGCGGTTGACTGTGCCGATCAAACCCTTCCCGAACTTATTATTTTATGGTCCTTTGAAGACAATTATATATTATGTTACGACGAACATATCCAACGGCTGTTTTGTCCAAATTCAATTTCGTTAATACTCTGCTGCAAATGAGCGTCTACTCATGAACACTTAAGTCGTAAAGATTAGTCGATACTTAACATGTTTCAATACGTAAAATTAATCGGCGGTTCAAATTTAACTGTTCATATATACGATGCGTTCATCGATATTGTACGACTATTTCACTCGAATGACAGATCGCTAAATTCCTAGCGAATTATTTTTAAAATTTTTTTTTACGTAATTTTAACCTGGACGACGGAGATGGTCATTTTCCGTCGTCCAGGTGTTCATCTGAACGACGGAAAATGACCATCTCCGTCGTCCAGGTTCAAAAATCATGGCGGTTCATATTTATTTTTGTTTATTTTTTTTCATGTAATTTTCACTTGGACGACGGAGAATGACCATCTCCGTTGTCCAAGTCCAATTTTTATGGCGGTTCAATTTACCGCTTCCGTTTTTGGGACCGCTTGAATTTTCACTTAGACGACGGAGAATCCATTCTCCGTCGTCTAAGTCCAAATTCATGGCGGTTCAAAACGTCCCGCCCCTTAATTACGCGCCGTTTCAAAATTTTGAAACCGCCACTTGGACGACGGAGAACACTGTTTCCGTCGTCCAAGTGAACTTAGACGACGGAGAATAGTGCTCCGTCGTCTAAGTGAAACTCTATAAATAGAGTACGGCTCATCTTCTTTTCCTCATCCCTTACAATCCTATCTCTCCTCTCCTCTCTCTCTCTCTCTCTCAAATTCCGGCGATTCTCCTCCGGCGACGACGCTCCGACAACACAACTCCGATCCGGCGTGGTTCGATCCTCCTCTCCGACGACACAACTCCGGCGATATTCCCGAAAACTCCGATTCGGTAAATTTCTATTTTTCCCTTATTTAAATAATTTTCATTTAATTAATTAATTAAATTCTAAATATAATTAATTAGTAGAAATTAATTTAGTAATTAGTTTTAAATATTTAATAAATGATTAATTGTTGTTATTAATTAATTAAATCATAATTATTGTTATTTAATACTAATTAAATGAATAATTGTAAATTTATTGTTATTAATTAAATAAATGATTAATTATTGTTATTAATTAATTAAATAAATAATTATTGTTATTAATTAATTAAATGGTTAATTATTGCATGCTAAATGGAAAATAAATTATTGCATGTAATTACGTGTATTTTTTAGTAAATTAATTAGTAGTACGTGTTCGATTTAAATTTAGTACATAGGCTTGGTGTAATTAAGTCGCACTCTTTGGAATAGATGGCGCCTCTTTTCCTTGCTTATCTCCTTAACCCCTCGTGATGTGTGGATTTCATCACCGCACACCATAACCTAAGTGAAGTTATGGACACGAGGTTGAGGGCGGAGTTTGCAAAGGACTTGAGGGAGTGTAAATTTTCGAAAAGTTGGCCGAATGTCGGACATGGTGTCTAGAAACAGGTTATGACTGGTGACAGGATTTGGACTAAGAAAGACTTTTGTCGAAATTAGTCCTGCCTCTCGCGTTATCTCTATCCCTAACTGGCCATGTTTTTCGATTTAACCAAGGCTGATTAATTGAAAATTTACACTTTATCGCGCCGGTCGCACGTCCATTGAACGACCGAAAATGCCAAGCTAGTGTACTCTATTCAAATCTTAAACGTACTTAATTAATTAGCGTAAATTTTTAAGTTGTAATTATTATGGTAAGTAGGTATTTTAACACCGTACTCTTAGGTTTAAATGGCTCCGCCAAAGACCACATCCAGCAAGAAGAAAGCCCAACAGGAGGCAGAAGATGAGATGCTCCGAATGTTGGCGGCCCAAGTCGGTTGGGTTCAACAGGAGGGCAACGACGCTCTCAATCCGGACGGATCATTTGGTCCGTCCGTAGCGCCCTCTGGGGAAATTCCCGCTCCCCCATTCATCTCGAGCGGTGATGACGTCGACCCCTTCCAATCTCCGACGCCCGGTACCTATTCAACGGGAAGTACTCAGGCGTCCTCGACCGCCGAATCAATCATGTACAGCGCCCGCCGTAGGCAAAGGAGGGCCCCCACTGACCCGGAACCGAAAAGGACTCGGGGTCTCGTTAAAGGGGGCAAAGCGGAGCGTATTTGCAAGGCGACCGGTAAAAAGATCGACTTGCCGTACGACGAATTCACCGGTGGCCCTCCCACAGCTCAGCTAGCAAGTCTCTCGGCGCATGGGATATGGTCAATCATCCGTAACCGGGTTCGTATCACTGCCCCTACTTGGAAGGAGGCGCCGGATCATGAGAAGGCGAAAGTTTTCAAAGATCTTTCGGTACGTAATACGTCCAATTTAGTTATTATATAATATTGTTAATCTCGGCCTAAAATTTCATAATATATACGATTATAATTTTCTATTTATTTTTGATAGGAACAATTTGACGTGGATCCGACACCGGCTATGTTGAGGCATATCAACCAAACCGCCAACTCCATCTACAAAGATTGGAAGTACAAGCTCCATAAGTACTTCAAAGATGTCGGTCCCGTGCCTCCCCCGGTAGAGCTGCAAGGGGAGAGAGAAGATGAGTGGGAGTGGTTGTGTAACCACTTTGCCGATGAACAATTTAAGGTATTAATTTATTTTTTTTATTTCAATTAAGATAATTGAATTATTTAAATTGTAGTTATTCATTTTTTAATGATTTAATTATGTTGTGTAACAGAAATTCTCCGGTGTCAACAAAGCCAACCAGGGGAAGAAGGAGAAACACCATACTACCGGCGTCAAGCAGTTCATTCAAATAGCCAAGGAGCACAAGGATAAGGGCTCCAAACACCCTTATCTTGATGCAAGCATAAGCGTATACGTGACGCCAGGGCTCGATAATGAAGCGAGTCAATGCGGCGTAAGTGATATATATATATATGCTTTTAATTATAGTAATTATTATTTAAATATGATTTCATTATAATAAATTAATTATTCTTTTGTAGGCAAGGGCGATAGAGCGTGCGCATGAAGAGTTGGCTAACACTCAGCTTGCGTTCCCAGATGTGCCGCCGGAAGACCGGCCTCCTCTATCCTTAGAGAGCCAAATTGCAATCGCGGATGAGGTCTACGGTCATAGAGCTGGCAAGGAGGTTAGGCACTTTGGGCCTAGGGTGGTATGAGATTTGTCGACGACCTCCGGCTCATCATCTACGGGAGGTTCGGGGCAGCGGAGAAGGAGTCAGGCTGCGGCTGTCGAAGCAGCCATTCAAGAGGCTCGACTGGCACGAGAGGAGAATGAGTCAATGCGGCAAAGACTTGACGAACAACAAGCACAAATAGCCCAACTCATCGCCCTCATGCAACAAAATCGAGAAGTATGTCAACCTCCTTCGAACCCACACCCCGACGACAACGACCCGGCTGGAGGCGGAGGACTCGGCGGCGCATCTGCTCCTCCAGTGTATTAGCTAGCTAGTAGTTTATTATCTCGGTTCTTTCCGCATTCCGAACAATATTTTAATTTTTAATTTATGGGTTGTTTCGATTATTCATGTATGTACAAATTAATTTAATTTAATTATTTAATAATTAATTAAGTAATATTCAAAATTTAGTTTCTTTAATTAATTTTAGCATTTTTCATTATTTAAATTAAATTAATAATAAATTAAATTAATAATATTTAATTTCAATTTTTTTTAAAATTAAATATTCACTTGGACGACGGAGATTATGTTCTCCGTCGTCCAGGTAAAAAACCCTAAACCTAACCTTAAACCCCTAACCCCTAACCCCTCACCCCTAACCCCTAAACCCTAAACCATGTCGTTCTCCGTGGCCTAGGTGTTCACCTGGACGACGGAGAATTAGTTATCCGTCGTCCAGGTGAACACCTGGGCCACGGAGAAGCTAGCTTTATCCGTGGCCCAGGTGTTCAACTGGACGACGGATAACTAATTCTCCGTCGTCCAGGTGAACACCTGGGCCACGGAGAAACGAGCAATGTCCGTGGCCCAGATAGACACCTGGACGACGGAGAATTAGTTATCCGTCGTCCAGGTGAACACCTGGGCCACAGATAATGTCCGCGGTCCAAGTGAACTTGGACGACGGATCACTAAATCTTCGTCGTCCAGGTGCTTGGGCGACAGCACTTGGAGCACGGACCTTGGACGACGGAGATTCCGTCGTCTAAGTACTTAGATGACGGAAAACTGCACCTAGACGATGGAAATGGTCCGTGGTCTAGGTGCAATTTTCTTGTAGTGTCAACAATAACCCAAATGCCAGTGTTGCCAGCTGAAGCACGCGACAACTGATAGACGAAATCCATCGTATTGTGCTTCCACTTCCAAACCGGAATCTCAAGTGGCTGTAGTTTCCCTGCAGGTTTCTGCCTCTCCGCCTTCACCTGCTGACAGATCAAACATCGACTCACGTACGCGGCAATGTCTCGCTTCAGGTTGCGCCACCAATAGTATGCTCGAAGTGTACGAAACATCTTCGTACCCCCGGGATGCATCGCATACGCTGAACTATGGGCCTCATCCTGAATCTCCTTCTTCAGGCTCTCGTCTCTGGGCACACATAACTTGCCTCTGAACAACAACGTACCGTTGTCGCTCAACCGAAACTCTGTAGGCACACCATTCCGTACCATGGTCTTCTTGCCCAATAGGTAAGAATCCGAATCCTGAGCCTCTCGTACCTGATCAACCAATACGGGTCGAACCTGAAAACTGGCCAACAAAGCTCCCTCATCATCATACCCAAACTCAGCACCTGTAGCCCGAAGCTCAACTAACATCGACACTCTGGCCACACATATATGAAACAACGAGGCCCCAGATTTCCGGCTAAGTGCATCAGCTACAACATTGGCCTTTCCCGGATGGTACTCAAACGTGCAATCGTAGTCGTTGATCAACTCCATCCATCGGCGCTGCCTCATGTTCAGATCCGGTTGCATCCGCAAGTAAGTGACACTCTTGTGATCAGTGTAAATCTTACACTGAGCACCATACAAATAATGTCTCCAACTCTTCAATGCTAACACAATAACGGCTAACTCCAGATCATGCGTCGGATAGTTGACCTCATGTGGTTTCAACTGTCTGGAACCATAGGCCACAACTCTACCATGCTGCATTAACACACAACCAAGTCCCAGCTTCGACGCATCACTGTACACTACGAACTTGCCACTGTCGTCTGGCAACGTTAGAACTGGTGCAGTAGTCAATCTTTCCTTCATGAGCAAATAACTCTCCTCGCACGCATCAGACCACTCAAACTTGACGCCCTTCTTCGTCAATCTGGTCAGTGGTGTAGCAATCCGGGAGAAATCCTGTACAAACCGTCGGTAATAGCCTGCTAGCCCCAAGAAACTCCGAATCTCCGGTACAGTAGTAGGTTTACTCCAGTTCAGCACGGCTTCAATCTTGTCAGGATCAACACTGACTCCCTCGACTGAAATCACATGGCCCAGAAACTTCACACTATCTAGCCAGAACTCACACTTACTAAACTTCGCGAACAACTGATGGTCCCGCAAAGTCCGCAACACTACTCGCAAATGCTTCTTGTGTTGGCCTACACTCCTGGAATATATCAAAATATCGTCAATGAATACAATCACGAACTTGTCCAGGAACCGTATGAACACCCGATTCATCAAGTCCATGAAAGCTGCGGGGGCATTGGTCAACCCAAACGGCATAAACAAAAACTCATAGTGCCCATACCGCGTCTTGAATGCCGTCCTGGCCACATCAGAATCACGGATCCTCAACTGGTGATATCCTGATCGAAGGTCAATCTTCGAAAAGACTGATGCTCCCTTAAGCTGATCGAACAAGTCATCAATCCGTGGCAACGGATACTTGTTCCTCACTGTAACCTGATTCAGCTTCTTGTAGTCGATGCACAAACGCATGGACCCATCCTTCTTCCGTACAAACAATACTGGGGCACCCCACGGAGAAACACTTGGTCGAATGAAACCCTTCTCTAGCAACTCCTGGAGCTGAATCTGCAACTCCTTCAACTCCGTAGGCGCCATACGATACGGTGTCTGGGAAATCGGTCCTGTACCCGGCAACAACTCAATAGTAAAATCAATCTCCCCCACAGGGGGTATGCCAGGTAACTCCGCTGGAAACACATTCGGAAACTCAGACACAACCTTAATACTACCAAGATCCGGCACAGCAGCTGTAGTGTCCACAACATGGGCTAAGTAAGCAACACAACCCTTCTTCATCAACCGATCTGCCCTCATCGCAGAAATCAAACACGGTAGTAAAGTGTTCTTCTCGCCGTGAAACAGTATCTCTGGTAACCCTGGTCGTCGAAATGCGACCTCCTTCCTGTGACAATCAAACATGGCCCAGTGCGACTCCAAGAAGTTCATACCCAAGATCAGATCAAAATCCACAATATCAAGCAATAGCAGATCTGCAGCTAATCCATGACCATCAATAAATACCTCACAATCTCTGTACACCCAACCGATGCTCACAACCTCACCTGACGGATACAACACTCTCCACAACCCCAGAAGTGGAGATGCAGGTACCGTAGCTAATGATGACAGTCTATATGATATAAATGAATGTGTGGCACCTGGATCTAACAATGCAACTACTGGAAGACCAAAGACATGTAACGTACCAATAACGACCTCCGGTGATGCTCTGCCCTCACGTAGAGTGATAGCATGAATCCTCGCCTGTCCGGCTGGTCGTCCTCGCTGGGGCTGTCCCTACTGTCTACCCTGACCTGCAAACTGTGCTGGTCGAGCTCCCGAAGTAGCACCTCGCTCAGCTCCGGAACTCTGGGCCGCCTGTCCATCAACACCAAACGACTGAGGACACTCCCTCGAATAGTGACCCACCTGGCCACAACTATAACAAACAACAGGGCCTCGCCGGCACGGTCCAACATGGTGTCTACTGTAGAGACTACACAACGGATATTCCCTCGGTACAGCAAAAGTGCCACCAGTACGCCGAAGATAACTAGAACCACTGGAATCTGCACCAGCCTGTGGTCGCCGCGGTCGATCTCTCCTCCATATCGATCTCTGCCTCGGTACACTAACTAGTGAGCGATAAGATCCACCACCTGAGGATGAAGCTGATCCGGAAGTATCAGAACTCTGCCTCTTTGAAGGCCCCTGACTCGGTCCACCCTCCTCTAACTGTCTCGGCTGGTACCTCTGCTGCCTCTTCTGCTCAATATCCTCGCCTCGGAGAGCTGCACTGACAAACTCATCAAAGTTGTTCCGAGGCATCGTGGTCAGAGTCGCCTTGATATTAAGATTCAATCCCAGCTCAAACCTGCGACACTTGACTTCCTCAGTGGCCACCATATCCCGCGCAAAATGAGACAAACGGGTAAACCGATCCCGGTACTCAAGTACAGACAAACTGCCCTGCCTAAAGTTTGTAAACTCCTCATACTTGCGCTGCTGGGTAACCTGATTAAAGTACCTCCGCATAAACAGATCATGGAACAAAGTCCACGGAGTATCAGCTAGAACTCTATCGGTGCTAACCCACCAAAAGTATACATCACCCTCAAGTAAACCAACTGCGGCCACTGTCTTATGCTCAGGAGTAAACTGCAGACGATCACAAACACGTTCAATCTGAACGAACCATACCTTGCATATCTCTGGATCAACTGAACCCAAAAACACAGTAGCACCAGCAGTACGAGCCTTGACCACAGGGTCAAAACGCTCTTCCAAACGCAGCACTCGCATCAGCAAGTCGCGCGTTCGGCGATCCTCATCAGGATCTTTATCCCGAACAACACGGGGACCACGTCGAGGAGGCATCCTACTGATACAAGACAAGCATTAGGTACAAGCAGAAAGAACGTAATCATGAAACTGCAGATATTTGAGAACACAAAACACCCGAAGTATTGATGAGTACCGCTGGCCAGTCGGGTCATCTCTCCAGTCATGCTATATCAACTCAAATACCCTAAGCGTCACAACTACAAGAGTCTACAGAATCTGACAACCTAATGCTCTGATACCAAGCTGAAAGGACCCAACCCTGATTCAGATATCTAAACCGGAATCGAACCCCTTCTGAAAACACGAACGAACAAAAACTTTTCAAAATTTCTGCAGAGTTTCTTTACTAACGCGGAATTGCGTAAACCTGCACCCAGTAAACAACACTTCATCCTATGCCACAAAAACCAAACCGTGGGCACCAATCCCATCCGGATTTCTCAACATCATAATAGAAACAATAAACAGTAAACATATTGTACTATATATAATATATATCCGAGAAAAATCCGTATAAACAAGTATCAGAATGTATCAGAGCGACCTCTAGTGTAAATATATACAATATACACATCAGTAGGCGAAAAAAAGACCTACTGGAAAACACAGGTAGCTCAGATCACTAGCCTCCAACCGCGACATGAAACACCTGAATCCGAACTGCAAACTGGGCACGGAAACCGAAAAGCCCAGGGTTTAAGCAAATAAAAACGTTAGAGTGAGTGGACGAAAATAAATATATGCCTTTCACCAGTTATATACACAATCAATGTAAAACAGTGCGAGTTCGGAACACATATACATATGGAGGTTGTCGGGCGACCTCTCAAGCCCGACGTCAGGTGAATTGCTCAAACCCGATGGTGATAGGCCAGGGGACCTCTCAACCCTGGCGGCATACAAGGGACCTCTCAACCCTGCCCAGAGGACCTCTCAACTCTGGTGGACTACCGGTGATCAGCCGAGTAGTCGAAGCATCGATGCAGTAATGCCATCACCAATAAATATAAAACAATACCTCCGAAAACAATACATATCACAATATCGTATAAAGTAAATACGAAAATCATAAAATCCACGAACTCGCAAATCAACTGTGAAAATATAAACTTGTCCACTCACAGGTGAGCAAAACGCGCACTCGCGCTAATCTCGTGGTCCGGCGGAAGATCCCTCGCCTGAAGCACGATCACGATCCCGATCTCGATCTCCTGAATATTCACAAAATATAACTGATGAAAATCATAATCCACAACTCTGTACTGAACCACGGAAACCAACTGTTCCCGGAAATATGCAATGCAATGCAAAATGATTAACCAAATTCCCGAAATCTCCATTCGAAACCCTCGACTGAAAATCGGCTAACCAAATCAATCCGAAAACCTCTGGACAATAATCAGGGCGCTATTACGAGAAAAACGACATTAAAAACACCAAATTCTAAAAAGTCAACCCCTCGCCGGAGCTCCACCGTTGACCGCCACCGGCGGCGACCTGTCGTCAACAGAGAGATTTTCCGGCGGGGAAGCTCCAGAATTAAAGCTCTCCTCAAACCCAATCACTTCTTCAACTACCACCAAAGCCAACTCAAACCGGAACCTAGCCAATTTCAGCTCGAAACCCAAACGAAAAACACCTCCGGTGACCTAATCGGACCTCCTCAATTCCTCAATTTCAACACAATTTAAACACATGGGAAGATTCACGAGGTCAAGGGGAGTCGAACCCCCCCTAAACCCCACCACCGAGGCTCGCCGGAACACGGCTAACCATCACCGGCGATAATCAAGAAACGGACCCGATTCGGGTTCAACCAAAATGACATCAATTTCAACCAAACCAAATACCAATCGACTCGAAATTGAAAGGAGAAGCTAACCAACCTTCCTCAAGGTCTGAGGTGGCCGGAAAAAGGTCATCGGACGGCGAAGCCGAAACGGGAAATTTTCCCCTCGGGTCAACGGTCAAACTTGCTATTTTTGGAAAGTCAACAACGGTCAACGCCAAATAGTGATTTTCGACGATTTTATGACTATTCCCGATATTTATACTCGCTCCTCGGGTCAATCGACGGTCCAAAATGAATATTCGAAATGATTCGGATAAACACGAAACAATCGGATAAACTCGTCGAAAACTGAAACTTCAAATAATCGTATTATATTCCTCGGTTATCGGAAAAATCTTCCGGAACCGCCCACGAACTCGAAATCACGTACTCTACAACTTCCGTGAAGACACCCAACTCAAATTCTCGACCGAAAATATAGTCGCGAATAGAATCGACAAACCACATATGTGACGTAAAACTGCGACTAATCATAATCTCGTAAATCGTGCCGAATATTCAACTGATTTTGGTTCGGGTCGTCACAGTATGTACAACTATTAATTTTCTACTTAATTAATTACATAGCGTGGTCGGTTCGACCGACGTAAATGAAAATTAATTAATTAACTAATCGATCCGGATCAGAGGAGGATTGGATCGATCGATAATTTTCTCGATCGAATTGAATCACATCAATTAGTTTTCACATCGATCAACTATTAAAACGGGGACAAAAAAATGACTTTTCGTAGTCCATACTAAGGTAATTAAACACACCTAAATTATACCTATATATATATTTATAAAATCCTAAAAATAGTACTTAGACGACGCAAAAAGGCGTTTCCATTGTTTACGTATACCCCAACCCTAAACCCTAAACCCTAAGGCCCCAACCCGTAAATTTAGGAATTTTCACTTGGACGACGCAAACACACGTTTGCGTCGTCTAAGTGAAGATTTCGTAATTTTATCTAAGACAACGACCATCTAGACCATGTCCCAATGCATATTCTTTTCGAAAAGACCATAGAGTAAACAATTCTAGGAGTGTGAGCTTCGACAGTTCCAAAATATGAGTTACGAATTTTTGTGTATCCACGTTTCCAGTTTGTACATCAAAATCTCGGTTTTGCGGTTGACTGTGCCGATGAAACCCTTTACGAACTTACTATTTTCTGAAAATTATTCAAATTATATATTGTCTTACGGCAAATGTATCCAATGGTTGTTTTGTCCAAATTCAATTTCGTTAATATTGATATGCAATGAGCCTATACTTATTAACACTTAAGTTATAAAGATTAGTAGATACTTAACAAGTTTAAAGACGTAAGATTATTCGTCATCTTAAAGTCAATTATTTATATATACGATGCATTAATCGATATTTTACGACTATTTCATTCGAATGACAAATTGGCAACTTCTTTGCAAATTATTTTTTTAAATTAATTTAACGTAACTTTCACTTGGACCACGGCGGTTCAATACTATCGCCTTAATTTTGGCCACCGTTTCAAATTTTGACTTAGGAAACACCCTTTTTCTTCGTCTAAGTGCACTTGGACGACGGAAAAAGGGACTCCGTCATCTAAATGAAACTATATATAAAGGCAGTGGGGGATCCTCTTTTCTTCAACCCATTCTCCTCTCCTCTCTCTCTCTCTCTCTCACTCACTCTCAAAAATCCGGCCTCCGTCTTCCGGCGACTCTCCGGCGACCAAAATTCCGGCGTTTCCCTCTCTCCGACGACTTTCCGACGACTTCCGGCCAATTTCCGGCGACTCATCTTTTAAGTAATTAATATTTAAATTTTTTAACATAATTATCATTTAACTAATAAATTAGTAAATTGGTAAATTAATTACTAAAAATAATATATTAGTAATATATAATTGGTAATAATAATTAATATTAGTTAGTAAATGAATAATTATTATTGTAAAGGCATGGTAAATAATAATTATTTTTTGTAATTTAATATTGTTTTATTTAATAGTATAATTGGTGATTATTATTGCATGTAATTTTAATTTGTAAATAATGTTGTATTAATATTGTAAATTTGTAGTAAATATGATAAATTAATTAGTGAATTATTAAAAATAATAAATTGATAATTATGGCAATTTTGTAGTAAATTGGTAGTTTTTGATTTAAACTTAGTACATAAGTTTGGTTTATTAAGTCGCACTCTTTGGAATATATGTCGCCTCATTTCCTAGCTTATCTCCTTAACCCCTCGTGATGTGTGAATTTCATCACCGCACACCATAACCTAAGTGAAGTTACGGACATGAGTTTGCGGGCAGAGTTTGCAAAGGACTTGAAGGAGTGTAAATTTTTGAAATATTGGCTGAATGTTGGACATGGTGTCTAGAAACGGGTTATGACTGGTGACAGGTTTTGTATCTAAGAAAGACTAACACCAATAGAGCATATACCATTGATTTGGTTAGCCTCGGGGTGTTTTGTCGAAATTAGTCCTGCCTCTCGCGTTATCTCTATCCCTAACTGGCCATGTTTTTCGATTGAATCAAGGCTGATTGATTGAAAGTTTATACTTTATCGCGGGAGTCGCACGTCCATTGAACGACCCAAACACCAAGCTAGTGTACTATATTTAAATCTTAGGCGCACTCAATACTTGTAAATAATTATTGTAAATTTTTTTATATAATTGTTATGCTAATAATATTTTAACAACTCCTAGATTAAAATGGTCCTATCAGGAAAGAAAAAGGCCCAAAAGGAGGCCAAAGATGCTATTCTTTGACGCTTGGCAGAGCAAGTCGGTTGGGAGAGGAGGACAACGACGCGCCTCCTCTGGACCCTTCAGCTGGTCCTTCGACAGCGCCCACTGGGGAAATTTCCGCTGCCCCAGTTATCCCGACCGGTGATGATGATGCCCATTCCGGTCCGACGTCCAAGGCAGAAAGTGCTCAGGCGTTGTCGGCCTCGTCTGAATCTATCCTTTATTGTGCTCGGCGCAAACTCAGGAGGGCCCCGACAGACCCTCAACCCAAACGGACTCACGGTCTCGTCAAGGGTGGAAAATATGAGAAATTGTTCAAGACGACCTGGAAAAAGATCGAGTTTCCGTACGATGAATTCATTGATGGCCTTCCCACATCTCAGCTAGCTAGCCTCTCAGTGCATAGCATATGATCAATCCTTCGCAACAGGGTTCGTATGACTGCCCCTACTCGGAAGGAGTAGCCGGATGAAGAGAAGGCGAAATTGTTTAAAGAACTTTCGGTACGTAATATGTACAATTTGAAATTTATTTTCTAATAACCAATAAAAATTGTAATTTCATAATATATACGATTATAATTTTCTATTTATTTCTGATAGGAACAATATCAGGTGGATCCCACACCGGAGATGCTTAGGCATATCAACCAAACCACCAATGCCATCTACCGTGATTGGAAGTACAAGCTTCATAAATATTATGACGATATCAGCCCCGTGCCTACCCCCGTAGAGCTGTGTGGGGATATGGAAGATGAGTGGGAGTGGTTGTGTAACCACTTCCAAGATGAAGAATATAAGGTGTTTATTTTTTTATTTAAATTAAGAGAATTGAATTATTTTTATTTTAGTTACTTATTAATTTTTTAATGATTTATGTTATCTAACAGAAATTTTCCAACATTAACAAGACCAACCGGGGGAAGAAGGACAAATATCATACCTCCGGCTCTAAGCAAGTGATTCAAATAGCCAAGGAGCACAGAGATAAGGGCTCCAAACACCCTTGTTTGGATGTTAGCATCTGCGCGTACGTGACGCCTGAGCTCGAGAATGAAGCGAGTCAATACGGCGTAAGTGATATATATGTGCTTTTAATTAGCGTAGTTATTATTTAATTATTATTTATTAAATTATCGTACAAATTTATAATTATTTAATTTTTTTTCAAGCGAGGTTGGTAGAACGGGCGCAGCAGGAATTTGCCAACACTCAGGTTGCACACCCGGATTTGCCGCCGGAAGACCTGCCTCCTCTATCGATGGAGAGCCAAATTGCAATCGCCGATGAAGTATACGGTCGTAGAGCTAGAAGGGAGGTTAGGGGGATGGGACCTATGGTCCAGCGAGATTTGTCCTCCGACTCATCTAAAGGATGTTCGGCGAGGAAAAGTACTCAGGCTGCGGCTGTCTAAGCAGTCTTTGAAGAGGCTCGACTCGCACGGGAGGAAACGGAATCTATGCGTCAGAGGCTTGATCATTAAGAACCGCAGATAGCCCAGCTCATCGCCCTCATGCAAAATCAGACTCGACAACAGTGTCAACCTCCTCCGAACCCATACCATGACGACGACGACACGGCTAGAGGCAGGGGACTCGACGGCGCATCTGCTCCTCCAGTATTTTAGTAGTTTGCATGTATTCTAGCTACGTAGTTTATCATATCGTTTTTTCCGATTCCGACGATTTAATTTCATGTATGTACAAATTTTTATTATTTAAGTAACAATTTATTATTTTAATTAATTTATAAATATTTAATTATTTAAATGAGAATTTAGTATTTTAATTAAATTACTAATATTTTACTATAAATTAAAATTAAAATTTTAAAAAAATTAAATAATCACTTGGACCACGAAGATAAATTCTTTGTGGTCTAAGTGTTCACTTAGACCACGGAGAATATATTCTCTATCGTCTCAATGTGCACTTGGACCACGGAGATTCAATTCTCCGTCGTCTAAGTGAACACTTAGTCTGCGGATTTCTTCCGCGGTCTATGTTGCACTTGGATCGCGAAATCTTCCTTCTCTGTCGTTTAAGTACCTAGACGACGATACTTGGAGGACGTAACCTAGTCCACGAAAGTTCCGTCGTCTAAGTACTTAGACACCAGAAAACTTCACCTAGACAACGAAAACGGTCCGCGGTCTAGGTGAGTTTTTCTTGTAGTGTTACCAATAACCTCAAAACTATAAGGGACAGGTAGAAATGTCACAAGAATCCAGAACGAATTGTAAACTTGACACAACGTGTGATTAAGTCATATATTAAAAGCAATGCACTTTAACCTCACTTTTTAATATGATGACAATCAAACTTGAAGATGCAGGTATTCGCCTATGTCGGACTTGATTGGGGCGGTTTTCAAATTTAAATGGTGGTGGTGGGCAATTACTGAACCCAAATATACCAAACTCGAACCCAATCTGTTTATATATTTTTTAAAGGTAATATGTTATATTTTATATAAATTTTATAAAAGATGGTAAACATTTATAACCCTATTATATATTCATATTTTAATTTTAATTTTGGTTTGGGCGTACGAGCTTAAGTCGTCGGATTGGGTATTAAGGATATGGGGGAGGGTTCAGGTTGGGTAAAAATTTAAAATCAAATATTTGGGAATAGATTTAGGCTAGGTCAGACAAGTTTGTTTCAGGTTCAAGTACGAAAACCGATTACAAGCAGACCTGACCCGTGGCATCCCTATTTTTCGATTATATTGCAACAAGTTAATCAAATGCTCTGACAATGAACAACTACGAGCTATTTATAGGCTACTAATTTATCAAGTATGATCTCTTAAAGGATGAATTTAAGGGATGAAATTAGATGAACACATTCAACGGTTGTGATTCAAAGAGACAAAAACTATGGTGGGGTCGTGTTAATTGCTTTCAATCCTAGCCGTTGGATGTGTATTACAGAGACAACTCTATTATTGATTTATTGTTATCATGTTGTGTGGGGGTAAGAAATTTTATGTATAAAATCCTACAATTTCTACATCTTTGACTATTCCCTTGTTTCAAGGGATACAAACTACTTCACCCACTATTAGCATGGAATTATAAAATAAGAAACAAGAAACCACATCTCCACTATCTCCATGAAATAATGGCCAAGTAAACAAGGGTTATAAATTCACAAGCTCATAAAGGAAATAGACACAGGAAAAATGGTCACACATATCACTCCAACTGATTTGCCTCTTCAAGGGCGCATTCATGCTTCTTAAGGAATCAACGAAGAGAAGATTGAGAATCTATTGGTGAGTTTTTCTCCGAAAATTTTATGCACCAACAGTTGACGCCATCTGTGGGAACAAACAAAAAGTTATATATAATTTTGAGGTGCAATGGGATGCGCCCATACAGTGATTGATCAAAGTTAGTGATTGTAATGGGGCAGGACACAATCATGTGAATTGTTCAATGACCAAGCAGAGAAGTATCAACCATTAAAGAAAAAAGGAAAAATTGATTCCATGGTACCTAAACTTACTCGTCTCTATCAACTTGATATCTGAACATTCAAAAGTATCGATCTTATACCTAGACTTTAAAAACCATATCTTTGTGTTATCTGGAACCAATTTTTCATCCATCTCTGGTTATTGTGATGATGTGACAAACATTAATTTCAAATACGAAAGGTAAACAAGTAATTTCAAATATAAGGTATCACAATGGTATTGTTTTTGAAGTTTAGGTACGACTTTAATAGTTTTTGTTTTATTAATATTTCACATTTCTTTATGATTATTTTAATAATTGTTTATATTTTATTTTTCTTTGTTATTGTGTCACCTTTCAAATATATAAAATAACCTCACTTCGAAATTTGAGCTTGTGAATACATATAAATTGCTCTACCACCATATAATGAGAACTTTAAGTAAAACCAACACAAATACATATACTTAAACAAATGGTGACCCGCTCTAGCCTCAGGCTCCACTCCGACAACCCGAATCTCTCTCTCTCTCTCTCTCTCTCTCTCACACACACACACACACACACACACACACACACACACACACACACACACACACACACACACACACACACACACACACACACACACACACACACACACACACACACACACACACACACACACACACACACACACACACACACACACAAAACCACAAATGACGCTGCCACAAACTAGCATAGTACAACTGTTATAGTCACCCAGGTTGCTCATTTGAGCACCTATGCTTAGGCTGAGTTACTCGACTTTCGTGTAACAAATTGAGGCGCAACTCTGAGACATTAACAATAAACATTGAAGGTGACTTTGAACTTCTTGTCTACTGTTAATGCCTCAGGGTTGCTCATCAATCTGTTGAACATAAGTTGAGCATCTCATCAGTTTTCACTACAACAAAAAGGGCATCTACGAGAAAATTTTTCCTCGTTGAAAATGTGAATTTCCTCACTGCTGTGTTTAGCGAGGAAAAAGATTTGGTTGTCAGTCCCTCGCAACATCATTGTCAAGAAAAGTTTTTGCAAGAAAATTGTTATTCCTTGAAAAATATTATTTGTGAGGAAACAAAATTTTGTCGTTAATATTCTTTAACGACAACTTATTTTCTCACTGAAGTTCAGACTCTTTTGTCACTAAATAATGATTTTCTTACAAATAACCGTACCCCTATTCTTCGAAGAAATTCCTTGCTAGTAATCTTTTTTCCACATATAGTTATATCGTCAAAATCGATGAAATTAGATTTAATTCATTAATATCTTTATGACGAAATAATCATTGTATATCAATATGGGAGGAAACTTATGGTCGCTGTTACTATGTTAGTCATGCTTTGCAAGAAAAACTACTAGTTTCCTACTAAATCAACAGTCAAAAAAGTCAAATAAATAATAAAAGAAGTAATATTAATTGAACTGACAAAGTTATAAAAAGTATATATAAAGCAGCACTTCAAATACAATATGAAGTTGTCTTGAACGAAGAGTTTCTTGTCCATCTAATGATAATATAGTTTCTGCCTAATTCTATGATTCTTGTCTCAAGTGAGTAGCCATGAACTCAAAACTTTGGCCAGCTCTTACAATCTTTGGATCAACTCAATTTGTACTCTTATTGATCGAGTCTCTACTAATTGTTTGGTACTGCTACACTTCATTGTGTCTGGAGACCTGCGATAGTTATTAGTTGTTAATACCATGAAATTCATCATAATCAAAATCCCACAAAATTATACTTGAATAGAAAATCATATATTAAGTAGCGGAATAGATAGATCACAACTCGCAAACGGAAAACATATTATTTCGAATGGAAGAAGGAAAATACAAAGGTGGAAGTTAAAACTTAATAACTTAGTATAATATGCAAATCATTCTCCTTAATAGAGTCATATTTAGAAATGCCTCATCCACAAACTATTTTATAAATATGCTCTCACAAAATCCTCCACATTAATAGGTTTGTCTAACAAAGTATGTATTGCAACAGGAAAAACAAGTTTCCCTACGGTGATATCTAATTCTCTAAGAAGTTACAAAAGCCAAGCTATACGAGTTATTGGGTTACTAGGGAATTAACAAACATTTACCACAAAAGTTATGAAACTGAAGAACCCGCTTCCTACCTAAAATGGTACCAATTGAACTCGTTGCAGTAATTCTCGAAGTAACTCTTCTTTCAACCTTATTACATCCATTGCTCATTCCTTCAAGATCCTCGACCACAAAGGGCGTGCTCAAAATCAAAGTTTTAACATTAGCTCATTGTTCAAAGCATTCAATCAATGAAGCTCTTATTTGATAGTAACTTACAACTAATTTTGTTGCACTTAAATGACAACAAATTCGAGAAGAAAAGCAAGTCTCTACACCCAAGTCGCTTCACTCCAGTTTAGATAAGCTTGGCACATTTCGAGTCAAAGTAATAACCACATACATTAACTCAATTTTGCCATTCCCTAAACAGTTGTTAAATGGATCTAGACTCGTAGACTCTAGAAGGAAATTAAATTGAACTTACATATATTCGAATAAAAGAGGGAGGCAATGATAGTTGCATTTATATGCAACGTTTATGTGTAAAACTGAACCGTATATTTAGCTCTTTTGTTATGTTTTTAAGTAAATTAATACTATTATTTGTTTTTAGGTATTCTGGAGATTAATGAAGAAAATGAGATTAAATAATATATTCTGGCGAGGAGGTTTTGTCTTTGGCGAGCAAGGTTGGTGAGAGTCAGAAGTTGATGTGGACTTGGACTTTGGGAGTCCATTTGCATATTGAATTGATGGTGTGCACGTGAACAACATGAGATTGATCAGCTTTTGCTAATTATATATTAGTATTTTTGGCTAGTGTTGTTTTTGTGGGCTGGCAAGTTGCTTGCAAGAAGAAGAAGTTGAATTGATTTTGGAGTAAGAAGCCATGCACATGCTAGCTAGCTAATAAATAGGAGAGAGATGCATGTGGTTAAGCAAGGAGAGAATAAAACAAAAATAGAGTCCAATTATAAGAGGGAGTTTTGGAGGAAAAAGAAACAGCTAGGACTCTAGCTATATATATATAGCTGGAGGGGGGGAGACCATTCTGTAATTTTCTCTTTTCTTCTTAGACTAGAATTTTATGGTTTCCATGAGGAGCTAGACTCCATTGTTAAGGGACTGTTTTGAAGCCTCGTTCATGATATCTAGATTGCTTATGCACGTTAACTAGGTTTTGTTTTTGTTTTTTGAATGAGGTTTCTTTGTTATTTATACAGTGATGATTCTTGACTATGTATGCTTTGAGTGCACGCTTAGTATGCATGTTTAGGAATCTAATTCTAAGAAAATTGATGGCTGTTGGTGATTATTACCTTCCTCAAGTTTCAATCGTAGAACGCATACATGCTTGGTATAAGAAACCCTAGGTCTAGTAAGACACGACCGTAGTATACTTATGAAGCCTTGTAGATTCTCAAACCCTTTCTAGATCGTAATGCTTTACTCTTGGTAAATTCGAGTCCGTGACTTCAGGTTCTTTGAGGGATAGACAATGTTGATAAGCAAACCTTCAACATTGTAAACATAAGGATTGGGTAATAGGTTGTGTTCACAGCTCGGGACCTTCCTGGGAGTCTTTCATTCATAACATCTGCATTGTTTAGTTAAGAATTTGTCGTCTAGATGGAGTGACGATGGTGGATAACACTTCCCTTAACCTTCTTTATCATTGATTGTAAACTTTACTTATACTCTATTTTCTGTTTCAGTTTCGTAATATATTTTGCAGAAATTTATTCGACAACTAAACCAACTCCGATTATATTGAAATCTTGTGTGGTAGTCCACCACTGTGTCTGTAGTGTCCAGTAATAATTTCGTGATTTTCGGTTGAGTCTAGCTATTTTAATTAATTACGTTAGCTATTTTCGTCAGGGTTCTGACTTTCGCGTCTGTTTGTAGTTTAGAATATTGAGTCTCATTTTTCCTGTGGATTGACCCCTATACTATTGTACTGCATTGACAAGCATATTGAGTTCATTATAGGGTAACTTTGAACGTGGTTAAACACCGATCAAATTTTGGCGCCGTTGCCGGGGAAAGATCTAGTCTTTATATTCTAACGTGTCTTTTGTTTCAGTTTTGTTTTGTTTTATTTCATTTCTTTTGTAGTGTAACGTGTCTCTTATGTGCAGGTACTTAGTGCATGCATACTTGAAGTTCAAGGAGAACTGAGCCTTTATTGCTTGATTTAGAGGTTGAGCGCTCAGCTAAGCAAAACCGGAAGCAGAAGAGGCGAGCAGAACTTAAGGTTGGAAACACGAGTGGTACAGTGTCAGAACCTGAGATTGAGGTGGAAATGAGTTCAGATTCAGAAGAAGTTCCTCAATCACCACCACAAAGAGCAGCAATGGGAGAACAACCAAGAACGTTGATGAATTCTTTTGTACCTAGTGCTCAAGGGAATTCATCACCAATAGTGTTGCCAGCTCTTGGGACTTATTCAGTACCTCCTGCTTTACTATCAGCCCTACCTCATTATAGGGGGGTGTTTTCAGAAGATCCGCAACAACATTTGGCGGAGATTGAAGCTTTAGCATCAACACAAAACTTACAAAATGTTGAATCTAATGTGTTGAAACTAATTTTATTTCCTTTTTATGTGAAGGAGGGAGCAAAGATGTGGTTTGATTATTTGGCTCCAAGATCTATACAGTCATGGGATGAGATGAAGGTGACATTCATGAAGGAGTATTTCTCAGCCGCCCAGAAGACTAAGCAGTTGAAGAAGGAGATTAATAGCTTCATACAAAAAGATGGTGACATGCTTCATGAGGCACAAAGTCATTTCAATGAGCTGCTGAGGAAATGCCCACATCATGGGTATGATTTAGAGGACAGGATGACTTTATTTTATGAAAGTCTAGAGCCAGCCAACAAGATGAGAGTGGATTCTGCTTGTGGAGGAATGTTTATGTACCAAACAGGTCAGCAAGCTCATGATACCATAGAGAAATTGGCTGAGAACACCAAGCAATTTTACACAAGAGAGAGGACGTTGGCGAGCAAGAAATAGCAAGCTGTATTTAAGGTTGCCACCAACCCAGACATGGACAAGAGAATGAAAGCAATGGAGAAGAAGTTGGAGTCCATTGCTACTGCCATCAAGAGCCAAACGACATCATCATCATCTGTATCTCAGGTATGTTCTGTTTGCTCTATGTCGGATTAGACTAATGAAACTTGTCCCTTTATTCCTGATGAAGAACATGTGAATTTTGTGCAACAACGTGCATCAAGAAATGATCCATCTTCAAACACATACAATCCGGGATGGAAGAATCATCCTAATTTTAGCTATGGAAACACCAACAATGTGTTGAACCCACCCGCCGGATTCAAGGTAAGACCTGAATTTCAACAGGTACAACAGCCGGTTGCAGCTCCATCTCTTGATCCTATCATGGCAGCAATATTGGCTAGGCTAGAGGGGATTGAGATGCACAACAAGAACTCTAGCAAGGCATTCGAGCTTATGGAGAAGCAGTTGAATAGCTTGCAGCAACAAGTGTCAACAAGAGAACAAGGTACTCTTCCAAGCAATGTGGTTAAGAACCCAAGATCTCAACATGAAGCTAATGTGATCACATTGAGAAGTGAAAGAGTGATTGAAGAGGTTGAAAAGCCTACAAAAAAGTCTTTAGAAGCGGATGAACCGGTTCTAGAACAGGTGCTACCATTTCCCCTACCACTGTAAGATCATGGCGAGAAGAGTGCACCTGGACAGAAAGAAACTCTTGCGAAGAACTCGCCAGACTCTGGACAAAAAAATTCAGCAAATAAAAAATCGGGTAAGTCAATTTCTGAACCTTCTCCTTCAATTCCTTTACGTGTTCCTTTTCCTGGTAGGTTGAAAAACAAGAAGAAGGATGAGTTGGGGCAAGAGATTCTAGATACATTCCGGAAGGTGGAAGTGAACATTCCGTTGCTTGATGCGATTAAGCAAATACCGAAGTATGCAAAGTTTCTTAAAGAACTTTGTACATTGAAGAGGAAGTTCACAGGGACTGAGACCGTGGCCTTGAGTGAGAAGGTGTCAGCGGTACTTCAAAGGAAGCTACCATCCAAGATGGGAGACCCTGGACGATTCACCGTCCCATGTACAATTGGTAACACTAATTTCACTGGAGCTTTACTTGATTTGGGTGCATCAATAAACTTAATGCCATACTCTGTGTATAAAACTTTGAATATTGGTGCATTACAACAAACTGGTGTTATAATTAAATTAGCTGACCGATCTAACTGCTACCCCAGAGGTTTTGTTGAAGATGTTTTAGTACAGGTAGGTAAGTTGATCTTTCCAGCTGATTTCTTCGTGTTGGAGATGGAGATAGAGCCTCAACCATCAGAGCTACCACTGATACTTGGTCGTCCATTCTTACGGACCGCTAAGACCAAGATAGATTGTTTCAACGGTACCCTCTCCATGAAAGTAGATTAAGAGAAGATCCGCTTCAACATCTTCGACGCAATGAGGCATCCTAGTGATAATGATTTGTATTTATGTTTTTCTATTAATACATTTGATAATTTTATGCAGGAATTTATACAACACTCGGTGAATGAGAATGAGGATGCATTGAAGAAAGCGATTGAAGAAGGGGGGAGGAAATCTGAAACCTCCCCATGTTCTAAAGTGTGGGATGAACTTGAGGATTTGATCACCCAAGTTCGATCCATGGATGAAGAAGAAGAAACAATGAGAATCAGCTCAGCTGAAGAGTTAGTGATGGGTGAAGAGTACGATGATGTTGTGGCAGCTCTTGAGTCATTGCCATACATAAGGGGTACTTCAAAATCTCTTCCTCTTCCTATTACTAATGACACGCTTCTTCCTTCCATTATAACAACACCAAAGCTTGAGCTCAAGCCTTTGCCTGAGCATTTGAAGTATGCATTTCTTGGAACTGGTGAGACTTTACCAGTCATTTTATCTTCAAAACTAACCATGTTACAGGAAGAGAAGCTAGTCACTGTACTCAGGGAGTACAAGGAGGCTATTGGCTGGACAATTACAGACATTAAAGAAATAGATCCAACATTGTGTACTCATAGGATATTCCTTGAAGATGGAGCAAAGCCAACGAGAGAACCACAACGAAGACTCAACCCACCTATGATGGATGTGGTGAAGAATGAGGTTATCAAACTTCTAGATGCAGGTATTATTTATGCAATATCTGATAGCAAGTGGGTGAGTCCTGTGCAGGTGGTGCCCAAGAAGTCAGGCATCACAGTGATTAAAAATGATGAGGATTTGCTGGTGCCAAAGAGAGTTCAAACAGAATGGAGAGTCTGTATTGACTACCGCAGGCTTAATGCCACAACCCATAAGGATCATTTTCCTCTTCCTTTTATTGACCAAATGCTGGAACATCTTGCAGGTCATACGTATTATTGCTTTCTAGATGGTTATTCTGGCTACAACCAGATTGTCATTGACATAGAAGACCAGGAGAAGACTACCTTTACGTGTCCCTTTGGCACGTTTGCTTATAGGAGGATGCCATTTGGGTTGTGCAATGCACCAGCTACTTTCCAGAGATGCATGATGAGCATCTTTTCAGACATGGTGGAGAAGATCATCGAGGTATTCATGGATGATTTTTCTATTTTTGGTGATTCTTTTGATACATGTTTGAATAATCTGCCCCTAGTTCTAGAAAGATGTGTGGAAAAGAACCTTGTGCACCAGTAGACTGGAAACATTCCCTCGCAAAGTGACCCTCCTGGCCACAACGATAACAAATAGTAGGGCCTCGCTGACAAAGACCAAAGTGATGCCTATTAAAGAGATTGTACAATGGATACTCCCTCAGTACAGCAAAAGTGCCACCCGTACGTCGAGGGTAGCTGGATCCGCTAGAACTCCCACTGTACTGAGGTTTCTGTGGCTGATCCTTCCATCTCTGTCTCTGTCTAGCCGTACTAGCTGGTGGTCTATATGGTCCACTGCCAGATGACGATGCCGATCCGGAAGTGTCTGAACTCAACCTCTTGGAAGGTCCCTAACTCGGTCCACCCTCCTCAAATCGTCGAGACTGGAATCTTATCTGCCTTTCCTTCTCTATGTCCTCGTCTCGGTGTGCAGCACTTACAACTCATCAAAGTTGTTTCGAGGCATCGTAGTCAATGTTCCCTTGATGTTCAGGTTAAAGCCCAACTCAAATCTCCGGCATTTGGCTTCCTCTGAGGCCACCATGTCACGAACAAATCGAAATAAACGATTAAACTTGTTCTGGTACTCAAGTACTGACATGCTACCCTGTCTTAAGTTGGTGAACTCCTCATACTTCCGCTACTGTGTAGCCTGGTTGAAATACCTCTGCATAAACAAATCTCTGAACAATGTCCATGGAGTATCAACCAGAACTCTATCAGTGCTAACCTACCAGAAGTATGCATCAGACTCAAGTAAACCAATCGCTGCCACTATCATCTGGTCAGGAGTGAAACGCAAACGCTCGAAAACTCATTCAACCTTAACCAACCAAGCCTCACATATCTCTGGGTCAGCTGAACCCGAGAAAACAGTCGCTCCATCAGTTCGAGCTTTGACCATAGGGTTAAAACGCTCCTCCAAACTTAATACTCGCATAAGCAAGTCATGTGTCTAGCAATCCTCATCAGGATCCACATCCCTATTGACACGGGAACCATGTCTAGGAGGCATCCTAATAATAAGAGAAAAGCATTAGTCACAAAGCATAAGGAACGTAATCATGAAACTTCAGACATTTGAAAACATAGAACCGAAGCATTGATGAGTAACCACTGGCCAGTCGGGTCATCGCTCCAAACATGTTGTACATTCTCAAATACCCTTAGAATTATAACTACAGAAGTCTACAGAGCCTAAAACCTAATGCTCTGATACCAAGCTGAAAGGACCCGACCCCGATTTAGTTGCCTAAATCGAAATCAAAACCCTTAAAAAACACGAACTTTCAAAAACCATAGAAATTTCGGCAGAGTTTCACTATATCGCGAAGTTACCATTAACCTGCACCCGAAAATACACTTCATCCTATGCCACAAAAGCTAAACCATGGGCACAAATCTCATCCGGATTTCACAAAAACATATCATAATGTAAAGCAGTAACAAAACTGTAACTTTACAGAAATCCGGGAAAATCATATGAAAATATAAATATCAGAGCATTCAGAGAAACCTCTAGTATATACATAAATATACAACAGTAGGCCAAACAAGAAACCTACTGAGAAGGAAAAGTAGCTCGAATACTAAGCCTCCAACCTTGACATGCGACACCAGAATCCGAACTGCAAACTGGGCATTGAAAACAAAGAGTCCAGGGAAAGACATATAAACCGTTAGAGTGAGTGGACGAAAATAAATGTCTTTCGCTGAATAATATATGTTATAAAAACATATGCGAGTCTAAATGCATAAAAATAATATGGTAGACGATGGAGACTCTAACTTCTCACGCGTACAGAGCATGCATCGAAAATCCCGCGGGTTACTCAGGGACACATCCGCGCTAGTACAGTCCGAATAACAGGATCCCAGACCCACACATGATTCTAGCCATAAAGGCCTCAGGTCAGGGTATCTATTCCCACCCGGAAAATACCTCGGCACACGGTAACAGTCCCCCCGGTAAACATCATTGGGGATCAGCCGGGATGCTAAGTATATCGATACAACCACATATACTAAGACTGTACTCTGTGTAAACCAAATCATAAATAGTTTCTATGCAAATGTATAAAGCATAATGTAAATGTATATTCGTAATACATAAGTATAAGAGCATAATCGTAGATGCATATTCGTAAATGCATAATCGTAAAACACATGCTCGTATAAATCATAATCACATACGCATGCTCATGCTCGTAAAATGTATATAAAAGACTCGCAACCAATCAGTGAAAAGAAATGTCCACTCACTGACAAGCACAGCGTGCAAACGCGCTAATCCCGAGATCCAGTGGGAGATCCCTCGCCAAGCGTACGATCTCGATCCCCTGAATAATCACAAAATATTACTGATCAAAATCACAATTCAATACTCTGAACCACACCTCGGAAACCAACCATTTCCAGAAATATATAACTCGGATATCAAGAAAATTGTCGAAAATCCCAAAATACTTCACATAAACCCTCGACATAAAATCCACCTCTTAAATTAACTCAAAAACCTCAAGGTGATGATCGGGGCGCGATTACGAATAAA
Organism: Geum urbanum; assembly: GCA_946800695.1. NCBI lineage: Eukaryota > Viridiplantae > Streptophyta > Magnoliopsida > Rosales > Rosaceae > Geum > Geum urbanum. Next base: position 18,197,246 of record OX327003.1, on the reverse strand, counting down.
ACAACGTAAAACTTGTCAAAATCCAAAAAGTCAACACATCGCGGAAGCTCCGCCGTTGACCGCCGCCGCCGGCAGCGGCGCACCGTCACAGGTGAGATTTTCTGGCGACCAAGACCTCCTGAGCTTCCTCTCCTCAATCCAAGGCCAAAACTCTTCTTCAAAAAAACCTAATTCGACCAGCAATCGTGCCAAAATCACCCCGAATGGTCCACAACCAAGAATCGCCGGAAAAGTTCTCCGGCCGATTCCGGCGCCGTCGCTCCACGAAAACCTCTCAAACCAAAGGGGTTTTCATCGTTGGCTCGAGCCCAATCAAATCCAACCCAAAAATAGACCGAAAAGTCGCCGGAGCACCACCCACCGTTAAACCCGTTTCCGTTCACCTTCCTCCTCAAAATGCTCCAACCAAACCACAACCAAAACACACCATACAAACATCAAATGAAAGCCCATAAGACAAGCTTCAAAACCATACCTTAAACTGTGGCAACCGTGCCGTTTTCTGGCAGCCACAACGACGGCGAGTCACGGATTCACTGAGTAAACACGGCCCATTTTTCGAACTTTTCGATAACTTTACGACTATTCGGCTATTTATACTTCGCGAATCAACTCTATCCACGATTCGGATAACTCAAACTCAAACGGATAAACACGACTAACTCGACGATAATTTCAAATATTCTTTTTATATTACTCGATTATCCAAAAAATCCTCAAAAGGCTCCTACGAACTCGAAATCAGATTCTCTACATTTCCCACGAACAAACCCAAATCAAATTGGTGCCCAAAAATTAAGTCGTGAACAAAGTCGCATAACCGATTAATTAAGAGAACCACAATTATACGTATATCCCGCGAATTAAGCCGATTAATATACCAATTTCGACTCGGGTCATCACAGTTTTTGGGAGATATACCCGTAGGGTATAACTGACGAGGCAAAAAAATTGTTGTCGGGTATACTATAACCGACAACATGTAGTACAAAAGTCATCGGGTATAGTATACCCGACAACAAATGCCACATGTGGTCGGTTGTACCTCCTTATTCTTTTGAAAAATTACCCTCAGGATTTTGAAAACACAATTCCTGCAAAACCTGTTTAAGTATCGCATAAACATAAATTTAACTACCACGTATATTATGATCATCACAAACATGCGTGCACCATTATACAAGACATATTCATTTTTAACTAATTAGGTGCAAAATCAGAATCATCGCTTGAGTCTGATTTGGGTATCCGTGTTAATTTTTTGTAATATGTGCTGCTCCTCTTCACTAGAGTCTTCGTTGTCTTCATTTGGATTGACATCACTAAGTTCTGCTCGAGGAAGTCGAACCACACTACCCGGCGTCACATTGTTAAGGAGAATTGTCGAGGAATCTGAAATATTAATTACGTTCGGCTCGGTATGCAGTAACTTCTTCATTCTCTGTGGCATCACCTAGTGTAGCAGCACTATATATGTTTTTAGGAACAACATGGTTAACTACTTTCCACGCACCTTTGTGCACAAGATCATCAATATAAAACACTTAGTTTACTGCTGTGGCAAAAATAAAATGGTCATCTTCATACCATGTTGTAGCAGTATTCACCAAAAAGGTTCCATAGTAATCGGTCTTTGTGTTCTGATGGCTAGTATCAAACCATCTACACTTAAACAAATGCAATGCCATGCCTATCCCATAAATTAGTTCAACTACTGAATGGAGAACACCGTAATAGTCAATACCATTCTGTGTACCATGCACCATCACCCCAGAGTTCTGTGTTTTTGGTCTCGCGTCTCTATGTGCACATATAAATTACATGCCATTGATCTTACACATCGGATACACTCTTGAAGTTATCGGTTTCATCACCAAAAGCCTCAATTCGTGTGACCAGTTTGGGTTACCATCATACTCTACGTGGTTCATCTGAAGCAATAATAACCGACATGTTAGATGACAAACGTAATGATATTAAATTATATATATATCAATAAGCACTACCAGCAGAACCACTATATCCGACGAGCTGCCGGAAAACAGACCGACGAGAAGGGATCTCGTCGGTTATAGTTAACTATAACCGACGACAGGATTATCTCGTCGGTTATAGTTTTATGACCGACGAGATTATCATGTCGTCGGTTATAGTCGCCGGAATCTCGTCGGTCATAGTTATCGACTATGTCCGACGAATTTTTTGGACTATAACCAACGAATTTTTCATTTCGTCGGTTATAGTTTCTTATTTCAGATCTGGGCAGCAGCTCGATCTGTCATTCAAAAAACTTTCCATTTTTTCAACAAATGCTCTGAAATCGATCTTTGGGTGATGTCGAGAATGAGTTCGTGATGATTCGTGCGCATTATATATAGCTAGCTAGCTAGCTAGCTAGGTACGTTCTTAATTAATCTATATATATATGTGTTGTGCATGCATGTATTGCTTAATTAATTTGTTGATCGAATTAATAGATGGATCGATCGATCGAGTTAATTAATTAATTGACTCTTGAGTTTGATCGAGTAATTGATCGATGGTTGATTTTGATTACGCATGCGTGATTGATCGTAAATATATATATATATATATTAATTGTTGTTAATTTTAATTTGATTATTGTGAATATATATATAGCAATTATATATATATTTAGATTTTTGTGATCGATTATATATATATAGTTAGGGTGTACGTGTGTGTGTATATATATATTAAAATTATGGGAATTAAAATAATAAATATTTATATGTAGCTATGAAATTTGAATTAATAAGATCATGGGTATATATACATGCATGCAGTTATAATTTTGAGGATGGACAAGAGTTGTATATGTCTTCCAAGATGGGATGTAAGATATCACCGTGGAATTAGAAGTTTTGTAGAATATGTGAAGGTTAATTGTGGATGGATGACAATTCATTATTGTCCGTGTACGAAATGTCAGTGTCGCAGCGAGCGATATCGTTTTCACATCGATAAAGTATTGGAGCACTTGAAGAAAAACGGGTTTTGGGATAAGTACACATGTTGGATTTATCACGGTGAGAGCTCAACAGTTGGTCAACACGATCACGGACAATTTTTTGAGAGTGGCAGTACATCCAATGATCCAACAACAAGGTTGATCAACGATATGTTTCCTCATGAGAGCGGTATATTTGCTCAAGCACCGGATATCGATATCCCTCCCGCCGTTGGAGACTTCCCTCATATTGAGCCAGTCCAGCAATTACCTACAGCTGTCAACACTGCTGGTATGGACAAGTACAACAACCTCATTGCCTTCCAACAGACCCCGTTGTACAACGGGTGTAATAAGACTGTTCTGGAAAGTGTTATGGGAGTAATGTTGTACAACGGGTGTAATAAGAGTGCGTAACGTACACCAAGTTGTATTTGGGAGCGTTGGAGGACCCTCCACAACATATGCCCGTAGATGGAGGGCAGTTCAACCTTTCGATCATCTCCGATGATGTTGAAGTTTCTGGAAAGTTGCCCAACTCGTACAAGTTGGAACCTTATGAGCTCGTCATTGCCCATTGGTCGGTATTGATTAACTGTCCAAAAGTTCAATATTGGAAAAATTTGCACCTTTACTGCCCTGCTATTTCCGGTGATGTTGAGTACCACAACAAGACGTTCGCAAACTATTTTGGCAACTGGGTAAGTTGATACTTAAATTGACCTATATATGATCGATGTTAAGTGCATGTCTCGCATCCTATTTATACGTACTTAATAAATGATTATTTTCAGATGAATCATGTACAAGATGATGGTATCCCTCAGTGGTCACACGAATTGAGGCTCTTGGCGCAGAAACCGGTAACTTCCAGAGTTTATCCTATGTGTAAGGTTAATGGCGTACTATTTATTTGTGAACATAGAGATGTCAGACGAAAAACACAAAATTCTGGGGTAATGGTGCATGGTGGGCAGAATGGAGTTGACTATTACGGTGTTCTCCATTTAGTTGTCGAATTAATATATGGGGAAGGCATGATCGTGCACTTGTTTAAGTGTAGATGGTTTGATACCGACCCTCAGAACACAAGGACCGATCAATACGGGATTTTTTCGGTGAATACTGTGACGACCCGAACCAGAATCAGATGTGTGTTTGGCACGATTCTCGAGGTTTGGTTTTAGTCGCAGTTTTGCGATATTATGTGGGTTGCTGATTTGATTCGCGACTTGGTTTTCGGTCGAGAATTTGGGTTGAGTATCTTCACGGAAAACGTAGAGTACGTGATTTCGAGTTCGTGGGTGGTTTCGGAAGATTTTTCCGATAACCGAGAAATATTTTATGATTATTTGAAGTTTCGGGTTTCGACGAGTTTATCCGCTTGTTTCGAGTTTATCCGAATCATTCCGTATTTTCATTTTGGACCGTCGATCGACCCGAGGAACGAGTATAAATATCGAAAAGTCGAAAAATAGTCGAGAGTTAGTCGAAAAACTTCATTTGGGCGTTGACCAAACTGGAAATTGTGTTGACTTTCCATATTTGGAAAGTGAACTTTCGGACCGAATTGGAAGTTTCCCAAACGGGAAGTTGATTTCCGGTGACCATTTTCCGGCCACTTCTGGTGTCGGCGTGGGTAAGGTCTCCTTCCCCTCTTGATTTCGAGTGGGTTTGTATTTGAAATTATGAGTTTTGGTGGAGTTTGATGGGAACCCGAATCGGGTTGCGGTGCCGGAGTTCGCCGGTGACGGTGGAGGTGTTTCCGGCGAGTTTCGTGGGGTGAGGTGTTGGGGGCTTTGCTCCCCACGCCTCATAGATGCTTCTTAGATGGTTAGTTTTGAACGGGATTGAGTTTGGATGCAAACCCGATTGGGTTTTCCGGTGGGAATTTCCGGTTGGTTTTCGTGAAAATTGAGGGTGTTAGAGTGAGTTTTTGTTGTTAGGGTAGAAGAGGAAGATGCTCGAAATGATGAGACCATTGAAACTGGAGCTTTTGGCTGCAAAATTCCACCGTTGACGGCGCGCCGCCGCCGGCGACGGCGGTCAACGGCGGTCAAAAAGTCAACTTTTCAGATTTCGATGTAATTAGTGTCATTTTTCTCGTAATCACGCCCTGGTTATTGTACGGAGGTTTTCGGGTTGATTTGAGTAGCCGATTTTCAGTCGAGGTTTCGAGTTGAGATTTCGGGATTTCCGTAATTCATTTTGCACTGCATTTTGTATTTCCGGGAACGGTTGGTTTCCGCGCATCAGTACAGTGTTATGGACTACGATTTTGATCAGTTATGTTTTATGATTATGTTCAGGAGATCGTGATCGAGATCTGGATCGTGACCGTGCTTCAGGCGAGGGATCTTCCGCCGGACCACGAGTTTAGCGCGTGTGCGCGTCTCGAGAGTCTGTGAGTGGACAATTTCTTTTCAAGAAATTCTTGCGAGTCTTTTATATGATTTATAAACTCGAGCATGCGTAAGAGATTTCGGATTTGCATGAGCATGTGTTTACGATTATACGATTATACTTATACGGATATACGTATATGAATATGCATACACTTTTATATTGTTTCGTACATTTGTGTCGAACTGTTTATGATTTGATTTTCACAGAGTACAGTTTCAGTTACGTTGTTGTATCGATACACTGCATCCCGGCTGATCCCCGAGGATGTCACCGGCTGGAATCACGTGTGGGCTAGGGACCCCGTGGTTCTGAATCACGTGTGGGCTAGGGACCCCGTGGTTCTGACTGTACTACCCAGCTAGGATCACGTGTGGGCTAGGGACCCCGTGATTCTAACTGTGAGATTTTTACTTGCAGGCTCAGTACGCTGGAGGAGTATGATATTTACCTCGCGTATTTTATTATTTTCATTTACCTGGACTCGCATATGTTATTTTAACATATATATTAATTGGTGAAAGATATTTATTTTCGTCCACTCACTCTAACGTGTTTATTGTCTTTCCCCTGGGCTTTTCGGTTTCCGTGCCCAGTTGCAGTTCAGGTTTGGTGTTTTCACGTCGCGGTTTGGAGGCTAGTGATCAGAGTCACCTGTGTTTTCCAGTAGGTTCCAGTTTCGCCTACTGATGTACATATTGTATATGTTTTACTCTAGAGGTCGCTCTGATACATTCTGATACATGTTGTGCGGATTTTCACGGATATACATATATACATAGTACAGTTTATTTACTGTTGTTGAATATATTGATGTTGAGAAATCCGGATGGGATTGGTGCCCATGGTTTGCATTTTGTGGCATAGGACGAAGTGTTAATTTTCGCGTGCAGGTTATGGTAATTCAACGCTAGTAACGAAACTCTGCCGAAATTTCGAAAAAAATTTTTGTTGGTTCGTATTTTTCGAAAGGGTTGATTCCGGTTTAGGTATTTGAATCGGGATTGGGTCCTTTCAGCTTGGTATCAGAGCATTTGGTTGTCAGATTCTGTAGACTCTTGTAGTTGTGACGCTTAGGGTATTTGAGTTGATACAGCATGACTGGAGTGATGACCCGACTGGCCAGCGGTACTCATCAATACTTCGGGTGTTGTATGTCCTCAAATATCTGCGGTTTCATGATTACGTTCTTTCTGCTTGTGCCTAATGCTTGTCTTGTATCAGTAGGATGCCTCCTCGACGTGGTCCCCGTGTTGATCGGGATGATGATCCTCATGAGGATCGCCGAACGCGCGACTTCCTGATGCGAGTGCTGCGTTTGGAAGAGCGTTTTGACCCTGTGGTCAAGGCTCGTACTGCGGGTGCTACTGTGTTTTCGGGTTCAGTAGATCCAGAGATATGCGAGGCATGGTTGGTTCAGATTGAGCGTGTTTGTGAGCGTCTGCAGTTTACACCTGAGCAGATGACAGTAGCCGCAGTTGGTTTACTTGAGGGTGATGCATACTTTTGGTGGGTTAGCACTGACAGAGTTCCTGTGGATACTCCGTGGACTTTGTTTCGTGATCTGTTTATGCGGAGGTATTTTAATCAGGCTACCCAGCAGCGCAAGTACGAGGAGTTTACGAACTTGAGGCAGGGCAGTTTGTCCGTACTTGAGTATCGGGATCGGTTTACTCGACTGTCTCGTTTTGCGCGGGATATGGTGGCTACAGAGGAAGCCAAGTGTCGTAGGTTTGAGCTGGGATTGAATCTGAATATCAAGGCGACCTTGACTACGATGCCGAGGAACAACTTTGATGAATTTGTTAGTGCAGCTCTTCGGGGCGAGGACATTGAAAAGGAGAGACAACAGAGGTACCAGCCGAGGCGATTCGAGGAAGGTGGACCGAGTCAGGGGCCTTCGAAGAGGCAGAGTTCTGATACTTCCGGTTCAGCTTCATCCTCGGGCGGTGGATCTTATCGCCCATCAGTTGGTGTTCAGAGGCAGAGGCCGAGGTGGAGGAGAGATCGACCGCGGCGACCACAGGCTAGTGTTGATTCCAGCGGTTCTAGTTACCCCCGGCGTACTGGTGGCACATTTCCTGTTCCGAGAGATTATCCATTGTCCAACCTCTGCAATAAGCATCATTTTGGACCATGTCAGCGGGGTCCTGTTATATGTTATCGTTGTGGCCAGGTGGGTCATTATTCGAGGGAATGTCCTCAGTTGTATGGTGGTGACGGACAGGCGGCCCAGAGTTCCGGAGTTGAGCGAGGTACCACTACGGGAGCTCGACCAGCACAGTCTGCAGGCCAGGGCCGACAGCAGGGACAACCCCAGCGAGGACGACCAGCCGGACAGGCGAGAGTTCATGCTATGACTATGCGTGAGGGCAGAGCATCACCGGAGGTCGTTATCGGGACGTTACATGTTTTTGGTATTCCAGTAGTTGCATTGCTAGATCCAGGTGCCACACATTCATTCATATCATATAGACTGTCATCATTAGCTACGGTACCTGCATCTCCACTTCCGGGGTTGTGGAGAGTGTTGTATCCGTCAGGTGAGGTTGTGAGCATCGGTTGGGTTTATCGAGATTGTGAGGTGTTTGTTGATGGCCATAGTTTAGCCGCTGATCTGTTGTTGCTTAATATTGTGGATTTCGATATGATATTGGGTATGGACTTTTTAGAGTCGCACTGGGCCATGTTTGATTGCCACAGGAAGGAGGTCGCATTTCGACGACCAGGGTTGCCTGAGATACTGTTTCGTGGCGAGAAGAACACTTCACTACCATGCTTGATTTCCGCGATGAGGGCAGATCGGTTGATGAAGAAGGGTTGTGTAGCTTACTTAGCCCATGTTGTGGATACTACAGTTGCGGTGCCGGATCTTGGTAGTATTGAGGTTGTGTCTGAGATTCCGGATGTGTTTCCAGCAGAGTTACCTGGTATACCCCCTGTGCGGGAGATTGATTTTACCATTGAGTTGTTGCCGGGTACTGGACCGATTTCCCAGACACCGTACCGGATGGCGCCTGCAGAGTTGAGGGAGTTGTAGATTCAGCTTCAGGAGTTGTTAGAGAAGGGATTCATTCGACCGTGTGTTTCTCCGTGGGGTGCTCCAGTGTTGTTTGTGCGGAAGAAGGACGGGTCCATGCGAGGACGACCAGCCGGACAGGCGAGGATTCATGCTATCACTCTACGTGAGGGCAGAGCATCACCGGAGGTCGTTATTGGTACGTTACATGTCTTTGGTCTTCCAGTAGTTGCATTGTTAGATCCAGGTGCCACACATTCATTTATATCATATAGACTGTCATCATTAGCTACGGTACCTGCATCTCCACTTCTGGGGTTGTGGAGAGTGTTGTATCCGTCAGGTGAGGTTGTGAGCATCGGTTGGGTGTACAGAGATTGTGAGGTATTTATTGATGGTCATGGATTAGCTGCAGATCTGCTATTGCTTGATATTGTGGATTTTGATCTGATCTTGGGTATGAACTTCTTGGAGTCGCACTGGGCCATGTTTGATTGTCACAGGAAGGAGGTCGCATTTCGACGACCAGGGTTACCAGAGATACTGTTTCACGGCGAGAAGAACACTTTACTACCGTGTTTGATTTCTGCGATGAGGGCAGATCGGTTGATGAAGAAGGGTTGTGTTGCTTACTTAGCCCATGTTGTGGACACTACAGCTGCTGTGCCGGATCTTGGTAGTATTAAGGTTGTGTCTGAGTTTCCGAATGTGTTTCCAGCGGAGTTACCTGGCATACCCCCTGTGGGGGAGATTGATTTTACTATTGAGTTGTTGCCGGGTACAGGACCGATTTCCCAGACACCGTATCGTATGGCGCCTACGGAGTTGAAGGAGTTGCAGATTCAGCTCCAGGAGTTGCTAGAGAAGGGTTTCATTCGACCAAGTGTTTCTCCGTGGGGTGCCCCAGTATTGTTTGTACGGAAGAAGGATGGGTCCATGCGTTTGTGCATCGACTATCGGAAGCTGAATCAGATTACAGTGAGGAACAAGTATCCGTTGCCACGGATTGATGACTTGTTCGATCAGCTGAAGAGAGCAGCAGTCTTTTCGAAGATTGATCTTCGATCCGAGTATCATCAGTTGAGGATCCGAGATTCAGATGTTTCCAGGACAGCATTCAGGACGCGGTATGGACACTATGAGTTTTTGGTTATGCCTTTTGGGTTGACCAACGCTCCCGCAGCTTTCATGGACTTGATGAATCGGGTGTTTCGACGATTCCTGGACAAGTTCGTGATTATGTTCATTGATGACATTTTGATATATTCGAGGAGTGTGGGCCAGCACAAGAAGCACTTGCGAGCAGTGTTGCGAACTTTGCGGGACCATCAGTTGTTCGCGAAGTTTAGCAAGTGTGAGTTCTGGTTGGATAGTGTGAAGTTTCTGGGCCACGTGATTTCGGCCGAGGGAGTTAGTGTTGATCCTGACAAGATCGAGGCCGTGCTGAATTGGAGTAGACCCATGACTGTACCGGAGATTTGGAGTTTCTTGGGTTTAGCAGGCTACTACCGAGGGTTTGTACAGGATTTCTCCCGGATAGCTACACCACTGACCAGACTGACGAAGAAGGGCGTCAAGTTTGAGTGGTCTGACACGTGCGAGGAGAGTTACTTGCTCCTGAAGGAGAGATTGACTACCGCACCGGTTCTGACGTTGCCAGATGACAGTGGTGAGTTTGTTGTGTATAGCGACGCGTCGAAGTTGGGCCTTGGCCGTGTATTGATGCAGCATGGTAGAGTTGTGGCGTACGGTTCCAAACAGCTGAAACCGCACGAGGTCAACTATCCGACGCATGATTTGGAGTTAGCCGCTATTGTATTAGCGTTGAAGAGTTGGAGACATTATCTGTATGGTGCTTAGTGTAAGATTTTCACTGACCACAAGAGTCTCACTTACTTGCGGACACAGCCGGATTTGAACATGAGGCAGCGCCGATGGATGGAGTTGATCAATGATTATGATTGTACATTTGAGTATCATCCGGGGAAGGCCAATGTTGTAGCGGACGCACTTAGCCGGAAATCGGGAGCCTCATTGTTTCACATGTGTGTGGCCAGAGTATCGATGTTAGCCGAGCTACGGGCTACGGGTGCTGTGTTTGGGTATGATGATGATGGAGCCTTGTTGGCTAGCTTTCAGGTACGACCCGTGTTGGTTGATCAGGTGCGGGAGGCACATGATTCAGATCCTTACCTGTTAGGCAAGAAGACCATGATACGGAATGGTGTGCCTACAGAGTTCCGATTGAGCGACGACGGTACGTTGTTGTTCAGAGGCAGACTATGTGTGCCCCGAGACGAGGACTTGAAGAAGGAGATTCTGGATGAGGCCCATAGTTCAGCGTATGCGATGCATCCCGGGGGTACGAAGATGTTTCGTACACTTCGAGCGTACTATTGGTGGCGCAACATGAAGCGGGAGATAGCTGCGTACGTGAGTCGGTGTTTGATTTGTCAGCAGGTGAAGGCGGAGAGGCAGAAACCTGCAGGGAAGTTACAGCCACTTGAGATTCCAGTTTGGAAGTGGGAGCATATCACGATGGATTTCTTCTATCAGTTGCCGCGTACTTCGGCGGGCAACACTGGCATTTGGGTTATAGTTGACCGATTGACGAAATCCGCACACTTTCTTGCACTTCCAGGGAAGATTTCAGTGGGCAGATTGGCCAAGTTGTACTTATCCGAGATTGTTCGCTTGCATGGTGTGCCTGTGTCGATTGTTTCTAACCGAGATAGTCAGTTCACTTCTGAGTTTTGGCAGGCTTTACAGCGAGCGTTGGGCACGAGGTTGCGGTTTAGTACAGCTTTTCATCCTCAGACTGACGGGCAGTCTGAGCGGACCATTCAGACACTAGAAGATATGCTGAGATCATGTGTGTTGCAGTTTCGTGGAAACTGGGATCAGCAGTTACACTTGATCGAGTTCGCCTACAACAACAGCTATCAGGCCAGTATTGAGATGGCACCGTACGAGGCTCTGTACGGGAAGCAGTGTCGCACTCCATTGTGTTGGAGTGAGGTAGGCGAGCGTTGGCTTATTGGTCCTGACTTGGTGAAAACCACGATGGAGGACATTCAGATTATTCAGGATCGACTGAAGATTGCCCAGGATCGGCAGAAGAGTTACGCGGATGTGAGGAGGAAGAGTTTAGAGTTCGAGGTTGGTGATTGGGTTTTCCTGAAACTATCTCCGTGGAGGGGAGTTGTGCGTTTCGGGAAGCGTGGCAAGCTTCGACCGCGGTACATTGGTCCGTACGAGATCACGGAGAGGGTTGGAGCTGTTGCTTACAGACTTGAGTTACCGACTGAGATGGCTCATGTACATGATGTCTTCCATGTTTCGATGTTGCGGAAGTACATCTCAGATCCTTCACATGTGATAGCCCCACAGCGGTTGCTGATCAGAGAGGACCTATCGTATGTTGAGGAGCCAGTGCAAATTCTCGATCGTCGTGAGCAGGAGTTGAGGCACCGTGTTATTCCGCTGGTGAAGGTCTTGTGGCAGAACCATTCAGTGGAGGAGGCCACCTGGGAGACCGAGTAGCGTATGCGGGAGCAGTATCATCATCTGTTCACATTGGTCCGTACGAGATCACGGAGAGGGTTGGAGCTGTTGCTTACAGACTTGAGTTACCGACTGAGATGGCTCGTGTACATGATGTCTTCCATGTTTCGATGTTGCGGAAGTACATCTCAGATCCTTCACATGTGATAGCCCCACAGCGGTTGCTGATCAGAGAGGACCTATCGTATGTTGAGGAGCCAGTGCAAATTCTCGATCGTCGTGAGCAGGAGTTGAGGCACCGTGTTATTCCGCTGGTGAAGGTCTTGTGGCAGAACCATTCAGTGGAGGAGGCCACCTGGGAGACCGAGTAGCGTATGCGGGAGCAGTATCATCATCTGTTCACATGATAGGTACGTAAATTTCGAGGTCGAAATTTCTTTAAGGGGGGTAGATTTGTGACGACCCGAACCAGAATCAGATGTGTGTTTGGCACGATTCTCGAGGTTTGGTTTTAGTCGCAGTTTTGCGATATTATGTGGGTTGCTGATTTGATTCACGACTTGGTTTTCGGTCGAGAATTTGGGTTGAGTATCTTCACGGAAAACGTAGAGTACGTGATTTCGAGTTCGTGGGTGGTTTCGGAAGATTTTTCCGATAACCGAGGAATATTTTATGATTATTTGAAGTTTCGGGTTTCGACGAGTTTATCCGTTTGTTTCGAGTTTATCCGAATCATTCCGTATTTTCATTTTGGACCGTCGATCGACCCGAGGGACGAGTATAAATATCGAAAAGTCGAAAAATAGTCGAGAGTTAGTCGAAAAACTTCATTTGGGTGTTGACCAAACTGGAAATTGTGTTGATTTTCCATATTTGGAAAGTGAACTTTCGGACCGAATTGGAAGTTTCCCAAACGGGAAGTTGATTTCCGGCGACCATTTTCCGGCCACTTCTGGTGTCGGCGTGGGTAAGGTCTCCTTCCCCTCTTGATTTCGAGTGGGTTTGTATTTGTAATTATGAGTTTTGGTGGAGTTTGATGGGAACCCGAATCGGGTTGCGGTGCCGGAGTTCGCTGGTGACGGTGGAGGTGTTTCCGGCGAGTTTCGTGGGGTGAGGTGTTGGGGGTTTTGCTCCCCACGCCTCATAGATGCTTCCTAGATGGTTAATTTTGAACGGGATTGAGTTTGGATGCAAACCCGATTGGGTTTTCCGGTGGGAATTTCCGGTTGGTTTTCGTGAAAATTGAGGGTGTTAGAGTGAGTTTTGGTTGTTGGGGTAGAAGAGGAAGATGCTCGAAATGATGAGACCATTGGAACTGGAGCTTTTGGCCGCAAAATTCCACCGTTGACGGTGCGCCGCCGCCGGCGACGGCGGTCAACGGCGGTCAAAAAGTCAACTTTTCAGATTTCGATGTAATTAGTGTCATTTTTCTCGTAATCAAGCCCTGGTTATTGTACGGAGGCTTTCGGGTTGATTTGAGTAGCCGATTTTCAGTCGAGGTTTCGAGTTGAGATTTCAGGATTTCCGTAATTCATTTTGCACTGCATTTTGTATTTCCGGGAACGGTTGGTTTCCGTGCATCAGTACAGTGTTATGAACTACGATTTTGATCAGTTATGTTTTATGATTATGTTCAGGAGATCGTGATCGAGATCTGGATCGTGACCGTGCTTCAGGCGAGGGATCTTCCGCCGGACCACGAGTTTAGCGCGTGTGCGCGTCTCGAGAGTCTGTGAGTGGACAATTTCTTTTCACGAAATTCTTGCGAGTCTTTTATATGATTTATAAACTCGAGCATGCGTAAGAGATTTCGGATTTGCATGAGCATGTGTTTACGATTATACGATTATACTTATACGGATATACGTATATGAATATGCATACACTTTTATATTGTTTCGTACATTTGTGTCGAACTGTTTATGATTTGATTTTCACAGAGTACAGTTTCAGTTACGTTGTTGTATCGATACACTGCATCCCGGCTGATCCCCGAGGATTGTCACCGGCTGGAATCACGTGTGGGCTAGGGACCCCGTGGTTCTGACTGTACTACCCAGCTAGGATCACATGTGGGCTAGGGACCCCGTGATTCTAACTGTGAGATTTTTAGTTGCAGGCTCAGTACGCTGGAGGAGTATGATATTTACCTCGCGTATTTTATTATTTTCATTTACCTGGACTCGCATATGTTATTTTAACATATATATTAATTGGTGAAAGACATTTATTTTCGTCCACTCACTCTAACGTGTTTATTGTCTTTCCCCTGGGCTTTTCGGTTTCCGTGCCCAGTTGCAGTTCAGGTTTGGTGTTTTCACGTCGCGGTTTGGAGGCTAGTGATCAGAGTCACCTATGTTTTCCAGTAGGTTCCAGTTTCGCCTACTGATGTACATATTGTATATGTTTTACTCTAGAGGTCGCTCTGATACATTCTGATACATGTTGTGCGGATTTTCACGGATATACATATATACATAGTACAGTTTATTTACTGTTGTTGAATATATTGATGTTGAGAAATCCGGATGGGATTGGTGCCCACGGTTTGCATTTTGTGGCATAGGACGAAGTGTTAATTTTCGCGTGCAGGTTATGGTAATTCAACGCTAGTAACGAAACTCTGCCGAAATTTCAAAAAAAAATTTTGTTGGTTCGTATTTTTCGAAAGGGTTGATTCCGGTTTAGGTATCTGAATCGGGATTGGGTCCTTTCAAATACTGCCACAAGCTGGTATGAAGATGATCCGTTTGTGTTGGCCACGGCGGTGAAACAATTGTTCTATCTTGATGATCTTGTGCATAAAGGCGCGTGGAAAGTGGTTAACCATGTTCTTCCATGAAGCCAATACAGTGCCTCAACCCTTGGTGTGACCTCGGATAATGAAGAAGTCAGTGCATACCAAAAGCCGAACGCAACTGGTATTCCTGAAACCTCAACAATTCGCCTTAATAATGTGAGACAGGGCAGTGTCGTACGAATTCCTCAACCGAATCTTCTTGATGTTAATCAAAATGAAGAGAATGAAGACTCAAGTGACGAGGACATACACATATTACCTGAAATTAACTCGGAAACAGAGTCAGACTCAAGCGATGATTCCGATTATGCACCTTAATTAATTAGTGTATAATTTATATGTATGTAGATGGTTTGACTTAGAACGTGCAATGTAAAATGAATTTTATTCCATCATATTATCGATCGACTTTAAATGGCCGGTACGTGTCGATCGATCGGGAAAAAAATACAATGGATCGATTAATAATTAATATCGATCGATCGTATTATTAAATAATTTTGCTTAATTTACTAATTTCGTATTAAGTATTAATAATTTCGTATTAATTAACTATTAATAAATATATATATTAAAACACTACACATTTAATTACTTTACCGGCCGGCATAAATGAAAAATAAATGGAGGAACTATATCCGACGAGTTGCATATGATCTCTCATCGGATATAGTTGAACCCAAACTATATCCGACGACATTCATATGAAATCTCGTCGGATATAGTTTCGGTTCAACTATATCCGACGAGATTACTTAACTCGTCGGATATAGTCTGTTTTATATCCCGATCTGGGTACGATTTGGGGCAGAAACGAAACTGCCCCAAACACTACACAGTCGCCTCCTCTCGATTTTCAGGCCAGTTTTAGTGTTGGAAGCAAGCAATCGAAGGTCACCAAGCTATTCCATCGATCCTCAAGCAAAATCCTCGTCGATTTGCCCCAAACAGGTTTGAAATCCCTAATTAATTTCAATTTTTCGAATTTTTTGATTTCGGTTGGATTTTACGTTGTGGAATGTGTTGATTGTCAATGTGGATGCATGTATTGATTTAGTTGTGGATTTTGTGGGGATTATGCATATATTGAGTTATATAATTAGGAATTAGGAAATTTTAGGTTAAATTGTGGTGGATTATATATATTTTTTATGTTAAATTAGGATTAAATTGAGTTATATATTTTTTATGTTAAATTAGGATTAAAATTTAGGTTATATTTGGATTAATTTTAGGTTAAATTAGGTACAATTTTACGTTAAATTGTGGATTGGATTATAATGAAATTTGGATATAATCCTAATTTTAGGTTAAATTAGGATTATAATTTATGGAATTTTAGGTTATAATTAAATTTCGATTGTTTTGAATTTTATTCATGAATTGATATATATTGGGATGTACTCGGAAATTTTAGGTTATATGTGGATTGGATTATATGTGGAAAGGATGGATAATTTGGATTATATGGATTGTTTTATATGGATTATTTGGATTATATGGATTATATGTGGATTATATGAAATTTTAGGTTATATTAGCATGAATTTGGATTATTTGGATTATTGGAATTATTGATATATATATATAGTTAAAATATTGAATTGGATTAATTATATATATATGTATTGGAAGTTTTATGGAATTATATATTGTTGATTTTTGTGGAATATTTATATATTGAATATATATTGGATTATTGATTTTTAGATGAATTAGGAATTTTTTTTAATTTTAATAATTTTATAGCAACGATGCAATGGTTTAATTGCGGACCTTCCCGAGGGGCCGGGTCGAGTACTTCGAGGGGGAGGTCCAGAGGGAGAGGGAGATCGGGACGTGGGGATGAGGGCTCGGGAGCTGGGGATCCTGATGGCACCGGAAGTCGGTCCGTATCAGGATCCACCAGTGTCCCCAACACTTACAGTGTTCCGCTGACCTCTCGACACCGTCGGTTGATGGGCGAGGGACAACCTCAGCAGCAGCAGCTCGAGCCGGCTCGATCCTCAGGCGCGAGGAGGGTTCAGTAGGTCAGTCGCACGCCGGAAACGGATAGTGCGACTCAATCCTCGGTCCGAATGCCGGACATTCATCGCGAGGATGGTTCCCCCGTCATCCACCAGACAGCTCCTCATTCTTCCGAGGAGGCTGGTGGATCTACTTAGTCCTCGGCGAGGATGCGACTGTGCCCGCCGCCTACATTATTCTTACCGTTGGAAATCCCGACGATACCTCACGTCGATTCCGACGGGATGCCTATTCCGGAACAGCTAGGGTTCATTACCCCGGAGCAGGCATATGCGTATATACCCTTCCCGGCACCTCTCTGGAGTGCAAGGATTCCGGGACAACGCACCGACGAATCAGGTAAATATTAATTAGTGATATCATTTTACCCCCTAATATTTAAATTCAATTAGGTGTTGATGTTTACAAAATCGTCTACACATATATGTGATAGGCGAGATCGTGCCCGGTGCCAAACAGAAGAGAATCAGAGGCCCCGTCGTCGGCAAGTTACTGGACGAAACCATTCAGGCTAGCGGTGGTGGCCAACTTATGATTCCGACCAGGGATGGAGGGCAGGTGATCGAGGGAAAGGTCACTCGAAAGTACGCGGGGATGGCTGGCAGCCTCATACGGGATAGAGTCCCAATGTTGTGGCAAGATTGGAATTCAGTGCCACAAGCCGTCAAACATCAGCTGAATAATGCGTTGTCGGTGAGTTGAATTGTATATTCATTATGAAAATTTTCAATAATAAATTTTTAATATTATTGATATATATATATATATAAATATATGCATTGCAGAGGTGGTTCCGCGTGGATGAAGACATTAGACCCACGTGGGCGGATGAAGTGCATGGGAGCAGGTTTGCAGACGACCATTTGTTTCAATTTTTTCGTTTCTTTTGATTATGTTCATACAATGTTGTTAGTTACTAACGCTTGATTTTATGGGTATATATAGGTATAAGGAGTGGAAGGCCGAGCTGAAGAAGCATTGGAAAAAGTACGGGGACGATCGTGAGGGTACCCCTAGCGAGTTTCGTTATAGGGAGTACGAGTGGCGATGGCTTGTGGTTCACTTCAACAACCCTCGATTGAAGGTACGCAACCTTCAATCGATTTAATTTTGGTTTTATCGTACTTCCCGTAAATTATTTGGCTAATGAGTGTTTTTTTATGTTGACTTAATCGCGCAGGCTCTTTCTGAAATCAACGCAAGGAACCGGGCCAAAAACACAACAAATCATCATGCCGGTACCAGATCATACTCAGGTTGGATCGAGGAGGCGGCCAACCACCCAGAAGATGATCCCCTTGTCTATACGATGCAGCACGCGTATCCGCAGAATCCCGAATATGCTGTAAGTGTCCTTATAACAAAATAAACTTATTTCTTATTTATTTAGATTTTTTTTTTAATTAATATTTTATTGTTCTTTATCAATTAGGCGAGAATTCAGGAGGCGATTACGGAGGTGTTGACTCAAGTGGTGAGAGAGCTCTATCCCGACACCCCCGATGCGGAACTCCCGATTGATCAGATTGATCGATCTGATCCGATCGTCAGGGCCAGGATTACGTCAACTGCGATCCCTCCAGGGAAGAACACATTCTACTGCAGGGGTTCCGGAAAATGGGGTCAAGGGCTGCTGAAGCAGACCCCTGAATTCTCTCGCGGATCGGGATCATCATCATCATCATCTTCGAGGACTAATGAGCTAAACGACTGGCTTCATAGGCAATCAATTAAGATGGAAGCTCAACGGCGTCGGATAGAGGAGATGGAGCAAGCGCAAGCTGCAAAGCAGAATCGGTTGGCCGAACAGCAGCAGCAAATGGGGACATGGATGCAGCAATGTTATGCACAGTTGCAAGCATCTGGAATCCAGATACCTCCCCCGCCCATATTCGATGAGTCATAGCCACAGCCTCAGCCTCAGCCGCAGCCACAGCCAGACCAGGACCAACCTACTTATGACGACCCATTTGACCACATAGACTTAGGAACAGGACCCCCCTACATTTGAACAATTATCGGTTTCATTTTTATTTTCATTATTTACTACGCATATGTATATAGATTTGAACTATTTCGGTTTTTTATTAATTTATTTATTTACTACGTACTCTAGTTTCAATGGTTGTTGATTTTCAATTTGAACAATATATAGATAGCGTGATTTTTTGTGAATGCATGTTTTGGGATGAAACCCAAAACCTGCAAAAATTTGTTTTTATTTTTCCACTATATCCGACGACATGTGTCAATATCGTCGGATATAGTTTTCTCCAGAGTCAACCATTTTGACCATGGAGAAAACTATATCCGACGATGATGTCGTCGGTTATAGTTTAAAACTATGACCGACGCAAAATCGTCGTCGGATATAGTGTATACTTTTTCCAACGGTAACCCTAACTGGTCGTCGGATATAGTATGACCGACGGTCTATTACCGACGCTACTATATCCGACGACACATCGTCGGATATTACTATGACCGACGAGAATCCCAAACAGACCGACGACACCAAGTCATCGGTCATAGTAATTGTTCCGGTAGTGAAGTATATGTATTGACATACCCAGCCGCCAAAATAGTTTACAAACTCCCTATTGTGGTACTCAAAATCACCGCCAACCTGAGGACAGTATAGATGAAAGTTTTTCCAGTATTGCACTTCAGGACAGTTAACCAATACCCACCAATGGGTAATGACTAGCTTATATTGTTCCAACTGGTATGACTTTGGGAAATTTCTACAAGCTTCAACATCATATGAGAGGATATAAAGTTTGAACAGTGGTTCATCTACCAGCATATGTTGTGGAGGGTCCTCCAACGTTTCTAAATATAAATTGGTGTATGTTATGCACTCGTTCGCAAGATATGCTTCAACTATACATCCTTCAGATGCGAATTTGTTAGCCACATAGTTTTTGTAGTCCCCCAGTTGTCTATCAAGTTTAAAAGTTCATAATAACATTATTTCCAAATAATGTTTAATTTAAAAAAATTATAGCCAAATTCAGATGTTGAGTCCTATGTACCTTTTCATAGGATACATCCAAGTGTAGTGTACCAGACTGGTAAATAACAATTGTTCGAGAAGATGGATCATCCTGTGAGGCAAGATATCAACAATATTTGGTGGAAATATCCTGTCAAATTTGCACATGATAAAAATGATGTCTTGCTCCATTTCTCTCAGGTCTGTTTTTTCACTTCTTTAGTGCACAACTTCTGAAAGAATCTTGACAACGTCACTAATGGCTCCACCACCTCTTTCGGCAGGTACCCTCAAATGAAAACAGGGATGATGCATTGAAGAAGTATATGGCAATCATGACTCTTTAATCCATACATGTTATTATCCCAAAAGTTAACATACCGACCTATATTGCCTGCATAGCCTGAAGTATACCTGACATTACCCATCCACCTAAACATTTCATTCTTCTGCTCAGGCTTGACGGTGTAAGGAGCTTGATGAATTTTTTTTCTTCCCTTCTCTCAACCACAAATGTTTACGCAAATTCATTCTTTTCAAATCAATGGGTGCCTTAGGGCTATCTTTAGTTTTCCCCTTCCAATTCACCACTGTGCCCACCCCACTGTCGCACACATTCTTCTCTATGTGTATGACATCTAGGTAGTGCCTGATAAGCAACTTGGGCCAGTACGGGAGTTCCCCAAATATGCTTTTGTGTATCCAGAATTTATACCTGTCGGGTTTGTCAGGTATTGACGCCACTATTTCAGGATGATTGCTCAACTGTCGAAAATCGTATTCATTTAGCACTTCCAAAATTTCATCCCCCGTCCATCTCTTGGGTTGCACACCTGTTTCTATAGTCCCATCAAAAGCCTCGGGATCTTGCCGCCATAGGTGATCATGTGGAAACCAATAACGGTCATGCATCTGCACAATCTTCCTACAATAACGTCTGCAACAGTCAACAGTCATGCACTCTGAACAAGCCCTGTATCCCCTAGTAACGTTGCCCGACAACATCCTGTGTACAAGATAATCACTGATGGTGCCAACAACCATTGCATGCATCTGAAACATCTGGTTTTTGTACTTATCATAAGTGGGATGACCAACTTCACTCAGGTACTTAAACTTCTCAATCAAGGGTCTCAAATACACATCAAGACACTTTCCTGGATAACACAACCCTGGAATTAACAGAGTCAGCATATTGTATTCCTTCTTCGTGCATATCCATAGAGGAAGGTTGTACGACACCAAAATAACTAGCCATATACTGTATTGAAGACTCATGTTCCCAAAAGGGTTGAATCCGTCAGATGAGAGCCCCAACCAAACATTTCGGACATTTGATGCAAAATGAGAAAAGTCCCTGACCATGTGCTTCTAAACCACTCCGTCAGCAGGGTGTATAACGGTATCGTCGTGGGGCAAATTCCTCTCAGCCCACCATCCCATAGCTTCGGCCCTATGTGCACAGATGAACAACTGTTCCACCCTATCAATCAGTAGGAAATTCCAAAGTATCTTCGCAGCTTTCTTATTCCCTGTAGGAGTCAACTTATACTTATCCATACCATATACTGGGCAGACATCAAGGCATTCAAGATCATTCCCGCTAGCATCTTCACCCTAGAAGAGAACACAATAATATCTGCATGCATGGAACTTCATGTAGGAAATGCCAAGACGTTTCAAGATATGTCGCACCTTACGATGAATGGTAGGAAGACGATGACCGGGAGGTAGCATCGCAGCAGTCCACTTCAGGGAATCATCAACTGCCTTGACACTCATTTTGTTCTCCACTTTCAGCTTCATTACTCTCATGACACTTTCAAGAATTGTGTAATTACACCCGTTGTATAATGGGGTCTATTGGAATGCAATCAAGTTGTTGTACTTGTCCATACCGGTAGTGTTGACAGGTGTAGGTAATTGCTGGACTGGCTCAATATCAGGTAAACCCCCAACGGCAGGATCATTATCTACTACTTGAGCTAATACACCACTCTCATAAGGAAACACATCATTGATCAACCTCATTGTTGGATCATTGGATGTATTAGCCATCTGAGGATATTGTCCATAATCATGTTGAGCCGCTGAAGATGTTTCACCATGATAAATCCAACACCTGTACTTATCCCAAAATCCGTTTTTCTTTAGCTGATCCCATACTGTATCAATGGTAAAACGATACATATCGCTTCGACACTGACAGCGTTTACACAGGAAATAGTGAATATCATTCACATTAGAATTAGCCTTCACATATTCCACAAAACTCTTCATTCCAATTTTATAATTTCGATCCCATCTTAGAAGCAAAATCCAACTCTTGTCCATCCTGAAAAATTTTAACTTAATTTTTATATATATACATCTTTAATTCGATCATCGATCTACTAGCAAGCTTGCTACGTAATTACAAAGTCACACACACACACACACACACAAGAGGAATATCTCTGTGCCTCAACTCCTGTACACGTTGATCGAGAATTTGTTCTGGCTCCTCCATATAAGTCAAATCTTCCCGAATAGGGAGCTGATATGGTGCTAAAACATGCGATAGATCCGGAATGTCCTTCCGCAACATCGATACATGGAAGACATCGTGCACTCTAGCCATCTCTGAGGGTAACTCCAACTTGCATGCCACAGCACCAACCCTTTCAGTGATCTCATAAGGACCGATATACCGTGGCCGAAGCTTGCCACGCTTCCTGAAATGAACTACTCCTCTCCAAGGAGACAATTTCAGGAAGACCTAATTGCCCGCCTCGAATTTAAGACTCTTTCTCCTCACATTTGCATAGCTCTTCTGTCGATCTTGAGCAATCTTCAGTCTGTCTCCAATAATCTGTATATCCTCAGTGGTGCTCTTTACCAAATTGGGACCAATGAGCCAACGCTCACCCACCTCACCCCAACACAATGGAGTACGGCACTACTTCCCGTATAAAGCCTCATAAGGTGCCATATCGATGCTGGCCTGATAACTCTTATTGTAGGCAAACTCGATCAAATGAAGCTGTTGATCCCAATTCCCTCTAAACTGTAATACACAGGACCGCAACATGTCCTCGAGGGTCTGAATGGTCCTCTCAGATTGCCCGTCAGTCTGAGGATGGAAAGCTGTACTGAAATGTAGTATGGTCCCCAAAGCTCGCTGCAATGCCTGCCAAAACTCTGAAGTGAACTGACTGTCTCGGTCAGAAACAATGGACACATGTACACCATGCAAACGAATGATCTCAGTCAAATACAGTTTCACTAATCTGCCCACTGAAATCTTCCCTGGAAGTGCAAGGAAATGAGCTGATCATCGATCTACTAGAAAAATCCAACTCTTGTCCATCCTAAAAAAAATTTAACTTAATTTTTATATATATACATCTTTAATTCGATCATCGATCTACTAGCAAGCTAGCTACTTAATCACACACACACACACACACACACACACACACACACACACACACACACACACACACACACACACACACACACACACACACACACACACACACACACACACACACACACACACACACACACACACACACACACACACACACACACACACACACACACACACACACACACACACACACACACACACACACACACACACACACACACACACACACACACACACACACACACACACACACACACACACACACACACACACACACACACACACACACACACACACACACACAAAAACTAGCTAGCTATATATATATATCAACAAATAATTAACACATATACATAAACGCACATATATACATATTTTCATCTAATTAAATAAACTCAATCTCTAAAATTCATATATATATAACACACATAAAATTTTACATGCATATATATATTTACATCTAATTAAATCAATTAATCTCCCAAATTCACCGATCTCTCTCTCTCTCTCTCTATATATATATATATGAATTTTAGAGATTGAGTTTATTTAATTAGATGAAAATATGTATATATGTGTGTTTATATATATGTGTTAATTATTTGTTGATATATATATATATAGCTAGCGCGCACACGCGCGCGCGCGCGCGCACACACACACACACAAACTAGCTAGCTATATATATATATCAACAAATAATTAACACATATATATAAACACACATATATACATATTTTCATCTAATTAAATAAACTCAATCTCTAAAATTCATATATATATAACACACATAAAATTTTACATGCATATCTATTTACATCCAATTAAATCAATTAATCTCCCAAATTCACCGATCTCTCTCTCTCTCTCTATATATATATATATCACACATAATTAACTCAATCTACAAAATTCATATATATATATGTACCTATATAGCGAGAAATAGCTTCACGAACTTTTTCTGGACCGCTACCGAAAACACTCACAATTTGAGAGCGTTTTGAGTTTTTCTCCTCCAATTTTTTTGAATTGTTGAGCTGCTGCTCGAGCAGGTTAGATAAGGAACCATAGCCGACGACATAAAAAGGGGTCGTCGGTTATGGTTTATCAGATCATCGGTAATTGGGTTTTTAGGTCGTCGTTTATCCATGCACTAACCCGACGAGGTCATTTAACTATACCCAATGGTATAGAAATGAACTGTCGGGTATAGTTCTGTTTACTGACAACGGTTGAAACCGTCGGGTAAAGTGTACTATACCCGACGGTTTCAACCGTCGTCAGGATGTTTTTTTAAAGTTTTTCGGGTATACTCTTTATGCTAGTAGTGCATCGTCTAAGTGGACATGTTAGACGATGAAATGGTTAATATTTCGCCGTCTAACGGGAACATTCAGACGACGGGCAACTGTTTGTCGTCTCAAATGGAACCTGTTAGACGATGAAATATAAGGATTCATGGTGTAGGGTAATTTACTAAAATGACGAAAACGCTTTCAACGTCTAAGTGTTCTTTAGACAATGAAAACATTTTAATCGTCTACAAAATTGTATACGACGAAAAATTTCGTCCTTTTTTTCAAGAAAAAAATTTGTCATGTAGAAACTTAGATGACGAAGTAGGTTTTATCGTCTAAGATTTGACTTTGATGACAAAGTAGGTTTCATTGTCTAAAATGTGACTTAGACGACAAATTTTTTTTGTTTTGCCGTCTAAGTTCTTACACTACGATACTTAACGATAAATCTTAGACGACGAAAAAATTCGTCATCTAAGTACTTAGACGACGAAAAATGCCACTTGACGAAGTAATACTTGTACGACGAAAAAGGCCACTTGACGAAGTAATACTTGTAGGCCACTTGACGAAGTAATACTTGTACGACAAAAAAGGCCACTTGACGACGAAATTACTTTATCGTCTAAATACTTTTTTCTGGTAGTGTTTATATATATCCACTCATGTACCACCACACATTATCCGGATTGGGAACCGAAGATCGCTAACCCGAAAAGAGAAAAAACTCTCAGGCGACTAGCACCCGTTTCTCTTCCACTAAAGCTTGAAGTTCATTCATGCTGGAATGCTACCCTCGTAATGTTTGACGGGACCACCGACAAAATTGATGAGATATCAATCAGACCTTAATGAGACCTTTTCAGGTTGGATGTCAGAGTGGTCACCACGTTATGATATAGTCATTTGATAATATAATCAAAGAAACGGTTAAACATTTGAATTATTACTCGAGTTTGTTTGTTTGTTTTTTAATGTACTTTTTCACTGAAAATTAAAGTTTAACTGTAAAGTAAAAAAAATCTAAAATGTAATTAATATTAAAATTCAACTTGATGAAAATGTATTGTTGTGCACATGTGCACATAAAGTTCACAATTTCTTAAAAAAAATATCAGTGCAAATTCTCAATGCATGTAAACATAATATCTGATAGCTGCTAAAATAATAGAATTCATATTTGAGTTGAGAGTTTAAGAGTGTGAGAGTTGAGTATTAGGGCTTTCGGTGTTTCTTCCTTTCCTAGGCAACGTCTCTTGCGCTGGCTGAGCCTTTCTTCTCTCCTTTGGTGGTTCTCTCTTCTCTCATGACAGAGGACACTGACACCATGTCTAGTCGATTGGTTGTAGTGGAGTTTGACCCCGACCTCGATAACATTGATGTCTTCGATCTTACCCTGTAGGCTGATGTTGTGGCCGAGGATAGTGTCGCTATGCCATGGAATGCATGGCTAGTCAAACTGATGGCTTTGACGGAGGTTCAAGAATAGTCGTTCAAAGTCGTGATGGTACGTTTTTGGCACAGGTCGCTCGGTTCGGAAGGATTTTGCTTCAATGTCGGGGATCAGATAGATTCTTGGTTAAATTCAAGGATTTGGCGGCAATCAAGCGAGTGAAGAATTGTGGGCCATGGTACTACTGTGACCATACTGTGGTTATGGTGGAGTTCGATGGTTTTTCCCTTTTAAAAGAGGTGTCGGTGGCAAAGGTGACGATGAAGGTGATGGTTTAAGACTTGCCAAATACTGCAATGGATAAGGGCTAGGCAAAGCGCATCGACAAGTCGATTGGAAAATATAAAACCTATGATGAACTTCTGTGATGACCCGAACCAGAATCAGAGGTGCGTTTGGCACGATTCTCGAGATTTGAGTTTAGTCGCAGCTTTGCGATATATTGTGGTTTGCCGATTCGATTCGCGACTTGATTTTCGGTCGAGAATTTGAGTTGGGTATCTTCACGGAAAGTGTAGAGTACGTGATTTCGAGTTCGTGGGTGGTTTCGGAAGATTTTTCTGATAGTCGAGGAATATTTTATGATTATTTGAAGTTTCGGGTTTCGACGAGTTTATCCGTTTGTTTCGAGCTTATCCGAATCATTTCGTATATTCATTTTGGACCGTCGATCGACCCGAGGGACGAGTATAAATATCGAAAAGTTGAAAAATAGTCGTGGAATAGTCGAGAATTCATTGTGGGAGTTGACCAGCCGTTGACTTTCCTATTCTGGAAAGTGGACTAGCAGCCGAGAAGGGAAAGTTTCCCAAACGGGAAAACAGTTTCCGGCGACCGGATTCCGGCAACGATTCACCTCGGGACAGGTATGGTTAGAACCTCTATGTGATTTCGAGTACGATGAGGTATGTGTGACGACCCGAACCAGAATTAGAGGTGTGTTTGGCACGATTCTCGAGATTCGGTTATAGTCGTAGTTTTGCGATATTGCGTGGTTTGCCGATTCGATTCGCGACGATATTTTGGGTCGAGAATTTGGGTTGAGTGTCTTCACGGAAAGCGTAGAGTACGTGATTTCAAGTTCGTGGGTGGTTTCGGAAGATTTTTCCGATAACCGAGGAATATTTTATGATTATTTGAAGTTTCGGGTTTCGACGAGTTTATCCATTTGTTTCGAGCTTATCCGAATCATTTCGTATTTTCATTTTGGACCGTCGATTGACCCGAGGGACGAGTATAAATATCGAAAAGTCGGAAAATAGTCGTGAAATAGTCGAGAATTTATTGTGGGAGTTGACCAACCGTTGACTTTCCTATTTTGGAAAGTGGAAGAGCTGCCGAGAAGGGAAAGTTTCCCAAACGGGAAGTTGTTTTCCGGCGACCGGATTCCGGCCACCTTGGGCTTCGAGGAAGGTATGGCTAGGTTCCTTGTTCAATTTCGAGTTGATTGATGTGTGTGTGGTGGTGAATTGGTGAGATTTTCGTGGAACCCGATTTGGGTTACCTTGCCGGAATTCGCCCTTAACGGTGGGGGGTTTTCCGGTGACCATTGGTAGCCGAGGGGTGAGGGCTTCACCTCACTTTGCCCTAAGGTTACTTCCCCTATGTTTTAATTCAGTTTTGGTGGTGGTTTGCCTATAACCCGATTGGGTTTTCCGGTGAGAAAAATTGCTCGGTTTGCTTGATTTTGGAAGGGTTGTGATGTGATTTGGCTTACGTGGTAGAAGGGAAAGTTGTTCGTGAGGTTGAGGTGGTCTGAACTGGAGAGTTTGGCCTTGTAATTCCACCGTTGACGGCGCGCCGGCGGCGGCGGCGACGGTCAACGGCGGTCAAAAAGTCAAATTTTCAGATTTCGATGTAATTAGTGTCATTTTTCTCGTAATCGCGCCCTGATTATCGTACGGAGGTTTTCGGGTTGATTTGGTTAGCCGATTTTCAGTCGAGGTTTCGAGTTGGGATTTCGGGATTTCTGTAATTCATTTTGCACCGCATTTTGTATTTTCGGGAACGGTTGGTTTCCGTACATCCGTACAGTGTTGTGGACTACGATTTTGATCAATTATGTTTTGTGAATATTCAGGAGATCGAGATCGAGATCTGGATCGTGAGCGTGCTTCTGGCGAGGGATCTTCCGCCGGACCACGAGTTTAGCGCGTGTGCGCGTTTCGAGAGTCTGTGAGTGGACATTTCTTTTCACAGATTGACTGCGAGTCTTTTATGAATGATTTACGAACTTGAGCATGCGAATTGATTATGATTTTACGAGCATGTGTTTACGATTATGTTTATACGAATATACGTATACGAATATATACATATACGTACATATTATGTTTTAAGCATGTGCATAGAAAAGATTTATGATTTGGTTTACACAGAGTACAGTCTCAGTATATGTTGTGGTATCGATACACATTGGCTTCTCGGCTGATCCCCGAGTACGCTCCGGGAAGGACAGATATCCTGACCCGAGGCCTTTCTGGCTAGGAATCACGTGTGGGTCTGGGATCCCGTGATTCAGACTGTGCTATCGCGTGGTAGTCCATGAGTGATTCCGCGATTTTATATTGCATGCTCTGTACGCGTGAGGAGTTGGAGTCTGCCTCGTGTACCCGGACGCGTGAGGAGTTGGAGTCTCCCTCGTGTACCATTTCTTTACTTATACATCTGACTCGCATATGATTTTATACGTATATATTACTTGGTGAAAGACATTTATTTTTGTCCACTCACTCTAACGTGTTTATTGTCTTTCCCCTGGGCTTTTCGGTTTCCGTGCCCAGTTTGCAGTTCAGGTTTGGTGTTTCACGTCGCGGTTTGGAGGCTAGTGATCAGAGTCATCTGTGTTTTCCAGTAGGTTTCAGTTTCACCTACTGATGTACATGTTGTATATATTTTATACTAGAGGTCGCTCTGATACATTCCGATACTTGTTTATACGGATTTTCTCGGATATACATATATATAGTACAGTATGTTTACTGTTTGTTGATTATATTGATGTTGAGTAATCCGGATGGGATTGGTGCCCACGGTTTGCTTTTTGTGGCATAGGACGAAGTGTTAATTTCCGCGTGCAGGTTATGGTAATTCCACGCTAGTAACGAAACTCTGCCGAAATTTTGAAAAGTTTTTGTTGGTTCGTATTTTCGAAGGGGTTCGATTCCGGTTTAGGGAGCTAAATCGGGGTTGGGTCCTTTCAGCTTGGTATCAGAGCCTTAGGTTGTCAGATTCTGTAGACTCTTGTAGTTGTGACGCTTAGGGTATTTGAGTTGATACAGCATGGCTGGAGTGATGACCCGACTGGCCAGCGGTACTCATCAATACTTCGGGTGTTGTGTGTCCTCAAATATCTGCGGTTTCATGATTACGTTCCTTCTGCTTGTGCCTAATGCTTGTCTTGTATCAGTAGGATGCCTCCTCGACGTGGTCCCCGTGTTGATCGGGATGATGATCCTGATAAGGATCGCCGAACGCGCGACTTGCTGATGCGAGTGCTGCGTTTGGAAGAGCGTTTTTACCCTGTGGTCAAGGCTCGCACTGCGGGTGCTACTGTGTTTTCGGGTTCAGTTGATCCAGAGATATGCGAGGCATGGCTGGTTCAGATTGAGCGTGTTTGTGAGCGTCTGCAGTTTACACCTGAGCAGATGACAGTAGCCGCAGTTGGTTTACTTGAGGGTGATGCATATTTTTGGTGGGTCAGCACTGACAGAGTTCCTGTGGATACTCCGTGGACATTGTTTCGTGATCTGTTTATGCGGAGGTATTTTAATCAGGCTACCCAGCAGCGCAAGTACGAGGAGTTCACGAACTTGAGGCAGGGCAGTTTGTCTGTACTTGAGTATCGGGATCGGTTTACTCGTTTGTCTCGTTTTGCGCGGGATATGGTGGCTACAGAGGAAGCCAAGTGTCGCAGGTTTGAGCTGGGATTGAATCTGAATATCAAGGCGACACTGACTACGATGCCTCAGAACAACTTTGATGAGTTTGTCAGTGCAGCTCTCCGAGGCGAGGACATTGAGCAGGAGAGACAGCAGAGGTACCAGCCGAGACGATTTGAGGAAGGTGGACCGAGTCAGGGGCCTTCGAAGAGGCTGAGTTCTGATACTTCCGGTTCAGCGTCATCCTCAGGCGGTGGATCTTATCGACCACCAGCTAGTGTACCCAGGTGGAGACAGAGAGGGAGGAGAGATCGACCGCAGCGACCACAGGCTAGTGGGGATTCCAGCGGTTCTAGTTATCCTCGACGACTTTTTCGCACACCTGCTACACCGAGGGAGTATCCGTTGTGTAACCTGTGCAATAGGTATCATGTTGGACCATGTCAGCGGGGTACTGTCACTTGTTACAGTTGTGGCCAGGTGGGTCACTATTCGAGGGAGTGTCCTCAGTCGTATGGTACTGGTGGACAGGAGACCCAGGGTTCCGGAGTTGAGCGAGGTGCCACTACGGGAGCTCGACCAGCACAGTTTGCAGGTCAGGGCCGACAGCAGGGACAGCCCCAGCGAGGACGACCAGCCGGACAGGCGAGAGTTCATGCTATGACTATGCGTGAGGGCAGAGCATCACCGGAGGTCGTTATCGGTACGTTACATGTTTTTGGTATTCCAGTAGTTGCATTGTTAGATCCAGGTGCCACACATTCATTTATATCATTTAGATTATCATCATTGGCTACGGTACCTGCATCTCCACTTCCGGGGTTGTGGAGAGTGTTGTATCCGTCAGGTGAGGTTGTGAGCATCGGTTGGGTTTACCGAGATTGTGAGGTGTTTGTTGATGGCCATGGCTTAGCCGCAAATCTGTTATTGCTTGATATTGTGGATTTCGATCTGATATTGGGTATGGACTTTTTGGAGTCGCACTGGGCCATATTTGATTGCCACAGGAAGGAGGTCGCGTTTCGACGACCCGGGTTACCTGAGATACTGTTTCGTGGCGAGAAGAACACTTCCCTACCGTGTTTGATTTCCGCGATGAGGGCAGATCGGTTGATGAGGAAGGGTTGTGTTGCTTACTTAGCCCATGTGGTGGACACTACAGCTGCAGTGCCAGATCTTGGTAGTATTGAGGTTGTGTCTGAGTTTCCGGATGTGTTTCCAGCGGAGTTACCTGGTATACCCCCTGTGCGGGAGATTGATTTTACCATTGAGTTATTGCCGGGTACTGGACCGATTTCCCATACACCGTACCGGATGGCGCCTGCAGAGTTGAGGGAGTTGCAGATTCAGCTTCAGGAGTTGTTAGAGAAGGGATTCATTCGACCGAGTGTTTCTCCGTGGGGTGCTCCAGTGTTATTTGTGCGGAAGAAGGACGGGTCTATGCGTTTGTGCATCGACTATCGGAAGCTGAATCAGATTACGGTGAGGAACAAGTATCCGTTGCCGCGGATTGACGACTTGTTCGATCAGCTGAAGGGAGCAGCAGTCTTTTCGAAGATTGATCTTCGATCCGGGTATCATCAGTTGAGGATCCGGGATTCAGATGTTGCCAGGACAGCATTCAGGACGCGGTATGGGCACTATGAGTTTCTGGTTATGCCGTTTGGGTTGACCAACGCCCCCGCAGCTTTCATGGACTTGATGAATCGGGTATTTCGACGATTCCTGGACAAGTTCGTGATTGTATTCATAGACGATATTTTGATATACTCGAGGAGTGTGGGCCAGCACAAGAAGCACTTGCGAGCGGTGTTGCGGACTTTGCGGGACCATCAGCTGTTCGCGAAGTTTAGCAAGTGTGAGTTCTGGTTGGATAGTGTGAAGTTTCTGGGCCACGTGATTTCGGCTGAGGGAGTTAGTGTTGATCCTGACAAGATTGAGGCCGTGCTGAATTGGAGTCGACCCACTACTGTGCCGGAGATCCGGAGTTTCTTGGGATTAGCAGGCTATTATCGACGGTTTGTACAGGATTTTTCACGGATAGCTACACCACTGACCAGATTGACGAAGAAGGGCGTCAAGTTTGAGTGGTCTGATGCGTGCGAGGAGAGTTATTTGCTCCTGAAGGAGAGATTGACTACCGCACCGGTTCTGACATTGCCAGACGACAGTGGTGAGTATGTTGTGTACAGCGACGCGTCGAAGTTGGGCCTTGGCTGTGTGTTGATGCAGCATGGTAGAGTTGTGGCGTACGGTTCCAGACAGTTGAAACCGCACGAGGTCAACTATCCGACGCATGATTTGGAGTTAGCCGCTATTGTGTTAGCGTTGAAGAGTTGGAGACATTATCTGTATGGTGCTCAGTGTAAGATTTTCACTGACCACAAGAGTCTCACCTACTTGCGAACACAACCGGATATGAACATGAGACAGCGTCGATGGATGGAGTTGATCAATGATTATGATTGTACATTTGAGTATCATCCGGGGAAGGCCAATGTTGTAGCGGACGCACTTAGCCGGAAATCTGGAGCCTCATTGTTTCACATGTGTGTGGCCAGAGTATCGATGTTAGCCGAGCTTCGAGCTACAGGTGCTGTGTTTGGGTATGATGATGATGGCGCTTTGTTGGCCAGTTTTCAGGTTCGACCAGTGTTGGTTGATCAGGTACGGGAGGCACAAGATTCAGATCCTTACTTGCTGGGCAAGAAGACCATGATTCAGAATGGTGTGCCTACAGAGTTTCGTTTGAGCGACGACGGTACGTTGTTGTTCAGGGGTAGATTATGTGTACCCAGGGACGAGGACTTGAAGAAGGAGATTCTAGACGAGGCTCACAGTTCAGCGTATGCGATGCATCCCGGAGGTACGAAGATGTTTCGTACACTTCGAACGTACTATTGGTGGCGCAACATGAAGCGGGAGATTGCCACGTACGTGAGTCGATGTTTGATTTGTCAGCAGGTGAAGGCGGAGAGGCAGAAACCTGCAGGGAAACTACAGCCACTTGAGATTCCAGTTTGGAAGTGGGAGCATATCACGATGGATTTTGTCTATCAGTTGCCACGTACTTCGGCGGGCAACACTGGCATTTGGGTTATTGTTGACCGACTGACGAAATCCGCACATTTTCTTGCACTTCCAGGGAAGGTTTCAGTGGGCAGATTAGCCAAGTTGTACTTATCAGAGATTGTTCGCTTGCATGGTGTGCCTGTATCGATTGTTTCTGACCGTGATAGTCAGTTCACTTCTGAGTTTTGGCAGGCTTTACAGCGAGCATTGGGCACGAGGTTGCGATTTAGTACAGCTTTTCATCCTCAGACTGACGGGCAGTCCGAGCGGACTATTCAGACTCTGGAGGATATGCTGAGATCATGTGTGTTACAGTTTCGTGGTAACTGGGATCAGCAGTTACACTTGATTGAGTTCGCCTACAACAACAGCTATCAGGCCAGTATTGAGATGGCACCGTACGAGGCTCTGTACGGGAAGCAGTGTCGCACTCCATTGTGTTGGAGTGAGGTGGGCGAGCGTTGGCTCATTGGTCCGGATTTGGTGAAAACCACGATTGAGGACATTCAGGTTATTCGGGATCGACTGAAGGTCGCCCAGGATCGGCAGAAGAGTTACGCGGATGTGAGGAGAAAGAGCTTAGAGTTCGAGGTTGGTGATTGGGTCTTCCTGAAACTGTCTCCGTGGAGGGGAGTAGTGCGTTTCGGGAAGCGTGGCAAGCTTCGGCCGCGGTACATTGGTCCGTATGAGATTACGGAGAGAGTTGGAGCTGTTGCTTACAGACTCGAGTTACCGGCTGAAATGGCTCGCGTACATGATGTATTCCATATTTCAATGTTGCGGAAGTACATCTCAGATCCTTCACATGTGATAACCCCACAGCAGTTGCCGATCAGAGAGGATTTATCGTATGTTGAGGAGCCAGTGCAGATTCTCGATCGTCGTGAGCAGGAGTTGAGGCACCGCGTGATTCCGCTGGTGAAGGTCTTGTGGCAGAACCATTCAGTTGAGGAGGCCACCTGGGAGACCGAGCATCGTATGCGGGAGCAGTATCCTCATTTGTTCACCTGACAGGTACGTAAATTTCGAGGTCGAAATTTCTTTAAGGGGGATAGATTTGTGACGACCCGAACCAGAATTAGAGGTGTGTTTGGCACGATTCTCGAGATTCGGTTATAGTCGTAGTTTTGCGATATTGCGTGGTTTGCCGATTCGCTTCGCGACGATATTTTGGGTCGAGAATTTGGGTTGAGTGTCTTCACGGAAAGCGTAGAGTACGTGATTTCGAGTTCGTGGGTGGTTTCGGAAGATTTTTCCGATAACCGAGGAATATTTTATGATTATTTGAAGTTTCGGGTTTCGACGAGTTTATCCATTTGGGCTTCGAGGAAGGTATGGCTAGGTTCCTTGTTCAATTTCGAGTTGATTGATGTGTGTGTGGTGGTGAATTGGTGAGATTTTCGTGGAACCCGATTTGGGTTACCTTGCCGGAATTCGCCCTTAACGGTGGGGGGTTTTCCGGTGACCATTGGTAGCCGAGGGGTGAGGGCTTCACCTCACTTTGCCCTAAGGTTACTTCCCCTATGTTTTAATTCAGTTTTGGTGGTGGTTTGCCTATAACCCGATTGGGTTTTCCGGTGAGAAAAATTGCTCGGTTTGCTTGATTTTGGAAGGGTTGTGATGTGATTTGGCTTACGTGGTAGAAGGGAAAGTTGTTCGTGAGGTTGAGGTGGTCTGAACTGGAGAGTTTGGCCTTGTAATTCCACCGTTGACGGCGCGCCGGCGGCGGCGGCGACGGTCAACGGCGGTCAAAAAGTCAAATTTTCAGATTTCGATGTAATTAGTGTCATTTTTCTCGTAATCGCGCCCTGATTATCGTACGGAGGTTTTCGGGTTGATTTGGTTAGCCGATTTTCAGTCGAGGTTTCGAGTTGGGATTTCGGGATTTCTGTAATTCATTTTGCACCGCATTTTGTATTTTCGGGAACGGTTGGTTTCCGTACATCCGTACAGTGTTGTGGACTACGATTTTGATCAATTATGTTTTGTGAATATTCAGGAGATCGAGATCGAGATCTGGATCGTGAGCGTGCTTCTGGCGAGGGATCTTCCGCCGGACCACGAGTTTAGCGCGTGTGCGCGTTTCGAGAGTCTGTGAGTGGACATTTCTTTTCACAGATTGACTGCGAGTCTTTTATGAATGATTTACGAACTTGAGCATGCGAATTGATTATGATTTTACGAGCATGTGTTTACGATTATGTTTATACGAATATACGTATACGAATATATACATATACGTACATATTATGTTTTAAGCATGTGCATAGAAAAGATTTATGATTTGGTTTACACAGAGTACAGTCTCAGTATATGTTGTGGTATCGATACACATTGGCTTCTCGGCTGATCCCCGAGTACGCTCCGGGAAGGACAGATATCCTGACCCGAGGCCTTTCTGGCTAGGAATCACGTGTGGGTCTGGGATCCCGTGATTCAGACTGTGCTATCGCGTGGTAGTCCATGAGTGATTCCGCGATTTTATATTGCATGCTCTGTACGCGTGAGGAGTTGGAGTCTCCCTCGTGTACCATTTCTTTACTTATACATCTGACTCGCATATGATTTTATACGTATATATTACTTGGTGAAAGACATTTATTTTTGTCCACTCACTCTAACGTGTTTATTGTCTTTCCCCTGGGCTTTTCGGTTTCCGTGCCCAGTTTGCAGTTCAGGTTTGGTGTTTCACGTCGCGGTTTGGAGGCTAGTGATCAGAGTCATCTGTGTTTTCCAGTAGGTTTCAGTTTCACCTACTGATGTACATGTTGTATATATTTTATACTAGAGGTCGCTCTGATACATTCCGATACTTGTTTATACGGATTTTCTCGGATATACATATATATAGTACAGTATGTTTACTGTTTGTTGATTATATTGATGTTGAGAAATCCGGATGGGATTGGTGCCCACGGTTTGCTTTTTGTGGCATAGGACGAAGTGTTAATTTCCGCGTGCAGGTTATGGTAATTCCACGCTAGTAATGAAACTCTGCCGAAATTTTGAAAAGTTTTTGTTGGTTCGTATTTTCGAAGGGGTTCGATTCCGGTTTAGGGAGCTAAATCGGGGTTGGGTCCTTTCAGTATGTTGTTTTGAGATTTGAGCTTGTTTTGTATGGACCCGAATCGGGTCGAACTTGTCACCGTCGCCGGAGTCGGTCGGGATGGTTCCGGTGGGTAATTGAGTTTGGGTTGTTGGGGGTTTTGATCCCCATCCCTCAAGGATGCTCCTTGGGTTGCTGTTTTTGAGCGAGGGTGAGTTTGGGATCGGACCCGATTAGATTTTCCGGTGAGAAGAATTGCTCGGTTTTGCTTGATTTTGGAAGGGTTGCGGTTGGATTTGGACTTCGTGGTAGAAGAGAAACATTCTCGCCTTGATGAGACCTAGAGGACTGGAGAGTTTGGCCGTGTGATTCCTCCGTTGACGGCGCGCCGCCGCCGCCGCCGGCGGTCAACGGCGGTCAACGGTGGAGAAAAAGTCAACTTTTCAGATTTCGACGTTTTTAGTGTCATTTTTCTCGTAATCACGCCCTGGTTATCGTACGGAGGTTTTCGGGTTGATTTGGTTAGCCGATTTTCAGTCGAGATTTCGAGTGGGGATTTCGGGATTTCCGTAATTCATTTTGCACTGCATTTCGTATTTCCGGGAACGGTTGGTTTCCGTGCATCAGTACAGTGTTGTGGATTACGATATTGATCAGTTATGTTTATATATATTCAGGAGATCGAGATCGAGATCTGTATCGTGATCGTGCTTCGGGCGAGGGAACTTCCGCCGGACCACGAGTTTAGCGCGAGTTCGCGCTAGCTGATCTGTGAGTGGACAATTTCTTTTCACGGAAATCTTGCGAATCTTTTATGTGATTTATGAACTTGAGCATGCAGCGTGATTATAGTTTTACGAGTATGAGATTTCATACGAGATTATGATTATATGAGCATGTGTTTACAATTATACGAATATGTTTATACGGATATACGTATACAAATATACATACATTTATATGTTGTTTCATGCATTTGCATCGAACTGTTTATGATTTGGTTTTCACAGAGTACAGTCTTGGTTACGTTGTTGTATCGATACACATTGCCTCTCGGCTGATCCCCGATGGTAGGCCATCCAGGAGGGACGTCGTCATCCCGACCTGACCGGTGAGGGGCGTTTCCCCGGAACCGAGGCCATTTCTGGCTTAGAATCACGGGGACCAAGGACCTCGTGATTCGGACTGTACTAGCACGGTGTGTGTCCATGAGTGACCCCGTGGGATTTATACTTGCATGCTCAGTACACTGGAGGAGTATGAGTTTTACCTCGTGTACTATGTTATGTTTTTATTTACCTGGACTCGCATATGTTTTTATAACATATATACTTGGTGAAAGACATTTATTTTCGTCCACTCACTCTAACGTGTTTATTGTCTTTCCCCTGGGCTTTTCGGTTTCCGTGCCCAGTTTGCAGTTCAGGTTTGGTGTTTCACGTCGTGGTTTGGAGGCTAGTGATCAGAGTCACCTGTGTTTTCCAGTAGGTTTCAGTTTCGCCTACTGATGTACATGTTGTATATATTTTACACTAGAGGTCGCTCTGAAACGTTCTGATTCTTGTTTACACTGATTTTCTCGGATATACATATATATATAGTACAATATGTTTACTGTTTGTTGATTATATCGATGTTGAGAAATCCGGTTGGGATTGGTGCCCACGGTTTGCTTTTTGTGGCATAGGATGAAGTGTATTTTCCGCGTGCAGGTTAAGGTAATTCCACGCTAGTAACAAAACTCTGCCCAAATTTTGGAAAATTTTTGTTGGTTCGTGTTTTCGAAGGGGTTCGATTCCGATTTAGAGTGCTAAATCGGGGTTGGGTCCTTTCAACTTCTTCTCCAATTGGGGAAAATGATGATTGTGGCGGGTTTGGATCTCCTCACTACTAGAATTTATACTATAGTCGACGACGTGAAGTCGTCGTCCTATTATCATAAGTTGTCAGTTATAGTTATAACCGACAACGTGTTGTTGGTCATAGAATTGTCAGGAATACACTATCGGTTATACTATAGCCGAGTACCGGTTTAGGGTTGTCGTCGGTTATAAAATTAACTATAACCGACGACAAATGAGTCGTTGGTAATACCTTATACTATAGCCGACGATGTTGTCGTCAGTTATAGTTTGATTTGGTATTTTCTGGGAATACTATAACAGACGGCATAGGTCCATGTTGTCTGCTATAGTTGGTGCATTTTTTTTTTGAAAAAAGGCAGATGCTTGGTTGGGCCCAATTCCATAACCTGCAATTGTAGAAGACAACACATATTTTTCCAACAACATAGATTATCCAACAACGTATGTATCCATACAAAGAATACACAACTACACTAAGACTGACCAAAATCTATGTTGTGTAAGTAATCAGAGTGGTGACTCCCTTGGTCGCGCTGATCCTCTGGTGGCTGCGGCTGCGGCTGTGGAGCATCAAAAATGTTCAAAGGTAGGGGCGGGATCTGGATTCCAGCAGCTTGAAAATGTGGCATACACTGCTGCCACCATAGATGCATGTTGCTCAGCTAATCTCTGCTGCTCAGTGAATCTCGCATTTTGTAATGCAATCGCCTGATCCATCTCCTCTATCTGTCTTCGTTGCTCCTTCATCTCCCTCGTCTGCCTCTGGAGCTGCTCATGTAGATGGGAGGTCCGGGAAGATCCCAACTCGCGGGAGAAATCAGGAGTCATTTTCAAGACCCCTTGGCCTTTCTTGCCCAAACCCTTGACTTAGAAGGTGTTCTTCCCAGGAGGTATCGCGGCTGCCATGAACCTCGATGACACAGTCGGTTCAGATGTATCAATTTGAGAGGCATACTAGGTCAGCTCCTCATCCGAGGTGTTAGGATATCGCTCTCGAGCTGCCTGAGTAAACACATGTGGTATCGCCTCCTCCACTCTTGCGTAATTGTAAAAAATACGAATAACCTATTAAACATACAAAAATTTGTAGAGAAAAAATATATATAATGAAGCAAATATGTGAATTAATTTATGAGAGACTTACAACATCTTCGGGGCACTGCGGATATGCTTGATGTGTAGAAAACACCAACAGAGGGACTTCTGGGTGTTTGGCAGCTGCCACCTCAGCCCAACCAGAATAAGATCTGGAACCGCAAATGATGGTTCTTAGTGTTTTTTGCCTGGTTATGAGAGTTTGTCTCGAAGATGGGCTTGTTGGATAAACATATGTCAGAAAATGATTAACTAATTCTTTTTCATATAATTAATACAACACAACACAAATATGCTCAATTTGCATACCTTGAATCACAGGTGCGTGAAGTGAGTACTAACCATCGTCACTTGTACACCCTAAACCAAAACTCGCTAGGGGTACCATCTCGGTCGCTGCCATACTTTTCCCAGTGCTTTCTAAGCTTGGACTTCTACTCCTTATACCTATATTAATGCAACACAAATGTTAGATACTAAAACTCTTGAGAATCAAAATTCAACTCGATATATACAAAAACAGGGAGACATCACCTGCTCCCTTGCACCTCCTTTGCCCACGTTTGTTTGAGTATGTTTTCCATGTGAAACCACCTCTGCAATGTATATATAAGTGGTAAAAGTTGAGTTTGAAATGCGGACTTGATTAATAAGTAGACAATTTATGTAATGATGCAAAATGTACTCATCGACAGTGCATTATGCACTTCTAACTTCACGTAGTTCGGCACAAAATTCCTATCCGGCCACAACATTGGGACTCTATCCCGTATGATGATTCAGGCCATGGAGGCATACTTTTGAGTATCATCTCCCTCGATCACCTAGCCTCCTTTGCTCGTCCTAATGACCACTTGCTCGTGCCTGATCACATGTTCAAGAAGCTTGCCGACGAGGTGCCTCTGGTCTTTTTGGCTTTGCCGTTGACTACGGTGCCTAAGACATGGTAACAAGATGAAAACATAAGCACCCAATTTAATTTACATATCAGCTATATAAGTTTGAAATTAAATAATCAAATGTTAATTAATATTACCCCGATTCGTCTGTCTGCTGTCCCTTAGTCCGAGCACTCCAAAGAGGTGTCTCGAACGGTATGTATACGTACGCTTGGTCCATCATAAGAAAATCACCCTATCCTTCAATAGGCCTCCCCATATCATTGAAAATAGGTATGGCCTGTATCTTGCCGGGCACAAAGATGGTGGACAGCGGTGATAATCGCACACCGGCCCTTGAACTACCTGAAGCACATGCCTCAGATGATTGGGCCGTGGAAGGAGTAGGAGTTGGCTCGGCAATGTGCAACATACGCCTATGGACCGATTATTGAGATGTGTCGCCCATTGTGGCTCGGTTGGCTGTCTGCTGCGGCATCGCCTCCTGATAGAGCCTCCTCGCGATGGAGGGTCAATTGGGTTCCTGCGGCGTCGCATCCTCACCAAGTAGAATACATTGGCGAGAGGTGATAGGCCCTGAATAACTGTTGTTGATCGTGGCCGAGTTGCTACTCTCATTTCAACCTCGGGATCTCGACCCAGATCTCGAGAAATTTTTTTGCCTAAAAAATTCAAATTCAAACCTAAAAATGTATATTAATTCACAAATAATCTATAAATCCAAATATATTCAATAAAACATATACTCTATTTTATATGAATGTATTCATCTCACATGTTCAATAAAATAACAAATTCAACAAAAACACAAAATCATATCGACTGCACATATATTCATCCGCATATTCAACATTAAATTACAAAATCAAAAAATCACAATTATATATACATGCAATTATTGTTACCCCTATATTTATATATATATATTCACATACTCTATATTTATATATATTCCTATTTTTATATATATAGCTTATATATATTATCAATTATTCAAAAATATATTTACATTTATTTACAATTATATATATACAAAAATTCTAAAAAATAATTATATATATAAACATATATTTATATATATACGAAAGGTAGAGAGAGATACCGTGGCAGTGGCAGCGGCGGTTTCTGGTGAGAGAGAGAATATTGGGGAGGTGCCAATCCGGCGGTGGGGAGAAACCGGAGAGAGAGAGAGAGAGAGAAGATTCTCGGCGTGAGAGGAGGAGAGAGAATCGACGATGAGGCGGCGTGCGCCGGAAGAGCGAGAGAGAATCGATCGACAGGTACGGGATGGTTTGTACACAATGTTTACGGCACTGCGTTTGGGTCGCGACTGGTTTTTTAAACCGAACTATAACCAACGACACACTAAGTTGTCGGTTATACTATACCCAACGACAATGACACTATGTCGTCGGGTATACTGTGGAATTTTATGTGTTCAACATTCTCATGTAGAAACACGCTTCACAAAATACCTGTTTAACTAATTGATCATTCACATAGTTAGAATCATTACTAATTAAACATGTTTCTCATAAATATACACGTTTCTCAGAGAAACACTTTGTTATACTCAAATACGTACATCTCTAACTAAGGCTGATAATCAGAATCATCGCTTGAGTTTGACTCGATTTCATAGTTAATTTCTGGTATGATGTGCCGCTCCTCGTCACCTAAGTCTTCGTCAAATTTATATGGATTAACATCAAGAAGTTGTGCTCCAGGAATTCGAACTATAACACCCGATCTCACATTATTAAGGTGAATTGTAGAGAATTCTAGAATGTTAATTGCATTTGACTCTTGGTATGTAGTAACTTCTTCATCATCTTCGGCCTCACCAAGTGTAGCAGCACTGTACATGGTTAACTACTTTCCACGCGCCTCTGTGCACAAGCTCATCAAAATAATACACTTGTTTTACCGCTGTAGCAAAAACAAAGGGGTCATCTTCATACCAGCTTGTAGCAGTATTTACCAAAAATATACCATACTGATTGGTCCTTGTGTTCTCCGGGCTAGTATCAAACCATCCACACTTAAACAAGTGTACTTTCAGGGCTTCCCCATAAATTAGTTCAACCTCTGAATGGAGAACACCGTAATAGTCAACGCCATTCTACCCACCATGCGCCATTACCCCAGAATTTTGTGTCCTCAATCTATGTTGACATATAAATATCACGCCATTGACCTTACAAATCGGGTAAACATTTGAAGTTACCGGTTTCATCGCCAAGACCCTCAATGCGTGTGACCATTGTGGGTAACCATCATCTTGTACATGATTCATCTGGAAAAAAAACCATTCACTTTAAATATGAACATTGATATCAATTTGTATATATATGCAAGTAAATATATAGAAATATATATATGTACTTACCCATTTGCCAAAATAGTTTGCAAACGTCTTGTTATGGTACTCAACACTACCGGCAATAGAAGGGTGTTGAAGATGGATGTCTTTCCAGTATTGAACTTCTGGACAGTTAATCAGCACCCACCAGTGGGCAATGACTAACTCATATGGTTCCAACTTGTACGACTTTGGCAAATTTCCATATTTCAACATCATTGGAGATGATAGAAAGGTTGAACTGGGGTTGATCTACCGATATATGCTGTGGAGTGTCCTCCAGATCTCCCAAATACAATTTGGTGTACGTTACGCACTCATGCGCAAGATATGCTTCAGCGATACACCCTTCAGGTGCAGATTTATTCTTTACATAGTCTTTGTAGTCTCCCAGTTGTCTATCAAGTTGAAAAGTGCATTTTATGATTATACTTAAATAAGTATTAATATATAAAAACATAGCCAGTACAAAAATGTCGAATTATATACACCTTTCCATGTGATACATCCAAGTGTAGTGTACATGACCGGTAAGCAACAATTGTTCGGGAAGATGGATCATCAGGTGAGGCATGATGTCAAAAAACTTTGGGGGATATATCCTCTCAAATTTGCACAGGATAAAAATGATGTTCTATTGCATTTCCCACAAGTCTGAGCGCTTCACTTTTCTGGTGCATAGCTTCTGAAAGAATCTTGACAATGCCACTAACGGCTCCACCATCTCTTTGAGCAGGTACCCTCAAATGAAAACAGGGAAGACGCGTTGAAGTAGTACATGTCAGTCATGACTCTTTAAACCATATATCTTATTGTTCAGGGAGTTAACACACCAGCCTATATTTCCTCCATAGCCATAAGGATACCTAACATTACCCATCCAACAAAAAATTTCATTCTTCTGGTCAGGCTTCACGGTGTAAGGAGCTTGAGGCATTTTTTTTTCTTTCCTTCTCTCAACCATAAATGTTTCCACAGTCCCATCTTTTCAAACCAGTGCATGACTCAGGGCCATCTTTAGTTTCCCCCTCCCAATTCAACATTGTCCCCACCACACTTTCGCACATATTCTTCTCTATGTACATGACATCTAGGTAGTGCTTGATCGGTAACTTAGGCCAGTATGGGAGTTCCCAGAGTATACTTTTGTGTGTCTAGAATTTGTACATGTCGGGTCTGTCAGGTACCGACACAACTATCTCGGGATGATTGCTCCGCAACCCAAAATCATATTCATTCAGCAATCCTAAAATTTCGGCCCTCGTCCAACTCCTGGGTTGCACACCGTTTCTACAGTTCCATCAAAGGCCTTCTTATCCTCCCGAAATAGGTAATCATAGGGAATCCAACAACGGTGACGCATCTGGACAATCTTCCTGCATTGAGGTCTGCAGCACTCAATAGTCATGCACTATGAACAAGCCATGTATCCTCTGGTAACGTTACCCGACAACATCCTGAAGGGCAGAAAAATCACTAATGGTGCCAACAAGCATACCTCGCATCCAGAACATCTCGTTTTTATACTTATCATAAGTGGCATGACCAAATTCCCTCAGGTTCTTAAGCTCCTCAATCAAGGGTTTCAAATACACATTGAGACACTTTTCTGGATAACCCAGCCCTGCAATCAACAGAGTGAGCATATTGTATTCCTTCTTCATGCACATCCATGGATAAAGGTTGTATGGTACCAAAATAATTGGCCATATGCTATATTGAAGACTCATGTTACCAAAATAGTTGAATTAGTCAGATGAGAGCTCGAGCATAACATTTCGGACCTCTGATGCAAAATAAGAAAAGTCCCTGACAATGTGCTTCCAAGCATCTTCGTCAGCAGGGTGTATAAGGGTATCATCATCAGGCATATTCCTCTCAGCCCACCATCTCATGGCTTCAGCCGTGTGCGCATACACGAACAACCGTTCCACTCTATCAACCAGTGGGAAATATCGAAGTATCTTCACAGCTTTCTTATTCCCCGCATGAGTGAACTTATACCTATCTGTACTACATATCGGGCAAGCATGAAGGCTTTCAAGATCATTCCCGTACTGCATGCATGAATTTGGACGTAGGAAAGACCAAGATCTTACAGGATATGTCGCACCTTACGATGAGTTGTAGGAAGGTGATGACCGGAATGGGGCAGCATTGAAGTATTCCACTTTAGCCAATCATCAACAGCCTTGACACTAATTTTGTTCTCCACTTTGAGCTTCATCACTCCCATGACACTTTCAAGAATTGTCTTATTACACCCATTATACAACGGAGTCTGCTGCTGAAAGGACCCGACCCCGATTTAGTCTCCTAAACTGGAATCAAACCCTTTCTGAAAACACGAACTTTCAAAAAACCATAGAAATTTCGGCAAAGTTTCACTATATCACAGAATTGCCATTAACCTGCACCCGAAAACACACTTCATCCTATGCCACAAAAGCCAAACCGTGGGCACCAATCCCATCCGGATTTCTCAAATACATATCATAATGTAAATTAATAAACAAAATTATAACTTTACAGGAATCCGGGAAAATCATATGAAAATATAAACATATTAAGTATTCAGAGCGACCTCTAGTATGTACATATATACAAATAGTAGGCC
Source organism: Geum urbanum (assembly GCA_946800695.1). NCBI lineage: Eukaryota > Viridiplantae > Streptophyta > Magnoliopsida > Rosales > Rosaceae > Geum > Geum urbanum. The sequence goes on along the minus strand of OX327003.1, from coordinate 18,152,523 downwards.
AAACTAAGAACCTACCATAAAAGAAATATAGCTCGAATACTAAGCCTCCGACTGCGACGTGCAACACCAGAATCCGAACTGCAAACTGGGCACAGAAAACGAAGAGCCCAGGGAAAGACATATAAACTGTTAGAGTGAGTGGACGAAAATAAATGTCTTTCGCCGAATAATATATGTTATAAAAACATATGTGAGTCTAAATGAATGAATATGATATAGTACACGAGGGAGACTCTAATTCCTCATGCGTATAGAGCATGCATCATAAAATTCCGCGGGGTCACTCATGGACATAGTCCGCGCTAGTACAGTTTGAATCACGTGATCCCATACCCACACGTGATTCAAGCCAGAAAGGCCCCGGGTCAGGGGTCACAGCCTCCCCCGGTAAACATCCTCGGGGATCAGCCGGGATGCAAGTGTATCGATACAACAATATATACTGTGACTGTACTCTGTGTAAACCAAATCATAAATAGTTGTATGCAAGTGTATAAAGCATAATGTAAATGCATATACGTAATACAGAATTGTATAAGCATATTCGTCGATGCGTATTCGTAAATGCATAATCGTAAAACACATGCTCATATAAATCATAATCTCATATGCATGCTCATGCTCGTAAAACGTGTAATAGGGACTCACAACTAAGCAGTGAAAAGAAGTGTCCACTCACAGACTAGCACGACGCAAAACGCGTAAATCTTACAATCCGGCGGAAAATCCCGAGCCAAACAAACGATCACAATCTCCTGAATAATCACAAATTCCACTGTTCAAAATAATAATTCGAAACCCTGAACCACATCTCGAGGATCAACCATTCCCGAAAATATATAACCCGAATATCGACGAAATCGTCAAAAATCCAATAAACACACTATAAAACCTTGCTACAATTTTCGATGCTCAATTCAAAATATAAACCCCACCACTGCGATCGGTGCGTGATTCCGAGCAAAACAACATAAAACTTGTCAAAAATCACCTCGGCCGGAAAACCGCCACTGCCAAAAAATTCCTTCGGCCCAGAAAATTTCAACATATATGGATTTGAAGATCTTGACATTTCCAACAACTTTCTAGTTCAAAGTTAAGCCCAATTTTGACCGGAAAATGTCCAAATCTCACCTTGAAATCAAAAACCCTCGCCGGAATTCTCCACCTCCGATCTCCCTCCTCCGGCCACGGCAAGGTGCAAGACCACTTCTAAAATCTTCCTCTCCCCAAGGGCTACAAAACCCCTAACAAGTTGACGTCCATCTCGGCCGCCACCGCTGCCTCCGTCTCCGGCGATTTCGCCGGAAAACTCACCAAAATTCCCGAACTTTGACAAAGCCATAACTTCTTCATCCGGTCACCAAATTGAGTGAATGACCTATCAAAAGAAAGAGGAGCTCAAGCCCAACAACTTTTATGAAGCAACTATGGCCAAAAAACGCCGGAATAAGGCACCACAAAGGCCACAAGATCACGGCCTGAAATGGTGAACATGGGTGAGTCAACTCACCCCAGTTGACTCGGTCAACTCCCCAAAGTTCAAGTCTGACTTACCCGAAAAGGAAACCCACTATTTATACTTTCTATTTTTGGTAATTTTCGTAATTACTTTACGACAAATTTTTGATCAAACGTAACTTTTGCATCGTAACTCCGTTTTCAACGATTCTCGTGTCGACGAACTTATCTCGACAATTTCTTGAATTTCCACCTAAAGTCAACCAACTTCGACAAATCTGATAAAAAGTCAACGGCTCAAATCAACACAATTTTATCTAATAAAAACGATCAACGGTCGAAAACAGATCGAAACCAATCGGATAAACACGACTAAATCCAACGGCAAAAAATATTCATAACTTATTCCTCGTAACTCGAAATAATCCTCCGATAATTCTCACGAGCTCGAAATTAAATTCTCTACAACTTTCGTGAAGGAACTCGAATCAAACTCTTGCTCGATAATTTTATCGTTAACAAGCTCACCATATCAACCAATTTCGACAAAATCGCGACTAATCACGAAACTCGCAAATCAAACCGATAAACATACCATTTCCGGTTCAATTTGTCACAGCTACAATGCTGTCAAATTGTTGTACTTGTCCATACCGGCAATGTTGACATCTCTAGGTAATTGCTGGAGTGACTCAATATGAGGGATGCCCCCAATAGCAGAAGGATCTCGTGCTTGAGCAAATACACTTCTCTCATAAGGAAACACATCGTTGATCAACCTCGTAGTTAGAGCAAATACACCGCCCGTGTACTGAAACTCTCAACAAATTGTCCATGATCATGCAGACCCGCTAATGATGTTTCACCGTGATAAATCCAACATGTGTACTTATCCCAAAACCCTTATTTCTTCAAGTGCTTCAATACTTTTTCAATGGGAAAACAAAATCGGTCGCTGCGACATTAACAATTATTACCCAGGCAATAATGAATTGGCATCCCTCCACAATTAGCATTCGCATATTCCATAACGCTCATAATTCTATGGTGATATCTTACATCCCATCTTTCAAGCCTCATCCAACTGTTGTCCGTCCATCCTAAAAATTCCAACAATATATATATACACACGTGCACTAATTAATTTAAATTTACCATTATATATATATATATCGATCTCTAAACTACAAATTTCATAATTTAATTCTTCTACGTACTCCATAATTACAAATTTACATATATATATATATCGATCATATATATCAACGTACAATTAATATATATACATACGTACATATATATATATATCAACAATTACAAATTTACATATATACAACTATATATATACAACTTTACATTCTATGGTGATATCTTACATCCCATCTTTCAAGACTCATCCAACTCTTGTTCGTCCATCCTGAAAATTCGAACAATATATATATACACACATGCACTAATTAATTTAAAATTCACTATTATATATATATATATATCGATCTCTAAACTACAAATTTCATAATTTAATTCTTCTACGTACTCCCTAATTACAAATTTACATATATATATATCGATCATATATATCAACGTACAATTAACATATATACATACATACATATATATATCAACAATCAACAATTACGAATTTACATATATACAACTATATATATATATACATATCAACAATTAATTAATAAAAAAATTTACATATAATTATATATACATATTTTCGTCGAATTCAACTCAACTCAACTCAAAATCAACAATATATTAATATATTACTCAAAATCAACAATCAATTCAACTCTACTTCAACATTAATCAATGCAACTCTAAATCAACATATATTAATTAATCAACATATACGTACGTACCTAGCTAGCTAGCTATATATATAGCTACATGAACCTCTCTTGGACAGCTTCCGACAACACCTAACGATTTCAGAGCGTTTTGAGTTTTTTTCACTGAATTATTTTTGAATGATTGAGCTATTGCGAAATAGATCTAATATAAGAACTATAGCCGACGACGTACTCAGTCGTCTGCTATAGTAAAAATGTCGTCGAAAATTGTAGCAAAATAGTCGTCGGGTATAGGGTGTACCTATAACCGACGACAAGGTTAACTATACCCGATGACGGGGTCAATCGTCGGTTATAGTATACTATAACTGATGAGAAGGTTTGTCGTGGGGCTATCTTTTGTCGTTTCTTCGGGTATAGTATAAATTCTTGTAGTGCCTTAAAGGAATTGTGGTAAGAAAATGGTTTTGATTTCCTCCATCATGTACTTTATTGATTTGGTTTGATTATCCCACCATGTGGGGTTTATGTAATTTGTGTGGGCAATTCGTTCATGAAAACGGAGGCTACTGGGTTTTGGAAGGAGAAAAGAGGGGCAATGGCCACGTCTGATGGTAGTGAGTGTATGCGGATTGATCCATCGTCTGTCTCGCAAGGTTTTGAGACCCATGCGGAAATTGAGTTAGTGTCGGAGCTTTCTGTGAAAGTCACGGGGTCTGCGACAACGGATGGAGTAGCAGATGGCGACGCGGTTCCCATAGAGCTAGTGCCTTTCGAGGTGGGCCATGTCTGCCACGTCCAGGTATGCAGGCACCTCGAGTTGTGAAGACGGAACACATGTCCTACATGCAGAGCAACCCATTATTTCAGAGAGGCCCACTAACTTCTTCAAATGTTTTGCAAGTTATAAGTTTGCCTGGTTGTACACTCTCAGGGTCGATGGTGACGCCTGCTAAAGCCCATTCAGACGGGTGTCTTGAAAGCTGTGGTTTCTTTCATCAGATTAGATTGACGACGTGTTTTCTGCCCATCACATGGGGATGGTAGTGCCTCCCATGAAGATGGAGTATATTTGAAAAAAAGGAAGCGTCAGGCTCGTGATGAACTGATGATACACCTTCGCCAGTAAATAGGGCTAATGGAGGCAAGAAGGAGGACTCATGCTCAAGCATGAGTCTCCGCAGAAGAAGGTGGCAATGAATTTGATGGCACTTGCGAAGATATAAGCTGAGGAGTTCTGGATGACTTTAATGTAATTGGGAATGCATAGCTAGATAGAGCGTGAGACCCTCAATTTATTTAGTCTTTGTTCTACACCTAGACTGTTTAGTTATGTTTTGGTTCTAGATTGGCAATGTAATTGTGTAGGTTGTTTTTAGAGAATTTTTTCTATGGTGCCATTAAGCGTCGGACTCCTTTATACATTACTTACCAACTCCTTATGCTACAATTAATTCACTTCAAAAAAAAAAATTACCTGATGGTTGCTTTAAGTGGATGCAAGATGCCCAAAAGGGTCGTTGCCGGTGGTACCGTACCGGTGCTCAGCCATCTCGGCCGGCCATAAACCTCAATTCGGGTGGGTTGTGATCGATGCTCCCCTTTGAAATCCTAGCATGCAGTATTGTTTCAAACTATTTTTCAATTCATAAACAAATTATATAGAGCATTAAAAATGTATATATTTCTGTATCGAACTTGAAAGTGTAACGTATAATCAGGGAAGTTACGTGAATGGAAACAAATGCTAGCTCGTCGTTGTCCCCTTTCTCAGGGTCTGCTTATACTCATCAAGACCTTAGCTGTATATTGCATACTTGGATAGCATTGCATTTCCATCCTCCATTTAATTTATTGTGCATCACCTCGTGCTAGGTATACCTATAATATTTTGTTCATTTCTGGTAAGGTAACTTTAATATGCACATATCTGATTGATGAAGTGGAGGACAGATGTACATAAGTTCACAGTTCCCTCAACTGCAAAACCACTCGATTTCCAGTTTGGGCTTATAGCAAAGTTGTATCATTTACAGCTTACAACGGCTTCTGGCTTTGTAGCTAGCCAGAATAACTTCAACTACAACTAGCTTGCAAAGTTGGATCATTCACTGCTATTACTTAGCTAGAGAGTTACCTATATAGTGGTAGAGTTTACGCAGATTGATTGATGGATGTCGAGAAGGAAGAGAGCGCAAACAGTGTGGAAGAGAATAGTAGCAAAGCGAGTTCGAAGAATCGACACATGATCATGAGAAAGAGAGGAAGGCCAAGGAAATGTGATGGGAAAGATCATGAGGAACATCAGTACGACAATAACAACGATGATCTTCAGATGGAGAGCGGCGGCAGGAGGCATCTTAAAGCAGGTGATGGAGCTGAGGAGTCGATTAATTCTCTCGTAAAGGAAGAAGTGCTTGATTTTGAGGAGTCAGCTGCTGCAGTGCGTACCAAGAGACTCAGACCACGCAAGGGAACGCCGAGGCGAGCTGCAGTTTAAGCATTACTTGATCCCATTCTTGTGTGTGTTCTTTTTGTTTGCAAATCACTATATTACGAATGAAGTTATAATATATAGTTAATGATGTAGGGAAATCCAGAAACGAGTAGCCACACACTTTCACACAAACAGGATGATGATGATCGATCTGCATATTAATTTGTTTTTACTTCGCCAAAATACATTTCTTCAGCCTCTCTAGCTAATATATATCCTACTACTAATATTAGCTAATGGATTAGTGAGCTCAACGTTCTATATATTCAACATTGGCAATTAATCTATTTATTTTGTTAAGTTCACCTTAAGGTGTTGAGGACATCATATTTTTGGATTCATGATAGATGATAGCGTACTTGACCAGTTTACCGATTTCATTTTAGAGTTTCGACGTAATTTATGCCCAATAATCACTCAAATTTTTAATTTTACATACAAATCACTTTATTAAAAAAGCATGGGGAGAAAACGTTCGAAGATGAACAACATTACTCTCAATATTGCTTTGTTTATCCCAGGTTTCAATTATGCAGTGTTTAACCTTATTTCAGAATTCACACACACAGAACTTATCCATCAGATCAAGTAGTGTGATAATGTTGTGTAGATTCTCTCATTTGTGGGGAAAAGAACTCCTCATTTGTGAACAATTACTAAATTACATGTTGACATTTAACTTGGCCCACGTTGATTATGAACAAAGGCCCATCTTTAGTTTTTTTTTTTGTGTAGTTTGGGCTCTAAGGTAGCCCAACACAAAACAGTGTACTGTCGTAGGGCTCTACTATCGGAACTTGGCGGGGAAATTTTATGCTGGTAGGAAAAAAATGTATCTCTATTAATTAAGCCAGATGGGGCTTCTACAGTTGTCTGAATTATCTCACGGTTATTTACGTCAAACATTTGAAATCCCTTTATTTTCCCTTCGGTGATTAAATTAGTAAGACTAAAGAATTTTCTGTACCATGCATAGTGTAGTAAAATGCCATTTGACGATAAGATTTGTATGCGAAGGCCCAAAACTAATTCAAGCTACTCTACCAAATCAAAAGAAAACTGATTTGCAGTTTTGATTTGCTTGCATCAGTTTATCATCGAAAAAGAAAGCATCAGAGCCATAAAGCTTACTTGCCGAGACAGAGAAGACTAGAAGGGCATCTCTGAATAGGTAAGATTTGCTTATGATTTAGTATCACATATCTGCAAAATTGTTCTCTTCTCAGAAACGATCAAACAATATTACGCCGATCAATTCGGCAGAAGAGAAGAAGAAGAAGCGAGAACATTCACGATTTGTGCACCGTGAAGCAAGATGAGGCTTCTACAGTTATCTGACTTATCTCACGGTTATTAATGTCAAACATTTGAAATCCCTTCATTTTCCCTTCGATGATAAAATTGTTAAAAATAAAGAATTTTCCTGTACCATGGACAATGTAGTAAAATTCCATTTAACGACAAGATTTGTATGCGGAGGCCAAAAACTAATTTAGGCTACTCTGCCACGTCGAAAGAAAACTGATTTGCAGTTTTGATCTGCTTGCATCAGTTTATCATCCAAAAAGAAAGCATGAGAGCCACAAAGCTTACTTGCCGAGACAGAGAAGACTAGAAGGGCATCTCCGAATGGGTAAGATCTGCTTATTATTCTGTATCACATATCTGCAACATTGTTCTATTCTTAGAAATGATCAAACAAAATTGCGCCAATCAATTCGGTAGAAGAAAAGAAAAGGAAGCGAGCAGATTCACGATTTGCGCACAAAAGAAAAGAAAACTATCAGCAGATTCGAACTATCTCGGAAGAGAGTAGAATTGCGAATTCCCAAGGGCTCATCGATGTTCCTCCTATCTCAACTTTTAGTTCATACGCGAAAAACCAGCACAATGAGAGGAGAAAATCAGAATGGTGGAATCTCTCTAATTGAAGGGTAAGAATGATTGATTCAGTTTACATAATCGATTAGGTTTAAACGAGTTGGTTTCATTTTAGCATCAATTGTATTAAAAGTGGCGTTTAAATTTCAGCATCAATCATTGATTCTTGGTAATCTTATTTCTTTCAGTCCTTTCTTTGTTGCAGATGGAAGAAACAGTTAATCCACCTTTAACCTGCTAATCAAGAAGAGTAAAAATGAAGCGAGAGTTAATGTTACACTACCACATTTGTCATCATTACCGGCGAGATTACCGGAGACAAGGCCGGCGACCGGAAAAGTCGCCGGTAATGTTCATCATTACCGGCGACTTTGAACATTACCGGCGACTTACTCCGTCGCCGGTAATGTCGCCGGAAAATCGTCGGTAATGTTTCAAAACATTACCGGCGACTCCAACCGTCGCCGGCAATGTCAAGCCGAACATTTCCGGCGATTTTCCGGCCAGAATTTCGCCGGCAATGTTTTGCTTGACATTGCCGGCGACGGTTGGAGTCGCCGGTAATGTTTTGAAACATTACCGGCGATTTTCCGGTGTAAAGTCGCCGGTAATGTCTCCATTTCCGGCGATTTAATGAATCGCCTTGAATCGCCGGCAATGCCTCTTATATTAGATGCAGATCGCAGGAGCTCATTCATTTTGATCGGAAAAAATCCGGTGAAATCGAAAGAAGGAAAACACTCTGAAATCAATCGTTCGGTATTGTCAAAATTAAGGCGCGCGTCGAAAACTCGATCACTCGGGAAGCTATATATATATAGGTACGTATATATACGTATATGTGTATGTATATATATATATGTGTGTTGATCAAATCCGAAAGGTGAGATATGAAATGTTGTTGATGTCACCGAAACGAGAAAACTGCTTGTAGTTAATCCTATCTTGTGTCTGAATCAACGACTGGTATTATCGTAGTGCTATCGGAATCAGGCTTAAGAGAGCCTCCTACCTAGTCAAATACATTTTGAACTGAAAAAAGAAGAATACCATCATCGAGTACTGAATCGAATTCAGAGATTAGATCGATATATATATATATATATATATGCATGCATGTGTTGATTTAATTAGAGTTGAATTGAGATATCGCGTCGATTATTAGTACGTAGTGAATGTGTGTATATATAATACGTAAAATTGTTAGAATTTTCAGGATGGACAAGAGTTGGATGAGCCTCGAAAGATGGGATGTCAGATATCACCAGGGAATTAGGAGTTTTGTGAATTTTGTGAAGGCTAATTGTGGAGACACTACACTTCATTATTGCCCGTGTAAAGAATGTAAGTGTTTCAGCGATCGATTTCTTTTTCCCATTGATAAAGTCCAGAAGCACCTGAGTAAATAAGGGTTTTGGGATAAGTACACTTGTTGGATTTATCACGGTGAAACATCGTTAGCGGGTCCGCATGATCATGGACAATTTGGTGAGAGGGCCAGTCCACGCTATGATCATGGAGATTTTGCTGAGAGGGGCAGTTCATCCTATGATCCAACATCGATGTTAATCAATGATATGTTTCCTCATGAGAGCGGTGTATTTGCTGATGAAGCACCAAATGTCCCTCCCGTCGTTGAGGGTTTCCCCCATATTGAGCCAGTCGAGCCATTACCTGGAGCTCATGTTAACACAAGCGGTATGGACAAGTACAACAACCTGATTGCATTGCAACAGACTCCGTTGTACGACGGTTGTAGTAAGACTGTTCTTGAAAGTGTGATGGGAGTGATGCAGCTCAAAATGGAGAACAAAATGTCTGTCAAAGCTGTTGATTCTTGGTTGAAGTGGACTGCTTCGCTACTGCCACCCGGTCATCGTCTTCCTACCACTCATCATAAGGTGCGACATATCCTGAAAGATCTTGGGCTTTCCTACATCAAAATCCATGCATGCAGATATGATTATATTCTCTTCTGGGGAAAAGATCTCGAAGACCTTGAAGTCTGCCCGGTATGTTTTACAGAAAGGTATAAGTTGACTCCTGCAGGCAACAAGAAAGCTGTGAAGATACTTCGATATTTCCCGCTTATTGATAGGCTGGAGCGGTTGTTCATGTGTGCTTTCACGGCCGAGGCAATGAGATGGTGGGCTGAGAGGAATTTGCCTGACGATGACACCCTTATACACCCTTCCGACGGAGAGGCTTGGAAGCACATGGTCAGGGAGTTTGATCATTTTGCAACAGAGATTCGAAATGTTTGGCTAGGGCTCTCATCTGAAGGATTCAACCCTTTTGGCAACATGAGTCTTCAATACAGTATATGGCCAGTTATTTTGGTACCGTACAACCTTCCACCATGGATGTGCATGAAGAAGGAATACAATATTCTCACTCTGTTAATTTCGGGCCCGGGTTATCCAGGAAAGTGTCTCGATGTGTATTTGAGGCCTTTGATTGAGGAGCTTAAGTACCTGAGTGAGTGTGGCCACCCCACTTACGATAGGTTCAAAAATGAGATGTTCTTGATGCATGCCATGCTTGTTGGTACCATCAGTGATTTTCCTGCCCGTGGTATGTTGTCGGGCAACGTTACCAGGGGTTACATGGCTTGTTCAGAGTGCATGACGGTTGATTGTTGCAGTCCTCATTGTAGTAAAATTGTTCAGATGCGTCACCGTTGTTGGCTTCCATATGATCACCCATTTAGGCAGGATCCAGACGCGTTTGATGGGACTGTGGAAACAGGTGTGGCACCCAGGCGATGGACAGGGGAAGAAATTTTGGAAGTGTTGAATGAATATGATTTTAGCCAGCTGAGCAATCATCCTGACATAGTGGCGTCAATTCCAGACAAGCCCGAAAGGTATAAGTTTTGGACACACAAGAGCATATTCTGGGAACTCCCCTACTGGCCCAGGTTGCCTATCAGACACTACCTAGATGTCATGCACATAGAGAAGAATGTGTGTGAAAGTGTGGTGGGCACAGTTATTAACTTGGAGGGGAAAACAAAAGACATCCCTAAGGCACGTATTGATCTGAAAGCTATGGGACTGTGGAAACATTTGTGGTTAAGAGATGGTAAGAGAAAAATGCCGCAAGCTCCTTACACCGTCAAGCCGAAGCATAAGCATGAAACTTTTCGGTGGCTGAGTAATGTCAGGTTTATATTCTTATATATGACTATGCAGTACGAAAATTGGTTTGCCTTAAATTTTTACCGGATTATGGTGATATGCGAGAAATATAATTGTTGCCTATGGCTATATATATATATATATATATATGCAGGTATCCTTATGGCTATGCAGGAAGTATAAGCAGGTGTGTTAACTTCCGGGACAATAAGATGTACGGATTAAAGAGTCATGACTGCCATGTACTGCTTCAACGGCTTTTCCCTATTTTCATTCGAGGGTACCTGCCCAAAGAGGTGGTGGAGCCATTGGTGGCCTTGTCAAGATTCTTTCAGAAGTTATGCACCAGGGAAGTTAAGAAATCAGATCTCAGGGAGATGCAAGATGACATCATTTTTATCATGTGCAAGCTTGAGAGGATATTTCCGCCAAATTTTTTTCGACATCATGCCTCACTTAATGATCCATCTTCCCGAACAATTGTTGCTTACCGGTCCCGTACATTACACTTGGATGTATCCCATGGAAAGGTACATTTGGTTTGCCTCTGTTTTTATATGTAAAGTCTTATTTTTACCTTAGTTAACATGCACTTGTTAACTTGTAGACAATTGGGAGCCTACAAGGACTATGTGAAGAATAAATATGCACCTGAAGGGTGTATCGCTGAAACATATGTTGCGCACGAGTGTGTAACGTACACCAAAGTGTATTTGGGAGCGCTTGAGGACCCCCAAGAACAGATGCCGATAGATGAACCTCAGTTCAACCTTTCTATCATCTCCAATGACGTGGTAGTACAGGGAAGCTTGCCAAAGTCGTACAAGTTGGATGGAAATGAGGTAGTCATTGCCCACTGGTCGGTACTGATTAACTGTGAAGAAGTACAATATTGGAAAAACTATCATCTTCACTGCCCTGCTATTGCCGGAAATGTTGATTACCACAACAGGACGTTTGCAAACTACTTTGGTCAATGGGTAAGGGTATATGTGTATATGTCTTTTTTTTATTTCCATTTTCCTTATATAGCATGTGTGTACGTGGTTTTGTGGTTTCTATGTTCATAATTTCTTGTGTGGTTTCTTATCGTTTTCAGATGAACCATGTAGCAAATGGTGGTTGCCCAGAGTGGTCAAACGAATTGAGGGTCCTGGCGATGAAACCGATAGCTTCAAAAGTTTACTCGATGTGTCAGGTCAATGACGTTAAATTTATATGTGAAAATCGAGAAGACCGACTGAAAACACAGAATTGTGGGGTGATGGTCCATGGTGGGCAGGATGGCGTTGACTATTATGGTGTCCTTCATTCAGTAATTGAACTAATTTATGGGAACCGCATGAAAGTGCACTTGTTCAAGTGTAGATGGTTTGATACTAGCCCGGAGAACACAAGGACCAATCAGTACGGAACATTTTCGGTGAATACTGCTACTACCTGGTATGAAGATGACCCTTTCGTTCTTGCCTCATCAGTAAAACAAGTGTTTTACCTGGACGATCTTCTTAACAAAGTCCCGTGGAAGGTGGTTAACCATGTTGCTCATAGAAACATATACAGTGCTGCCACACTTGGTGATACCGCAGATGATGAGGAAGTTACTGCATACCAAGAGCCGAACGCTTTTGACATTCCGGAATCATCTACGATTCGCCTTAATAATGTGAGATCTGGGAGTGTGGTTCGAATTACTGGAGCAGAACTTCTCGATGTTAATCCATATGAAGTTGACGCTGATTCAGATGACGAGGAGAGGCACATATTTCCAGAGGTTACATATGAAACCGAGTCAGACTCAAGTGATGACGATGATTACGATTATCATCCTTAGTACGTTAATGATGTAGTCGGAAATTGTTGTCGGAAAATGTAGTCGGAAATATGATGTAGTCGGAAATCGTAGACGGAAATTGTAGACTGAAATTGTAGTCGGAAATTGTAGACTGAAATTGTAGTCGGAAAATGTAGTCGGAAATAGTAGACGGAAATTTTAGACGGAAAATGTAGACGGAAATCGTAGACAGAAATTGTAGTCGGAAAATGTAGTCGGAAATCGTAGACGGAAATTGTAGTCGGAAAATGTAGACGGAAATCGTAGGCAAAAAATGTAGTCGGAAATTGTTGTCGGATATTCTTCGGGAAATGTCAACATTACCAACGAGTTATAAGCAACTCGTTGGTAATGACATTACCAACGAGTTAACTCGTCGTTGGTAATGTCATTACCAACGAGTTGCTTATAACTCGTTGGTAATGTCATTACCAACGAGTTGAAGTCGTTGGTAATGTCATTACCAACGAGTTATAAGCAACTCGCCGGCAATGTTGTCTGGATAGGAACTGCCCAGCTCGAGCCCGAGCTTCATTTCTCCTTATCCTCTCCTCCTCCGATCCTCTCCTCCTCTCCTCCTCCCAACTCGGTCCGGCGAAAAAACTAGCTCACCTCCTCCTCCTCTCCCTCTCCTCCTCTCCACTGATTCTCATCTCCTCTCCTCCTCCGATCCTCTCCTCCTCCCCTCCTCCCCTCCTCTTCTCCCCTCACCTCCGTCGCCGGCAATGCAGAACGGACTCCACCATGGCAGGTCCGATCCTCTCTCTCTCCCTCTCTCTCTCTCTCTCAATTTTTAATTATTTTTGTGTATGTGTATGTGTATGTGTATGTGTAAATTAATTAGGGTGCTAAGTTGGAAATTAGGGTGATAAGTTGTAAATTTATATGCAATGTATATATATGTGATGTATATATATATAGGTATGTGAAAATTAAGTGATGTATATATATGTGAAAATTATGTATATATGTGGTTTGGATGAATATGTGATGTATATATATGTTAAAATTAAACCTAATTAAGATGCATGATGTATATATATGTGTGAAAAATGTGGAAAATTAATTAGGGTGTGTGATTTGGATGAATATGTGAAAATTAAATTTAATTAAGATGCATGATGTATATATATACATCGAAAATGTATATATGTTAATTTAGGTGATATAGTTGTTAATTAATCGTATAAATTAAGGTGGAAATCGGGATCGGAACGGTTTAGAACCAGAACGGTTTTAAACCGGAACCGCGCGGAACCGGAACCCTTTGGAACCAGAACTGTTTGTAACCGGAACCGTTTGAAACCGAACGGTTCCAGGTTCCGGTTCCAAACCGTTCCGGTTCCGATTTGTTATAGAACCGAAACGGTTTGGAACCGGAACGGTTTGGAATCGGAACTGTTTGTAACTGGAACCGTTTGTAACATAACGGTTCCAGTTCCAAATGGTTCCAGTTCAAATGGTTCCGGTTCCAAACCGTTCCGGTTCCGATTTGTTATAGAACCGAATCCTTATGACTATTACGGTGTCTATGAGGTTTTGCAGCAAATTGGCTTCGGGGAGGTTCCCGAAATAGTGGAGGGAGCAGTAGTCAAGCTTCGTCCTCACCCGCAGTTAGCAACACGCCCAGTGGGCCAATGATGAGTGCTCGCACGAGAGCCTTGCTAGAGGCGCGAGCTGAGGAGGAAGCTGCACGATCAAGAGCCGTGCAACCGGAAGTCGAGCGTCGAGCCTCAGTCAGCAGACGTCCCCCCGTCGGTGTACCCTCAGACGAGCGACAGTCAACGGGGGCATCAGAAACTCCCTCAATCCGAATGCCCCATATTCGCCCGGTGCCTATTCCCATTTCACGGGAATCATCTGAGGCACATGGTGGTGCTGGCGCCTCATCGTCCAGGCCTCGTCTATCTCCGCCGTCTGGTCTCTTCCTACCTGACGAGATTCCTGTGATCCGTGAATTCGATGATAGGGGGATGGCTGTTTATGTTGAAGGACGGCCGGAGTTCCGGAGCGTGGAGGAAGTGTACAACTTCATCCCGTTCGACCCCGTGTATCTTTGGAGTGTGAGGTGCACCAACCAACAAACGGACTATGCAGGTAAATTTTATTTAACATCAGATTGATGACTTAATTATTACTTAAGATTTACGATAGGTTCAATTAATGATATCAATTTCTTGACATTGTATTATTAGGCAATTTCGTTAATGGGACTGGAAAACGGAAAGGGGCTAGAGGCACCTGCACCGGGAAGAGACTTGAGCAGGCCACCGGGGGAAGGAAAACGCCCATAAGGGCCAATGAGGATGGCTAGGTGATCGAGGCATTCGACACCACGCGCAAATATGTCAGCATGGCCGGTGCGATCGTGCGGGACAAGGTCCCAATGCTTTGGCCAGATTGGGAATCTGTGCCTATTTACGTGAAGATGCAAGATGCAAGGTACTAACTCGTAATCTGGTCCCCAATGCTCGCTGCAAAGCTCACCAACACTCAGTCGTAGCTGATCACCTCGATCGGTGAACTGAAACACAGGTACACCACGTAGACGGACAACCTCCGTCAAACACAGTTATGCCAGCTTGCCACTGAAATCGTCACCGAAAATACAAGGAACTGTACTGAGTACGTCAGACGACCTACAAAGGCCCAACAACTGGTATCACCAACCAAAGTGCAAACAACATACACAAACACAGTAACAATCGCCACGTCTAATCGGAAATCTTCAATGGCTGACACTTCTCGGCAAGTCTCTGCCTTCTAGCCATCGCCAGTCGACGAATGTGGCATCAGCACACACAAGCTGCGCTCGCACAAGCTGCTATATCGTTCTTCATGTTGCGTCACGAGTAGTAACTCGAAATATCAGACACATCTCTGTGTCACCAGCGCCAAACACGCGCAAACTACGAGCCTGAATATCATCACACACTAACACAGCTCTAGTAGCTCACAACTCGGCTAACACAGAAACTCGAGCCACACACACACATGAAACACTGAAACTCCTAACTCTCGACTTAATGCATCAACAACAGCATCATCCCAAACGGATGGTCAAAGTACAACCTCTAACCTTCTCGAACAAACTCTAATGTGCAGCCATAGTCGTCAGTCGACTCCATCCATCGACACTACCTCAAGCCCAAATTTGGCCGAAAAAGCAAGTGGATGAAACTCATGTGATTAGTGTATATCCTACACCACGCTACACGCCATAGCAGTAGTATCTCAAACTCTCTAGTGCTAACACAAAGACAGCTACACCCTAATCATACATAAGATACGTAGCTACACAAAGTTCCCACTGACCATAACCATGAGCCACCGCTCTGCTACACAGCATCAAAGCACAACCAAATCCAGACCTCGATGCATCGCCATATTCCACGAACTCGTCGCGATCGTCAGGTAAGGTCAAAACCGCAGTAACGGTCACCAACCTGCAGGAGTAAACAACTCTCCTCGCATGCATCGAACCACTCGAACTCGACGCCTTCTTCGTCAATCCGGAAAGTGAAGTGGCAATCCGGGAAAATCCTGCACAAGCCGTCAGTAATAGCCTGCCAAACCCAAGAGACTCCCGATCTCTGGCACCATGGTAGGTCAACCCCAAATCAATACGGCTTCAATCTAGTCACGATTCATGCCAACTCCCTCGGATAACATCACACAGTCCAAAATCGTCACGCTAATCAACCAAAACTCACACTGGCTGAATCTCGCAAACAGCTGATCATATCGCGAAGTCCGCAACACCGCTTGCAACTATTTCAGGTACTGGTCCTCACTCCTTGAGTACATCAGGATGTCGCCAACGAACATGACCGCAACTCGTCCAGAAACTGTCTGAACCCATGGTCCATCAAGTCCACACGATTTACGGGAGCATTGGTCAACCATACAACGTGACCAAAAAAACTCCTGATGTCCGCACCGTGATCCGAAAGCCAACATAGCCACATCTGACTCATCAAACCTCAACTGATAATATCCATTCCCGAAATCAATCTTCGAAAAGACTGAAGCTCTCACAAGCTGATCAAACCAATCGTCAATCTGAAGCGGAGGATACTCACTCTCCTCTGAAGCAAATCAAGCTTCCGGTAGTCAATGCACCACCACGTCAAACCATCCATCATCCGTATAAACAAAGCAAGTGCACACCACGCAAACACGCGGGGTCGCATGAAACCTCCTGAAACCTCCTCCAGCAACTCCTGGAGTCGAAACTGTAGCTCCATCAGCTCCGCTGGCTCCGAACGACAAGATGTCGGTAAAATGAGTCCAGCATCCGGTACAAGCTCAATAGTGTAGTCGATCTCCCGAACTAGAGGAACACCTGGTAACTCCTCCAAAACACACCTGGAAACTCGAGAACCACCTCAATGTCACCAATGTCAGGTACAGCAACCATAGTATCCACAACATGTGCTCAGCGAGCAACACAATCCGTCTCCATCATCCGCTCGACCATCACCGCGAAACAGTATCTCGGGGAAATCTGGTCGTCGAAACACAACCTCCTCATCGAGGCACTCGAACACAACCAAATGCATCGTCAGACTCACAAACATACCAAAAACGCAATATCCAGCTATAACAGATCCGCGGCTAAGTCATAACCTCCAACAAGGATCTCGCAACCTCCGGATGGATACAACACTCTCCAAAACCTCGGAAGTGGAGATACAGGTACAATAGCCATAAACATCAAACAACAGTAACCTCGGAGAAAAGTCTGTCCTCAAACAAGGTCATGGCACGAACTCCATCATGCCCAACTAGCCGCACACATCAACCGCGACTCGCTGAATAATTCATCAAAAAGGCTGCATTGGTCACTCCAGAAACAGAACAGCATCATAATCTCCTCGTGAACTCTGAGCTGCCGAACCGCTAAAACAGCTAGCTGAGGGCACTCCCTCGCAACGTGACCCACCTGACCACTGAAACAGCAACTGAGGATACTCCTCGAACACAAATCACCGCAACACCTGCTACGTGAAAGGATCACTAACGATCGCCCAACTCATGCCACAGGCGCAAGTCCGCTACACTATGATCTCCACCATTGTCAAACGGATCAGCAGAAGATCCTCAACATAGTCGAAAAGACCACAGTCTGATGAAATCACTGATCCCGAAGTGTCGGAACTCAACCTCATCAAAATCTCGACTAAATCCACTTTCCTCAAACCATCACATCAAAAACCATGTACATCTTTCCATCACCATATCCTCACCACTGAGTGTAACACACTAAGCTCCTCACGGATGTCTCGAGGCACATCAATCAGACTCTCTCTGATGCTCAGGTTCAAACTCATCTCGAACCTCATGCATAGCTCCCTTTAAGCCACATAACACGTGCAAACAGGGACAAACATATAAACAATGCATATCAGCCTCAAGTGGATAAACACTCCTCAGTCGAATGCTGGATAGCCTGATAAAACCATTACCATATAAACAACACCCTGAATGTAGGCCATGGAGTCACAACCGGAACTCACACAATATCAGCCCACAAAATACCACAATCTGACTCAGGCAAACATCACTGCCACAAATCTCAGCTCTGAGGCAATATATAGACGCTCATATACACATCTCCAGGCAAACCGTGCCACACAAATCTCTGAATTCTGAATACTCATCCGAATCCACTGTTCTCTGGCAATTCACGCGTCGAATGATCCTCAACAGGATCCACAACCGAAACGACACGGAAAGCATGTCAGGAGGCATCCTAATGAATACAATATCGTTCACAACAAGTGGAACGTAATCATGGAACTTCAAATATTTGAAAGCATACAACACCCGGAATTTGATGATTATCCGCCGGCCGGTTGGGTCACCATTCCAGACATATTGTACATTCTCAAATATCCTTAGTAAACACGACTACAGAAGTCTACAGAACCTATGACCTAATGCTCTGATACCAAGCTGAAAGGACCCAACCCCGATTTAGCTTCCTAAATCGGAATCAAACCCCTTCGAAAACACGAACCAACAAAAACTTTTCGAAATTTGGGCAGAGTTTCGTTACTAGCGTGGAATTACCATTACCTGCACGCGAAAAATACACTTCATCCTATGCCACAAAAAGCAAACCGTGGGCACCAATCCCATCCGGATTTCTCAATATATCAACAATAAAGTAAAGTAGTAAATATATATGCACTTTACTGAAATCCAGTGTAAAATCGTATAACATATACAATAGGAAGCTCAGAGCGACTTCTAACACATAATCATATACGCATACTACAGTAGGTAGAACAATAAACCTACTGGATGAAACAAAGTAGCTCGAGCACTATGTCTCTGACCACGACGTGCGACACCAGAGCCTGAACTGCAAACTGGGCACGGAAACCGAAAAGCCCAGGTGAAAGACAATAAACACGTTAGAGTGAGTGGACGAAAATAAACGTCTTTCACCAAGTAATATATATGTTATAAAAACATATGCGAGTCCAGATAAATAGAAACAATAAAGTACACGAGGTAAAACCATAATCCTCCAGCGTACTGAGCATGCAAGTAAAAATCCCACGGGGTCGCTCATGGACACACACCATGCTAGTACAGTCCGAATCACGGGATCCCGGACCCACACGTGATTCTAAGCCAGAAAGGCCTCGGTTCCGGGGATGCGCCCCTCGCCGGTCAGGTCGGGGTAACGCCCCGCCTGGGATGCCTACCATCGGGGATCAGCCGAGAGGCTAAGTGTATCGATACAACAATGTAACCAAGACTGTACTCTGTGTAAACCAAATCATAAACATTTCGATGCAAATGCAAATAACAGCATATAAATGTATGTATACTCGTATACGTATATTCGTATAAGTATATCGTATAATCGTAAAACACATGCTCATATATCCGAAATCTCATAGGCATGCTCAAGATCGTAAATCATATAAAAGACTCGCAAACAATCCGTGAAAAGAAATTGTCCACTCACAGACTGGCGTAACGCGTATCGCGTTAACCCGTGATCCGGCGGAAAGTCCATCGCCAAAACAACGATCACGAACCCCTGAATATTCACAATGTCCAATATTCAAAATTATAATCCGACAATACAAATCAAACCACGAGAAACCACCGTTCTCGGAAACAGATAATTCAAAGTCGACGAATCGTCGAAAATCCGTATATACAACTTCAATACCTCGCTTTACGTTCGGACGCTCAACTCGAAAAACGAACCTCCCCACTGCGATCGGGGCGCGATTTCGAGTCAAATGACATGCGACTTGTCGAAAGTCAAAAAGTCAACCCTGACCGTTGACCGCCGCCGTTGACCGCCGTCCACGGCGGCGCCGCTGTTGACCGGAGTATTTCACGGCGGAGCTACCCTTGTTCCACTCAAAATCACCCACTGAGCAACTTTGTCAACTGCACCGAAGTCCAATTCTCACTCTAACATGGTCAATTTCATGAAAAACCGAATGAACACACAAATTTCCAATCCAAAATTCTCCTTGCACACATCGAATTGAAACACGAAACTTACAGGGGAGCATCAAGGGAATGAGAGCTTCAAAGCCCACTAAGAATTGTAGCTCGAATCGGCCAATTTCACAAACCACCATTAAACTTAAAAACCTCCATTTCGGCCGGAATAATCCTCTCTCCACCGCCACCCTCGCCGTGAGGGGTGGCCGGAAACGACTAGAGGGGGCCAAGGCGAGTCGGTCCAGCCAAAGATTAGGCCGTGGGGTGGCCGGAAACCCCACTCCGCCGTGAGCCACCGAGTGCACCGTCGTGAGTTCTCCTCCTCCACGGTCAAACCCAGTTGACCGGTCAATGCCAATTAATACCAGATTTTGACTTTCCCTTTTAGGCAGGTCACTATTTATAGCTTTCCCAAAATGGAAACTCAAACTTATCCATTTCGACGAACTTTAAACACGCATAGCTTTCGCGTCGTAACTCCAATTCCGATAATTCTCGCGGCCACATACTCGTCTCGACATATTCTTCCAATATTACCCAAAATCAAACATATCGACCAACTGAATAAAAAGTCAACCCTTCAAAGCAACACACATTAAATCGACTAAATAATCAACAAACGGCAAAATTCGTAACTAATTCCTCGTAACTCCAAATCATGCTCCAGAAGTTCACACAAACTCGAAATTAAATTCTGAACAACTTCCGTGAAGAAACCGAAACCAAATTCTCGACCGGTAATTTAGTCGCTAAGTAGCTCGCCATATTAATCTGTTTCCGTCGAAACTTCAAATATTCATAACTAATTCCTCGGTCGTCCAAATAACGATCCGGAACCGCCCACGAACTCGTAATCACACGTACAACGACTCTCGAGAAGAGACCCAGCTCCAATTCTCGGCCAATAATTTAGTCGTTAACGAGCCTGGCGATTCAATAACTGTCGAACAACTCTGCGACTACACACAAACTCATCAATCAAGCTGATCATACTGCTGATTCTGGTCGTCACAGTAACTGAGACTGTACTCTGTGTAAACCAAATCATAAACAGTTCGATGCAAATGCATGAAACAGCATAAAAGTGTATGCATATTCGTATACGTATATCCGTATAAACATATTCGTATAATCGTAAACACATGCTGATATAATCATAATCTCGTATGAAATCTCATGCTCGTAAAACCATAATGATGTTGCATGCTCAAGTTCATAAATCATATATAAAAGACTCGCAAGATTTCCGTGAAAATAAACTGTCCACTCACAGATGAGCAAAATGCGCACACGCGCTAATCTCGAGGACCGGCGGAAGATCCCTCGCCAGATGCTCGATCTCGGTCCCGATCTCGCTCTCGGTCCCGATCTCGCTCTCGATCCCCTGAATATATTCATAAAACACAATTGATCAAAATCATAGTTCTCAACACTGTACTGATGCACGGAAACCAACCGTTCCCGGAAATACGAAATGCAGTGCAAAATGAATTACGGAAATCCCGAAATCCCCACTCGAAATCTCGACTGATAAACGGCTAATCAAATCAACCTGAAAACCTCCGTACGATAAACAGGGCGTGATTACGAGAAAAATGACACTGATTACATCGAAATCTAAAAAGTTGACTTTTCCGGCCGTTGACCGCCGCCGCGGGCGGCGGCGCGCCGTCAACGGTGGAATTTCAAGGCCAAAGTTTCCAGATTTCAAGGTCTTGATGAGCTGAATCACTTTCTCTTCTACCACTTAAGCTAATTCACAAAGGAACCATGTCAATTTCTCAAAACCAAATCGAAATTCCTAAATCGGATCCCTAATCGGGTTCACCCCAAAACTTCACCTCTTCCAAAACCAACCACCCCGTGAGCTTCTCCTAGGTGTGGGGAGCAAAACCCCCAACAAATCCCCTCACAAATCTCGCCGGAACCACCCCCACCGTCGCCGGCGAATTCATCCAACTCGGCCCTAATCGGGCTCCATCAAAACGGGTCTAAATTCACTCAAACCCAAGCCATACACACTCGAAATCATGAGAGGGATCGAACCATACCTGTCCCGTGGCGGATGGTGGCCGGAATCCGGTCGCCGGAGGTGAAGTCCGAAACGGGAAAGTCACCTTCACCAGTCAACAGTCAACCGTTTCCAAAAAAAGAAAGTCAACGAAAAACTGGAATTTTCGACGATTTACGACTATTTCCGATATTTATACCCGTCCCTCGGGTCGATCAACGGTCCAAAATGAAAATACGAAATGATTCGGATAAGCTCGAAACATTCGGATAAACTCGTCGAAACCCGAAACTTCAAATAATCATAAAATATTCCTCGGTTATCGGAAAAATCTTCCGGAACCGCCCACGAACTCGAAATCACGTACTCTACACTTTCCGTGAAGACACCCAACTCAAATTCTCGACCGAAAACAAAGTCGCGAATCGAATCGGCAAACCACATAATATCGCAAAACTGCGACTAAACTCAAATCTCGAGAATCGTACCAAACACACATCTGATTCTGGTTCGGGTCGTCACAGTCAATGTTCGGTCGGCTAGAGATATCGCCACTAGCCAACTTAATGTACCAACAATATATGTCCAAGTCATGAGTTTAGTTTGATTCACACGTGATCGTCCAATTTGTAATCTTTAGGAGTCACCATTGGTTGTGTACCGATTCTCCTAGGCTATTAGGGCAGTAGAAGTGTCCCGGTTTGAAAGGACCCAACCCCGATTTAGCTCCCTAAACCGGAATCGAACCCCTTCGAAAACACGAACCAACAAATACCGTAGAAATTTTGGCAGAGTTTCGTTACTAACGTGGAATTACCATTACCTGCACGCGGAAAATACACTTCATCCTATGCCACAAAAAGCAAACCGTGGGCACCAATCCCAACCAGATTTCTCAATATATCAACAGTAAAGTAAAACGATAAATATATTAGTACTTCATTGAAATCCGGTTTAAAATCGTACAACGTAAACAACAGATTTCTTAGAGCGACCCCTAATGTATAAACATATAAGTATACCACAGTAGGTAGAACAATAAACCTACTGGAAGAAACAAGGTAGCTCGAGCACTATGCCTCCGACCACGACCTGCGACACCAGAGTCCGAACTTCAAACTGGGCACGGAAACCGAAAAGCCCAGGGGAAAGGCAAATAAAAACGTTAGAGTGAGTAGACGAAAATAAACATATGCCTTTCACCAATTATTTGTGACAACCCAAACCAGAATCTGATGCATATTTGGCACGATTCTCGAGATTGAGTTTAGTCGCAGTTTATTGTCGTATATGTGGTTTTGCAGATTCGATTCGCGACTATGTTTTTGGTCGAGAATTTGAGTTGAGTGTCTTCACGGAAATTGTAGAGTACGTGATTTCGAGCTCGTGGGCTATTCCGGAAGATTTTTCCGATAACCGAGGAATATTTTATGATTATTTGAAGTTTCGGGTTCCCACGAGTTTATCCGTTTGTTTTGAGTTTATCCGAATCGTGATGGTTATCCATTTCGAATCGTCGATCGACTCGAGGGACGAATATAAATATCGAAAAGTCGAAAAAATAGTCAAAAAATAGTCGAGAAATAGTCGAGAATTTCATTTCGGGCGTTGACCAGACTTTGACTTTCCATTTTGGGAAACTTTGACCGTTGACCGTGAAGGGAGGAACTTTCCGTTTCGGTTTCAACTTCCGACCACCGTTTTCCGGCCACCATTGGCCACGGGACAGGTACAGTTGGGCTACGTATGAACCCGATTATGATGGTGTGTGATTTGGAAGGAATTGATGCTAATATGTATGAACCCGATTCGGACCGAGTTGGGCTACGTCGCCGGTAATGGTGACGGTGGTTCCGGTGGGTTTTGAGGGTGGAGGTTAGGGGGGTTTGACTCCCCTTAACCTTGTGAAGCTTCCCACATGATTTATTTTGGAATTGGTTAGGTTTTGGCTCGAACCCGAATGGGTTTTCCGATGGGTATTCCGAATGGATTTTGGTGAAATTGATGGTGTTAGAGAGGGAATTGGTCTGTGAGGTAGAAGAGGAAATGGTTCGCCTGGTTATGGACTGTAATTCTGGAATTTTGGCCGTGAAATTCCACCGTTGATGGCGCGCCGCCGCTGGCGGCAGCAGTTAATGACCGGAAAGTTGACTTTTTCAGATTTCGATGTAATTAATGTCGTTTTTCTCGAAATCGCGCCCTGGTTGTCGTCCAGAGGTTTTTGGGTTGATTTGGTTAGCCAATTTTCAGTCGAGGTTTCGAGTTGGGATTTCGGGATTTCCGTAATTCATTTTGTACCGCATTTCGTATTTTCGGGAACGGTTGGTTTCCGTGCATCAGTACAGTGTTGAGGATTACAATATTAATCAGTTATGTTTTGTGAATATTCAGGAGATCGAGATCGAGATCTGGATCGTGATCGTGCTTCAAGCGAGGGATCTTCTGCCAGACCACGAGTTTAGCGCGAGTGCGCATTACGCGAGTCTGTGAGTGGACAATTTCTTTTCACGGATGTTTGCGAGTCTTTTATTTGATTTATGAACTTGAGCATGCGTATGAGATTTCGGATTACATGGGCATGTGTTTACGACTATGCAATTATATTTATACGGATATACGTATACGACTATACATACATTTATATGCTGTTTCATGCATTTGCATCAAACTGTTCAAGATTTGGTTTACACAGAGTACAGTTTGTTTATGATGTTGTATCGTTACACTTGCATCCCGGCTGATCCCCGAGGATGTATGCCAGGGGAGGCTGTGACTCCTGACCCGAGGTCTTTACCGGGGGGAGGCAGACCTCTGACCTGAGGCCTTTCTGGCTAGAGTCACGTGTGGGTCTGGGATCCCGTGATTCGGACTGTACTAGCACGGAGGTGTCCATGAGTGACCCCGTGGGATTTTTACTTGCATGCTCTGTACGCTGGAGGAGTGTGAGTTTACCTCGCGTACCATATTATGTTTATTTACCTGGACTCGCATATGTTATTTTAAACATATAGATTAACTGGTGAAAGACATTTATTTTCGTCCACTCACTCTAACAGTTTTTATGTCTTTCCCCGGGGCTTTTCGGTTTCCGTGCCCAGTTTGCAGTTCAGGTTTGGTGTTTCACGTCGCGGTTTGGAGGCTAGTGATCAGAGTCACCTGTGTTTTCCAGTAGGTTCTTGTTTCGCCTACTGATGTACCATATTATGTTTATTTACCTGGACTCGCATATGGTATTTTAAACATATATATTAACTGGTGAAAGACATTTATTTTCGTCCACTCACTCTAACAGTTTTTCTGTCTTTCCCCGGGGCTTTTCGGTTTCCATGCCCAGTTTGCAGTTCAGGTTTGGTGTTTCACGTCGCGGTTTGGAGGCTAGTGATCAGAGTCACCTGTGTTTTCCAGTAGGTTCTTGTTTCGCCTACTGATGTACCATATTATGTTTATTTACCTGGACTCGCATATGTTATTTTAAACATATATATTAACTGGTGAAAGACATTTATTTTCGTCTACTCACTCTAACAGTTTTTATGTCTTTCCCCTGGGCTTTTCGGTTTCCGTGCCCAGTTTGCAGTTCAGGTTTGGTGTTTCACGTCGCGGTTTGGAGGCTAGTGATCAGAGTCACCTGTGTTTTTCAGTAGGTTCTTGTTTCGCCTACTAATGTACATATTGTATATATTTTACTCTAGAGGTCGCTCTGATACATTCTGATACGTGTTTATGCGGATTTTCACGGATATACTATATATAGTACTGTACTTGAAAGGACCCAACCCCGATTTAGCCACCTAAACCGGAATCGAACCCCTTCGAAAACACGAACCAACAAAAATTTTCCAAAATTTGGGCAGAGTTTCGTTACTAACGTTGAATTACCATAACCTGCACGCGGAAAAATAACACTTCGTCCTATGCCACAAAAATCAAACCGTGGGCACCAATCCCATCCGGATTTCTCAACATGAATATATTCAACAACAGTAAACATACTGTAAAATTTATACGTATATCTGAGAAAATCCGTATAAACAAGTATCGGAATGTATCAGAGCGACCTCTAGTATAAAATATATACAACATGTACATCAGTAGGTGAAACTGAAACCTACTGGAAAACACAGGTGACTCTGATCACTAGCCTCCAAACCGCGACGTGAAAACACCAAACCTGAACTGCAACTGGGCACGGAAACCGAAAAGCCCAGGGGAAAGGCAAATAAAAACGTTAGAGTGAGTGGACGAAAATATACATATGCCTTTCACCAGTTAATATACAAACTCAATATAAACAGTGCGAGTTCGGAAAAACACAATAACACATATATATATACACGGAGGTTGTCGGGCGACCACTCAAACCCGACGTCAGGTGAATCGCTCAAACCTGACAGTGATAGGCCAGGGGACCACTCAACCCTGGCGGCACGCAGGGGACCACTCAACCCTGCCCAGAGGAATCTCTCAACTCTGGTACATCGATGTAATAAATGCCATCACAAACAACACATATAATAATACCTCCGGAAACAACATACATATATCACAACATCGTATAATTAAATACGGAAATCATAAAATCTACAAACTCGCAAATCAACAGTGAAAATCGAAACTTGTCCACTCACAGATCAGCTAGCGCGAACTCGCGCTAAACTCGTGGTCCGGCGGAAGTCCCCTCGCCCGAAGCACGATCACGATCCAGATCTCGATCTCGATCTCCTGAATATATTCATAAAATACAACTGATCAATATCGTAATCCACAACACTGTACTGTTGCACGGAAACCAACCGTTCCCGGAAAATACGAAATGCAGTGCAAAAATGAATTACGGAAATCCCGAAATTCCCACTCGAAACCTCGACTGAAAATCGGCTAACCAAATCAACCCGAAAACCTCCGTACGATAACCAGGGCGTGATTACGAGAAAAATGACACCAATTACATCGGAATCTGAAAAATTGACTTTCTGACCACCGTTGACCGCCGTTGACCGCCGCCGCCGACGGCGGCGCGCCGTCAACGGAGGAATTTCACGGCCATCTCCTCCAGTTCCCATGGTCTCGACAAGGCGAGTAACTTCTTCTTCTACCTCACAACCCAATTCCAAACAGAACTGCCCCAATTCTTGAAAACAAATCGAAAACACCAAACCCAAATCCCTAATCGGGTTCACCCATACTCGCCTCCTCGTCCAAAACTAATCAACCAGGAAGCTCCACCACGAGGTGGGGAGCAAAACCCCCAACCACATGGCCCTCAACCGTCGCCGGAACCACCGTCACCATTAACGGCGATCAACTCGGTTCGGCCTCCATTCGAACCCAACCAAAAACCAACCAAACTCAACAAACTCAAGCATGAATCAACATGAAATTGAACAAGGAATCGATCTATACCCTCGCCGAAGTCGCTCGTGGCCGGAAAAAGATCGCCGGAGTTCACTTTCCCGTTCGGGAAACTTTCCCTTCTCGGCAGCTCTTCCACTTTCCAAAATAGGAAAGTCAACGGTTGGTCAACTCCCACAATAAATTCTCGACTATTTCACGACTATTTTCCGACTTTTCGATATTTATACTCGTCCCTCGGGTCAATCGACGGTCCAAAATGAAAATACGAAATGATTCGGATAAGCTCGAAACAATCGGATAAACTCGTTGAAACCCGAAACTTCAAATAATCATAAAATATTCCTCGGTTATCGGAAAAATCTTCCAAGACCACCCACAAACTCGAAATCACGTACTCTACACTTCCCGTGAAGACACTCAACCCAAATTCTTGACCCAAAAACAAAGTCGCGAATCAAATCGGCAAACCACATAATATCGCAAAACTACGACTAAAACCAAACCTCGAGAATCGTGCCAAACACACATCTGATTCTGGTTCGGGTCGTCACATTACTGTTTACTGTTTATGATATATATATTGATGTTGAGAAATCCGGATGGGATTGGTGCCCACAGTTTGCTTTTTGTGGCATAGGATGAAGTGTATTTTCTGCATGCAGGTAATGGTAATTCCACGCTAGTAACGAAGCTCTGCCGAAATTTTAAACAAAATTTTGTTGGTTTGTATTTTCGAAGGGGTTTGATTCCGGTTTAGGTAACTGAATCGGGATTGGGTCCTTTCATATATACATACTCAATGTAAAACAGTGCGAGTTCGGAAAACACAACAACACATATATATATGGAGGTTGTCGGGCGAATCTCTCAAGCCCGACGTCAGGTGAATCGCTCAAACTTGACGGTGAAAGGCCAGGGGAATCTCTCAACCCCGGCGACACTCAGGGGAATCTCTCAACTCTGGGCCAGAGGAATCTCTCAACTCTGGTAGCATCGATGCTATAAATGCCATCACCCATAAACACATAACAACACCTCCGAAAATAACATATATCTCAATCATCGTATAATTTAAATACAGAAAATCATAAAATCCACGAACTCGCAAATCAACAGTGAAAATAGAAACTTGTCCACTCACACGCTTGCGTAACGCAGTTCGCGTTAACCCGTGATCCGGCGGAAAGTCCCTCGCCAAACGAACGATCACGAACACCTGAATATTCACAAAATCCATTTCTCAAAATCATAACTCGACAATACAAGACAAATCACGAGAAACCACCGTTCTCGGAAACACATAATCCGATCACGACAAACCGTCGAAAATCCGGAAATCACACCTCAATACCTCGCTGTAATTTCGGACGCTCAACTCGAAAAACGAACCTCCCCACTACAATCGGGGCGCGATTTCGAGTGAAATGACATGCAACTTGTCGAAAATCACAAAAAGTCAAACTTTGACCGCCGTTGATCGTTGACCGCCGCCGTTGACCACGCCCATGGTGGCGCCGCCACCAAACATGAGATTTCTCGGCGGAGCAACCACCATTCCATGCAAAATCATTCACTGAGCAACTTTGTCAACTACAACAAAGGCCAATTCTCACTCTAACTTGTCCAATTTCACGAAACACCGAATGTTCACACAAATTTCAAATCCAAAATTCTCCAAGCACAAATCGAATCAGAAGATGAGGGCTACAAAACCCAGTCCTTGTTTGAGCTCAACACGGCCCGAATCGAAAACCACCATTACACCCAAAAATCACAAACTTTGGTCCAAGTTTTTTCTCTCCACCGTGAGCCACGCCGTGCATGGTGGCCAGCATCCACACGGGGCAGCCAAGCCGAGCAGAACTAGCCCTAGGCCGAAGCCTAGGGTGGCCAGAAGCCGTCGCGCCGTGAAGCCACCGTGAACCACCGTCGAACTCTCCCTCTCTCCACCGAGTTGACTCTGTCAACTCGGTCAAACCCATTTATGGCAAGTTTTGACTTTCCCAAAACAGCAGGTTTCTATTTATAGGCCTTCCATTTTTGGAAACTTCGTAATTATCTTTTCGGCAAACTTCAAATACCCGTAACTTTCTCGTCGTAATTCCGATTCGAATAATTCTCGCGGCCACAAACTAGTCTCGACATGTTCTTCAATTATCACCCGAAGTCAAACACATCGGCAAATTCGATAAAAAGTCAACTGTTCAAACCAACACATAATAAATCGATTAAATAATCAACAATCGGAAATATTCACAACTTAATCTTCATAACTCAGAATAATGCTCCAAAAGTTCCCATGAGCTCGAAATTATTTTCTGAACAACTTCCGTGAAGTAGCCGAAACCAAATTCTCGACCGATAATTTAGTCGTTAAAAACACCACCATTTAAATCCGAACTTCAAATATTCATAATTAATTCCTCGGTCGTCCAAATAACGATCCGGAACCACCCACGAACTCGAAATCACACATACAACGACTCTCGAGAAGAGACCCAGCTCCAATTCTCAGCCAATAATTAAGTCGTTATCAAATCTGGCGAATCAAATACTGTCGGAACTCCGCGACTACGCAGTAACTCACGTACATAGCTGATCATACTGGTGATTCTGTTCTGGGTCGTCACACGGTCCAACATTCAAATATAAAGCAAACCGAAACTAGAATGCAACTCAATTACAAATCATATCCTAATCATACTACATGCCTAATTAGTTTGATATGTGTTCACTTATGATGAATGTGAATGGATTTTCTTTCTAAGTCCCTATTAGAGGACATGAAAGTATGTTCTAATGACTTTCCTAATCTACACCTTTTAGAACATGAATTAGAAGAAGTAACAATTACCTACAAAGCCCCTTTGAGTCAATGTAAATTTGACTAAAGCTCCTTGAGTCATTTGGACTTCAAGAAGGCTTTGCTCCATGCTCAAGCCCAATGAAAACCAAACCATAAGCCTATCTTCTCAAATGCAACCTAAGTCATGTTTACATTCTTATCTTCCTTAGGTGAGTGACTAGTTCACTTAGGTTCATTTTTATTTTCATTAAACAAATATCAACTTAGTCATCTTGGCTAAGACATGAATAAGAAAACATTGAATCAAGCCCAAATTGTGACGACCCGAACCGGAATTGGTATGGTAATCGGCTTAATCCGCGAGTTCTGCGACTAATCATAGTTTATCGTAATTAATCGAATTGGCGGTTTTGATCACGACTTAATTATCGGGCGTGAATTTGAGTTGAGTCTCTTCACGAGAATTATAGTATGTGTGATTTTGAGTTCGTAGGCGGTTTCAGATAATTGTTTCGACAACTGAGGAATATGTTATGAATATTTGAAATCGTGTAATTTCGTCGTGTTTATCCTTTTGAGTTTGAGTTATCCGAAACGTGGATGTGATTCGATTTTGACTGTCGATCGTATCGAACCGCGAGTATAAATATCGGAATAGTCAAAAAATTATCAAAAATCACCGTTTGGGAAGTTTGACCGTCGTTTGACCCGTTGACTCGCGTTGACCGAGTTCAAACCGGACCGCCGTCGGACTTGACGTTTCCGGCCACCTCTGGCTACAATTTGGGTATGGTAAGCTTCTACTCTTGATTTCCTATGGTTTAGGACTTGAATTCATGTGGTTTGGTGAGGTATAAGTGGAGAACGACTTCGGTGAAATCTGTGGATTTCGCCGTCGTCGGGGCGGCACTCCGGCGACATTTGGGGTCGGGGGTGTGGAGGAAAAGGTTCCCCTCAACCTTGTGAAGCTTTTGGGTGAAAGAATTTTAGTTTGGTTGAGGTTTGAAGCTCGCCGGAAAATTCACCGGAATCCATGGATTCCGTGAGTTTTGAGGCGATTTCCGGCCGGTGGGCTTGGAATTGGAGGTTGTGGTAAGAGAGAAATTTGTTGGGCTTGAGGTGTAGGTAGGAATTGGCGCTCCGGCGAAGGCGTTGACTTTTTGAAATTTGACAAGTTTTATGTCGTTTTGATCGTAATCGCGCCCCGATTATCGCCTTGAGGTTTTCGAGATGATTTGGATACCGGATTTTAAGTCGAGGGTTTATGTGGAGTACTTGGGGGTTTTTGTCGATTATTTTGTATCCGAGTTTTATGTTTCCGGAAATGGTTGGTTTCCGAGGTGTGGTACAGAGTAATGAATTGTGATTTTGATCAGTTATATTTTGTGGTTATTCAGGAGATCGAGATCGTACATTGGGCGAGAGATCTTCCGCCGGATCTCGGGATTAGTACGTTTGCGCGCTGTGCTTGTCTATGAGTGGACATTTCTTTTCACTGATTGGTTATGAGTCCTTATTACACGTTTTACGAGCATGAGCATGCATATGAGATTATGATTTATACGAGCATGTGTTTTACGATTATGCATTTGTGAATACGCAACGACAAATATGCTTATACAATTATGTATTACGTATATACATTTACATTATGCTTTATACACTTTCATAGAACTATTTATGATTTGGTTTACACAGAGTACAGTCACAGTATATATTGTTGTATGGATACACTTGCATCCCGGCTGATCCCCGAAGATGTTTACCGGGGGAGGCTGTGACCCCTAACTCGAGGCATTTACCGGAGGGGGGGAGGGGGGGGGCTGACCTCTGACCTGAGGCCTTTCTGGCTAGAATAACGTGTGGGTCTGGGATCCCGTGATTCAGACTGTACTAGCGCGGACGTGTCCATGAGTGACCCCGCGGAGTTTTACGATGCATGCTCTGTACGCGTGAGGAGTTAGAGTCTCCCTCATATACTATATCATATTCATTCATTTAGACTCGCATATGTTTTTATAACATATAATATTCGGCGAAAGACATTTATTTGCATCCACTCACTCTAACGGTTTATGTCTATCCATGATCTCTTTGTTTTCAATGTCCAGTTTGCAGTTCAGATTCTGGTGTTGAACGTGGCAGTCAGAGGCTTAGTATTCGAGCTATTTTTCTGTTCCAGTAGGTTTCTTGTTTAGCCTACTGTTGTATATTTATGTATATATATACTAGAGGTCGCTCTGAATACTCTGATGTTTACGTGGAGGTATTTCTGTAAAATTACAGCTTTTGGTTTATCACTTTACATTATGTTATGATATTGAGAAATTCGGGTGGGATTGGTGCCCACGGTTTGGCTTTTGTGGCATAGGTTGAAGTGTGTATTCGGGTGCAGGTTAATGGTAATTCAACGATATAATGAAACTCTGCCGAAATTTCTAAGGTTTTTGCAAGTTCGTGTTTTCAGAAGAGGTTTGATTCCGGTTTAGGAAACTAAATCGGGGTTGGGTCCTTTCAGCTTGGTACTAGAGCATTAGGTTTCAGGTTCTGTAGACTTCTGTAGTTGTGATACTAAGGATATTTGAGTAGGTACAGCATGTCTGGGGCGATGACCCGACTAACCAGCGGTTACTCATCAATGCTTCGGGTGTTGTATGTGTTCAAATGTCTGAAGTTTCATGATTACGTTCCTTGTGCCTTGTGACTAATGCTTTTCTCTTATCATTAGGATGCCTCCTAGACGTGGTCCCCGTGTTAATAGGGATGTGGATCCTGATGAGGATCACCAGACGCATGACTTGCTTATGCGAGTAATGCGTTTGGAGGGGCGTTTTGACCCTGTGGTCAAAGCTCGAACTGCTGGAGCGACTGTTTTCTTGGCTTCAGCTGATCCAGAGATTTGTGAAGTATGGTTGGTTTAGGCTGAATGAGTTTGTGAGCGTCTGCGTTTCACTCCTGAGCAGATGACAGTGGCAACAGTTGGTTTACTTGAGGTAGATGCATACTTCTGGTGGGTTAACACCGATAGAGTCCAGTTGATACGTCGTGGACACTGTTCAGAGATTTGTTTATGTGGAGGTATTTCAACGAAGCTACACATTAGCGGAATTATGAGGAGTTCACTAATTTGAGACAGGGCAGCATGTCAGTACTTGAGTACTGGGACACATTTACTCACTTATCTTGGTTTGCTCGTGACATGGTGTCTACAGAGAAAGCCAAGAGCCGAAGATTTGAGTTGGGCTTGAACCTGAACATCAAGGGGACACTGACTACGATGCCTCGGAACAACTTTGATGAGTTTGTGAGTGCTACACTTCAAGGCAAGGATATCGATAAGGAAAGGCAGATGAGATTCCAGTCTCGACGATTTGAGGAGGGTGGACCGAGTCAGGGACCTTCCAAGAGGCTGAGTTTAGACACTTCCGGATCGGCATCATGATCTGGTAGTGGACCATATAGACCGGGTAGTTCAGCTAGATAGAGACAGAGATGGAGGAGGGATCGACCACAGAGACCACAGTCCAGTTGGGGTTCTAGCGGATCCAGATATCCTCGACGTACAGGTGGCACTTTTTCTATATCGAGGGAGTATCCACTATGAAACATCTGCACAGGAATCATTATGGTCCTTGTCAGCGTGGCACTACCAGTTGCTATCGATGTGGCCAGGAGGGTCACTTTGCCAGGGAGTGTCTCCAGCAGGTGGGTGTTGGTGGACAGGCAGCTCAGAGTTCCGGAGGAGAGCGAGGTACCAGTTCTGGGGCTCGACCAGTATAGTCTTCTGGCCAGGATGGACAGCAGAGTCACCCTCAGTGTGGACGACTAGCCAGGCAGGCTAGGGTTCATGCTATGTCATTGCGTGAGGGCAGAGCATCACCGAAGGTTGTTATTGGTACGTTGCATGTTTTTGGCTATCCAGTACTTACTTTGCTAGATCCAGGTGCTACGCATTCATTCATATCATATAGATTGTCATCTTTAGCTACTATGCCTGCATCTCCACTTCCGGGGTTGTGGAGAGTGCTGTATCTGTCCGGTGAGGTTGTGAGTATTAGTTGGGTGTATAGGGATTGTGAGAGCTTTGCTGGAGGTCATGGTTTAGCCACGGATTTGTTATTGCTAGATATTGTTGACCTTGATGTGATTTTGGGTATGGACTTCTTGGAGACACATTGGGCTATATTCGACTGTCACAAGAAAGAGGCTGTGTTCCGACGTCCATGGTTCCCATAGATACTATTTCGCGGTGAGAAGAATACTTCATTGCCATGTGTGATTTTAGCGATGAAGGCCAAGCGAATGATGAAGAAGGGTTGTGTTGCATACTTAGCTCATGTTGTGGATACTACGACTGTTGTACCAGACATTGGTGACATTGAGGTTGTTTATGAGTTTCCAAATGTGTTTCCGGAGGAATTACCAGGTGTTCCTCCAGTTCGAGAAATCGATTTCACCATTGAGCTTTTACCAGGCACTGGACCTATATCACAGGCACCTTATCGTATAGCACCGGCGGAGTTGAAAGAGTTACAGATTCAACTTCAAGAGTTGCTGGAGAAAGGTTTCATACGACCCAGTGTATTACCGTGGGGTGCTCCTGTACTGTTTGTGCGGAAGAAGGATGGTTCCATATAGTTATGTATTGATTACCGGAAGCTGAATCAAGTCACTGTGAAGAACAAGTATCCGTTGCCGCAAATTGACGACTTGTTTGATCAGCTCAAGGGAGCTTCAGTCTTTTCGAAGATTGATCTCAAGTCTGGATACTATCAGTTGAGGATCGGAGAGTCAGATGTGGCCAGGACAGCTTTCAGATTACGGTACGGGCATTATGAGTTCTTGGTTATGCCGTTTGGGTTAACCAATGCCCCTGTAGCTTTCATGGACTTGATGAACTGGGTGTTCAGATGGTTTCTGGACAAGTTTGTGATCGTGTTCATCGACGACATCCTGATTTACTCCAGGAGTATGGGCCAACACAAGAAGCATTTGCGAGCTGTCTTGCAAACTTTGCGAGACAATCAATTGTTTGCGAAGTTCAGCAAGTGTGAGTTTTGGTTAGATAGCGTGAAGTTTTTGGGTCACGTGATATCTGCTAAGGGAGTCAGTGTGGATCCTGACAAGATAGAAGCCGTGTTGAATTAGAGCAGACCTACCACCATACCAGAGATCAGGAGTTTCTTGGGTTTGGCAGGTTATTATCGGCGCTTTGTGTATGATTTTTCACGGATTGGCACTCCATTTACCAGATTGACGAAGAAAGGTGTCAAGTTCGAGTGGTCCGATGCATGTGAGGAGAGTTACTTACTCTTGAAGAAAAAGTTGAGTACTGCACCGGTTTTGACCCTACCTGACGACAGTGGAGAGTTTGTGGTTTACAGTGATGCATCGAAATTGGGACTTGGTTGTGTTTTGATGCAGCATGGTAGAGTGGTGGCTTAAGGTTCTAGGCAGCTGAAACCATATGAAGTCAACTATCCTACCCATGATTTGGAGGTGGCTGTTATTGTATTAGCTTTGAAGAGTTGGAGACACTACTTGTACGGAGCTCAGTACAAGATATACACAGATTACAAGAGTCTCACCTATTTGCGCACGTAGCCGGACTTGAACATGAGACAGTGCAGATGGATGGAGTTGATCAATGATTATGATTGCACCTTTGAGTATCATCTAGGGAAGGCTAATGTCATTGCTGATCCACTCAATCGGAAATCTGAAGCCTCATTGTTTCATGTGTGTGTGGCTAGAGTATCCATGTTACCAGAGTTATGGCTACGGGAGCTGAGTTTGAGTGGGATGATGATGGAGCCTTATTGGCTAGCTTCCAGGTTCGACTGGTATTGGTTGATCAGGTTCGGGAAGCTCAGGATGCGGATTCCTATCTGTTGGATAAGAAGACCATTATTCAGAATGGTGTGCCAACAGAGTTTCGGTTGAGTGATGATGGTACATTACAATTCAGAGGCAGATTGTGTGTACCCAGTGACGAGGGTTTGAAGAAAGAGATTTTAGATGAAGCTCATTGTTCTGCTTATGCGATGCATCCCGGCGGTACGAAGATGTTTCGTACACTCCGAGCGTGCTACCGGTGGCGAAATATGAAGAGGGAGATTGCCGCATATGTAAACAGATGTCTTATTTGTCAACAGGTTAAAGCAGAGAGGCAGAAGCCTGCGGGAAAGCTACAGCCCTTGGAGATTCCGGTTTGGAAGTGGGAGAACATTACCATGGATTTCGTGTATCAGTTACCACGTACTTCGGCTGGTAATACTGGTATTTGGGTTATTGTAGACCGATTGATGAAATCCGCTCATTTCCTTGCACTTCCAGGGAAGATTTCAGTGGGCAGATTGGCAAAACTGTATTTGGCGGAGATCGTTCGTCTGCACGGTGTGCCTGTATCCATTGTTTCTGACCGAGACAGTCAGTTTACTTCAGAGTTCTGGCAGGCATTGCAGCGAGCCTTGGGTACCAGATTGCATTTCAATACAGCTTTCCATCCTCAGACTGATGGGCAGTCTGAGCGGACTATTCAGACCCTCAAGGATATGTTGCGGTCTTGTGTTTTGCAGTTTAGAGGAAATTGGGACCAGCAACTGCATTTGATTGAGTTTGCTTACAACAACAGTTATCAGGCCAGTATTGATATGGCACCGTATGAGGCTCTATACGAAAGGCAGTGCCGCACTCCAGTTGTGTTGGAGTGAGGTGGGCGAGCAATGGCTTATTTGCCCTGATCTAGTGAAGAGCACCATGGAGGATATTCATATTATCCGGGAAAGATTGAAGATTGCCCAGGATCGCCAGAAGAGTTATGCGGACGTGAGAAGAAAAAATCTCGAGTTCGAGGTAGGCGATTGGGTCTTCCTAAAACTATCTCCTTGGAGGGGAGTTGTGCGTTTCGGGAAGCGTGGACAGCTTCGACCATGGTATATTGGTCCGTACGAGATTACCGAGCGAATTGGTGTCGTGGCTTACAGGTTAGAGTTGCCTTTTGAGATGGCTCGAGTGCACAATGTTTTTCATGTCTCGGTGTTGCAGAAATACATTCCAGATCTATCACATGTGTTAGCACCACATCAGCTTCCTATCCGGGAAGATTTGACATATGTGGAGGAGCCGGTACAGATTCTCGATCAGCGTGAGCAGGAGTTGATGCACCGAGTCATACCGCTTGTGAAGGTCTTATGGTATAATCAATCAGTTAAGGAAGCCACCTGGGAGACCGAGCAGCGTATGCGGGAACAGTATCCTCATCTTTTCACCTAGCATGTACGTAAATTTCGAGGTCGAAATTTTTTTTAAGGGGGGTAGATTTGTGACGACCCGAACCGAAATTGGTATGGTAATCGGCTTAAACCGCGAGTTCTGCGAGTAATCACAGTTTATCGTAATTAATCGAATTGGCGGTTTTGATCACGATTTAATTATCGGGAGAGAATTTGAGTTGAGTCTCTTCACGAGAATTGTAGTATGCATGATTTCGAGTTCGTAGGCGGTTTCGGATAATTATTTCAACTACCGAGGAATATGTTATGAATATTTGAAATCGCATAATTTCGTCGTGTTTATCCGTTTGAGTTTGAGTTATCCGAAACGTGTATGTGATTCGATTTAGACCGTCGATCGTATCGAGCCGCAAATATAAATATCAGAATAGTCAGAAAATTGTCGAAAATCACTGTTTGGGAAGTTTGACCGTCGTTTGACCCGTTGACCTGCGTTGACCGAGTTCAAACCGGACCGCCATTGACTCGCCGTCGGACTTGTCCTTTCCGGCCGCCTCCGGCTACAATTTGTGTATGGTTAGCTTCTCCTCTTGATTTCCTATGGGTTTGGACTTGAATTCCTGTGGTTTGGTGAGGTATAACTGGAGAACAAGTTTGGTGAAATCCGTGGATTTCGCTGTCGTCGGGGGCGGCGCTTCGGCGACATTTGGGGTGAAGGAATTTTAGTTTGGTTGAGGTTTGAAGCTTGTTGGAAAACTCACTGGAATCCATGGATTCCGTGAGTTTCGAGGCGATTTCCTGCCGGTGGTCTTGGAATTAGAGGTTGTGGTAGAAGAGAAATGTGTTGGGCTTGAAGTGTACTTGTGATCTGGAAAGTTTGGCCGGAATCCGCCACGGTTGACACCGCGCCGCCGCCGCTAGTGGCGGTCAACAACCATACTCCTGCGAAGGCGTTGAATTTTTGAAATTTGACAAATTTTATGTCGTTTTGCTCGTAATCGCGTCCTGATCATTGCCTTGAGATTTTCGAGATGATTTGGATACCGGATTTTAAGTCGAGGGTTTTTGTGGAGTATTTGGAGGTTTTCGTCGATTATTCTGTATCTGAGTTTTATGTTTCCGGAAATGGTTGGTTTCCGAGGTGTGGTACAGAGTAATGAATTGTGATTTTGATAAGTTATATTTTGTGATTATTTAGGGGATCGAGATCGTACATTGGGCGAGGGATCTTCCGCCGGATCTCGGGATTAGCGCGTTTGCGCGCTGTGCTTATCTGTGAGTGGATATTTCTTTTCACTGATTAGTTGCGAGTCCTTATTACACGTTTTACGAGCATGAGCATGCATATGAGATTATGATTTATACGAGCATGTGTTTTACGATTATGCATTTGTGAATACACATCGACGAATATGCTTATACAATTATGTATTACGTATATACATTTACATTATGATTTATACACTTGCATAGAAATATTTATGTTTTTGGTTTGCACAGAGTATAGTCATAGTATATATTGTTGTATCGATATACTTGTATCCCGGCTGATCGCCGAGGATGTTTACTGGGGGAGGCTGTGACCCCTGACCCGAGGCCTTTACCGGGGGGGGGGGGGGAGAGACCTCTAATCTGAGGCCTTTCTGGCTAGAATCACGTGTGGGTCTGGGATCCCGCGATTCAGACTATACTAGCGCGGACGTGTCCATGAGTGACCTCGCGGAGTTTTACGATTCATGCTCTGTACGCATGAGGAGTTAGAGTCTCCCTCGTGTACTATATCATATTCATTCATTTAGACTCGCATATGTTGTTATAACATGTATTATTTGGCGAAAGACATTTATTTTCGTCCACTCACTCTAACGGTTTATATGTCTCTGCTTGAGCTCTTTGTTTTCAATGCCCAGTTTGCAGTTCAGATTCTGGTGTTGCACGTCGCAGTCAGAGGCTTAGTATTCGAGCTAGTTTTCTGTTCCAGTAGGTTTCTTGATTAGCCTACTATTGTGTATTTATATATATATACTAGAGGGTCACTCTGAATACTCTGATGTTATATTTTCGTATGATTTTCCCTGGATTTCAGTAAAGTTACAGCTTTTGGTTTATCACTTTATATTATGTTATGATATTGAGAAATCCGGATGGGATTGGTGCCCACGGTTTGGCTTTTGTGGCATAGGTTGAAGTGTATTTTTGGGTGCAGGTTAATGGTAATTCCACGATATAGTGAAACTCTGCCGAAATTTCTATGATTTTTGCAAGTTCGTGTTTTCAGAAGGGGTTTGATTCCGGTTTAGGAAACTAAATCGGGGTTGGGTCCTTTCACAAATATACAAACATACCACAATTACATCACAAGCTATCAAACTCATTTACAACATGTAATACACTAAACTAAATTCAATTCCATAACTTTAAATATAGTTGTATGTATATCAAATTGGCTAGGGCTCCTTGCAAAAGGCAACTACTTACTAAGCATAATATAAAACAAGACTAGGTATATGCTAAAAAAAGAAGAGGAAA
Source organism: Geum urbanum (assembly GCA_946800695.1). Lineage (NCBI taxonomy): Eukaryota > Viridiplantae > Streptophyta > Magnoliopsida > Rosales > Rosaceae > Geum > Geum urbanum. Next base: position 18,112,490 of record OX327003.1, on the reverse strand, counting down.
GAAATAATGAAGAGTTCCCTTAGCCAAAGCTCCATCAAATGACTCTAAGGCATCTTGCTCCACTTCTTCACTCCAAGCTAGCACCAAGTCTTCAAGAGGAGGTAAGGGTAGTCCTTAGGATTCCAAGGAGCTAAAGGGAAGATGGATTATTTCCCACTCCTTTGAACTTGAAAGACAAAACCAAACCCTAGAGAAAAATATGAAAGGAGGAACACCCAAAATAGGCGAAAGTGATGGTGTGGTTATGGAGGTGTTTTGGCCTAGAAAGGGAGGAGAAGAGGTAGAAGAGAGTGCTAGAGGGTTGGGATAAGGATAAGAGGTCTAGAGAGAGTGTAAAACTATGAAAAATATGAAAATAAGGTGAGTTGTGTGAGTGAGGAGAGGGGAGCTCAAATTTGGCTAAGTTGAGAGGCTCCATTTTGACCCTAGGATGATAATAAAAAAGGAGGTGAAAGATCTAAGGGTTAGCTTTGAATTAGGGAGACCATGATCTACTATTTTAGGCTATGGAAGGCTAAGCTCCAAATTAGTGACACCATGTAGTCCAACTTCTTCTCTTTCTCTCCAAATCAGATTGCTAAGCATAAATGGGCTGGATGGGCTGCCATTGGGCTGGACTCCATGTGATTGGGCCGGCCAAGGTGGGCCGGCAGGCTGACTCAAATTACGTCGGGTTTCGGGCAATTTTCGACGACTTCTGGTGAAGCTATTTCTTCCTTTTCCCAAAGTTTCTCCAAATTCTCTCGTGACCTTGGAAATTTATACGACTTCTCCAATAAGTATCTAATTCTTCATATTTAATTCATTTTTGAACCAACTCCACATTTCTTAGCAAGAACAGGAAACGTCATAAGAACAATGCTTTATTCATAGAAAACAAGCTATAAGCATAAAGTTATGAGCGTAACAGGCACATAATTATGGTTCTAACAAGTAGCACCTGAGGAAATTCAATTGTTGATACTGACCGAGTTCTCTGGCTTCTACTCCCATATTCCTACTCTATTCGTACTAACTCTTTGATCACTTAATTGTTGGAAAAATGGTTATTTTCCACAATTTTAGTTGGACAATTTAAACAAAATAATTAAGTAGGATGTACTTAATATTAATTGATGAGAAATATGGATTTGTGTTCTCCTACAAGAGTACATAAAGATTATGTATTCACTAGATAAAATTGGTTAAGAGGTGAAAGAGAAATTGTCACCCAAAGTTGGCCACTTGAAACAAAAATGAAGGAAGTTTATCCCACATGGGAAAAACTACAAATGTGGAGGTTTTTAAGTATGATTCCACTCTACTATGCTCTAAGTGAGAAAGTAGAGAGATTTTATCTTGGTTAAATTGAGTTTACGATATGGACTTGTGTGCACTTTGGGTCTAAGTCGCACAAGCTACCTTTTACACTCATAAAAACTGATGTGACTTTTGACTTTCCACATTCTATTTGGTTACAAAACCGAAGACCTTTGGAGTGGCCAACAATTATGTTCCTCCTTATTTGTAAGTAGAGGCTTGCTCTTGCTCATTCTTCATCCCATCAGAAAGCAATCCCCTCTTCTGATCTCTTCTCTCCCTCTCAAGCTTTCAGGTTCAGTTCTGGTGATAGAGTAAGGTACTATTTAGTTCGACGAGAAGTTCTTGTGCTACGGTACAAAAACTTTTTAGTTTTTTTTTTTATCTTGGGAGAACAACATCAAACAAGCCTGTGGGCAGCATGAAAGTTCTTAATGAGAGCTTGTGATACACACGACTCGAGTTTATTCATCGTTTATAATTCATCGACGTCAACCACTTAGGTAACAAATTCAAAGTTTTTAGATTTTGCTCTTCCCATTTATTTTTTATTTATTTATTATTTAAATTAGTAATTTTAGATTTTATTTAATATCACATTACTTTCCTACAATCTAAAGAACTTTCATATGTGATATTGACTAACGTGGTTGTTCAGACTAAGTGGTTGCCTAACGGAAGGTTATTGCCTTAAAGAATCAGTTGCCTACACCAAAATTATGTTGTCTTCAGAAAATGATTGTCTTAAGGAAACAATTAGCTTTGGAGTTGTGTTTTGAAACAAAAAACGTTTCCCAAGAGAATTATACTCCAAAGGCATTATCAATTTGCAACCTACGCTAATCAAGGGTTTCAAGGATAATGAAAAGTTTTCCTTGTAATAAGGAAGCACTATGATTTGGTTATATGTCAAATTCAAGTAATTGAATATTGAAATATTCAATAAAAAATTCCTTGTGAATTTAACCAAATAACCAATAAAGAAATAATATTGAATATTATTTGTTGATTAAGAAAAATACCACTTTGTTGTGTGTATTTTTAGAAATGGCAGATGAAGGTGTAAAAGCACCAAATGAGGAAATCACATCAGGTCCTCTTGAAAAGGAAAATGTGATAATGAATGTTGATCAATACAAATTGTTTTGTTGATCAAAACAAACAAATCTCGCACCCCCATTTAAACTTAGCATAGTTATGCATGCACCCTCAACCCCCGGTCAAAATTGATTCACATCTTTTCAAGCTAAATATTAAACACTTAATCAAACAAGAATACAATTAAAACCCTTCTTTGTAGATGTAGCATTGATAAGTAGGGATCGTTTTTAACCGGGGATTCAGGGTGCATGCATAACTATGCTAAGTTTAAATGGGGGTGCGAGATTTGTTTGTTTAATACCTACAAAATTAAAGACAAAAACGTGGCAATCATACACATAGAGAAACCCTAGGACTCTAACATGCTTCACTCATAGACAAGCAAACAATCAAGAACCCTAGAAACCCTAAACATGCATCATTGCCGAAAAAACCTAAACTAGTTATTTACAAGTGATCATCACATACTAATAACCTAAGTCGATTACTTCTTCTTTAAACAAGTTCTACGAAATTCATAGCACAAATTAAAACACATACACATGCTTACATCGAATTAGAGAACAACCAAATCATCTAGTTAACTTCCTAACTCAATTTTATCTTGATTAATTCGGTGGAACATGCTAGGGTGAACCAAATCATCTAGTGTCATCCTAAACAAGTTTCAAAGCATTAAGATCATAGTAAGCTAGCATACATATTCGAATTCATACTAAGAACACATGGAAGAACTCATAAAAATCCAAAACAATCATCTTTACACTAAAACATGTTGTCTTTCTACAAAAAGTAAAGAAAACCAATACATAACCGAAATTTGATACAAAGATGTCATGTTATAATTTTTGCTCCGAGGTAATCTCTCTCCGCAAGCTCCAAGTATAGCAGCCCCTTGTTGGCGTGAGGGAGGACACAAGTGTTCAAAGCCAAATCTAGCGTAAGAACACTTATGGGTGAAGGAGGCATGTTTTTGAGGTGGTGATGGTGGTGTTTCGGCTAAGGAGAAGAGTTCTTCGAATTTGTGTGAGAGGAGGTAGTGTTTGGACAGAGATTCGGCTCCTAGAATGTGTGATGGTGATGAATGAGTCGAGCTCCCCAATTTATAGAAGAAGATTAGGTCTTTTCCTACCAAAACAAGACTTTCCTTATGTACCCGGGTAAATCTGACAGTCTGTCTTCAAACGCGTTTTCCCGGCGTTGCAGATCTTGAAAAATTCTGAATCTTGTTTCATGGGAAAGCTTATTCAAAGGGCTATAAAATCCATATAAGGAACGCCATATTTGGAATTGAATTGGATTTACTACGGATTTTAGAAGTTAAGTGACCTGGCTACCCTGTTTTCTTCTTCTTCTTCAAGGAAAAGGAAATCTTCATAACTTCAAATCTTGCATTCCTTATTCCCCAATATTCCTTGGCCGAATATACCATATATTTGCACATATTTTGACCCTCAAATTAGGTATAAATCTTCATGGAATATCCTCCAAATTCGTCCATCATTTATGCTCCATATATTCCGCCATTTTTGCTCATTCCTGGATTGCGCAGGAGAAATGTCTTCGACTTTTTGTCCACCATTTTGGCATCCATTTCATTTGGCATTTGGTCTTCAATTATTGACACCATGTGGGAAAGCATTTTAGTAACCATTTTGGAGACCATTTCTCGGACCATTTCTCCTCCGGAATTAGGAACTTCCTCCTTAGCACGCTTTTCACTCTAAATCGCCTCCTTTATTATTTCCTCCTTTATTTCTACCTACAAACATAAAGTAAGTTAAAAACAAATTTACTAAGCACAAATGAAAGGACCCAACCCCGATTTAGCTTCCTAAATCGGAATCAAACCCCTTCGAAAACACGAACCAACAAAAACTTTTCGAAATTTGGGCAGAGTTTCGTTACTAGCGTGGAATTACCATTACATGCACACGGAAAAATACACTTCATCCTATGCCACAAAAAAAAACAAACCGTGGGCACCAATCCCATCCGGATTTCTCAATATATCAGCAATAACGTAAAGTAGTAAATATATATGCACTAAACTGAAATCCGGGTTAAAAATCGTATGACATCAACAACGGATTACTCAGAGCGACCAAAACGTATAAACATATATATATATACCACAGTAGGTAGAACAATAAACCTACTGGAAGAAATAAGACCGCTCGAGTACTATGCCTCCGACCACGACGTGCGACTCCAGAGTCCGAACTACAAACTGGGCACGGAAACCGAAAAGCCCAGGGGAAAGACAATAAACACGTTAGAGTGAGTGGACGAAAATAAATGTCTTTCACCAAGTAATAAATACAATAAAAAAAACATATGCGAGTCGAAAGCATAAATAATCAAATGGTACACGAGGGAGACTCTAACTCCTCACGCGTCCGAGTACACGAGGGAGACTCTAACTCCTCACGTATACGGAGCATGCATAAAATCCCACGGGGTCATTCGTGGACACACCCGTGCTAGTACAGTCAGAACCACGGAGTCCCTGACTTCCACGTGATTCTAGCCGGAAATGGCCTCAGGTCAAAGGTCTGCCTCCCCCCGGTAAAGACCTCGGGTCAGGAGTCACAGCCTCCCCTAGAATAAAGCCTACCATCGAGGATCAGCCGAGAGGCAATTGTATCGATACAACAACGTAACCACGACTGTACTCTGTGTAAACCAAATCATAAACATTTCGATGCAAATGCATGAAACAGCATATAAGTATATGTATACTCGTATACGTATATCCGTATAAGTATAATCGTATAATCGTAAAACACATGCTCATGTAATCCGAAATCTCATATGCATGCTCAAGTTCATAAAACGTATATCAAGACTCGCAAATAATCCGTGAAAAGAAATGTCCACTCACAGACTGGCGTAACGCGATACGCGTTAACCCGTGATCCGGTGGAATGTCCCTCGCCAAAACAACGATCACGAACCCCTGAATAATCACAATAACCATATCTCAAAATCGTAACTCGACAATACAAACCCGTAATCCAAAGTCGACGAATCGTCGAAAATCCGTATATAACACCTCAATACCTCGCTTTACGTTCGGACGCTCAACTCGAAAAACGAACCTCCCCACTGCGATCAGAGCGCAATTTCGAGTCAAATGACATGCAACTTGCCGAAAGTCCGAAAAAGTCAAACTTTGACCGTTGACCGCCGCCCACGGCGGCGCCACCGCTGACCGGAAAATTTCACGGCGGAGCAACCCCTATTCCAATCAAAATCACCCACTGAGCAACTTCCATAACTGCACCGAAGTCCAATTCTCACTCTAACTAGGTCAATTTCATGTAAAACCGAATGTACACACAAATTTCAAATCCAAAATTCTCCTTCCACAAGCAAAATTAGATCACCAAACTTACATGGTAGCTTGCTAATGATGAGAGCTTCGAAGCCCACTCGAAATTCCAGCTCGAATCGTCCCGAATCCAAGAACCCGAATTCACAAATTTTCTTCTACTTTCTCGCCGGAAAATCTCTCACCTCCGGCAACCTCGCGGTGAGAGGTGACCGGGAATGTGAAGAGCATCACTGGACGAGTTGATTGCACCATTTCCCGAAGCCGGAAACGATCGGAATCCGAGCACCACCGTGGAAGCCGTCGCCACCAACGTGAAATCCTCCTCCACCGAGTTGACTTGGTCAACTCGGTCAAACCCCCAAAATGGAAAGTCTCACACTTGCCCAAAATAATAGGTTACTATTTATAGCCTTTCCCAAAACGGAAACTTCATAATTATACATTTCAACAAACTTCAAACGCGCGTAACTTTCTCGTCGTAATTCTGATTCCGATAATTCTCGCGGCCACGAATTGACTCGACATAATCTTCCATAATCACTCGAAGTCAAACACATCAACCAAACAGATAAAAAGTCAACTGTTCCGATCAACATATAATTAAATCGATTAAACAATTAACAAACAGAAATAATCACAACTTAAACTCCGTAACTCAAAATCATGCTCCGGAAGTTCCCACGAACTCGAAATTAAATTCTGAACAAGTTCTGTGAAGAAGCCGAAACCAAATTCTCATCCGGTAATTTAGTCGCGAACAAACTCGCCATTTAAACCCATTTCCGTCGAAACTTCAAATATTCATAACTAATTCCTCGGTCATTCAATAACGATCCGGAACCGCCCACGAACTCGTAATCACATATAGAACGACTCTTGAGAAGAGACCCAGCTCCAATTCTCGGCCAATAATTTAGTCGTTAACGAGCTTGGCGATTCAAATAACTGTCGAACACTGCGACTACGCAGTAACACATCAATCAAGCTGATCATACTGCTGATTCTGGCCCGGGTCGTCACAACAAAAAAAAGCTAAATATAGAGAGAAACCATTACCACATTTTAACCCATTGCCGGCGATTTTTAAATCGACGACAATGTTTTTTATCTATACCGGCGATTTTTTCCCCAAAAATCGCCGGCAATGTCTTTTTTTTTTAATCATTGCCGGCGATTTTTCCGGCAAATCGCCGGCAATGTTCCGCCGGTAATTAAAAAAAAAAAAGACATTGCCGGCGATTTTTGGGGGAAAAATCGCCGGCAATGGGTTAAAATGTGGTTGTGAAGACATTAATAATCAAGCATAAAATGCGTAGATCAAATTCCCCCACACTTAGACTTTGCTAGTCCCTAGCAAATACAAATCAAAGCAATGGATTCGTTAAAAGAAAAATAATTAAAGGAAAAATGTGACACACATTTTTACAAGACACTTAGATGTTTCTTCGTTTCAAAGCCGCAAATTCTCATGTATTCATGTTTGAAAATGCAAGAAAACACTAAGTACACAAAACTAAGCCCTTAGTCGAAATTGTTTCAGAAATTTTGTTTTTTTTTCAAGTATATGGCGATGGAATCACAATGTGTGAAGCATGAATGATCTTTGAATTCAATGGATAATAGAGACATGATCATGTTATGAACAAGTGAAAGGACCCAACCCCGATTTAGCTTCCTAAATCGGAATCAAACCCCTTCGAAAACACGAACCAACAAAAACTTTTCGAAATTTGGGCAGAGTTTCGTTACTAGCGTGGAATTACCATTACCTGCACGCAGAAAATACACTTCATCCTATGCCACAAAAAGCAAACCGTGGGCACCAATCCCATCCGGATTTCTCAATATATCAACAGTAAAGTAAAACAATAAATATAATAGTACTTTACTGAAATCCGGTGTAAAATCGTATAACATAAACAACATATTACTCAAAGCGACCTCTAGTGTATAAACATATCAGTATACCACAGTAGGTAGAACAATAAACCTACTGGAAGAAACAAGGTAGCTCGAGCACTATGCCTCCGACCACGACGTGCGACACCAGAGCCTGAACTACAAACTGGGCACGGAAACCAAAAAGCCCAGGGGAAAGACATGAAATACGTTAGAGTGAGTGGACGAAAATAAATGTCTTTCACCAAGTAATATACGTTATAAAAGCATATGCGAGTCCAAATAAATATATAGAATAAAATACGCGAGGTAAACCCATACTCCTCCAGCGTACAGAGCATGCAAGTAAAAATCCCACGGGGCCACTCATGGACACGTCTGTGCTAGTACAGTCTGAATCACGGGATCCCAGACCCACACGTGATTCGAGCCAGAAAGGCCTCAGGTCAGGGTAACTGTTTCCACCCGGAAATACCTCGGCACAAGAAACAGATAGCTATACCTACCCGGAAATACATCGGCACAAGGCACAGCGTCCCCCCTGGTAAGCACCCTCGGTGATCAGCCGGGGATGCGTGTGTATCGATACAACAACATGAACTACGAATGTACTCTATGAAAATCAAATAACAAATATCTCGATGCATGTACAGTAAACAGCATAAAAATGCATATGCGTAACATAATCGTATATAACACATGCTCATAATAATCGTAATCTCGTAAATATGCTCATATCTGTTTATTCGTATACGTATATCCGTGTATATATATAATTGTAAACACATGCTCATGTAATCCGAAATCTCATACGCATGCTCAAGTTCGAAAATCATATAAAAAGACTCGCAAGAATTCAGTGAAAAGAAATTGTCCACTCACAGACTGGCGTAACGCGATACGCGTTAACCTGTGATCCGGCGGAATGTCCCTCACCAAACAACGATCATGAACCCCTGAATATTTACAAAGTCCATTATTCAAAGTCATAACTCGACAATACAAATCAAATCACGAGAAACCACTGTTCTCAGAAACACGTAATTCGAATACGACGAATCGTCGAAAATCCATATATAACACCTCAATACCTCGCTTTACGTTCGGACACTCAACTCGAAAAATGAACCTCCCCAATATGATCAGAGCGCGATTTCGAGTCAAATGACATGCAACTTGTCGAAAGTCCAAAAAGTCAAACCATTAACCGTTGATCGCCGCCGTTGACCGTTGACCGTTGACCGCCGACCAAAGAATTTCATGGCGGAGCAACACTTATTCCACTCAAAATCACCCACTGAGCAACTTCCATAACTGCACCGAAGTCCAATTCTCAATCTAACTAGGTCAATTTCATGAAAACCCGAATTGAAACACAAATTTCAAATCCAAAATTCTCCTTCCACAAATCGAATTAGAACTTCATACTTACATGGTTAGAATCCTTGAGAGGAAGGCTACAAAACCCAGTCCATGTTTGAGCTCAACTCGGCCGGAATCAAAATACACCATTAACTCAAAAATTCTCCATTTTCAACCGGAAAATTCTCTCTCCACCGTCCACCTCGCCGTGAACGGTGGACGGCAAGAGGATGAGGGTACCTTGGCGAGTCGAACCAGCCCTAGGAAAACTCAAAGCCGCCGGTTAGCCGTGGCAAGCCGTCGAACTCCCTCTCTCTCCACCGAGTTGACTCGATCAACTCGGTCAACTCATTAAATGGTCATCTTTGACTTTCCCAAAACAGTAAGTCCACTATTTATACTTTCCCAAAAAGGAAACTTCATGTGTATCCATTTCGACGAACTTTAAACACCCGTAACTTTCTCGTCGTATATCCGATTCCGATAATTCTCACGGCCACAAACTCATCTCGACATGATCTTCAATTATCACCCGAAGTCAAACACATTGACCAAACGGATAAAAAGTCAACCCTTCAAACCAACACACATTAAATCGACTAAACAATCAATAAACAGAAATATTCACAACTTAAACTCCGTAACTCAAAATCATGCTCCGAAAGTTCCCACGAACTCGAAATTAAATTCCGAAAAACTTCCGTGAAGAAGCTGAAACCAAATTCTCGACCGGTAATTTAGTCGTTAAGTAGCTCGCCATTATAATCCAATTCCGTCGAAACTTCAAATATTCATAATTAATTCCTCGGTCGTCTAAATAACGATCCGGAATCGCCCACGAACTCAAAATCACACATAGAACGACTCTCGAGAAGAGACCCAACTCCAATTCTCAGCCAATAATTAAGTCGTTAACGAGTCTGGCGATTCAATCAACTGTCGTAAATCTGCGAATACTCGACAATCTCGTAGATTAAACTGATTCCTCTGCTGATTCTCTTCCGGGTCGTCACAAATCCACCCCCCTTAAAAAATTTCGACCTCGAAATTTCTGAGTCTGTCAACTGAAATTAGGAGCACTGCCTCTGCATACTGCTCAACTCTCCAGCGACAATGTCGACTGAACAACTCTGATAACAAACTCCACAATAGGAGATTGCTCCGTGCTGAACTGGCTCCACACAATAGCCAAGTGTTCCTGCATAAGGAACAAGTAGGGTACACAATGCGAAACAAACCTGAAACATAGTTCCGCCACACGGAACACAACACAACACACACAAAAACCAACTCTATAGGCGATGCCGAACAATATGGCACAACAAAAACTCGCCTATGACCACAAACGTATCAAAACATCATGGCAAATCACAACTCAGTCTACACACATCAACACAGTACAAACATCAAACTCAAGCAATTATCAACCCCATTTCCGCTAATCTGACAATCTGTGGTAACACATTCCACAAAATCAGAATCAAACATCAACTCAAACTCAAACCAAACTCGCTCCAGCATAATGGAGTACAACATCGTCCTCAAAACGACATCATGCAACATCAAAATCATAGTAGTCAACAAACTAGTACTGCATGCAATCTCGAACAACTGAAACTGCTCGTCCCAAATCCTCCGGAACTGCAATACCGAGGTCCACAATATGCCCTCCAAGGCCTGAATAGTCCTCAAAGATCGCCCGCCAATCTAAGGATAAGAACCGGTACTAACTCGTAATCTGGTCCCCAATGCTCGCTGCAAAGCTCGTCAACACCTTGTTGTAGCTGATTATCTCGATCAGCGAACTGGGACACAGGCACACCACGTAGATGGCTAACCTCCATCAAACACAGCCATGACAGCCTGCCACTGAAATCGTCTCCGAAAGTACAAGGAACGTACTAAATTCATCAAACGGTCCACAAAGACCTGACAACTGGTATCACAAACCAAAGTGTACAAACACACACAATCACAGTAGCAACCGTCACGTCTAACCGGAAATATCAAATGGCTGACACATCTCGGCACATCTCTGCCTCCTAGCCATCGCCAGTCGACGAATGTGGCATCAGTACACACAAGCTACTACATTGCTCTTCATGTTGCGTTACGAGTAATAAACTCGAAGTATCTGACACTTCTCCGTGCCACTAGCGCCAAACGCGCGCAAAATCACGAGCCTTAACATCATCACACTCGAACTCAGCTCTCGTAGCCCACACTCGGCTAACACGGAAACTCGAGTCACACACATGAAACACTGAAACTCCTGCCTCTTGACTGAACGCACCAACAATAACATCCCAAATGGATAGTCAAAGTGCGATCTCAAGCCTTTCTCGAACAAACTCAAAGATACAGCCATAGTCGTTAGCCGACTCCATCCATCGACACTGCCTCAAGCCCAAATCTGGCCGAAAACACAAGTGGATGAAACTCAATGGTCGGTGTACGTCCTACACTGCGCTTCACGCCGTAGTAGTACTGTCTCGAACTCTCTGATGCTAACATAAAGATAGCTACACCCAAAACATACACAGGATACGTAGCTACATAAGATTTCCACTGTCCGTAACCATGGGCCACCGCTCTGCTACACAGCATCAAAACACAACCCAAATCTATACCTCAATGCATCGCCATAACCCACGAACTCATCGCGGTCGTCAGGTAAGGTCAAAACCGAAGCAACGGTCAACCATCCTGCAGGAGTAAGTAACTCTCCTCGCGTGCATCGAACCACTCGAACTTGACACCTTCTTCGTCAATCCGGAAAGTAGAGTGGCAATCCGGGAAAATCCTGCACAATACACCGATAGTAGCCTGCTAAACCCAAGAGACACCCGATCTCTGGTACCGTGGTAGGGCAATCCCCAAACCAACTCAGTTTCTAACTGGTCAGGATCCACGCCAACTCCCTCGGCTGATATCACACAGCCCAAAATCTTCACGCTAAGCGATCAAGATTCATACTGACTGACCTTCGTAAATAGCTGATCGTCTCGCGAAGTCCACAAAACCGCTTGCAATCGCTTCAGGTACTGGCTCACACTCCTGGAGTACATCAGGATATTGCCAATGAACATGACCGCAAACTCGTCCAGAAACCGTCTGAGCACCTGGTCCAACAAATCCACATGATCTACGGGACATTGGTTAACCAAACAACGTGACCAAAACTCCTGATGCCCGCACCGAGATCCGAAAGCTAACATAGCCACATCTGACTCACCGATCCACAACTGATGGTATCCAGATCCGAAATCAATCTTCGACAGGACTGAAGTTCTCGCGAGCTGAACAGACCACTCGCCAGTCCGAAGCGAAGGATACTCACTCTCCTCTGAAGCAAATCAAGCTTCCGGTAGTCAATGCACCATCTCGTCGAACCACCCAACAACCGTATATACAATGCAAAAGCACACCTCGCAAATACGCGGGATCGCATGAAATCTCCTCCAGCAACTCCTGGAGTCGAAACTATAGCTCCATCAGCTCCGCTGGTTCCGAACGACAAGATGTCGGTAAAATGAGTCCAGCGCCCTGTACAAACCTAATGGTGTAGTCAATCTCCCGAACTGAAGGGATACCTGGTAACTCCACCGGAATACATCTCAGGAAACTAGGGAACCACCACATTGTCACCAATGTCAGACACAGCATCCATAGTATCTACAACATGAGCTAAGCAAACAACACAACTCGACTCCACCATCTGCTCGACCATCACCAAGAAACAGCATCTCGGGAAAATCTGGTCATCGAATCACAACCTCCTACTTGAGGCACTTGAACACAACCAAATGCATCGTCAGTAAGTCCATACTCTCAAACACACCAAAACCACGATGTCCAGCTATAACAGATCCACGGCTAAGCCATATCCTCCGACAAGGATCCCACAACCTCCAGATGGGTGCAACACTCTCCAAAACCTCGAAAGTGGAAATGCAGGTACAATCGCCATGGATGTCAAGCAACAGTAACCTCGAAGAAAAGTCTGTTCTCAAACAAGGTCTTGGCACGAACTCCAACATGCCCAACTAGTCGCCCACGTCATATGCGACTTGCTGAAGAACTCATCAAAAGGTACATTGGTCATACCATAGGAACAACATAAGGATCTCCCTATCACTCGGAGCTGCTGAACCTCTACAACAGCTGGCTGAGGGCGCTTCCTCGCAATGTGACCCTCCTGGTCACCGAAACAGCAACTGAGAGTGTTCCTCGGACACAAGTCACAACGACACCTGCTGCAAGAAAGGATCACCCAAACTCATGCCACAGGAACAAGTCCACTACACTGTGATCTCCGCCATCATCAAACGGATTCTCTGCTTGATCTGATGGCCCACAACATAATCGATAAGGCCACAGCCGGATGAAGTTACTGATCTCGAGGTGCCTGAACTCAATCTCATCAAAATCTCGACTAAATCCACTTTCCTCAAACCATCACATCGAAAACAGCGTACACATTTCCTTCTCGACAGCCTCGCCACTGAGTGCAGCACACTAAGCTCCTCATGGATGTCTCGAGGCACATCAATCAGAATCTCTCTGATGCTCAGGTTCAAACTCATCTTGAACCTCGTGCACTGCTCCCTCTGAAGTCACATAACAAGTGCAAACAGGGATAAACATATGGACAATGTATCTCTACCTCAGATGGGTAAACACTCCACATTCAATTGCTGGGTAGCCTGATAAAACCATTACCATATAAACAACACCCTGAATATAGGCCACGGAGTCGCAACAGGAACTCACATAATATCAGCCCACCAAATACAACAATCTGACTCAGGCAAACATCAATTACCACAATTCTCAGCTCTGAGGCAACATATAGATGCAACCAGGCAAACCGTGCCACACAAATCTCTGAACTCTGAATACTCATCCAAATCCACAGTTCTCTGGCAAATCACGCGTCGATTGATCCACAACAGGATCCACAACCGTACCGACACGGAAAGCACGTCAAGGAGGCATCCTACCGAATAAAACATCGTTCACAACAAGTGGAACGTAATCATGGAACTTCAAATATTTGAAAGTATACAACACCTGGAATATTGATGAGTATCCGCCGGCCGGTCGGGTCACAATTCCAGACATGCTGTACATTCTCAAATATCCTTAGTAAACACGACTACAGAAGTCTACAGAACCTATAACCTAATGCTCTGATACCAAGCTGAAAGGACCCAACCCCAATTTAGCTTCCTAAATCGGAATCAAACCCCTTCGAAAACACGAACCAACAAAAACTTTTCAAAATTTGGGCAGAGTTTCGTTACTAGAGTGGAATTACCATTACCTGCACGCGGAAAATACACTTCATCCTATGCCACAAAAAGCAAACCGTGGGCACCAATCCCAACCGGATTTCTCAATATATCAATAGTAAAGTAAAACAATAAATATAATAGTACTTTACTGAAATCCGGTGTAAAATCGTATAACATAAACAACAGATTACTCAGAGCGACCTCTAGTGTATAAACATATCAGTATACCACAGTAGGTAGAACAATAAACCTACTGGAAGAAACAAGGTAGCTCGAGCACTATGCCTCCGACCACGACGTGCGACACCAGAGCCTGAACTGCAAACTGGGCACAGAAACCGAAAAGCCCAGGGAAAAGACATGAAATACGTTAGAGTGAGTGGACGAAAATAAATGTCTTTCACCAAGTAATATACGTTATAAAAGCATATGCAAGTCCAAATAAATATATATAATAAAATACGCGAGGTAAACCCATACTCCTCCAGCGTACAGAGCATGCAAGTAAAAATCCCACGGGGCCACTCATGGACACGTCCGTGCTAGTACAGTCCGAATCACGGGATCCCAGACCCACACGTGATTCGAGCTAGAAAGGCCTCAGGTCAGGGTAACTGTTTCCACCCGGAAATACCTCGGCCCAAGAAACAGATAACTGTACCTACCCGGAAATACATCGGCACAAGGCACAGCGTCCCCCCTGGTAAGCACCCTCGGTGATCAGCCGGGGATGCGTGTGTATCGATACAACAACATGAACTACGACTGTACTCTGTGAAAATCAAATCACAAATATCTCGATGTATATACAGTAAACAGCATAAAAATGCATATGCGTAACATAATCGTATATAACACATGCTCATAATAATCGTAATCTCGTAAATATGCTCATATCTGTTTATTCGTATACGTATATCCGTATATATATATATATATAATTGTAAACACATGCTCATGTAATTCGAAATCTCATACGCATGCTCAAGTTCGAAAATCATATAAAAAGACTCGCAAGAATTCAGTGAAAAGAAATTGTCCACTCACAGACTGGCGTAACGCGATACGCGTTAACCCGTGATCCGGTGGAATGTCCCTCGCCAAACAACGATCACGAACCCTGAATATTTACAAAGTCCATTATTCAAAGTCATAACTCGACAATACAAATCAAATCATGAGAAACCACCGTTCTCGGAAACACGTAATTCGAATACGACGAATCGTCGAAAATCCATATATAACACCTCAATACCTCGCTTTACGTTCGGACGCTCAACTCAAAAAATGAACCTCCCCAATTCGATCGGAGCACGATTTCGAGTCAAATGACATGCAACTTGTCGAAAGTCCAAAAAGTCAAACCGTTGACCGTTGATCGCCGCCGTTGACCGTTGACCGTTGACCGCCGACTGAAGAATTTCACGGTGGAGTAACCCTTATTCCACTCAAAATCACCCACTGAGCAACTTCCATAACTGCATCGAAGTCCAATTCTCACTCTAACTAGGTCAATTTCATGAAAACCCGAATTGAAACACAAATTTCAAATCCAAAATTCTCCTTCCACAAATTGAATTAGAACTTCATACTTACATGGTTAGAATCCTTGAGAGGAGGGCTACAAAACCCAGTCCATGTTTGAGCTCAACTCGGCCGGAATCAAAATCCACCATTAACTCAAAAATTCTCCATTTTCAACCGGAATATTCTCTCTCCACCGTCCACCTCGCCGTGAACGGTAGCCGGCAAGAGGATGAGGGTACATTGGCGAGTCGAACCAGCCCTAGGCCGAGCCCTAGGGTGGTCGGAAAACTCAAAGCCGCCGGTGAGCCGTGGCAAGCCGTCGAACTCCCTCTCTCTCCACCGAGTTGACTCGGTCAACTCAGTCAACTCATTAAATGGTCATCTTTGACTTTCCCAAAACAGTAAGTGCACTATATATACTTTCCCAAAAAGGAAACTTCATGTTTATCCATTTCGACGAACTTTAAACACCCGTAACTTTCTCGTCGTATATCCGATTCCGATAATTCTCACGGCCACAAACTCGTCTCGACATGATCTTCAATTATCACCCGAAGTCAAACACATTGACCAAACGGATAAAAAGTCAACCCTTTGAACCAACACACATTAAATCGACTAAACAATCAATAAACGGAAATATTCACAACTTAAACTTCGTAACTCAAAATCATGCTCCGGAAGTTCCCACTAAATCGAAATTAAATTCCAATAAACTTCCTTGAAGAAGCTGAAACCAAATTCTCGACCAGTAATTTAGTCGTTAAGTAGCTCGCCATTATAATCCAATTCCGTCGAAACTTCAAATATTCATAATTAATTCCTCGGTCGTCCAAATAACAATCTGGAACCGCCCACGAACTCGAAATCACACATAGAACGACTCTCGAGAAGAAACCCAGCTCCAATTCTCGGCCAATAATTAAGTCGTTAACGAGTCTGGCGATTCAATCAACTGTCGTAAATCTGCGAATACTCGACAACCTCGTAGATTAAACTGATTCCTCTGCTGATTCTGTTCTGGGTCGTCACACAAGTAAGACATAGAGAAAATAATGGTGAGTTTAAGTCTGTGCATGCTTCGAATGAAGTTCAAATCAACTCACATGGATGCTCTCATCATATTTCCACTCATGCAAAGGTTTCACTCAAAGTGTTTAAATCAATGAATAGAATGAATTACTTGCTCAAATGAACCAAAACCATATGCTTACTCATGCAACTTACTCCACAGATTGAAGGCTACTCATCTTAAGGATTAAAAAGGACTTTTAAGGGTTGTAATGGGGCTGAGGTTAAGGCATTCGAAATTTAGATATGTGGTGATTAAGAACATTCTAAAGACTTAGACAAAGCACCAGAACTTGATCAATTTTAAGCTCCCATCTTTACCAAAAAAAACGTCACCATGCATAACTTTGAAGTACAAGGGCCGGATTTCATCGTGTTGGGCCCTATCTTCATTCTAAACTTTCCCTTGAGCTTTGTGAACAGGACAAAGACCAAATTTTACATTGTTGGGCCTTCATTTCGAAACAAACTCCAAACTCACAAATATGGGGGACATTAATTCAAACAATGTACATTTAAAACCTATTGCCGGAGAGCTTTTGATCTTTCTTTTCTTTTCTTTATTTCGGCAATTTCTACTTTAACAAGCTGTTTGAACAAGTCTATCCCCATACATACATTCCCTTACATGATTCTCACGCCATCTTCTTTGTTTTAGCTTCAAAATTCCCACCAATTAGAACAAGGGTATGGATAATCTACACTAAGTTTAAGTGTTTAGATTCATATAGCAATGAAAGAAAGGCTTAATGTAGGCTCAAATGGGTTCATCTAGGGGTGTCGCAACTCGTGCGCACAAAATGGGACACATGGCAATTTGGCAAAGTGGTGGAATACCTAAGCGCCTTTAATCACATCCAAAATCAGAGTATGTATCAACTATAAGCTTTGCAAGTCGACATGAGTAAGTTCTAGCATTCTCTAGTTCATTAAGATCTATGGCAAGTGAGTGTATGAATGATTTTGAGACCTATCATATGTAATGCACGAATTCACTCTCAAAGAAGTAGTGTTTAGGCTCAAAATCTCACTTTAAGGCTCATATGATTCAAAACTTTATTCTAACATGCGAATTTCTGTACAAAGTTTTGCAAACCATAACTACTACATGTCATAACACTCAAAGATGTCTCAATTAGCACATGAATTCATTCTCATTGATTTCCAATGCCCTATGTGTTCTTTTCTTTGTTCATTTTCATCATTGACTAACTAAGGGCATCCTAAGACTCTTTAAAACACTAAGTTAAACAAAAAGACTCAAAAATACACTAAGTATGACTCAAAAGTTGTTTTTTTTAGGGTATCATCTGCCGGAAAGTTCCATTGTCCGCTCGATTTTCAATTTTATGACTCAATAAAGTTGTAAACCCCTTCTCCCACACTTAAACTCTACATTGTCCTCATTGTACCAAAGTAAAGTCATAGAATTCAAGCATGGAAGCTAGGACTTACGAAAATCTATCTAAAAATGTAAAAGTAACGAAAATTAAAAGAGATAAGGGAAGAGAATGCAAATCTGTTGAAGACTCCTTCATTGGGTTGCCTCCCAACAAGCGTTTATTTCTTAACGTCTTCCAGCCTAGACGTGATGTATTCTTCATATGGTGGTAGTAGGTGGATCAAAGAGCTTCACTTCTTCAACGTCATGCTCCTTGAAGTTCTCATAGTAGTGTTTCAAACGATGACCATTCACTTTGAACTCATTGCCGGATATAGGGCTTTTGATTAAAAAAGCTCCATGTGGGAAAACTTCAATAACAATGAAAGGGCCGATCCATCTTGAGCGTAACTTTCCCGGAAAAAGCTTGAGACGAGAGTTGAATAAGAGAACTTGTTGACCAATCTCGAACTCCTTCCTTCGGATCACCTTGTCATGAAACATCTTTGTTTTCTCCTTGTAGATCCAAGCATTGTCAAACGCATCATTCCGGATTTCTGCTAACTCACATAGCTGCAATTTTCGATGTAATCCAGCTTCGTCCTTGTCCATGTTGAATTTCTTCACCGCCCACTAAGCTTTGTGCTCTAACTCCACTGGAATATGACAAGACTTCCCATAAACAAGTCGATAGGGTGACTCCGCAAGGGTCCAACCAATGGCAGGCCTGTACTGTTGAAGCATTCGAACAAGCTTATCATCTTGCTCCTTTTCCAACGTTGAAGAGATGATAACCGGTAAAGTCTCGTTGTCGCCCAAGTAAGCATACTTCAAATGATCCGGTAACACCTTGAGTTCCAATTCTGATGCTTGAATGATGGAAGGAACAAGCTTGTTTTCGCCATAGACCAATGGAATAGGTGGAGGTCTTGACGTCACAAAGGCAGCTTCATTCAGTGCCAACGCCATTTCTCTAATTTTGGGCTCCAGAACTTCAATCAAAACGTCAACTAGGGCTTCATCCCTAGTGTAGGTCAGTCCAATTCCATCTTGAAGTACAGTATCAAGCTCATCCTCTCTAATAGTATCCAGGTGCTGCTGTGCCATATCTTCCACTAAATCCAACGAAATGCATGAGTTGACAGTGGCAGTAGGAACCTTCATAGCGTCAAGGATGTTGAACTCGATCCTCTCCCCATCAATTTCCATGGAGAATGTACCTTCAAACACATCTATCTTCGTTCTTGCGGTTCTCATGAAGGGTCGTCCAAGCAAAAGTGGCGTGGTATTCAATGAACTTTCCTCTATGTCAACAATGTAAAAGTCTGCAGGGAATATCAAGTTGTTGACTTGCACAAGAACATCTTCAACGTATCCCCTTGGATACTTGTGAGAACGATCGGCTAGTTGAATGATGACATTGTCTTGCTTAAGCTCGCCAAGCTCCATGGATGCATAAAAATAATAGGGCATAACGTTGATGGATGCACCCAAGTCAAGCATGACATCTTCGAATCTAGTGTCACCAATCACGCAAGGAACACTAAAGCTCCCAGGGCCCTTCAATTTGGGGGGTAGTCGACGTTGCAATATCGCTGAAACGGTTGCATTCACCTTCATAACCTCCTTCGCTCTCGTTTGCCTCCTTTGGGTGCATAGCTCTTTCAAGAACTTGGCGTAGATAGGAACTTGCTTAATGCACTCGATCAAGGGCAGATTCACTTGCACCTTCCGAAAGATGTCCAGAATTTCCTCGTATTGATCATCTTTCTTTGATTTGGATAACCTGTGTGGGAATGGTGCACGAGAAAACGAAGCATTAGTATTAACTAAACTTGAAGGGGTAGAGTCAATACCTTTGATTGGGGAAGAGTGTGATGGTGATGGTAGTGGCAAAAGTGGCGCCACTTTCTTCTTTCTTTCTAGCCCTTCAGTAGCTGGATCTTCTTCAAAAATTTCCTCCACAACGACATCAAGTTCTGGTGATACTTGATCAAAAGAATACACAAGGAATGCAAGATACTTGATCAAAACGTTGGAAGTCACGAAAAGGGCTTCTCAAAACACAAAAACAAGTCACACGAATTCAAAACACACCATATTTACATACATATTCACAAATGACGTTTTGATTATTGGTTTATATACACTTGCCATGGTTTTGTACACTAGATGAAATGCAAAGGCTCTAGGTCATCCTAAAATGAATGCAAGTCACTAAAAACAAGTTATGTACATTTGTATATGTATCCTGTAGGGGTTAGTTGTATCATTTACTAAGTCAAAAACGTCATATACATATTTGGCACTCAAAAGATGCAAGCACACCATAATCCGCGAAATTCATGCAAGAATTCATTCAAACTTTCATTCAAAGTGCATCAAGCAAGAGTCCTAAGTGAAAGATGGAGTGAATGCATAAGAGAAAACGTTAGAACTTGCAGAAAACACAAGAGTTACGTGCTAATTCCATGATGCAAACGTGACCACTCTCTTGGCCTCATGCCCCTAACTTCACTTAGGTTAGGGTGTGTGGTGATGAAATCCACACATCACAAAGCCGCCAGAGGGTTATGCAAGCTACAAATGCAGGGTGGTTAAGCCTTTACAATTTCGTTGGCAATGTACAAGTATTTCGTTGGTTATGTACATGTATGGTTCATTGAGTTGTGCTTTAGATTTGAAGAGAGTACATTCGCTTGATCTTTAGGTCGTTCAAAGGACGTGCGACCTGCGCGATAAAGTGTACACTTTCAATCGAATGGTCTTGGTTCAATCGATAAACATGGCCAGTTGGGGATAGAGATAACGCGAGAGGCAGGACTAATTTCGACAAAGTAACCCGAGGCTAACCGACTATGGCAAGTAGACTTAGTCCTTATCTTCTTTGGGTTAACTCAACGAAATGGCCAGTTAGCGAGAGAGACCATGAGAGGTAGGACCGATTTGATATCTCGGATCCAAAACCTGTCATAGAAACCGTCACCTTCTAGACACCATTGCGTTGAGAATTTCTTACTCAAAGATAAGTATTCATCCACCAACCCAGTCTTTGGTATATACTCCAATGTTGCAAGTCTTTCTTAGATCCAAATCCTGTCACCAGTCATAACCCGTTTCTAGACACCATGTCCGACATTCAACCAAACTTTCGAAAATGTACAACTCCCTCAAGTCCAATGTAGACTCTGCCCTCAACCTCATGTCCATAACTTCACTTAGGTTATGGTGTATGGTGGTGAAATCCATACATCATAAGGGGTTAAGGAGATAAACATGGAAAAGAGGCGCCATCTATTCAACAATGAGTGCGACTTAATCAACCAAGCTCATGTACTCAATGCAAATCCAAGCTTCCTTTAATGTTACATGGCTGCAAAAGATACAATATGAACAAGTGTTAGTATAAATATGAACAAAAATTTCGTAGGTTTAATGTACAATTTCACATATTCACAAGAACACATGCAATTCCAGATTCTGGCAAACATGAACACAGCAGCTTGTCGAATTGTTTTAGAATTATTGGCTCGGTCGACTGGGCTGAAATTTTTCAGGCACAAACTACACTTATAATCAAACATTCTTGAAAAATTTCAGATATTTGTGAGTCCTCTAGCTATGTCAAATAATTTACATAAAACCGGGCTGTGCACAGTTCCGAAAAACAGAAACTATAAACGTATTTACAAGCATAATCACACAATTCTTTACAATCCCCGGCAACGGCGCCAAAATTGATTCACATCTTTTCAAGCATTTAATTAAACACTTAATCAAACACGAATACAATTAAAACCCTTCTTTGTAGATGTAGCATTGATAAGTAGGGATCGTTCTTAACCGGGGATTCAGGGTGCATGCATAACTATGCTAAGTTTAAATGGAGGTGCGAGATTTGTTTGTTTAATACCTACAAAATTAAAGACAAAAACGTGGCAATCATACACATAGAGAAACCCTAGGACTCTAACATGCTTCACTCATAGACAAGCAAACAATCAAGAACCCTAGAAACCCTAAACATGCATCATTGCCGAAAAAACCTAAACTAGTTATTTACAAGTGATCATCACATACTAATTACCTAAGCCGATTACTTCTTCTTTAAACAAGTTCTACGAAATTCATAGCACAAATTAAAACACATACACATGCTTACATCGAATTAGAGAGCAACCAAATCATCTAGTTAACTTCCTAACTCAATTTTATCTTGATTAATTCGGTGGAACATGCTAGGGTGAACCAAATCATCTAGTGTCATCCTAAACAAGTTTCAAAGCATTAAGATCATAGTAAGCTAGCATACATATTCGAATTCATACTAAGAACACATGGAAGAACTCATAAAAATCCAAAACAATCATCTATACACTAAAACATGTTGTCTTTCTACAAAAAGTAAAGAAAACCAATACATAACCGAAATTTGATACAAAGATGTCATGTTACACTTTTTCCTCCGAGGTAATCTCTCTCCGCAAGCTCCAAGTATAGCAGCCCCTTTTTGGCGTGAGGGAGGACACAAGTGTTTAAAGCCAAATCTAGCGTAAGAACACTTATGGGTGAATGAGGGATGTTTTTGAGGTGGTGATGGTGGTGTTTCGGCTAAGGAGAAGAGTTCTTCAACTTTGTGTGAGAGGAGGTATTGTTTGGACATAGATTCGGCTCCTAGAATTTGTGATGATGATGAATGAGTCGAGCTCCCCAATTTATAGAAGAAGATTAGGTCTTTTCCTACCAAAACAAGACTTTCTTTATGTACCCGGGTAAATCTGACAGTCTGTCTTCAAACGCGTTTTTCCGGAGTTTCAGATCTTGGAAAATTCTGATTCTTATTTCATTGGAAAGCTTATTCAAAGGGATATAAAATCCATATAAGGAACGCCATATTTGGAATTGAATTGGATTTACTACGGATTTTAGAAGTTAAGTGACCTGGCTGCCCTGTTTTCTTCTTCTTCAAGGAAAAGGAAATCTTCATAACTTCAAATCTTGCATTCCTTATTCCCCAATCTTCCTTGGCCGAATATACCATATATTTGCACATATTTTGACCCTAAAATCAGGTATAAATATTCATCGAATATCCTCCAAATTCGTCCATCATTTATGCTCCATATATTCCGCCATTTTTGCTCATTCCTGGATTACGCAGGAGAAATGTCTTCGACTTTTTGTCCACCATTTTGGCATCCATTTCATTTGGCATTTTGTCTTCAATTCTTGACACCATGTTGGAAAGCATTTAGTAACCATTTTGACGACCATTTCTCGGACCATTTCTCCTCCGGAATTAGGAACTTCCTCCTTAGCACGCTTTCCACTCTAAATCGCCTCCTTTATTTCTACCTACAAACATAAAGTAAGTTAAAAACATATTTACTAAGCACAAAAAAAAGCTAAATATAGAGAGAAAGACATCAATAATCAAGCATAAAATGCGTAGATCAGATATGCCTTATATATGAAGACTCACCACCCTATAGAAAGAACATCACCTTATTCACCACAATCATATGATGTGGCTGAACGGAAGAAACATATCTTATAAGATATGATGAATACAATGCTATTAAGTTCTAGATTACTACCAAGTATGTGGGGATATGCCATTTTATCGGCTAATTATCTTTTAAATAAGATACCTAAAAAGTTTGTTGAGAAAACGACTCCACATTAATTATGGAAAGAAAGAAAGACATCTTACAATTACTTGAGAATGTGGGGATGTCTTGTCAAGGTAAAGAATCTCCACCTAAATGAAAAAATTATGTAGAAACAGTCAAATGCATTTGAGATGCACATAACTGTAAGAATTATCGATCTCTTGTGTGAAAATTCAATAAACACAAGACACGATAAAGAACTCTGAAAATTGCATTATTCGTTGAAGATGTATTTTTGAGTAAATTATCCAACTTATTGTTGGTGATGGATTGTAATAGCTAAATTAGTAGCTTGTAACAATCGGCTAAATAGCCATCAATGCAAAAGGTTTGGAACAAGCATTTAATGGTTAGTTAATGAGTAATTTAATGACTTATAAAGAGTTGAATGAATGTATGTAATGGACTAGTTAAAAGTCATCAACATAATAATGATTTTATTGTATTCAATGTTGTGCTTTCTCATGAAGCAAAATAAATGGTGATCTTCAGAATCAAAAAACTGAGATAAGGATTGGAAAATCCTTAGGTTCCGACTCTTAATATGTATGGTTAAGAGTAAAACTTGAATCCTTCAGGGATAGTTACTTTGTGTAATGTCCTATTAGGAAGAAGTCACTAGACATAAATATGATTCTGACTTGGCAAAATCACACTTGGAAACTGATAGATATTTCACCAGGTTACAAACCATTAAGTTTCAAGTGGATTTTAAAACAAGATGAAAATATGGAAGTCCTTGTATGACTAGATATGTGGCCTACAAATTTGACAACATATCACTGAGTGTGAGAAATGTGCATATGTCAAAAATACAGAGAATGTGTATGTCACTATATGTTTGTACGTAGATGACATCCTTATTATTAGAAGCAATGATAAGATGGTCAAATCTGCTAAAGATACGTACTCGGTTTGGATTATTTATAACTCTATTTTCTAATAGGACTCGCCTTAGTAGCTCATAATGTACAAAAAAAATAAGATTTTCGATAATAGTGTACTTAAGCGGGCCTCGCCCCACCTAAAAAGCGAGCGTTGAGCTTGAAACATCGTGTGAGAACAGCGACCGTTCAGAATGGAATGTCGTGCGCTGAGGCATAGAGCATTGAACTTGAAAATTCATGTGTGAGTAAGCGAGCGTTGAGCATGAAACATCGTGTGAGAGCAGTAAGCATTATGCAGGGAAAATTGTACATTGAGGCAGCGAGAGTTGAACTTGAAATGTCGTGTATGGGAACAACGATGGTTAAGCAAGCAGTATCGTGAGCTGAGGCAGTGAGCATTGAACTTAAAATGTCGTGTGCGAGAACACGGAGCGTTGATCTTTAAATGTCGTGTGTGAGAAGGGGAGCGTTGAATTTGAAACGTCATGTGTGAGAACCGTGAAAGTTAAGCAAGGAACGTCGTGTGTAAGGACAACGACTGTTGAGCAGGGAACGTCGTGCATTGAGGAAGCAACATTTAATTACAAACGTCATGTGTAAGAACAGCGAGCGTTAAGCAAGGAACGTAGTGCGCTGAGGCAGCGAGCATTGTGCTTGAAACGTCATGTCTAAGAACAACGAGCATTGAGCTTAAAACGTCGTGTGTCAGAACAACGAGAGTTAAGCAGGGAACGTCATGCGATGAGGCAACTAGCATTGTACTTGAAATGTCGTGTGTGAGAAAGCAAGTGTTGAGCTTGAAACGTCGTGTGAGAACAACGAGGGTTAAACAAGGAATGGTGTGAGCTGAGGCAGGAAGCCATGAGCTTGAGGCAGCAAATGTTAAGCATGAAACGTCGTGTGTTAGAAGAGCGAGCATTAAGCAGAGAACATCATGCATTGTGGCATCGAGCATTGAACTTTAAACGTCGTGCGTGAGAATAATGAGATTTGAACTTGAAACATCATGTGTGAGAACCGCGCGCGTTAAGCAAGAAATATCGTGCGTTGAGGCAGTGAGCATGGAGATTGAAACTTCGCTTGTGAGAACAGCGAGCATTGAATGTTGAATTGAAACGTCATGTTTGAAAACAGTGAGAGTTAAGCAAGGAATGTCGTGCGTTGAGTAGGGAACATCGTGGGTTGAGCAGGGAACATCATGCGTTATAGCAACAAGAGTTGAATTAGAAACGTCATATGTTAGAACAACGAGAATTAAGCAAGGAATGTAGTGCACTGAGGCAGCGAGTATTGAGCTTGAAACATCGTGTAAGAACAGCGAACCTTAAGCATGAAATGTCGTGCGCTGAGGCATCGAGCATTGACCTTGAAATGTCGTATGTCAGAACAATGAGCGTTAAGCAGAGAACGTCATGCGTTGAGGCAGCGATCGTTGAACTTGAAATCTCGTGTGTGAATTAAGCGAGCGTTGAGCATGACACGCCGCGTGAGAATAGTAAGTGTTAAGTCGGGAACGTCGTGCATTGAGTCTACGACCGTTGAGCTTGAAATGTCATGTGTGAGAACAACGATGGTTAAGTAGGGAGTGTCGTGAGCTGAGGCAGCAAGCATTAAGCTTGAAATGCCTTGTGTGAGAACATTGAGCATTGAGCTTTAGACGTCGTGTGTAAGAACAATGAGCGTTGAGTTTGCAACGTCTTATGTCATAACAGTAAGCGTTAAGCAGGGAACGTCGTGCAATGAGGTAGTGAACGTTGAACTTGAAACCTCGTGTGTGAGAAAGCAAGTGTCGAGCTGAAAACGTCGTGTGAGAACAATGAGGGTTAAGCAAGGAATGGCGTGAGTTGAGGCAGCAAGCCATGAGCTTGAAATGTCGTGTGTGAGAACCTCGAGCGTAAAGAATTAATTATTGTGTGAGAATAACGAGCGTTAAGTAGAGAATGTCATGCGTTGAGGCAGCAAGCATTGAACTTGAAACCTCGTGTGTGAGAAGTGGTAGCAAGCGTTGAACTAGAAATATCGTGTGTGAGAACAGTGAGCGTTAAGGAAGGAACATAATGTGTTGAGGCAGTGTTCACTGAGCTTGAAACGTCGTGTATGAGAACAACGAGCATTGAGCTTGAAACGTCGTTTGTCATAACAGCGAGCGTTAAGCAAGAAACGTCGTGCGATGAGGCAGCAAATGTTGAACTTGAAATTTCTTGTGTGAGAAAGTGAGTGTTGGGCTTTGAACATTGTGTGAGAACAACGAGAGATAAGTAGGGAATGTCATGCATTAAGGCCGCGAGCGTTAAACTTGAAACCTCATGTGTGAAAGACCAAGCGTAGATCTTCAAATGTTGTGTGAGATCAACAGGCGTGAAGCATGTAACATTGTGTGTTAAGGCAGTGAGCATTGAACTTGAAACGTCATGTGTAAGAATAGCGAGCATTAAGCAACGAATGTCGTGCACTGAAGCAGTGAGCATTGAGCTTGAAACGTCGTGTGTTAGAAGAGCGAGCGTTAAGTAAGGAACATCATGCATTGAGGGAACAAGCGTTGAACTTCAAACGTCGTGTGTGAGAATAACGAGCGTTGAACTTGAAACCTCGTATGTGAGAACCGTGAGTGTTAAGCAATAAATATCATGCGTTGAGGTAGTGAGCGTAGAGCTTGAAACGTCATTTGTGAGAACAGCGAGCATTAAATGTTTAATTGAAACGTCATGTTTAAGAACTGTGAGAGTTAAGCATGGAACGTCGTGCGTTGAGGCAACTAGTATTAAGTTTGAATCGTCTTGTATCAGAACAGTGAGCGTTGAGCAGGGAACATTGTGCGTTGTGGCAATAAGCGTTGAATTAGAAACATCATGTTTGAGAATAGCGACTGTTAAGTATGAAACGTATTACGCTGAGGAAGCAAGAATTCAGCTTGAAACATCATGTGACAATAGCAAATGTTAAGCATCGAATGTCGTGCGCTGAGGCATCGACCATTGAGCTTGAAATGTCGTATGTGATAACAAAGAGCGTTAAGAGGGGAACGTCGTGCTTTGAGGCAGTGATCATCGAACTTGAAACTTCGTGTGTGAGTAGCGAGCGTTGAGCAGAGAACGTCGTCCCTTGAGGCAGTAAACGTTGAACTTGAAACATCATGTGTGAGAACAACAAGCGTTGAGCTTTAAACGTCGTGTGTCATAACAACAAGTGTTTAGCAAGGAACGCCGTGTGATGAGGTAGCGAACGTTGAACTTGAAACCTCGTGTTTGAGAAAGTGAGTATTGATCTTAAAATGTCGTGTGAGAACAACGAGGGGTTAAGCAAGGAATGGCGTGAGTTGAGGCAGCAAACCATGAGTTTGAAATGTCGTGTGTGAGAACACCGAGCGTTGAGCTTTAAACGTTGTGTGAGAATAACGAGCGTTAAGCAGGGAATGTCTTGCCTTGAGGTAGCAAGTGTTGAACATGAAACTTCGTCTATGAGTAAGCGAGCGTTGAGCTTGACACATCGTGTGAGAATAGTGAGCGTTAAGGAGGGAACGTCATCCATTGAGGCAGTGAGCGTTGAACTTGAAATATCGTGTGTGAGAACAACAATGGTTATGCAAGGAGTGTCGTGAGCTGAGGTAGCAAGCGTTGAGCTTGAAATGTCGTGTGTGAGAACACCGAGTGTTGAGCTTTAAACGTCACGTGTGAGAAGTGGATTATTGAAGTTGAAACATCGTGTTTGAGAATCATGAGAGTTAAGCACGGAACATCGTTTGTTGAGGTAGCGAGCGTTTAGTTTGAAACATCGTGTGTAAGAACAACAAGCGTTGAGTATGGAACATCATGCATTGCGGTAGCAAGCGTTGAATTATAAACGTCATATGTGAGAACAACGAGTGTTAAGCAAGGAGCGTATTGTGCTGAGGCTGCGATCACTGAGCTTGAAACATCATGTGTGAGAACAACGAGCGTTGAGCTTGAAACCTCGTGTGTGAGAAGTGGTAGCAAGCGTTTAACTAGAAATATCATGTGTGAGAACAGTGAGCGTTAAGGAAGGATCATAGTGTGTTGAGGTAGTGTTCACTGAACTTGAAACGTTGTGTATGAGAACAACGAGCGTTGAGCTTGAAACGTCGTTTGTCATGACAGCGAGCGTTAAGCAAGAAACTTCGTGCGATGAGGCCGCAAACGTTGAACTTGAAATTTCTTGTATGAGAAAGTGAGTGTTGGGCTTTGAACATTGTGTGAGAACAATAAGAGATAAGTAGGGAATGTCATGCATTGAGGCAGCGAGCGTTAAACTTGAAACCTCATGTGTGAGAGACCAAGCGTAGATCTTCAAATGTTGTGTGAGATCAACAGGCGTGAAGCATGTAACATTGTGTGTTGAGGCAGTAAGTGTTGAACCTGAACCGTCATGTGTGAGAATAGCGAGCATTAAGCAACGAATGTCATGCACTGAAGCAGTGAGCATTGATCTTGAAACGTCGTGTGTTAGAAGAGTGAGCGTTAAGTAGGGAACATCATGCATTGAGGGAACGAGCGTTGATCTTCAAACGTCGTATGTGAGAATAACGAGCGTTGAACTTGAAACATCGTATGTGAGAACCGTGAGTGTTAAGCAAGAAATATCATGCGTTGAGGTAGTGAGCGTAGAGCTTGAAACGTCATTTGTGAGAACAGCGAGCATTAAATGTTTAATTGAAACGTCATGTTTAAGAACTGTGAGAGTTATGCATGGAACATCGTGCGTTGAGGCAACTAGCATTAAGTTTGAATCGTCTTGTATCAGAACAGTGAGCGTTGAGCAGGGAACATTGTGCGTTGTGGCAACAAGCGTTGAATTAGAAACATCATGTTTGAGAATAGCGACTGTTAAGTATGAAACGTATTACGCTGAGGCAGCAAGCATTCAGCTTGAAACATCATGTGATAATAGCAAATGTTAAGCATCGAATGTCGTGCGCTGAGGCATCGACCATTGAGCTTGAAATGTCGTATGTGATAACAAAGAGCATGAAGAGGGGAACGTCGTGCTTTGAGGCAGTGATCATCGAACTTGAAACTTCGTGTGTGAGTAGCGAGCGTTGAGCAGAGAACGTCGTCCCTTGAGGCAGTAAACGTTGAACTTGAAACATCGTGTGTGAGAACAACGAGCGTTGAACTTGAAACGTCGTCTGTCATAACAACAAGTGTTTAGCAAGGAACGTCGTGTGATGAGGTAGCGAACGTACGTTGAACTTGGAACCTCGTGTTTGAGAAAGTGATTATTGATCTTAAAATGTCGTGTGAGAACAACGAGGGGTTAAGCAAGGAATGGCGTGAGTTGAGGCAGCAAACCATGAGTTTGAAATGTCGTGTGTGAGAACACCAAGCGTTGAGCTTTAAACGTTGTGTGAGAATAACGAGCGTTAAGCAGGGAATGTCGTGCCTTGAGGTAGCGAGTGTTGAACATGAAACTTCGTCTGTGAGTAAGCGAGCGTTGAGCTTGACACATCGTGTGAGAATAGTGAGCGTTAAGGAGGGAACGTCATCCATTGAGGCAGTGAGCGTTGAACTTGAAATATCGTGTGTGAGAACAACAATGGTTATGCAAGGAGTGTCGTGAGCTGAGGTAGCAAGCATTGAGCTTGAAATGTCGTGTGTGAGAACACCGAGTGTTGAGCTTTAAACGTCATGTGTGAGAAGTGGATTATTGAAGTTGAAACATCGTGTTTGAGAATCATGAGAGTTAAGCACGGAACATCGTTTGTTGAGGTAGCGAGCGTTTAGTTTGAAACATCGTGTGTAAGAACAACAAGCGTTGAGTATGGAACATCATGCATTGCGGTAGCAAGCGTTGAATTAGAAACGTCATATGTGAGAACAACGAGTGTTAAGCAAGGAGCGTATTGTGATGAGGATGCGATCACTAAGCTTGAAACATCATGTGTGAGAACAACGAGCGTTGAGCTTGAAACATCGTGTGTCATAACAACAAGCGTTAAGCAGCAAACATCGTGCGATGAGGTAGCGAATGTTGAACTTGAAACCTCATGTGTGAGAAAGCAAGTGTTGAGCTTAAAACGTCATGTGAGAATGAGGGTTAAGTAAGGAATGGTGTAAGCTAAGGCAGTAAGCCATGAGCTTAAAATGTCATGTGAGAGAACCCCGAGCGTTCAGCTTTAAAAGTTGTGTGAGAATAACGAGCATTAAGCAGGGAATGTCATGTGTTGAAGCAGTGATCGTTGAATTGAAATCTTGTGTGTGAGAAAGCAAGAGCTGAGCTTGAATTTTTTTTTTTTTTTTTTAGAAAAACGAGCGTGAAGCGGGTAACCTTGTGCGTTTAGGCACCAAGTATTGAACTTGAAACGTCATGTGTGAGAACAGTGAGCGTTATGTAAAGAACATAGTGCGCTGAGGTAGAAAACATTAAGCTTGAAACATCGTCTAAGAACAACAAGCGTTGAGCATGGAATTTCGTCCACTAAGGCATCAACCATTGAGCTTCAAATGTCATATGTGAGAACAATGAGCGTTAAGCAGGGAACGTCATGCGTTAAGGCACAGATTGTTGAACTTGAAAGCTCATGTGTGAGTAAGCAAGCGTTGAACTTGACACGTCGTGTGAGCAAGCCAAGCATTAAGATGGGAACATCGTACATTGAGGCAGTGAGCGTTGAACTTGAAATGTTGTGTGTGACAACAACGATGGTTAAGCAAGGAGTGTCGTGAGCAGAGGCAGCGCATATTGAGGTTGAAATGTCGTGTGTGAGAACACCGAGCGTTGAGAAGTGGAGTATTGAATTTGAAACATCCTGTTTGAGAATCATAAGAGTTAAGCAAGGAACATTGTGCATTGAGGTAGCGAGCGTTCATTTTGAAACATCGTGTGTAAGAATAACGAGCATTGAGCAAGGAACATCATGCTTTGTAGTAGCAAGCGTTGAATTAGAAACTTCATGTGTGAGAACAACAAGCGTTAACCAAGAAACATAGTGCATTGAGGCGGCGAGCGCTGAGCGCTGAGCTTGAAACGTCATGTGTGAGATCAATGAGCGTTGAGCTTCAAACGTAGTGTATAAGAACAAGGAGCGTTAAGCAAGGAACGTCATGCGATGAGGCAGAAAACGTTGAACGTCAAACGTTGAAACATCGTGTGTGAGAAAGCTAGCATTGAGCTTGTAACATTGTATGAGAACAACGAGCGTCAAGTAGGTGTTGTTGTGCATTGAGGCAGCGAGTGTTGAACTTGAAACATCGTGTGTGAGAACAACAAGCGTTAAGCAAGGAATGTTGTGCACTGAAGCAGCGAGCATTGAGCTTGAAACGTCATGTGTTAGAAGGGCGAGCATTAATCAGGGAACATCATGCATTAAGGTAGAGAGCGTTGAACTTTAAATGTCATATGTGAGAATAATGAGCGTTGAACTTTAAATGTCATGTTTGTGAACCGCGAGCATTACACAAGAAATATCGTGTGCTGAGGCAGCGATCATGGTGCTTGAAACGTCGTTTGTGTGAGCAGCGAGCATTGAGCTTGAAATGTCATCTGTGAGAATAGCGAGTGTTAAGCAACGGACGTCGTGCGCTGAGGCAGCGAGCATTGTGCTTGAAAGTTCGTGTGTGAGAATAACAAGCATTGAGCTTGAAACGTCATGTGTGAGAACAACGAGCGTTAAGCAAGGAACGTCGTGTGTTGAGGCAACGAGTATTGAGCTTGAAAGATCGTGTGAGAACACCGAACATTGAGGTTTAAACGTCGTGTGTGAGAACAACGAGTGTTAAGCAGGTAACAATATGAGTTGAGATGGCGAGCGTTGAACTTGAATCATCATGTGTGAGAACAACGAGGGTTAAGCATGGAATGCCATGTGCTGAGGCAGGGAGCATTGAGCTTGAAATGTCATGTGTTAGAACCTCGAGCGTTAAGCTTTAAACGTCCTTTGTG
Organism: Geum urbanum; assembly: GCA_946800695.1. Classification (NCBI taxonomy): domain Eukaryota; kingdom Viridiplantae; phylum Streptophyta; class Magnoliopsida; order Rosales; family Rosaceae; genus Geum; species Geum urbanum. The sequence goes on along the minus strand of OX327003.1, from coordinate 18,079,761 downwards.
AGAACAATGATCGTTAACTTGGGAACATCGTGTGTTGAGGCAACAAACGTTGAACTTGAAACATCGTGTGAGAACAGCGAACGTTAAGCATGGAATGTGGTGCGCTGAGGCAATGTGCATTGTGCTTGAAAAGTTGTATGTGAGAGCAATGAGCATTAAGCAGGGAACGTCGTGCGTTGAGGCAGCAAGCATTGAGCTTGAAACGTTGTGTGAGAACAATGAGCTTTAAGCAGGGAATGTCATGCATTGAGGTGAGTGATTTCAATTCGGGGAGACTAAACACTCTCGAAGAACTTGTATATCATGGAAATCAAGAAGAAGTTCAATGTAGCACCCCCGAGTTTGAAGCTCATGGATGTAAAGCCACCCAGCTCGAAGCAAAAGAAGCTCGATGCCACGTCCCTGAGTTAGAAGCTAAAGGATGCGCAACAGTCTAACTCAAAGCCGAAGATCAATGAGGACAAGCAATTCATCAAATAACAATCAAAGGAGGGTCAATCAGATGAGAATGAAGAAGAAGAGGTCGAGGAGAAAGCTACACCAACCTTGGAAGAGGTTAAAGAGATGTCCCTCGATGAAGACCAGACGAAGAAAGTTTTGATAAGAGCTCTCCAAGGTGGAAATGAAGCTCGAGAACTAGTAAGCTTCCAAGCAAAGAATAAGAATGTGTTTGCATGGACACATCGAGACATATCTAATATAAATCCAAAGATAGCTTGCCATAAACTCAACACTGACCCCGACTTCCCACCATACAACCAGAAATCGAAAAGGTTCGCACCGGAGCGCAACCAGATTATTAGCGAGGAAATATATCGTCTCCTTGAATTTGGACACATAAGAGAGGTGTGGTGCCCAGCTTGATCTCGAACGTGGTAGTGGTCAAGCAGAAGAACGAAAAATGGAGAGTTTGTTTGGATTTCACCAATTTGAATAAGGCATGTGCCAAAGATTGCTATTTACTGCCGAAGATCGATCAGATGATGGATGCGACTGCGGTCTTTGAGAAACTATTGTTTCTTAATGCTTATTTTGGGTACAACCAGATACCCTTAGCACCAGATGATCAGCTCAAGACCATATTCGTGTCCGAAAGAGGCCTCTTTTGTTACAAAGTCATGCTGTTTGGGTTGAAGAACGCAGGAGCGACGTATAAAAGGTTGGTAAACCTTATGTTTAAAGATTTCTTGGGCAAAATAATGGAGGCCTATATCGACGATATGGTGGTCAAGAGTAAATACAAGACAGATCACATCGAAGACTTGAAAGGAACGTTCAAAATCTTAATGAAGTACAAGATGAGGCTCAATCCTTCGAAGTGTATCTTCGATGTGTCTTCTTGGTAGTTCTTGGGATACATTGATTCGCGTCTTTTCAAGCACTTAATTAAACACTCAATCAAACACAAATACAATTAAAATCCTTCTTTGTTGATGTAGCATTGGTGAGTAGGGATCGTTCTTAACCGGGGATTGAGGGTGCATGCATAACTATGCTAGGTTTGTTTAGGGGGGTGCAGAGTTGGTTTGTTTTCTATGTTCCTACGAAAATTAAACCCTAATCTAATATGTACATGTGATCATCACATCATGTCATCCTCCACCGGTTTCATACTTCAACCACTTACCATCTACGAAATTCTCACCTTTCAACCTGCAAGTTATACATATGCTTTTAAGGTGGACGAAGCGCGCCAACACCTAATTTATTCTAAGGTTCATACAAAATATGCTAGGGAGGAATGAAGCGCGTATCACCCAACACATTAAGAAGCTTTAAGCATACAAGCATGCATACAAATCAAGATTAAAAACTAAGAACACATGGAAGATAAATAAATTAGTCAAAATGTATATCCTTAATTTAAACAAACTTCAATACAAAAACAAAGAATCCTTACAAAACCGAAGATGGGATAGAGAGTTTATGGTTACACTTTTAATTCCGTGAAGCGCACTGCGAACGCCAAGTGATGATTCTCAAGAACAAGACGAAGCGCGCCAATTATTCTTGATCCGAGGAAGATGGAAGCTTCGGCTTTGAGAGGGATTCAAAGTGTATGTAGGGAGGAGTGTTTAGGACAGCGTTTCGGCTTCTATGATGTGTGATCCCCCTTGAAATGGTCGAGCTTCCCTTTATATAGAAGAAGATTAGGAAACTTCCCACCTTCTGAAAGCTGTCAAATCTGACCCTTCTGTATTAAAAGCTACGTTTCGGACGTTTTACAACTTCAAACGGCGTGATTCTTTCGGTAATAGAACATAGACTTCCTGGGCTTTCCAGCTATGCATTATTTGTGCCATAATTCCCTCTGACGCGCCTTCAACGCCCATTTAAAGTTGGCTGTTAGGCAGAATGACCTGTACCCACTAAATCCAGGATTTCTGAATATCCACACATTGTAACGGCATGATTCCAGAGGGGTTGGAAACTAGACTTCCATATCTTTCTAAGCATGCCTTACATGTGTCCAAATTTGTTTTCAATTGATTTTGGTGGCCTGTTGAAGTGGGCTGATCTGCACAGGCAGATTTCCTGATTTCTAGCTTTTGATCCATTTTCTTCTTTTGGGCTTCTTTGTGGGTAAATCTTGACATGATCTTGGACCTTCTTGGACACATGAGCATGGTCTTGACCCATCTTAGTGATCTTTGATCCATTCTTTATAAATCGTGGCCCATTCTTCTTCATCTTTCCTCCTCATTTTAGGAACTTCCTCCTTAGTAGGTTTTGAGCTAATTTCTGCCTCCTTTACGGATTCCTCCTTTATTTCTACCTACAAACATAAAGTAAGTTAAAAACATATTTACTAAGCACAAAACAAAACTAAATATAGAGAGAAAGTGATTAATAATCAAGCATAAAATGCGTAGATCAAATTCCTCCACACTTAAACTTTGCTAGTCCCTAGCAAATACAAATCAAAGCAACAGACTCGATAAAAGAAAAATAAAGGGAAAAAAATAACAATGGGAAAAACGTCACACTTATATGTACAAAACACTTAAAAGTCTCAATGTTTCAAAGCCGCAAATTTTCATGTTATCATGTTTGAAAACGTAAGAGATACTAAGTAAAACAACACTAAGCCCTTAGTCAAAATTGTCTCAGAAAATTCTTTAAGTATATGGCAATGGAATTACATAACTTCAAATGATAACCAAGATATGATTCATGCAATGAACAAGTAAGTCGTGGTGTAAACAATGGTGATGTTAAAGCTGTGCATGTTTCGAATAAAGTTCAAATCAACTCTCATGGATGCACTCATCATATTTTCACTCAAAAAATGGATAGAAATAATTGAAAACCTCATGAATGAAATACTTGCACAAATGAACCAAACCATATGCTTACTCATGCAACTTACTCAACAGATTAACTGCTACTCATCTTAAGGATCAAAAAGGACTTTCGAAGGGTTGTAATGGGGCAAGGCTAAGGCATTCGAAAATTTAGATAAGTGGTGGTTAAAAACGTTCCAAAGACTTAGTCGAAATATCACAAACTTTGTAAAACCAGACTCCTTCATCTTTTCCACGCCTCCATGGTCAATCTTCTATAAACAAGGGCCAAATTTCATATTGTTGGACCCTAACTTCATTCAAAATTCCCATTGAGCTTTGTGAACAGGACAAATGCCATATTTCTTTATTTTTGGGCCTTCAATTCGTAGCATACTCCAAATTCATAAGTATGGGGGACATTAATCCAAACATTTACAAAACAGAACACATTGCCATGAGAGATCACAATTTTTTTTTCTTTTCATTCTCTCGAATTCCTTTGCAATAACACACTTTTTAAGCTATTTGGACAAGTCTATCTCCATACACACATTATACCAATCACGGAACATCACCAAAAATCTCCATCTTCGGCTCTTGTCGACATTACTTCACACTAAGTCTGCAGAACATAGGGTAAAGAAGTCCTACACTAGGCAAAGTGTTTAGGTATTACGGGTGACGAAAGAAAGCTTAATGTGGGCTCAAATGGTTTATCTAAGGGTGTCGCAACTCGTGCGCACATAAGGGACTCATGGCAATTTGGCTAGTGGTGGTAAACCTAAGTGCCTCTTATCATATCCAAAATCAGAGTATATGTCAACTATAAGCTTTGCAAATTCGACATGAGTAAGTTCTAGTAATCTCTAGTTCATTAAAATCTATGGCAAGTAACCAAATGATGCACATGCATAGTTTTGAGACTAATATGCACGAAATTCACTCAAAAGAAATGTATAGGCTCAAAAACTCACGTTTAGGGTTCATATGACTTAAACTTATTCTCACATGCGAAATCTGTACCATGTTTAACTATCCATATCTACTACATGTCATGACACTCAAAATAACTCAATTAACACAAGAAATCATGAATGCAATGCCATATGTATGTTCAAATTCAGTCCATTTTCATCATAGACTAACTAAGGGCATCCTAAGACTCTGTAAAACACTAAATTAAACAAAAAGACTCAAAATACACTAAGTATGACTTAAAAATTTTTATTTTTTTTTACTCAAATAAGTTGTAAACCCCTTCCCCCACACTTAAACTCTACATTGTCCTCAATGTACCAAAGTAAAGTCATAGAATTCAAGCATGAAAGAGAGATCTACGAAAATTCTATCTAAGAAAATTAAAAAGCAACGATAAAAATTAAAAAGAGAGGGAAGAGAATGCAAATCTGGTTTGTAGACTCCTCCATTGGGTTGCCTCCCAACAAGCGCTTGTTTTTTAAAGTCTTACAGCCTAGACGTGATGCTTCAATTTTGCTCTAAGAATAGCCTGAATTTTGAGGGCATCTCCTCCACGTTTAGGTCCTTCAATTCAGGGGTAGCCATCCATAATTACCGCGTCGGTTTTGTTCATCTAAACAACCTCCTTCTCTTGCGTTTGCCTCCTTGTTGTGCATAACTTTTTCATATTTTGGCACTTGTTTGATGCACTGAAGGGCATAAGAAATTTCTCCAAGTTGGACTCGTCAGACCTACCTGAAAACAGTTCACGAGCAAACGTAGAATTAGCAACAACCAAATTTGAAGGAATAGGGTCATTACCTTTTGTTGGGGCAAGTTGTTCAAACGAATGTGCCATTGTGGCCCTAGGTGCCACATTTTCAACCGAAGATGTGGTTGAACCTCTCTCAAAAAGAATGTGCACAAGTTAGTAAATTCATGTTACAAGTTAGAAATCGCAGAAAATGAGCTCAGCTGCAAGAACAATTTATATAGAATTATTAGCATGTCAAAATGCAACGAAATTTTACGAGCAAGAACTAGACACATATATACAATATTCCGTAAATTTTCAGATTTTTCTGACACCTGCAGCTATGTCAAACAATTTTCACAAAACAGAAGAATGATAAGTCTCGAAAATTTTATGAACAAGTATATGTGATTAATCCTTTACAAGTTTATATGCACAAACACACAATTTCGACATAGTATTATGTCCAAGCATGTACAAATTGAGTGCGCCTATTATTTAAAGAGAGTACACGAAAGTGGCCTTTAGATCTTTCAATGGACGTGCGACCCGCGCGATAAAGTATGCATTCTCAATCAATCGGCCTTTGATCAATCGAAAAACATGGCCAGTAGGGATAGAGATAACGCGAGAGGTAGGACTAATTTCGAGAAAACACCCCGAGGCTACCGTGATCAAGGGATATTACTCCAATGATGTTTCTCTTTCTTAGATCCAAAACCTGTCACTAGTCATAACCCAACTAGACACCATGTCCGACGTTCAGCCAAAATTTCAAGAATGACACACTCCCTCAAGTCCATAGTAGACTCCGCCCACAACCTTGTATCTCGAATGAAATACAAAGGGTTAAGGAGATAAACTAGAAAAAGAGGCGCCATCTATTCCAAAGAGTGAGACTTAATCAACCAGCTCATGTACTCAATGTAAATCGAAGACTTCCCTTAACGTTTAATTGGCTGCAAAAACAACAATATGAACAAGTGTTAGTATAAATCTCGAAAATTTACAAGTATATATGAACAAAATTTCACAACTTTACAAAAAACACATGCAATTCCAGATTCTGCCAAACATGAGCACAGAAGATTGTCGAATTCTTTTAGAATTATTGGCTCAGTCGACTGGGCTGAAATTTTTCAGGCACCAACTAGACACAAAACCAAACATTCCTGCAAAATTTCAGATTTTTGTGAGTCCTTTAGCTATGTCAAATAATTTGCACAAAACCAGGCAGTGCACAGCTCCGAAAAACAGAAAACTATTAACATAATGTACAAGCATAATCACACAATTCTTTTCAATCCCCGGCAACGGCGCCAAAATTGATTCGCGTCTTTTCAAGCACTTAATTAAACACTCAATCAAACACAAATACAATTAAAACCCTTCTTTGTTGATGTAGCATTGGTGAGTAGGGATCGTTCTTAACCGGGGATTGAGGGTGCATGCATAACTATGCTAGTTTTGTTTACGGGGGTGCAGAGTTGGTTTGTTTTCTAAGTTCCTACGAAAATTAAACCCTAATCTAATATGTACATGTGATCATCACATCATGTCATCCTCCACCGGTTTCATACTTCAACCACTTACCATCTACGAAATTCTCACCTTTCAACCTGCAAGTTATACATATGCTTTTAAGGTGGACGAAGCGCGCCAACACCTAATTTATTCTAAGGTTCATACAAAATATGCTAGGGAGGAATGAAGCGCGTATCACCCAACACATTAAGAAGTTTTAAGCATACAAGCATGCATACAAATCAAGATTAAAAACTAAGAACACATGGAAGATAAATAAATTAGTCAAAATGTATATCCTTAATTTAAACAAACTTCAATACAAAAACAAAGAATCCTTACAAAACCAAAGATGGGATAGAGAGTTTATGGTTACACTTTTAATTCCGTGAAGCGCACTGCGAACGCCAAGTGATGATTCTCAAGAACAAGACGAAACGCGCCAATTATTCTTGATCCGAGGAAGATGGAAGCTTCGGCTTTGAGAGGGATTCAAAGTGTATGTAGGGAGGAGTGTTTAGGACAGCGTTTCGGCTTCTATGATGTGTGATCCCTGTTGAAATGGTCGAGCTTCCCTTTATATAGAAGAAGATTAGGAAACTTCCCACCTTTTGAAAGCTGTCAAATCTGACACTTCTGTATTAAAAGCTACGTTTCGGACGTTTTACAACTTCAAACGGCGTGATTCTTTCGGCACTAGAAAATAGACTTCCAGGGCTTTCCAGCTATGCCTTATTTGTGCCATAATTCCTCCTGACACGCCTTCACCGCCCATTTAAATTTGGCTGTTAGGCAGAATGACCTGTACCCACTAAATCCAGGATTTCTGAATATCCACACATTGTAACGGCATGATTTCAGTGGGGTTGGAAACTAGACTTCCATATCTTTCTAAGCATGCCTTATATGTGTCCAAATTGGTTTTCAATTGATTTTGGTGGCCTGTTGAAGTGGGCTGATCTGCACAGGCAGATTTCCTGATTTCTAGCTTTTGATCCATTTTCTTCTTTTGGGCTTCTTTGTGGGTGAATCTTGACATGATCTTGAACCTTCTTGGACACATGAGCATGGTCTTGACCCATCTTAGTGATCTTTGATCCATTCTTTATAAATCGTGGCCCATTCTTCTTCATCTTTCCTCCTCATTTTAGGAACTTCCACCTTAGTAGGTTTTGAGCTCATTTCTGCCTCCTTTACGGATTCCTCCTTTATTTCTACCTACAAACATAAAGTAAGTTAAAAACATATTTACTAAGCACAAAACAAAACTAAATATAGAGAGAAAGTGATTAATAATCAAGCATAAAATGCGTAGATCATACATCGTGAGCAAAAGAGGGATCGAGGCAGACCAATGACAAGTTGAAGCTAACCTCAGCATGAAAGAGTGAAGTTCAAAGAAAGAGATTCAAATCTTAACTGGGAGGATAATAGCTTTGAGCCGATTCATCTCGAGGATGACCGATCGATGCATGCCATTCTTCAAAGCTCTGAAGGTCATGACTTTGAACTTCTAGCTTTTCGAGCAGTTCAAAGCATTCAGGAGCTTGAAGAAGTATTTGATCAACAAGAAATTTTTAGAAGTCTCGAGGGACATGGAGCCACTTTGCATTTCCCTTTCCATATCCAGAGTAGCTACAAATGCCGTGTTGTTTCGCGAAGAAGGAATGCACCAATGACCAATATCTTTCACTAGCCATTGTTTGCTAAAAGCTTAAAAAGGTACATTCTAAGGAAGAAGCTTATATTGGCATTAATACACGTGAAACACAAGCTAAGGCAGTAGTTTGAGGGTAGATAAATTGTAGTATGCATCGACTTACCAATAAGGGATACTCACAAAGCCAGACATGTCTAGGTGGATGATGAAGTGGGTGATCGAGTTAAATGAGTTCGATATCACCTACAAGCCCGGAACTGCGCTAAAAGGACAGGTCTTGGCTGACTTCTTGGTCGACTGTCACATCCCCTTGGCTATTGCTGATGTCCCATGGGAAGAACCATTATGGGAGATGAACATTGATGGGTCCTCGAACTTCGTGGGAGCTAGAGTGGGGATAATATTTAAGAGCTCAGAAGGTTTCGTGCTAGATTGGGCCGTAAAGTTGGACTTTGATGCTTTGAATAACGTGGCAGAGTATGAAGCTCTACTGACCAGGATGCACATTGCGTGGAAATTAAGGATCAAGAGCCTACAGATACACTCGAATTCTCAATTGATAGACAGGCAATGTAACGACGATTACATGGCTCGAGATGATAAGATTATTCAATATCAAGCGTTAGTAAGAAAAATGATTGCTGAGTTTTTCTCAATTATCACTGGTAAAGATCCCTAGGGAGGAAAATCACAGGGCAGACGAACTGGCAAAGATGGCTTTAGGCTGTGTTGAATAAGCATTATTAATTAGGATCGATGTGCTCGAATGAGTGAGCATCGATAAATAGCTCAAACTTCAAGCTATGATGGTCGAGTCGATCCTAAATAATTAGCGAGGTATGATAATCAATTATTTGGAGTTCAATATCCAGCCTGAAGATCAACATGAGGCCAAGAAGCTCAAGTCGAAAGCAGCAAGGTACTCCATGTTTTGGGAAGTGCTTTATCAAAGGTTATTCGTGGGGCCATTACTACGGTGCGTCGGTCCAGCCCAAGCTAAAGTTATTCTACGTGAGATGCATGAAGGGATATGTGGGGGACATGCTGGGGGCAAGAGCCTAGAAAGAAAGATAATGGCGCAAGGATACTTTTGGATGTATATGCATCAAGTAGCAGAGCAATATGCCAAGAATTGCAAGGGATGCCAATTCCATTCTTCGGTGAGTCACATCCCAGCTCATGAACTAGTAACACAAGCAGGGTCATAGTCATTTGCACGGTGAAGGATGGACATAGTAGGTCCATTACCGGTACCACCAGGAAGGTTAAAACACTTGTTGGTGGTGACCGACTACTTTTCAAAGTTGGTCGAAGCTCAAGCTTACATAGCTATCCCAATAAAAGATGCCTCGAACTTCGTCTGGAACTATGCAGGTTTGGCATTCTGACAAAGGTTGTTCGTGAGAACAGGATCCAATTTAATACACATGGCTTCGGTAACTTCTGCGATAAGTATGGGATCCTATTGAGATTCACTTCGAGAAGTTATCCAAGAGGAAATGGGCAGGCCGAGATAACAAATCGAACTATATTCGATGGGGTTAAGAAGAGGCTTGCGGCTAAGAAAGGAGGATGGCCACAGGAATTGCCTAGTGTGTTGTTGGCTTATAGGACCACTCCAAGGAAGGCGACGAACAAAACGCCTTATGCTCTTACATATGGAATAGAGGCTATCATCCCCATGAAAAAAGATAATACTAACAGCAAGGATGCTTGCTATCGGGTAAGGAGGGAACGAAGATCGAATAGCGCATGAGCTGGATTTTGTAGATGAGAGAAGGGAGGCTGTAATAGCTCACCTCGTAAACTACTAAAATCAGCTTTGAAAAATATTTCAATCATGGGGTGAGGCCGAGGTCGTTCGAACTTGGAGAGTGGGCCCTAAAGCGAACCGTGGAAAGCATTAAGGCACATGGACCGGCGAAATTTCAACTGGTATGGGAAGGCCCTTTTGAGATCATTGAAATCTATAGGAAAGGGGCATATCGGTTGAAAGATGTGAAAATCGGGCAACGACTCCTGAGGCCATGGAACACGGTATCCTTGAAAAAGTATTACATGTGAAAGCTTGGGAGGTACATGTTTTTGGTTTTGTTATTTTCTGCAAATAAAGACTTACTAGGGATTAAGTAAGTGCGAATTATTATGTTTTGGGCAAGCTCCCCTTTTGGGAGGAAAATTCGCTCTTTTGATGTTTGTTAAACTTTAACTTATGAGAAAGTAAGCATGTATGTTTGAATCTAGCGAGAATTTGCACATTCTGATTGTTCTGTTATTCGTAGTTATAGTGATAAGTTAGCGGATAACAAATTACAATGAATTAAACAAAGGAGGTTAGATATAGTCAAGTTCGAAAAGCTTGAGAACTGAATCTTTGACAAAAAATGAACGAGGGTCAACTTTGAAAGCTCAAAAGCTGAACCTCTTACCATAAATGAATGAATGATAGTGTTTGAAGGCTCAAGAGTTGAACCTCTGACAAAAATGAGAATGTATGTTTATCAAGTTCGAGAGCTTGGGAGTTGAACCTTTGAATGTAAAGGTGCATGTTGGTCAAGTTCGAGAGCTTGAGAGCTTAATCTCTGACTGTAAAAATGTATGTTGGTCAAGTTTGAAAGCTTTATAGCTAAAACCTCTAACCGAAAGTGTATGTCGGTTAAGTTTGAAAGTATGAGAGCGGAACCTTTGACCATAGATGTATGTTTGTGATGTTTGGGAGTCTTAGAGCTGAACTTCTAACGTAAATGTGTATAATGGTTAAGTTTGAGTAAGCTTAATGAGTGAACTTTTTTTCCAGCGAAAGACGTAAATAAATTTTGAAAGCTTAAGTGCGGAATTATTAGTCGGAAAAGTATATTTCGTAATGCTCGAAGCTCATGGACAAAACCTCGAACGAGAGTATAAACACTAGGAATGAGGATTTCGATAGAATCTCCAACGATAGACGAGAAGTTTTCAAGGCGGTGCTTCGAGATCTAAACTTCGAAAGATGAACTTCGAAGAGTGAGCTTCGAAGAAAAGAAACTATAGGTATACAGGTAAAGCTTTCATACAAGAGTAAATAATCCTATCTTCGAATATGAGGATCATAAGAGAGGAATTATTCAGGGCATGTATGTATGAAGAGTATTGAAAACTAGTGAATACATAAAACCAGTGATAAATTTATGATGTTAAAGTCCTGAAACTTAAGTTATTGTGCCACCAAAACCTACAGTGGACTTTATAAAGTATGATACAATAAAAACCTGAAAGAAAAAAGAAAAATTTGCAGAAGGAAATAACATTATTGAAGCTTGAGGAAGCGTTGAGGCCTTGGTAAGAAGGCAGGAAGTGTGCATGAACGCCTTTGTCGATAAGTTCGAGTCGGTAAGAGTTGACTCTTAAACTAAAGCCACGAGCATAGGTCGCACCTACATCAGCCCTAAGGCCTCGGACAGTGTCCAAGAAGTGATGGTCGGTGTTATCATTACGGACCACGTTCCCTCAAAGGCGCAGACTGTTTTCTCCAAAGTATTATCCCTGGTCTTGCTGGCTTCAAGTTCGAGTGTGATATCACGAGAGTCATTGCAAACAGGTGAAAAGTGATCTCGAACGTTAGCAGGCTTAAAGCGGCCTAAGCTACGACTCGTGCAGTCACAAGGAGATAAAGAGCTACACCGACGACGACTAGATTTACTGAAAGCACGGTGATAATGAAGAGACAACATCTGCTTAAGGTGAGTAACTCTCCTTTCAAGGGTCATGCCCTCGGTACTAGGGCTATAAGAGTTGGAATGAGCAAAGAGAGACATTGATTCATCAGATCGAGAGCAAGACCTACAAAAGAACGAACAAGGATAAGTGATGTTATGTTATATGCAATCTATATAACAAGCATAGTTATAAGTAAACGTTACCGAGTGGACGACTCGGGCGAAGAAAGAACGTACAAGAGGCATTTTGGAAAGATCTTTTCCCTTCCCCTAACGAGGAAGTGGGATGCTTTCGAAATGAGCAGTTGTTGTGAGCTGAACTTGAGATTGTTAGAGGGTAGAGCCTTTCTTAATCTATTCTACAAAGCTATCGTAGAAGGCTAAGAATAAGGTTACAGCTTGGTTTTTATAGGAAAATCCCAGGTTGATTTTTTTAAACCCTAACAGTGTTAAACATTCAAATCATGGCTTTTGGATAGAGTTTGAATCAAAAAGGGATTCTAAACAGCTAAATGGAGGTTATTTGGATTGGTTTTGACTAAATTGACTGAGTATTTCTACTAAAGTGTAGAAGTTTGGTTTGACTTGGACTAGGGTTAAACTCGAAAGAAGATTCCTTAACTAGGGATTTCTTTTCCAGTTATTCGAAGTTTGGCATAGTTTGAGTGATTGTGTTGAATTTAGTCAAAGATAAGGCAAGTAAATTAACTTCGAGTTGGAAAAACAAGATGTCCAGGTACATCGAAAAGTTAAAAATTGTTAAAACAATTAAAGTTAAGGAAAAGAAAAACAAGCTAAGGGGCAGTATGGGTCTCGGGAAGCTTGGTGGCAGTGGCATCTTCGATAGTCAAAGTTGGAGCAGGAATGGTTGCCAAGCTTGAGGAAACTTTGAGCGGCTCCTTAGAAACTTCAGTCGAGGCCGCCATCATTGGATATGCAATAGCAGGAAAAGTCTTGGGACCTGGAGTAGCCTGAGGAGAACTTGTACTGGATTTACCTTCATCGGGATAAGAGCAAGGAAGAGGCTCGTACTTTTACTTGCACTCGAACTTATCATCCACCTCGTCGAGGCCAGCAAAGAGGCGATCTTCAGATGCAGTGAGGGCCTGGTTCCATGCAAGCCTGAAGTACTTGGTAGAGGCATACTGGATTAAGCGCTGGCTAGCCATAAACTCATTCTCTCGAGCTTGGACTGCATCGTCTAGTTGAGCTTCGAGCTCTTCGTTCTTGCCTCGGCGATTTGGAGGTTCGAGGTCTGGTGCCTGAGGATCTTGACCGACGTCATTTTTAGTTTAAGCTCGGCCTCTGTGAGGTTAGCCCTATGCTCCATCTGCATCATTGATTACTCTAGGTTGGGAACGGAGGCTCGAAGCTCTTATTCTATATGGGAGGCTGCTTGGAGATTATCATCGGTGTCCTTCAGCTTCAAGGTAAGCTTAGTCACCTTGGCATTGACAAGATTGAGCTTGACCTGGAGATGGACGTTGATCAGGTCCATTGCCTTAAAACATGCCTCGGTGTGCAGCAAGCCCTAGTAAATAAAGAAAGGGAGTCATTGTGAGAGCAGCTTTATCCCACTTTAGCTTAGATCTCTGTGAACATGCAAAACAAGTCGGAGCACGGTGTGGTACCGTACTTAGACCCTCTGATGCTCAAGTCAGTTCTTATCTCAAGAATCGAATAATAAAATTGGGCAGAGTAACATTACCTTGGACCATGCTGAGAAGGTCTATATATAGTGATCAAGTTAGGTCTAACCATAATCCATATTGAGAAGGAATTACTGTACTTTCGAATAGGAGGAATCCATTAAGGAATGGATCTCCATATCCAGGGTCAATCAAATTTCATGATTACCATAGGCCCTTTGGTATAATTCTTCTAGGATACGTACAAATCTTTCCTTTTCCTCCTCGGATCCTGTCAATCCCCCAAGGTTCGATCAAACTATGCCTTGAGGTCAGATTACCCAGCCTCCTTGAGGTCCGTTCTTACTTGGGATTATCATGCCCATCGAATATTCCAGAAGGCTCTATATCATTCCAAAGACTTCTGGAAACCCCTAAATCATTTGGTCTTTAATCGGGCCCATAATCGTCTGTGCCGAGGCCCATATCCGGCCTCATCGAACCTTATCGAGAATCGTTCTACCCGAGCTCATTCATCACTAGCTCAGGTAGCCAAAATTGACTCCTGTAAATACCCCCACAACAGTGTGAGGCTCGACATGTGTTGACCTTGCGCTGTTGTTCGCCCAAGCTCTTTGCTCTTCGAGATGCATCCTTCTTTCCTAAAAAGTAATGTGCGAAACTCCAAGCACGTGCTCATACTGCTCCACCTTTATAATGACCCGTGCGTCATCACACCTCATCAGCCATTATGTCTTTCCCTATCCAGCGCAACATTTCCCACTTCCAACTCTTTTAAAAAGATCAGTCATATCCCTTGAAATCCGAAGCTGCTTATCTCCTCAAATGGCCACTTTGTATCATTTTGCATTCCTTCACAGTATATAAATTGAAGGACTTCTCCCTTTTAATTTTTTACACTTGCAAAATCCTCCCATCGAACCCAGAATGCTCATCCCTGCAACTATTCAGCCTTCAAAGTTCTTTCCAGGAAACCCTCAACACTTTTCTCCGAAACCCAGAAAAATTCAATGGCTTCCACCAATACTTGTTCTTCCGCCCCGATCAAAGTCATCATACTTCAAGATCCTAGCACTGTCGACCTGATCGACCGCTCCAAGCCGCTTGCCTCCACTGGACCTCTCATTCAACCGCAGTTGGCCGCTACAGAATCAACCCTAGAGCCCCTCACAGTGGCAACCCAAGATCCTCCCTCGCCCACTATTTTTAACGTGGATGAGATTGAAATCACCAAACCTCCCATTCTAGAGGTTGAAGCCGACCCTACCTTCATGCAACTCCAGCCGCATACCACCAAGATCGTTCCTAAGAAAGCCCGCGAGGAAATCTACCTTTCTGCCTTGAAGGTTGATTCTGTCGAGGCCCTTGCTTCATTCATTCACATTTTCACCAAGGGGACAACGATAACTTCCGGTTCGCCCTTGTCCAAGATAAATCAAGAGTGTCGGAGCTTGAAAAAGCTCATGCCCCGGCCTACTCGTTCATCCTTTCCAAATCTTCTACGGGCTTTCCTTCTCAATCCCTGCCTTTATCTGTTCCGCCCTTGAGTTCTAAGGCATCACTGTGGAACAATGGTACCCAGATAACTTTCACTATCTAGCCCTTTTTGACTGGCTCAATCGGTGGTTTGACTGCCGTATAGGTCTATCGGAGTTCAGGCTTCTTGTCCAAGTCAAGCCTACCCAGTCAATCAGTTCTACCTCTCACAAAGGATCATGTATGTCAAGGAGTCTCTACTGATTTACCAGTCGTACTCTCCAAAGGACTGGAAGAAGACCCTCATCCTCGTCTTCGGGAACTGGGAGAAACTCGGCCGAGAAGCTGGCTTCAAGGTCCCCACTTCCATCAACCGCCTTCCTATGCTTCCAGAGGATCTAACCAGGGCCGTCGAGTTTTTCCGCGACATTATCAATGATACTCTAGCTATCCTGGCCAAGTATCATAAGTGCTAGTGGCTACGGAGCAAGGAACTCCTCAGACCTGGAGGCCTAGAGGGCATGGTGCCCCTCCAGATTGAGAGCCATCAAGAGGTGATCGAGGTCCCTCGAGTCCCCCAGGTCCACAAGAAAGGAGCCCCTACCCCCAAGCCCACACATGTCGAAGATCTTACCGAGTAGGGGGAGGGCTCCAAGCCTCAGAAGCAGAGGCTGGTGAAGGCTTCCGAGCTCGTTAAGGACAAGGCTCAAGCTGCAAAGCCACAAGAGGCTCATGATCTGGTTTCTGCCACTACTACTACTACCACCAATACTGTTGTTGCTGCTACTACCGTTCTTCCAATGTCGCCCTCTCTTAAGAAGATGAGGACCGAGCCGGAGGCACCCCGGCCCAAGGACTTGTCCCTTGGTAAGCTTGCATTCTTTTATACTCTAAATACTATCAATCATACCTCGTTCTTTTCATATCGTCTTGCATGTCTTTATCATCTTGTTTGCCTGTGTTGTGCTTGCTAAATATATGGGATTTGCTATGCCGCTAATCGTACAGGTCCCCTTGGCAAGGTGGTTGAAGGGATCTTTACCCAACCACCACCGGGTCTACTTCAAAAGGTCCCAACCAAACAAGGGCTACATCGTGCAACCCCCTCGCGATCTTACTGAGGAGGAGGTAAAGGCCCTCAACGAGGGTACTATGCTCCCTTGCGTGGGGGAGCTTATCCGCTCCCAATTCTGCTCGGGTTTGGCTCGTGCTGAAATCGCCTGTCCGTCCTTGGTTTCTATGATCCTCGAGCCGGATGCTGAGGACCTTGGATCATTAGAAACCAGGGATCTGATGACAACGTCCTGGAATTCCCTCTATCGAGTAATACTTCCTTTCTTGCATCTAACATCTTTTCTTGTTTATTTACTCAATCTCTGCCTTTGTATCCGACATATCATTCTTTTCTTTATTCCAGTCTTCCGCTACCCTCAGCGTAGTCTTTGGACGCCTGCACGCTAAGGCTAGGGAGGCAAAAGACAAGGTCAAAGAGCTTGAGGATCACATGAAGGGGATTATGGAAGCCCAAGACCTTGCTTGCCGTATGATCGACCAGGCAAAAGGGATCTAGAGGCAGTATGCTCCGCTCATGAGGAGGAGGTTAGGTCTTTGAAGTCCGAGCTTGAGCGAGCCCGATCTGAGTTGAGCGAGGTGGCAAAGGTTGTTGATGCTAAGCTCAAGGAGGCTCTGGATGCTAAAGATAAGGACTTTGAGGATCGTTTAGCTACCCTGGAGACCTCCCATTGGCTCCAACTCGAATCTCAACGAGTGGACTGGGAGCAAGAATTAGCAAAGCTGATCTGCGCCTATGACCCTTCTGCTGCTTCCTCAGAGACCGAGTTTGGATGAAGCCCCCAGCCTGTTCTTGGGGTGTAGCCTATGTAATAGTGTTAGGACCACCGAATAATGTTTTTTTTTTCTCCCTTTTTTTATCGTACATAATTTATTCTTGATCTTGGCCTAGGCCTTTAGCCCAGAGAACTCCTTATGCCAAGAGAAAATATTGTACTTAGTCCATCATACTTTGCTTTATTGTTCTTAGCTCATCGTGCTCAATTGTTTCGTACCTTTTCATATCGTGGTTTTATTTCACGCCCATCGATCTTGCTTATTGGGCTTAGGGATCTGCCTCTGAGTGCCTGTGGCCTCAGTGCGACTCTCGGACTCTCAGACATACCAAATGCTCTCGGAAGAGGCTTAAAAATATTGCTTGGTAACCTTAAGGTCTCTTGTGAAGTGCTCATGGTTTTGAGACTGCCTCTCTAATGGGGAGGGGCATGCATGCCTACCCCAGTCTATATAAAGACCACTATACTTCAGACCCTTCCATTGACCAAGCTCTTTCGCCCTGGGGCATCTTAGCCTTTACAGGGGCACCTGATGCTATCACAAAGACCATATCAGGGTTGCCCTACAGTGTCGAGATAGGGTTTGCCAACACTTTTCTCATTGACTTTGACTTATCCCTAGGGCGTCGTCAGGTGTATACGTTTGGGACTTAGAATGCCTAATTTGCCAGAATATGGCCAAGCCACCACTGGGGTGTTTGTTAATCTTACCACGTAACATTCTAACCTCGAGGACTTTACTGACCCAAGAGTATTATGAGCTCTCACGGGGTTTTACTCCTAATGTTTTGGTCTATTCACAGGCATCTTTCTCAATGCCTTAGTTCTTCCTTCCTCGGGGTGCTTTACCTTTGGAAGGACTGACTAGCTCATAGAGTGAAAGTTCTTCCGTGGGAACCAACGTCATCTACTCTGTTCAAGCTCATTACCTTTCCTAGGGTTTAAGCTCCCTCTAATCGTATTTATTGACCCGTGAGCTGCTACAAAACACACGGGATCGTACTCCCAAGATCAAACACATAAAGTCGTACTCAATGAATTGAACACATAGGATCATGCTTAATGAATCAAACAAAAAAAGTCGTACTCAATGAATCGAACACACATAATCATACTTTAAACAAATCGTACATTATTCAAAAAAAAGCGCAGCCACTGAGATCAGAGGCTTTTATTGAATGATCGTACAACATCGTATAATGTCTATCACATCAAGCATATCCTACTATATCAATCACATCGAGCATATCGTATTATATCAATCACATCTAGTAGGAAAGTATCTCACATGCCTCGTCAAACCTGTCAAAAAATCATATAGTATACATCAAGCTGGTTAGGGAGAGTGTATGGCTCTTCAGGCCCTAAGCCTGCAGCTCTACTCTGAGTGGTACTCCTTTAAGTAGAGGGCATTCGACCGTTTATCCACCAAGGCTCTGGTTCTAAGGTTTTCCAGCTTGTACGATCCATTATAGCCTTCTCCGATGACCTTATATGATCCTTCCTAGTTTCCCCCAATTTTCCCTCTCCTGGGACCTTTATATTTTTGAACATCTTGCATAGAACTAAGGTTCTAGGGAGGAAAAATCTTGGTCGAACCTTCCTATCGTAATAGGCTTTTATCTTCTACTGGTAGGAAGCCACCCTTATCTGAGCTTGCTCTCTTCGTTCCTCTAGCATGTCCAACTCATGCCTCGAGCTTTCTAAATTGATGTCCTCTATATGTTCAACCAGCTTCAAATTAGGGATTTTATGGTTGATTGGAATGACTGCCTCTGTTCCGTAAACAAAGGCGAAGGGAGTTTCTCCAATAGGTTTCCTCTTGGTCGTTATATAAGCCCAAAGTACGTTTGGGAGCTGGGACACCCACTGCCCATTCATCAGTTGATCGAGCCTCTTCCTTAGTCCTTGCAATATTGTTTTATTCGAAGCCCCTGCTTATACGTTTCCCTGAGGATACCTCAGGGTGGAGAATCGAATCTTGATGCCATGGTCAACGAAGTAATCCCTAAGCTCTTGGCAATTGAACTAAGGGCCGTTGTATGCCACGATCATTTGTTGGATTCCGAACCTGCATATTATAAACTTCCAAATAAAATTCTTTACCTCTGCTCCTCTGATTGTAGACAAGGCCTCAATCTCGATGCACTAGGAGTGGTAGTCGACGGCTACAAGGAGGTACTTTTTCTGCTCTCCTCCAGCTCTGATTGGAAACACTCTCATTATGTCTAACCCCCACTATGAAAAGGCACACGGTACTGAAAAATCGGGTGCAAGTCCTTCGGGTGCAGGGGGGTTGATGGGCATGTCTTTGACAGGCTTTGCAAGCACTGGTGTATTCCATGCAATCGTTCTTCATTGTTGGCCCGTAATACCTTTTGGTCAAGCATTGTACCACAAGATTCCTACCTCCAATGTGCATGCCACATATTCAAGAGTGGAGCTCCTGCATAATCGTTTTCACCTTGGTGGGATACGCCGCCAATTGGTTAGGTCCCTTAAAGGATTGCCTGTATAATTTCCCTTCTCTGATGTTGTATCTTGCTATTTTTCGGAGAGTCTGCGTGCGTGTTCTTGGACCTCGGGAGCTCATGATTGAAATTTCTTCAAATTGAGTGACCATCCCCTTAGCCAACCTTAGATACGCCTCTAGGGACGCATGGTGGGCTGCGTATTCTCCTAGGACCTGGTTTGCAATCATCTGTGAGTCACAAAACACCTTGAGTTTTTTTACATTCAGTTCTCTTGCCAACCTCAGCCCTGCCAGGAGGGCTTTGTACTTGGCTCCGTTATTTGTGACCATCCATCCCCAAGTTAGGGTTTGTTCCATGATCGTTTCGTCTGGGGTCACTACCACATAACTTCTCATAGCCGACGACTTAAAGAAATAAAGGCCGACGATTTTTGAAGTCGTCGGCTATAGTGTACTATAGCCGACGACAACACCAAAAATCGTGGGTTATAGTACTATTGCCGACGATTTTTGCACAAAATCGTCGGCTAGACTCTATAGCCAACGCTTTATAGCCTATAAGGGTTTTATACTATAGCCGACGACTTCGTAAAAATCGTCGGCTATAGTCCTGTAGGCTATAAAGCGTTGGCAATGAGTATAGCCGATGATTTTTGGTGTTGTCGTCGACTATAGTACACTATAGCCGACGAATTCAAAAATCGTCGGCCTTTGTTTCTCTAAGTCATCGGCTATGAGAAGTTATGTGGTAGTGGGTTTTCAGCACCAAGCTAGCTCCAGCCCCCTTATCTTTTGATGACCCATCCTTGTACAACATCTAATGATCTACCCCCAGCACCTCTTCCTCCTTATCTCTCTTTTCCTTTACCTCTGGCTCAGGCGTAGTAAACTCTGCTAGGAAGTCTGCTAATGCTTGCCCCTTCATCATTGTTCTAGGCCAATACTCAATATCGTGTTATGCCAGTTCAATGTCCCATTTAGTCACCCTGCTTGAGGAGTCCGGGGTGTGGAGGATCATTCTTAGTGGATATTCAGTCATGACGATGACTTGGAAAGCTCAAGAGTATGGTTGAAGCTTATGCGACGACATGATCAGGGCTAGTATCAGCCTCTCTAGCTTGGGGTAGCGGATCTCTGCATCGAGGAGAGCTTTAGACACGTAGTATACGGGCAGCTACCCTCCAGTTTCTTCTCGAACCAGAACTCCGCTCACTACTACGTCAAAAATCGCCAAGTACAGGTATAGATTTTCCCCTAGCACGAGCTTGCTTAGAATAGGGGCAGAGACGAGGTATTAGTTAAGTGCTTAGAATGCCTTCTCACATTCTTCAGTCTAGAGCTCACCTTTGGTCCTTTTGAGTCCTCGAAGAATGGCTTACATTTGTCGGTGGATCTGGATAGGAACCTGCTTAGGGCCGCAAGTTATTTGTTCAAGCACTGGATTTCTGTCACTGTGGATGGGGATTTCATCTTGGCAATCGATGAAACTTGATCTGGGTTCACCTCTATTCCTCGTTGCGTCACCAAGTATCCCAAGAATTTTCCAGATCCTACCCCAAACGTGCACTTTTCGGGGATCATCTTCATGTTGTGCTGGCGTAGAAGGTCGAAGAATCTCTTTAGGTCGGACACGTGGTCCTGCCCACTCTTGCTCTTGACCACCATATTATCCATATACACCTCCATTATGTCCCCAATAAAGGGCTTGAATACCTTGTACACCAGCCTTTTGTACGTCGCCCCTGCATTTTTCAATGCAAAGGGCATTACCTCGTAGGCGTAGACTCCTTTCTCTGTAACAAATGCCATCTTTGCAACATCGTCCTCTGCAATCTTGATTTGGTTGTAACCACTGTAAGCTTCCATGAAGCTGATGAGCTCATAACCTGTAGTGGAGTCTACTATTTGATCGATCCTAGGGAGGAGAAAGCCGTCCCTGGGGTATGCCTTGTTGAGGTCCGTGAAGTCGATGCAGACCTTTGGCTTCCCATTTTTCTTCTTGACAAAGACCACATTAGATAACCACTGAGAGTATGGGACTTCCCTAACAAATCCCGTTACGAGTAGCTTTTCCACTTCCTGTTCAATTACCCTATTACATTCCGCAGCAAACGTTCTCTCCCTTTGTGCTATGGGCCTGAATTTAGGGTCCACATGAAGCCGGTGCTCAATCACTTGCCTGTCGATCCCCAGTATGTCCCGTGTTGAACATGCAAACACATCCTTGTATTCCCTCAACAACTCCATCAGATTCTGACGTTCGATTACACTTAGGCCCAATGCAACTCTTGCACACCTATTTGGTCGATCTCGATCAAAGGGTTCAAGTACTATATCTTCCTCTGCCTTCTCTTCAAAAGACAGTTTCTGGGGGTCGAGTTCTATATCTAACTCATCGTTCGCAGCATCCTAGACCCCACTCTATGATTGCTATGCTGGCGAGACTGGGGCAACTGTACCCCCAGCCTTGCCCACTGCTTCCTTTTTCATACCCTTGGTGGCCAGTACTATACACAACCTTGCCGTAGCCCAGTCCCTAGATGGTGACAGTGCCTTCAGGGATTGGATACTTTAGTACCCAGTGATAGGTTGATGCCACGGCCCCCATCCGAATGAGCTAAGACCTTCCCAAGATTGCATTATGAAGGGACGGGGAGTCTACCACAGCGAACCATGTGGTTGGGTTGGTAAGGGGCATGCCCACCTGGAAAGGAATAATCCCTAGGGTCCTTACCCTTGATCTTTCAAAGCCCATGAGGGTCGTTCGATGATATTTGATTGCCTCCATCAAGCCCATTCTTTCTACAACATCCTTGAATATAACATTCACGACGGCTCCATTGTTGACTAGTACATTGGCCACTGTCATGTTGGCTATTCTGATGTTGATAACCAGGGCACCGTAGTGGTCTTCCCCCTCCCCAGGGAGGTCTGCATCCAAAAATTTGAGTACGTTCTTACTCATTCAGATTATGGGTCTTAACTTTGAGCTTCTTCGATTTGTGCTCATTTTCCATGAGGGTGACCCCTAACTCCTTTGCCTCTGCCATAATACAATTCATGTCGGGGAAGGTGGTATCCCCGGGGTACTTGGGGGACTAGAGGATACAATTCAGCACTGGGTACTTCACCTCTTGACCCTTAGGTGGCGGTGGCAAAGTCCCATTGTGTCTTTGATGCTTGCCATTACCTTGCTGTGTTAATGAATCTTCAAGCTTTTTCTTGTAATCCTCGGTCAGATATTCCCAGCAGTACCCCTATTCTACCAGCTCCCTGAAATGCCGCTTGAGGAATCCGCAATCGACCGTCTTATGCCTGTTCGCCTTATGGTAGGCGTAAAAGTCTCTTGAACTGCCCTTGTCTGTCATCGGTGGTGGCCTTTTAAGCCAAGGCTCGTTCTTGATGTTGTGGGAGGAATGAACAATTTTCCACCCTGAGTGGCAGGCTGGTGCTCTGAGGCCCTCCTCTTATTATCGTTGTTTCTCCTCCTCTAATTAGTATTATTGTAGGTCGTGTTTCTCCACGAGTTGGAGCTATTTCTCCATGTCAAGCCTATTAATGAACACCGTGGTCGCTACGATGTTGTCTTTGCAGTCAACTATCGCATACTCCTTCCTAAACCTTGTAACCCAATCCTTCAGGCCTTTCCCTCTCCTCATCTTCAGGGATGTGAGGTAGGTCACGTCTTTTGTTCCCTCAGCGTTACTTTCATACCTTTTGAAGAAAGACGCTTTTAGACTCCGCGAATCCTTGATCGATCATGAGGGGAGCGTCTCATACTATTGCAAGGCATGGTCTTTCATGCTTGCATGAAACATCTTGCACATCCAAGCATCGTTCGACAGGTTAGTGGCCATGGCAGATTGGAAGTTCCTGATATGTTGGTGCGGGTCTAAATCCCTCGACTACCTATCAAACCTGGGGTGACTCCCCTTCCAGGGAGCCTCAGTGTCCTGAATGAACTGAGTTAGAGAATTCTGAGACATCCTCTGAGCCCTCTATTTTGCTTCCGATTCAATTTTGGACATCCATACCTTTCTCAGCCCCTCAGTTTCTTGGTTAGCCAGGACGTTATGCGCATGTTGCGTCTCTATAAACTCCTCCATCATGTTCCTGAGAGCCGCTACCCCCTGGGTGATCAACGCATTTCATACTTGATTCTTAACACAATTTTCTATACATTTAACTTTGTTTTATGCTTAGTAAATATGTTTCTAACTTACTTTATGCTTTTAGGTAGAAATAACGGAGAAAATAATAAAGGAGGCGATTTGGAGCTAAAAGCGGGCTAAGGAGAAAAGTTCTCAATTCCGGAGAAGAAATGGTTCGAGGAATGGTCTTCAAATGGTTACTAAAATGCATTCCCATATGGTGTCAATAATTGGAAACCAAATGCCAAATGAAAATGGATACCAAAAGGGTGAACAAGAAGATGAAGACATTTCTCCTGCGCGACCCAGGAAAGAGCAAATATGGCGGAATATATGGAGCATATAATGGACGAATTTTGGGAGATATTATATGAATTTTCAGACCTGATTTGAGGGCCAAAATATGTGCAAGAATATGATAGATTCGGCCAAGAATTATTAGGGAATAAGGAAGGCAAGATTTGAAGATATGAAGATTTCTTTTTCCTTGAAGAAGAAGAAAACAGGGCAGCCAGGTCACTGAACTTCTAAAATCTGTAGTAAATCCAATTCAATTCCAAATATGACGTTCCTTATGTGGCTTTTATAGCCCTTTAAATAAGCTTTCCAATGAAACAAGAATCGGAATTTTCCAAGATCTGAAACTCCGGAAAAAACGCATTTGAAGATAGACTGTCAGATTTACCCGGGTACATAAGGAAAGTCTTGTTTTGGTAGGAAAAACCCTATTCTTCTCCTATATAAAGGGGAGCTCGACTCATTCATGACCATCACTCATCATACAAGCCATGTCTCTGCCTTAAACACTTCCTCTCCACAAATACTCGAGATTTCTTCAAGGAACGCCACCCTCCACACCATAAACACTCGGCCTCCACCTAAAGCAACCTTAGGCAATACGAGGGTTCATCTAGCCATCCATAGAAGGATCTTGTACATACTTTGCGACTGCAATCATGACACAAAGAGTGTATTTCGATCCCTCTACTTTCTCCTTGTAATGAATTTCAGTCTTGTGTAGAGTGTAAAGACGTGTTTTTGTAATATAATTCTAATTCTATTTTATGTCATCTATTTCGAGTCTAAGTTCTTTCTTTGTGCTAATCTAAATGCGAGCAATCTTGGTTTAGGTTAGATAATGTGTCTTCTTCACTTAATGCTTTAATCTAAATGCGAGCAATCTTGGTTTAGGTTATTGATGTGTCTAAATGCGAGCAATCTTGGTTTAGTCACTTAATTATGAAAGATGCATGCGAACCACGTAGTAAAGGCCTAGATAAAACTTAGGTTGCATATAATATGATTAGGTTATAAAGGAATGAGGTAAGTATGACGAGTTGATCATGTACATATGTAGGATAGCTTTTATTTTCGGCCTAGTAAGCATGTTTAGGGTTCTTTGTTCTTGTTTGTTTTCTACTTGTCTATGAGTGAAGCATGATAGAACCTAGGATTTCTCTATGTGTTTACTAACCATTTTCTGTCTTTATTTTCGTAGATTATAAACAACCAACTTATAAACCCCCCTTTAACCATAGCGTAGTCATGCATGCACCCTCAATCCCCGGTTAAGAACGATACCCTATTTACCAATGCTACATCAACAAAAAAGGGTTTTAATTGTGTTTGTGTTCAATTGAGTGTTTAATTTAATGCTTGAAAATATGCGAATCAATTTTGGCGCCGTTGCCGGGGATTGTAAAGAATTGTGTATTTATGCTTGTAAATCACTACAAGAAAAGGAGACATTACCGGCGACGGGAGGTCGCTGGCCTTGTTTTTTTTTTCGCCGGAAATGTCATTCCCGGCGACGAGTCGCCGGCAATGACGTCGCCGGAAATCTCCCGCCGGTGTTAACATTGCCGGCGACGGGAAACGGCGTCGCCGGTAATGTCGGAGACATCACCGGCGACGCCGTCGCCGGCAATGGTTCCGCCGCCGTGGCCGGAATTTGTGACATTGCCGGCGACTGAGGTCCATGTCGCCGGCAATGTCTGAAAAAATTTTGAAAAAAAAACGCGGTTCTGGATTGGGCCCAATTCCAGAACCTGCATTGAAAGACATAAACCGTACAATCATACAAGTTCAACAGTACACATAAATGTCCAACGTACAGTACAAATAGCAACGACGATACGAAAATTAACTACAACTACAGGTCAGGGTCGAGGAACTTGCGGGTCAGGGTCGAAGTAATCCATGTACTCATTTGAATTCCGGTGGCTACCTTGGTCTTGCTCTGGCGTTGACTGGTGCGGTGGTGGTGGTGGATAGCTAGGGAACGGAGGGACCGGGACCGGGGGAGGTGTGGGGAACGGTTGTCCGGTAGTGTGAGCCTCGTACATCGTCCGCATCCATGTGTACATCTGAGCCTGCACCTGTGTCTGCTGCATTTGGTACTCGGCCATCTGCCTCTTTTGCTCCTCCAACTCTCTCTGCGTCCTCTGAAGCTCCGATGCGAGGTTACGACTAGAATTTGAACTTCTTGACCCGGTAGAGTATTGTGAAGTGGTTTTCAATACTCCTTCGCCCGCCGAGCCCATTCCCCTACAGTAGCAGGTATTCTTTCCAGTCCCGCACGCTTTTGCCATGATCTGAGCCGCTATCGGGGGATCAAGCGGATCGATCTGAGAGGCATACTGGGTGACTTCTTCCTCGGAGAAGTCAGGATGGTTAGTCCGAGCTATACTCATGGTCACTTCTGCGGTCGCCTCCTCCACTCTCGCCTAATTGAAAAGCGAAAATGAACAACGTATTAACTAACAACATCTATTAATATCGAAAAATAGTTTTATTAACACATGGAGAGGCGAAAGACTTACCGCTTCGTCAGGGCACTACGGATAGAACTTCTGATGAATATACACCAAGGGGTTCACTTCTTGTTGTTGCTGCGCCTTAGTCGACCAACCCATGTAGTTGAGTGAACCTGCATGATGGGCCCTGGTGTTTTTCAATCTATTCGCCCGGTTCGTCTTCGAAATCGCCTTGTTTGATAAACATATGGAAAAAAATTAGATCTCACACTATTTCAATCTGATACGATACATTAGGCTTGTAAGATATATTAAGGATGCATACCTGAGCTTTGGGGTGCTCGAAGTGGGCTATCAGCCACAGCCACTCGTACTCCCTAAACCGGAATTCGCTAGGGGTAGAACCTCGGCCTAGCTCCTTGTATACAGTGTAATGGGAAGAAAGCTCGTTCTTCCACTCTTTATACCTATATTAAAACAAGGAAAAAAAGTTAGAGATATTAAAACAGTTGATAAACAAAAATCTAACTCGATATATATTCAAATAAGTCGAAGCACATCACCGATTATGTAGTTGACGCTCTACCCACGTGTTAATAAGAACTTCATCCACGTCAAACCACACCTGCAATATGAATATATAAAAGGTAAAATTATATATTTAAGTGGACTTAATTAATAAATGTAAAATTTACGTAATGAAAATACGATTTTACTCACACTGAGTGCATTATGCACTTGCATCTTCACGTAGATAGGCACAGATTCCCAATCTGGCCAAAGCATTGGGACCTTGTCCCGCACGATCGCACCGGCCATGCTGACATATTTGCGCGTGGTGTCGAATGCCTCGATCACCTCGCCATCCTCATTGGCCCTTATGGGCGTTTTCCTTCCGCCGGTGGCCTGCTCAAGTCTCTTCCCGGTGCAGGTGCCTCTAGCCCCTTTCTGTTTTCCAGTCCCATTAACGAAATTGCCTAATAAAACAATGTCAACAAATTGATATCATTAATTGAACCAATCGCAAGTCTTAAGTAATAATTAAGTAATCAATCTGATGTTAAATAAAATTTACCTGCATCGTCCGTTTGTTGGTTGGTGCACCTCACACTCCAAAGATACACGGGGTCGAACGGGAGGAAGTTATACGCTTCCTCCACGGTCAGGAAATCCGGCCGTCCTTCAATATAAACAGGCATCCCCCTATCATCGAATTCAGGGATGACAGGAATCTCGTCGGGTAGGAAGAGACCGGACGGCGGAGATAGACGAGGCCTGGACGATGAGGCGCCAGCACCACCATGTGCCTCAGATGATTCCCGTGAAACGGGAGTAGGCACCATCCGAATATGGGGCATTCGGATTGAGGGAGTTTCTGATGCCCCCGTTGACTGTCGCTCGTCTGAGGCTCTGCCACCGGAGGGACGTCTGCTGATTGAGCGTCTAGAGACTGAGGCTCGAGCCTCGAATTCCGGTTCCACGGCTCTTGATCGTGCAGCTTCCTCCTCAGCTCGCGCCTCTAGCAAGGCTCTCGTGCGAGCAGTCATCATTGGCCCACTGGGCTTGTTGCTAACTGCGGGCGAGGAGGAAGCTTGACTACTGTTCCCTCCACTATTTCGGGAACCTCTCCGAAGCCAATTAGCCGCAAAACCTCCTGGACATCGTAATAGTCATGGATTCGGTTCAATAACAAATCGGAACCGGAACGGTGTGGAACCGGAACCGTTTGAAACCGGAACTGTTTGTAACCGGAACCGTTTGTAACATAACGGTTCCGGTTACAAACAGTTCCGGTTCCAAACCGTTCCGGTTCCACACCGTTTCGGTTCTATAACAAATCGGAACCGGAACGGTTTGGAACCGGAACCGTTTAAAACCGGAACTGTTTGGAACCAGAACCGTTTGTAACATAACGGTTCCAGTTACAATAAGTTCCGGTTCCAAACCGTTTCGGTTCTATAACAAATCGGAACCGGAACGGTTTGGAACCGGAACCGTTTCTAACCGGAACCGTTTCTAACATAACGGTTCCGGTTACAAACAGTTCCGGTTCCAAACCGTTCCGGTTCCAAACCGTTTCGGTTCTATAACAAATCGGAACCGGAACGGTTTGGAACCGGAACCGTTTGAAACCGGAACTGTTTGGAACCGGAACCGTTTGTAACATAACGGTTCCAGTTACAATAAGTTCCGGTTCCAAACCGTTTTGGTTCTATAACAAATCGGAACCGGAACGGTTTGGAATCGGAACTGTTTGTAACCGGAACCGTTTGTAACATAACGGTTCCAGTTACAATAAGTTCCGGTTCCAAACCGTTCCGGTTCCAAACCGTCCCGATCCCGATTTCCACCTTCATTTATACGATTAATTAACAACTATATCACCTAAATTAACGACTATACATATTCGATGTGTATATATATATACATCATGCATCTTAATTAAATTTATCCATCACATATTCATCCAAATCACAAACCCTAATTAATTTTCCACATTTTTCACACATATATATATCATGCATCTTAATTAGGTTTAATTTCCACATATATATACATCACATATTCATCCAAACCACATTTATACATAATTTTCACATATATATATACATCACTTCATATTCACATACCTAAATATATATATACATCACATATATACATACATGCTAATTTAGAACTTATCACCCTAATTTCCAACTTAGCACCCTAATTAATTTACACATACACATACACATACACATGCACATACACATACACATACACATACACATACACATACACATACACATACACATACACATACACATACACATACACATACACATACACATACACATACACATGCAAAAAAATAATTAAAAATTGAGAGAGAGAGAGAGAGGGAGAGAGAGAGGATCGGACCTGCCATGAATTTCCACCTACAATGGTGAGGGGAGGAGAGGAGGGGAGGAGGGGAGGAGGGGAGGAGGAGAGGAGAGGGGATCGGTGGAGAGGAGGAGAGGGAGAGGAGGAGTAGAGGATAAGGAGGAGGAGTGGGAGAGGAGGAGGAGGAGCACATACACTCACCGGACCGATTTGGGAGGAGGAGAGGGAGAGGAGAGGGAGAGGAGGAGGAGAGGGAGAGGAGGAGAAATGAAAGGCTCGGGCTCGATATGGGGGAAACCAGAAAACATTACCGGCGAGTTGCTTATAACTCGTTGGTAATGTCATTACCAACGAGTTGCTTATAACTCGTTGGTAATGTCATTACCAACGACTTCAACTCGTTGGTAATGTCATTATTTCCCGATTAACGACTACGATTAACGACTACGATTTCCGTATACGTACGATTAACGACTACGATTTCCGTATACGTACGATTAACGACTACGATTTCCGTATACGTACGATTAACGACTACATTTTCCGTCTACGATTTCCGGCTACATTTTCCGACTACAATTTCGATTATCAATTTCCGTATCCGTACGATTAATGACTACATTTTCCGTCTACATTTTCGATTAATGATTTCCGTATACGTACGATTAACGACTACATTTTCCGTATACGTACGATTAACGACTACATTTTCCGTATACGTACGATTAACGACTACGATTAACGACTACGATTTCCGTATACGTACGATTAACGACTACGATTTCCTTATACGTACGATTAACAACTACATTTTCCGTCTACGATTTCCGGCTACATTTTCCGACTAAAATTTCGATTATCAATTTCCGTATACGTACGATTAACGACTACAATTTTTGACTACAATTTCGACTACATTTTCCGACTACGTACGATTTCCGACTACATTTTCCGACTACAATTTCCAACGTACTAAGGATGATAATCGTAATCATCTTCATCACTTGAGTCTGACTCGGTTTCATAGGTAACCTCTGGCAATATGTGCCACTCCTCGTCATCTGAATCAGCGTCAACTTCATATGGATTAACATCGAGAAGTTCTGCTCCAGTAATTCGAACCACACTCCCAGATCTCACATTATTAAGGCGAATCGTAGATGATTCCGGAATGTCAAAAGCGTTCGGCTCTTGGTATGCAGTAACTTCCTCATCATCTGCGGTATCACCAAGTGTGGCAGCACTCTATATGTTTCTATGAGCAACATGGTTAACCACCTTCCACGGGACTTTGTTAAGAAGATCGTCCAGGTAAAACACTTGTTTTACTGATGAGGCAAGAACGAAAGGGTCATCTTCATACCAGGTAGTAGCAGTATTCACCGAAAATGTTCCGTACTGATCGGTCCTTGTGTTCTCTGGGCTAGTATCAAACCATCTACACTTGAACAAGTGCACTTTCATGCGGTTCCCATAAATTAGTTCAACAACTGAATGAAGGACACCGTAATAGTCAACGCCATCCTGCCCACCATGGACCATCACCCCACAATTCTGTGTTTTCAGTCGGTCGTCTCGATTTTCACATATAAATTTCACGCCATTGACCTGACACATCGAGTAAACTTTTGAAGCAATCGGTTTCATCGCCAGGACCCTCAATTCGTTTGACCACTTTGGGCAACCATCATCTGCTACATGGTTCATCTGAAAACGTCCATATATTAATACGTACAGAAGAAATTATGTCATCTTGAAACCACAAAAGCACGTGCATACATACATGCTATGTAAGGATATATATATAAAATTAGACATATACACATATACTTACCCATTGACCAAAGTAGTTTGCAAACGTCTTGTTGTGGTAATCAACATTTCCGGCAATAGCAGGGCAGTGAAGATGATAGTTTTTCCAATATTGTACTTCTTGACAGTTAATCAGTACCGACCAGTGGGCAATGGCTACCTCATTTCCATCCAACTTGTACGACTTTGGCAAGCTTCCCTGTACTACCACGTCACTGGAGATGATAGAAAGGTTGAACTGGGGTTCATCTATCGGCATATGTTGTTGGGGGTCCTCTACATTTTCGAGGTACACTTTGGTGTACGTTACACACTCGTGCGCAAGATATGCTTCAGCGATACACCCTTCAGGTGCATATTTATTCTTCACATAGTCCTTGTAGGCTCCCAATTGTCTACAAGTTAACAAGTACATGTTAACTTACTTAACCAGAAGTCATTACATATAAAAACCATAGGCAAACCAAATTTATGAATCATTTGTACCTTTCCATGGGATACATCCAAGTGTAGTGTACGGGACCGGTAAGCAACAATTGTTCGGGAAGATGGATCATCAGGTGCGGCATTATGTCGAAAAAATTTGGGGGAAATATCCTCTCAAGCTTGCACATGATAAAAATGATGTCATCTTGCATCTCCCTCAGGTCTGCTTTTTTAACTTCCATGGTGCATAACTTCTGAAAGAATCTTGACAAGGCCACCAACGGCTCCACCACCTCTTTGGGCATGTACCCTCGAATGAAAATAGGGAAAAGGTGTTGAAGCAGTACATGGCAGTCATGACTCTTTAATCCGTACATCTTATTGTCCCGGAAGTTAACACACCTGCTTATATTTCCTGCATAGCCATAAGGATACCTGCATATATATATAGATGAAGCCATATATATGGACCAATTATATTTCTCGCATATAACCATATATACTCCGCTAAAAATTTAAGGACAAATTCATACATAGCCATAAGAATATATACCTGACATTACTCAGCCACCGAAAAATTTCATGCTTATGCTTCGGCTTTACGGTGTACGGAGCTTGCGGCATTTTTCTCTTACCATCTCTTAACCACAAATGTTTCCGCACACCCATTGCTTTAAGATCAATGCGTGCCTTAGGGATGTCTTTTGTTTTCCCCTCCAAGTTAAGAACTGTGCCCACCACACTTTCACACACATTCTTCTCTATGTGCATGACATCTAGGTAATGTCTGATAGGCAACCTGGGCCAGTAGGAGAGTTCCCAGAATATGCTCTTGTGTGTCCAAAACTTATACCTTTCGGGCTTTTCTGGAATTGACGCCACTATGTCAGAATGATTGCTCAGCTGGCCAAAATCGTATTCATTCAACACTTCCAAAATTTCGTCCCCTGTCCATCGCCTGGGTGCCACACCAGTTTCAACAGTCCCATCAAACGCGTCTGGATCCTGCCTAAATGGGTGATCATATGGAAGCCAACAACGGTGACGCATCGAGACAATTTTACTGCAATGAGGACTGCAACAATCAATCGTCATGCACTCTGAACAAGCCCTGTAACCCCTGGTAACGTTGCCCGACAACATACCGCGGGCAGGAAAATCACTGATGGTGCCAACAAGCATGGCATGCATCTGGAACATCTCCTTTTTGAACCTATCGTAAGTGGGGTGGCCACACTCACTCAGGTACTTAAGCTCCTCAATCAAAGGCCTCAAATACACATCGAGACACTTTCCTGGATAACCCGGGCCCGGAATTAACAGAGTGAGCATATTGTATTCCTTCTTCATGCACATCCATGGTGGAAGGTTGTACGGTACCAAAATAACTGGCCATATACTGTATTGAAGACTCATGTTGCCAAAAGGGTTGAATCCGTCAGATGAGAGCCCTAGCCAAACATTTCGGACCTCTGCTGCAAAATGATCAAACTCCCTGACCATGTGCTTCCAAGCCTCTCCGTCGGAAGGGTGTATAAGGGTGTCATTGTCAGGCAAGTTCCTCTCAGCCCACCATCTCATTGCCTCGGCCGTGAAAGCACACATGAACAACCGCTCCAGCCTATCAATAAGCGGGAAATATCGAAGTATCTTCACAGCTTTCTTGTTGCCTGCAGGAGTCAACTTATACCTTTCTGTAAAACATACCGGGCAGGCTTCAAGGTCTTCGAGATCTTTTCCCCAGAAGAGAATACAATCATATCTGCATGCATGGATTTTGATGTAGGAAAGCCCAAGATCTTTCAGGATATGTCGCACCTTATGATGAGTGGTAGGAAGACGATGACCGGGTGGCAGTAGCGAAGCAGTCCACTTCAACCAAGAATCAACAACTTTGACAGACATTTTGTTCTCCATTTTTAGCTGCATCACTCCCATCAGACTTTCAAGAACAGTCTTACTACAACCGTCGTACAACGGAGTCTGTTGCAATGCAATCAGGTTGTTGTACTTGTCCATACCGCTTGTGTTGGCATGACCTCCAGGTAATGGTTCGAATGGCTCGATATGGGGGAAACCCTCAACGACGGGAGGGACATTTGGTGCTTCATCAGCAAATACACCGCTCTCATGAGGAAACATATCATTGATTAACATCGATGTTGGATCATAGGATGAACTGCCCCTCTCAGCAAAATCTCCATAATCATAGCGTGGACTGGCCCTCTCACCAAATTGTCCATGATCATGCGGACCCGCTACCGATGTTTTACCGTGATAAATCCAACAAGTGTACTTATCCCAAAACCCGTATTTACTCAGGTGCCTCTGCACTTTATCAATGGGAAATCGAAATCGATCGCTGAAACACTTACATTCTTTACACGGGCAATAATGAAGTGTAGTGTCTCCACAATTAGCCTTCACAAAATCCACAAAACTCCTAATTCCCTCGTGATATCTGACATCCCATCTTTCGAGGCTCATCCAACTCTTGTCCATCCTGAAAATTCTAACAATTTTACGTATTAATTATATATATACACACATTCACTACTAATAATCGACGTGATCTCTCAATTCAACTCTAATTAAATCAACACATGCATGCATATGTATATATATCGATCTAATCTCTGAATTCGATTCAGTACTCGATGATAGTATTCTCCTTTTTTCAATTCAAAACGTATTTGACTGGGTATATAGGAGGAGGCTCTGTTAAGCCTGGCTCCGATAACAATACGATAATACCAGTCATTGATTCAGACACAAGATTAACTACAAGCTGTTTTCTCGTTTCGGTGACCGTACATCAACAACATTCCATATATATATATATATATATATATCTCACGAATTGGATTTGATCAACACACACACACACATATATATATATACCACATATACGTATATATACACCTACGTACCTATATATATAGCTTCCCGAGTGATCGAGTTTTCGACGCCCGCCTTAATTTTGACAATATACCGAATGATCGATTTCAGAGCGTACGTTTTCCTTCTTTCGATTTCTCTGGATTTTTTTCGCTCAAAATGATTGAATGATCGAGCTGCCCGATCCGGCATCTAATATAAGACACATTGCCGGCGACGGAGTAAGTCGCCGGAAATGAAGACATTACCGGCGACTTTACGCCGGAATCTCGCCGGTAATGTTGCAAAACATTACCGGCGACTCCAACCGTCGCCGGCAATGTCTAGGGAGACATTTCCGGCGAAATTCCCGCCGGAAAATCGCCAGAAATGTCTCCCTAGACATTGCCGGCGACGGTTGGAGTCGCCGGTAATGTTTTGCAACATTACCGGCGAGATTCCGGCGACATTACCGGCGACGGGCTAAGTCGCCGGTAATGTTGAACATTACCGGCGACTTTTCCAGTCGCCGGCCTTGTCTCCGGTGATCTCGCCGGTAATGGGCAAAAATGTTGTAGTGAATATGTGAATATGTGTAAATAAGTGTATCCATATATGTCGGAATATGTAAGTAAATATGTAAAGTGCCAAAATTTTCATACATGTTCATAATAAGTTTCATTCTAACCTTTTGTTTTGCAACCATGTAAATAGGTACACATTAAAGGAAGTCTTCGATTTACATTGAGTACGCGAGTTTGGTTGATTAAGTCTCACTCATTGGAATAAATGGCGTCTCTTTTTCTTTCTTATCTCCTTAACCCCTTGTGATGTGTGGATTTCATCACCGCACACCATAACCTAAGTGAAGTTATGGACATAAGGTCGAGGGCGGAGTTTGCAAAGAACTTGAGGGAATGTCTTTCTCGAAATTTTGGCTGAATGTCGGACATGGTGTCTAGAAACGTGTTATGACTGGTGACAGGTTCTGGATCTAAGAAAGACTTGCATCAATGGAGTATATACGAATGATCCGGTAAGTGGATGAATACTTGTCTTTGAGTAAGAAATCTTTGATAACTTGGTGTCTAGAAGGTGACGGTTTCTATGACGGGTTTTGGATCCGAGATCTCAAATCGGTCCTTGCCTCTCGTGGTCTCTCTTGCCAACTGGCCAAGTCTATTAAAGTTGCCCAAAGAAGATAAGGACTAAATCTACTTTCCATGATCGGTAAGCCTCGGGATGCATCGTCGAAATTAGTCCTGCCTCTCGCGTTATCTCTATCCCCAACTGGCCATGTTTTTTTCGATTAAACCAAGGCCGATTGATTGAGAATGTACATTTTATCGCGCGGGTTGCACGTCCAATGAAAGACCTGAAGGCTAAATGAACGTATTCTCTTTAAATTGAGGGCGAAACTCAATGAACAAAATACTTGTGCATATTACTTGTAAATTTCGTGTGCATTTTAACTTGTAAAGAATTAACCACGTTGCATATAGCTTGCATAACCTGCCGGCGGCTTTGTGATGCTCGAATTTCATCACCGGGTACCCTAACCTAAGGGAAGTTAGGGACATGATGCCAAACGTATGGTCACATTGCATCATGTATTTAGCACGTAACTTTATGTGTTTTCTGCAGGTTTCTAACGTTTCTCTTATGTATTCATACCATTTTTCACGTAGGATCTTTTATGTGTGCATTTAAAATCCTTCTAAGTGTGTTACATAATGCATCCAACGTGATTAATGTTATACTTGCATAATTTCCGTGTGCATATGAGTGTGTCTTAACTTGTTTATAAATCTTGTATTGTATATTATTTCTAACTTTGCAGAAAACGTGTGTACATGTGTTTATAGTTCACTTCATGCATTTCGTGTACATTCTAGACATTGCATATATATATATATATATATATATCTAAGCATTACATCCATCCCTACAATCTATATCCTATATATATAACGTGTACTTTGTTATGTTTCTATGTGTTTTTATGTGTTGTGTGTTTTTCAGGTGTTTTTGTGTGTTTTCTTCCTTTCTTTTTTGTTTTCCACGTTTTGGTGAAGTATCATGCATTCATTGTGTATTCTTTTGATACTAACACTTGTTCTTTGGTGGTGGTGTAGTTTCAACGTATGAACGATCTCAACGTACATTACAACACTCGACTACAAACACGTCGTTCTGCACAAACTTCTGAAATAATTCCACTGCTTTTGATTTTAGACCGACCTACTATCGAGGATGGTCTTGACTCACAACACTCCACCGACCATTACAGTGAAGAAGGAACCGATCAAGTACCAATGGCCAACAACCATGAACGTCGATCACTTCGCCAACGCACTTGTTCCACCGAATGGAGTAGTGGTCCGTCATGCATTGCATTTCCAGAACCTCAAGAAGATAAGAAAGACATTGAGTTGAAGAGTGGTTTCCTACACCGTTTACCAATCTTCCATGGGCTGTCAAATGAAGATCCAAACATGCATCTCAAGCAGTTTCAGTTCATCAGCATGAGTATGAAGCCATCAGATGCCGATGAAGAATTGTTCAAACTCAAAGCTTTTCCCTTTACATTGACGGATAGAGCTCAAACTTGGCTTTTGGAGCTTCCTCCAAACTACATCACAACGTGGAAGCAACTCGCGGACCTATTTTTGGCGAAGTACTTTCCGGCCTCAAAGATTACTGTTTTGAGGAAGAAGATCACCGGAATTACGCAGTTATCGGATGAGTCCTTCGGCCAATATTATGATCGATTTAAGGTCCTTTGCGCCACATGCCCCTCCCATGGATTTTCGGAGACAAATCTCATGAACTACTTCTATGATGGTTTGAAACCAATTGATCGTGAGTTACTCGATGCCGCAGCAACTGGTGCTTTTATGGATTTAGACGAAGTAGAGGCTCGAACATTGCCGGAAAATCGAGCCAACAATGATGCTCAATATGGGATGGCTCCAACGAAAACAGTTGCGGAGGTGAGTTCGAAGCAAGCTACGGATGAGAAGTATGACAAGCTAGCAACAATGCTAGAACAAGTGCTCGAACTTGAGACTAAACGAGCCAAAATTCCCTAGGACCCGTTTGTGGTGTCTGTCATATGCAAGGACATCACAATGATCAATGTCCTACTATAGCCGAGCAAGAGGGAGAGCCGGAACAAGTCAACGCCATTGGCAGTTACAATGGAGGCCGAGATGGTTATCAAGGTAGCCAACGTTACAACAATTACAATAACAACAATTTTGGCAACCGAGATCATCCGGGTTTCAAGTGGAGTAGTAATGAGGGATGTCTAAACCCTTCGGCACCTAATCCAGGCTACCAACGTGCTCCATTTCAACCTAGGCCGCCACTTCAAGCTCCAACGCACCAAGCTCCTCCAGTCCAACCACTTACAAATCCGGATTAGGACAAGATGATTGCTCAATTGTCAGCTTCGACACAAGTCCTTTTAGCAGGACAAGCTCAAGCTAAGGAGACTTTGGATAGCCATGGCCGAGACATACAAGAGATGAAGAAACAAATGGGCCAAGTCGTGGACTTCGTGAGCCAAATCCGTGAAACCGGCCAACTACCCTCGCAAACGCTTCCAAATCCGAGAAATGTTAGCGCGGTTACGACACGAAGTGGGAGAATACTTGAAGCCACCTCACCTAGACCAAAGAAAGCACAAGTGCCCCACGTGTTAGAGGAATACGTGGAAGAACATGAACCGGCCACAAAGGAAGCCGAGATTACTAAGGCACCATCGCCATCTCAACCATCCCCAACGAAAGGTATTAACTCTAATCCTTCAAATTTTGTTAATACTAATGCCCCGTTTGCTCGTGCACCTTTTCCACATAGGTTGTCAAAACCAAGGAAGGATGAACAATACGAAGAAATCTTAGACATCTTCCGGAAGGTGCAAGTCAATCTACCCCTCATCGAGTGCATCAAGCAAGTGCCGATATATGCTAAGTTTTTAAAAGAGTTATGCACTCAACGGAGGCAAACACGGGCGAAGGAGGTTGTGAAGGTGAATGCGACCGTTTCAGCGGTCTTGCAACGTCGGCTACCCCCAAAGTTAAAAGATCCGGGGAGTTTTTCCGTTCCATGCGTAATTGGTGACAAGAATTTCGAAGATGTCATGCTTGACTTAGGAGCTTCAATAAACGTTATGCCCTATTATCTTTATGCTTCTATGGAGTTAGGCGAGCTCAAGCATGATAACGTCATCATCCAATTAGCCGATCGTTCGCATAAGTATCCACAAGGATATGTGGAGGATGTTCTAGTCCGTGTCAACAACTTGATATTCCCCGCTGATTTTTACATCGTTGACATGGAGGAGAGTTCGTTGAATACCATGCCACTGTTGCTTGGACGACCCTTCATGAGGACGGCTAGAACAAAGATTGATGTGTTCGAAGGCACATTCTCCATGGAAATCGATGGAGAGAGAATCGAGTTCAATATTCTCGATGCAATGAAGGTCCCAACGTCAAGTGTGGGGGATGTATGCTCGATTGACATTGTTGAAGATATAGCACAACTACAGTTGGACACTTTGAGAGAAGATGAACTCGACATGGCCATACAGGAGGGAGCGGGGCTGACTCGACTCGGGGATGAAGCCCTTATTGATTCTTTGATCGAGACTTTGGAACCCCGAATTCGTGAGATGGCCATGGCACTAAACCAAGCACCACGAGTTGTAAGTCATTCTCCACCAATTCCTATCATTTATGGCACTAACTCGTTGGTTCCCTCGATTGTCCAAGCTCCGGAGTTAGAATTAAAGGTGTTACCGGCCCATCTTAAGTATGCATACTTGGGCGACAACGAAACATTACCGGTTATCATCTCATCTTCGTTGGAGACAGCGCAAGAAGAGAAATTGGTGGAGGTGCTCTCGAAATATAAGTCTGCTATAGGTTGGACACTTGCGGATATCAAAGGAATTAATCCGGCCACATGTGTGCATCGGATTTTCTTAGAAGATGGAGCCAAACCTTCAAGGGAAGCTCAACGTAGACTCCATCCTCCAATGATGGAAGTCGTGAAGAAGGAAGTTATCAAACTCCTTGATTGTGGTGTAATTTATCCAATTTCGGACAGCCGGTAGGTGTCACCCGTTCAAGTTGTTCCGAAGAAATCTGGCATCACCGTTGTCAAGAATGCGGAGAATGAGCTCGTCCCTCAACGACTAGTAACCGGCCACCGTGTTTGTATCGATTACAGGAAGTTAAACGCCAGCACTCGCAAGGGCCACTTTCCCTTGCCATTCATTGACCAAATGCTCGAGAGATTGGCTGGCCATGCGTTCTATTGCTTCCTCGATGGTTATTCCGGTTGCAACCAAATCAGCATTGCGGAAGAGGATCAAGAGAAGACAACGTTCACTTGCCCTTTTGGAACGTTTGCTTATCGCCGCATGCCATTTGGATTATGCAACGCACCAGGTACATTTCAACTTTGCATGCTATCTATCTTTTCTGACTTTATTCAGAAAATAATTGAAGTATTCATGGATGATTTTAGTGTCTTTGGAAAAGATTTCGATGCATGCTTAGGGAATTTAGAGTTAATATTGCAAAGATGCGTTGAAACTAACCTTGTGCTTAATTGGGAAAAGTGTCATTTTGGTTACTCAAGGGATTTGTTTAGGACACATTATCTCGAAAAAAGGAATTGAAGTTGATAAATCTAAGGTAGATCTTGTTCGCTACTTACCCTCTCCGACTTCGGTTAGAGAGGTTCGCTCCTTTCTTGGTCATGCAGGATTTTATCGACGATTTATTAAGGACTTTTCCCACATAGCTCGACCCTTGTGCAAACTACTTCAAAAGGACACTCCTTTCGACTTTGATAATGATTGCAACGTTGCCTTTGAAAAATTGAAGGAGCTTCTCACGAGTGCTCCTATACTTTGTGCTCCGGATTGGTCACTACCTTTTGAGTTGATGTGCGACGCTTCCGATTATGCTGTTGGAGCCGTCCATGGTCAGCGGAAAGACAAGAAGTCTCACGCCATCTACTATACTTCTCGGACGATGGATGATGCACAAAGCAATTATACTACCACCGAGAAGGAGATGCTCGCTGTGGTGTTTGCACTTGACAAGTTTCGATCATACTTGTTGCAAAGCAAGGTGATTGTCTACACGGACCACGCTGCATTAAATTATCTCATGGAAAAAAAGGATGCCAAGCCACGACTGATTCGTTGGATACTTCTACTCCAAGAATTCGACATAGAAGTGCAAGATAAGAAGGGAGTAGAAAACGTGGTGGCAGACCACTTATCTCGAATTATACATGACAAGGAGACGGTAGCAATAGAGGAAACATTTCCGGATGAACAACTCTTCGGACTTCAGGTAAGTACTTCGGACACTCCGTGGTATGCGGATATCGTAAATTATTTAGTTACCGATAAGTTTCCACCTCACATGCATAGTGTCCAATGCCATAAACTTAGACTAAATGCTAAACATTTCATTTGGGATGAACCGTACTTATGGAAACAATGCTCTGACTTAGTAATTAGGAGGTGTTTCCCAGATTGTGAATTTGAGTCTATTCTTAAGTTTTGTCATAACGATGCATGTGGAGGTCATTTTGGTTCTAGGAAGACGGCATTGAAAGTGTTAGATTGTGGATTCTTTTGGCCTAATATATTTCGTGACTCTCATGAATTTTGTGCCAAGTGTGACAGGTGCCAAAGATCCGGTAATATAGGTCCTCGAGATGAAATGCCGCAAAACTACATTCTTAATGTCGAAAATTTTTATGTTTGGGGCATTGATTTTATGGGACATTTTCCTCCATCTAACAGTTATACTTATATCTTACTCGCTGTTGATTATGTGTCAAAATGGGTGGAAGCTAAAGCCACCCGTACTAATGATTCGCGAGCTGTTGCAGATTTCCTTAAGGCTAAAATTTTTACACGACATGGAATGCCTCGCATTCTAATTAGCGATGGGGGAAGTCACTTTTGCAACAAGACGGTGGAGGCATTGATGAAGAAGTATGGTGTTACACATAAGGTTTCGACACCTTATCATCCTCAAACCAACGGCATGGCTGAAATCTCCAACAGGGAGATAAAGAAGATTTTGGAGAGAACTGTTAAACCAAACCGAAGAGATTGGAGCCAATGTTTGGACGATGCATTATGGGCTTATAGGACTGCCTACAAGACTCCCATTGGTATGTCACCTTATCGATTAGTTTATGGGAAGGCATGTCATCTTCCGGTTAAATTAGAACATAAGGCATGGTGGGCCGTCAAGAAATTCAATTTACATCGCGACAAGGCTGGTTTGCATCGAAAGCTACAACTTTGTGAACTTGAGGAGATACAGAACGATGCTTTCGATAATGCTTGGATCTATAAGGAGAAAACGAAGGTGTTTCAGGACAAGAGGATCCGGAAAAAGGAATTCCTAATCGGCCAACAAGTATTACTCTTTAACTCTCGCCTTAGAATTTTTCCAGGAAAGCTACGCTCTAGGTGGATTGGACCTTTCATTGTCACCGAAATTTTTCCCCATGGAGCTATAAACATCAGGAGTCCAACAACCGGGAACGAATTCAAAGTCAATGGTCACCGTCTAAAGCCTTATCATTCGGCCTTCAAAGAGGAAATCGTGGAGGAAGCTACCTTATTCGAGCCAATCACATCACAAGCATAGAAGAAGTTTCACGTCTAGGCTGTAAGACGTTAAAAAACAAGCGCTTGTTGGGAGGCAACCCAATGGAGGAGTCTTCAACAGATTTGTTTTCTCTTCCCTTATCTTTTAAATTTTCGTACCTTTTCAAATTTTTTTCGTAGTCTTTCTCTCTCTTCATACTTAGTTCTATGTTTTCTTTAAATACATTGAGGACAATGTAGAGTTTAAGTGTGGGGGAGGGGTTTACAACTTTATTTGAATCTTAAAATCATAAAACCGGGCGGACAATGGAACTTTCCGGTGGATGATGCCCTAAAAAAATTGTTTTTAAAGAGTCTTAGGATGCTCTTAACTAGTCTATGATGAAATTGGACCGAAAACGAATATATATGGCATGTAAATCACATAGAACAATTTCTAGTGCTAATTGAGATGTTTTGAGTGTTATAACATGTAGTGGATATGGTTTGATTAAACTTGGTACAGATTTCGCATGTTAGAATAAGTTTAGATCATACGAACCTTAAAGTGAGTTTTTGAGCCTACATTATTCTTTTAGAGTGAATTTTCGTGCATCATGTCTCAAAAATAATTACATGCTTCATCAAAATTACTTGCCATAGATTTTAATGAACTAGAGATTACTAGAACTTACTCATGTAGACTTGCAAAGCTTTTAAGTTGATATATACTTTGATTTTGGATATGATTAAAGACATTTAGGTTTTCCACCACTTTGATTTTCCATGTGTCCTATTGTGCGCACGAGTTGCGACACCCCTAGATTAACCCCTTTGAGCCCACGTTTAGCCTTTCTTTCATTACCACATTATATCTAAACACTTAGCCTAGTGTAGAGTTCCTACCCTTGTTCTAAAAGACTTGGTGAAGAATTTCGAAGCTAGCACAATGAAAGTGGCGTGAAGATGATGAAAAGATGTGTTTATAGGGATAGACTTGTCCAACAAATTTTGTATTTTAATGCC
Organism: Geum urbanum; assembly: GCA_946800695.1. Taxonomy (NCBI): domain Eukaryota; kingdom Viridiplantae; phylum Streptophyta; class Magnoliopsida; order Rosales; family Rosaceae; genus Geum; species Geum urbanum. The sequence continues at coordinate 18,036,887 of OX327003.1, read as the reverse complement.
AAAAGTTTCGAGATAAAAAGGAAAAAGAAGAAAAATGTATAAAGATCTCGAGGCATTGTGTTTAGATTGTATAAGGTTGGATTAATGTCCCCTATACTTATGAATTTGGAGATTGCTACGAATTGAAGGCCCAAAAGTGAAGAAATATGGCCTTTGTCCTATTCATAAAGCTCAAAGGAAGTTGAGAATGAAGTTAGGGCCCAAAAAGATGAAAATTGGCCCCCGATCTTGAAGTTTGACACAAGGAAGTGTGTGGAGAGGATGAGCCACGAATTTGAAGAATTCTAAGTGCTAAACTAAGTCTTTGGAACGTTTTTACACCACCACTTATCTAAATTTCGAATGCCTTAGCCTTAGCCTCATTACAACCTTTCTAAAGTCCTTTATGATCCTTAAGATGAGTAGCCTTCAATTGGTTGAGTAAGTTACATGAGTAAGCATATGGTTTGGTTCATTTGTGCAAGTAATTATGAGGTATTTCGATGCAATACATATACATTTTGAGTGAACCTCTTTTCATGAGTGAAAATATGATGAGTGCATCCATGTGAGCTTGATTTAACCTTATTTGAAACATGCATAGCTTTAACTTCACCATTGTTTTCTCCAAGTCCTACCTGTTTATAACATGATCATATTTCTATTAACTCTCGAAATTGTTGAACTTTAAATTCTAAAATCTTGTGATTCCATCGCCATATACATAAAGAAATTTCTGAGACAAATTTAGTTAAGGTCTTAGAAGTTGTTTTTATTTATTTGAGTCCATGGAATGTGTTCAACGTGAAGGCTAGCTTCATCGTTGGAAATATGTAGCTTACCTTCTCATTTCCTTTATTTTAGTTTTTTTTGCTAGGGACTAGCAAAGTCTAAGTGTGGGGGGTTTCCTGGGTCTCTGGTTCGGCCACCACCTCCTACTGGTCGTTCTGCTTGGCCACTAGAACCCCTTGCACCTCCGGCGGGGGTGGGTCGGGTGGGACCAATCCCTTGTTTTTCAATAGCTCTACCAAATTCAGCAGGGTGGTCTGGACAGCAGCGGAAGTTCCTGCCAACTCGTTCGTATTCCTAGAGGCTCCTTTAGTAGATCGCTGCAATGTGGCCATGTCGATTCTCAAGTTCGTGTATCGTTCCTTAGCTCGGTGGAAGTCTTGATCGATCTTAGCCCTGTACCCCCTGGCTCCTTTGTTTTTCTGGTCAGTGATACACGCATTTGCAACCATTAAATTAATACTTAACAATCAACAAAAACGCATACAATTTAAACCCTTTTGTGTAGATGTAGCATTGGTAAATAGGGTATCGTTCTTAACCGGGGATTGAGGGTGCATGCATATTTACGCTATGGTTAAAAGGGGGTTTAAAAAAGTTGTTTGTACTCTACGAAAATAAAGACTAAAACATGGCATAGCAAACACATCGAGAAATCCTAGGTTCTAACATGCTTCACTCATAGACAAGTATAAAACAATCAAGAACAAAGAACCCTAAACATGCTTACTAGACCGAAAATAAACACTAGACTATTATTTACATGTGATCGATTCATCTAGCTTACCCTTGCTCATTCCTAACCTGCAAATTAAACAAAGTTAATCAAAATCCTAACTTCTTAATTTTACAAAACACATGTTCATAATTAGTCGTGCTCGGGATCGCCCTATACACATACCATTGATTTAGACTCGGGATCGCCCTATATCTAAGCCAAAGCATTAAGCATAGATGAACATGTATGATAAAAACTAAGGAACTAGAACACATGAAAAACAGTGGAAAACGTTGCAAGTAAAGAAGAACCGAAATACTAAAAACTACTTCACCAAACCAATAGTTCATACAAGGAGAAGTTACAAAGTAAAGAAGATTCATGTTACACTTTTTAGTCTTCGGGATCGCCCTATGGAGCTAAGGTGTAGATGACTCTTCTTTGGTGGAGGAGACACTCGGGATCGCCCTATATGTTGATGGAGGTAGTTTTGTAGCGGTAGGATGGTGTAAGCTTCTTCTTGGAGAATTTCTTGGCTTCGTGGAGAGGAGAAAGTGTTTAGGCAGAGCTTGAGAGGCTAGAATGAGTGATCCTGAGTTTGAGACCGAGCCCTCTTATTTATAGGTGAAGAAGTCCAACTTTCCTCTCCAAACTAGGGTTTCCTAGTGTACTCGGGTAGAATTGCTAGCCTGTCTTGAAACGTCTTTTCCGGGAGTTCTAGAGCTCATAAAATTCCGATTCTTATTTCATTGGAAAGCTTATTCAAAGGGCTATAAAATCCATATAATGAACGCCATATTTGGAGTTGAATTGAATTTACTACGGATTTTAGAAGTTAAGTGACCTGACTGCCAAGTTTTCTTCTTCTTCAAGGAAAAGGAAATCTTTATATCTTCAAATCTTGCATTCCTTATTCCCCAATACTTCTTGGCCGAATATACCATATTCTTGCACATATTTTGGCCCTCAAATAAGGTATTTATCTTCATGGAATATCCTCCCAAAATTTGTTAATTATATGCTCCATATATTCCGCCATATTTGCTCTTTCCTGGGTTGCGCAGGAGAAATGTCTTCATCTTCTTGTCCACCATTTTGGTATCCATTTGAATTTGGCATTTGGTTTCCAATTATTGACACCATGTGGGAATGCATCTTCGTAACCATTTTGAAGATCATTTCTCGGACCATTTCTTCTCCGGAATTGAGAACTTCCTCCTTAATACGCTTTTAGCTCCAAAACTCCTCCTTTATTATTTTCTCCTTTATTTCTACCTAAAAACAACAAAGTAAGTAAGAAATGAAAGCACTAAGGTCAAAACAAAGCTAAATGTAAAGAGAAAGACGTTAAGAATCAAGCATAAAATGCGTAGATCAAATTCCCCCACACTTAGACTTTGCTAGTCCCTAGCAAATACTAAATAAAAGAAAGACTAAAAATATAAACCAACGTTAGAGCTAACCTCCACGTTGAACAAATCCCATGGACTCAAATAAATAAAAACAACTCCTAAGCCCTTAGCACAATTTGTCTCAAAAATTTTCTTACGTATATGGCGATGGAATCACAAGATTTCATAGTGAAAAGTTCAACAATTTTCGATAGATAAGAGAAATATGATCATGTCATGAACAAGTAGGACTTGGAGTAAACGATGGTGAAGTTAAAGCTGTGCATGTTTCGAACAAATTTAAATCAAGCTCACATGGATGCACTCATCATATTTTCACTCATGAAAAGAGGTTCACTCAAAATGTATATGTATTGTATCGTAATACCTCATAATTACTTGCACAAATGAACCAAACCATATGCTTACTCATGTAACTTACTCAACCAATTGAAGGCTACTCATCTTAATGATCATAAAGGACTTTAGAAAGGTTGTAATGAGGCTAAGGCTAAGGCATTCGAAATTTAGATAAGTGGTGGTGTAAAAACGTTCCAAAGACTTAGTTTAGCACTTAGAATTCTTCAAATTCGTGGCTCATCCTTTCCACACTTCTTCTTATGTCAAACTTCAAGATCGGGGGCCAATTTTCATCTTTTTGGGCCCTAACTTCATTCTCAACTTCCTTTGAGCTTTATGAACAGGACAAAGGCCATATTTCTTCACTTTTGGGCCTTCAATTCGTAGCAATCTCCAAATTCATAAGTATAGGGGACATTAATCCAAACTTATACAATCTAAACACAATGCCTCGAGATCTTTATACATTTTTCTTCTTTTTCTTTTTTATCTCGAAAATTTTGGCATTAAAATACAAAATTTGTTGGACAAGTCTATCCCTATACACACATCTTTTCATCATCTTCACGCCACTTTTATTGTGCTAGCTTCGAAATTCTTCACCAAGTCTTTTAGAACAAGGGTAGGAACTCTACACTAGGCTAAGTGTTTAGATATAATGTGGTAATGAAAGAAAGGCTAAACGTGGGCTCAAAGGGGTTAATCTAGGGGTGTCGCAACTCGTGTGCACAATGGGACACAAGGCCATTTGGTTTAAGTGGTGGTAACCTAATTTGCCTTTAATCATATCCAAAATCAGAGCATATATCAACTTAAAAGCGTTGTAAATCTACATGAGTAAGTTCTAGTAATCTCTAGTTCATTAAAATCTATGGCAAGTAATTAGATGAAGCATGTTTTGTTTTTGAAAACCATATGCACGAAATTCACTCTCAAATGAAGTAATGTAGGCTCAAAAACTCACTTTAAGGTTTGTATGATTTAAAACTTATTCTAACATGCGAAATCTGTACCATGTTTAATCAAACAATATCCACTACATGTTATGACAATCAAAATATCTCACTTATCACAAGAAAACAGTTTAGTGCTTATTCATCGCCATATGTATTCTTTTTCCGTCCATTTTCATCATAGACTAACTAAGGGCATCCTAAAAATGAAAAAGACTCTTTAAAAACAATTTTTTTTTAGGGCATCATCCGCCGGAAAGTTCCATTGTCCGCCCGGTTTTATGGTTTTAAGACTCAAATAAAGTTGTAAACCCCTCCCCCACACTTAAATTCTACATTGTCCTCAATGTATTTAAGGGAATCATAGAATTCCGTATGAAGGGAGAGACCCACGAAAATTTTAGCTAAGGAAAATAAATAAGTAATGAAATTAAAAAGATAAGGGAGGAGAGAACAAATCCTTGGCGATTTCCTCCATTGGGTTGCCTCCCAACAAGCGCTTGTTTTTTAACGTCTTACATCCTAGACGTGAAGTTCTTCATTCATTTGATGTGGCCGGTTCAAATAGAGATTCTTCCTCCACTGATGATGAAATGATAACCGGCAAAGTGTCATTCTCTCCCAAGTAAGCATACTTCAAATGAGCCGGTAACACTTTGAGTTCTAACTCCGGTGCCTTGATTACGGATGGAACAAGCTTGTTTTCTCCATAGGCCAACGGAATTGGAGGTGGCCTATTAACAATCCGTGGAGCCTCATTGAGTGGCATAGCCATCTCAAGGATTCTAGGCTCCAAAATCTCAATAAGTGCATCAAAAAGGGCTTCATCTCCAAGTCGAGTCAGCCCCGCTCCTTCTTGTATGGCAATGTCTAGCTCATCATCTCCAATGGTGTCTAAGTGTTGTTGAGCTGCCTCTTCCACCATATCCATCGAAAATATGGCATGTACACTTGCCGTGGGAACCTTCATGGCATCTAATATGTTGAATTCAATCTTTTCTCCGTCAATCTCCATGGAAAACGTTCCCTCAAAAACATCAATCTTCGTTCTTGCAGTCCTCATGAAAGGTCGTCCAAGAAGCAATGGCGTGGTATTCAAAGGACTCTCCTCCATGTCAACAATGTAAAAATCCGCTGGAAAAATCAGGTTGTTGACTTGCACAAGAACATCTTCAACGTATCCCCTAGGATACTTATGCGAACGGTCGGCTAGTTAAATGATGACGTTGTCTTGTTTGAGCTCGCCTAAATCCATGGATGCATATAAGTAATAAGGCATTACATTAATGGATGCACCAAGGTCTAGCATAACATCTTCGAATTTGTTGTCACCAATCACGCAAGGAACAGAAAAGCTCCCCGGATCCTTCAATTTGGGGGGTAACCGACGCTATAAAACCGCTGAAACGGTTGCATTCACCTTCACAACCTCCTTCGCTCTCGTTTGCCTCCTTTGGGTGCATAACTCTTTGAGAAATTTTGCATATATAGGCACTTGCTTTATGCACTTGATCAAGGGCAGATTTACTTGCACCTTCCGAAAGATGTCCAAGATGTCTTCGTATTGATCATCTTTCTTAGATTTTGTCAACCTATGTGGGAATGGTGCACGAGCAAACGAAGCATTAGTATTAACCAAACTTGAAGGGATAGAGTTAATACCTTTGTTTGGGGCAGATTGTGATGATGAGGGTTGTGCCTTAGTGGCGTGAGGAGCCACATTCTTCTTCTTCTCGGCATCTTTAGTAGCCGGATCTTTTTCTAAGTCCTCCTCCTCAAAATAGTGTTAGTATCAAAAAAATATACAAGTAATGCAAGACACTAACCAAAAACGTTGAAAATTAAAAGAAAGCAAGAAAAACACACAAAATCACACCAAAACAAATCACACGAAGAAAAACAAACCAAAAACACACCAAAAACACACGAAAGCTATAAAACACTAAGTTAAGACACTTCAAGAATTGTAAACGTGAATGCAAGGCTTTAGACTCCCTAAAATGAATGCAAAGTTGATAGAATAAGTTAAGACTCAATTTACACGTTTTCTGCAAAATTAGGCATATTTACAATGCAAAGATTTAGAAACATATATATATATACAAGTAGAGTAATGCAAGCACACCACGTTTCATTCAAATTCATGCTCAAAACAATTAAATCGTCATTCAAATGCATCAAACAAGAACCTAAGTGAAATATGAAGTGAATGCATAAGAGAAAATGTTAGAACCTGCAGAAAACACACAAAGTTACGTGCTAAATACATGATGCAAACGTGACCTTACGTTTGGCCTCATGTCCCTAACTTCACTTAGGTTAGGGTACCCGGTGGTGAAATCCGAGCATCACAAAGCCGCCGGTAGGTTATGCAAACTAATGCAACGTGGTTAATTCTTTACAAGTTTTAATGCACACGAAATTTACAAGTAATATGCACAAGTATTTTGTTCATTGAGTTTCGCCTTCAATTTAAAGAAAATACGTTCATTTAGCCTTTAGGTCTTTCATTGGACGTGCGACCCGCGCGATAAAATGTACATTCTCAATCAATCGGCCTTGGTTCAATCGAAAAACATGGCCAGTTGGGGATAGAGATAACGCGAGAGGCAGGACTAATTTCGACGATGCATCCCGAGGCTTACCGATCATGGAAAGTAGATTTAGTCCTTGTCTTCTTTGGGCAACTTTAATAAGCTTGGCCAGTTGGCAAGAGAGACCACGAGAGGCAGGACAGATTTGAGATCTCGGATCCAGAACCCGTCATAGAAACCGTCACCTTCTAGACACCAAGTTACCAAAGATTTCTTACTCAAAGATAAGTATTCATCCACTCACCGGATCATTGGTGTATACTCTATTGATGCAAGTCTTTCTTAGATCCAGAACTTGTCACCAGTCATAACCCGTTTCTAGACACCATGTCCGACATTCAGCCAAAATTTCGAGAAAGACATTCCCTCAAGTTCTTGTAGACTCCGCCCCCAACCTCATGTCCATAACTTCACTTAGGTTATGGTGTGTGGTGATGAAATCCACACAGCACGAGGGGTTAAGGAGATAAACAAGAAAAAGAGGCGCCATCTATTCCAATGAGTGAGACTTAATCAACCAAACTCGCGTACTCCATGTAAATCGAAGACTTCCTTTAATATGTACCTATTTACATGGCTGCAAAACAAAACGTTAGAATGGAACGTATTATGAACATGTATAAAAATTTCGACACTTTACATATATATACACTTATTTACACATATTCACATATTTACAAGCATAAACACACAATTCTTTACAATCCCCGGCAACGGCGCCAAAATTGATACACGCATTTGCAACCATTAAATTAATACTTAACAATCAACAAAAACGCATACAATTAAAACCCTTTTGTGTAGATGTAGCATTGGTAAATAGGGTATCGTTCTTAACCGGGGATTGAGGGTGCATGCATATTTACGCTATGGTTAAAAGGGGGTTTTAAAAAGTTGTTTGTACTCTACGAAAATAAAGACTAAAACATGGCATAGCAAACACATCGAGAAATCCTAGGTTCTAACATGCTTCACTCATAGACAAGTATAAAACAATCAAGAACAAAGAACCCTAAACATGCTTACTAGACCGAAAATAAACACTAGACTATTATTTACATGTGATCGACTCATCTAGCTTACCCTTGCTCATTCCTAACCTGCAAATTAAACAAAGTTAATCGAAATCCTAACTTCTTAATTTTACAAAACACATGTTCATAATTAGTCGTGCTCGGGATCGCCCTATACACATACCATTGATTTAGACTCGGGATCGCCCTATATCTAAGCCAAAGCATTAAGCATAGATGAACATGTATGATAAAAACTAAGGAACTAGAACACATGAAAAACAGTGGAAAACGTTGCAAGTAAAGAAGAACCGAAATACTAAAAACTACTTCACCAAACCAATAGTTCATACAAGGAGAAGTTACAAAGTAAAGAAGATTCATGTTACACTTTTTAGTCTTCGGGATCGCCCTATATGTTGATGGAGGTAGTTTTGTAGCGGTAGGATGGTGTAAGCTTCTTCTTGGAGAATTTCTTGGCTTCGTGGAGAGGAGAAAGTGTTTAGGCAGAGCTTGAGAGGCTAGAATGAGTGATCCTGAGTTTGAGACCGAGCCCTCTTATTTATAGGTGAAGAAGTCCAACTTTCCTCTCCAAACTAGGTTTTCCTAGTGTACTCGGGTAGAATTGCTAGCCTGTCTTGAAACGTCTTTTCCGGGAGTTCTAGAGCTCAGAAAATTCCGATTCTTATTTCATTGGAAAGCTTATTCAAAGGGCTATAAAATCCATATAATGAACGCCATATTTGGAGTTGAATTGAATTTACTACGGATTTTAGAAGTTAAGTGACCTGACTGCCCAGTTTTCTTCTTCTTCAAGGAAAAGGAAATCTTTATATCTTCAAATCTTGCATTCCTTATTCCCCAATACTTCTTGGCCGAATATACCATATTCTTGCACATATTTTGGCCCTCAAATAAGGTATTTATCTTCATGGAATATCCTCCCAAAATTTGTTAATTATATGCTCCATATATTCCGCCATATTTGCTCTTTCCTGGGTTGCGCAGGAGAAATGTCTTCATCTTCTTGTCCACCATTTTGGTATCCATTTGAATTTGGCATTTGGTTTCCAATTATTGACACCATGTGGGAATGCATCTTCGTAACCATTTTGAAGACCATTTCTCGGACCATTTCTTCTCCGGAATTGAGAACTTCCTCCTTAATACGCTTTTAGCTCCAAAACTCCTCCTTTATTTCTTCCTAAAAACAACAAAGTAAGTAAGAAATGAAAGCACTAAGGTCAAAACAAAGCTAAATGTAAAGAGAAAGACGTTAAGAATCAAGCATAAAATGCGTAGATCAGTCAGAAACGTCCTCGTCACTCACGTGTCCTTCTTCCATGAGGTTCCTCGGCTAAACATGATGCATGAGGGCACTCCGGCGTCTCGATGCCCTGAGTCAGGAGTGATCTGGTTGTTTCCCATCGACGGGGTTGCTTCCTTATCATGATGATTACCTGTGTTGGTATTGTCTTCCATAATTCTTCCGTTCACGTGAGTTAGCCTAGAGTTCCGCTCTAAACTAAAGCATCAATTTATGAGACCAAATTTATTCCGCTTTAGCTTAGATCTCTGTGAACCTGCAAAACAAGTCGGAGCACGGTGTTGTACTGTGCTTAGACCCTCTGATACTCAAGTCAGTTCTTATCTCAAGAATCGAATAATAAAATTGGGCAGAGTAACGTTACCTTGGACCATGCAGAGATGGTCTATATATAGTGATCGAGTTAGGTCTAAGCATAATTCATATCGAATATGATTACTTTACTTTCGAATGAGGAATCCATTAAGGAATGGATCTCCATATCCAAGGCCAATCAAATCTCATGATTACCACAAGCCCTTTGGCATAATCCTACTAGGATACGTACAAATCTTTTCTTTTCCTCCTCAGATCTTATTAATCCCCTAAGGTTTGATCAAACTATCCCTTGAGGTCAGATTACCCAGCCTCCTTGAGTTCCGATCTTACTTAGGATTGTCATGCCCATCGAACATTCCAGAAGGCTCTATATCATTCCAGAGACTTCTAGAAACACCTAAATCATTCGGTCTTTAATTGGGCCCATAATCGTCTGAGCCAAGGCTCATATCCGGCCTCATCGAAGCTTATCTAGAATCATTCTACATGAGCTCATCCGTCCCTAGCTCGGGTGGCCAAAAATGACTCCCACAGTCATGACAAGTGACAAAAAAAATAGTAAAATGAAAAATTCATTCAAAATCGAAAAGTTGATGAATGGAGTATTTACATTGATTTCGCAAGATAAGGCAGCTTGAAGGTTGTCACTGTAGTCTCCTTGTAAGAGCAAATTCCTGTCGAGGTTCCTTTTGTCCAATCTTTGGGCAAAGATGAAGGCAATAATGGGGTTTCCAAAGAGGGTCTGATTATCGTAGATAAAGGGAAAGTCCTCTGATGGCACAACGGGAGGAGCATCACCAAAATGATTTTGTTAAGAGGATTCAACTTTGTGAGGAGAGGCACCTCTTGGATGGGGGAGAAATGTCTAAGCATGGAAGCATAGAAAAAAGTATTTAAAGTAACGACATCAACAGGAATGAATTGAAGAAAAGAATGAGAAAGAACAAGTACCTCTTAAGGGAGTTTCGTCACGAGAGGGAGGGTTGGGCACATTAGTGGAGGCTTTGAGTGGCTCCTTCGAAGCTTGGGAGGATCAAGGTTTGGAAGATGAAGTTCGAGGTTTAATGGGACCTTCAAGATCGAGGACCCCCACGTTCGAAGCCAGGGCTATTTTCTTCTTATTCTTTTCCTGGGGCCACTTTGAGACGGAGAGGAGTCTAACCTCAAAACTCCTTGTTCTCTTTAACCTAGGGGTGGCATTATGGGAGCTTCATGCTACGATTGGAAAGCTAGGTTTCTTGATTGTGTACTTTGATCACTTCCAAATGGCCTCCTTGACAAGTCCCACAGACTTTTGAATGACGAGGAATGAGGATTTAACATTGATGAGTTAGTCGAGGAGATCCTTTCCATCTCGAAGCTGGGGAGAGCAGCGAGAAAACGAGTCTGAATCCCTATTCAAATCCAATGATCGAATGGTAGACTGCGAGGTGACTTAGGCAAGCGACCACTCTTTCCTAGCAAGGAAGTACGAGATCCAAGATATTCTCTCATTACTGAGTTCGAGTGAGGAAGGATCAAGCTTTAAGGCTGTGTGTGACAACCCGGACCAGAATTAGCAGTGGAATCAGCTTGATTGATGAGCTTGCACGTAGTCGCAGAGTTGCGACAGTCGTTTTAATCGCCGAAACTTCTTAACGACTAAATTATTGGCCGAGAATTGGTGAAAGGACCCAACCCCGATTTAGCACTCTAAATCGGAATCGAACCCCTTCGAAAACACGAACCAACAAAAATTTTCCAAAATTTGGGCAGAGTTTTGTTACTAGCGTGGAATTACCTTAACCTGCACGCGGAAAATACACTTCATCCTATGCCACAAAAAGCAAACCGTGGGCACCAATCCCAACCGGATTTCTCAACATCGATATAATCAACAAACGGTAAACATACTGTACTATATATATGTATATCCGAGAAAATCAGTGTAAACAAGAATCAGAACGTTTCAGAGCGACCTCTAGTGTAAAATATATACAACATGTACATCAGTAGGCGAACTGAAACCTACTGGAAAACACAGGTGACTCTGATCACTAGCCTCCAAACCACGACGTGAAACACCAAACCTGAACTGCAAACTGGGCACGGAAACCGAAAAGCCCAGGGGAAAGACAATAAACATGTTAGAGTGAGTGGACGAAAATAAATGTCTTTCACCAAGTATATATGTTATAAAAACATATGCGAGTCCAGGTAAATAAAAACATAACATAGTACACGAGGTAAAACTCATACTCCTCCAGTGTACTGAGCATGCAAGTATAAATCCCACGGGGTCACTCATGGACACACACCGTGCTTGTATAGTCCGAATCACGAGGTCCTTGGTCCCCGTGATTCTAAGCCAGAAATGGCCTCGGTTCCGGGGAAACGCCCCTCACCGGTCAGGTCGGGATGACGACGTCCCTCCTGGATGGCCTACCATCGGGGATCAGCCGAGAGGCAATGTGTATCGATACAACAACGTAACCAAGACTGTACTCTGTGAAAACCAAATCATAAACAGTTCGATGCAAATGCATGAAACAACATATAAATGTATGTATATTTGTATACGTATATCCGTATAAACATATTCGTATAATTGTAAACACATGCTCATATAATCATAATCTCCTATGAAATCTCATACTCGTAAAACTATAATCACGCTGCATGCTCAAGTTCATAAATCACATAAAAGACTCGCAAGATTTCCGTGAAAAGAAATTGTCCACTCACAGATCAGCTAGCGCGAACTCGCGCTAAACTCGTGGTCCGGCGGAAGTTCCCTCGCCCGAAGCACGATCACGATCCAGATCTCGATCTCGATCTCCTGAATATATATAAACATAACTGATCAATATCGTAATCCACAACACTGTACTGATGCACGGAAACCAACCGTTCCCGGAAATACGAAATGCAGTACAAAATGAATTACGGAAATCCCGAAATCCCCACTCCAAATCTCGACTGAAAATCGGCTAACCAAATCAACCCGAAAACCTCCGTACGATAACCAGGGCGTGATTACGAGAAAAATGACACTAAAAACGTCGAAATCTGAAAAGTTGACTTTTTCTCCACCGTTGACCGCCGCCGGCGGCGGCGGCGCGCCGTCAACGGAGGAATCACACGGCCAAACTCTCCAGTCCTCTAGGTCTCATCAAGGCGAGCATGTTTCTCTTCTACCACGAAGTCCAAATCCAACCGCAACCCTTCCAAAATCAAGCAAAACCGAGCAATTCTTCTCACCGGAAAATCTAATCGAGTCTGATCCCAAACTCACCCTCGCTCAAAAACAGCAACCCAAGGAGCATCCTTGAGGGATGGGGATCAAAACCCCCAACAACCCAAACTCAATTACCCACCGGAACCATCCCGACCGACTCCAGCGACGGTGACAAGTTCGACCCGATTCGGGTCCATACAAAACAAGCTCAAATCTCAAAACAACATACCTCATCGTACTCGAAATCACATAGAGGTTCTAACCATACCTGTCCCGAGGTGAATCGTTGCCGGAATCCGGTCGCCGGAAACTGTTTTCCCGTTTGGGAAACTTTCCCTTCTCGGCTGCTAGTCCACTTTCCAGAATAGGAAAGTCAACGGCTGGTCAACTCCCACAATGAATTCTCGACTATTCCACGACTATTTTTCAACTTTTCGATATTTATACTCGTCCCTCGGGTCGATCGACGGTCCAAAATGAATATACGAAATGATTCGGATAAGCTCGAAACAAACGGATAAACTCGTCGAAACCCGAAACTTCAAATAATCATAAAATATTCCTCGACTATCGGAAAAATCTTCCGAAACCACCCACGAACTCGAAATCACGTACTCTACACTTTCCGTGAAGATACCCAACTCAAATTCTCGACCGAAAACCAAGTCGCGAATCGAATCGGCAAACCACAATATATCGCAAAGCTGCGACTAAACTCAAATCTCGAGAATCGTGCCAAACGCACCTCTGATTCTGGTTCGGGTCGTCACAATTGGAGCTGGGTCTCTTCTCGAGAGTCGTTGTACGTGTGATTACGAGTTCGTGGGCGGTTCCGGATCGTTATTTGGACGACCGAGGAATTAGTTATGAATATTTGAAGTTTCGACGGAAATAGATTTAAATGGCAGGTTTGTTCGCGACTAAATTACCGGTCGAGAATTTGGTTTCAGCTTCTTCACGGAAGTTGTTTGGAATTTAATTTCGAGTTCGTGGGAACTTCCGGAGCATGATTTTGAGTTACGGAGGTTAAGTTGTGATTATTTCCATTTGTTGATTATTTAGTCGATTTAATGTGTGTTGCTTTGTATGGTTGACTTTTTATCCGTTCGGCCGATGTGTTTGACTTTGGGTGATTATTGAAGAGTACGTCGAGACGAGTTTGTGGCCACGAGAATTATCGGAATCGGATATACGACGAGAAAGTTACGTGGGTTTGAAGTTCGTCGAAATGGATAATTATGAGTTTCCTCTTTGGGAAAGGCTATAAATAGCAGGTTGCCGAAAAGGGAAAGTCAAAGATTACCATTAAATGAGTTGACCGAGTTGACTGAGTCAACTCGGTGGGAGGAGAGCATCACGTCGGCCTCCACGGCTCGCCGACGGCAAGGCCTTGTCCGGCCACCCCACTGCGTGGGAAGGGTCTTGTTCTTCTCGTCTCATGGTCCCGAGCTCATTCCCGGCTTCGTTTTCCGGCGAGGGTCATGGTGGAGGAAGTTATTCCGGCAAGAAAATTTGAAGAAACTTGGTGATTCGGGTTCTTGGATTCGGACCGAATTGAACTTCAAGAGGTACTGGGGTTTGTAGCCCTCTTCAATGTGATTCTAACCATATAAACATGGTGTTTTAATTTGATTTGAGCATAGAGAATTTTGGGTTTGAATTTTGTGTTTCATTTCGGTTTTACTTGAAATTGGATGTGTTAGAGTGAGAATGGGACTTCGGTGCAGTTGACAAAGTTGCTCAGTACACGATTTTGAGTGGAATTGGTGCAGCTCTGCCGTGAAATTTCACGTCCGGCAGCGGCGCCACCGTGGACGGCGATCAACGGCGACGGTCAACGGGTTGACTTTTTGGACTTTCGACAAGTTGCATGTCATTTGACTCGAAATCGCGCCCCGATCGCAGTGGGGAGGTTCGTTTTTCGATTTGAGCATCCGAAAATAAAGTGAGGTATTGAGGTGTTATATACGGATTTTCGACAGTTCGTCGACATTGAGTTATGTGTTTCCGAGAACGGTGGTTTCTCGTGATTTGTCTTGTATTGTCGAGATATGATTTTGAGAAATGGATTTTCTGAATATTCAGGTGTTCGTGATCGTTCGTTTGGCGATGGACTTTCCGCCGGATCACGGGTTAACGCGATACGCGTTATGCCAGTCTGTGAGTGGACAATTTCTTTTCATGGAAATGTTTGCGAGTCTTTTATTTGATTTGTGAACTTGAGCATGCGTATGAGATTTCGGATTTGCATGAGCATGTGAATTACGATTATACGACTATATTTATATGGATATACGTATACGAATATGCATACATTTATATGCTGTTTCTTGCATTTGCATCGAATTGTTTATGATTTGGTTTACACAGAGTACAGTCCCAGTTACGTTGTTGTATCGATATACCTTGCCTCGTCGGCTGATCCCCGACGGAGGGCCGCCTGGAGGGGCAGTACCCCAACCAGACCGGTGAGGGGCAGTACCCCGGAACCGAGGCCATTTCTGGCTTAGAATCACGTGGTAGTCAGGGACTCCATGGTTCAGACTGTACTAGCATGGAGGAGTCCATGAGTGACCCCGTGGGATTTTACTTGCATGCTCAGTACACTGGAGGAGTATGAGTTTTACCTCGTGTACTATGTTATTTTATTTACCTGGACTCGCATATGTTATTTTTAATATATATTAGCGGGTCAAAGACATTTATTTTTGTCCACTCACTCTAACGTGTTTTATGTCTTTCCCCTGGGCTTTTCGGTTTTCGTGCCCAGTTTGCAGTTCAGGCTCTGGTGTCGCACGTCGTGGTCGGAGGCATAGTGCTCGAGCTACCTTATTTCGTCTAGTAGGTTTATTGTTCTACCTACTGTGGTATACTTATATGTTTATACATTAGAGGTCGCTCTGAGAAATCTGTTGTTTACGTTGTACGATCTTACACCGGATTTCAGTAAAGTGCATGTATATTTACTATTTTACTTTACTGTTGATATATTGAGAAATCCGGATGGGATTGGTGCCCATGGTTTGCTTTTTGTGGCATAGGATGAAGTGTATTTTCCGCGTGCAGGTAATGGTAATTCCACGCTAGTAACGAAACTCTGCCCAAATTTCGAAAAGTTTTTGTTGATTCGTGTTTTCGGAAGGGTTTGATTCCGGTTTAGGGAGCTAAATCGGGGTTGGGTCCTTTCACTGCGTACGAAGATCGAAGTTGAGTCAAAAATTAACGTACAAACTCACTTCAAATTGAGAAACGGGAAATAAAGATTGAATTGATACCTGGAGTATCATTAAAGTACCTGGGGACTTCAAACCCGAGATCCTTGAGCTTGGGAGGCATCCAGTTACCTTCTGATTGATGTGCCAGTGAGAAAATTTGGTAGACGAGGATCGGGTTGATGTGCCGGTTAACAAAGTTGGTAGACTTCTGGTCAAAACACTTCTTGAAGCACCATGGTTAGAGATTGAAGCGTCTCTCCAAGCCTCATACCTTCGCCCACATGTGGGTGAAGAAGAAGTCGAGGAGGCAAAGAAAGACCTGCAACTGCTGGCCGACTGTAAGTAAGGCCTAGAGGAGGAAGTAGGAGTTGGGGCTAAGTTGTATGGGTTGTAAGCCGAGTAGAACCCAGAGGATCACAATCGTTGGGTAGAGAGGAAACCTCATAATTGAAAGTGGTTCTTGGCGAGGATGAGAGCGTCGACCGGAATCCCTTCACCGATGAACATATTGCTCCCCTCCAGGAAAGCTCGGATAGTCACGCTCTCCAGTGGGTTGATGTGAGCCCACTCAAGGTTGATCTGGGCTTCGGTTTGGCTCCAGATATCGGAGTCGGGGAGTTGAGGTCCTACCTCCTCGTGGTCATCACCAGAGGCGGAGGATGAGTTGCCAGACATAGTCGCCGTACGTTCACGGCCAAGAGAGAGGTCTCTCATTATTGTGGATCGAGAGAAAGTGTTAGCCATGACTGCAGAGGAAATCGGAAAGTTCCGACATTTCTGATTTTAGGGTTTTCGAATTGGGAAAGTGAGATGGGAAAGATAAGGAGTGTGAGCCTACTTATATATTGAGAAAAAAAATGTTAAAATGTGAATAATGGAGTAGTGGAAGAGTTGTGGTTTAAGTGGGAAGTTCTTGGAATTTCTTGTGCATGAACTCGGAGAAGCGCGGGAAGTACGCATCGAAGGCGAGTCTTGAAGCTGGAAGCTCGAGGGTAATCGAAGTCTCTAAGCTGGTAGCTCGAGTTAAATTGAAGGCTGGTGTACGAAAGTTCGAATTATGGTTCAAAGCTGAATTTCCTCTGTTGGGCCTAGGTTCTGGCCCAAAGATGAAATTTGGGGTATTGTGAGAACAAGAATTTTTATATTCGAACTTAGGACCAGCAAGTGCGAAGTCGAAGTTGATCGAAGAATGGGAGCATTGAAGTTGAGTCTTCCAAAGGTGCCTCGAAGGTCGATGTTCGATTCTGGGAATGTAGACGATGGTTCGAGCTTCGAGCCTCAGGTCGAGTATTAAAGATCGAGATGAGTCTTGAATTTCAAGACTGCGAATGATCCATCACGTGAATCAGATGGATCATAAGGCTCGAGGCCATGGCATAGAGGCCCACACTTGGGAAAATGTTTGGATAGGCCCTAGGAGTCATGTTGGAACGATCACCCCTACACACTTTATGTATGAACTATCCCATAAGTGTAAAGATTTATTTCCTCTCACAAGTATACGGGGTCAAGTTATAGTATTTACAAGAATTCAAGTGTCGAACCCACGAGGATTAGCTACTCTAACTCCTTAGTTCGAATTGATTAAGCACTTAAACTACGGCAAAACGAGACACTAGCTTGATGTTAAACTAAAACGAAATACGGATGTGGATCTCATACTACTAAGTCCTTTGGAGACCTAGTTTTGCAAGGGGTGACTAGATTGTGGTGAGTTATTATATGAATTGATTGATTGATTATAACTAATGCAAAGAGATTAAATAGCAAACAAATGCACAATAAGATAGAATGGTTAGCTAGGGAAATGCCCACTAACCACTTGATGCTCAAACAATGTTTTGATCTATGTATGTAATAAGCATACTATGTGATATTTATGGAAGGTTCCTCTTCCCGAACCTCTATTGGAGGACCATGGAGAAGGTCTAAGTGAATCTCCTAATCCGCACATTGTGAGTTACGAATTGAAAGACCCAACTAGTAGTCACAATAACCTCTCGATTCAATGTGTGCTTGACAAAAGCTCTTTAAGTCTATTGAGACTCAATGAGGCTCTAATCATTACTTAGTGCTAAGGAAACCAAACCTTAAGGTAAACCCTCTTGGAATAGACCTTAATCATGTTTACAAGCTGTTGGGTCCATATTTATGCGATACATATGTCCCTAACTTCATGCTTATTGCTTGTCTTCTATGAATAACACATCATTTTTATTATGTTTCCTTGTTATGCTACTAAATGAGGGATTGGCATGGACACACTCCAGGAGATTGAATTTAATCACTTTTTGGATAAGCCAAGTGCATTTTCGAAAAGTCAACATCGGTCGACGGTCAACTCCGGCCCGTCAACGATTAAACTCCGGTAAGTCATCGCCGGCCAATGGCAAGAGTCAAGTCAAGTTAGGCCAAGGCCCAAGAGTCTAAGCCCACAGGGAAGATATTTTGAGAGATGGATGCCCATGCAAGTCACATGACTTGAGGTGAGTCATACATTAGAACCACCTAAAAGCCTAACATTTTGGATCATGTCTAAGAATCAAATTTTGAATTTCAAAACATCAAAATATCTCCATATACTAGCTAGGGCCGAGCTCCCCTCATATCACATATATATCTCACCACTTTTTCACTCTTCTCATAGTATTAGTTTCTCTCTATAGCCCTCAACCTTATCATAACCCTTTAGCTCTCTTCTCTACCTCAAACACCTCCTCTATCACCACCAAAAGGCCTAGGAACCGCCATCATCACCACCAAAATCTCATCTCCACCCTTTTCACCTTAACCTATGGTGGGTTCATCCTGTTTGTGGAGCCAAGATGCAAGGAACGAGCAAGAAGTGAAGAAATGCTTAAAGAACTTGAAGAGCTTTGCATAAGGGACTCTTCAATTATTTCTTATACCTATCGACTCCTTTATAGTTGTGTAGACTCTATTTTCATTATTTGTAGTGAGTAGTCCCATTTGGGAGGCCAGGGTTAGAACCCTAACCATTTGATGTATACAAATGATGGATTGATTTATATATGGTTTATGTTTTTGTATTTGTTGTGTGAAACATGTGTTAGTGAATAGGTTTACTATGTGTTTGTGGTTTTTTATGTGCTTGAACTTCATATATGGTTTCATTTATGCATGTGTTGAGCTTAGCTAAGTTTATGTATACATTAAGGAACTAAAAATATGATCTTTGTTGAATTAGCTACTCACCTAAGGGTAGATGAGCATGAAAACATGATTAGGGTTTATTCCAAAAGGGTTTACCTTAATGTTTGGTTTTCTTAGTGCTAAGCAAGGACTAGAGCCTCCTTGAGTCTCAATAGACTTAATGAGCTTGGTCAAACACACATTGAATCGAGAGGTTATTGTGGCTCCTAGTGGAATCTTTTAATTCGTAACTCAAAAAGTACGGATGGGGATATTCACATAGACTTTCTCCCGGGTCCTCCAATATAGGTTCGGGAAGAGGAACCTTCCACAAATATCACATACTATAGCTGTTTGCTTCACTCACGTGACATACGGTCAAGATGTAAACCCTAAATGGTTTAGGTCTTGGTCCCGATTCACCAAATACTTCAAAGTTGGGCTCAAGTCTTCTAGATTCTGAAATAGCCAAGGAGCTTAGGTTAAAAACCAAACGTAACACAAAAGGTTAAGATTTGGACATCCACTTGTGTGAAATGGACTTTAATTAGGTATATAAATCGCAGCATTGCTTGAGCATCAAATGCTTAGTGGGGATTTCTCTAGCAAACCATTCTCTCTTATTGTGAATTTGTTTACTAATTAATTTCTCTTGCATTAGTATAATAAGTCAATCAACTCGTATAATCACTCACTGTAATCTAATCACCCCTTGCAATGCTAGGTCTCCAAAGGACTTAGCAGTGTAAGATACACATCAACATTTCATTTTAATTTTGCATCAAGTTAGTGTCAAGTTTAACCATAATTTAAGCACTTAATCAATTCGAACTAAGGAGTTCAAGTGGCTAATCCTCATGGGTTTGACACTCGAATTCTTATAAATACTATAACTTGACTCCATACACTTACAGATAGAAATAATTCTTTACACTTTTGGGCTAGTTCACAGTGCATAAAATGAGGAGGGGTAAACTTTCCAACATGTACTCATCTAGCCTTAGGTGAGTAGCTAATTCTACAAATGTCCCATTTTTAGCTCCTTAATGCATACATCAACTTAGTTAAGGTCAACATATGCATAAATGAAACCATACATGAGGCTCAAGCATATAAACATCCACAAACACATAGTAATCTTATTCACAAACACATGTTTCACACAACATACACAAAATATAAACCATACATAAATCAATCCATTGATCTGCGCATTTTAGGCGTATTAATTAATATGTTTTCTCTACATTTTTACTTTGATAATTGCTTAGTTTTATTAGTTTTAACTTATTTTGTTAAATTCAGGTGTTGACCAAAAGAGACGGAGTAAAGGAGTCTACAAGCACGCAAAACGCAATAAATCCGGAGAAGAAATAGTCCGAGGAATGGTCTTCAAATGGTTACTAAAATGCATTCCCATATGGTGTCAAGAATTGGAAACCAAACATTTCTCCTGCGCGACCCAGGAAAGAGCAAATATGGCGGAATATATGGAGCATATAATGGACGAATTTTTGAAGGATATTCCATGAAGAAAAATACTTTATTTAAGGGCCAAAATATGTGTAAGAATATGGTATATTCGGCCAAGAAGTATTGGGGAATAAGGAATGCAAGATTTGAAGATATAAAGATTTCCTTTTCCTTGAAGAAGAAGAAAACTGGGCAGTCAGGTCACTCAACTTCTAAAATCCGTAGTAAATTCAATTAAACTCCAAATATGGCGTTCATTATATGGATTTTATAGCCCTTTGAATAAGCTTTCCAATGAAACAAAAATCGGAATTTTCTGAGCTCTAGAACTCCCGGAAAAGACGTTTCAAGACAGGCTGGCAATTCTACCCGAGTACACTAGGAAAACCTAGTTTGGAGAGGAAAGTTGGAATTCTTCACCTATAAATACAAGAGCTCGGCCTCAAAGCAAATCATCACCTATTTTACGCTCTCAAGCTGCCAAAATCCTCAAACATTCTCCACCACAAAGATCTCCAGAGCCAAGGTCGACTACACCATCACCACCTCCTAAAAACCGATACCTAACTCCATCAAAGGGTCGTCTTGCTCTTGAAGTTTGCAGTGCTGTTCACGGAACTAAAAGTGTAACATGAACTCTTTACTCCGTAGTCTCCTTTGTATTTGTATTTATTTGTGTAAAAACTCGGTGAATGAATGTCTATTTTGGTTTTATACACTTTATGAATTCCATACGTGTTCCATGTGTTTATGAATCTTAGTTTCTTTTATGTGTTATGTGTTGGGCATAAGGCTTCGGTGGGTAGAGGTTAGGATCACTAAGATGTTTGCAGTGCTGTTCACGGAATATGTTAGTCCCTACTTTTATCAAATCGATGATTTAGTTAAGGTGTTTATATGCTGTTCATTGCACTTTGATTAAAAGATAAAGAAAACCATAACATGTAATTGGAATTAAGGTTTGTAAATTTCGAAGATGATGGGAGGATTAGAGCTGTATAATCTGCATGTGGGTAGGATGGGATGATCACATGTAAATAATTAATTAGGTTTTTTTTGTCGAAAATATGGTAAGGGTTTTTGGGATTTTCTTATGTGTTTGCTTGTCTATGAGTTGATGCATGATAGAGTCCTAGGAATACTTGCTATGTGATTGACGTTTTTAGTTAGTAATTAGATAGAAAATTTAGGAAATTAAAATCAACTCTTTTATACCCCCCTTTTTACTACACAAGAATTGCATGCACCCTTCAATCCCCGGTTTAGAACGATACCCTACTTATCAATGCTACATCTACACAAAAAGGGTTTAAATTGCATACGTGTGAGATATGTGTTGAGTGTCTACTTTGTGTTAATATTTGATGCATGTTTTACGCGTTATCAATTTTTGGCGCCGTTGCCGGGGATTGTTAATTGTTTGTGATTTTTTTGTGTGTATATATGTAAATTTATACTTGTGCATATTACTAACCACTAACCATTTTCTTTTTCAGGAATTTTCGAAGTATATATGCTAATTTTACTTACAATTTTCGATGCCTTGTATATGTGCCTTAAATGATTTAATTTTTTTTTTTCGTAAATAAATACATGTGAATAAATGTTAGTGTAAATTTTAATTTTTTTTTTTTTAAATATTAATCGGTGCTTTTATATATATATCTAATAATTGTTAAGCATGTTAAAGGATAGTCTTAGATTTACATTGATTACATGCTTGATTAATTAGGTCTCACTCCTTGGAATAGATGGTGCCTCTTTTTCTTGTTTATCTCCTTAACCCCTTATGTTTTACACATAAGGTTGAGGGCGGAGTCTATAAGAACTATGAGGGAGTGTGAATTTTTGAAAGTTTGGCTGAATGTCGGACATGGTGTCTAGAAACGGGTTATGACTGGTGACAGGTTCTGGATCTAAGAAAGACTTGCATCAATGGAGTATATACCAATGATCCGGTGAGTGGATGAAAAATTGTCTTTGAGTAAGAAATCTTTGGTAACTTGGTGTCTAGAAGGTGACGGTTTCTATGACGGGTTCTGGATCCGAGATCTCAAATCGGTCCTGCCTCTCGTGGTCTCTCTTGCCAACTGGCCAAGCTTATTAAAGTTGCCCAAAGAAGACAAGGACTAAATCTACTTTCCATGATCGGTAAGCCTCGGGATGCATCGTCGAAATTAGTCCTGCCTCTCGCGTTATCTCTATCCCCAACTGGCCATGTTTTTCGATTGAACCAAGGCTGAACAATTGAGAATTCATACTTTATCGCACGGGTCGCACGTCCTTGGAAAGACTGAAAAATCAATGCCTTGTAATCCTTGTAAATTTTTGGCGAAATCAATTTGGGACATGTGTGCTAAAAATCTCGAAAATTGTTGAACATGTAAAGGACTTTCCAACGTTGCAGGTACTTAGTTGCATTAACTCCCCTGCGGTTTCATGATGCTCGGATTTCATCACCGGGTACCCTAACCTAAGTGAAGTTAGGGACATGAGACCAATGGACGAGTCATTCTATTCATGATTGTTCACGTAACTTGGATGTTTTCTGCAGGTTCTAACCATTTTCTCTTATGCATTCACACCATTTTATCATCTAGGTTGATCTTGTTTGATGCATTTAGTTAATTCTCATTAAGTAAATGTGTGATACATGGTAAATCGAAGTGTGACATTGTGTGAAAGGTGCCCTAAGAACATGTCCAACGTGCAAAACAAATTTTGTGTGTTTATATACTTAGATTTCTCATTGGTTACTATATTTCTGCATCATTTGCATTGCATTTTTATATATCATGTGCATTCATGTTTGTAGTATATTGTGCCTTAGTATTTTCGTTGCATATGCGTTATATGTTTAGTATAAATTCATAGTTGGGCAATAGGCTGTTTTGTGTGATTTATCTGACATAGTTACACGTCTCGGAAAATTCTGAAACTTTTATGAAGTATTTGTATATGTGTCTAGTCTTTTCGTGTAAAATTTCAGCTAGTTCCAACGTGTGATTAATTCTAGAGAAATTATTCAAATAGTCATGCTCAGGTTGCTCGATTTTTGTGAATAGTCAAGCATCTTTGCATATCATTCATTCATTCATGCATTACATAATTGCATCATCTTGAATCATATTCATCATTGCATTTCATGCATTTGTATTAGATTTTATGTTTGTTGAGTTTTGTAGGATACGAAGGAGGAACGTGCTCCAAGTGTTTTCATAATTCGCAACTTCTGTCCAAAACAGAACAGTCAACTTTAAAAAGTCATAACTTTCAGCTCGTTTGGAGTTAGCACGAGTTCTTTATATGAATGGAAAGCTCGAGACGTCTAGTTTTCAGTCATATAAAGATCACGAATTTCTGAGCTCTACATCGTTCGAAATTCTAGTTTAAAGACACGGAGGTCAGAACATTAAGCTGCAAAGTGGAAAGAACAAATGGAGGAGATGCACCTTCAAGATCAGGCTGTTCCAAGAGCATAAATGAAGCATCATGTCTAGGCTGTAAGACATTAAAAAATAAGCGCTTGTTAGGAGGCAACCCAATGGAGGATCGACACACAGATTTGCTTTCTTTTCCCTTCCTCCTTATTAATTTGTTTGTTAGTGTGATAATTAGTTAGTTATTTTTGGTGAAATCATTACTCCATGCTTGATTCTATGCTTTTACTTTGTTACATTGAGGACAATGTAGGATTTAAGTGTGGGGGAGGGGTTTACAACTTATTTGAGTCATAAATTGTAAAAACCGGGCGGACAATGAAACTTTCCGGCGGATGATGCCCTAAAAAAAAAAATTTATTTAATTTTCGTGGGTTTTTAGTTTTCTAAAAGTTTAGGTAGTTTTTGAGTGTATTTTAGTGTTTTTCAGAGTCTTAGGATGCCCTTAACTCGTCTATGATGATATTTTTCTGAGACAATTTCGAGTTCATGGCTTTCATATTATAATTTTTATGGAATTCTTTTGTTAATAGAGATGTTTTGATTGCATTAACATGTAGTAGATATAGATAGTAAAACTTGGTACAGATTTCGCATGTTAGAATAAGTTTTAAATCATACAAACCTAAAAGTGAGTTTTTGAGCCTACATTACTTCATTTGAGAGTGAATTTCGTGCATATGGTTTTCAAAAACAAAACATGCTTCATCTAATTACTTGCCATAGATTTTAATGAACTAGAGATTACTAGAACTTGCTCATGTAGATTTACAACGCTTTTAAGTTGATATATGCTCTGATTTTGGATATGATTAAAAGCAAATTAGGTTACCACCACTTGAACCAAATGGCCTTGTGTCCCATTGTGCGCACGAGTTGCGACACCCTTAGATTACCCCTTTGTGCCTACATTAAGCCTTTTCTTTCATTTACCACATACATATCTAAACACTTAGCCTAGTGTAGAATTTCCAACCCTTGTTCAAAGACTTGGTGAAGAGGTTTCGAAGCTAGCATAAAGAAGTGGTGAAAAAAAAAAGTGATGAAAGAATACAAAGAAGGGAAGACTTGTTCAAAGGAGTTGATTGCCGAAAATACAATAAAAAAAAAGAAAGAAAAAAAAATCGAGAGCAAAAGAAAAGAAAAAAAAAATGTGTAAAAGCTCTCCGGCAAAAGTTCTAAGTGTAAAAGTTTGGACAAGTGAAGTTTAGAATGAAGTTAGGGCCCAAAAAGATGAAAATTGGCCCCCGATCCTGAAGTTTGATACAAGAAGAAGTTTAGAAAGGATGAGCCACGAATTTGAAGAATTCTAAGTGCTAAACTAAGTCTTTGGAACGTTTTTACACCACCACTTATCTAAATTTCGAATGCCTTAGCCTTAGCCCCATTACAACCTTTCTAAAGTCCTTTATGATCCTTAAGATGAGTAGCCTTCAATTGGTTGAGTAAGTTACATGAAGTAAGCATATGGTTTGGTTCATTTGTGCAATTAATTATGAGGTATTTCGATGCAATACATATACATTTGAGTGAACCTCTTTTCATGAGTGAAAACATGATGAGTGCATCCATGTGAGATTGATTTAAACTTTTTCGAAGCATGCATAGCTTATAAATCACCATTGTAATCATCTAAGTCTTACTTGTTCATGCATGAGAATGTCTTTATTAACTTTTGAATTCCTTGTGCTTTAATTTTGTTAATTTTCATGAAATTTTCGAAATTCATTTGTTAAAGGGCTTAGTAGTATTTTTGTTGGAAAATTTTGAGTCTTAGTTTAATTTAGTATTTGCTAAGGGACTAGCAAAGTTTAAGTGTGGGGGATTTGATCTGCGCATTTTAGGCGTATTAATTAATATGTTTTCTCTACATTTTTACTTTGATAATTGCTTAGTTTTATTAGTTTTAACTTATTTTGTTAAATTCAGGTGTTGACCAAAAGAGACGGAGTAAAGGAGTCTACAAGCACGCAAAACGCAATAAATCCGGAGAAGAAATAGTCCGAGGAATGGTCTTCAAATGGTTACTAAAATGCATTCCCATATGGTGTCAAGAATTGGAAACCAAACGCCAAATGAAATGGATACCAAAATGGTGGACAAAAAGATGAAGACATTTCTCCTGCGCGACCCAGGAAAGAGCAAATATGGCGGAATATATGGAGCATATAATGGACGAATTTTTGAAGGATATTCCATGAAGAAAAATACTTTATTTAAGGGCCAAAATATGTGTAAGAATATGGTATATTCGGCCAAGAAGTATTGGGGAATAAGGAATGCAAGATTTGAAGATATAAAGATTTCCTTTTCCTTGAAGAAGAAGAAAACTGGGCAGTCAGGTCACTCAACTTCTAAAATCCGTAGTAAATTCAATTAAACTCCAAATATGGCGTTCATTATATGGATTTTATAGCCCTTTGAATAAGCTTTCCAATGAAACAAAAATCGGAATTTTCTGAGCTCTAGAACTCCCGGAAAAGACGTTTCAAGACAGGCTGGCAATTCTACCCGAGTACACTAGGAAAACCTAGTTTGGAGAGGAAAGTTGGAATTCTTCACCTATAAATACAAGAGCTCGGCCTCAAAGCAAATCATCACCTATTTTACGCTCTCAAGCTGCCAAAATCCTCAAACATTCTCCACCACAAAGATCTCCAGAGCCAAGGTCGACTACACCATCACCACCTCCTAAAAACCGATACCTAACTCCATCAAAGGGTCGTCTTGCTCTTGAAGTTTGCAGTGCTGTTCACGGAACTAAAAGTGTAACATGAACTCTTTACTCCGTAGTCTCCTTTGTATTTGTATTTATTTGTGTAAAAACTCGGTGAATGAATGTCTATTTTGGTTTTATACACTTTATGAATTCCATACGTGTTCCATGTGTTTATGAATCTTAGTTTCTTTTATGTGTTATGTGTTGGGCATAAGGCTTCGGTGGGTAGAGGTTAGGATCACTAAGATGTTTGCAGTGCTGTTCACGGAATATGTTAGTCCCTACTTTTATCAAATCGATGATTTAGTTAAGGTGTTTATATGCTGTTCATTGCACTTTGATTAAAAGATAAAGAAAACCATAACATGTAATTGGAATTAAGGTTTGTAAATTTCGAAGATGATGGGAGGATTAGAGCTGTATAATCTGCATGTGGGTAGGATGGGATGATCACATGTAAATAATTAATTAGGTTTTTTTTGTCGAAAATATGGTAAGGGTTTTTGGGATTTTCTTATGTGGTTGCTTGTCTATGAGTTGATGCATGATAGAGTCCTAGGAATACTTGCTATGTGATTGACGTTTTTAGTTAGTAATTAGATAGAAAATTTAGGAAATTAAAATCAACTCTTTTATACCCCCCTTTTTACTACACAAGAATTGCATGCACCCTTCAATCCCCGGTTTAGAACGATACCCTACTTATCAATGCTACATCTACACAAAAAGGGTTTAAATTGCATACGTGTGAGATATGTGTTGAGTGTCTACTTTGTGTTAATATTTGATGCATGTTTTACGCGTTATCATCCATCATTTGTCTACATCAAATGCCTAAGACTCTAATCCTAGCCTCCCAAATAGGACTACTCACTACACATAATGAAAATAGAGTCTAGATACATAAAGAGGAGTCAAAAGGTATAAAAAAATAACCGAAGAGTCCCTTAAGAAGAACCTTCAAGTTCTTCAAGTCTTTCTTCACTTCTTGCTCCCTCCTTGCTTCTTGGCTCTACAAAGAGGATGAACACACCTTAGGCTAGGGTGAAGAGGGTTGATATGAGAGTATGGTTGTGGTGATAGAGGTTCCAAGGCTTTCTGGTGGTGATAGAGGATGTGTTTGATGTTGAGGAGAGAGCTAGAGGGTTAGGATAAGATTGGGGGCTATAGAGAGAGACTAAAACTATGAGAAGAGTGAAAAAGTGGTGAGATATGTGTCATGTTTTGGGAGCTCGACCCTATTAGGTATATGGAAGATATTTTATTGTTTAAAATTCAAAATTAGATGCTTAGACATGATCCAAAACTTTAGACTTTTAGGTTGTCCTATAGTGTGACTCACCCCATGTCATGTGACTTGCATGTGCATCCATCCCTCAAAATATATTCCATGTGGGCTCGGAATCCTGTGGCCTTGGCCCAAAATTGACTTGACCTTGCCATTGACTGGTGATGACTTGCCGGAGTTGACCATTGACCGGCATTGACTTTTCATCTTTTCCCCAATTTTGCTTTATATTTTCCAAGGGCTTCGAAAATGCGCTCGGCTTCTCCAAAAAGTGATTAAATTTCATCTCTTAGAGCATTTCTATGCCAATCCCTCATTTCCTAGCATAACAAGGAAACATAATAAAAATGATGATTTATTCTTAAAATGCAAGCAATAAGCATGAAGTTAGGAACATAATTAGAACACAATTATGGACCTAACAAATTATCTCACACTTAAACTTTTTTTGTTCTCAAGCAAACAAAGAGGGAAAAGGATTAAGCTAAGCTAGACTTAAAGCATGAAAATACACAAGGCATGATCGATTTCCCTCAAAGAACCATGGCTAGATGGATTGAACTTCTTTTAAGCGACACTTTAAAATATGAAATCAATGTATATGTAATAAGCCGAAATGGTGATGCTATATGCCAAGCCAAATGCATCACAATGAGATGTATTCAAACTAACATGTCTCCTAACTATCAACCTCACTAGATATCACTCAATGCACACAAGTGTTTAAGGGTTAGTGTTTGCACTCAACAATCGTATTAATCACATGTTTTCCATGAGCATTCTTTTCAACCAAGTGATCCAACAATACATAAACACAAGCATTTCAAATCAAGAGGACTTCATCAAGAGTTGTAATAGGGCTAAGGCATTCGATATTTGGATAAGTGGTGGTAAAACGTTCCAAAGACTTAGTCGTAGCATCCAAACTTGTCAGTCTCACACTCTTCCAAAGTGCCACCATGGTTAATCTTTAGTAGCAAGGGCCGAATTTCATCTTGTTAGACCCAAGCATCATTCTAAATTACCATGGAGCTTTGTGGATAGGACAAATGCCATGTTTTCTTACTCTTAGGCCTTCACTTAATAATACACTCCATATCCACAAGTACGGGGACATTAATCCAAACTTCCACACTTAAACCTATTGGCGGAGAGCTCACATCTCTTTTTTTTAACATTTTTATCTAGCTCTCAACATTACTCTTGTTTACTTTTTCTTTTCGGCAATTAATACATACAATTTGTTTGAAGAATTCGATCCCAATACACACACTATACCTTAGACAACCTTATCTACACTCCATCTCTTGAATGTTATTTTTGGAATCTCCTACCAAGACTTTAGAACAAGGGTAAAGATTGCTACGCTTGGCTAAGCTTTTAGTTACATACATGGAGATGAAACAAATGCTAAACATGGGCTCGAAGGGGCTATCTAGAGGCGTCGCAACTCGTGAGCACATAAGGGATACATGGTTAATTGGCCAAAGTGGTGATCATCCTAATGTCTCTATCATTTTTGAAAACACTTATGATTTGGAAAATGTTTTACATGATTTCAACCAAGTTCTAGATTACACAATGATCAAACAATGTCACACATGAAAGAATAGGTGCATAATGTAGCTATGCATGCACATCAAGGCTCAAAATCTCCCATGGGGCTTGGATAGTTTCGAAAACTTGTTATTCATTCTTTTTCTCATGCAAACGTATTTTAAGTGACATATGCACTTTTCAAGCCGATTAAATATGCATTGTTTTGTTTTTTTAAAACATGCTCAAAATTATGCAATCTACTAGCCATTAGTTCAATATCATCATCGGGAGAGATTATTGGGACACAAACACAAACCAAAACACATATATTTTTGCATTACATTTTCTCACATTTTTCAGCTTTTATAGATTTTTTGGATAAAGAGGAGTGATAATGACTTAGCCGCCTACCTCACACTTTAGAATTAAATTGTCCTCAATTTGCATCAAGACACATAACAAAAAAAGTGTACACATGATAGCAAGGGCATCATCATTTCACATTTTATTCTCCTAACACATGTTCTTCTAGGCATGACAATTAGCATGCATTCGCATTTGAATGGCCATATAGTCTCTAAGAAATAATGAAGCTATTAGAGTCCTGTCAATCACAATGGGGGCATGCATAATAATCGTATTTCAAAGGAAAAACGGCAATCTGATCGAGCATAAAATCTGTGGGGAACTCATACTTACAGAAGACTACCACATGCTACGTGACTCCAAACAATACACTAATGTGACTTAAGCATCATTCATAAACATGTCCATATTATGCAAAGAAGTAAAGAGAGTAGGGATAAAGAGGGTGCAAACGCTTTGAAGATCGACTCCTAGCTCCATATGCATGAACATGTAAACCCTCGAAGGCCAAGTTAGGTCTCGTCATCCAAAGATACATAGGTTATCTCAGGATCGACAAACGACACCTTCAGATTGATATTGCTCTCAAGGGATAATGCAAAGGTGCAAACAATTAAGTCCATAGCTCTTGGTCTCCAAAATAGGCTTGAAAAACTTGAAATGGAGCAGGACCTTTGATGGATAGAACAAATGCTTCGATCCATCGAGGCAAGGCGGTAGATCCCAAAATGGTAGAAAGCTTTGATGGATTGAGAGATTGGCCTTCGATCCATCAAAGCAAAGCCACTAGTTGCTTGAATGCAGGCAGCTTCGATGGATTGAAGGATCGGCCTTCAAACCATCGAAGAAAAGCCACTAGTTATGGTCTTAATTTGAAAACTGCAGTAGGTGGCCAATGCCCACTTCGATCTCCTTGCACTTCCTTACTCTATTATCATGCAAACACACATTATACAACATTAATCAAGCTAAACATATGCAACATGGTAAGAGGCTCATCTAAGTTATCATCAAATAATCATATAAGCACACAAACTCAACAAGATAAGCATTACCACTAAAAACACAAAGCATAACAAGGTACCAAATTGACATCAACCACAAAGAGTCTCAAATGTTCAAATAGTACCATATAAAGACAAGTCTTCCAAAATTCGGAGAAAATAGGGGTTAGATAAGCAAGATATAAACAAAAATGGACACATAACATACTAAGGCTTCATCACTTCATTCCACCATCATCCACATCATCACGATCCATCAGTGCCGACTCAGATGTGCCTTCCCCATGGTAGTGGGTCTCCAAACTAGAAACATGTGTTCAAAGATCACCGAGCATGCCCATCATTGTCGCTTGGTTGACAAACACTTGATTTAATTGCCTCTTTAGATACTCTATATGTGTCAATCCTTATTCATGCTCTGGTTCTTCCTCATTCTCAACCTCATACCCTTGAGCCAAGATTTTAACCATAATGGAGTCGGTAAGCTCTCCCTTGGGGGCATGGAGGATGTGGGGGGGGATTTGCTTAAATTTCTTCGTGATGCACCATCGGGTGATGGTGCACGGCAACACAAGTGCCCCCTTCTCTGCCTCCACACTTGCTACCAATGCATCATAAAGGAGCTTCCCATACTCTATCGGGCATCCACCATGCATCATCATGATCATTGACTTGTAGCCATAGATATGGATCTCGGCAGGATGAATATGTGGGGATACATTATTCTTGACAAAGATCCAAAGCACCCTATGAGTATCATCAAGGTCACTACTATGGAAGCAACCATTCTTCCTTTAAGGGATTTCCTTATCTCTATATGATGCATCCTCAAACTCTGCCCAAGTGACCTTATTATAGCACTTTCGGAAAGCAAGTCTTGCATTCAGTGAGAGACTAGGACAGTGGAAGAGCGCCTCAAGGGTTTGTGGTAAGAGTGTCATCTTCATGCCCCAAAGAGTGAAAATGTGGCCTATCCCTTTGGAGATTGTGTCACCTTCCTTAAGCACTGTGTAAAACTCTTTGACCAACGGCTCATGATAGCCATCAAAATTCTCTTGGTGGGATTCTAAGACCGCTCTTAAAGCCTTGAGCTCAGGAAGACTAGGTACTTCTTCAACATTACGCTCGGGGTGAATGAAAGGACCCAACCCCGATTTAGTTTCCTAAACCGGAATCAAACCCCTTCTGAAAACACGAACTTGCCAAAAAAACCACAAAAATTTTGGCAGAATTTCGTTACTACGCGGAATTGCCATTAACCTGCACCCGAAAACACACTTCATCCTATGCCACAAAAGCCACACCGTGGACACCAATCCCATCCGGATTTCTCAATATCATAACAATAATGTAAAGTAGTAATCAAAACTGTACTTTACAAAAATTCGGAGAAAATCACATAAAAGTATAACGACAAAGTAATCAGAGCGACCTCTAGTGTATATATACAAAAATATACAACAGTAGGCATAACAAGAAACCTACTGGAAAAGAAAGGTAGCTTGAACATTAAGCCTCCGACTGCGACGTGAGACACAGAATCCGAACTGCAAACTAGGCACGGAAACTGAAAAGCCCAGGGGAAAGGCAAATAAAATCGTTAGAGTGAGTGGATGAAAATAATCATATGCCTTTCACCATTTATATATATCATAAAACAAAGCGAGTTCATAAAATGAATGGAGGTGTCAGGCAAATCTCTCAAGCCTAGTGGGCACATCAGGGGAATCTCTCAACCCTGGATTTGGACTACCGGTGATCAGCCGAGTAGCCAATGCATCGATGCTAAGTAAATGCCATCACCATATAAAATATAAAACAATACCTCCAAAAACAATAAATAATCTCAACATCGTATCGTAAATAAATACAGAAATCAAGAACTCGCTACGACAGTGAAATAAAATGGGTCCACTCACAGATAGCACAGCGCGCACACGCGCTAATCACGAGATCCGGCGGAAGATCCGGTGGAAGATCCCTCGCCCAATGTACGATCTTGATCCCCTAAATAATCATAAATTATAACTAATCAAAATCACAATTCACTACTCTGTACCACACCTCGAAAACCAACCATTTCAGGAAACATATAACTCGATACAAAATAATCGACGTAAACTCCCGAAATCTCCACATAAATCCTCGACTAAAAATCCGGCTTCCAAATCAACTCGAAAACCTCAATGTGATGACCAGGGCGCGATTACAAGCAAAACGACATATAATTCATCAAATTCCAAAAAGTCAACGGGTCGCCGGAGCTCCGCCGGTAACCGCCGCCGCCGATGGTGGCGTGCGGTCAACCGGATAAATTTCGCAGTGGCCAAGGTCACCGTAGCTTCTCCTCCTCGAGCCCAACACATCTCTCAACTGAGTCAACACCCAATTCCACCGTGATTAGCCAGAAAATAGCTTGAAAAATTCAAAAATCCAAATCGTCGGCCGCCCTGTTTTCTGTCAATTCACCGTCCACAGCGCACGGCGGCCCTCGAGACCACTCCCAAAGGCACCGCCGGGGCCCCACGAGTCGAACCCCTCTAATCTCCGGCCACCACCATAAAGGTCGCCGGCGAGTCAAACGATGGCCGGTTCTCTCCTTCGGTCAACGCGGTCAACGCCAAAAATCCTTGGCCAACGGTGGTCAAACTTCCCAAACAGTGTTTTCGACAATTTTTCGACTATTTTCGATATTTATACTCGCGGCTCGATACGATCGATGGTCCAAAATGAATCACAATCACATTTTGGATAACTCAAATCCAAACGGATAAACATGAAGGAATTCTGCGATTTCAAATATTCATAACATATTCCTCGGTCATCGAAATAATTATCCGGAACCGCCCACAAACTCGAAATCACACGTACTACAATTCTGGTGAAGAGACTCAACTCAAATTCTTGCCCGATAATTAAGTCGTGATCAAAACCGCCAATTCGATTCATTTACTGTAATTACACGTACTACGAAAAACTGTAATTACTCGCTAACTCGTGGATTAAGCCGATTACTATACTGATTCTGTTTCGGGTCGTCACAGTGAATACTACGTTCCTCCTTGACGGTTGGAATTTGTAGACACTAGTGCCTTCAAAGGTATGTTGTCCATGTTGTAGTAAATAGGTGCTCTCTCATACACTGGTGCCTCTTCATCCTCTTCTTCCACAACTCTAGCCTTACCCCGACGCTTGTTGGTTGCCGTTGGTTTGCTCATAGTGACGATGATAGTGACTATGATGATGATGATGATTGATGAGTAGGCAAAGACACTTAGAAAACAATGTCAACACACTAACTACTTACAAATCAATACAATAACACACATAAAGAAGTCACACACTTAAGAAGCCACAATATTGTTTTCGCATCATCATCATGTAAGCTATATCGCAACGTAAATCACCATCGTAAATCACCATCAAAAAATAATGTCGTACTTAAACATGAAGATTACAACACAATGATCAATTTTAAACCACATATAAAACAATCGAGACCTAGACAAGCATATTACAACTAAAACACATGAGCAAAGCATATTTGCACCACAATTTTGACCAAAGTCAAGGATAGTCAAGATGTCACCAAAAATTTTCTGATAGAGTTTCATGCAGTTGGCCTCAATTTTCAACTACCCATTAGTCCAAGATCATGAATTCAAGCATACATTGGGAAGAACAATTAAAAACACAAGATAATTCAAAATTTTCAAAACTAGGGTTCATACATAGTTCAAGGTATCTAATTTCATGCATGTAGGTGTTAAAATCACATAACTCATACATCACAATCAAGGAATATAACTCTAACTAACCACAAACATCACATAATCACAACTTAATCACCAAAAACTTCAATTTGAAAATTATGGGGTAAGAAGAACAAACCTCTTGCAGATGGCTCAAAAGCACTCTAATCTCTAAGGAAAACACTCCTAAGTCACAAGTAAGCAAGAAATTCTAATTTTTGAGAAGGTTTTGGGAGATTTGTGAGTTCTTTAGTGTGTGAGGGTTAAAGAGTGTGAGAGAGAGAAACGAAGAGAAGAAGAAGAAAAGGAAAAAAAATGAAAGGGGGCGAAGGAGAAAAAGAGAAGAAGAGAGAAAAGGGGTTTCATTAAAGGTCAACACATGGTCAAGGGTTTGCCCAAGTTGGCTTTGATGGATCGAAAGATTGGCCTGCGATCCATCGAGGCAATGTTACGGGTTGCGTTCAGCTACATCACTTTAATGGATCGAAGGATTGGCCTTCGATGCATCGAAACAATGCCACAGGTTTTCTTTTGTGCAACACTTCGATGGATCAAAAATTATGAACAATAATTCTTCGATCCATCGAAGGAGGTCCCCTGGTTTTTGACAATTCAAACACTAATTCTCACACACAAGTCAAGCAATCTACACACATCCTATAAGAAGATTCACATGAACAAAACTAGCATCCTAAACACATCAACAAGCATAGAAATAGAAAAATGAGGTACAAGATTAGGAATGCTCCCCCCTTGAAGACCGAAACATGTCATCCATAGTCACCAACAATCACCAACATGCAAGACCAAAATTGCTCCTGCCTTCCATTATAGGTATCCTTGACTTCCTTCGAAGTTGCTTCTCTAGGTTCACATAATCAGAACCTTTACCTTACACTTTATTCCTTGTAGCTCTCTCAATGGTGTCCGGCCATCACGGATTAAAGTTTAACGACCTTAACACGGTCGGGGTGAAGGGCAAAGCTTTAAAGCATCATGGTGTGCGGAAGATGCAAAAATTCCACCTCTATACCATGGTTGCTTAGTGTTATTCCTTCCCAAGGCTTGATCTGGTATCTATTAACCTTAAAGGTACTTCCATATCTCAAATTTCTCAAAGTTATCGCTCTATGAGGAAAAATCTCCACAATCTCAAATGACCCATTCCATCTAGACCTTTCTAGAATGTAGGGAGAGTCTACAGTTGTACAAGAGCACTTTCTTTCCCACAACAAGCTCCTTATGCCTCAAGCAGTTGTCATGGTACCTCTTCGTCTTCTCTTTGTATATTCGGGCACTCTTATAAGCTTCTAGCATCAACTCTTCAAGCTCCATAATGTCAAGCTTCCTTTGCTCTCCACTAGCCCCCAAATGCATGTTCTGTGACGACCCGGAACATAATCAGTAGTGTTAATCAGCTTAAGCCATTAGGTTATGCGTAATCGCAGATTTCCGATAGTTGATTGAGTCGCTAGCTTTGGTCACGACTAAATTATTGGCCGAGAATTTGAGTTGAATCTCTTCTCAAGAGTCGTTGTATGAGTTTCTACCGAATTACGCGCGGGAGCGTAACGGGGCAGAAGCAACACGAATACACTTCTCCTCCTCCTGGTGCGTCCGAACGGTGGGACTGTTCGGATGGACGGACGCTCTCTTCTCCTTCGTGCGTGCGGGCTTACTCCTTCGGGCGGCGGATTCTTCTTGTCGGGCGTTTCCTCTCTTCTGTCGGATGGTCGGATGGGCGGGTTCACGAGCGGCTGTTAGAAGAATACAACAACGAAATAGGCGGTCAGGGGTCGAGACGAGGTGGCCCGCCTTCAACGCTCCGATGCCTAAGTCAGATAATGTATCGGATATAACAGTCAATCGAACGTGCGAGTAGAGTGATATGAATCGAGTGAGTCAGCTGGCTCTCGATGGGATGATCTTACCTGTAGTTAATGCCTTACCTATATAGGTGGTTGAGCTTGGTGCTTGGTGATGTTCTTCGATGTGGGACTGGTGTACTTGCTGGTGCATGATCCGCACATTCGGGCGTGCGCATGTTGGGCGCGTGTGCGCTCGGGTGGGGTGGGTCTGGTGAGTGAAGTTGGAGCCTCCTTGGTGGTCTTGCGTGTGGTGTGGTAGGTGTTGCTAATCTGCTCAAGTGGATGAGTGTGTTAATCGTACAACCAATGATGCAATACTAACAAGACCCCCAAGTCCCCAAGTCAAAGAGAACTTTCTTGACTGGGGAGTTGAAAAAGGGTTCGTGCGATTAACAGGAATACTTATCCGGTTGAGCAGTGGTGTGTGATCCTGTACGCGCACCCGTGGAGCTGCGCGCTCGATCGTGTACCTATGCACCCGCGCATGATCGTGTACCTGCACGCCCGCGCCTGATCGTGTACCTGCACGCCTGTGCCTGATCGAGTACCTGCGCGTCTGCGCCTAATCGTGTACCTGTGCACCTGCGCCTGCGCGCCTGATCGTGTACTTGCGCACCTGCGCGTGCGCGCCTGATCGTGTACTTGCGCGTCTGTGCCTAATCGTGTACTTGTGCACCTGCGCCTGCGCGCCTGATCGTGTACCTGTGCACCTGCGCCTGTGCGCCTGATCGTGTACTTGCGCACCTGCGCGTGCGCGCCTGATCATGTACTTGCGCGTCTACGCCTAATCGTGTACCTGTGCACCTGCGCCTACGCGCCTGATCGTGTACTTACGCGTCTGCGCCTGATCGAGTACCTGACGAGTATTGTGTATTATGCTTGACTTGCATGATCGTGCTATGCAAATGAGCGAATGTGGCCTTGCGAATGATGCATGAATGGTTCCGAGCGCTGACCCCGACTCCCAAACGAATATTGCTGTTTGGAGCCGTTAAGACTCGGAACGGTCTTGCGAATGATGCATGGATGGTTCCGAGCGATGCGTTCGTGTACCAGTGGGCCCGACTCCCAAACGAATCTTGCTGTTTGGAGCCGCCCGACTCCCAAACGAATCTTGCTGTTTAGAGCCGTTAAGCCTCGGAACGGACTTGTACATGATGCATGAATGGATCCGAGCCACTTGCGCGCGACTCCCGAACGGGTCTTGCTGTTCGGAGTCCGCCAAGAATAGGCCTCGGAACGGTCGTGCGGGTGGAGTACGAATACACTTTCAATATAAGAGTGGTGTGAAATCAAGAATACTTATCTTTTGGAGTGACGGGCGCCAAGATGTTGCTCGGCATGATCGTGCGGGATCGGGTCGACCTTAGTAGCAACAGATGGAACACGTGTCTTTTGGGTAGTGGTGTTTATACGAGGTTTGCAATTTGTAAGTTTCCCACAGACGGCGCCACATGTTTCTACCGAATTACGCGCGGGGGCGTAACGGGGCAGAAGCAACACGAATACACTTCTCCTCCTCCTGGTGCGTCCGAACGGTGGGACTGTTCGGATGGACAGACGCTCTCTTCTCCTTCGTGCGTGCGGGCTTAATCCTTCGGTCGGTGGATTCTTCTTGTCGAGCGTTTCCTCTCTTCTGTCGGATGGTTGGATGGGCGGGTTCACGAGCGGCTGTTAGAAGAATACAACAACGAAATAGGCGGTCAGGGGTCGAGACGGGGTGGCCCGCCTTCAACGCTCCAATGCCTAAGTCAGATGATGTATCGGATATAACAGTCAATCGAACGTGCGAGTAGAGTGATATGAATCGAGTGAGTCAGCTGGCTCTCGATGGGATGATCTTACCTGTAGTTAATGCCTTACCTATATAGGTGGTTGAGCTTGGTGGTTGGTGATGTTCTTCGATGTGGGACTGGTGTACTTGCTGGTGCATGATCCGCACATTCGGGCGTGCGCATGTCGGGCGCGTGTGCGCTCGGGTGGGGTGGGTCTGGTGAGTGAAGTTGGAGCCTCCTTGGTGGTCTTGCGTGTGGTGTGGTAGGTGTTGCTAATCTTCTCAAGTGGATGAGTGTGTTAATCGTACAACCAATGATGCAATACTAACAGTATGCATGATTTCGAGTTCGTGGGTGGTTCCGGATCATTATTTGGACGACCGAAGAATATAATGTGAATATTTGAAATTTCGGTATATTGTCGAGTTTATCCATTCATGTTCGAGTCTATCCGAATCGTGATTGTGATCCGTTTTGGACCGTTGATCGACCCGAACCGTAGATGGAATGATTATTGACTTGATTTGCGGGTTTCGCGATTTGTCGTGATTTCGGCAAAATCTGTTAATGTGGTGGTCTTGTTAGTGACTAAATTACCGGACGAGAATTTGATTTCGGATTCTTCGTGAAAGTTGTAGATAATTTAATTTCGAGTTTGTGGAAACTTCCAAAGCATTTTTCCGAGTTACGAGGATTATGTTATGAATATTCTCGACCGTTGATTATTTAATCGGATAAGCTTGTGATGGTTTGACCCGTTGACTTTTTATCGGATTTGTCGAAGTGTTTGACTTCTGGTGGAAATTGAAGAACATGTCGAGTTGAGTTGCCTCGAGAATTATTGAAATCGGATTTACGACGCGAAAGTTACGGGTATTCGAAGTTTGTCGTAAAATTAATTATGGAGGTTTCCTAAAATAGCAAGTATTTAATGAGGGTTACTATTTTGGGCAAGTCAAACTTGCATTGATGTATGGTTGATCGGTCAACTCGGCAAGGAGGAGAGAGGCGCGAAGGTGGAGGAGCTCGCCGGCAGTGATATGCCGTCCGGCCACCTCCGAGCTCGGCCTTTGTCTCTTCCGACTCGGCTTGACCTCCCCGTGGCGTTCCCGGCCACCTTTCACGGCGTGGGTCACCAGAGGAAGAGAAATTTCCGGCCAAAGTTTGAGATTTTTGGGGTTTTTGGTTGATTCCTTTTCCGGCCGAATTGGGTTGCTTGAAGCACTGGGCTTTGTAGCTCTCATCACCATGAATCTAACCATATAGGTATAGAGTTCTAATTTGATTTGTACATGGAGAATTCATGGATTGAAAAGTTTGTGTAATTTCGGTTTTGCTTGAAATTGAACTAGATAGAGTGAGAATTGGACTTCGGTGTAGTTATGGAAGTTGCTTGTTGGATGATTTTGAGTGGAATAGGCTTTGGTCAACGGCGGTCAAGGTTGACTTTTCGGGGTTTTCGACGAGTTATATGTCGTTTCACTCGGAATCGTGCCCCAATCGCAGTGGTAAGGTTTGTTTTTCGATTTGAGCATCGGAAATTATAGCGAGGCTTTGTGGTGTGATTATTGGATTTTCACGATTTAATTGTTATTGGATAATACATTTCCGGGAACGGTTGTTTCTCGTGATTTGATTTGAGTTGTCGTGTTATGAATTTGAGCAATGGATTTTATGATTATTCAGGGGTTCATGATCGTTCATTTGGCGAGGGATTTTCTGCCGGATCACGGGATTAACGCGAACTGCGTTACGCTAGTCTATGAGTGGACAATTTCTTTTCACGGAATGATTGCGAGTCTTTATACACGTTTTACGAACTTGAGCATGCATATGAGATTATGTTTTATATGAGCATGTGTTATACGATTATGCTTAGACCATTATACATTACGTATATACATTTAAATATTACCTTATGCATTTGCATCGAACTATTTATGATTTGGTTTACACATAGTACAGTCTTAGTATATGTTGTTCTATCGATACACTCGCATTCCGGCTGATCCCCGAGGGTGCTTACCAGGGGGAACTGTTTCTTGTGCCGATGTAATTTCGGGTGGAAACAGATATCCTAACCTGAGGCCTTTCTGGCTAGAATCACGTGTGGGTCTGGGATCCCATGATTCGGACTGTACTAGCACGGATGTGTCTACGAGCGACCCCGTGAGATTTTCCATGCATGCTCTGTACGCGTGAGGAGTTAGAGTCTCCCTCGTGTACCATTTGATTTTTATACATTTGACTCGCATATGTTTTTATAACATATATTATTCGGCGAAAGACATTTATTTTCTTCCACTCACTCTAACAGTTTTCATGTCTTTCCCCTGGGCTTTTCGGTTTCCGTGCCCAGTTTGCAGTTCAGATTCTGGTGTCGCACGTCGTGGTCGGAGGCATAGTATTCGAGCGATGTTTCTTTTATGGTAGGTTCTTAGTTTGGCCTACTATTTGTATATCTATATTAGAAGTCGCTCTGAGTATTCTGATGTATATTTTTATATGATTTTCCCCGCATTTCTGTAAAGTATAGTTATATTTATTACTTTACATTACTGTTGATATATTGAGAAATCCGAATGGGATTGGTGCCCACGGTTTGATTTTTGTGGCATAGGATGAAGTGTTTTTTCCGGGTGCAAGTAATGGCAATTCCGCGTTAGTAGCGTTACTCTGCCGAAATTTTTATGGTTTTTGTTGATTCGTGTTTTCAGAAGGGGTTTGATTCCGGTTTAGGAAACTAAATCGGGGTTGGGTCCTTTCATGTTCAATGTGTTGATGGCCCATATTTCTTTATGCTCAAGCTTTACTAGTAATTGACATCTTTCCCATAGACAAGTCTACAAGGTGACATGCCTATGGGAATCTTAAAGGCGGTCTGGTATGCCTAAAGTGCATCATCAATATTTTGACTCCAATCTTTTCAGTTGGCACTCACGGTCTTCTCCAAGATACTTTTAAGTTCCTGTATGCTTATCTCTACTTGCCCACTCATTTGGAGGTGATATGGTGTAACTACTTTGTGAACAACCCCATACTTCCTCAAGAGAGCCTTGAGCTTGTGGTTAATAAAGTGGGAGCCCCCATTACTAATGATGACCCTTAGGGTTTCATGCCTTGTAAAGATGGCAACCTTGAGGAACTTTGTCACCACCTTGCCATCATTGGCTGGGCATGCCATAGCTTCCACCCACTTGGATACAAAGTCTACCACCACTAAGATGTAGTACATGCCATGTGATCAAGGGAAAGGCCCCATGATGTCATTACCCTAAACATCAAAGATTTTGGTTTCTATGATTGTCTTCAATGGCATTTGGTCCCTTAAGTTGATCCTCCCAACTCGTGAACACCGATCACATGCCTTTACAAAAGAATGGGCATCTTGAAAAAAGTTGGGTGAAAGGACCCAACCCCTATTTAGTTTCCTAAACCGGAATCAAACCCTTTTTAAAAACGTGAACTTTCAAAAACTGAAAATTTCGACAGAGTTTCCTCTATAACGCGCGGTTTCCATTAACCTGCACCCGAAAAATATACTTCATCCTATGCCACAAAAGCCAAACCGTAGGCACCAATCCCATCTGGATCTCTCAAAATCATAACATAATATAAAGCAAGAAGCAAAAACTGTAACTTTAAAGAAATCTGGGAAAATCATATGAAAATATAAGCATCAGAGTATTCAGAGCGATCTCTAGTATATATATATATATACATAAATACACAACAGTAGGCTAAACAAGAAACCTACTGAGAAAGAAAAGTAGCTCGAATACTAAGCCTCCGACTGCGACGTGCGATGAAAGGACTCAACCCCGATTTAGTTCCCTAAATCGGAATCAAACTGTGACGACCCAGAACAGAATCAGCAGTGTGATCAGCATAGTTCCTGAGGTTACTGCGTAATCGTAGATTTATGACAGATGTTTAAATCGCCAGATTTGTTAACGACTTAATTTTTGGCCGAGAATTGGAGCTGGGTCTCTTCTCGAGAGTCGTTGTTCGTGTGATTTCGAGTTCGTGGACGGTTCCGGATCGTTATTTGGACGAACGAGGAATAAATTATGAATATTTGAAGTTTCGACGGAAACGGATTAAAATGGTGATACTCTTAGCGACTAAATTACTGGACAAGAATTTGGTTTTGGTTTCTTCACGAAAGTTGTTGAGAATTTAATTTCGAGCTCGTGGGAACTTCCGGAGCATTATTCTGAGTTACGAAGATTAAGTTGTGATTATTTCCGATTGTTGATTGTTTAGTCGGATTATGTATGTGTTTGGGTTGAATGGTTGACTTTTTATCCGATTGGTTGATGTGTTTGACTTCGGGTGATTATTAAAGAACATGTCGAGTTGAGTTTGTTGCCGCGAGAATTATCAGAATCGGAATTACGACGCGGAAGTTACGGGAGTTTAAAGTTTGTCGCGAAATGCATTTATGGGGGTTTCCTCTTTGGGAACGGCTATAAATAGTGAAGTTTCTATAATGGGAAAGTCAACATATGGCATTTACTGAGTTGACTGGGTCAACCCAGTTTGACCGAGGAGCTCACGACGGTAGTGCTCGGCCTATGGCGGTGGTGCACATTCCGGCCACCCTTGGGCTCGGCTCCTAGCCCATTCGACTCGCCATGGTCTCCTTGTGGTGGTGCCGGCCACCGTTCACGGCGAGGTGGACGGTGGAGGGAGGAATATTTCGGCCGAAATGGAGGTTTTTGGGTTTAATGGTGGTTTGTGATTCCGGCCGAATTGAACTTAATCAAGCACTGGGTTTTATAGCCCTCTTCACCCTGATTCTAACCATATAGGTATGGTGATCTAATTTTGCTTGTATGTGGAAAATTTTGAATGTGAAATTTGTGGAAGGTTCGTGGGGAGGTTCGTTTCTCGATTTGAGCATCCGAAAGTACAACGAGGTATTGAGGTGTAATTTCCGGATTTCCGACAGTTTGTCGTATTCGAATTACGTGTTTCCGAGAACGGTGGTTTCTCGTAATTTGATTTGAATTGTCGAATTATGTTTGTGAGAATTGGATATTGTGGTTAATCAGGTGTTCGTGATCGTTCGTATGGCGAGCGATTTTCTGCCGG
Source organism: Geum urbanum (assembly GCA_946800695.1). NCBI lineage: Eukaryota > Viridiplantae > Streptophyta > Magnoliopsida > Rosales > Rosaceae > Geum > Geum urbanum. Next base: position 17,993,539 of record OX327003.1, on the reverse strand, counting down.
AACACGGGTTAACGCGAACTGCGTTACTCTAGTCTGTGAGTGGTCAATTTCTTTTCACGGAATTCTTGCGAGTCTTTTATTATGATTTTTGAACTTGAGCATGCGTATGAGATTTCGGATTACAGGAGCATGTGTTTTACGATTATACGATTATACTTATACGAATATACGTATACGAGTATACATACATTTATATGTTGTTTCATGCATTTGCATCGAACTGTTTATGATTTGATTTACACAAAGTACAGTCTCCGTTACGTTGTTGTATCGATACACTTGCCTCTCGGCTGATCCCCAATGGTAGGCCGCCAGGAGGGGCGTTACCCCGACCTGACCGGTGAGAGGCGTTTCCCCGGAACCGAGGCCTTTCTGGCTTAGAATCACGTGTGGGTCTGGGATCCCGTGATTCTGACTGTACTAGCACGGATGTGTCCATGAGTGACCCCGTGGGATTTTTACTTGCATGCTCAGTACGCTGGAGGAATATGGTTTTACCTCGTGTACTTTATTATCTTTATTTACCTGGACTCGCATATGTTATTTTAAACATATATATCAACTGGTGAAAGACATTTATTTTCATCCACTCACTCTAACAGTTTTCATGTCTTTCCCCTGGGCTTTTCGGTTTCCGTGCCCAGTTTGCAGTTCGGACTCTGGTGTCGCACGTCGTGGTCGGAGGCATAGTGCTCGAGCTAACTTATTTCTTCCAATAGGTTTATTGTTCTACTTACTGTGGTATACTTATATGTTTATACATTACAGGTCGCTCTGAGTAATCTGTTGATTATGTTATACGATTTTACTCCGGATTTCAGTAAAGTATAGATATATTTATTGTTTTACTTTACTGTTGATATATTGAGAAATCCGGATGGGATTGGTGCCCACGGTTTTCTTTTTGTGGCATAGGATGAAGTGTATTTTACGCGTGCAGGTAATGGTAATTCCACGTTAGTAGCGAAACTCTGCCAAAATTTCTGCGGTTTTTTTTTGTTAGTTAGTTTTTTTCGAGGGGGTTCGATTCCAGTTTAGGGAGCTAAATCGGGGTTGTGTCCTTTCAGCTTGGTATCAGAGCATTAGGTTATAGGTTCTGTAGACTTCTGTAGTCGTGTTTACTAAGGATATTTGAGAATGTATAGCATGTCCGGGTGTTGTATACTTTCAAATATTTGAAGTTCCATGATTACATTCCACTTGTTGTGAACGATGTTTTATTCATTAGGATGCCTCCTTGACGTGCTTTCCGTGTCGGTACGGTTGTGGATCCTATTGAGGATCAATCGACGCGCGATTTGCCAGTGAACTGTGGGTTTGGATGAGCAATCTGAGTTCAGAGAATTGTGTGGCACGGTTTGCCTAGTTGTGTGTGTATGAGCGTCTACCTGTTGCCTCAGAGTTGAGAATTGTGGCAGTTGATGTTGCCTGAGTCAGATCATTGTATTTGGTGGGCTGATATTGTGTAAGTTCCTGTTGCGACTCCATGGCCTACATTCAGGGTGTTGTTTATACGGTAATGGTTTTATCAGGCTACCCAACAATCGAATGAGGAGTGTTTACCCACCTGAGGCAGAGATGCATTGTTTATATGTTTGTTTCCGTTTGCACGTGTTATGTGGCTTCAGAGGAAGCAATGCACAAGGTTCGAGATGAGTTTGAACCTGAGCATCAGAGGGATTTTGTTTGATGTGCCTCGAAATAATCGTGAGGAGCTTAGTGTGCTGCACTCAGAGGCGAGGCTATCGAGAAGGAAAGGTGTATGCGGTTTTCGATGTGTTGGTTTGAGGAAAGTGGACCTAGTCGAGATTTTGATGAGGTTGAGTTCCGACACCTCGGGATCAGTGACTTCATCAGGCTGGGACCTTTTCGATTATGTTGAGGGTCATCAGATCAGGCAGAAGATTCGTTTGGCGATGGTGGAGATCACAGAGTAGCGGATTTGCTCCTGTGGCATGAGTTTGAGCGATCGTTGGTGATCTTTTCACGCAGTAGGTGTCGCTATGACTTTTGTTCGAGGAACACTCTCAGTTGCTATTTCTGTGGCCAGGAGGGTCACGTTGCGAGGGAGCGCTCTCAGCCAACTGTGTTAGCAGTTTGATAGCTAAGAGTTCGCGAGGAGATCCTCATGTTGTACCTGAAGTTTGACCAATGTAGCCTTTTGATGAGCTATCCAGCAAGTCGCATTTGACGTGGGCGGCTAGTTGGGCATGTTGGAGTTTGTGCCATGACCTTGTTTGAGGACAGACTTTTCTCCGAGGTTGCTGTTGTTGGACATCCATGGCTATTGTACATGCATCTCCACTTCCGAGGTTTTGGAGAGTGTTGCATCCATCCGAAGGTTGCGAGATCCTTGTTGGAGGATATGGCTTGGCCGCGGATCTGCTATACCTGGACATTGTGGTTTTTGATGTGACTATGTGTATGGACTTACTGATGACGCATTTGGCTGTGTTCGAGTGGCTCGAGAAGGAGGTTGTGTTTCGACGACCAGATTTCCCCGAGATGCTGTTTCGTTGTGATGGTCGAGCGGATGGTGGAGACAAGTTGTGTGGTTTGTTTAGTTTATGATGTGGATACTATGGTTGCTGTACCCGACATTGGTGACATTGAGGTAGTTCCCGAGTTTCCAGGTGTGTTCCGGAGGAGTTACCAGGTATTCCTCCAGTTCGGGAGACCGACTACACCATTGAGCTTGTACCGGGTGCTGGACTCATTTTACCGACGTTATGTCGTTTGGAGCCAACGGAGCTGATGGAACTACAGGTTCGACTCAGGAGTTGCTGGAGGAGGTTTCAGGAGATTTCATGCGATCCTGCGTGTTTGCGTGGGGTGCTCTTGCATTGTTTGTGTGGATGTTAGATGGTTCGACGAGGTGGTACTTTGACTACTGAAGATTGATTCATTTCAGAGGAGAGTGAGTATCCTCCGCTTCAGATTGACGAGTGGTTTGATCAACTTGCGAGAGCTTGGGTCTTTTGGAAGATTGATTTTGGGTCTAGATACAATCAGTTGAGGATCGATATGCCAGATGTGGTCTGGACAGCTTTCGGTCTTGGTGTAGGCATCAGGAGTTCTTGGTCACGCCATTTGGTTGGCCAACATCTCGCAGGTCTTACAGACTTGATGGACCAGGTGTTCAGACGATTCTGGACGAGTTGCGGTCATGTTTGTCGGCAACATCCTGATGTACTCCAGGAGTGTGGGCCAGCACCTGAAGCGGTTGCAAGTGGTTTTGCAGACTTTGTGAGATGATCAGTTGTTGGCGAAGTTCAGTCAGTCTGAGTTATGGTTGATTTGCGTGAAGATTTTGAGCCACGTGATGTCATCCGAGGGAGTTGGCGTGGATCCTGATCAGTTAGAAGCCGTATTGATTTGGGGATTGCCCTACTATTGTACCAGAGATCGGAAGTCTCTTGGGTTTGGCAGGCTAATACTAATGGCTTGTGCAGGATTTTCCCGGATTGCCACTTCATTTTTCGGATTGACTGAGAAAGCGTCAAGTTCGAGCGGTTCGATGCACGCGAGGAGAGTTACTTACTCCTGCAGGATGGTTGACCGTTGTTTCGGTTTTGACCTTACCTGATGATTGTGGTGAGTTCGTGGATTACGGCGATGCATCGAGGTTTGGATTTGGTTGTGTTTTGATGCTGTGCAACAGAGCGGTGACTCATGGTTTCAGTCAGTGGGGACCTTATGTGGCTGCATATCCTGTGTATGATTTGGGGTAGCTGTTTTGTGTTAGCATCAGAGAGTTCGAGACACTACTGCTACGGCATGCAGCGTAGTGTAGGATGTACACTGCTCACACGAGTTTCATCCACTTGCATTTTCGGCCAGATTTGGGCTTGAGGCAGTGTAGATGGATGAGGTCGACTAACGACCATGGCTGCACCTTTGAGTTTGTTCGGGAAATGCTAGAGGTTGTATTTTGACCATCCATTTGGGATGTTGTTGCTGATACATTCAGTCGAGAGTCGGAGCTTCAGTGTTTCAGGTGAGTGTGGCTCGAGTTTCCATGTTAGCCGAGTTGCGGGCATCGGGAGCGGAGTTCGAGTGTGATGATGTTGAAGCTCATTATTTTGCGTGCTTTTGACGCTAGTGATGCGGAGATGTATCTGACACTCCGAGTTTACTACTCGAGATGCAACATGAAGAGCAATATAGCAGCTTGTGTGTGCGCAGCATGTGTGTACAGATGCCACATTTGTCAGCTGGCCATGGCTCGGAGGCGGAGACTTGCCGAGAAGTATCAGCCATTTGAGATTTCCAGTTAGACGTGGCGTTTGTTGCTGTGATCTAGTGTGTGTGTGATTGTATGCACTTCGGTTGGTGATACCAATTGTTAGGCCTTTGTGGACCATTTTATGAACTCAGTACATTTCATTGTACTTTCGGAGACGATTTCAGTGGCAGGCTGGCATAGCTGTGTTTGACGGAGGTTGTCTATCTACGTGGTGTACCTGTGTCCCAGTTCGTTGACAAGATAATCAGCTACAACAGAGTGTTGGTGAGCTTTGCAGCGTACATTGGGGACCAGATTACAAGTTAGTACCGGTTCTTATCCTCAGATTGGCGAGCGATCTTTGAGGACTATTCAGACCTTGGAGGGCATGTTGTGGACTTCGGTATTGCAGTTCCGGAGGATTTGGGGACCAATAGTTTCAATTGTTCGAGATTGCATGCAGTACCGGTTTGTTGACCGCTATGATTTTGATGTTGCGTGATGTCGAATTGAGGATGATGTTGTACTCTATTGTGCCGGAGTGAGTTGGGTTTTATTTGACGTTTGATTCGGAATTTGTGGGATGTGTTACCACAGACTTTTGATTTAGCGAAAACAGGTTGATAATTGCTCGAGTTCGATGTGTGAGTTATGTTGATGTGTGTATACTGAGTTGTGTTTTGCCATGTGGTTTTGATCCGTATGTGGTCATACGCGAGTTTGTGTTGTGCCGTATAGTTCGACATCGCCTATATTGTTGGCTATTATGTGTGTTGTGTTCCGTGTGGCGGAACTGTGTTTCAGGTTTGCTACGTGTGTCTACCCTATCTGTTCCTTATGCAAGAACACTTGGCTATTGTGTAGAGCCAGTTCAGATTCGAGATTTGAGGGTACAGGGATTTCAGCGCAGAGTTATCTTCTATTGTGGAGTCAGTTGGCAGAGTTGTTCAGTTGACAATGTCACTGGAGAGTTGAGCTGTATGCAGAGGCAGTGCTCCTACTTTTAATCGGCAGACTCGGAAATTTCGAGGTCGAAATTTTTTAAGGGGGGTGGATTTGTGACGAGCCAGAACAGAATCAGCAGTGTGATCAGCTTAGTTCCTGAGGTTACTGCGTAATCGTAGATTTACGACAGATGTTTGAATCGCCAGATTTGTTAATGACTCAATTTTTGGCCGAGAATTAGAGCTGGGTCTCTTCTTGAGAGTCGTTGTTCGTGTGATTTCGAGTTCGTGGACGGTTCTGGATCGTTATTTGGATGACCGAGGAATAAATTATGAATATTTGAAGATTCGACGGAAACGGATTAAAATGGTGATATTCTTAGCGACTAAATTACCGGACGAGAATTTGGTTTCGGTTTCTTCACGGAAGTTGTTGAGAATTTAATTTCGAGCTCGTGGGAACTTCTGGAGCATTATTCTGAGTTACGAAGATTATGTTGTGATTATTTCTAATTGTTGATTGTTTAGTCGGATTATGTATGTGTTTGGGTTGAATGGTTGACTTTTTATCCGATTGGTCGATCTGTTTGACTTCGGGTGATTATTGAAGAACATGTCGAGTCAAGTTTTTTGCCGCGAGAATTATCGGAATCGGAATTACGACGCGGAAGTTACGAGAGTTTAAAGTTTGTCGCGAAATGTATTTATGGGGGTTTCCTCTTTGGGAAAGGCTATAAATAGTGAAGTTTCTATAATGGGAAAGTCAACATATGGCATTTACTGAGTTGACTGGGTCAACCCAGTTTGACCGAGGAGCTCACGACAGTGGTGCTCGGCCTATGGCGGTGGTGCACATTCCGGTCACCCTTGGGCTCGGCTCCTAGCCCATTCGACTCGCCATGGTCTCCTTGTGGTGGTGCCGGCCACCGTTCACGGCGAGGTGGACGGTGGAGGGAGGAATATTCCGGCCGAAATGGAGGTTTTTGGGTTTAATGGTAGTTTGTGATTCCGGCCGAATTGAACTTTATCAAGCACTGGGTTTTGTAGGCCTCTTCACCCTGATTCTAACCATATAGGTATGGTGATCTAATTTTGCTTGTATGTGGTGAATTTTGAATGTGAAATTTGTGGAACAATTCGGTTTTGCTTGAAATTGGATGAGTTAGAGTGAGAATTGGCCTTTGTTGCAGTTATGGAAGTTGCTCAACGGAGGTTCGTTTTTCGATGTGAGCATCCAAAAGTACAGCGAGGTATTGAGGTGTGATTTCCGGATTTCCGACAGTTTGTCGTATTCGAATTACGTGTTTCCGAGAACGGTGGTTTCTCGTAATTTGATTTGAATTGTCGAATTATGTTTGTGAGAATTGGATATTGTGGTTAATCAGGTGTTCGTGATCGTTCGTATGGCGAGGGATTTTCTGCCGGATCACGGGTTAACGCGAACTGCGTTACTCTAGTCTGTGAGTGGACAATTTCTTTTCATGGAATTCTTGCGAGTCTTTTATTATGAATTTTGAACTTGAGCATGCGTACAAGATTTCGGATTACATGAGCATGTGTTTTACGATTATACGATTATACTTATACGGATATACGTATACGAGTATACATACACTTATATGTTGTTTCATGCATTTGCATCGAACTGTTTATGAGTTGATTTACAGAGAGTACAGTATCAGTTACGTTGTTGTATCGATACACTTGCCTCTCGGCTGATCCCCGATGGTAGGCCGCCAGGAGGGGGGTTACCCCGACCTGACCGGTGAGGGGCGTTTCCCCAGAACCGAGGCCTTTCTGGCTTAGAATCACGTGTGGGTCTGGGATCCCATGATTCTGACTGTACTAGCACGGATGTGTCCATGAGTGACCCCGTGGGATTTTTACTTGCATGCTCAGTACGCTGGAGGATTATGGTTTTACCTCGTGTACTTTATTATCTTTATTTACCTGGACTCACATATGTTATTTTAAACATATATATCAACTGGTGAAAGACATTTATTTTCGTTCACTCACTCTAACAGTTTTCATGTCTTTCCCCTGGGCTTTTCGGTTTCCGTGCCCAGTTTGCAGTTCGGACTCTGGTGTCGCACGTCGTGGTCGGAGGCATAGTGCTCGAGCTAACTTATTTCTTCCAATAGGTTTATTGTTCTACTTACTGTGGTATACTTATATGTTTATACATTACAGGTCGCTCTGAGTAATCTGTTGATTATGTTATACGATTTTACTCCGGATTTCAGTAAAGTACAGATATATTTATTATTTTACATTACTGTTGATATATTGAGAAATCCGGATGGGATTGGTGCCCACAGTTTGCTTTTTGTGGCATAGGATGAAGTGTATTTTACGCCTGCAGGTAATGGTAATTCCACGTTAGTAACGAAACTCTGCCAAAATTTCTGCGGTTTTTTTTTGTTGGTTCGTTTTTTTCGAGGGGGTTCGATTCCGGTTTAGGGAGCTAAATCGGGATTTGGTCCTTTCACAAACCCCTTATGAAAACACGAACAAACAAAAACCAACAAAATTTCAGCAGAGTTTCGTTACTAATTACGTGGATTTACCATTACCTGCACGCGGAAAATACACTTCATCCTATGCCACAAAATCAAACTGTGGGCACCAATCCCATCCGGATTTCTCAATATATCAACAGTAATGTAAAATAATAAATATATCTGTACTTTACTGAAATCCGGAGTAAAATCGTATAAAATATACAACAGAATTCAGAGAAACCTCTAATGTATAATCATATAAGTATACCACAGTAGGTAGAACAATAAACCGACTGGAAGAAACAAGGTAGCTCGAGCACTATGCCTCCGACCACGACGTGCGACACCAAAGTCCGAACTACAAACTGCGCACGGAAACCGAAAAGCCCAGGGGAAAGGCAAATAAAAACGTTAGAGTGAGAGGACGAAAATAAACGTATGCCTTTCACCAGTTCATATACATAATCAATATAAAACAATGCGAGTTCGGAACACATATACATATGGAGGTTGTCGAACGAATCTCTCAAGCCCGACGTAAGGTGAATTGCTCAAACCCGACTGTGACAGGCCAGGGGAATCTCTCAACCCCAGCGGCATACAGGGGAATCTCTCAACCCTGCTCAGAGGAATCTCTCAACTCTGGCGGACTACCGGTGATCAGCCCAGTAGCCGAAGCATCGATACAGTAATGCCATCACCCATATAAATAAAATAATACCTCCGAAAATAACATATATCTCAACATCGTATAAAATAAATACGGAAAATCATGAAATCCACGAACTCGTAAATCAACTGTGAAAATATAAACTTGTCCACTCACAGGCTAGCGTAACGCAGTTCGCGTTAACCCGTGATCCTGCGGAAAGTCCCTCGCCAAACAAACGATCACGAACACCTGAATATTCACAAAGTTCATTTCTGAAAGTCATAACTCGACAATTCAAATCAAATCACGAGAAACAACCGTTCTCGGAAACACATAATTCGATGTCGACGAATCGTCGAAAATCCGATATTCACACCACAATACCTCACTGTAATTTCGGACGCTCAATTCGAAAAACGAACCTCCCCACTGCGATCGGGGCGCGATTTCGAGTGAAATAACATGCAACTGGTCGAAAATCCCAAAAAGTCAAACTGTTGACCGTTGATCGCCGTTGACCACTGCCGGCGGGGCGGCGCCACCCGAACGGGGAATTTCCCGGCGGAGCAACTACTATTCCACTCCAAATCACCCACAGAGCAACTTTCTCAACTGCATCAAAGGCCAATTCTCACTCTAACCATGTCAATTTCATGAATACCCGAATTGTCTCACAAATTTCAAATCCAAAATTCTCCAAGCACAAATCAAATTGGACCTCCATACCTATATGGTTAGAATCATGGAGAGGAGAGCTTCAAAACCCAGTACTTGTTTAAGCTCAACTCGGTCGGAATCGAAATCCACCATTAACCCCAAAATTCTTCAATTTTGGCCGGATTTTTCTCTCTCCACCGTGAACTTCACCATGAAAGGAGGCCGGGGATGAGTAGAGGGCGTCGAGGTGAGTCGTTTGGGTCCTCCCCCGTGGCCGGAGATGGCCGGACGGCAGCTCGCCGCCAGCAACCATGGTCACCGTCGCGTTTCTCTCTCTCATGCAAAGTTGACCGGTCAACTCCAGTCAACACAATAACTCCCTCATTGACTTTCCATAAACGGCAACCCCACTATTTATACCTTTCTCAATTTGGAAACTCCAATAATCACACTTTTCGACAAACTTCAACTACCAGAAACTTTCTCGTCGTAAATCCGATTTCGATAATTCTCGCGGCAACAAACTCGACTCAACATATTCTTTAATTATCACCCGAAGTCAAACACATCGACCAAACCGATAAAAATTCAACGGTTCAAACCAAACACAAACTTACCCGATTAAATAATCGACGGTCGAAATACTCACAACATAATCCTCGTAACTCGGAATAATGCTCCGGAAGTTCCCACGAGCTCAAAATTAAATTCTCAATAACTTCCGTGAAGAAGCCGAACCTAAATTCTCGTCCGGTAATTTAGTCGCTAACAAATCTGACATATAAAACTGATTACGTCAAAACTTCAAATATTTATAGTATATTCCTCAGTCGTCCAAATAACAATCCAGAACCGCTCACGAACTCGAAATCACAAGCACAACGACTCTCGACAAGAGACTCAGCTCCAATTCTCGGCCAATGATTTAGTCGTTATCAAGTCCGGCGATTCAAACAACTGTCGGAAATCTGCGACTACGCGCAAGCCCGTAGATTAAGCTGATTCCATTGCTGATTCCGTTCTGGGTCGTCACATGCGATACCAGAATCCAAACTGCAAACTGGGCACGGAAATCGAAAAACCCAGGGGAAAGGCAAATAAAATTGTTAGAGTGAGTGGACAAAAATAAACATATGCCTTTCACCATTTATATAACATAAAAATAATGCGAGTTCTTAAAATAAATGGAGGTATCGGGCGAATCTTTCAAGCCTAGTAGGCACATCAGGCGAATCTCTCAAGCCTGGAACTGGACTACCGGTGATCAGCCGAGTAGTCAATGCATCGATGCTAAGTAAATGCCATCACCAATAAAACATAAAACAATACCTCCAAAACAATAAATAATCTCAATACTGTACTGGAAATAAATACTGAAACCAAGAACTCGCTACGACAGTGGAAATAAATGTCCACTCAAAGATAAGCATGACGCAAAACACGTTAATCCTATGACCCGGCAGAAAATCCTTCGCCAAACGAACAATCACGATCTCCTGAATAACCATAAATACCACTGTTCAAATCACAATTCAAAACCCTGAACCACATCTTGATAACCAACCATTCCTGGAAACATATAACTCAATATCGACGAAATCGTCAAAAATCCAATAAACACACTATTAAACCTCGTCACAAATTCCGATACTCAATTCAAAATATAAACCTCACCACTGCGATCAGTGCGCGATTCTGAGCAAAACGACATAAAACTTGTCGAAATTCATCTCAGCTGGAAAACCGCCGCCGGAAAATTCCTTCGGCCCAGAAAATTTCAACCTACACATGGATTTGAACATCTTGACATTTCCAACAACTTTTTAGTTCAAAGTTAAGCCCAAATTTGACCGAAAAATGTCCAAATCTAACCTTGAAGTCGAAAACCCTCGCCTGAATTCTCCACCTCCGATCTCCTCCGTCCGGCCATGGCAAGTTGCAAGACCACTTCTAAAAGCTTCATCTTCTCAAGGGCAACAAAACCCCTAACAAGTCGACCTCCATCTCGGCCTCCACCGTCGCCACCGTCGCCGGCAATTTCGCCGGAAAACCCACTGAAATTCCCGAACTTTGACAAGCCATAACTTCTTCATCCGGCAACCAAATTTAGTGAATAACCTATCAAAATAAAGAGGAGATCAAGCCCAACAACTTTCATGAAGGAACTATGGACAACAGACGCCGGAATAAGGCACGTCAAAGGCAAACAAAGCTCGGCTTGAAATGGTGAACAAGGGTGAGTCAATTCACCCGAGTTGACTCGGTCAACTCCCCAAAGTCCAACTCTGACTTACCCAAAAATGGAAACCCACTATTTATAATTTCCATTTTTTGTAACTTCCGTATTTATTTTATGACAAATTTTGATCGAACGTAACTTTTGCATCGTAACTCCGTTTTCAACGATTCTCGTGTCTACAAACTTATCTCGACAAATTCTTCAATTTTCACCTAAAGTCAACCAACTTCGACAGATCCGATAAAAAGTCAACAGCTCAATTCAACACAAGCTTATCTGATAAAAATGATCAACGGTCGAAAACGGATCGAAACCAATCGGATAAACACAACTAAATCCAACGGCCGAAAATATTCATAACTTATTACACGTAACTCAAAATAATCCTCCGGAAATTCCCACGAGCTCGAAATTAAATTCTCTACAACGTCCGTGAATGAACTCAAATCAAATTCTTGCCCGATAATTTAGTCGTTAACACACCCGCCATAACAACCAATTACAACAAAATCGCGACTAATCGCGAAACTCGCAAATCAAGCCAATAAACATACCATTTCCGGTTCGGGTTGTCACAAATCTACCCCCCTAAAAAAAATTTCGACCTCGAAATTTCTAAGCCTGCCCACTGAAAAGTAGGGACACCGTTTCTACATACTGCTCAACCTCCCAAGTGACTACTTCAACTGAATGACTCTGCCATCAGACTTTCACAATAGGAAATATTTCTGTGTTGTAATCCCTGCATCCTCAAATCCAGAATCTGAACTAGCTCCTCCACAAATGTCAAGTCTTCCTGTATAGGGAACTGATAGGGTACTAAACATGCAATAAATCTGAAATGTAGTACCACCACATGGAATACAGCATACACACTTGCCAACGCTACAAGTAATGCCAAACTATACGTCACAACACTAACTCGCCCCATGATCACACACTGACCAATATAACGTTGCAAAGTATACCACAACTCCCAAGACAAATCACACCTTTCCAAGGAAACCTTAGTCACCAACCTTGAACTCAATGACTTAACATACTAACATTTGCATAACTTCTCTGTCGAACTCGAGCAATTATTAATTTGTCCTTGCTAACCGGAAGGTTAATAGTAGCGCATTCCACTAAATCAGAACCAAAAGCCATCTCATTTCTAACTCACTCCAACACAATGGAGTGCAACACTATTCCTCATATATAACTTCATACAATGCCATAACAATACTTGTCTGCAAACTGGTACTGCGAGCAATCTCGAACGAATGAAATTGCTGGTCTCAAATCAATCTGAAATGCAATACACAAGACCACAACATGTCCCCCAAAGTCTGAATAGTCCTCTCAGATTGCCCACCAATCTGAGGATGAAAATCTGTACTAAACCGTAATCTTGTCCCCAATGCTCACTGCAATGCTTGCCAAAACTCTGTTGTAACTGATGATCTCGATCAGAGACCCGGGATACAAGCACACCATGAAAATGGAAAACCTCTGCCAAATACAGCTATGCCAGCCTGCCCACTGAAATCTTTCCTGGAAGTACAAGGAAAAGAACTGATTTCGTCAAACGGTCCATAATGACCAAAATACCAGTATTACCATACGAAGTACACGGTAACTAATACACGAAATCCATAGTGATATGCTCCCACTTCTAATCGGGAATCTCTAATGGCTGCAACTTCCTAACATGTTTCCGTCTCTCTGCCCTTACCTGCCAACAAATGAGGCATCTGCTCACATAAGCTGCTATTTCCCTCTTCATGTTGCGCCACAAGTAGTAAACTCTAAGTATCTGATACATCTTCGTACCACTAATCACTACCACAATAAACACTATAACCGACGAGATCTGTAAAACTATAACCGACGAGATCTGTAAAACTATAACCGACGAGATAAAAATCTCGTCGGTTATAGTGGAAAAAATATAATTTTTTTTAATTTTTTTTTTTAAAAATAAAAAATCTCGTCGGTTATAGTACTATAACCGACGATAATGGCTAAAAATCTCGTCGGTTATACTATTACCGACCCCTTTTAACCAACAAACTATAACCGACAATGTTTAAGGGTCGTCGGATATAGTCCGTTGGTTAAAGGGGGTCGGTAATAGTATAACCGACGAGATTTTTAGCCATTATCGTCGGTTATAGTACTATAACCGACGATATTTTTTATTTTTAAAAAAAAAAATTAAAAAAAAATATTTTTTCCACTATAACCGACGAGATTTTTATCTCGTCGGTTATAGTTTTACAGATCTCGTCGGTTATAGTGTTTATTGTGGTAGTGAATGCATAACATACGTAGAATAATGAGCTTCAATAAGCATCTTCCTCTTCATATCATTGTCTATGGGCCCACATAGTCTCCTTCTGCACGATAAAGTGCCAACATTCCTCAACTAATACTCTGCTGGAACACCATTCTGAATCACATTCTTCTTGTCCAACAAGTAGGAATCCACATTTTGAGCCTCACAAACCTGATCAAGTAACACAAGTTGATCCTAGAACTAGCCAACAATGCTATATCATCTCAGTCTAACTCAGTTCTCGTAGATCGCAACTCAGCTAACAATGTGATTCTTGCAACACGTACTTGAAATATAGAAACTCCAAATTTCCAACTAAGTACATCAGCAACAACACCCCTGAATGATATTCAAAGTGCAATCACAATAGCCTTCCCTGGATGAACTCAAATGTGCGGCCAAAATCGTTAATCAACCTCATCCATCTACGCCACCTCATGCTCAAATCTGACTGAATACGCAAGTAGATGAAACTCAAGTGATCAGTGTACATCCTACACTGCGCTGCATGCCATACCAGTAGTGTCATCAACTCTTCGATGCTAACACAATGGCAGCTACTCCCAAATCATACATAGGATACGTAACTTCATAAAGCTTCCAATCCCTAGAATCATATACCATCATATTGCCATGCTGCATCCCAACACGACTAGTTTCGAAACATCACTATACATAACATACACTTCACCGACATCACAAAATGTGAACACTGGTGCAGTAATCAACCTCTCCTCTAACCACCAAATGTAACGCTCATCACAGGTATCTGACCATTTCAAACTCGACCCTCTGATCGAAACTGATGATACTCACATATGAAATCAATCTCCAAAAACTGATGCTCCAATAAGCTGATCAAGCAAGCCATCAATCCGAAGTAGAGGATACTTGCTCTTCTCTGAAACCTGATTCAGCTTCTGGTAGTCGATGCACAACCTCATCGAACCATCCTACATCCTCATAAAACATACTGGAACACTCCAAGGTAAACACTAAATCAAATGAAGTCTTCCTCAAACAATTCCTGAAGTTGAATCTATAACTCCCTCAACTCTGATAAATTCTCTAAAAAATATCTGGATATTCACAGATAACCTCAACATCACGAACATCAGGTACAACAACCTCAACATCACGAACACGTGCCAAGTACGGCATACATCCTTGCTTCATCATAAGCTTAGCCTCATTGCTGAAACCACACATAGTAGAGAAGCATTTCTTTCACCTATAAACAAGATCTTTAGGCACGACTGGACATCAAAGGACTACAACATTCTTGCGACGAACAACCACTCCGCAGCTAGTCCACAACCTCCTGCAAACCTCAAAGTCTCGATACACCAACTGATACACACAATATCATCAACTAGATACAGCACTCTCCACAAACCTGGAAGTGAAGATACAAGCATAGTAATCATGGATGTTAAGCAACGGTAACCTCAGGGAAACTCTGCCCTCACACAGGGTCGTGGCACGAACTCTGGCATGTCCAACTAACCGTCCACGTTGATTGCGACTTTGCTGATTGACTTGTCTAAAAGCCTGCGTTGGTCAAACTTCAGAAATGGTACCTTGACCTCCTCCTGAACTCTGAGCTACAGGACCACGAAAAGCAGCTAACTGAGGACATTCCTTCGTAACGTGACCCTCCTGACCACCATATATAATAGCAACTGAGAGTGCTCCTCAGACGTAAACCACAGTGATGCCTGCTATAAAAGTTGCACAATGGAAACTTTTGCTGTGTGGAAGGATCACCAACGACCACCCTGACTCATACCACAGGAACTAATCCACTACTCTGTGATCTTCTTCTCCACTAAATGGATCTTCCGCCTTGTCCAAATGACCCTCAACATAATCAAAAAGGCCACTGCCTGATGAAGCTACAGATCCCGAGGTGCCTGATCTTAACCTCATCAAAGTATCTCGACTAAGTTCACCGTCCTCAAACCGACATCTCTGAAACCACATATGCCTTTCATTCTCAATGTCCTCGCCTCTGAGTGCGGCACATCAAACTCCTCACGGTTGTCTCGAGGCATAATAATCAAAATCTCTTTGATGCTCAGGTTCAAACTCATCTCGAACCTTCTGCATTGCTTCCTCTGAAGCCACATAACACGTGCAAACTAGAACAAACATGTGAACAATACATCCCTGCCTCAGGTTGGTAAACACTCCATATTTCCGTTGTTGGGTAGCCTGATTGAACCATTATCGAATAAACAATACCTTAGATGTAGGTCATGGAGTCTCAACAAGAACTCACACAATACCAACCCACCAAATGCAATGATCTGACTCAACCACACCATCAGCTACCATAATTCTCTGCTATGAAGCAATATGTAGGCACCCATACACGCACAACCGGGCAAACCATGCCACACATATCTCTGAACCCATAATGCTTATCCAAACCCACAACTCATATTATCAAGTCGCGCGTCGACTGATCTTCAACAGGATCCACAACCTTACTGACACGGAAAGCACGTCAATAAGGCATCCTAATGAATAAGACATTGTTCACAACAAGCAGGACGTAATCATGAAACTTCAAACATTTGAAAACATACAACACCTAGAGCATTGATGAATATCCGCCGGCCGGTCGGGTCATCGCTCCAGATATGCTGTACATTCTCAAATATCCTTAGTAAACACGACTATAGAAATCTACAGAACCTAAAACCTAATGCTCTCATACCAAGCTGAAAGGACCCAACCCGATTTAGTTTCCTAAACCGGAATCAAACCCTTTCTAAAAATGTAAACTTTCAAAAACCAAAAATTTCGATAGAGTTTCCTCTATAACGCACGGTTGCCATTAACCTGCATCCGAAAAATACACTTCATCCTATGCCACAAAAGCCAAACCGTAGGCACCAATCCCATCCGGATTTCTCAAAATCATAATATAATATAAAGCAAGAAGCAAAAACTGTAACTTTACAGAAATCTGGGAAAATCATATGAAAATATAAACATCAGAGTATTCAGAGCGATCTCTAGTATATATATATACATAAATACACAACAGTAGGCTAAACAAGAAACCTACTAAGAAAGAAAAGTAGCTCGAATACTAAGCCACCGACTACGACGTGCGACACCTGAATCTGAACTGCAAACTGGGCACGGAAACCGAAAAACCTAGGGGAAAGGCAAATAAAATTGTTAAAGTGAGTGGATGAAAATAAACATATGCCTTTCACCATTTACATAACATAAAAATAATGCGAGTTCTTAAAATAAATGGAGGTGTCAGGCGAATCTCTCAAGCCCGACGGTGATAGACTAGGAGAATCTCTCAAGCCTAGTGAGCACATCAGGCGAATCTCTCAAGCCTGGAACTGGACTATCGGTGATCAGCCGAGTAGTCAATGCATCAATGCTAAGTAAATGTCATCACCAATAAAACATAAAACAATACCTCCAAAACAATAAATTATCTCAATACTGTACTACAAATAAATACTGAAACCAAGAACTCGCTACGACAGTGTAAATAAATGTCCACTCACAGATAAGCATGACGCAAAACGTGTTAATCCTGTGATCCGGCGGAAAATACCTCGCCAAACGAACGATCACGATCTCCTAAATAATCATAAATACCACTGTTTCAAATCACAATTCAAAACCCTGAACCACATCATGAGAACCAACCATTCCCGGAAACATATAACTCAATATCGACGAAATTGTCAAAAATCTAATATACACAGTATAAAACCTCGTCACAAATTATGATGCTCCATTCAAAATATAAACCTCACCACTGTGATCGGTGCGCGATTCCGAGCAAAACGACATAAAACTTGTCGAAAATCACCTCGGCCGAAAAATGGCCGCCGCTACCACCGCCACCGGAAAATTCCATCGGCCCAAAAAATTTTACCCTACACACGGATTTGAAGATCTCAACATTTCCAACAACTTTCTAGTTCAAAGTTAAGCCCAATTTTGACCGGAAAAGGTCCAAATCTCACTGTGAAGTTGAAAACTCTCGCCGGAATTCTCCACCTCCGATCTCTTCCGTCCGGCCATGGCAAGGTGCAAGACCACTTCTAAAAGCTTCCTCTCCTCAAGGTCAACAAAACCTCTAACAAGTCGACCTCCATCTCGGCCTCCACCGTCACCACCGTCACCGGCGATTTCACCGGAAAATCCACCGAAATTCCCAAACTTTGACAAGCCATAACTTCTTCATCTGACAACCAAACTTAGTGAATGACCTATTAAAAGAAAGATGAGCTCAAGACCAACAACTTTTATGAAGGAACCATGGCAAAAAGACGCCGGAAAAAGGCACATCGAAGGCAAACAAAGCTCAGCCTGAAATGGTGAACAAGGGTAAGTCAATTCACCCGAGTTGACACGGTCAACTCCCCCAAGTCCAAGTTTGAATTACCCAAAAAGGAAACCCACTATTTATACTTTCCATTTTTGGTAACTTCCCTATTTATTTTACGACAAATTTTGATCGAACGTAACTTTTGCATCGTAACTCCTTTTTCAACGATTCTCGTGTCTACGAACTTATCTCGACAAATTCTTCAATTTCCACCTGAAGTCAAGCGAAAAATTCTCCAACTTCGACAAATCCGATAAAAAGTCAACGACTCAATTCAACACAAGCTTATCTGATAAAAACAATCAACGGATCGAAACCAATCGGTTAAACAAGACTAAATCCAACGGCCGAAAATATTCATAACTTATTACACTTAACTCGAAATAATCCTCCGAAAATTCCCACGAGCTCGAAATTAAATTCTCTACAACTTTCGTGAATGAGCTCAAATCAAATTCTTCCCGATAATTTAGTCGTTAACACACCCGCCATAATAACCAATTACAACAAAATCGCGACTAATCGCGAAACTCGCAAATCAAGCCAATAAACATACCATTTCCGCCCCGATAGCAGTGGTGATGTTTGTTTTTCGAATTGAGCATCGGAAATTATAGCGAGGTTTTGTGGTGTGATTATCGGATTTCGACAATTTCGTCATTATTGAATTATATGTTTCCGGGAACAGTTGTTTCTGGTGATATGATTTGAGGTGTTAAGTTATGATTTTGAGTGGTGGATTTTATGATTATCTAGGGATCACGGGATTAACGCGAATTGCGTTACACTCACCAGTGAGTGGACATTTCTTTTCACGGATTGACTGCGAGTCTTTTATATACATTGTTACGAGCATAAAAATTCAGTTATGATCATGATTTATATAAGCATGTGTTTTACGAATATGCATCTATGAACATACATACATTTACATTATGTTTTACGCATGTGCATGGAAAGTATTTGTGATTTGGTTTACACAGAGTACATTCTCAGTAAACAGGGTTGTATCGATACACATGGCTTCTCGGCTAATCCCCGAGTACGCTCCGGGGAGAACAGATATCCTGACCCGAGGCCTTTCTGGCTTGGAATCACGTGTGGGTCTGAGATCCCGTGATTCAGACTGTACTAGCGCGAGGGAGTCCATGAGTGATCCCGCGGTATTTATGATGCATGCTCTGTATGCATGAGGAGTTAGAGTCTCCCTCGTGTACCATTTGATTTTTATGCATTTAGACTCGCATATGTTTTTATAACATATATTATTCGGCGAAAGACATTTATTTCCGTCCACTCATTCTAACGGTTTTCATGTCTTTCCCCTGGGCTTTTCGGTTTCCGTGCCCAGTTTGCAGTTCGAACTCTGGTGTCGCACGTCGTGGTTGGAGGCATAGTGTTCGAGCTACCTTGTTTCTTCCAGTAGGTTTCTTGTTCTGCCTGCTGTGGTATATTTATATTATTATACACTAGAGGTCGCTCTGAGCAATTCTGATGTATACTTTTATACGATTTATCTCCGGATTTCTGTAAAGTATAGTTATATATATTACTTTACATTACTATTATGATATTGAGAAATCCGGATGGGATTGGTGCCCACGGTTTGATTTTTGTGGCATAGGATGAAGTGTTATTTTCCGGGTGCAGGTAAAGGCAATTCCCCGTTAGTAGCATTACTCTGCCAAAATTTTTATGGTTTTTGTTGGTTCGTGTTTTCAGAAGGGGTTTGATTTTGGTTTAGGAAACTAAATCGGGGTTGGGTCCTTTCACTAGGCTTTAAGTCCAACAAAGCCGATCTCTCTGCCAATTTCTCAAGCAAAATTTAGGCTTCTTCCGCGGTCTTATCCATAAAATCTCCACCACAAGCATTATCAACCTTCCACCTTGTCTGCGTACTTAGCCCTTGGTAGAAAAAGGACATAAGCATGTCTTGTGTTTTTCCATGATTCATACATCCAAGCTCAAGATCTTTGAAGTGCTCCCATGGTTCACCAAATAGTCCTTCCTTTTCTTCCCGGAAAGTCATCAAACTTGTTCTTCTCTAATTAATCTTGCCTGGGGGGAAGTACTTGGTAATGAACTTCCTTTGCAAGGTCTCCCAAGAGTTGATAGAATTGAGAGGGAGCTTATTAAGCCACTCATTGGCCTTGTTTCTCAAGCTTGAAGGGAACACTCGTAGCCTTAACTTCCTGACATCCATGCTATAGTTATTCAATCGAGAACATGCCTATTCAAACTCCAAATGGTGTGAATATAGATCCGAGTTGGCATGGCCTAGAAATATAGGGAGTTTGCAAGAAGCTTGGCTTATCTCAAAATATTCTCCCGCCAATGGTTGCAACCCTATGCACCCAGTATGTGCCGCCAAAGAGGGTAAGGCACATTCCCTGAATGTCCTTCCTTCGTAGACCTCGTTGTCCATTACAATTCGGCTCAACTTCCTCCTCAACTAGTGGATCTACTTCTTGAGGCTCAACTTCCTCCTTGATTTGAGGATCTACTTCGATCTGGAAAACATGAGCTCCACTAGTTGGATTCGCGCATTGTGCTTCCAAGACAAGATCAAATAAGTTCCTGAGTGCCTCTCAGTTGTTAACCCGCAAAAATGGTATACCAATATCTTCTTCACTAATTGTACTTGAACCTTCCCTATACGGAGCCACTGTGTCAAACCCCAAATTCGATCTCCATAATATGAATGGTGTGCTAGAAGATGGTGTGTGTAGATTCGAATGATTGAAGGGCATAAACTTGAAAAATAAACTAAGCAACCGCTTGATATTAGGCCTCCAAACTCTCAAAATATTCAAAGCCTTGAGGGCCTTCAACAGTGCTTCTTTGACACCCCCCCCCCCCAAAAGAAACATCAATGAGCACTCTAAGAGTTTGAATGGGATTTTGGTATGCAGCGCAGTGGCATTCACAATGCTATGGACACCAAGGTCAACTGAGGTAAAGGCATGCATGATCCAATATACTAGAATCGCCAAATAAAGTCTTAAGAATCTAGGGTGTTGCGAAAACTAAGTTTGACAAATCTAGACACAATAACTATTATGCTTAAAAGGAAGACACTACTTAGATATGCCCCGAAGAATATAAATACTTAAAGATAAAAGAGGTAGAGATAAGTGAAAAAACCTCAAGCAAAACACACTCTTCGATGGATCGAAGAAAAAGGCTTCAATGGTTTAAAGCAATGCCCCTGCTTCAGAAATATAGGTTACACTTCCATGGATCAAAGCAATAGGTTTTATGGATTGAAGAAAAAGGCTTCGATGGATTGAAATGTAATCCTTTGATCAATTGAAAGTATGCCATGCAAAAAGGTTAGAAGCACAAATTCTAGCACTATTTTACTTCGGAGTACCTACCAAAGTATTCTAGAGATCAAGGACAAAGAAAACAAAGTTATAAGTGATAAAATGTAGAAAAACTATAAATCTAAGAAACAATCATCAAGCAAAATGTCTGCTTTTACAGCAATCAAGGCTATCTAAAGCTAAGGAATTAAGATGAGCCTAATTCCTGGCAACGATGCCAAAAACTTCTTAGAAAGATTACCCCTACACACTTTATGCACTAGGAACTAGCCCATCAGTATAAAGAGTTATTTCCTTCCGCAAGTATACGGGGTCAAGTTACAGTATTTATAAGAAGTCGAGTGTCAAACCCATAAGGATTAGCCACTTGAACTCCTTAGTTTGAATTGATTAAGCGCTTAAACTATGGCTAAACGAGACACTAACTTGATGCTAAGCTAAAATGAAATGTTGATGTGTATCACACACTACTAAGTCCTTTGAAGACCTGAAATTACAAGGGGTGATTAGATTACGGTGAGTGATTATACGAGTTGATTGATTGATTAGAACTAATGCAAAGAGATTAAATAGCGAACAAATTCACAATAAGAGAGAATGGTTGGCTAGGGAAATCCCCACTAACCACTTGATGCTCAAACAATGTCCCAATTTATGTATGTAATTAAAGTCCATTTCACACAAGTGGATATGCAAATCGTAACCTTTTGAGTCACGTTTGGTTTTAAACCCAAGCTCCTAGGCCATTTCAGACTCTAGGCGACTCGAGCCTAACTTTGAAGTATTTGGTTAACCGGAACCTGAACCAAGACCTAAAACATTTCGGGTTTACATCTCGACCATATGTCATCTGAGTGAAGCAAAGAAACATACTATGTGTTATTTGTAGAAGGTTCCTCTTTTCGAACCACTATTGGAGGACCCGAGAGAAAGTCTAAGTGAATGTCCCAATCCATACTTTGTGAGTTACGAATCGAGAGACCCAACTAGTAGCCACAATAACCTCTGGATTCAATGTGTACTAGAACAAAGTTCCTTAAGTCTATTGAGACTCAAGGAGGTTCTAGTCCTTG
This sequence comes from Geum urbanum, assembly GCA_946800695.1. Lineage (NCBI taxonomy): Eukaryota > Viridiplantae > Streptophyta > Magnoliopsida > Rosales > Rosaceae > Geum > Geum urbanum. The sequence goes on along the minus strand of OX327003.1, from coordinate 17,971,227 downwards.
CTTAGTTCTAAGGAATCAAACCTTAAGGAAAACCCTCTTGGAATAAACCTTAATCATGTTTACATGCTCATCTAGCCTTATGTGAGTAACTAATTCAACCAAGGTCCCATTTTTACTCCTTAATGCATACATCAACTTAGCTAAGGTCAACAAATGCATAAATGAAACCATACATGAAGTTCAAGCACATAAACATCAACAAATACATAGTAATCTTATTCACAAACATATGTTTCACACAAGATACACAAAAACATAAACCATACATAAATCAATCCTTTATTTGTCTACATCAAATGGAACCCTAGCCTACCAAATGGGACTACTCACTACACATATTAAAAATAGAGTCTAGATAAATAGAGAGGAGTTAATGGGTATAAGAAATAACTGAAGAGCCCTTTAAGCAAAGCCTTCAAGTTTTTCAAGTCTTTCTTCACTTCTTAATCCCTCATTGCTTTTTAGCTCCACAAAGAGGATGAACCCACCTTAGGCTAGGGTGAAGAGGATGAAGATAAGAGTATAGTGGCGGTGATGGAGATTCCTAGGCCTTTTTGTGGTGATAGAGGATGTGTTTGAGGTGGAGGAGAGAGCTAGATGGTTAGGATAACATTGTGGGCTATAGAGAGAGAGACTAAAACTATTATAAGAGTGAAAAAGTGGTGAGATATGTGTGTCATGTTTGGGGAACTCAACCCTATTAGGTATATGGGAGATATTTTGGTGTTTGTAATTCAAAAATAGATGCTTAGACAAGGTCCAAAACTTCAGGATTTTAGGTCGTCCTAATGTGTGACTTACCCCAAGTCATGTGACTTGCATGTGCATCCAACTCTCAAAATATGTTCCATGTGGGATTGGACTCTTGATGCCTTGGCCCAAACTTGACTTGAGCTTTCTATTGCCGGTGATGACTTGCCAAAGTTGACCGTTGTTTGGTGTTGATTTTTTGTCTTTTTTATTTATTTTGCTCCATCTTCTCCAAAGGCTTTGGATATGCGCTCCACTTCTCCAAAAAGTGATTAAATTCCATTTCTTAAAGCGTTTCCATGCCAATCCCTCATTTTGTAGCACAACAAGAAAACATAATAAAATTATACTTTATTCATAAAAGGCATGCAAAAAACTTGAAGTTAGGAACAAAATTAGAACACAATTATGAACCTAACAAATCCACTTACCCACGTTTCCCTGAAATAGAGGAGTTATCAGTGAAATGGAGCATAATCCTCAGGAGGTTGTGCCGAATAGGGGGTTGTTGCTGGCTGAGGCCGAATTTCGAGGATCAAAGTTTCATGCATGAACTTCAGCCAGAAAGTTACTGGCTCATATTTTGGTGGGATCTGATAGGTATAAATAGGAGAAAAGAGTAAGTTCTCTTGTTAGATTCTACTCAGATTATACTTGCATTGAACTCTTGCTTACTTGAGCGTCAGCGAGTTTTTTGCAGGTACAACCCCCCCCCCCCCCCTCCAATTGTTCAAATCATTCACCATTCAAAAGCTCACTTCGAGTTGTTTTCGAGATACCTGTTGATCGTTGGAATTATCTTGTGGAAGCTTGAAGAATCTACTACGTTTTTCATGCTCCTACAACATCCTATAGGTTCCAAAAACAAGTTGAAGGTTAGAGCATTGCAATGCAGTGGAACAAGGGCTGCTAAGAAGAAGAGTGACAATGCGGAACCTTTGAGGTTGACATATCCAATGATGACTCCTAGCACTTCTGGCATGGGCAAGGAGAAGATTATTTAGGCACTTGTAAGGTGCTTACTTATTTGCATCTTCATTGGATAACGGATTACATGGAGATGGCATACCTACCACAATTACGTGCGTAGGGATATGTTCATCTCTATCTATTATATGTTGTTCATCTATCCTTTGAAGATGCAAGTAAGCTTGACAAATGTTGAGTTTAGTGTATTAAATAGTAGTATTTACTTTGATTATTTTCGTCTTCTTAGTGGAGTAGGGTTGCTTTTCAAGCCATGTATGTACTATTCAGGACGAGAAGGTCCTTTAATGATATCTTCTTTCATAAAAAAATAAAATATATTCCATGTAAATCAAACCCAAGTTTGTGACAAGCTAAATCATCTCCATTGAAATAAAATAAAAATGTTGAAGATGAAGAATGCATAATGAAGTTATGGAATTTCTCTATTGAGGATCCTTATAATGAGTGTTTGGTTATCTTAGTAAAAAAGGTTGTCTTACTAAAAACCTTTCTAAGTAAAAAAAAACCTCCTGGGAAAAATAAAGGCTTGGTCAAAGGGAAAAAATCTACCAAAAAAACTCCCCCTAATTGCTAACTCAATCTTGGAGTTCAGATAAGCGTTGCATTCCAACGTGTTTCACATGTTTCTCAAAAGTAGATTTTGGAAGTTACTTAGTAAACAAGTCCACAATATTATCAGCAGAAATAATCTGGTTCACATGGATATTGAAGAACTGTTGTTGTTGCTAATTGTAGAAGAATTTTGGCGAAATGTGTTTTGTATTATCACCCTTAATGAAATCCAACTCATCTACTCAATGCAAGCTGCATTATCCTCAAAGATGCAAGTTAGTGTAGCAGTCGTAGATGGTAATCCACTAGCCCCTTGAATATGGTGTATTACTGATTGAGGCAAGACATGCTCTTTAACAGCTTCATGCAGAGCTAAGATTTCAGAATAATTTGAGGAAGTAGCAATAAGGGTTTTCTTTGTAGATCTCCAAGATATCGATGTGTTCCCAATGGTGAAATCATAATTAGTTTGAGAATTTTCTTTATGCAGGTCAGAGAGATACCTGACATCAAAAAATTCTACCAACACATCATTTGGTGTCTCGGAATAGAGGATGACAGTGCAGCGAGGTGCAGAGTTGAGAACTTGATATCGATAAGGGGCCGAGATGATTACTTCAGAGTCATGTTGAAGGCTAGGGCCTGAGAGCTATACCTTTGGCATCCCATTTAGGATTTCTAACTTCTCTCTTGTTTCTTTCTAGGGAAAGAATAAGCCTAAATCAATAGATCCTTTAAAATACCTGAAGATATGTTTTACTTCATTCAAATGACGTAGTGTAGGTGCAAAGCTAAATCTAGCTAATAAGTTCACTGAGAAGGCAATGTCTAGACGTGTGAACAAAGCTAAATAAAACAAAATAAACTCCAATTGCGCTAAGATATGGAATCTTAGCTCCCATAATTTCCTCATCATCTTTCAGACAAAACATATCCTTTTTGGGTTCCAGACTGCGTACAACCATTGGTGTGCTAAGAATGTGTGCTTTGTCTATATTAAATTGCTTGAGAATTTTCTGGACATAAGCAAATTGGTGAATGAGAATTCCACCAACTTGATGTTCTAGCTCTAAACCAAGAAAAGATCGAGTCTTTCCAAGGTCTTTCATCTCAAACTTGGATTTCAAGTAGCAAACTATCTCATTAATCTCATCAAGAGATCTGATCATGTTCATGTCATCAACATAGATTACTACAATGGTAAATCCTATACTTGTTCGTTTAATGAACACGCATGGTATAAGTCGTCATTCTTCTATCCCATCCTAATTAAGTAGTCACTTACACATATGTACCACATCCGACTTAATTGATTCAATGCATATAGTGAACGTCTCAATTTTATCACATGAGCACTCCGTGGTTTAGAGTTACTTGACTAGGGTAAGATTATGTTGTCTGGCACTTTCATTTCTATATATATATATATATATATCTGAATCATGAGCACCATAGAGATATATTGTAACCACATCAATAAGCTGCATACTCAGTTTCTTAGACACTACTTAACTGATTAAGTAGCAGAAAGTAATAATATCAATGACTAGAGAATACGTCTTCTCATAATCATAATCAATCACAGGGCGTTATGAAAATCCTTATGCCAGTAGTCTAGATTTGTATCACTAGACTTCATTCTTCTCATTTTGCTTCCAAACAAAGACTCAATTATGTCCAACTAGTTATACATTCAGTGGGAATAGCACTACCGAACCGAAAACTTACCTTTTTGTACGAGAGTCTAGTTCAGCCTGGATTGTATCTTTCCATTTTGGCCAATCTGCTATACGTGGACAATTCGCAATAGATCGAGCATCCAGTTCATTGTTGTCAATGATTTCCTGAGTGACGAAATAAGCAAATGCATCATCAACATAGATGGAAGATCTATCCTTAATAACGTACGCACTTATGTAACATAGCGAGATTTCCTTCTTTTCTTACATCATCATTGACTTTGAAGCGTCCCCCTAATGTTGTCAATTGTGATTCTAGAACATAACTGTAGTTAGAAACAATCTCATGTGATGGATTCAGAGTGTTGATGATAAATGGATCATTTTGTACCTAGATAGCTTGCCTTTTAACCCGCAGCTCATCAGAACCTTTTCTTAGTCAAAGTAACAATATGCAAATGTTGCAGTAAAGCGATCTCCTATCAAAAGTTATGAATAGCGGACAATCGTTGGAGCTTCATAGCCAACATAAATATCTAATCATCTCTGGGGACCCATTTTCGTATGTGATGGAGGCGTAATAGTCATGTAAACCGTGCAACTAATGATGCATAAGTGTAAAATTTTAGGCTCATATCCAATAATCAATTATTATGCACTATATGGTAGACGTGCGAGAGGCCTGAAATGAATAAGCATAGCTCCATGTAAAATAGAAGATCCCCATGCAAAGACGGGTAAGTTAGTATGTATCACCAAAGCCAGTGCCATTAGTTGTAACTGCTTGATATACGCTTCTGTAAGACCATTCTATGAAAGAATATGGGGAACAAGATGTTCAACATCAATCCCAACAGATATGCAATAATCATCAAATGACTTTGATGTGAACTCTCCTTCATTATCCAATCTAATACACTTGATTGAATGATCTGAGTGGTCAGCCTAGAGCTTAATAATATGAGCAAAAAGTTTAGCAGATGTAGCATTCCTTGTGGATAGCAAAGAAACATGTGACAAATGCGTCGATGTATCAACCAAAATCATAAAGTATTTAAATATTCCACATTTTGGTTTGACAGGTTCGCAAATATCTCATTGGATTCGTTGTAAAAATGGGATGTTTTTAGTTGTGTCTATAATAAAAGAAGGTCGTGCATGTAGCTATATTAATGAACAAGCTTTGCAGAACGAGTGATGTGCATCATAGATTGCCATAAATCCATCTGGTAGGATAACGCACGAGGCCTCAGCTCTAGGTGACCGAGATTGTGCTACACTCGTCTTGGAGACCGAGTCTGGACCAAGGATCTATAAGGCATCGGTTGTCACTGAGGATCTATAAGGCATAAAATCCATAAAAAAAAACCCTATTACGCATAATAGTGTAGGTAGTACCACTATATGGTAAACACTTAATCTTGCCTTCAGATATCTACAAAAGAATATAAATTAATTAATCTATAAACTCAAGACATGGCGGACACTTTACGCGAATACTTAAAGAATCTAAAGGGATTGTGACCCCTTATAGACTACTTGATATGGCAAAGCAATACTGATGTATAAACACTATCGCTATCCACTATTATCTGTATATGGAAGTCGACGTACAGGTCGAAAAAATGTCCAAGGTTTCTGGGGTCGATGGGTCAAAAAACATTGTTCAACGGGTTGAAGTTTCTTGGAAAGCTACAGTCGATTCAATCACTGATGGGTCAAAATGACCTCCAGAAAACCAAATTTTTTTCTCTTCTTTTTTTCTCTGCTTATGATATTTTTTGTGATGTGTGCCATGAAGTATTGTATTTCACGAACTATTCACACATTACTAAAGAAAATAAAATTCCATACATGAGAATTTTCATTAAGTCTTGTTTATACGTGAGAATGTGTGCATTAACTCTTCAATTCCATAAACATAATGTTGAATCTTGTGATCTTATTGCCATAACACTTATGAAATTTCTTAGACATATTTGTTAAGGGGCTTAGTATGTTTGTTTTCAACATGGAAATTTTGCTAGTCATTGAAAATTTCAAGTGTTACACGTTGGAATGCTTTTAGGGTCATAGAGTTGTCATAGTTTCATACCTTTGAGAAAATTTGCTACTTCATGATAATGTGTGATTTTTTTAATCACTTAGTTTATTTTTCAGTGTGTTTTCTTTCTTTGACTTTGTAATTTTATTTTTAAAGAATTGTAGTTTAATTTAGTGTTTTCTAAGGGACTATCAAAATCTAAGTGTAGGGTAGTTTGAGCAGATAAAAAATGAGGCCATGAAGGCGGGCGACACTGGCATTTTTGAGGCCCTCAGAGATAGCCCGTACTTCGATTGGGAACAATATAAGGTAGACAAGAAAGAAAAAGAAGCAAAACAAGCATGCCAAGTGAGCGGAGCAGACCGATGTTTTCAATGTTCCTTGATATGACGTTGCATTTTAGTTGATGTATAATCAAACATTACCCTTGTATTTTTGCTAGTTCTCGTTGTGCATTTGTATATGTGTGCTCTCTTTTGGTTTTTGTTTGGACAAGTATCATTTCTGTTTGAATGTTGATGATTGTGTTATTTCATTAAAAGAAAGCCTTTGAAAACTTATCCAGTGATTTGCTAAAAGGACCCAACCCCGATTTAGCTCCCTAAATCGGAATCAAAGCCTCTCGAAAACATGAACCAACAAAAACCGTAGTAATTTGGGCAGAGTTTCGTTACTAACGTGGAATTACCATTACCTGCACGCGGAAAATATACTTCATCCTATGCCACAAAAATCAAACCGTGGGCACCAATCCCATCCGGATTTCTCAATATATCAACAATAATGTAAAGTAGTAAATATATCTGTACTTTACCGAAATCCGGAGTAAAATCGTATAATATATACAACAGAATACTCAGAGCGACCTCTAATGTATAATCATATACGTATACCACAGTAGGTAGAACAATAAACCTATTGGAAGAAACAAGGTAGCTCGAGCACTATGCCTCCAACCACGACGTGCGACACCAGAGTCCGAACTGCAACCTGGGCACAGAAACCAAAAAGCCCAGGGGAAAGACATGAAACTGTTAGAGTGAGTGGACGAAAATAAATGTCTTTCACCAAGTAATATATGTTATAAAAACATATGCGAGTCTAAATGCATAAATAAAGAAATGGTACACGAGGGAGACTCTAACTCCTCACGCGTACAGAGCATGCATCGTAAATATATCGCGGAGTGTCTCATGGACTACCACGCGATAGAACAGTCTGAATCACGGGATCCCAGACCCACACGTGATTCCTAGCCAGAAAGGCCTCGGGTCAAGATATATGTCCCCCCCCGGAGCGTACTCGGGGATCAGCCGAGAAGCCAATGTGTATCGATACAACAACATATACTGAGACTGTACTCTGTGTAAACCAAATCATAAATCTTTTTCATGCACATGCATAAAACATTATATATATGTATGTATACTCGTATACGTATATTCGTATATGCATAATCGTAAATCATATGCTCGTAAAATCATAGTCAAACTGCATGCTCAAGTTCGAAAATCATATATGAAAGACTCGCAATCAATCCGTGAAAAGAAATGTCTACTCACAGACTAGCGTAAAGCAGTTCGCGTTAACCCGTGATCCGGCGGAAAGTCCCTCGCCAAAAGAACGATCATGAACCCCTGAATAATCACAAAGTTCATATCTCAAAGTCATAACTCGACAATTCAAAACAAATCATGAGAAACCACTGTTCTCGGAAACACGTAATCCGATTACGACAAACTGTCGAAAATTCGAAAATCACACCTCAATACCTCACTGTAATTTCGGACGCTCAACTCGAAAAAAAAAACCTCCCCACTGTGATTGGGGCGCGATTTCGAGTGAAACGACATGCAACTTGTCGAAAACCCCAAAAAGTCAAAGTGTGACCGTTGACCGCCGTTGACTGCCGCCGCTGGCGGCGCCACCACCAACCGTGAAATTTCTCGGCGGAACAACCCCTATTCCATGCAAAATCACCCACTGAGTAACTTCCTCAACTGCATCGAAGGCCAATTCTCACTCTAACTAGTCCAATTTCGTGATAAACCGAATTGTCTCACAATTTTCAAACCCAAAATTCTCCAAGCACACATCAAATTGGAACTCCATACCTATATGGTTAGAATCATGGAGATGAGGGCTTCAAAACCCAGTACTTGTTTAAGCTCAATTCGGCCGGAATCGAAATCCACCATTAACCCCAATATCTTCAAACTTTGGCCGGATTTTGCTCTCTCCTCCGGCAACCTTGCCGTGAAAGGAGACCGGAAACGTCATGGGGGAGGTGAGACGAGTCGGAAGAGCCCAAGGTCAAGCTCGAAGGTGGCCAGAAGGAACACCGTCGCCGGCAAGCCGTGGACGTCGCGCCACCTTCTTCTCCTTCCACATTTGACTGGTCAACTCCATTAATGACCATCAGTTGACTTTCCAAAACAGGTAACCCCAATATATATACTCATTAAATACTTTCCCAATTCAGAAACTTCCAAAATACATTTTGCGACAAACTTTAAACATCTGTAACTCTCGCGTCGTAATTCCGATTCCGATAATTCTCGCGGCAACAAACTCGACTCGACATATTCTTCAGTTATCACCCGAAGTCAAATGCTTCAACAAACCCGATAAAAAGTCAACGGTTCAACCCAACACATACTTTAACCGACTAAATAACCAATAATCGGAAATATTCACAACATAAACCTCGTAACTCAGAATAATGCTCTGGAAGTTCCCACGAGCTCGAAATTAAATTCTCAACATCTTCCGTGAAGAATCCAAAACCAAATTCTCTTCCGGTAATTTAGTCGTTAAGAAAGCCACTAATTTAACCCGATTATATCGAAACTTCAAATATTCATAATTTATTCCTCGGTCGTCCAAATAACGATCCGGAACCGTCCACGAACTCGAAATCACACGTACAATGACTCTCAAGAACAGACCCAGCTCCAATTCTCGGCCAATAATTTAGTCATTAACAAGTTGACGATTCAAACATCTGTCGGAAATCTGCGATTACGCAGTAACTCATGAAGTACGCTGATCACACTACTGATTCTGGTCCGGGTCGTCACATTTGTGCTTAGCGGGTGACCATATTTGTGACTGTGAGAGTTGCGTTAGTCTAATGAGAGTAAGTTCATAGTCAATTGTATTTGCTGAGTATTATACAAGCGTAACGTGTGCTAGCAGATGGAGTAATAGTAGCAGTATGTTAGTGGAATAACACAATGTGGACATATAATTATTCTTGCTTCATTAGATAAGCATAGCCCTCTAGTACAAGATATTGTTGAAAGAAGGTAATTAAACCGACTAGCCTAGGCCGAGAGAAGTCCCCAGTCCGACAACACGCGCTTGACCCAAGATGTGCTAATACACTAATGATACTACTTGCGCAGGTGGGACGAGTTCCATAGGTGAAACAAAATGCTTTCTTCCTTGTCATGCAAGTAAATGTGCCAGGGCTAGCTAGCGACATAAACTATCTTGTAAGGACCTTTTCTAGATAGGGGAAGGCTTTTGACCTTAGTCAAGGTAGTGGGTGTACCTTGATGCGCTAGTTGTCGAGGCGAACGATCTTTTCTTTGTTGACGGTGTTGTGTAAGTAAGTGTTGTTATCCAGGTGAAGGCCTTGACCATTACTCTCGAGATCAAACGCCACTACCATTGGATTTTGATGAGTTATCTTCGGAGGGAGCAATGCCTCAGTGCTAAAGGTGAGGGAAAATGGTATCTCGCCAGTAGCAGACGTAGTGATTATGCGAATAGACCAAAAGATACTTTGAAACAACTGGACCAACGGCTGCATTTGGGATTACCTCGCTTACTGTTGGTGATTTGCTTCTTCAGCCTTCCCTTGATAATTTTGTTGGCGGCTACTACCTGCCTGATACTCTAAGGGTGAGCAGAAGAAGAAAGTAGCATGTTAGACCCTTAGCGCTTGCAGAATTGAATAAACTCATTGTTGTGGAACTGTGTGTTGTTATCAGTAATAATGTTCATTGGTGCCCCATAGCAGCAGAATAGTTTGCACCACAAAAACTTAATGATCCTCGTCGTTGTTATCTTGACGAGCGATTGTGCCTCAATGAACTTGGTATGGTAGTCGATGATGATGATGAGGTACCGGAATCGTCCCGTAGAGTTGGGGAGCTCACATATCAAGTTAAGTTCCCACTGAGCAAATAGGATGGGTGATAGGATGATGGATAATGGCACAGCTGGTGTGTGAGTCTTGTGCGCATGGAGTTAACACGCTAGGAATTTTCATTCAATGTCACTCACGTCAACATGGATAGTGGGCAACAAGAATCCATAGCGCAGCACCTCTTGAGCAATAAATTTAGCGCCAGCCAGTTAAGTTGTCTTAGGTTAATTCAATATGAGGCCGGTTGAGTTGCTCATAGGCGCTGTAGAATATGACATTGGCGGCCGAGACAAAATCGATCAGCATATGCTACATCTTGCACCTGTCAATCAAAACAATGACAAAAGGGGAATCTTTGGCGGGGACGCCGCACTAATCAGCCTTAGAGAAACTGATTGGGTCCCATGAGCAACACTGGGCTTTGGTACCCGTTGATCTAGTGATATAGAACATCTCTCGTGGGGTTTCATTGGCATGCGGTAGTGCGATAACCTTGTGCTTACCGCCAAAGACAGTATTGATGAATTGGGCCTCAATGAGTGCCATCTGCCTAGGGGAATTAGCCTTGTACTGTTCAAGCTTTCCTTAATCAAAGAGGCATTAGATGATGTTCTTGAGGACTCCGCAATCCTTAGTGTTATGTGTTTCAAATTTGTGGTACTTGTACCAAAAGCCTGTATTTTTTAGCTGGGCATGCTGAAGCTTTGGCTTGGGTAAGGGAATGAGCTATTTGTGGTTGAAGTATATGTTAGCTTAGCTAGTATTCACAATGGTGTGTACTGATCTGGCAGGAAAACGGGGACGTAGCGCTCGGCGATGGCAGTCAGCGTCCCGGTTAGGTAACTAACGGCTCTAAAGGATGTGCTGGCATACCCGTTGGCTTTGTTGATGATGTCAGAAAAAAGGTACTGGAGAGGCACGTCTAGGAGCAGGTTTCACCTAGGAGGCCGAAGCGGTAGATCTGGGGGACATAGCAGGCTCTATGGCCATAGACCCGAGTATAGACGTCTATCTTTTCTACAATTAGATCAATGACTTCCTCATATGATAAGTGGGTACGCTTGATCACTTTCTCCTTGAATGGGGACAAGAGCAAACCTTCCGTCAAGGCAGAATGAGTGGCTTGCTTATCCAAATTTCTACAATGTTGAGCGGTTATGCATAATTGGTTGATATAAGTGGATAGCGGCTCAAACTCACTTTGGCATATGGCGAACAGTGAGTTAGAAGTGTTATATCATCCTTAGATCCTGTAGTACTTGAGGAATGAGTTAGTGAGACCAGTAAAGGAATCGATGGAGTTGGAAGGGAGCTCAAAAAACTAATTGAGCACGTCGCCCTTGAGTATCTCAAGGAACAAAGAGCAACGCATATCTTCATCAACCTGGTGACCTGCCGTGGCGGAGGGGAATCTGTCTAGATGCGTGTTGGGATTGCCACTACCCGAATAACGACTACCCTTTAGTGATTTAGCATGCATATCTGTGACGACCCTGAACAGAATCAGAAGCGTAATCAGCTTAATTCGTGAGTTAGCGTATAATCACAGATTTCCGATAATTGATTGAATCGTCGGCTTTGATCACGACTAAATTATTGGCCGAGAATTTGAGTTGAGACTCTTCTCAAGAGTTGTTGTACTCGTGATTTCGAGTTCGTGGGCGGTTCCGGATTATTATTTGGACAACTGAGAAATATAATATGAATATTTGAAATCTCGGCATATTGTCGAGGTTATCCGCTCGTGTTCGAGTCCATAGGAATTGTGATTGTGATCCGTTTTGGACCGTTGATCGACCCGAACCGTAGATGGAATGATTATTGACTTGATTTGCGAGTTTGGCGATTTGTAGTGATTTCGACGTAATCTGCTATTATGGCGGCTTCCTTAGCGACTAAATTATTGGGTGAGTATTTGATTTCAGATTTTTTATGAAAGTTGTGGAGAATTTAATTTCGAGCTCGTGGGAACTTCCGGAAGATTTTTCCGAGTTACGAGGATTAAGTTATGAATATTTTCGACCGTTGATCATTTAATCGAATAAGCTTGTGATGGATTGAACCGTTGACTTTTTATCGGATTGGTCGATGTGTTTGACTTCGGGTGCAAATTGAAGAACTTGTCGAGATGAGTTTGTTGACACGAGAATTGTGGAAAACGGAATTACGATACGAAAGTTACGTGTGTTTGAAGTTTGTCGAAAAGTTAATTATGGAAGTTTCCTAAAATAGAGAATATTTAAACTGGGTTACCTCTTTTGGAAAGTCAAACCTGGCATTAATGTGTGTTGACCGAGTCAACTCGGTGGAGGAGAGGGCGACGGAGCTATGCCACGGCTCGCCGGTGGCGAGCTGCCGTCCGACCTCCTCCGGCCTCGGGCCTGGTCCCGTTCGATTCGCCTTGGCTTCCCCGTGATGTTGCCGGCCACCATTCACGGCGAGGACGCCGGAGGGGGGGAAATTCCGGTTGAAATTGAAGAAAATTGGGGGTTTTGGTTGACAATTTTTCCGGCCAAATCAAGCTGTTTAAAGTACTGGGCTTTGAAGCCCTCATCACCACGAAGCTACCTATGTAAGTATGGTGTTCCAATTTTACTTGTACATGGAGAATTGTTCGAGTAAAGTTTGTGCGAGGATTCGGTTTTGCTTGAAATTAGACTAGTTAGAGTCAAAATTGATCTTTGGTGTAGTTATGAAAGTTGTTTGTTGGATGATTTTGAGTGGAATAGGTCTTGGTTCGCCGGAGAATTTCATGGTTGGGTGGCGCCGCCGCCGCCGGCGGTGGTCAACGGCGGTCCTCAGGTCAAAGTTGACTTTTTGAGATTTTCGACAAGTTGTATGTCGTTTCACTCAAAATCGCGCCTCGATCGCAGTGATGAGGTTTGTTTTTCGAATTGAGCATCGGAAATTATAGCGAGGCTTTGTGGTATGATTATCGGATTTTCACGATTTCGTTGTTATTGGATTATACGTTTCCGGGAATGGTTGTTCCTCGTGATTTGATTTGAGTTGTCGAGTTAGGATTTTGAGAAATAGATTTTATGATTATTCAGGGGTTCGTGATCGTTTGTTTGGCGAGGGACTTTCCACCGGATCATGGGATTAACGCGAATTGCGTTACGCTCACATGTAAGTGGACATTTCTTTTCACGGATTGACTGCGAGTCTTTTATATACGTTTTACGAGCATGAGCATGCAGTTATGATCATGATATAAATGAGCATGTGTTTTACGATTATGCATTTACGAATATACGTACATATATATTATGTTTTATGCATGTGCATGGAAAGTATTTGTGATTTGGTTTACACAGAGTACAGTCTCAGTTATCAGGGTTGTATCGATACACATTGGCTTCTCGGCTGATCCCCGAGTACGCTCCCGGGGGGACAGATATCCTGACCCGAGGCTTTTCTGGCTTGGAATCACGTGTCAGTCTGGGATCCCGTGATTCAGACTGTACTAGCGCGAGGGAGTCCATGAGTGATCCCGCGGTATTTACGATGCATGCTCTGTATACGAGTGGAGCCAGCGTCTCCTCATGTACCATTTGATTTCTATGCATTTAGACTCGCATATGTTTTTATAACATATATTATTTGGCAAAAGACATTTATTTTCATCCACTCACTCTAATGGTTTTCATGTCTTTCCCCTGGGCTTTTCGGTTTCCGTGCCCAGTTTGCAGTTCAGATTCTGGTGTTGCACATCGTGGTCGGAGGCATAGTATTCGAGCGATGTTTCTTTTATGGTAGGTTCTTAGTTTGGCCTACTATTTGTATATCTATATTAGAAGTCGCTCTGAGTATTCTTATGTCATGTTTTTATAAGGTTTTCCCCGAATTTCTGTAAAGTATAGTTATATTTATTACTTTATATCACTGTTATGATATTGTGAAATCCGGATGGGATTCGTGCCCACGGTTTGATTCTGTGGCATAGGATGAAGTGTATTTTCCGGGTGCAGGTTAATTGCAATTCCGCGTTAGTAGCGGTACTCTGCCGAAATTTTGATGGTTTTTGTTGGTTCGTATTTTCAGAAGGGGTTTGATTCCGGTTTAGGAAACTAAATTGTGGTTTGGTCCTTTCACTATCTCATCCAACCTGTGTAATGGTGCGAGAGAATGAAGGGGTACGAGGCTTGTATAAGGCTGGCGTGGGCGAGCTGACGAGCTTGACGGAGCTCGCTCTCGATGTCGGCTAAGCATGCTAGGATTTCGGCAATGGTGTCAGGATCTTACTATTGGTGCTTGGGGGGTAGTAGTGGCCTTAGGAGGCGCAAGTCGTTGAGTTAACAATTCACGTGTGTGTTGACTAGCGGATGTGTGTTGACTACACAAACCTCAACAAAGCCTACCCCAAGGATAGTTTCCCACTCCCATGGATCAATCAATTGGTGGACGCCACAGCTGGGCATGATCTTCTCTCTATGATGGACACTTATTCAAGATACAACTAAATCCTTATGAACCCCAAAGACCAAGAGGCAACGACCTTTATAACCGACAAGGGGCTCTATTGCTACAAAGTCATGTCGTTCAACCTCAAGAACGTTGGGTCTATATACCAGTGCTTTGTGACTTATATTTTCAGAGAAGTGAATGATACAATAGTGGAGGTCTACATTGATGAAATCTTGGTCAAAACCACAACTACCAAGGATCACACATCCAATCTTCGCATTGTTTTTAAAAAAAATAATGGAGCATGGCATCCGTTTGAATCCAGCTAAGTGCGCATTTAGCGTGACTGCTAGCAAATTCTTGGGGTATATTGTTAGCCAGTGAGCATCGAGGCAAATCCAATAAAAATACAAGCCATCATGACCATGAAACCACCCTTTACTAAGAAAGAGCTCCAAAGCCTCACAGGTAAACTTGCTTCTCTAAACAGGTTTATCTCCCGCTACTCTAACAAATGTGAGCCTTTCTTCAAAGCGCTTCGCCTCACCAACAAGCGCATCGTCGACTGGACACCTGCTTGTGAGGATGCTTTTCAGTAGATAAAAATTTATCTCACTTTTATCCCTACTTTATCCAGACCAGTCAAGGACGAGACATTATATTTATACCTCGCAATCTCACTCACCGATGTCAGCTCTGCCCTTGTCCGACGTGTTTCTGATAATGAGCTCCCCATCTTTTTTGCAGTAAAAGGATTTATAGGCACCACCGAGGGATTCTACTCAACTTTTGACAAGTAGGCGTTGGCTCTGGTAGCAGTTGCTCTACGTCTCTGCCCGTGGTTCCAAGCACACAAGATTCAGGTCCTTACAAACCTCCCGCTCCGCCAAGTCTAGTAGTCCTCTAACCACAGTAGCCGCCTACAAGGTAGTATTTCGGGCAATATTGCATAAGTACAAGTACTACCTGCGTAGTTTTAAAAGACTACGTACCAAAATGTGAATTAGGTGATAGTCTAAGTACCATTTGAGGATTTTTCTTTTTTCTATTATTATCTAAAACCAAAGTTTCTGTTTGAATTCCATAAAATGTTTGTCAAGTATCTCACATGACATTCACATGATTCAAAAGGTAAGGTCAAAATTGAAATTTTTCTTCAACAACAACATAAACCCATATGAGCACTCGAGAGATTGGTCTCAGCACCCAGATTTTTTCCTCTAGGCACTCAATGGTCTAAGCCAAAAAATGATGCTCATCCTTCAAGCTCCAGTCTCTGTCTTCCTCCAACGGCAAACCTCGTGGTAAAGCTAATCGACTTGAAGCTTACGGAGCTTATCAAACATTGCATCCATATAGGGATTCGATTCTTCAATGTCATCACAACCAACAACAACATGAGTACATCTAGATTGTAATCAGTGAGAGTGGCTTAGGGCAAACCTTGCTCTGCTTGAAAGTCGAAATCCTCCTCATCCTTTGTCGTCGCTGCAGGGGCAGCGCTAAAGTGGAAACGATGTCATCATAGTCATCTTCCTCCTTCGTCGTGAATCGTAGGCTTCGTGATGTAGAATAGATGGCGATAATAGTTAAAGAGCTGATGGACCATCATAAGAAAAGCAAGACTGACACTATTTTGTCTAGGCTTTGAGATCATAAGAAGGCGAATGATACTTTTTTATAATGGAGCTAGGGGAGATCATTTAGGCTATCCGAGATTGTTTTGGGCCAAAACAGTTTTGAGTGTTTTCCAAATTTGTTTTGGATTTTTAAGTCTTCTGTACTTTATTTTATTTTAACCAATGAGCTTGATTAGGCCTTGTGTTAGTGCCCTAGGGCTTGTTTCAGTATTTAAGCACCTTGTTGTGACTGCTTAACTTATCTTTCATATTATATAAAATATGAAGATTTTCTCGACTTCTTAGAAGATTCTAGATTTTCTCTTGGATTCAAGAATTCCTAATCTTGTGGATTAAAGGATGTTATTGGTGGATTCCAACGTGTTATATTTCCGCTGCATCACCTCGCACGATCGCGACTCTCTGAGAGAGAAGCAAAAGCAACGACAAAATGAAGTTCGCGACTGCAGAAGTGGAGCTCTGAAAATGTCGATGGTTATATTGTTTCATCTTATCATCTTATGTTTTTTTTAATGAATGAATGAATGACTTTAACTTTACCTTGTAAAATATGTCAAAATGCACAATAGAAAATACAATGGTCGCCCATAGGGGCAACGAACAAGATAAGATCATTAGTGTCTTAGAGCATATGCACCAGGCACCGGTTTGGCTCAAACAACCATTGAAATTGGTGGAGTCCTGCTCGAATAGCATGAGCAAGAAGAAAAAGTGTGTGCAGTGGTGTCGTTGGTGGCTGGCGACCTGTCGTTGACCCAACTCGCGAGCTGCTGCTCGTCGCAGAGGAGGAGCAGCCTGTCGGATCCCACGCACGTGGGTGACGCCAGGTTGGTTGGTTTCTTTTTTCTTATTGCACGGGCCAGTAAAAGTAATTTTTTTTTTGGTGAGGTGCTGGGCCAATCCGGAGGCGACACGTGGCGCACAACTGATCCAGCTTCACCCTCAACGGCAATTGTTCTGGGCCGTCCATTTCAATTACAAAATTGAATCTGACGGCTCAGATTCAAAGGCAATAACAACCTACAATTTTGATCCTACCGGCTCTTTTTTTTGCATAATTAACAGACATTACACTTTTTTGCCCAAAAGTATTCTAAAAAATTCCAAAAAATTACAAACACTACCCTACAGTTTTTCTATAAATACTACATCAATTTTACAAACCTCCCACATCAATTTGTGCACAACAAGTTCATCATCTCTCTCCATCTCTTCTCTCATTCATTTGTGTTTTTTTCTCCAAAAAAATGTCGAATTGGCTTGCTTCGGAATATTTGTAATTCTGCATTTCTTATATGCATGTTAGCATTGATCTTATCACTGGCAACAAGCAAAAAGTCGACAAATTGTGGGAAAAAGTCTATGCCAATTATATCAAAAATTGGGTGATTGGTCATGGTGAATCAACCAAGGAAGATCGAACCCAAACCGCAATTTCATCCCGTTTTACTAAGTTGAAGCCAGTTTTCAATCTTTGGGGTAAAGCTCTTAGTTATGCACGAAGGAATCCACCAGGATTCGGCACCTCTCCACAAGATCAAGTAAGTCCTACAAATTTTTCCATGTCTATTATTTTGATTTTATGAACAAAATGTTGTCATCTCCATTAAACATAAATAAATTGTGACATAGAAATTTTTTATTTTTAATAGTTAAGAAAAACTCAAACGTGGTTTGTGTTGAAGACAAAGAAACAGTGTTCGAAGTTTGAATTTTGGAAGTGGTGAAGACTCATCCTTTCTTTAGGGAAACCATGGCTACTACTCCACGTATTTACAACTACTAAGCTACTACTCCTACCGTTAGGGAAATACCTCCCACCATCAATTTGGATGAGGATCAGGTGATTGCAACACCAACGAGCAACCGCGAAGGTCCTTCACGTCCCCCTAGACCACTGGGAGTAAAGGCGGCAAAAGAAGCAAGAAAAAAGGGGGAAAAAATCATGACTCCTACAAGTGAGCTACGAGATAAGGCTTTGAAGACCATTGCGGCCAATCAAGCCATTTGGGTTGCCGCTCAAAAAACAAGTGAGGATAACGATTTTGCTTTACACAAAGCGCAACTCCTCCTTCAAGAGAAAGACTACAAATTGAGAGCTCTACAAGAAGAAACAAGGATCATGACAATGGATATGGAGAAAATGACCTCAAATTCAAAGAGGTATTTCACGAAGAGGAAAGCAGAAATCCTTAACCAAGGAGAAGGAGACAACAACGAACCATTAGATAGCGAGTGAACCTTTTCAAATTGTTATCACCCACTTTTTCAATAGTTTGGCTTTTGTAATAAATCTAGGCTTGGCATATTATGTAATTTAAATTTTCAAGAAATAAAAATGCACTTTTTATTTAGAGATGTTATTAAATAACATTACATGAAATCCAAATCAAAATACACCAAATTCAAATACACTAAATTAAAATACACCAAATTGAATAAAACATAATGCAAAAATATATAATTCAAACAACATTTTTATATATGTTCACCGCTCTCTAGAAACCAGTTGTGCTTCACCAAGTTCTTCTGAAGCTCTCCATAGATATAAGAAGACTGAAGATCGACAACATGGTCACGAAACCGTTGTTCATCCAGTCCATCCCTTCCAACTGTCTCAAAAGGAATCTGATTACCTTGTTCATCCACTGGCCCATCATAATTTGCAAAAGCACTTGATGGGTTTTGTAGATCTTCTTCTTCATTCTCCTCAAATTCTACCTCATCAAATTCTTTCTCAACTATCATGTTATGCATAATGATGCAAGCCAACATAATACTTTTTATTACCCATGTGTGGTGAGACCGAGCTGCATGACGAATCATTACCCAACGAGATTGCAAAATGCCGAAGTATCTCTCCACATCTTTGCGGCATACCTCTTATTTCTTTGAGAACAACTTCTGTGGTAGAGTCTGAGGATTGGAAATAGTTTTGACAAATAACGAGAATTTCGTCAGCTAGATAGTAAATGTTGTGATATGTCATATCGTTGACTTTATAACTCTTTTGTGGGCTACTTCTGGCAAGGAGCGAATCAAAGATATCTGATTGGTGAAGCATGTTGATATCATTATGTGCTCCAAGTACCCCAAAGAAGTTGTGTCATATCCACGTATCATATGAGGGCACCACCTCCAAGATAATAATGGGACGCTTAGACTGGCCCGAGTATGCCCTTTGTCAAGCTGTTGGACAGTTCTTCCATTCCCAGTGCATGCAGTCGATGCTTCCGATCATACCTGGAAATCTCCTACGCCTGGCCCTCCTTAGAAGTCGAGTGATGTCAGCTGCATTTGGACTGTAGAGGTAAATTTCACCGTAAATCTCGTGCACTTGGGTGCACCACTTCTTCAAACATTCTAGTGTGGTTGATTCACCAATCCTTGTGTATTCAGTACACTAATCTACGGCAGCACTGTACGCCAACATTCGGAGGGCACTAGTCATCTTTTTTTGTGGAAGAATGTGACGACCCGAACCAGAATCAGATGTGTGTTTGGCACGATTCTCGAGATTTAGTTATAGTCGCAGTTTTGCGATATTAGGTGGTTTGCCGATTCGATTCGCGACTTTGTTTTCGGTCGAGAATTTGGGTTGAGTGTCTTCACGGAAGTTGTAGAGTACATGATTTCGAGCTCGTGGGCTATTTCGGAAGATTTTTCCGATAACCGAGGAATATTTTATGATTATTTGAAGTTTCGGGTTCCGACGAGTTTATCCGATTGTTTCGAGCTTATCCGAATCACATTGTATATTCATTCCGGACCGTTGATCGACCCGAGGGACGAGTATAAATATCAAAAAGTCAAAAATAGTCGAGAAATAGTCGCAAAAACACGAATTTGCATTGACCATCGTTGACTTTCCCGTTTTGGAAAGTTTGACTGGTTGACCGTGGGAGGAGAGTTTCCGTTTCGGTCTTGCACTTCCGGCGACCGGATTCCGGCCACCATCGGCCACAGGACAGGTATGGTTCGTCTCCTCTCTTAATTTCGAGTATGATGGTGTGAGTTTTGGAAGGAATTGATGCGATTATGTATGAACCCGATTTGGTCCGAGTTGAGCTACGTCACCGGTAATGGTGACGGTGGTTCCGGTGGGTTTTGAGGGTGGAGGTTAGAGGGGTTTGACTCCCCTTAACCTTGTGAAGCTTCCCACATGGTTTGTTTTAGAGTTGGTGAAGTTTTGGGATGAACCCGATTAGGGATTCGGTTTGGGATTTTCGATTTGGTTTTGAGAAATTGAGGTGGTTCCTTTGTGAATTGGGCTTAGTGATAGAAGGGTAAGAGGTTCGCATGGTTGAGATGGTCTGGTCTGGAGAGTTTCGCCGCTTGATTCCATCGTTGACGGCGCGCCGCCGCCGCCGGCGGCTGTCAACGACGGTCAACGGCGGAGAAAAAGTCAACTTTTCAGATTTTGACAATTTTAATGTCATTTTTCTCGTAATCGCGCCCTGATCGTCGTCCAGAGGTTTTCGGATTGATTTGATTAGCCGTTTTTCAGTCGAGATTTCGAGTGGGGATTTCGGGATTTCCGTTATACATTTTATACTGCATTTCACATTTCCAGGAACGGTTGGTTTCCGTGCATCAGTACAGTGTTGTGGATTATGATATTGATCAGTTATGTTTTGTGGATATTCAGGAGATCGGGATCGTGATCGAGCTTCTGGCGAGGGATCTTCTGCCGGTCCTCGAGATTAGCGCGAGTACGCGTTTTGCTCATCTGTGAGTGGACATTTCTTTTCACGGAAAATCTTGCGAGTCTTTTATTTGATTTATGAACTTGAGCATGCGTATGAGATTTCGGATTACATGAGCATGTGTTTTTACGATTATATGATTATACTTATACGAATATACGTATACGAGTATACATACATTTATATGTTGTTTCATGCATTTGCATCGAGCTGTTTATAATTTGGTATACACAGAGTACAGTCGTGGTTACGTTGTTGTATCGATACACTTTGCCTCTCGGTTGATCCCCGATGGTAGGCCGCCTGGAGGGGCGTTTCCCCAACCAGACCGGTGAGGGGCGTATCCCCGGATCCGAGGCCATTTCTGGCTAGAATCACGTGTGGGTCTGGGATCCCGTGATTCTGACTGTACTAGCACGGTGTGTGTCGATGAGTGACCCCGTGGGATTTTTACTTGCATGCTCAGTACACTGGAGGAGTGTGAGTTTTACCTCGTGTACTATGATGTTTTTATTTACCTGGACTCGCATATGTTACTTTAAATATATATATCAACTGGTGAAAGACATTTATTTTCGTCCACTCACTAACGTTTTTATTGTCTTTCCCCTGGGCTTTTCGGTTTCCGTGCCCAGTTTGCAGTTCAGGTTTGGTGTCTCACGTCGCGGTTTGGAGGCTAGTGATCAGAGTCACCTGTGTTTTTCCAGTAGGTTCTTGTTTCGCCTACTGATGTACATATTGTATATGTTTTACTCTAGAGGTCGCTCGGATACATTCTGATACATGTTGTGCGGATTTTCACGGATATACATATATACATAGTACAGTTTATTTACTGTTGTTGATTATATTGATGTTGAGAAATCTGGATGGGATTGGTGCCCACGGTTTGCTTTTTGTGGCATAGGACGAAGTGTTAATTTCTGGGTGCAGGTTATGGTAATTCAACGCTAGTAACGAAACTCTGCCCAAATTTAAAAAAAATTTGTTGGTTCGTATTTTCGAAAGGGTTTGATTCCGGTTTAGGTAGCTGAATCGGGATTGGGTCCTTTCAAAGAAGTCCTTACAATCCATGGCATCTTCTCATTGATTCCAAAATGGGTCGTTGTTGCAGAGATCCGTGTAGATACGGTTGAATAAGTTCAAAGTCATTCGGTACCTCCGACAAAATGCTTACTCGTTGAAGACCGGGCATTCGATGAAGTAATCTTCCATAAGATTCTGTCATCTTTGCACCCGCACCCTCAACCCTTCTTTGTATTGACGACAGGGAGGTGGCTCATCATCGAACGTTGTAGCTACCCCGACCACGTCAGTGACGAAGGTGTTAGCTATTTCTACATTTTGCCTGTGTTGTTGTCATCTCCTCGTGAAAAAAAATGTTTAAACTAAAAGGATCCATCTTACTGATGCTGGAATATGAAGAAATAGCAAGTAATTTGTAGATGGTGCGAAAATATATGCTGCCCAAGATGATCCTTTTATAGCCGATTTTAGGTTACTTAATGTCTGATGATGACGACACGTGTCATCTCTTGGTTGGTCAGAAATCTCACCGAAAATCTTCGGTAATTATTCACACGACAATGACATGTGAAAGTGACACGTGTCTTCAAGTGATCTATCGGAAACCTTACCGAAATTTTTTGTATAATTATTTATAAGATAACATTTTGTCGGTGTGACACGTGTCAACTCGTCATTGGTCAAAAATCTTACCCGAAATCTTATTCAATTATTCATACGACAACGACACGTGTCGTCTATGTATTGGTTGAAAATCAATCGGAAAATTTTTTTAATAAAAAAATTAATTAATGAACAGTAATAGGATGTGCTATTTTTGTGCACAACTCCGCGAAAAACAGAAACTGCACCTCCTATTTGATTAATAATGTCTACTCCACCTTAAACAGTACATGCTCCTCCTCAAATAGGAGAATCAAAGCCGTCCCATGGGTGCATATGCTCTTATAGTCTCGGCACCTAGATTTTTTTCTCTCTGGGCACCCAATAGTCTGAGCCCAACAACAATGCTCATCCTTTAAGCTCTGGTCTTCCTCCGATGGCAGTCCTTGCAGCGAAGCTCATCCACTTGAAGCTTAAGAGCTTGTCGACAATTACATCCAAATAGGGATTCGATTCTTCAATAGAGTCACAACCAACAACAACACGAGTAGATCTGGATTGTCATCGGCGAGAATGGCTTAAGGCAAATTTTCCTCCACTCAGAATACTCATCCTCCTCTATCGTAGTCGCAGGAGCACCGCTAGTTGAAAGTTGAAACGATGTCATCATAGTCGCCTTCCTCCTCCGTCGTGAATCTGAGGCTGTAGAATAGATGGCGACAATGATTGAAGAGCTGGTGGACTGTCTGTAAGAAAGGCAAGATTGGCATTATTCATATATAGGACATCTTTCTGGTAAAGTAACGATGATGGATTGTTGTCAGAGTATCAAGAGAGTTATATCAGCTCCAGGACTAGGTGATTGAAAGCAAAACAAGGTCTGTTGACATTAAGAGTGTAAGACACAGTGTGATAAACACATGTTAAGTTACAGATAACACTCGCACAAAAACATGATAATATTTCTGATACATCGAGATAAGACTTGTAGAGTCCATTATGAGAGGATCTCAATTCTTGTGTGTCTATAAATAAGTCTGGTTCCCCACACTATCAGTCACCGTGTGATTCATAAACTTCTCCCCATCTGAAGTAGTACTATAGGACTGGTCAGTGCAGCTGATCTTAATGGCTTCATCAGGTTTATCTCATTTATCTCGCACAAACACGCACAGTTTATAAGCATGTGTTCTATCATTGAGTACTGTACGTCTAAATACATAACATCTTTCAATTGGTATCAGAGCTTCAGTGCTTGATTTAAGAACCAATATCACTGCTTGTTTTATTCGATTCTGGGATCTTTTTCCGCCTACATAATCCTTGAACTTTAAGTCAAGCTTCAAATATCTGGTCGAATTCATGCCGTGTGTTATTTCAATTATGAATGGTAACATGTCTATTTTGGTATAATCAGTCGACACACTCACATGTATGCTGATTCAATTCACAAGAATTTTATCACAAGTTAATTTTATCACACTGTATATGCATCTGTGCATATTAATCAAGGAATAAAAAATTGAGAATTGTGTTATATACTCTTCTGATATGTTACTTAAGTACTGTGGCGTAATTGTCTTATGCATATAATTTTATAATTTTATTTGTATAAAATGGATTTCATCAGATATTATATAGACTTTTAACAAACAAACTTAATATACTTGATTAGAGGAAAATCGAAATATAAGACTCATGTGTTGCCATAGTGACCCACTTGTTTGTATTTTGATCGACCTATAAAGAACTATGTCAAGATCTGGTAATTTGAAAATTTGAAATCTGTGTATTTGCTCCCATAGGAGGTTTAAACATTCACTGATTTAATATTCAAGGTTAGTACATAACAAGTTGACTGTAATCAAATTCTAGAAACTTGAAATTGTTCTTCTTGTCACTGAGGTGTTGACAGTTTTCATATACAGTTAAGATTGATTGTATCTCTTGGTTATGTAAATATGTAAGTGTGACTAGTCCTTGTGCCATTTAGGTAAGGCTGACACAATTCATTTTTAGGATTCATAAATTCATCAGAACTAACAATATGCAAAATGATATCTGAAGTGAAAATCTCCCACTAATTAACAACATAAAAAAATCTCCACCACTCCCATGTTCTTCACATGTTTGTGAAACAATCCAACAACTAAGCTCTTGGTCAGATGGTCTGCAAGCTGATTGAGTGTGCCAATTTTGATGACTTCAATCTCTTCATCTCTAATACTATCCCTTACAGCAAAGTACTTAACATCGATGTTTTTGGAAGTTCTTGACCTTTTGCATGTTGTTCTTGCAACAAAACAGTGTCGCAGCATTATCACAATACAATTTTAAAGGTTTCTCAATTGAATCCACAACTTTGATCTTGATAATAAAATTCCTCAGCCACAAGGCTTGACTAGTCGCTTCATGTATTACAATGTACTCTGCTGGCATGGTTGATGTAGCTATAGGTCCTTGCTTTACAGTTTTCTAAGAAACTACTCCATGAGCCAACATGAAAATATAACCAGACGTTGACCTTAAGTCATCAGGGAAACCCTTGTAGTCTGAATCTGAGTAGCCAATCACCTCTAGTTCACGTTCTACATCTGTTCTGTTTCAACATGTAATCTTTGGTATTTTGCAGATACCTCAACACTTTCTTGCCTGTTGTCCAATTATGTAAACCAGGGTTTGACTGCTAGCCAACATTCTAATTGCAAAAGAGATATCAAGTCTTGTACTCATCTGTGCATACATTAAACTTCCCACCAGCCTTGCATACGGCTTACTCTCCATGACTTTTCATCCAGAGAGTTTCTTGGACATCGTCCAACATGTAACTTGTCTCGTTTTCAACATCTTCCTTCCAGCGCTTGTAGTTAGACCCAGTAAGAGTTTCAATCTGACTTGGAGGATAGTTGAGGTTGGTGGGATTCATTGCTACAGATATTTTCAGTGTATTGATGCATATTGTTACATGCTGGACAATGTCTAAGAAACTCTCTGCAAAGAAACACCATGGAGAATAAGCCTTATGCAAGGCTGGTGGGAAGTTTACCGTACGCATAGGTGTGTACAAGACTTGATATCTCTTTTCCAGTTAGAATGTTGGCTAGGTACCAGTCAAACCCTTGTTTACATCATTGGACAGCAGACAAGAAAGTATTGAGGTATCTGCAGAATACCAAAGATTACATGTGTCAAGTACAGAAGAGATGTAGAACGTGAACTAGACGTGACTGGCTACTCAAATTCAGACTACAACAGGGTTGCTATGATGATTTAAGGTGAACGTTTGGCTATATTTTCATGTTGGCTCATGGAGCAATTTCTTCGAAAACTGTAAAGCAAGGACCTGCAGCTACATCAACCATGCAAGCAGAGCACATTGCAATACATGAAGCCACTGGCCAAGCCTTGTGGCTGAGGAATGTTATTATCAAGATCAAAATTATGGATTCAATTGAGAAACCTTTAAAATTGTACTGCGATAATGTTGTGGCGGTATTTTTTTTCAAGAACAACAAAAGGTCAACAGCTTCCAAAAACATCGATGTTAAGTACTTTGCTGTAAGGGATAGTATCTGTAAGGGATAGTATCAGAGATGAAGAGCTTGAAGTCATCAAAATTGGCACACTCAAGCATCTTGCAGACCCTCTGACCAAGGCCTTAGTTGTTTGATTGTTTCAGAAACATGTGAAGAACATGGGAGTCGTGGAGATTTTTTGATGTTGTACATTGATTAGTGGGAGATTTTCACTTCAATATCATTTTGCATATTCATTCATCACTAGTATGTTTTTCATGATCGAGAATTTTTAATGTTCATGGTGTTTTGATAGACCATACATAACTCAATGTCTTTGGTAATACACTCAATATATATGCACATCCATGAGTTATTGTTGACAGGCCGGAGACTTCGAGGATGAGGCTGAATTCTGGTATTCAGCATATCAGGTATCTTTTACACTCCTAAAGTCTGTATAGTCTTGTTTTATTCATATTATGGTTCAGCAGTATTAAACAGCTTAATCTTGGAACCTTATATAAAGCTGCATATTCTACATCAATTTGAAAATATGCATATAAACATATCATGTATTTCAGATTAATAATCTCTGTGACTTTAGATTGTTATCGTGTACCTATAGAGTATTTATGCTTCGTTAGGTATATACTGCTCTATAATTTTCTATAACAAGCATGAGTTGACTAGATTGAATGTTGACAGCTTCAGAATGCTTGTTTTCTACGTGCACACTTCATTCTTGCTTAGATCCATCAGTTAGTACATCTCTCGATTATCAGACAGTGATTAGTCCAGTGGGAGATTGTAAAATCAAATTGGGACTAATTCACTTATGTGATATCTATTAAAACCACATGATGCAACATCTGATAATTTTCACAAACACATGAACACAAACACGAACACAACTATACATGTTGTACTAAATACAATCACACCACAAGAACCATAAACAAGGTGTTGAGACTACCACCATCGGTGCCATAGTTGGAGAAGATCTTCGACATCCTGGGAATAGCTTCGAGAAGAGAGAAGAGTTCTGTGCTTCAATATTATCCTCAGAATGGGGCTGATTACTTAAAGCTTAAGCATATTGAGTACAGGGACTACCTCTCCTATTTATTTTGATCTAAACCCCAAAGACTCATCCCATAAGGAGTCTCTGTGTTCAATTTGAATCTGTAACTTGATAACTTGATAAGGCTTATCACTTAGACTTAATGTTAAGCAGGTAACTATGAATATTGAGTTCCCTAATTCATCCAGGAGATATAAACCTTGGAAGATAGAGATCGAGTTAGAGTGCTATTTGTGTGTTCCTGCTTATTTCGATTGCCACAATTAGTATAGAGTCTATTTCTAACATTCTCCCACTGGACTCATACTGTCTGTGGTTACGTAACTTAATCAATCTCAACAATAATAGCTAAAGTGTGCACTGGAACCACAGTGGCTCATGAACTCAATCAGCTTAGTCAATGTACAGAAATGATACAAAATCCAATATCAAATCAAGTTACCATAACTAAACTGATTGAAGACTACTAATATCAAAGTTGTAATCACATAAGCTAATAAGTGATAAATCGAGCATTTGTTGATAATTATATCTTTCTTGCAATATCAACAGCTCTATGTCATTCAAAATGAGTATGATAAAGTTCAAAGTCCAAAACTCCAGCAAATGCTTAAAGTAGTTACACAATTTTCTTGCTGCTATTATATATATATTTGCATGATACTATCCATTCCAATCACAAACTTGAATCAAAATGAACTGTGAACAAGAATGACATGTAATCTAAATAATTCTTTTATTCATATCTAATCCAAAATACAATGCTACAAAATTTTAAAATAGAATCTGGAAATAACACCTACTACACAGAACTAGAAAAATAAATTATGTTACATGCTCCCACTGAATTTTTGCATCCAAATGTGATAAAACCCCCATATTTCTTACATGTTCTTGAAAACTTGATACAGACAAGGCTTTCGTGAAAGGGTCAACAAGCTGGAAATCGGTTCCTACATTCAATACATCAATTTCTCCATGTTTAACTCTTTCTCTCACACTGTAGTACTTAAGACCAATATGTCTAGAGTTATTAGACTTTTTACTATTTTTCCTAAAAACCACTGCAGCTTCATTGTCACGAAACATTTTCAATGTCTTTGAGACAATTGAACTTAGTACTTTAGTTTGGGTAAGAAAGTTCTTCATCCAAATGCCCTGACATACTCCTTCATATAAAGCTATGAATTCAACCTGCATAGTAAAAGAAGTTGAAATTATTGATTGTTTCATGGTTTCTCATGCAACAACACCTCCTGCTAGTATGAATACATAACTTGAAGTAGATTTCTTAGAGTTAGGGTAGTTTTCAGCAAAATCTAAATCAGTATAGCCTACAAATTCTAAACTTTTGACTTGCTTATATACTAACATGTGTGATTTAGTTTTCTGTAAGTATCTTAAAACCTTTTTACCAGCAATCCAATGCTCTTGAGTTGGGTTTGACTGAAATCAGGACAAAATTCCAACTGAAAAATGCCAAATCAGAACTAGTACAGATCTGTGCATACATGAGATTTCCTATTAATTTTGCATAAGGCTTACTCTCAATAAAAGACATCTTCCCCCCTTTTTAGAAATTTTGGACCATTTGTCACCTTTAGTCATAGGAGCATCTCCTGCAGAACACGTTTCCATGTTAAACCTTCTCAAAACTTTATGAATTTAGTTTTGCTGAAATAAACCTATAAGTTTTTGTGATCTTTTCCTCTTAATTTCAATTCCTAAAACGTATGAAGCTTCTCCTATGTCTTTCATATCAAAATTATCTGATAAGAATCCTTTTGTATCCTTGAGCAATTTCATGTTACTACTAGCTAGTAAGACATCATCTACATACAGTATCAAAAAGATGAATTGATCTCCCATTGTTTTCATGTATACACAATCATCTACAATGTTCTCTGTAAAACGAAAAGGTGAAACAACTGAATCAAACTTCTTGTACCATTGCCTAGAGGCTTGTTTGAGTCCATAAATTGATTTTTGTGGTTGCATACATAATTCTCTTTACCTTGTTTTACAAAATCCTCAGGTTGTTTCATGTAAATGACTTCATCTAATTCTCCATTTAAAAATGCAGTTTTTATATCCATTAGATGTAATGCCATATCATAGTGAGCAACTAAAGCCATTATGATTCTAAAGGAGTCTTTGGTAGACACCGGAGAAAATGTTTCATTATAGTCCATTCCTTCCAGATGTGCAAAACCTTTAGCTACTAGCCTAGCTTTCTGTCTGTCAATGTTACCATTGGCATCTCTTTTTTTTTATAAACCCACTTACAACCTATGGTTGGAAGGACCCAACCCTAGTTTAGCTAGTAAACTAGAATTAAGTCCCAACGATTGTGAAAATAAATTCCACAAAACCTCCAAATAAATGCTCTGAAAACATGTCGTAAAACATAATGCATAAAATATGAACTTGCTATTGATAGTAAAAATAAAGGTCCACTCACTAGTCTGCGACTACTGTTGGGCTCCAACACAATTCTCTTCGCTGTTAGGGTCGCGATCACGGTGTCAAGTCCATAAGGATTACATAATACCAGAATATGCATAAAATTATGAAAATCGCCAGAATCAACGTCGAAATCTCACGGCCCAAAATCGGCTGGAAAGTTTTGCAGCATCGAAGCTCCACCGTGGAGCTTCGACGAACTTCACCATCTACCTCGTTCAACTTAAGAGGGGGAGAACTTCAATAGCCACCCCACCCTCGACCCCCAAAACTCGCTAAAGCATCACCACCGCTGGCGGTGACTCCCACGGATTAAACCAGATTCAGGTGACACTCTCACACCTGCAAATCCCAAAAATAATCTCATCAATCAATCAAGAAAGATTAGGGCTTCAATTCCCTACCTGTTTCTTCGCCGGAGGTGGCCGAAAACGATGGTTCGGGTCGGCTCGAGTGGTACAGGTCGACTGAGGAGGAAAACGGGTTAAGTCCGACAGGATTTTTTGATTTTTTTGAAATAAAATTCAAAAATCAACTATTTATACTCCTAAGATCTTCAAATGATCAATGGCTCAGATTTGATGTTATTGCGATCAAACGGTGAAGATTTAACCGACTAAAAATAAATTTCTTTTTATTAAACATGAGAAATAGCTCGCTTATCCAAAAATTCCCCGAAAATTCCTCCGAGCGTGAAATTAAATACTATACAACTTTTGTGAAGAAAGTTAAATCAAATTCTTGCCCAGTGAAAAGTCAATAATAACCTCGGTAGTGAAACTAATCAGCGATAAAGCTTAATACGATTCGATAAGTGCGTAATTTCGGTTTGGGTCGTAACAATCTACCCCTCTTACAAAAATTTCGTCTTCAAAATTTACATGGCTGCTAGATAACATGAGAGTACTGCTCCATCATATGCTACTTTGACTCCCAGTTGGCTTCTTCCACTGCATGATTCCTCCACAAGAATTTCACTAAAGAAATGGTCTTATTCTGGAGAACCTGCTCCTTACAGTCAAGAATCTCCACTGATTTCTCAATATAGACCAAGTCCTCGCGTAACGGGATCTGCTGAGGTACAATAACATGGGAAGGGTCGGAGATGTATTTCCACAACAAGGACACATGGAATACATAATGAACATGTGCTAGTTCTTATGGTAACTTCAAATGATAAGAAACATCACCAACACGTTGAATAATCTCATATGGTCCGATGTATCATGGCTGAAATTTTCCACACCATACACCCTTCCATGGTGACAATTTCAAAAATACCCAGTCACCAATTTCAAACTCTAGATTATTCCTTTTAACATCTGCATAACTCTTTTTTCGATCATGGGCAGCGTTTAACCTATCTCGAATGATCTACACATTCTCTTACCTCACTCTAGCACAGCAGGGTCCTGCACTATTTCCCATATAAGGCTTCATATGGTGAAATTCCAATGCTCGAGTGGAAACTTTTATTATATGTAAATTCCATCAAATGCAGGTACTTATTCCATTTTCCCAAAAATTGAAATACGCAGGATCTTAGCATATCCTCTAGCGTCTGAATTGTTCTCTTGGACTGGCCATCCATCTGGGGGTGAAAAGCTGTACTGAATCGTAACCTATTTCCCATAACTTCTTGTAAAGCTCTCTAGAACTGTGAACTGAAGAAGGAATCTCGATCTGAGATAATAGAAATGGGCACACCATGTAACTTCACAATCTCCTGCATATACAATTGAGTCAGTTTGCTCACAGAAAATTTATCTGTGACTGGTATAAAATGTATAGACTTCATAAAGCGATCCATAACTACCCAAATACATATATGAACTTTCGATGTACGAGGTAGCTTATGTACAAAATCCATAGTAATTTTCAAACCAGAATTTCTAGACATTACATTAAGCCTGAAGGTTTCTGCCACTCCACCATCACTTGTTAAGAAATGAGACATTGGATCATATATGCTGCTATTTCCCTCTTCATATCAGGCTACCAATAATACTCCTTAAGAATTCGAGACATCTTCGTACTGTCGAGATGCATTGCATATGCTGAACAATGAGCTTCATCGAGTATTTCTCATTTCAACTCCTCATTGTTTGGAACATGAAGTTTACCTTTGATCAACAACAACCTGTCTCTTCATAATGTAAAGTCTAGTTATCCGCCGCCACGTACTACATCCTTTAATTTTAGCAATGAGGCATCAGAATCTTGTAATTCATGAACCCTGTCAATAAGAACAGGCCGAACCTGAAAGTTGGCTAATAAGACTTCCGGTTCATCCTCAACTGTATATAGAAATGCGCCAATGGCTCGCAACTCAGGTAGTAGTGGCATTCGAGTCATTTGTATATGTGACAAAGAAACTACTGAATTCCAAGTAAGAGCATTAACTACCACATTCGCTTTTCCAGGATGGTACTCAAAAGTGCACTCATAATCACTCAACAGTTCCATCCACCTCCTCTGTCTCATATTCAATTTTGGCTGTGTGAGGAAATACATAAGGCTTTTATGGTTAGTAAAAATCCAACATCTGGCACCATACAACTAGTGTCTCCAAATCTTCAACGCAAAAATAATCGCCGGTAACTCCAAGTCATGAGTGGGGTGTAATTCACTTCATGAGGTATGTTGTCGGGAACCGTTAGAGACAACTTTGCCTTGCTGCATCAATACACATTCCAAGCCTAACTTGGAAGCATCGCTGAAAACGGTAAACTCTCCACTACAATCTAGTAAAGTCAACACCGGGGCAGTGGTAAACCTTATTTTTAAAGTCTGAAAACTTTCCTCACAAGCTCCTGACCATTCAAATTTGACTCCCTTCCTCGTAAGTCAGGTAAAAAGTGCAGCAATGCGTGAAGAGTCTTGCACAAACCGACTGTTATAACCGACTAAGCCCAGAAAACTTCTATCAGCTATGCTTGCAGGTCTACTCCAATTCAACACCGCCTCTACCTTGTCAAGATGAACAGTAACTTCATCTGCCGAAATCACATGGCCAAGATACTTAACTCTGTCTAACCAGGACTCACATTTATTAAACTTGATATATAACTGAGATTCTCTCAAGGCCCTCAGAACCATATGCAAATGTCTTGCATGTTGCGTCGCATCTATAGAGCAAATTAGGATGTCGTCAATAAATACAATGACAAATTTTTCAAGATATGCCTGAAATACTTGATTAATCAAATCCATAAAAGCAGCAGGTACATTTGTTAGGCCAAATGGCATAGCTATGAACTCACAGTGCCCATATGAAGATCGGAACGCGGTCTTAGAGACATCTGACTCTCTAATCCGTAGCTGATGATATCCTGATCTCATATCGATCTTAAATAACACCATAGCTTCCTTTAGCTGATAAAGCAAATCATCATTCCAAGGCAGTGGATATTTGTTCTTCACTGTAACCTGGTTCGGCTACTGATAGTCAATGCATAATCTCATCAATCCATCCTTCTTTTTCACAAATAAAATTGGAGCTCCCCATGATAATATGCTAGGATGGATGAAACCCTTATCTAATTAGTTCCTAAAGTTGAATTTGCACCTCTCTCAACTCAGTTGCAGCCATCCTATATGGGCTTGAGCCATAAGACCTATACCCGAAAGTAGCTCAATCGTGAAATCTATTTCCCTTACTGGAGGAAGACCTGGTAATTCATCAGGAAAAACATCGAGATATTTCCTAACCACCTTAACCTACTCAATGTTAGGGGTGAAAATATAAGTATTCATTACATGTGCTAGATATGCGGTACACCATTTTCGCAACTTCTTCTCAGCCTTCACAGCTGAAATAAGGCATGATGAAAGAACATTTCTTTCCCCGCAAAATAGAATCAACGGTAACTACGGACTTCTAAATACTACCTCTTTTCGATGATAATCAACCAAAGCCTGATGATTGCTTAGAAAGTCCATACCCAAAATTAAATCAAAATCTACGATGTCAAGAGGTATCAGATCGACAGACAATCCAAAATCTCCAACCATAATGCTATAGTCTTGATACATGATCCCAACTAAGATCACCTCGCTAGAGGGATAAATAACTTGCCACATTTCCGATAAGGGAGTGACATGTACGTTAAGTATTGCTGCTAATCTCACAGATATGAAAGAGTGTGTCGCCCCCTGATCTATTAAAGTATAAATAACATAACTAAGAATATGCAACATACCAATGATCACCTTCGGAGACGCTCTTCCCTCTTGTAAAGTCATCTGATGATGTCGGGTCTATCTAGTCTGTCCAGCCAGTCGCCATCTCTAGCTCCAGTTCTGATAAGCTGGTTGTCTAGGTGGTGGTGCAGTTCTAACCCTTGAAGTGGCTCCCTGGTCACCACCAGAACTCTACACCGAAAATCCACCCAATGTGTCCCTGTGCAAACACTCCCTCACGAAGTGGCCAATCTGGCCACAACGATAGTAAACTGAAGTCCCAAACTGACACTATCTGAGATGGTGTTTGTGACATCTATTGCATAGAGGAAAATCTCTGTATGCTGATGGAGTAAATCGAGACCTACTAGATCCACTGGAACTAGCCCCAGACCTTGACCTCTATCATCGATTATGCCTTCATCTCAAAAAATAACTCGGACGATATGCACTAAAGGTCTGAGATCCCTCACCAGATGATGATGAAGAACCAAATGCATTGGAGCCTCCCCTTTTTTAAGGACCCTGGCTAGGCTCACTTTCCTCTTATTGTTGAGTCTAGCCCCACTCACTTTCCTCACTTTCCTCGAATTGTTGAGTCTAGCCCCAAAACGGGTCGACTTGACCCGTGGTCAACACGGGTCAACCACCCACAATCCCAAAATAGAAACTTTCTCTTTATATCTCGTATTTATACCGTATACATACCGTACACATACAACCCAAATCTACGCCTCGGATAAGTGCGACTAACTCGACGATAATTTCAAATATGCATTTTATTTTCCCGATTATCGGAAAAATCCTCCGAAACCTCCGACGAGCTCGTAATCAAATCCTCTACAATTTTCGCGAAGGAACTCAAACAAAATTTTTGCCCGATAATTTAGTCGTGAACAAACCCACGAGTACGATTAATTCACAATAATCACAGCTCGGACCAATATGTGCACATTCTACGGTTCGAGTCGTTACAAATCTACCCCCCTAACAAAAATGTTGCCCTCGAAATTTACATACCGGCTAGGAGAACGAAGCTACTGCTCAGACAAACTGTTTTGGCTGCTACGTGACTAATTTTACTGTATGATTTCTGTACAAACTCAAACGCTAAAACTAACAAAAAGTTCCTGTTCCAGAGAATCTACTCTCGACAATTAAGAACATCCAACGGTTCCACAACCTGAACTGAACTGCAATTGAAACTGTCTACAACGGAAATTTATGAGGCACGCTAACATCAGGGAATTAGGAATATACGTCCATAACCACGATGCATAAAATACCTCATACCATATGCCAGCCCTGATAATACTTTTCAAATGGTAAACCATAACGCTCATATCTTTACTAATGTGCATAACTTATCGTGCTAACAACTGTTCATAACTCATTTCCATGGCAATAACTAGAAGGATACTCAATTACCACTGTATACTCTGACTTACATTCACGCAATCTTTTCTGATAATCTGACAACTTTAATCTGTTAAGAAAATCTGCATATTATCTGTCATCTGTGGCAACACATAACCTCTTTCTGAATACCAAAGTGCCATCACTCCTCATCCGAAACTTTGTCGGTACACTATTCTGAATCAAATTCTTCTTACTCAGCAGATAAGCATCTGAATTTTGAGCTTCACGAACTTGATCAAGCAACATTGGACGAACTTGAAAGCTGGCTAACAATGCTCCATCTTCATTCCACTCCAACTTTGCTCCCGTTGCTCGCAACTCCGTCAAAAGTGACACTCTAGCAACACGTACATGGAAGAGAGAAGCACCATGCTTCAGACTGAGAGCATCAGCAACCACATTCGCCTTTCCTGGATGATACACGAAAGTACAGTCATAATCATTAATCAGCTCCATCCATCTCCGCTGCCTCATATTTAAATCTGGTTGTGTACGCAAATAGGTAAGACTTTTATTATCGGTGTAAATCTTGCACTGTGCCCCGTACAAGTAATGTCTCCAACTCTTCAATGCTAACACAATGGCAGCTAACTCCAGATCATGAGTAGGATAGTTAACTTCATGAGATTTCAACTGTCTAGAACCATATGCCACCACATTTCCATGCTGCATCAAAACACAACCCAGACCTAACTTCGAAGCATTACTGTACACAACATACTCACCGCTATCGTCAGGTAAAGTCAACATTAGTGCAGTAGTCAACCTCTCCTTCAAAGTCAAGTAGCTTTCTTCACAAACATTAGACCATTCAAACTTGACTCCTTTCTTTGTCAAACGGGTAAGCGGTGTCGCAATCCGTGAAAAGTCTTGCATGAATCCACAATATCCAGCAGCATCAAATCCACGGCTAACCCATAACCTCTAATAAAAATCTCACAATATCTATATACCCACCCGACACACACTACCTCGTCAGATGGATACAGCACTCGCCACAAACTAGGGAGTGGAGATGCAGGTACAGTAGCCAATCATGCTAATCTATATGACATGAATGAATACGTAGCCTCTGGATCTAGTAAAGTAAGAACTAGATGACCAAAAATGTACAATGTACCGATGATAACCTTTGGGGAAGCTCTGCCCTCACGTAGAGACATGGCATGAACTCGAGCATGTCCAACTGGTCATCCACGTTGGTTGCGATTCTGCTGACCACCCTGTCTAGAAAACTCTCACGTAGAGACATGGCATGAACTCGAGCCTGTCCAACTGGTCATCCACGTTGGTTGCGATTCTGCTGACCACCCTGTCTAGAAAACTGTGTTGCACGATCACCAGAAACAGTACCCTGATCTCGACCAACACTCTGATCCACAACATCTCTAAAAGTGCCAAGCTGAGGACACTCCCTCACAAAGCGACCATCCTGGCCACAATGGTAACAACTCATAGTACCCCGATAACATGAACCATGATGTCGCTTAATTCAAAGATTGCATAATGGAATATCCCTTAGTGTAGCTGGTGTGCTGAAGATAGGTTGAGGATAACTCGATCTACTGGAACTCGCACTCGAGTGCTGCCTCTGCGGTCGATTCCTCATCCATCTATGACTCTGCCTAGTAGTGCTGGTAAGATATCTGTAAGGTCCAGTACCAGAAGATGATGCTGATCCAGAAGTACCTAAACTCAACCTCTTCGAAGCACCCTGACTAGGTCTACCCTCTTCAAAGCGACGTGTCTGAAATTGCATCTGTCTCTCTCTCTCTCTCAATGTCTTCACCTCTGAGTGCAGCACTAACAAACTCATCAAAGTTATCTCGATGCATAGTTGTCAAAGTCCCCTTGATATTCAGATTCAAACCCAACTTAAACCTCTTCCACTTTGCTTCCTCTGATGTTACTATATCACGTGCAAACCAAGACAAACGGGTAAACTTATCCAGATACTCAAGCATTGACATATTCCCCTGCTTTAGGTTAGTAAACTCCTCATATTTCCGCTACTGAGTAGCTGGATTAAAATATCGACGCATGAACATCACTTTGAACAACGGCCAAGGAGTATCAATAGAAACACTGTATGTACCAATCCACCAAAAGTAGGCATCTGACTCAAGCAAACCCACTGCAGCTACAATTTTCTGTTCAGGAGTAAAATGCAGGCGCTCACAAACATGCTCAACCTGAACCACCCAAGCTTCACACACCTCAGGATCAGGGGAACCAGAGAAATCAGTTGCTCCCGCCGTCCTAGCCTTAGCTACAGGGTCAATACATTCTTCCAGACGCAATACTCTCATAAGCAAATCACGCGTACGTTGATCCTCATCAGGATCCCCAGTCCATTCAGCACGGACTCCACGTCGAGGAGGCCTCTTAAGGATAAAAGATATTAGTCACAAGACTTAAAGGATGTAATCATGAAACTTCAAACGTTTGAAAGCATACAACACTCTAGAGCATTGATGATTATCCGCCGGCCGGTCAGGTCATTGCTCCAGAAATGCTATACATTCTCAAATGTCCTTAGTAACACAACTACGAGAGTCTACAGAACCTAAAACCTAATGCTTTGATACCAAATGAAAGGACCCGACTCCGATTTAGTTGCCTAAACCGAAATCAAACACCTTCGAAAACATGACCTAAAAAAAATTTGCCAGAGTTTACTTTGAAATACGTGAACCAAGATTAGAACTTACAAAGAGAATCACACTTCGAATATTCCATAAAAGTCAAACTGTGGGGCTCCGTTCCCCATCCAGATTTCTCAACATCATATATATAATAAACCACAAGGTTTACAAGAAATCCAGAAAAATATTCAGGAGTCAACTCAACTAAAAACATAACATAAGTATTCAGAGCGACGCCTATACACATCATATACAATCAGTAGGTCGAACTGAGAACCTACACAAACTGAAGTGCGACTTAAACTCAATGCCTCCACCGTCGACGTGCAACCCTGGAACCCAAACTGCAAACTGGGCAAAAGAAACCGAAAAGCCCAGGGGAAGGCAAATGAAATTGTTAGACTGAGTGGATGAAAATAATAATATGTCTTTCACCAATATATTCAAGAAATCATTATGCGAGTCTAAAATCATTAAACTAAGGTGTGTTGGTTGCCATAACCGTTCTAGATACCGTATAAAATGTGGGGGCTGTAACTTGAGTACATTTTCCTCAAAGTTACAATCATGCTCAACCAGGTAAAAAGCTTGTCATAACCTTCCTGGGAGCCATATAATCATGGATCAGGCGTTTGTCATAACCTTACGGAGCATCTCGGGGATCAGCCGAGAAGCCATTGCATAGATGCAACCATATATCCATAATCCATGTAAAACAAAACATATATGTGCCTCCAAGTAAAAATACATAATCGTAAATGCATAATCTGTGACGACCTGGAACAGAATCAGTAGTGTTAATCAGCTTAAGTCATGAGGTTACGCGTAACCGCAGATTTCCGATAGTTGATTGAATCGCCATACTTGATCAGGACTTACTTATTGGCCGAGAATTTGAGTTGAGTCTCTTCTTGAGAGTTGTTATACGCATGATTTCGAGTTCGTGGGCGGTTCCGGATCATTATTTGGACGATCGAAGAATATAATATAAATATTTGAAATTTCGACATAATCGGTTTAAAATGACAGCTTTGTTAGCGACTAAATTACCGGACGAGAATTTGATTTGGGATCCTTCGTGAAAGTTGTTGAGAATTTAATTTCGAGCTTGTGGGAACTTCCGGAGGATTATTCCGAGTTACGAGGATTAAGTTACAAATATTTTTGACCGTTGATTATTTAATCGGGTAAGTTGTGATGGTTTGAACCGTTGAATTTTTATCGGATTGGTCGATGTGTTTGACTTCAGGTGGAAATTGAAGAACTTGTCAAGTTGAGTTTGTTGCCGCGAGAATTATTGAAATCGGAATTATGATACGAAAGTTACGGGTATTCGAAGTTTGTCGTAAATTTAATTGTGGGAGTTTCCTAAAATAGCAAGTATTTAATGAGGTTTCCTGTGTGGGAAAGTCAAACATGGCATTTAAGTGGGTTGACTGGTCAACGCGGGGGAGGATTGGAGGCGCGACGGTGGAGGAGCTCACCGGCGGCGAGCTGCCGTCCGGCCATCTCCGGCCTCGGCGTAGGGCCCAAATGACTCGGCTTGACCTCCCCGTCCCATTTCCGGTCACTGTTCACGGTAAGGTTTACGGTGGAGAGAGAATTTCCGGTTTGAAATTGGAGGAATTTTGGGGTTTTGGTTGATTCCTATTCCGGCCGATTTGAGCTACAAGAAGCACTAGGTTTTGAAGCTCTCATCACCATGAATCTAACCATATAGGTATGGAGTTCCAATTTGATTTGTACTTGGAGAATTCATGGATTCAAATTTGTGTGGGATTTCGGTTTTTCATGAAATTGAGCTAGTTAGAGTCAAAATTGGACTTTGGTGTAGTTATGGAAGTTGTTTGTTGGATGATTTTGAGTGGAATAGGTATTGCTTCGCCAAGAAATTTCATGTTTGGGTGGCGCCGCCGCCGGCAGCGGCGGTCAACAGCGGTCAAGGTTGACTTTTCGGGGTTTTCGACAAGTTGCATGTCGTTTCGCTCGGAATCGCGCCTCGATCGCAGTGGTGAGGTTTGTTTTTCGATTTGAGCATCAGAAATTATAGCGAGGTTTTGGGGTATGATTATTGGATTTTCGACAATTCATCGTTATTGGATTATATGTTTCCGAGAACGGTTGTTTCTCGTAATTTAATTTGGGAATCTGAGTTATGATTTTGAGAAATGGATTTTATGATTATTCAGGGGTTCGTGATCGTTCGTTTGGCGAGGGATTTTCCCGCCGGATCACGGGATTAACGCGAACTGCGTTACGCTAGTCTGTGAGTGGACAATTTCTTTTCACGGATTGATTGCAAGTCTTTATACACATTTTACGAACTTGAGCATGCATACGAGATTATGTTTTATATGAGCATGTGTTATACGATTATGCTTATACCATTATACATTACGTATATACATTTAAATATTGCTTTATGCATTTGCATCGAACTATTTATGATTTGGTTTACACAGAGTACAGTCTTAGTATATGTTGTTGTATCGATACACTCACATCCCGGCTGATCCCCGAGGGTGCCTACCAGGGGGGACTATACCTTGTGTCGATGTAGTTCTGGGTGGGTACAGATATCTGTTTCTTGTGCCGATGTAGTTCCAGGTGGAAACAGATACCCTGACCTGAGGCATTTCCGGCTAGAATCACGTGTGGGTCTGGGATCCCGTGATTCGGACTGTACAAGCACGGATGTGTCTACGAGCGACCCCGTGAGATTTTCCATGCATGCTCTGTACGCGTGAGGAGATAGAGTCTCCCTGGTGTACCATTTGATTATTTAAACATTTGACTCTCATATGTTTTTATAACATATATATTATTCGGCGAAAGACATTTATTTTCGTCCACTCACTCTAACAATTTTCATGTCTTTCCCCTGGGATTTTCGGTTTCCGTGCCTAGTTTGCAATTCAGATTCTGGTGTCGTACGACGTGGTCGAAGGCATAGTATTCGAGCGATGTTTCTTTTATGGTAGGTTCTTAGTTTGGCTTACTATTAGTATATCTATACTAGAAGTCGCTCTGAGTATTTTGATGTATATTTTTATACGATTTTCCCCGGATTTCGGTAAAGTATAGTTATATTTATTACTTTACATTACTATTGATATATTGAGAAATTCGGATGGGATTAGTGCCCACGGTTTGGCTTTTGTGGCATAGGATGAAGTGTATTTTCCGGGTGCAGGTAATGGTAATTCCGCGTTAGTAGCGTTACTCTGCCAAAATTTTGATGGTTTTTGTTGGTTCGTGTTTTCCGAAGGGGTTTAATTCCAGTTTAGGAAACTAAATCTGGGTTGGGTCCTTTCAGCTTGGTATCAGAGCATTAGGTTTTAGGTTCTGTAGACTTCTGTAGTCGTGCTTACTAAGGATATT
The DNA here is from genome assembly GCA_946800695.1 of Geum urbanum. NCBI lineage: Eukaryota > Viridiplantae > Streptophyta > Magnoliopsida > Rosales > Rosaceae > Geum > Geum urbanum. Next base: position 17,929,985 of record OX327003.1, on the reverse strand, counting down.
TGAGAATGTACAGCATGTCTGGAGTGGTGACCCGACCGGCCGGCGGATACTCATCAATACTCCGGATGTTGTAGCTTTCAAATATTTAAAGTTCCATGATTACGTACTACTTGTTGCAAACGATGTTTTATTCATTAGGATGCCTCCTTGACGTGCTTTCTGTGTCGGTACGGTTGTGGATCCTATTGAGGATCAATCGACGAGCGATTTTCCAGTGAATTGTGGGTTTAGATGAGCATTCTGGGTTCAGAGATTTGTGCGGCATGGTTTGCCTGGTTGTGTGTATATAAGCGTCTACATGTTGCCTTAGAGCAGAAGATCGTGGCAGTTGATGTTTTGCCTGAGTCAGATCATTGCATTTGTTGGGCTGGTATTGTGTAAGTTCCTGTTGCGACTCCATGGCCTACATCCAGGCTATCGTTTATACGGTAATGGTTCAATTAGGGTACCTAATGATGGAAATATGGAGTGTTTACCCACCTGAGGCAGAGATGTATCGTTCATGTGTTTGTTTCCATTTGTACGTGTTATGTGGCTTCAGAGGAAGCAGTGCACGAGGTTCGAGATGAGTTTGAACCTGAGTATTAGAGGGATTTTTACTGTTATGCCTTAAGATAACCGTGAGGAGCTTGATATGCTGCACTCAAAGGCGAGGCTATTGAGAAGGAAAGGCGTACGCGGTTTCCGACGTGTTAGTTTGGGGAAAGTGGACTTAGTCGAGATATTTTGATGAGTCAGAGTTTAGGCACCTCGGAATCAGTGACTTCATCAGGCTGTGGCCTTTTCGATTATGTTGGGGGTCATCATATCAAAATAGAGGATCTGTTTGGTTATGGTAGAGATCACGGAGTAGTGGACTTGTTCCTGTGTCATGAGTTTGGGTGATCGTTGGTGATCCTTCCTCACAGCAGGTGTCGCCGTGACTTGTGTTCGTGGAGCACTTTTAGTTGCTATTGTTGTGGCCAGGAGGGTCACGTTGCGAGGGAGCATCCTCAGTCAGCTGTTTTAGCGGTTCGGCAGCTCAGAGTTCACGAGGATGTCATGATGCTATTTCTAGAATTTGACCAATGTAGCCTTTTTGACGAGTTAATCAGCAAGTCGTAATTGACGTGGGCGGCTAGTTGGGCATGCCGGAGTTCATGCCACGACCTTGTATGAGGACAGAGTTTCTTTGAGGTTACCGTGGCTTGATGTCCATGGCTATTGTACATGCATCTCCACTTCCGAGGTTTTGGAGAGTGTTGCATCCATCCGGAGGTTGCGAGACCCTTGTTGGAGGATATGGCTTAGCCGCGGATCTATTATAGCTGGATATCGTTGATTTTGGTGTGATTATGAGTATAGACTTCTTGACGACGTATTGGGCTATGTTCGATGGTCACGAGAAGGTGGTTGTGTTTCGACGACTAGAATTCCCCGAGATACTGTTTCGCGGTGATGGTCGAACAGATGGTGGAAACGGGTTGTGTTGTTTGCTTAGCTCATGTTGTGGATACTACGGTTGCTGTGCCCGACATTTGCGACATTGAGGTGGTTCCAGAGTTTCCAGGTGTGTTTCAGATGAGTTACCGGGTATACATCCAGTTCGGGAAACTGACTACACCATTGAGCTTTTACGGGGCGCTGGACTCATATCACCGACATTATGTCGTTCGGTACTAGCGGAGCTGATAGAGCTACATATTCAACTTTGGGAATTGCTGGAGGAGATTTCATGCGACCCAGTGTATCACTGTGGTGTGCTCTTGCATTATTTGTGCGGATGTTGGATGGTTCGACGAGGTGGTGCATTGACTACCGGAAGTTGAATCAGACTTCAGAGGAGAGCAAGTATCCTCCGCTTCGGATTAACGATTGGTTTGATCAGCTCGCGAGAGCTTCAGTCTTTTCGAAGATTAATTTTGGGTTCGGATACCATCAGTTGAGTATTGATGAGTCAGATGTGGTCTGGACAGCTTTCGGATCTCGGTGCAGGCATCAGGAGTTCTTGGTCACGCCGTTTGGTTGACCAATGCCCCCGTAGTTCTTATGGACTTGATGGACCAGGTGTTCAGACGATTCTGGACGATTTTGCGGTCGTGTTCGTCGGCAACATCCTGATTTACTCCAGGAGTGTGGGCCAGCACAAGAAGCAATTGCGAGCGGTTTTGCGGACTTTGCGAGATGGTTAGTTGTTGGCGAAGTTTAGCCAGTGTGAATTTTGGTTGGTTAGCGTGAAGATTTTGGACCATGTAATGTCAGCCGAGGGAGTCGGCTTTGTACAGGATTTTCTCGGATTGTCACTCCACTTTCCGGATTGACGAAGAAAGCGTCAAGTTCGAGTGGTCCGATGCACACGAGGAGAGTTATTTAGTCCTGAAGGAAGATTGACCGTTGCACCGGTTTTGATCCTACCTGACGATTGTGGCGAGTTCGTGGATTATGGCGATGCATCGAGGTTTAGATTTGGTCATGTTTTGATGCAGTGTAGCAGAGCGATGGCTCATGGTTCAGGCAGTGGAACTTTATGAAGCTACGTGTCCTATGTGTGATTTGGGGGTAGCTGTTTTTGTGTTAGTATCGGAGAGTTGGAGACACTACTACTACGGCGTGCAATGCAGTATAGGATGTACACTGATCATTTGAGTTTCGTCTACTTGCATTTTCGGCCAGATTTGAGCTTGAGGCGACGTAGATAGATGGGGTCGATTAACGACTATGGCTGCACATTTGAGTTTATTTGAGAGAGGCTATTGTTGTTGCTGATGCATTCAGTCGGAAGTCGGGAGCTTTAGTGTTTCATGTGTGTGTGGCTTGAGTTTCCGTGTTAGCCGAGTTGCGAGCTACGGGAGCTGAGTTAGAGTGTGATGATGATGAAGCTCATTGTTTTGCGAGCGTTATGTACTAGCGGTACAGAGATGTGGCAGATACTTCGAGTTTACTACTCGTGACGCAACCTGTAGAAGAGTGTAGCAGCTTGTGTGAGCAGATGCCACATTTGTCGGCAAGCGATGGCTAGAAGGCAGAGACTTGCCGGGAAGTTACAGCCATTGGAGATTTCCGATTAGAAGTTGGAGCTTGTCACTATAGATTATGTGTGCTAGTACGTACTTCAGTTTGTGGTATCAGTTGTTGGATCTTTGTGGACCATTTGATGAACTTAATTCTTTTCCTGGTACTTCCGGAAAAGATTTCAGTGGCAAGCTGGCATAGCTATGTTTGGTGGAGATTGTCCATTTCATGGTGTACCTGTGTCACAGATTGCTGATCGAGATAATCAGCTACAACAGAGTGTTGGTAAGCTTTCCAGCGAGCATTGGGGACCAGATTACAAGTTAGTACCGGTTCTTATCCTCAGATTGGTCGACGATCTTTGAGGACTATTCAGACCTTGGAGGGCATGTTGTGGTCTTGTGTATTGCAGTTCCGAGGGATTTGGGACCAGCAGTTTCAATTGTTCGAGATTGCTTGCAGTACCAGTTTGTAGACCACTATGATTTTGACGTTGCATGATGTCGTTTTGAGGAACAATGTTGTACTCCATTATGTTGAAGCGTGTTTGGTGTGAGCTGACGTTGGATCCTGATTTAGTGGAATGTGCTACCACAGACTTTCGGATTAGCGGAAACAGGTTGATAATCGCCCGAGTTCGATATTAGAGTTATGTTAATGCGAGCTGGCTGAGTTGTGAATTGCCACGATATTTTGGTTCGTATATGATCATAGGCGAATTTATGTTGTGCCGTATAGTTCGGCATTGCCTATAGCGTTGGCTTTTGTGTGTGTTGTGTTCCGTGTGGTAGAATTACATTTTAGATTTGTTGCGTGTCTTATACCCTATCAGTTCCTTATGCAGGAAGACTTGGCATTTGTATGGAGCCAGTTCAGATTCGAGATTTGAGGGTACAGAGATATTTTTCTATGAACAGAGTTGTTCAGTTGACGTAGCTACTAGAGAATTGAGCTGTATGCAAAGGCAGTGCTTCTATTTTTAGTCGGCAAACTTGGAAATTTCGAGGTTGAAATTTTTTTAAGGGAGGTGGATTTGTGACGACCCGGAACAGAATCAGTAGTGTTAATCAGCTTAAGCCATGAGGTTACGCGTAATCGCAGATTTCCGATAGTTGATTGAATCGCCAAACTTGATCACGACTTAATTATTGGCCGAGAATTTGAGTTGAGTCTCTTCTCGAGAGTTGTTGTACGCGTGATTTTGAGTTCGTGGGCGGTTCCGGATCATTATTTGGACGATCGAAGAATATAATATGAATGTTTGAAATTTCGACATAATCGGTTTAAAATGACAGCTTTGTTAGCGACTAAATTACCGGACGAGAATTTGATTTGGGATCCTTCGTGAAAGTTGTTGAGAATTTAATTTCGAGCTTGTCGGAACTTTCGGAGGATTATTTCGAGTTACGAGGATTAAGTTACAAATATTTTTGACCGTTGATTATTTAATCAGGTAAGTTGTGATGGTTTGAACCGTTGACTTTTTATCGAATTCGTCGATGTGTTTGACTTCGGATGGAAATTGAAGAACTTGTCGAGATGAGTTTGTTACCGCGAGAATTATTGAAATAGGAATTACGATATGAAAGTTACGGGTATTCGAAGTTTGTCGTAAATTTAATTATGGGAGTTTCCTAAAATAGCAAGTATTTAATGAGGTTTCCTGTTTGGGAAAGTCAAACATGGCATTTAAGTGGGTTGAATGGTCAACGCGAGGGAGGATTGGAGGCGCGACGGTGGAGGAGCTCGTCGGCGGCGAGCTGCCGTCGGCCATCTCCGGCCTCGGCCTAGGGCCCAAATGACTCGGCTTGACCTCCCCGTCCCATTTCCGGTCACCGTTCACGGCAAGGTTTACGGTGGAGAGAGAATTTTCGGTTTGAAATTGGAGGAATTTTGGGGTTTTGGTTGATTCCTATTCCGGCCGATTTGAGCTACAAGAAGCACTGGGTTTTGAAGCTCTCATCACCATGAATCTAACCATATAGGTATGGAGTTCCAATTTGATTTGTACTTGGAGAATTCATGGATTGAAATTTGTGTGGGATTTTGGTTTTTCATGAAATTGAGCTAGTTAAAGTCAAAATTGGACTTTGGTGTAGTTATGGAAGTTGTTTGTTGAATGATTTTGAGTGGAATAGGTGTTGCTCCGCTAGGAAATTTCATGTTTGGGTGGCGCCGCCGCCGGCAGCAGCGGTCAACAGCGGTCAAGGTTGACTTTTCGGGGTTTTCGACAAGTTGCATGTCGTTTCGCTCGGAATCGCGCCCCGATCGCAGTGGTGAGGTTTGTTTTTCGATTTGAGCATCGGAAATTATAGCGAGGTTTTGGGGTGTGATTATTGGATTTTCGACAATTCATCGTTATTGGATTATATGTTTCCGAGAACGGTTGTTTCTCGTGATTTGATTTGGGGATCCGAGTTATGATTTTGAGAAATGGATTTTATGATTATTCAGGGGTTCGTGATCGTTCGTTTGGCGAGAGATTTTCCCGCCGGATCACGGGATTAACGCGAACTGCGTTACGCTAGTCTGTGAGTGGACAATTTCTTTTCACGAATTGATTGCGAGTCTTTATACACGTTTTACGCACTTGAGCATGCATACGAGATTATGTTTTATATGAGCATGTGTTATACGATTATGCTTATACCATTATACATTACGTATATACATTTAAATATTGCCTTATGCATTTGCATCGAACTATTTATGATTTGGTTTACACAGAGTACAGTCTTAGTATATGTTGTTGTATCGATACACTCGCATCCCGACTGATCCCCGAGGGTGCCTACAGGGGGGGACTGTACCTTGTGCCGATGTAGTTCCGGGTAGGTACAAATATCTGTTTCTTGTGCCGATGTAGTTCCGGGTGGAAACGGATACCCTGACCTGAGACCTTTCTGGCTAGAATCACGTGTGGGTCTGGGATCCCGTGATTCAGACTGTACTAGCATGGATGTGTCTACGAGAGACCCCGTGAGATCTTCCATGCATGCTCTGTACACGTGAGGAGTTAGAGTCTCCGTCGTGTACCATTTGATTATTTATACATTTTTATAACATATATATTATTCGGCGAAAGACATTTATTTTCGTCCACTCACTCTAACGATTTTCATGTCTTTCCCCTGGGCTTTTCGGTTTCCATACCCAGTTTGCAGTTCAGATTCTACTGTCGCACGTCGTGGTCGGAGGCATAGTATTCGAGCGATGTTTCTTTTATGGTAGGTTCTTAGTTTGGCCTACTATTTGTATATCTATACTAGAAGTCGCTCTGAATATTTTGATGTATATTTTTATACGATTTTCCCCGGATTTCGGTAAAGTATAATTATATTTATTACTTTACATTACTGTTGATATATTGAGAAATCCGGATGGGATTGGACCCCACGGTTTGGCTTTTGTGGCATAGGATGAAGTGTATTTTCCGGGTGCAGGTAATGGTAATTCCGCGTTAGTAGCGTTACTCTGCCGAAATTTTGATGGTTTTTGTTGGTTCGTGTTTTCCGAAGGGGTTTGATTCCGGTTTAGGAAACTAAATCGGGCTTGGGTCCTTTCATAATCATAATTGCATACTTTTAAAATGTATAACATAAAATGTATAATCAAGACTCGCAAATCGAAAGTGAAAATTAAAGTGTCCACTCACAGTACGAGGCTAACTCTGAGGTCTGGCGGAAGATTCATCGCCAAACACTCGATCACGATCACCTGAATAACAGGGATACGATCAATATATATAGAATCACAACATACGCAGCTAATATGTTAAGAACCCCGCGTTCTCGAACAACGTATCGCTCGAAATATTGACGAGGATAGCAAAATTCCCAAAATACACCCAAACAACCCTCGTCCCAAATTAGAACACTCAACTCGACTCAAAAATGTCACCATTGCATTCGGCCCGCGAAAACAAGCGAAAAGACATAAAACTTGCCAAATATTTCACATCGTCGGAGCTCCGCCGCGCACGGCGGGGCGTAGGGCTGCCACCGGCCACCAGAATCCGACCAGCCCATAAATCTTCAATCTATACATAGATTTGAAGATCTCAATATTTCCAAAAACTTTGTAGTTCAATGCTAAGCCCAATTCTAACCGGAAAACGTCAAAACTCACCGTGAAGTTCAAAAACCTCGCCAGAATTCATTACCTCTGATCGGCCACCACCGGCCACGACAAGGGCAGAAACCACTTGGGATAGACTCACCATCCTAAGGGCTTCAAAGCCCCCATAAGGTTGACGTCCATCTCCGCGGCCTCCGTCGCAGGCTAATTCGGCCGGAATTCCCCAAACTTCACCACGTCGTATCTTTTTCATCCAGAAACCTAAATGAGTGATCCACCTATCAAACTAAAGAGCATCTCAAGCCTAACAACTTTCATCAAAAAACCATGGCCAAAGGAGGCTGGAATCAAGCACACCGCCAGTAACCAATTCGTGCCCCAACGCGGGTCAACCACCCACCATCCTAAAATAGAAAATTTCCCTTTATATCTCATATTTATACCGTATACATACCGTACACATACAACCCAAATCTACGGCTCGGATAAGTGCGACTAACTCGACGATAATTTCAAATATGCATTTTATGTTACCCGATTATCGGAAAAATCCTCCGAAACCTCCCACAAGTTCGAAATCAAATCCTCTAAAATTCCCGCGAAGGAACTCAAACCAAATTCTTGCCCGATAATTTAGTCGTGAACAAACCCACGAGTACGATTAATTCACAATAATCACGACTCAGACCAATATGTGCACATTTCACCGTTCGGATCGTTACAATGATTCCCACGGATTAAACTCAATTCGGGTGACACTCTCACCCTTGCAAATCCAAAAAATAATCACATCAATCAGTCAAGGAAGCTTAGGGCTTCAATTCCCTACCTGTTTCGTCGCCGAAGGTAGCCGAAAACAGCGGTTCGGGTCAGGTCGAGTGGTACGCATCGGCGGAGTAAGAAAACGGGTTAAGCCCGATGGGATTTTCTGATTTTTTTAAATAAAATTCAAAAATCATCTGTTTATACCCTAAGCTTCTCAAATGATCAACGGCATAGATTCAATCTTATCACGATCAAACGGTCGAGATTTAACCGGCTAAAAGTAAATTGCTTTTTAATAATTTATCACGCTGACTTCTGATAAATATAAGAAATAGCTCGCTTATCTGAAAAAATCCTCCAAATGAGCTCAAAATTAGATACTCTACAACTTTCGTGAAGAAAGTCAAATCAAATTCTCGCCCAGTGAAAAAGTCGTTAATAACCTCGGTAATGCGACTAATCCGCGATATAATTTCGGTTCGAGTCGTAACAATGGCTTTGTGATTTGGATCTGGTTTGACTAGTTTCAAAATTGAGTTTTGTATCATGGATTCCATCTTAGCTTGCATTTCCTTTTCTCATTCATTTACCTCTCTTGACTCTAGTGCCTATTTATAACTATGCAGTTCATTCTCATCTACCATATCTACTTCCTGGTAGTAAACATAATAATCACTATCTTCACCAAAAACCTATCTTTTCTCTCTGGTTTACCTCCTAACTTGTTGATTTTCTTTATTTTTGGGTTCTGTAGCATGTGGAGCTTCTGCATTTTCATTCAGATCAAAAAATTTCAAGCGTGCAGGCATCTGTAGTGTGATAAGATCCGCTAGATTCTGATTTGGTATTGTATTAGTTTTATGCACTTTATAATCTGTGACTATAGGTAATATTTTAACTAAAGCCTCATCTTCGACAATTTCTTCAAATTCTGAAGATGAATCTTTAAAACTTAATTGCCTACTCCTTCATCCAGGAACTTAGCTTGGTTGATTTATCTAGTTTTTGATGTATGATGAGGTGTGTAAAACCTATAACCCTTTGATTTCTCACAATGACCTATAAAGTAACAACATGCTGTTTTAGGACTTAATTTCTATATTTTTGCACTCGGAATTCTTGCCTAAGCTTTGCATCTACACACATGGCAGTGATGCAAGCTAGGTTGTCTACCACACCAAAGCTCAAAAGGTGTTTTCTGCAGATTTAGAGGGTGATCTATTGCAAATATAGTTTGTTATCTAACGAGCTTCACCCCATAAGTAGATAGGTTGACCTGTAGTGCACATCATGCATCTCACCATGTTTAATAAAGTACTGTTCTTTCTCTTTGCTACTCCATTTTGGGATGGGTTATATGGAGTGATGTACTGTGCCTTTATGCCATTCTCTTGCAAAAATAATGCAAAAGGTCCTTTTTGTTAGCCTGAATCAGTGTGTCTTCCATAAAATTCTCCTTCCCTATCTGATCTTACTACGTTAATCCTTTCTCTAGTTGCAATTCAACTTCATTTTTATAAATTTGAAAAGCCTGTAGTGCTTGGGATTTTTCAGACAGTAGATATATATAGCAGTATCTTGAGAAATCATCTATAAGGTGATTAAGTATATGTTTCCATATAGTGTTTTGTGTTTAAAGGGTCCACAAATGTCTGTATGAATTAGTTCAAGGATGTTTTGACTTCTTAAGGCTGTTAGCTTTCTGTATTTTGTCAATTTTCCCTTAAAACATTCAACACAGTCATGTAAATCAGTGTAATCCAAATCATGTAGAATTTTATTCTTTTATAGTGTTTTTAGTCTTTCTTTACTAATATGACCTAGTCTTCTATGCTATAACCTTGCTGATTTGTTGTCAAATAATTAAAATTCTTTTAACACCAATAATGGTGTCTACGTTCAAGGTTTGAGAATTATTCTCAAACAAATGAATTTTAGATGTAGCAACAGAACATTCTAACTTCATATAATCATTTGCAAAAGAACAATAACCAAGATAAGCATTGTTCTGAAACAACTTTATTCCACTAGATCAATAACAAATTTGCAACCAAGTTTTACCAAAAGATCTAAAGAAATCAAATTCCTCTTTAAAGAGGGAATGTAATAAACACTGTCCAAAAAAATAAAATTCACTAAGCCTAAGTCAAGCTTAAGGGTTCCTATTGCTTTGACTGCTACTCTTGATCCATTTACTACGCAAATTGACTTCATTTTTCATTGGTGCCCTCCTCTTTTTGATACCCTTTAAGGACGTAGTGATGTGAATTGGTAAGCCTAAATCTAGCCAATATGTGTTTATTTCTGTATTGATAAAATTAACTTCTAATGAAAAAACTGAAAAAGGAAAGAAAAAAAAACTCACCCTTCTTTATCATCCAAGATTTGAAACAGGCACAATCTTTTTTCATATGCCCTATCTTCTTGTAAGAAGCATTTGAACGTAAAAGGTTTTTCAGCCTTACATTCTTCAATTTTCCCAGATACCTTATGCTAAGTGGTTAGCTTAGCTTTATGCTAGTTGTTCCTCTTCCACTTAGGTTTTTCAACTAGGTTCACAATAGTGGTAGGCGTAGCCTCCTTCTTAATATTGTCTTCTTCATCCACACACACTGAAATCAGCTTGTTCAGACCCCATTTAGTCTCTGAGGAATTATAGGTAGTCCTAAGGTGACTAAAGGTTTGAGGCAGTGAATCTAAGGCCACATGCACGATTTGTGCATTAGATACTCCTATCTGAAGGTCTCTGAGTTTGGAATTAAGCTCAATAAGGAGAAGGATATGCTCCCTCACATTCTTATTGCCATTATACTTAAGCTCATAGAACTTTTTGCTAAGTTTGGCAACCTCAGCTTTTTCACTTGCCACAAACTTCTCACCTATAGCTTCCAAAAAATTAACTGCATCCTCAGGTTCCTCAATTGATCCTCTCACAATGTCTGATATGGTATTATTGATCACATTTTTGGCCATCCTATTAGTTTTAGTCCACTCTCTGAAATGCCACTTATCATCCTTAGTGCTATCATCATCTAAGTTCCCAGGTTTTTCCTCTGTAAGGAAGTAGTCCATGCTTTGATGCATGAAAAGATAAAACTCAACTTGGTTCTTCCATTTCCAATATTTGTTCCATTAAGCAGTTCTACTTGGCCTAATGTTACAATTTCAAGACCTAAAAAGAAAAATAAAATAAAATAAATGTAAGTATTTTTCTAAGTAACTGTATTGTGCATAAGTGTGTGTGTGTGTGTATACTGTATCTAGATATCAAGCAAGAACGGTCACAAACATATAATTTAACAGTCTGAATTTAATCCCTTTTAACTTAACTGATATTGAATAATCCCTTTTTGGCATAAAATTCAATTTCATGTATGTAAACTGTGTAAGTACACTATATTTACACGAAATCAGTTATTGAAGAAAACAGTCCAATCTTTAGACAAGGAAAAGTTTTTCAAAAAGTCAAAATAGGTTTCTGTATTTATATGTACTTCTGTATTAAAATCAAGATCACATTCTAACATTTCTTTGGAAGACAAAATGAATGAGATTTTAAAAATATAGTCCAACTTTTGTTCCAGTAATCTTCATTTTACTTGAATAGACAGAAATAAAATTTTCTTTGTGCAAAATAGTTTATCTATTGATTAAAGGTAAACAAGAGCATGATTAGTAGATTTACTAATCTTTTCTTAATTTGTGACTTGTCAGCAAATGGGAGTTTGTTCAAGCACTAAGTCATGTTTTAATCAAGGCAGCATACAAAAACTGATCAATCAATCAATCATGACATTACAAAAACAACTCAACGATTTGGTATTCAAAACAAACACTCAAATCTTAGAAACTAAATGCGGAAAAATTAAGTTTTGAAAGCTGAAAAGATTGATTCCAGAATAATACCTTAGCCTCTGCAAAAACCACAGCTTCAATAATAATTAAAAAATAAATAAAAAATAAGATTTGAACATGTACCTTATTTGCTTAATCCCAGTTTTTCATCCTAGCAGCCCCAAAATTGTTTTTCATTCAAAATAAATGTTGTTCCCCTTTAGCTGTAGCGTTTCTGTAGGGTTAAAAGACTTTTGGGATTGAGTTTTAAAAACAGATTTAGGCCTTTTAACAAAACAAGTTTTACTTCTTAATCTGTTTTTATTCAAGTATACGACCAAAAACAAAAGCATGTTCAAAACTTTTGAAAACAAAATCGATTCATGATTTATGAAATTCCTATGCACTGGTACCAGTTGTTAAAACAACATGATGCAACATTTGATATTTTTCACAATCACATGAACACGAACACAACTATACATGTTTTACTAAATAGAATCAGACCACAAGAACCATAAGCAAGGTGCTAAGACTATATCACCATCTGACAAGGCGGATAAACACCTCTCAAAGATACCATATTCACAATCTGGATATATCAATGTAGTAAGATAAATAGGGGTTGTCGAACACAAGGAATTGGTGAAACTAAATCCTAACACGAAACTAAAATGTTGATAGACTCGACTACAGTACACTAATGACACTAAGAACCTAAGCTAGACAGACTCAAATGCTATGAAATTTGGACACAGTAAACTAGACATAGTGGTGGACTACCACACAAAATTTGAGGGTTTTTTCAGTTGATTTGGTTACCGAACTGAATCGGCTAAGCTACAACTAATGCTGAAAATAAATGCTGAAAGTAAATTGTTAGAGATAACCAATGAGATATGAATGTTAAGAACTTCTCTTCACCCTAGATATACTTACGACCTCCCCTATGCAATGATAAGGTGGTCATATACATAATCAAGACTATAGATCCTAAGCCATGCATCTTAGCGTGCACTCAAAGAAACATGAACATAAAAATCATACGGTGAGAAAACAGTGAAACAAAACTCATCCAAATAATTAACAGAATCAAAAGGGATTCAAAATCGTAAGCATATCTAGGGCTTCAATCAGCCCCTAACAAAAGGAATTCAGCTACTCATAGACTTAAATAATAACATTAAAGAATTCAATAAAAATGAACTAAGAAGGAGAAGAAATAAACTCTTGATCCTCGTCGGGATCGTAGGCTTGCAATACGACTCTTCTCTTTTCTTCATCTTCTTCTTCTTTCTTTATTCTTCTTTTTTTTCTTCTCTTAATCTCCTCTAATTCTCTTCTGCCCGTCTCCCCTATTTCTAGCTATATATATATATAGCCACACAATCAACTAGGTATAATTACCTAGTCCATCCTCACGTGCTCGCCAAACAAGTTTGCAAAATGAATTCTTGTTTTTGTCCTTTTCTTTCTCTCCAAGTCCAGGTGCTATATAAATGTCCCTCGCCAAGATTTACTCATCAAGCAACAACTCCAAGCTGCTTGCCAAGGTCACATGCCAAATTATATATGTACCTCCCGCCAAGCTAATTAACCTAGCTAAAAGCATAGCACGTGCTACATTTTGTATTCTTCTCAAATTAGGATTCATTCACCTCGTAAGTCTTCCTCTTCCACGATAACTCTCAAAATATATTATTTAATATTCTTTTCTTCATTACTCTTCAAAATACCTAAAAATAAATAAACATAATTAATTCACTCAATTAATAACAATAAACTAAACATAGGGAACAAATTAAATACCAAATAGACGCATAAATATGTGACTATCACCATCAGTGCCATAGTTGGAGAAGATCTTCGACATCCTAGGAATAGCTTCCAGAAGAGAGAAGGATTTTGTGCTTCAATACTATCCTCATAATGGGGCTGATTACTTAAAGCTTAAGCGTATTGAGTACTGGGACTACCTCTCCTATTTATTTTGATCTATACCCCAAAGACTCATACCATAAGGAGTTTCTAGGTTTAATTGGAATCTGTAACTTAATAACTTGATAAGGCTTATCACTTGGACTTAATGTTAAGCAGGTAACTATGAATATTGAGTTCCCTAATTCATCCAGGAGATATAAACCCACCCACCCCCCCCCCCCCCCGGCCGATTTTGGTTAAGTATCTTTTATGTGTTAAGAATTCACAATATTCAGATTTGGCACGGTGAAAATTGTTATTTTATGCAAAGATGTCCAAATTTTGAACCTCAGCGGGTGTACATGTGATGACCCGGACCAGAATCAGCAGTGTGATCAGCTTACTTCATGTGTTACTGCGCAGTCGCAGATTTCCGACAGTTGTTTGAATCGCCGGACTTGATAACGACTAAATCATTGGCCAAGAATTGGAGCTGGGTCTCTTCTCGAGAGTCGTTATACGTGTGATTTCGAGTTCGTTGGTGGTTCCGGATCGTTATTTGGACGACCGAGGAATAAATTATGAATATTTGAAGTTTTGACATAATCGGATTTAAATGGTGGTGCTCTTAGCGACTAAATTACCGGACGAGAATTTGGTTTCGGATTCTTCACGGAAGATGTTGAGAATTTAATTTCAAGCTTGTGGGAACTTCCGTAGGATTATTCCGAGTTACGAAGATTAAGTTGTGAATATTTCTGATTATTGATTATTTAGTCGGTTAAAGTATGTGTTTGGGTTGAACCGTTGACTTTTTATCGGTTTGGTTGAAGTGTTTGACTTCGGGTGATAATTAAAGAATATGTTGAGTCGAGTTTGTTACCGCGAGAATTATCGGAATCGGAATTACGATACGGAAATTACGGGTGTTTAAAGTTTGTTGCAAAATGTATTTTGGAAGTTTCCAAATTGGGAAAGTATTTAAATTGGGGTTGCCTGTTTGGGAAAGTCAACATGTTCATTCATTATGGTTGACCGGTCAGTTTAGGCAAGGTGGTGTGTGGCGTGCGATGTTGGTTGGCTCGCCGGCAACGAGCTTCGTCCGGCCACCCTAGGGCTCGGCCTTGGGCTCGTTTTGCTTGGCTCGGCCTCCCCGTGGTGGTGCCGGCCACCGTTCATGGCATGGTTCGTTGTAGAGAGGGGAAATTCCGGGAAAAAAGTGGAGGATTTTGAGTGAATTCGGGTTGTATAATTCCGAACCGAATTGAGCTACAATTTGGAGTGGGCTTTGAAGCTCTCATCACCTAGAAGCTACCATGTAAGTTTGGTGATCCAATTTCACTTGTGTATGGAGAATTTTGGAATTGAAATCTTGATTGGAATTTGGTTTTACATGAAATTGACATGGTTAGAGTGAGAATTGGTCTTCGATGCAGTTGTGAAAGTTGCTCAGTGGGTGATTTTGAGTGGAATAGGGGTTTTTCCGCCGAGGAATGTTCAGTTTGGTGGCGGCGCCGGTCAACGACGGTCAAACTTTAACTTTTGGGATTTTCGACAAGTTGCATGTCATTTCACTCGAAATCGCGCCCCGATCGCAGTGGGGAGGTTCGTTTTTTCAAATTGAGCGACCGGAAGTACAGCGAGGTATTGAGGTGTGGTTTTCGGATTTTCGACAGTTTGTCGTAATCGGATTATGTGTTTCCGAGAATGGTGGTTTTTCGTGATTTGTTTTGAATTGTCGAGTTATGACTTTGAGATATGAACTTTGTGATTATTCAAGGGTTCGTGATCGTTCATTTGGCGAAGGATTTTCCGCCGGATCACGGGTTAACGCGAACTGCGTTACGCTAGTCTGTGAGTGGACAATTTTTTTTTCACGAATTGATTGCGAGTCTTTTATATATGATTTACGAACTTGAGCATGCAGTTTGATCATGATTTTATGCGCATGTGTTTTACGATTATACATATACGGATATGCGTATACGAGTATACATACATATATATTATGTTTTATGCATGTGCATGAAAAGGATTTATGATTTGGTTTACACAGAGTACAGTCTCAGTATATGTTGTTGTATCGATACACATTGGCTTCACGACTGATCCCCGAGTACGCTCCGAGGGGGACAGATATCCTGACCCGAGGCCTTTCTGGCTAGGAATCACGTGTGGGTCTGGGATACCGTAATTCAGACTGTGCTATCGCGTGGTAGTCCATGAGTGATTCCGCGACATTTATGAGGCATGCTCTGTACGCGTGAGGAGTTAGAGTCTCCCTCGTCTACCAATTCTTTATTTATGCATTTAGACTCGCATATGTTTTTATAACATATATATTACGTGGTGAAAGACATTTATTTTCGTCCACTTACTCTAACGATTTTCATGTCTTTCCCCTGGGCTTTTCGGTTTCCGTGCCCAGTTTGCAGTTTGGATTCTGGTGTCGCACGTCGTGGTCGGATGCGTAGTGCTCGAGCTACCTTGTTTCTTCCAGTAGGTTTATTGTTCTACCTACTGTGGTATACTTATATGATTATACATTAGAGGTCGCTCTGAGAATTCTGTTGTATATTTCGTACGATTTTTCTCTGGATTTCAGTAAAATACAGATATATTTATTATTTTACATTATTGTTGATATGTTGAGAAATCCGGATGGGATTAGTGCCCACGGTTTGATTTTTGTGGCATAGGATGAAGTGTATTTTCCGCGTGCAGGTAATGGTAATTCCACGTTAGTAACGAAACTCTGCCGAAATTTCGTTGGTTTTTGTTGGTTCACGTTTTCAGAAGGGGTTCGATTCCGGTTTAGGCAACTAAATCGGGGTTGGGTCCTTTCAGCTTGGTATCAGAGCATTAGGTTATAGGTTCTGTAGACTTCTGTAGTCGTGTTTACTAAGGATATTTGAGAATGTACAACATGTCTGGAATGGTGACCCGACCGGCCGGCGGATACTCATTAATACTCCTGGTGTTGTATACTTTCAAATATTTGAAGTTCCATGATTACGTTCTACTTGTTGTGAACGATGTTTTATTCATTCGGATGCCTCCTTGACGTGCTTTCCGTGTCGGTACGGTTGTGGATCCTATTGTGGATCAATCGACGCGCGATTTGCTAGAGGATTATGGGTTTGGATGAGTATTCTGAGTTCAGAGAATTGTGTGGCACGGTTTGCCTGGTTGTGTGTGTATGAGCGTCTACATGTTGCCTCAGAGCAGTGAATTGTGGCAGTTGATGTTTGCCTGAATCAGATCATTGTATTTAGTGGGCTGATTTTGTGTGAGTTCATGTTGCGACTCCATGGCCTACGTTCAGGGTGTTGTTTATACGGTAATGCCACTACAAGAAAACATCACTTAGACCACGGAAACGTAATTGTTCCGTGGTCCAAGTGACACCTGGACGACGGAAATGACTCCGTCGTCCAAGTACCACCTGGACGACGGAGAATACCATCTCCGTCGTCCAGGTGGTAAGCTGGACCACGGAGTCTTTTCCGAGGTCCAGGTGATAACCTGGACGACGGAGATGGTATTCTCCGTCGTCCAGGTAATCACCTGGACCTCGGAGTCTTCTCCGTCCTCCAGGTGATCACCTGGACGACGGAGAATTCCGTCTCCGTCGTCCAGGTGATTACCTGGAGGACGGACCGACACGCCGTCGTCCGAGTATACGAAACGTACTTCCACTTAGACGACGTACCGACACCTCCGTCGTCTAAGTGAAGCATTATATATATATAAGCCCGATGCCAAACTGAATCAATTCATTCCTCGATCTCTTCATTCCATTTGAAGAAGAATTGAAGGAGAAGGGAGAAGGAGAAGCTAGGGAGCTAGCTAGCTAGCTAGAAGCTAGGCCGAGAAGAATCAGGATCGATAAGGGATCTCCGCTGACTAGCTACTTAGCTTAATTAACGTACAGATATCGAGAAGGCCAGCAGGTACGTACGTACGCAGTTAAAATTTGCTTAATTAATTAATATATATTTAGTGAAAACGTACGTACATATATACATCCAAGGATGTTAGCTGATGTTAGCTATATATATATATATATGTACAGATCGATTAAATTACGTACGTACGTAATTTATGGATCGATGTAGATCGAGTACGTATAATTAAGCATAAATTAATTGACAAATATATATATATATGTAATAATTAATTAATTATAATATTTTGTAGCAGTATGGACAAGAGTTGGATGAAGCTGAAGAATAGATGTGATGTCCGGTATATGGATGGAATTAGCGAATTTGTGAATTTTGCGATAGAACATGGTCAGGGAAAGAATCGTTTCAGGTGTCCGTGTCAGAAATGTCTTAATTGTCAGTATGCGGAGGTTAATGTTATGGTGCAACACCTGTACGAAAATGGTATGATGTGGAGTTACACTACATGGAGCGAGCATGGTGAAGCAGTAGGGTTCAGCGCAGCAGACTTCAGCTCAGGGTACAGTTACCATGGTGCCTCATCCAGCGGCAGTGGTGCCGGACCCCCAGCTTGCAACCCAACTGCAGATTTGGTCCATGATGCGTTTCCAGGATGTAGTCATGGTGGACACCAACACCAAGACGGAGGTTACAGTACCACTTATGAGCATGATGACACATTTCCCGCAGCTAGCTTGGCCACTGACACCAGTGAGATGGAAAAGTACAACCGGATACTACTTGAAGCGCAGACCCCGGTGTTCCCTGGATGTCGAGAGAATGTGTTGTAATATGTGATGGAGCAAATGAAGATAAAAGTGAAGCACAAAATGTCAGTGAGTGCTTTTGACGAAATTCAGGAGCAAATATGTAAGTTGCTTCCTGATGATCACAATCTTCCTAAATCTCATTATAAGGTTAGAAATATCCTCAGCAGCCTCGGCCTAAAGTACAGGATAATTGACGCATGTCCGAATGATTGTGTGCTATTTTACAAAGAGTATAAAGAGTTGGACTATTGTCCCGTATGTGGCCAGTGCAGATTCCAGTTGAATAGGAAGAGTTCGAAAAAGAGAATTCCTGTGAAAGTTGTTCGATATTTTCCCTTGATTCCCAGATTGCAGCGCCTGTACATGTCTCTACACACAGCAGAGGCGATGCGATGGTACGCAGAAAAGCGAATAGATGACGATGTCCTGCGACACGCCGCGGATGGGGAGGGTTTCAAACATTTCGACAGAGAATTTGGAGACTTTGCTTCAGAGGTTAGAAATGTTAGACTCGGCCTATCTACAGACGGATTCAATCCTTGGGGAAGTAATAGCTCCGCCGTCAGCACTTGGCCAGTTATTCTGATGCCGTACAACGTGCCTCCGTGGATGTGCATGAACAAGGAATTTAATTTCCTTACCGTATTAATTCCAGGTCCTAAATCTCCATCGAAGTGCTTAGATGTCTACCTCAGACCTTTGATCGACGAGCTGAAACTGTTGTGGGAAAATGGAGTCCCAACTTATGACAAATTCACCGACACGATGTTCACGATGAGGGCTGCCGTAATGTGGACGATCAGCGATTTTGCAGCTTATGGGATGTTGGCAGCCTGCAGGACAAAAGGATATAATGGATGTCCTATATGTTTGGACGACGTGAACTCTAGTTGGCACGCGGAGAAGGTGTGTTACTTGGGTCACCGTAGATGGCTTCCTCACGACCACCGTGGCGACAGGATGAAGCTCATTTCGACGGTACGGTAGAGAACAATCCTAAACCCCGTAGTTGGTCGGGCGAAGAGATTTTAGAGAGGTTGAGCTATTTCGACTTTGGTGTGTTGAGCAATGACGCGGATGTAAAGAAATGCAATCCAATTCCTCCACATGATCTGAGCTATTGGGATCACAAGAGTATATTCTTTGAACTCCCTTACTGGTCGAAGTTGAAGCTGAGGAACAACTTGGACGCGATGCACATAGAAAAGAATGTGTGCGACAGCGTGGTGGGAACAATTCTCGGTATTAAGTTCAAGACTAAAGATACTCCCAAAGCGCGCAAAGATTTGGAATCAATGAATCTACGTCATCCCTTGTGGTTGAGGAGGTATAGGAAAGGAGTGTACAACAAGATGCCAGATGCACCTTACACAGTGAAGCCGACGCTTAGACGTTCTGTATTTCACTGGTTTAAGGGCGTTCGTTATCCGGCTACGTATGCAGCTACTATAACTGGAGCAGTGGACGAGGTGCAACACAAGTTTGTTGGTCTAAAGACACATGACTATCACGTTATGCTGTAACGTCTGATTCCAGTGGTAATTCGACCATACTTGCCTCGGGACGTCGTAGAACCAATAGTGGCATTGTGCAGGTGGTGGCAGAGGTTATGCGCCAGAGAATTAAAGAAGTCAGATGTGGTGGAATTGCAACAACAAATTGTGCACATCATTTGCAAACTAGAGAGGATTTTCCCCCCTGCTTTCTTTGACATCATGATTCACCTAATGATCCACCTGCCCGAGCAGGTGCTTATTTCTGGTCCGGTCCAGTACACTTGGATGTATCCTCAAGAAAGGTACGTACAACTAATTAATTAATTTGTTCCACTGGAGATTATATATATACTACCTAGCTAGCTATATATATGTACTTATGTAATGTGTACGTTTGATTTTGTAGACAGCTTGGACAGTATAAGTCATTCGTCAAAAACAGGTCGGCCCCAGATGGCTCCATAGCAGAGACATACCTAATGCATGAGTGTGTTACTTACTGCAACAGGTACCTCAAAGATCCACCCCCTCCCACTGCCTCCGATCGCAGTGCCCGCATCAATCTTTCTGTCGTCACCAATGTCGTCTGACCGTTTAGAGGAGTATTAAAGGAATCGTTAACACGGGAAGAACTTATTAAGGCACATTGGGTAGTGTTGCGAGACTGTGAAGAAGTTGAGCCGTACATGATGTCATACAGGGAGAGGCTTCAGGCGTTAAATCAAAACAAGAGTTCGGCGTGGATTGAGAAAATGGTTAAGAAGAAGTTTCCTGATTATTTCTTCCAATGGGTACGTACGTACGACTCGGTATTAATTATTTAAATACATATCGCTCATGTTTGTAGAAAGTAAACCCTTATATTAATTTGCCCATTTTCGCAGATGATTGATCTGCAAAAATCTGATAACCACGGAGGGTGGTGGTCATGGCCAAAGCACTTGCTAGCAGGGAAGCCGGTTAAACACTATATTTATCCCGGATGTTTTGTGAACGGTGTAAAGCTCCATTCATTGGCCCGAGACGAAGGAAGAAGAACACAAAACAGTGGGGTAGCGGTTGGGAAAGACAATGATCTATATTACGGGGCTATTGTATACGTGGTTCAGCTATGTTACGGGAATGATGTCAACGTTTTCCTATTCAAGTGCAGATGGTTCAAGCGTACAAAGGAAGACCTGGGACTATTATCAGTCGATACAAACTCGCACTGGTATGAGGATGAGCCTTTCGCTCTCGCCACCTTAGTTCAGCAGGTGTTCTATCTCGACGATCCGAAAGCCGGTGAAGGGTGGAAAATAGTGAACCATATCTCTCACCGAGGAATATGGAATACAGAGACAATTGAAGGGACACCGGCGACGACTGAAGATGTTGCTGAACCAGAAAGAGACATTCCTGCCTATCAAGAGTCTAATATTTCTATGGTCCGCTCCGATATAATGGACCTGGTTCAAGATGGTGAATGGTTACCCATGCCTGATGGTTGTACAGATCTAACTGAAGATGAGATTATCGATGAGGTAGATGAAGAAGACGAGCAGGAAGAGGACGCGGACGAGGACTTAGGTTATTCGTCGGACGATGTTGAGTACGATGACGAGGATGAGCCGTCGACTAACGGGGATGAGGACGATGATGATTATGACGAAGAGTACGGTCATACGACGAGGGAGATTAATTGGTAATTAATTACTGTAATTATTGTAATATATATATGATCGATGCCGGTTTACGGTAAGAAATTAATCTGAATTATATATCCTGGCCAACGGAGAAATTAATAAATATTGGCGCCAAATCTCAATCTCATATAAAACGTACCCTAGCTAAATCCTTGACCCTAAATCTAGCAGTTCGATCGGATCGATCGATCAATTTTTTAATTATATTTTTGAATCAGAATAATTGAACGGACACGTACACAAATGACCGGGGACGACCTAAACCGTAATCCCTAAGGCCCTAACCCCTGAAATCGGGGTCTATGCACCTGGACGACGGAGAATGGTCATTATCCGTCGTCCAGGTACACACTAGGACGACGGATATGGTAATTCTCCGTCGTCCAAGTTCACAAACCCTAAACCCTAAACAGTAAGGCCCTAACCCCTGAATTCAGGGTCTATACACCTGGACGACGGAGATGAGATTCTCCGTCGTCCAGGTTCTAACCTGGACGACGGATAATGACGTTCTCCGTCGTCCAGGTGCAGATATCGTAATTTTTTCTAAGACAACGACCATCTAGACCTTCTTCCAATGCATTTTCTTTTCATCAAGACTTTAGAGTAAAAAATTCTTGGTGTGTGAGCTTCGACGGTTCGAAAATCAGAGTTGCGAAATGCCTTGTATCCACGTTTCCGGTTTGTGAAATTATCGGTTTTGCGGTTGACTGTGCCGATCAAACCCTTCCCGAACTTATTATTTTATGGTCCTTTGAAGACAATTATATATTATGTTACGACGAACATATCCAACGGTTGTTTTGTCCAAATTCAATTTCGTTAATACTCTGCTGCAAATGAGCGTCTACTCATGAACACTTAAGTCGTAAAGATTAGTCGATACTTATCTGGTTTCAATACGTAAAATTAATCGGCGGTTCAAATTTAACTGTTCATATATACGATGCGTTCATCGATATTGTACGACTATTTCACTCGAATGACAGATCGCTAAATTCCTAGTGAATTATTTTTATAATTTTTTTTACGTAATTTTAACCTGGACGACGGAGATGGTCATTTTCCGTCGTCCAGGTACGAGATTTGTCGACGACCTCCGGCTCATCATCTACGGGAGGTTCGAGGCAGCGGAGAAGGAGTCAGGCTGCGGCCGTCGAAGCAGCCATTCAAGAGGCTCGACTGGCACGAGAGGAGAATGAGTCAATGCGGCAAAGACTTGACAAACAACAAGCACAAATAGCCCAACTCATCGCCATCATGCAACAAAATCGAGAAGTATGTCAACCTCCTCCGAACCCACACCCCGACGACAACGACCCGGCTGGAGGCGGAGGACTCGGCGGTGCATCTGCTCCTCCAGTGTATTAGCTAGCTAGTAGTTTATTATCTCGTTTCTTTCCGCATTCCGAACTATATTTTATTTTTTAATTTATGGGTTTTTTTTATTATTCATGTATGTACAAATTAATTTAATTACTTCGATTATTTAATAATTAAGTTATTAATTAATATTCAAAATTTAGTTTATTTATTTAATTTTAGCATTTTTCATTATTTAAATTAAATTAATAATAAATTAAATTAATAATATTTAATTTCAATTTTAAAAAAAAAAAAATTAAATATTCACTTGGACGACGGAGATTATGTTCTCCGTCGTCCAGGTGCAAAACCCTAAACCCTAAACCCTAAACCCCTAACCCCTAAACCCTAAACCCTGCCGTTCTTCATGGCCCAGGTGTTCACCTGGACGACGGAAACGATAATTATCCGTCGTCCAGGTGAATACCTGGGCCACGGACAAACGAGCAATGCCCGTGGCAAAGGTATACACCTGGACGACGGAGAATTAGCCTTTCCGTCGTCCAGGTGCATACATGGGCCACGGATAATGTCCGCGGTCCAAGTGCACTTGGACGACGGAACGTCTAATTCTTCGTCGTCCAGGTTCTTGGACGACAGCACTTGGAGCACGGACCTTGGACGACGGAGCTTCCGTCGTCTAAGTACTTAGACGACGGAAAACTGCACCTAGACGACGGAAATGGTCCGTGGTCTAGGTGCAATTTTCTTGTAGTGATGGTTTTATCAGGCTACCAAGCAATCGAATGAGGAGTGTTTACCCACTTGAGGCAGAGATGCATTGTTCACATGTTTGTCTCTGTTTGCACGAGTTATGTGGCTTCAGAGGAAGCGGTGCACGAGATTCGAGATGAGTTTGAACCAAAGCATCAGAAAGAGTCTGATTAATGTGCCTCGAGATAACTGTAAGGAGTTTAGTGTGCTGCACTGAGTGGCGAGGCTATCGAGAAGGAAAGGTGTACGCGGTTTATGATGTGATGGTTTGAGGAAAGTGAACTTAGTCAAGATTTTGATGAGGTTGAGTTCAGGCACCTCGAGATCAGTGATTTCATCAGGCTGTGGTCTTTTCGATTATGTTGGGGGTCATCAGATCAAAGCAGAGGATCCGCTTGGTGGTGGTGGAGATCACAGAGTAGCGGACTTGTTCCTGTAGCATGAGTTCGGGTGATCGTTGGTGATCCTTTCCCACAGCAGGTGTCGCTGTGACTTGTGTTGTGGAGCACTTTCTGTTGCTATTGTGGTGGACAGGAGGGTCACATTACGAGGGAGCGCCCTCAGCCAGCTGTTTTAGCGGTTCGGCAGCTCAAAATTCACGAGGAGATCCTCATGTTGTTCCTGAAGTTTGACCAATGTATCCTTTTGATAAGTTATTCAGCAAGTCGCAATTGACGTGGGCGGATAGTTGGGCATGTTGGAGTTCGTGCCATGACCTTGTTTGAGGACAGACTTTTCTCCGAGGTTACTGTTGTTTAATATCCATGGCTATTGTACCTGCATTTCCACTTCCGAGGTTTTGGAGAGTGTTGCATCCATCCGGAGGTCGCGAGATCCTTGTTGGAGGATATGGTTTAGCCACGGATCTGTTATAGCTGGACATTGTGGTTTTGGTGTGATTGTGAGTATGGACTTACTGACGACGCATTTGGCTGTGTTCGAGTGCCTCGAGAAGGAGGTTGTGTTTCGACGACCAGATTTTCCCGAGATACTGTTTCGCGGTGATAGTCGAGCGGATGATGGAGACGGATGGTGTTGTTTGTTTAGCTCATGTTGTGGATACTACGGTTGCTGTGCCCGACATTGGTGACATTGAGGTGGTTCTCGAGTTTCCAGGTGTGTTCCGGAGGAGTTACCAGGTATTCCTCCAGTTCGGGAGACTGACTACACCATTGAGCTTGTACCGAGCGCTGGACTCATTTTACCGGCATCTTGTCGTTCGGAGCCAGCGCAGCTGATGGAGCTATAATTTCGACTCCAGGAGTTGCTGGAGGAGGTTTCAGGAGATTTCGTGCGACCCCGCGTATTTGCATGGTATGCTCATGCATTGTTTGTACGGATGTTAGATGGTTCGACAAGGTGGTGCATTGAATACCGAAGCCTGATTCACTTCAGAGGAGAGTGAGTATCCTTCGCTTCGGATTGACGATTGGTTTGATCAGCTCGCGAGAGCTTCAGTCTTTTCGAAGATTGATTACGGGTCCGGATACCATCAGTTGAGGATCGATGAGTCAGATGTGGTTTGGACAGCTTTCGGATCTCGGTGCGAGCATCAGGAGTTCTTGGTCACGCCGTTTGGTTGACCAATGCCCCGTAGAACTTATGGACTTGATGGACCGGGTGTTCAGACGGTTTCTGGACAAGGTTGCGGCCATGTTCGTCGGCAACATCCTGATTTACTCCAGGAGTGTGGGCCAGTACCTGAAGCAATTGTGAGCGGTTTTGCGGACTTCTCGAGATAATCTGCTGTTTGTGAAGTTCAGCCAGTGTGAATTTTGGATGGTTAGCGTGAAGATTTTAGGTCACGTGATGTTAGCTGAAGGAGTCAGTGTGGATTCCGACCAGTTAGAAGCCGTGTTGATTTGGGGATGACCCTACTATTGTACCAGAGATCAGGGGTCTCTTGGGTTTAGCAGGCTATTACCGACGGCTTGTGCAGGATTTTCCCGGATTACCACCTTACTTTCCAGATTGACGAAGAAGGTGCCAAGTTCGAGTGGTTCGATGCACGCGAGGAGAGTTTCTTACTCTTGCAGGGTGGTTGACCGTTGTTTCGGTTTTGACCATACCTGACGGTTGTGGTGAGTTCGTGGGTTATGGCGATGTATCGAGGTTTGGATTTGGTTATGTTTTGATGTTGTGTAGCAGAGCGGTGGCTCATGGTTTTAGGTAGTGGAAACTTTATGAGGCTACGTATCCTGTGTATGGTATTGGGTGTAGCTGTCTTTATGTTAGTATCAAAGAGTTCGAGACACTACTGCTACGGCGTGCAGCGCAGTGTAGAATGTACACTGATCACATGAGTTTCATCTACTTGCATTTTCGGCCAGATTTGAGCTTGAGGCAGTGTAGATGGATGGGGTTGACTAACGACTATGACTGCACCTTTGAGCTTGTTCGGGAAATGCTAGAGGTTGTACTTTGATTATCCATCTGGGATGTTGTTGCTGATGCATTCAGTCGGAAGTCGGAAGCTTTAGTGTTTCATGTGTATGTGGCTCGAGTTTCCGTGTTAGCTGAGTTATGCGCTACGGAAGCCGAGTTCGAGTGTGATGATGTTGAAGCTCACTGTTTTGCGCGCATTTGGCACTGGTGGTACGAGAATGTATCAGATACTTCGAGTTTTCTACTCATGACGCAACTTGTAGAAGAATGTAGCAGTTTGTGTGTGCAGATGCCACATTTGTCGGCAGGCGATGGCTAAGAGGTGGAGACTTGCTGAGAAGTATCAACCATTAAAGATTTCCGATTAGACATGGCGTTTGTCGCTGTGATCTTGTGTGCCAGTACGCACTTCGGTTTGTAATACCAGTTGTCAGGACATTGTGGACCATTTGACGAACTCAGTGTATCTCCTTGTACTTTCGGAGACGATTTCAGTGGCAGACTGGCATAGTTATGTTTGACGGAGGTTGTCCATTCCCGCGGTGTACCTGTGTCCCAGTTTGCTGGTCGAAGTAATCAGCTACAACTGAGTGTTGGCAAGCTTTGCAGCGAGCATTGGGGACCAGATTACAAGTTAGTACCGGTTCTTATCCTCAGATTGGTGGGCGATCTTTGAGGACTATTCAGACCTTGGAGGGCATATTGTGGACCTCGGTATTACAGTTCTAGAGGATTTGGGACCAGCAGTTTCACTTGTTTGAGATTGCATGCAGTACCAGTTTGTTGACTACTATGATTTTGATGTTACATGATGTCGATTTGAGGAATGATGTTGTACTCCATTGTGCTGGAGCGTGTTCGATGTGGGTTGACGTTTGATTCTGATTTTGTAGAATGTGCTACCATAGACTGTTAGATTAGCGGAAATGGGTTGATAATTGCTCGAGTTCGATGTGTGAGTTATGTTGATATGTGTAGACTGAGTTGTGATTTGCCATGTTGTTTTGATCCGTATGTGGTCATAGGCGAGTTTGTGTTGTGCCGTATAGTTCGGCGTCGCCTATATTGTTGGCTTTTGTGTGTGTTGTGTTCCGTGTGGCGGAACTATGTTTCAGGTTCGTTACATGTTGTGTACCCTATTTGTTCCTTATGCAGGAACACTTGGCAATTGTGTGGAGCCAGTTCAGATTCGAGGTTGAGGGTACAGGGATTTCAGGACGGAGCTATCTCCTATTGTGGAGTTTGTTATCAGAGTTGTTCAGTTAAGGTTGCCGTTAGAGAGTTGAGCAGCATGCAGAGGCAGTGCTCCTATTTTTAGCCGGCAGACTCGAAAATTTCGAGGTCGAAATTTTTTTAAGGGGGGTGGATTTGTGACGACCCGGACCAGAATCAGTAGTGTGATCAGCTTACTTTATGTGTTACTGCGCAGTCGCAGATTTCCGACAGTTGTTTAAATCGCCGGACTTGATAACGGCTAAATCATTGGCCGAGAATCGGAGCTGGGTCTCTTCTCGAGAGTCGTTGTACGTGTGATTTCGAGTTCGTGAGCTGTTCCGGATCGTTATTTGGACGATCGAGGAATAAATTATGAATATTTGAAGTTTTGACATAATTGGATTTAAATGGTGGTGCTCTTAGCGACTAAATTACCAGACGAGAATTTGGTTTCGGATTCTGCACGGAAGATGTTGAGAATTTAATTTCAAACTTGTGGGAACTTCCGGAGGATTATTCCGAGTTACAAAGATTAAGTTGTGAATATTTCCGATTGTTGATTATTTAGTCGGTTAAAGTATGTGTTTGGGTTGAACCATTGACTTTTTATCGGTTTGGTTGAAGTGTTTGACTTCGGGTGATAATTGAAGAATATGTTGAGTCGAGTTTGTTCCCGCGAGAATTATCGGAATCGGAATTACGATACGGAAATTACGGGTGTTTAAAGTTTATCGCAAAATGTATTTTGGAAGTTTCCAAATTGGGAAAGTATTTAAATTGGGGTTGCCTGTTTGGGAAAGTCAACATGTTCATTCATTATGGTTGACCAGTCAGTTTAGGCAAGGTGGTGTATGGCGTGCGACGGTGGTTGGCTCGCCGGCGACTAGCTCCGTCCGGCCACCCTAGGGCTCGGCCTTGGGCTCGTTTTGCTCGGCTCGGCCTCCCCGTCGTGGTGCCGGCCACCGTTCACGGCATGGTTCGTTATAGAGAGAGGAAATTCCAGCAAAAAAGTGGAGGATTTTGAGTGAATTCGGGTTGTATAATTCCGGCCGAATTGAGCTACAATTTGGAGTGGGCTTTGAAGCTCTCATCACCTAGAAGCTACCATGTAAGTTTGGTGATCCAATTTCACTTGTGTATGGAGAATTTTGGAATTGAAATCTTGATTGGAATTTGGTTTTACATGAAATTGACATGGTTAGAGTGAGAATTGGTCTTCGATGCAGTTGTGAAAGTTGCTCAGTGGGTGATTTTGAGTGGAATAGGGGTTGCTCCGCCAAGGAATGTTCAGTTTGGTGGCGGCGGTCAACGGCGGTCAAACTTTGACTTTTGGGGTTTTCGACAAGTTGCATGTCATTTCACTCGAAATCGCGCCCCGATCGCAGTGGGGGGGGTTCGTTTTTTCGAATTGAGCGATCGGAAGTACAGCGAGGTATTGAGGTGTGATTTTCGGATTTTCGACAGTTTGTCGTAATCGGATTATGTGTTTCCGAGAACGGTGGTTTCTCGTGATTTGTTTTGAATTGTCGAGTTATGAATTTGAGATATGAACTTTGTGATTATTCAGGGGTTCGTGATCATTCGTTTGGCAAAAGATTTTCCGCCGGATCACGGGTTAACGCGAACTGCGTTACGCTAGTCTGTGAGTGGACAATTTCTTTTCACGGATTGATTGCGAGTCTTTTATATATGATTTACGAACTTGAGCATGCAGTTTGATCATGATTTTATGAGCATGTGTTTTACTATTATACATATACGGATATGCGTATACGAGTATACATACATATATATTTTGTTTTATGCATGTGCATGAAAAGGATTTATGATTTGGTTTACACAGATTACAGTCTCAGTATATGTTGTTGTATCGATACACATTGGCTTCTCGGCTGATCCTCGAGTACGCTCCGGGGGGGACAGATATCCTGACCCGAGGCATTTCTGGCTAGGAATCACGTGTGGGTCTGGGGTCCCGTGATTCAGTCTGTGCTATCGCATGGTAGTCCATGAGTGATTCCGCGATATTTATGATGCATGCTCTGTACGCGTGAGGAGTTAGAGTCTCCCTCGTGTACCATTTCTTTATTTATGCATTTAGACTCGCATATGTTTTTATAACATATATATTACGTGGTGAAAGACATTTATTTTCGTCCACTCACTCTAACGATTTTCATGTCTTTCCCCTGGGCTTTTCGGTTCCCGTGCCCAGTTTGCAGTTTAGATTCTGGTGTCGCACGTCATGGTCGGAGGCATAGTGCTCGAGCTACATTGTTTCTTCCAGTAGGTTTATTGTTCTACCTACTGTGGTATACTTATATGATTATACATTAGAGGTCGCTCTGAGAATTCTGTTGTATATTTCGTACGATTTTTCTCCGAATTTCAGTAAAATACAGATATATTTATTATTTTACATTATTGTTGATATGTTGAGAAATCCGGATGGGATTGGTGCCCACGGTTTGATTTTTGTGGCATAGGATGAAGTGTATTTTCCACGTGCAGGTAATGGTAATTCCACGTTAGTAACGAAACTCTGCCGAAATTTCGTTGGTTTTTGTTGGTTCACGTTTTCAGAACGGGTTCGATTCCGGTTTAAGCAACTAAATTGGGGTTGGGTCCTTTCAGTACATTGATTTTATTTAGTTTTTCTTCTACTTTTTCCCAAGTTTGAGTGATGGTTTCATTTTTTTTTCCTTCCGTTTACTTCCCCATATTTTGGGTGCCCTGACACTGAAAGCTAGCTCCGTCACCGACTATAGAGTCCATTTCTAACAATATCAAGAGAGTTATATCAGCTCCGATCCAGGACTAAGTGATTGAAAGCAAAACAAGGTATGTTGACATTATGAGTGTAAGACACAGTGTGATAAATGCAAGTTAAGTTACAGATAACACTCACACAAAAACATGATAATATTTCTGATACATCGAGATAAACTTGTAGAGTCCTTTATGGGAGGATCTCAATTCTTGTGTGTCTATAAATAAGTCTGGTTCCCTACACTATCGGTCACCGTGTGATTCATAAACTTCTCCTCATCTGCAGTAGCACTATAAGACTGGTCAGTGCAGAAGATCCTAATGGCTTCATCAGGTTTTTCTCCTTTACTGTACATCTCGCACAAACACACACACTTTATAAGCATGTGTTCTTATCATCGAGTACAATATCAGTACGTCTAAATACACAACATCTTTCAGTCTGACTTGTTGAAATACCGTGGACCACTCTGTAGCTTTTCCTTCGCCTCAACTTCCTTCTCAAATGCAAAGAGGAAACGATCCTCGTGCATCTTGATATTCAGACGCTTCCCTAGTTTCTAGATCTCGATGATCGTGCTCAGAAATACCTTCAAATAATTTTTGCTTCTTCGAGTTGAGAAGCCTACCGACTATGTAAGTTTTCTCCGTCGAAGCTTTAACGTTGACCCTAAAGGTGGTTCGGCCCTTGTCAGAGATGGTCAAAGTGGCACCCACCCTGCCGGGAGAGGTCTGTGCAGTCATCGCGATCAAAAGAGTGGGTGTTACACCGTGAAATGTTTATTCGGAACACTAAGAAATCCCAAGGCATCGATTCGTGCTTTCTCAGAGCCAACTTTTTTTGTTTTCAACTACGAATATTCATAATTTATCTTATGAGACATATGGACAGTAACTCATGTACATACGGAATACTTCGTGTTGATAGAGAAGAAAATGGAAATTTTCTATAATGTAATTCGTAGTAGTATGCGGTCATATTCTCAAAACCAAATAAACCAAATAGTAAGAGCATACCTTTGCTCATCCTATTTGGCTTTGCTCATGAAAGAGGATGAGCAAGAATTATTCATTACATAGGATGGGTAACCCCTTTTTTTATGCAATGGGTGAAAAATAAGATATTCTATTATTATTCATTAATTTTAAAAATTTTAATATTTTGATTCTCGATAAAATTTTCGATCAATAATTAGACGACACATATTTGTCAGTTTTGTAGTTACGTGATGATGACGAATTTTTCGTAAATATGAGCTTTTAAAATCGACTATTTTCATACACTCACCCTATTTATTATGAATTTTAAAAGTTTTGATTTTAATTTCATATTTTAAAAAATTAACTATTTTATTAATCTAAGCCATTTGATCGATTAAATTTATCAAATCAAATGGTCCTCATTAGTTAGAGAGATAACCTGTTTGTACATGTGATGTGGGCCAATACATGCCTTAATTTCTTTTTTTTTTAAATGACGCGTGCATTAATAGAAAAATAAAATTAACAAGTCTGACATCACTCACGCGAGGTGGGCTCTTCTAGGCACTCATCTGCGACGAAGAGCGAGAGCAACATGTCAACCTGCTCGTTCTCACCTTCAACGAGCGGTCGTCATTTGTTTTTTCGCCAATGCATCATGGCTTCTTCCTACTTGCCCTCCTTCTGGCATGCTCCCGCTAGTGCTCGTCCTCTTAGGACGCTGGTGCAAATGCTCTAAGCTAGCTAGGCACATGAGAAAACTAATTCAAGGTGCACCCGAGAAGAAGATTGATGTTGGGCGGACAATTTAGCTGGCTATCAGTCTATTTGTGTGATTCATGCTCTTCTGGTTAGTTCAGGTTTGGTCCATTGACGACACGACGTATACTTTTATCTTTTATTTTTTTCTATTTCAATAAATTTCAGACATGAAAGTAGATCTTGCTACCGAGAAAAGTGTGTGCAATTCAATGGACCTCGGCGGGCAGCCACTGACTCCTGTTTCTGTGAAATCACAGACTGATCGATCCCTCCGTGTTGAGTTTGGATTTTGGAGTGCCAATAGATTACTGAGATCGATGATCAAATCTAAGTTGATGGTCTACACCATATTTGACCTTCAATTTGTCTTTATATATGTGACATATGCAACATCAGTTTCCAACATGAAGAACACCAACACTAATACACACTAATAAATGTGAAAATGTCAACAACTCCTATGTTATATATTCTCTAATATTAAAGTATAAGAGCATGCATAGACTAAGTACAAGGGGGGCCAGACTATATGATTTGAAAATTTCAATCTGTGGGCGATTGTGTTCCTGTGTCATGGCCAAATATATTTTTATAAGTCTTTCTACACATTTTTCTTGTTCGAATTAATTTAATTTGCTGTCTCATTGCTTAGTTCTGTTCCCAGCATGTTAATTTGTATAACGAGTAGATTTGGTGTTTTCTTGCGGGGATTTTTCCTTAAAGTTCAAGAATTAGATTTTCAATTTTAACTAGTTTACAAAAAATTTAAATATTTTCATTAACCAATTAATTATGTAAAAAGATTAACTTGTTATCATTTTAATTAATAAATTACTCAATACTATTACTCTCTCATAACCTATCTATTGAGCATTGACCATTAACTGGCAGCGTTGACATTGACCGGTGACCGGATTTCGACAACTTTTGGCCAAATTTCAACGACCTATGACCGGATTCCGTTGAATTTGACCGTTGACTTTGACCATTGACCGTTCACCTTAAATTGTGTATCAGTTGACCCTAAACTGATACTCAGTTTACCCTAAGCTGAGTATAAGTTGACGTTCAACTGATACTTTAATGTATGCAACCACTTTCAACACCTCAGTTAAGGATTGAGGTCATCTAAGTATCAGTTAAGGGTCAACTGATACAGAGTTTAGGGTAACCTAATACACAATTTAACGTCTACAACCACTTACTTAGTAACTCAGTTGAGGATCATTTAACTGAGTGTCAATTTAGGTTCAATTGATACACAGTTTAGGGTAACCTGATATTCAATTTAACGTCTGCAACCACTTTCGGCACCTCTTTTGACTTAGATAACATAAATCATGATAATCTACAACCACTTTAGCATACAAATTGAGCAACATTCTCATAAACTATTACCAACAATATAATACATAAAAATAAAGAAAAGAAATCATATCAAATACATTAGAATACTAAAAACTTCATCCATATTCATCTAAATCACGCACAACAAGTGAATCATTATATATGTAGATGACAATACGTATAACTTCAAGACAATAGATGTCACATAAAAAAGAAGAGAATAATCCACTTTTATCCACTGTAAAGTACGCAACTATTCACAACAAAGCAAATGTTCTCATTTTTGATCCTTCAAAACCTAAAGTAATCCATAAAAATGAATAAAGGACTTATCAAAACCCATTGAGAACCTACGGAATCACTATTGATCGATAAAAACCAATCTTGGTAACCAAATAACCGCCACAAGTGATCCCTGCAAAGAGAGAAAGAAAAAACACAAAATATGAGCTACATATATATGGAAATCCTGAACTGCATTTGGCTAATTTTCTTCATATAATCACGACCATGCAAAGTTCAGGATCCAACGAGCAGATAGAGCTGTTTATACAAAATAGCCAAAAGGTTCCGACGCTTCTTGATGGAGAATCTGTCTGGTCCCTTTCTTCTGTAAATTCATTGGCCAAGGATGATAAAGTGCCACACAAGTATTGCTTCAACAGAAGTAAATGAACAAAACAGCTGGAAATCCAAGAGGAAAGGAGAAAACTGGCCACCTGCTGACTGGAAAACAGCTCCAGGTTTCGGATATGCTCGTGAACATGGTTTTAAGACACAGCCTTACAGTTCCTCACAACACAAGATGGATGATGAATCCAAAGGAATTGTTGGAAAAGTGGATGCTAGTTGGACCTTGGAAGATTATTCAGTGACTGCGTCTTTAGCTTTACCAAACAATAATGATTTGCTAGAACAGCGCAACGAGCATCTCTATGACACTGACTTAGATATGGCACACCCAATGCTACACAGGCAGTCCTAACTGGGAGGATCGGTGAGCTTGTTGCTTTTAAATATTTTGTTGAGAAAGCTGGCAACTCTGCGGTTAAGTGGGTCAATGAGCAAAGGGAAACATGGCTACCGTATGACATTGTAGTCGGGGAGAAGAATAATGAGTACATTGAAGTGAAAGCAACGAAATCTGCAAGGTGTTTTGGGAGAAATCCGCAGGGATCCCGTCCCGTTGAGGGGAAGATTTTGGATGTAGGATCGCTCCCAAGCGTCTCGGTCCGAGGTCTGGAACGCTCATGTTATCTGCAAAATAGTAATTTCAGCCTAAGAGATCGAGACGAGGTTGGCCCACTTTCGACACTCCGATGCTTAAGTCAGCAAATGACGCAACTGCTTGAGTAAGGTAACTGTAGAAGTCAAGTTGAATTACCTCTTCATTAGAGCGGGTATCATCTGTTTATAGTTAGATGATTTTTGACAACTCGAAGTGATTCTCGATGTGGGACTAGTTCTCCTACCATTTTGGTATTTAGGAACTACTGATTTCCACACGAATGACAAAGGGGTACGCGGGTCAATGGCTGCTCCGTTCCGTACAGCCTACACATGATGCGCGTTGCTCTCCATCACATGCGTCGTATGGAACCGGGATGTGGTGACCGAACTACCCTTGTGCATGTCGTGAGGGTGCGCTGGTCATTCAACCGGGTAGACCGGTACAGCCTGCACGTGACGCGTGTGGGTGCACCCATGTGCGTTGTACGGCACGGGTCTGGAATGACCAGACTGCCCCTAAGTTCGGTAAATGGCCTTTTTGTATGGCATTTCTAGGCTTCCATAGTGTTTTTTGTGCCAAGTGAAGTATATTTTTTGGGTTTAACACATCACGTACTAAAAAGTCCCTGAGTCAAGGTGAACCTTGGTTGGGGAGTTAGCTAGAATCTTTTTTTTTTTTTAAAAATCTTTACTTTAGCGTCGTTCCATTCTAACCCAACTTGCTCGGGGTGAGGTAAGGCATACTAGAGTCCCCCAACTTACTGACCAAGGTTGATCCTCCACAACCTCAGCGTTCAACGCCTGCCCCTAAGTCAGGGCTTATTCAGGGATGAATGGGTTATGGTGGGAGCAAGTACTTGGAAGCGGGGTAGCCCCTGATGTGATGCGTGGGTCCACGCGGTTTATGCCTTTTAGAGGCATCTTTTTTGAGATGCTGAGCTAGCGCTTTGTCGGGCTCGAGGAGGGTAAAGCCCCTGGGTAGCCAATCCGTTCTGAGTCAGTCATTTCGTGTTTGGGGACATCTAGGAGGATTAGTCACTGGAGAGTCCGTTGTGTGGAATGGCGTGTGTGGTAGAATGGACCCACATGCGTTCCAGCCGTTGGGGGCTTCCCGATGTACAACGATTAGGGTTTTTTCGGGTACGAGAGGAGTTTAAGTCCCCAGGTAGCCAATACCTCTAACGGTGTGCACGATCGGGGAGCGTCGCGTTCAGGGTGATCGGCCACTGACGGTGCCCGTTGTGATTTGGTTGAGATCTGCTATTTAAGGCGTTTTAAGGAATTTTCTTGGACGGGTACTTTTCTGTCTTTTGCAACCTGATATATGGGGTTATAGAATTGGTTCATTCGACTGCGGTTGTGCTAAGCGTTTTGTTTCGTTGTATGTTACCATTTTGGTTGTCGATGCATGCCTAACACGTGTGATCGAGCGTGGGGCTCAAGGGGAAGTGACTTGGTTCAGAGCACGTGCTCTGGCTGTCATAATGGTTTGACAGTTAAGACAAGATGTTTGGGTTTTGAATTCGAAATGTTACATGTTATGTGGCGTGCATCGACGGTAATTTGGCCAAACAGATCAACGGTTAGGACGAAGCGATGCTTTCGGAACCATGGCTATATAAGGCCTTGTTTTACCCTACTTGGGTTTCTTTACTTTGCTTGAAGAGTTGTTTGCGAGAGAGATTTGATTAGAAGAAGGCTTTTGTTGCATTCATTCAAGAGAGGAAGAAGAGTTTTTTGGAGGATTTCGAACCCACCCTTGTAATCTTTTGGTAAGGCTTCTGAACTCTTTGTTTTGTTTTGGATTCCTTTGTTTGTTGTTGTTACTGTGTTGTTCTTCATAATCTGGGCATTATCTGTTTGTTGGGTTTGTGTTCTTGGTGTAATGGTTTAGGTAACTTGAAATTCCAGTAGATAAGGTTGTCTTTTAGCAATTTCAGGCTTGTTTTGATTTTTCAGGCGTGTTTCTGTGGTGCTCAACGCGGTCCCTGATGTGTTTTCCTTTTTCAGGCTGTTCACGTTGAGACCATGAATCCATCCTCTCCTATATACGTATCCAGCGATGAAACGCATAGGATTGTTAACGGTAGGAGGAGGCGTCCTAAGATTTATGTAAGTGTTACAGAGTTGAACCGGAGGCTAGGGCTTTCATTGGAGTTGTTCAGTATTAGTCAAACGCTCTCCTCCTCCTCATCATCATCGTCATCTTCGTCTAGTAGTATAGAGTCTAGGCGCGTTGTGCTTAGTCCTGACCCTATGACGCTCGACCCCTCTTATTGACTGCAACGTCAGAAATGGCTTCTTCCAGCCTTGTAGGGGTTGAGGCGTCGGAGGACTCTCAACATCGACAAAGCGGGGCTAGAACGTCGACATCCCAGATAGCAGAAGATAACTATGGAATCTGAAGGGAGGTGCCATTTTGAGGTTTTTTTAAGATGGTATGCCTATTCAGGAGCCCGTCGCGTTGTGCTCGGAAGCGGAGTGCGAGAGTTTTTACGACAAGTATGGCGTGTCTCAGGATATCATCGTGATGAGGCCGTTAGGGCCAGGCAAAACCTTTACCAATTCTCCTGAAGGTTTTATGTGCGCACAAGTGACACCTGAAGAACGGGATAAACCTACCTCTTCATTCGTCCTTTCCCATTGGGGAATTTCTTTGGGTCAGTGCGGACCCATCTTTGTGAGGATCCTGATCTGTCTGTACATTGTGTTCAGACTCTCCAAGATGGGTTGCCCCACCGTTGCAGAAATTGGATATTTCTGCAAGCCCGTGTACGCGCGACAGGATTTCGACTTAGGAATAGTAACCATGGCACCAAGGGAAGGAAAATAGTAGTGGTTCCAGAAGGTGCAGTCTTCTGCTAGAGGATGGCACAAGAAGGTAATCCTAGTAGGTGGGAAGTGGGAGTTTGGGAATCATGAGGGTGTTGATTTCTGCCCAAACGTCCCGACGGGGTTTGAACCGTTAGGTTGTTCTTTTGAGTATGCACTTGTTGTTGTTTTTTTGGTTTAATCGTCTTGCTCTATTGTGTCGAGCTGCACTGACTTGCTTTTTTTTAGTGGAGTACTATTTTCCACCGTGCGAGAAGGAGCGGTTGCGTATGGAACAGGTGTTATATTATTGGGACCATCCTGAAGCATATCGCAATTACTGGGCGTTGTTGCATCCTGACATCGTTGTGAAAACAACTATATTTCGTGTTTCCGGTACGTGTGTATTGGTTGTGTTTGTTTTGTGTTAACTCTTTGCTTTTGCTGTTCTTTTATTATTGCATTGAATTGTGATTGATTGTTGGTGACGTCCTTTAGCAGGTAAATGAGTGTTTAACACTGAGGGAGAGATGAAGAAGGCTAAGCTTGGTGGGATGCTTAACTAGGTTCTCCAGCAGGGGACCAAGACAGCCAAGCTGGCTCAGGATGCAAGTGGGAAATTGGTGCGGACGTCCGTTGTCTAGGAAAAGGTCCCCCATCCTGAGCACGAGGAGTTGAACGCCCGGCAGGTGGTGATTCCTCCATCGAGCATTGTTGACAGTCTTGTCGAGCCCAAACGTCGTCGAGCTGACAAAGGGAAACGGAAAACGGAGGGGCCTCCCGAAGCTCGTTAGTTAAAGAAGAGACCTGCTTCGGTCCCCAAAGCTAAAGCCCGGTCGACGTCATCAGCATCGTGCTCTAGCAGCGACTCCAGGTTAGTGGTGGGGTTAAGCGACTCGGATAAGGAGTCGGATACGGGGCGCACTCCTCCTCGATAAGACGTGCTCATGAGCAATCCTCCTAGTACTGCAGCAGCGGAGGGAGAACGTGTCGTCACTTCCCCCCCCCCCCCCCCCCCCTCATCCTGATCATGTGCCAACTCCCTCTCGTGCCCCTACCTCCCTTAAGGGGGTACCCAGGCCGAGAAAACTGTTGCGTCATCGTCTGCCTCTCCAGCCATTAATCCAGATGCACCTGACTCGACGGAGCGTGAACTGTCAAGGGATCTGGTGGAGCGTTTCCTCATTTTTAGTAAGAGGGCCGTTACAGCAGAAGTGGCCAAGGTACAGCGGCTTTGTGCCCTTCAGTTGGGTCGGGGAAGAGCGCCGACTAAGCTGATGGTGGACGATGCGCGGCTGGTGCACGATATGCATCAACAGATTCTGATGGATGGGAGCATTGATGGCCCAGACAGCCTCGATCAAGCTCCGGAGCAAATTAGCCGTCTCGAGGCAGAGATAAAAGTGCTCACCGAGTCCAAGAAAAGGATACAGGATGCTCTATTTAGAAGCGCTGCCTCAGAGGACATGAATAAAAAGAAAATTGCCGAGTTTGAGCGTAGTGTCGGGGAGCTCACCGCGTCCAAGGCTGAGATGGAGAAAATGGTGGTCGAGCTACGGTCAAACCTGGATGCTTCCTACATCTGTCTGAATATGCAAGAGGAACGGCGTCTTGAGGATGTGAAGAAGATCGAGGACTTGCAATGGAGGCTAAACAACCTTCAACTTGAGCTAGATGCGCTTCGGAGCCAGCATGAAGGAGATCGTGCTCAGTTGGAAAAAGAATGCGCTCAGCTAAGATCGTCCATTCTGGATGAAAGCTCATGTGTCAAGCTTGAGGAAAAGGCAGTAGAAACTTTCCTTGCGTCTGAGACGTATACGCAGCTCGAGTTTCAAACTGTGTTGTGAATAATGAAGGTATTAGAGAAATCCAAGTACTTCAATGCAAAACAGTATCAGGTTGATCGGGCTGCGGGTACACTTCACCTCCTTAATGATAAGGATGATGGTGGGGCGACGGAGGGGGAGGATGAGGACTCTGGCGACGACGCCGTTGAAGATGGAGCAGCAAAACATAAATGAAGTCTGTTTATCATTCTACGTTTTGGAGCCGTTTGTGAGCTGCTTTTTTTTTTATATTTGTTTTATCAATATTAGTGTTGCTCTCTCTTTTTTTGTAATCAACGTTCTGCTACTTTGCCTGAGTTGCAAGTACTTTCGTTGTGTTGATTGTTATGCATGTTGCTTTTATGTGTTGAATGGATGTATGTGATGACTTGTCTTATTATTCAAATGTAGAAACCTAACGTTAGAAGTAATAGAGAACACGTGTGTCGTAGACAAACACAATATAAGCACCGAATGTGATTGCAGTTCATTAGCATAAAGCGTTTTACATACTCCAGGTGCTCACGTGGTGACTTACAAAAAAAATAATGAACTTGAGAACAAAGAGCAAAAAACATATGCGTAGCGGTACAGAATGCGTTAGTGATAGTATTTTCGTAGGTGCGATAGAACGGTACCGTCCTTCTCACTCAGGTAGAATGTGTCTGGGCAAGCGACGTCTACGATCTTGTATGGCCCTTCCCAAATTGGCCGCATGCTTTTTACCTTCCCTTGAATGGCCTTTAGCACCTAGTCTCTGATTTGGAGTGGACGAGCGCGAACGCGATGGTTGAACAACTGTGCCACCTTCTCTTTGTTAGTCGCATTGTGGTAGTGGGCTGCGTTCTGTTCTTCTTCTAGCAAGTCTTTGTCTAGTGTAAGCCAGTTCCGTTTGTTTTAGGGTAAAACGCCTCCACCATTGGGCTTTGGTAAGTTAATTTCATAGGGAGCAATGCCTCTATGCCGAAGGT
This sequence comes from Geum urbanum, assembly GCA_946800695.1. Lineage (NCBI taxonomy): Eukaryota > Viridiplantae > Streptophyta > Magnoliopsida > Rosales > Rosaceae > Geum > Geum urbanum. The sequence goes on along the minus strand of OX327003.1, from coordinate 17,890,124 downwards.
TAGGGAGTAAAGTGTTTCACCTGTAGCCGTTGTGCGAATTAACCATAGGATCTCAGGAAAGAGCTCGGCCCACCGTCCGAAGTTGGGACTACCTCGTCGCATTACTTGGAGTTTTCGCTTTAAACCGTCTTTGATTATTTTATTGGCCGCTTCGACCTATCCGTTACATTGGGGGTGAGCAGGTGAGGAGAAAAGGATATTGGTTCCCTGTTTCTTACAGAATGTAATGAGTTCAGGATTGTTGAACTGTGTGCCGTTATCTGTGATGATGTTAATCGGGGCACCATAACAGCATAAGAGCGTTCTCCAGAGGAATTTTTTGACATTCTCCGTCGTGATCTTGACGAGTGGTTCAACTTCAATAAACTTAATGTGATAGTCGATGATGACTACTGCGTAACGGTATTGGCCTTTGGTTTTGGCAGTTCACCGATAAGATCTAGGCCCCATTACGCAAAAGGTATTAGGGACAGAATGATGGAGAATGGTGTGGCTGGCGAGTGCATTCGAGGGGCCTGGAACTGTCAAGCTCTACATGCACTTGTGATCTCCAACGTATATGCGTGAATGGTGGGCCACCTGAAGCCGTATTGTAATGCCTTGTGAGCGATGGAACGGGCTCCAGCATGGTGGCCGCACTGCCTGCTGTGTATGTCTTCTAGAAGGGATCGTTCTGCCTTTATGGGAAGACATCTTAAGTTGGGCCAGGTGCGTCCTTACCTGTATAGGTGACCATCGCAAATGCTGAAGTTAACGGCCCTAGCGACGATTGTTCTAGCTTCCGTTTTGCTTGCGGGCAGCGTCCCATTTGTCTTATAAGCCAAGATAGGGTCTAGTCAGTCTAGTTCAGCAGGCTCAATGGGTAATATCTCGAGGAAGCTTATCTGGATGCTTAGTTTAACTAGCGTTTCGACCTTCGGTGAGAACGAGCCTTGCGTTGTTTTGGTCGTTGCAAGACGCGCTAGAGCATATGCGTTAGCGTTTTGCTCTCTTGGCACTTGGGTGATATTGTAAAATTTGAACTTGGAAAGGTAGTACTTTGCCAATGCCAGGTATGCGATCATGGAATCGTCCTTGGCTTCAAAGTCCCCTTTCACTTGGCTGACCATGAGCTGAGAGTCATTGAAGATGTTTAAGTCTGAAGCATCTGAGATTTGTGCCAACTATGAGTGCTTCGTATTCAGCCTCGTTGTTGGATGCTTTGAAGTTGAATCGTAGAGCGTACTCAGAATGAGCGTCGTTTGGTCTGGTAAGTATAATACCCGCACCACTTTCTGTTTTTGTGGCTGGACCATCAATGTATAAGTTCCATCTTGATGTTGGAGTGGTAGTGGGGGGTAACGCGGTGACAAGACGGGCTTGTTCGATCTCAGGTTCCGCTTCGGTGTACTCGGCTATGAAATTTGCTATAGCTTGGGCTTTAATGGCCGTCCTGGGTTTGTATTTGACGTCGAATTCACTAAGCTCGATGGACCATATGCTGAGATGGTCGCTGTGGTCAGGAGATTGGAGCACTTGCTTAAGGGGGAGGTTTGTGAGCGCTTGGAAATAGGGCCTTAAGCATCATGCAGCTGTGACGAGGGTGAAGGCCCATTTGTCAAATGCTAGGTAGCATTTCTCTGCTCCTGTGGGTCCTTTGCCTGTGAAGAAGACAGGGAGCTCAGCATCAGCGTCGCGTTGCACTAGGGCGAAGCTAACGACTATGAGAGAGATAGCCAGGTACAAGTAAAGTGTTTCACCCTGCACTGGTCTGGAGAGTATGGGGATGGAAGCTAGGTATAGCTTGATTTGTTGGAATGTATTCTCACAGGTAGATGTCCAGTCAATGGAGCGCTTGTTGTGGGCAAGGCGTATAACCTTGAAGAACGGCTCACATTTGTCAGAAAAATGAGAGATGAAACGGTTGAAGGCGGCAAGCTTACCTATGAGACTTTTCATTTCCTTCTTGTTCGCAGGGGGTTTCATATCCATAATGGCTTTGACCTTTTTAGGGTTGGCCTCGATACCCATTTGGCTGACTATGTATCCCAAGAATTTGTTGGCGGTGACGCCGAACGTGCATTTTGCAGGATTGAGGCGGACGTTGTGTTCCATCAGGATTTGGAAAATGATGCGGAGGTTGGCGACGTGACCCTTGTCCATTTGACTTTTTACTAGGATATCATCTATATATACTTCCACCACGGAGCCGTTGACATCGCGGAAGATGTGTGTCATGAAACGCTGGTAAGTGGAGCCTGCGTTCTTGAGTCCGAATGGCATGACCACATAGCAATAGAGCCCCTTGTCAGTGGTGAACGTCGTAGCTTCCTGATCTTCCGGGTTCATGAAGATCTAGTTGTAACCAGAGTACACGTCTAGCGTTGAGAGGAGTTCATACCCTGCCGTTGCGTCCACGAGTTAGTCTATTCTGGGTAGCGGGAAGCTATCTTTAGGGCATGCCTTGTTCAAATTTGTGTAATCGACGCACATTCGCCAACTCCCGTTGCTTTTTGGAACCATGACCGCATTTGATATCCATTTGGGATAGTGGACTGGTCGTATAAAACCCATTTTGAGGAGGCGTTCCAACTCAGCGTTCATGACGGCGTAATGCTCAACGTTGTATGCTCGACGCTTTTGCTTGACTAGCTTGCTGTTTGGGGCAATGCTCAACTTATGAGAAATTAAATCGGTAGAGATGTCGGGCATATTGGCATAAGACCATGCGAAGACGGTGTTGTACTCTTGAAAGAGACTGATCAACTCCGTCTTGATGTTGACCTCTATGGTGGCGCCAATGCGGACCTTGCGTTTAAGGTGAGCTAGATCGATTTCAACTTCGGTGATGGAGTCCATAATTTCAACAGGTTTGAGAGCGTTCACACCGTCCCTTGGGTCATTAGGCTTCTCCGTTGTCATGTCCTGGACAGGTGTATTTGCCACCTTCATAATTTCTTGGCGTACAACGTGACCGGTTCGGGGGTTGACCGGGCGCGTTACGAAGCTGTATCCATGTACAGAACCTGTGCCAAAATCCGTTGGAAATTGCATGTATAACATGTGATTGGCCGTAATGGCGCAGAATTTTTTAAGGGCCGGGCGGCCAAGAATTACATTGTAAGAAGAATGTAAATCTACCACAATAAAATATGTAAACACTTCCCTTTGAGAACCCATGGCGCCTAGGCCTAGACGCATGTAATCGCTACCAAGAGGGAAGACGACGTCACTTGAGATACTTATGAGGGATTCGTTGTCCTGTGATAAGCAATGGCCAGGTCGTTTCAACTGCTCATATGCACTGAGGAAAATTACGTTAGCGCCCGAGCCTGAGTCGATGAGGATGCGACTTACTTTACACCTGCCTACAAAGGCGTCGATGACAAATGGAGCGTCCGTGGGAGGAACTCCTAGCTCATCTGCCTCGAAAAAGGTGATTGGCACCCAGGAACGGTATTGAGCCTTAGGTTCGGAGCCCGACGCGATAAACAACATTTCTCGAGAATGGGCGTCCACCCGTTGCTTACCTCCATAGATCGTGGAAATTTCTTTCTGGGCCTCGATGAATGCGATCTGCTTGCCTCCCTCAGCGCGACACTGGTTTAGCTTGCCTTTATCGAATAATTCTTGTATAATTCTCTTCAAAATTCTAATATCTTCCGTGTTGTGGGTTTCTGATTCGTGATATTTGCACAAACTGTCGGTGTTCTTCAGCGGTGCCTTGCGAGTCTTGGGTTTAGGCTAAGCTATCAAATGTTTGTTGTTAGCAAAAATCTCTGCATAGGTGACGTTCATAACGGTGCAGACCATTCGATCGGGGGAGCGATTCTTTTGAGATTTGAGTGGCCGTCGAGAGTTCCGAATGGGAAAAAGATGCCCTTCTGGAGCGTCGTGCTTGTTTCGAACAGGGGAACAATGAAGTTCTGGGGTATGCTGTATGTATGGACTTTGCTCGGTGTTGGCGGAGGCGATCCACATGCCATTGGGGGAGAATCGGGCGACGGTGGCGGGGTAGGCGTGCTTGGCGTTGATGGAGATTATTTTATGCCGTCAGGACCTCAAGCGACGACCTTCATCGCCATCGAAACTGCTGGAAGAAGACATTGATGTGTTCCTTGATTTGCAGAGCTCTGGGTGCAACAGCAGGAAGTGGAGGTTGCGGACGACGCCAGAGTTAGGATCACGAAGGCCATGACGGAGAGGTTCGGTACTCGAAGGACGACAACGGCGCAAGTTTGGCGCGTGGTCGGGATGGGCAAATACGGAACCCAGTTGCTTCTGCCGACTTCTAAGAGAGAGAGAAAGTTGCAGTGAAAGAAAGAAAATGTTGATTCGGAAAGAAAAAATAGAAAACTAAAAAGTTTCCCAAGGAATAAATCTCTTAAGACTTAAAAATTTCTCAAAATCTGAGCACCGGGGAAATTCCCCATTTCTTGCAATGTAATTGAATATCATATAGATTAAAGCATTTGATCGATCAGCATTTCGGGAGTTTTATTGAAATTTTAGTTGCCAATTAACAGATAATTAAGCATGGAAACACCATAATTAAGCCACTGAAATTTCACCGAAATTAAGCCACCATTTTCACCGAAATTAAGCCACCGAAATTTTCAGTATATTTTGATCATTTATCATTTGCATGATAAATGAAACTACGTACCGAAGTAGAGCCTTGCCAATGTGGAGCAATAGGTTGTAATTTGTTAACCTAAGCATACATACATAAGGTTTCATGGTGCTAAGGATGATCACGTAGAACAGCTCCGATCCAGACATAAAACTCAGAATTAATCAAACCCACCAAATTAATTAAATTACAAAGTTTTGGAATTAATTCAAGAAATGGCCGGTACAACAAACATCTACCGCCCAAGTCACCAACCAACCAGCCTAAGTTATGCAACTCACATGAACAAGGAAGCCCGCCCATGCATCCCCGGCCAACAATGGCATAAATAACAAAAGGCCAAGAGTTTGCCTACTGGAATCTCGGAGTAGTCGGAATGACATGGTCAATGTTGAAGTGTGCACATATATATATAAGCTGTAGTTTAACTCACTTATATTAAGTGCCAGTTACCAGTTCTATAGTTTTGGAGGATTCTAGTGTGTGGATTTTGTCCACGTAAAGTGCTCGGTACACGTCTTTTTCGTTGGAACATTTCCACTCTGGAATCAATAACTCGTACCACGTTACATCAATTTTGAGCACAAAGCGAATTGATTCAATTCTATGGAGCTTGTGTTTGTTTTCTTGTTTTGGCCACTCATCGTCGTATTTGGCCTGTATTCCAAATCCTAAATAGCGTCGTTTGGCTACTTTGGCTATACCGAAGTGTTAGATTTGATGAGAATTAATTAAGAGGGTATTTTTTAATTGGACATTATTTTGTGTTAAAGATATCTTTCTCTTTTATATGATGATTTTAGTTTACCTACAAGTTAGATTATAAACTAGTGTGTGTTTAAGAAAAATAATATGTGACGACCGGGAACAGAATCTGTAGTGTTAATCAGCTTAAGCCATGAGGTTATGCGTAATCGCAGATTTCCGATAGTTGATTGAATCGCCAGACTTGATCACGACTTAATTATTGACCGAGAATTTGAGTTGAGTCTCTTCTCGAGAGTTGTTGTATGCGTGATTTCGAGTTCATTGGCGATTCCAGATCATTATTTGGACGACCGAGGAATATAATATGAATATTTAAAATTTCAGAATATCGTCGAGTTTATCCGTTTGTATCCGAGTTTATCCATTCGTATTCGAGTCCATCCGAATTGTGATTGTGATCCGTTTTGGACCGTTGATCGACCCGAATTGAAATTTGTATTGTTATTGACTTGATTTGCGAGTTTCGCGAATTGTCGTTATTTCGACGTAATCGGTTTAATATGGCGGCCTTGTACGTGACAAAATTTTCGGGCGAGAATTTGATTTGGGATCTTTCATGGAAGTTGTAGAGAATTTAATTTCGAGCTCGTGGAAACTTCCGGAGGATTATTCCGAGTTACGAGGAATTAGTTGTGAATATTTTCGTCAGTCGAATATTGTCGTATTTATCCGTTTGGGGTTCGATACGCGTACGGTATAAATACGGGAGAATACTTGCCGAAATTGGAAACTTTCCAAAAAAGGAAACTGGGCCTTGACCCGCATTGACCATGGGTCAAGGGTGGGCGACCCGTTTAGCTCTAAACTGCCGTTCGGTTTTCTTGGATTTTGAGGCCGATTCCGGCCACGGTTGGCCAAAGTCTCTTCATGAAAGTTATTGGGCTTGAGCTCCTCTTTCTCTTGATAGGTCATTCGTTCAATTTGGTTGTCGGATGAAGAAGTTATGGCTTGTTAAAGTTTGAAAATTTTGGGTGTTTTCCGGCGAGATTTCGTGGTGGTCGGAGGTGGCTTTTCCGGCCGAATTGGTGGCTCCTCTTTGAGGGGTTTTGTTAGCCTCGAGCCAAGGAAGCTTTTCCAAATGGTCTTGAAGGTTGCCGTGGCCGGAGGAGAGAGATCCGTCGATGTGAAATTCCGGTAAGGGTTTGGAACTTTGGGTTGATTTTTGGAGATTTTCCGGTCAAAATTGGCCTTAACTTATAACTAGAAAGTTGTTGGAATCGTCGAGATCTTCAAAACCATGTGTAGCATGAAATTTTCTGGGTAGGTCTGGAATTCCGGTGGCCGGAGGCAGCGGCGACGGCAGCGACTTTTCACCCGGCGTGGTTTTCGACAAGTTATATGTCGTTTCACTCGAAATCGCGCCCCGATCGCAGTGGTGACATTTTTTTTTTGATTTGAGAATCGGAAATTATAGCAAGGTTTTATGGTGTGATTATTGGATTTTCACGATTTCGTTGTTATTGGATAATACGTTTCCGGGAACGGTTGTTTCTCGTGATTTGATTTGAGTTATCGAGTTATGAATTTGAGCAGTGGATTTTATGGTTATCCAGGAGTTCATGATCGTTTGTTTGGCGAGGGATTTTCTGCCGGATCACGGGATTAACGCGAATTGCGTTACGCTCACCTGTGAGTGGACATTTCTTTTCACGAATTGACTGCAAGTCTTTTATATACGTTTTTACGAGCTTAAGCATGCAGTATGATCATGATTTTTATGAGCATGTGTTTTATGATTATACATATACGAATATGCGTATACGAATATACATACATATATATATATATATTATGTTTTATGCATGTGCATGGAAAGGATTTATGATTTGGTTTACACAGAGTACAGTCTCAGTTATCAGGGTTGTATCGATACACATTGGCTTCTTGGCTGATCCCCGAGTACGCTCCGTGGGGGACAGATATTCTGACCCGAGGCCTTTCTGGATTGGAATCACATGTGGGTGTGGGATCCCGTGATTCAGACTGTACTAGCGCGAGGGAGTCCATGAGAGACCCCGCGGTATTTATGATGCATGCTCTGTACGCGTGAGGAGTTAGAGTCTCCCTCGTGTACCATTTGATTTTTATGCATTTAGACTCGCATATGTTTTTATAACATATATTATTCGGCGAAAGACATTTATTTTTGTCCACTCACTCTAACAGTTTTCATGGCTTTCCCCTGAGCTTTTCGGTTTTCGTGCCCAGTTTGCAGTTCAGATTCTGGTGTCGCACGTCGTGGTCGGAGGCATAGTATTCAAGCGATGTTTCTTTTATGGTAGGTTCTTAATTTGGCCTACTATTTGTATATCTATACTAGAAGTCGCTCTGAGTATTCTTATGTCATGTTTTTATACGATTTTCCCCAGATTTCGGTAAAGTATAGTTATATTTATTACTTTACATTACTGTTATGATATTGAGAAATCCGGATGGGATTGGTGCCCACGGTTTGATTTTTGTGGCATAGGATGAAGTGTATTTTTTGGGTGCAGGTTAATGGCAATTCCGCGTTAGTAGCGTTACTCTGCCGAAATTTTTGTGGTTTTTGTTGGTTCGTGTTTTCAGAAGGGGTTTGATTCCGGTTTAGGAAACTAAATCGGGGTTGGGTCCTTTCATAATATTTCTGGTATTTCAGTGTGTATCTTGTCCTAATTAGAATAGAAATATATATTCTCTCAATCCTTGATTTATAGGGATATGAATTTATAAGAGATTGTAATGCCTAAATAAGGTCATCTATCAATGAATAAAATTACAGTTTCAATCTATTGTGTACTTCTCTACTTTTCTCCTTCAACACGTTATCAGCAGCTCTTGAGTTGATAGTCAACCCAAACCCGTAAAGGAAAAAGAAAAGAAAAAGAAAAAAAAACCCCAAACCCTACAAACACTATCGGCCTTCTCTCTCTTCCACAGAATACCGCCGCCGCTTATAACCACTGGAGCACCACTGTCGGGAATAGTCATCGTCGCCGTATTTTTTCTTTCTTGCTTCAAACTTCTTTTCAGCGAAGTTTTCATTCCGAGCATAACACTCTCGAGGTAAATCGACTAACTTCCTTCGATTTAGAATTATGTTGCAAAACTTAATTACCGCAACACCCTAAATCTAGGTTTAGATTTAGGTTTAAATACTGTTAATTTTATATGTCTCTAGTTCCTATGGATTATTGCATGTATGAGTGAGAGAGGATTAAGTCCTCCTCCTCAAAGTTTTATACTAGTTTTTAGGGTTTCAATGTGCTCCTCTGTTGTTAAATGAAATAGCGCAAATATTGGGCGGGGTTGTGATGTTGCTTTAAAGGGATTAGGGTCAACTGTCATTAACTGTGTTTCACTGAAAGTTAATTGTCATTTCACTGAGGATTAACTGTTGTTAACTGTGTTTACTGAAAGTTAACTGTTGTTAACATTATCTGATTCCTGCAGGTTGGTTTGGGTTTCTGTTTAGAATCTATTTGATCAATCTGTGGTAATTGTACTTCACTGTCATGCACTCTCGAATAGAAATGAACATGGGCAAAACAAAATGATGGTTAGCTGATGTTTAATTGCCATGTACTTCATTGTCACTATCATTTCACTGATGTTTAGTTGTACTTCACTGATGGTTAGTTGTTGTTAACTATCTTTCTTTTTTGAGAGAAAATGATGATAAATGCATATCATTCTATACATAAAAACCATTATAATTCACTTTCAATATTCAACAATCTAGAGACTGTGTTCTAAACAACTAACCACTGCAAACTAATTCACTTTACAAGTTGCTGAATGGAAACTACTAAGTATTGCTAACTAGATATTGATATGTCTCCCTTGAGTAATCTTCTGCTCATTGCCTTTAGATGAGGGTTCTTCATGCACCATCCAAGCTCATGGTCAATGAAAGATTCAATGAGTTGAGCCTTAACAAAAGAGATATCTTCGTGATCCATACGTTCATTGAATGGCTCATCCCAAGCAAACTGATTCATGTAGTAACACACAAACGTGCCGCAGTTCATCCTATGTAAACAGGAAACAAAAATGTAGTGAAGTTGAAAAACAAAAACAGAAATCGGCTACACCATATACAGCTAAGACAAGACTGTGGACATTTGTTACACACATCTACACAATAATTAAGTGAAAGATATACTTACGATCCTGGAGGTTGATGTGGACAATTGTCACATGTAATCACCATCCTGGTCTCAAATGGACGTCTCTGATTTCTGATCCATTCAACAGTTTTCCTCTCTCCTGTACACAATTTAATTTCCCTTATCTTAAGTTCTTTAGGCATGTTGGCTCTGTCATCCATCAAGAATCTCTTATTATTCTTCAGCATGTCATCTGAAACCTTGTAGATTGCATCAAACCAAAAATTGATCATGCAGATGATCTTCAAGGCTTCTTTTAAGTGACTCTCATTCCTCAGATCATTTAAATCAACTGGTCGCAATTAGTCGAAGTGAGTCCAATGCGGGGAGCATGTCTCAAGGCACTGAAGGTGGGTGATGACTGTCAGAAGTAATTAGGATGAAATTCTTGGCATGAGAACCAAGTTCCTTGAACAGCCTCTCAAAGAGAAGCTCATACACTTTCTTTATCGCCAAATTTTCAACCCCACTATTTTATAAGAAACATAACAAAAAAATAATGTTAAAAAACAAAATGAGAAATCTGAAAAGCAAAAGAGAAAGAAAAATGACCTTACAAAAACTTGGCTTTTTAAAACAACAGACTTTCCAATGCCTTGTGGGTGTTGATTCTTCATTTTGTCCATAAAGATCTTCCCATAAGAGCCTATTATACCATTTGTGACTGGTCCACCATTCAAAAGCGTTGATATGTCCTCACGCTCAAAGAATACTTTTGGGCCATGTCAGATTCAAAATGATTCCCTACACAGCACAACAAGTTCAGTGAACCCAGTTGCAGACAGTCAATGATGCATACCTAAGTACAACTACACACAGTTAACACAATACAGATACCTACAGTGAAATCATAAACCTCATCATCACATTTTAGCACAGAAACAGAAACCAAAAACTTTGATGTTTTGAGTCTAGGGGCTTACCGAGATTCTCTTATTTCTTTCCAGCAGTGCAAAAATTCATTCTGCCTCGATTTGCTCATAAACCCAAAGACTTTGCTCTCTCCCCATGGAACTTATTTCAAGTTGTCGACAAGATTAGCTCTGCATGATGGTTCTTTCCCTTTGCTTGGATTTATTTCTGTTATGGGCGAGCTCTTTTGCTCGATCTTAAAGTGAGCCAAAGGTGTCCTCACCATTTTTTTTAAGGTGCATTTTTATTTTGTGGTGGCCACCAGTATATTCCGTCCATCTTCTTAATTGGTCGAACCTTGTCTTTCAATCTTTTCACATATGAGTATATGCATATGTTGTTCTTGGTCAACTTAATGCCTGGACCAGGAAGTGTGATGGTTGAATCATCATCTTTGGCCTTCTTTCTAGAAGCATCGGGTGTCACTAGGTTCTCTACCATTGCAGGTGATCCTTTTTTTTTCCAATCCCATGCGTTACTAGCGTCACCAAGTTCTCCACCACTTTAAGCGATTCTTGTTGCTCAATGCCCTGAGTTGCTGGTGTAACCAAGCCCTCCACACCATAACTGATTCTTTTTTCACAATTTCCTCATTTGCTAGTGTGAGGAACATTTCAAAACTCAAAATATTGAATGATGGTGCCTCTAGATACACGAGAGCCTCACCTTTTGATTTTGAAGAACCTATTACATAACAAACAGCTTTCAGTCAAACCCAAAGTTTCAATAGTTATATGCAATGAAGCGACAGTGAACCACAGTGAACCAATCAGCTAAAGACAGTTTACCCACAGTGAACCATTCAACTAAAGATAATTTAACCACAATGAACCCAATCAGCTAAAGACAATTATGTTGCAATAGCTAAAGATATATTTAGCAAACACCAGAGAAAAATTCAAACTTCAAAGAGTAAAAAGAGAATCAAGAGAATAAAAAACCAGACATTGTCATTGTTGAACAAAACACCAAAAGTATCATTGTCATTTTGGAACACCAAAAATGATTTTTTCATTCATCTACTACTTGTGAAGGTTTTTTACCAACTGCTTCTTCTCCTTCATCTTCCTCTACTGTCGGCACCATTTTTTCTATGGCATCCTTCAACTTCAACGACAATTCTTGATGAAGATGTAAATTGTCAGCGTGTAACTTTTCAATTTGCTTCTGCAGTTTATCAACTTTTGCTTGCATTGCTTCAGTATTTTTTGCTTCATCATCTCTGATTTTTTGTACCAGTTCTTGTTTATCCACAACAACAACTTCAAGCACTTCGTTTAATTGTTTACACTTTTTCTGCTGACATTCAAGATCAACACGAAGAAGATCAATCTTCCTCAAAGAATTCAAGTCTTTATTGTCTACCTGCTCATACGCTTGAAGCCTGCCTTTCAGAATCTCTTTCTCCTGCCTCTCTTGATCCAGGTGTTCGCACGTTCTTGAGTTTTCTTGGACCATATCATCGAAACTTTTCTTCAAGTTTTCAATAACTACATCTTTCTCTTTGATCACTTGCTCCTTTCTTTCCAAGAGAGACTCAAATCTTTTGCATTATTCAGCAGCAATCGACACAGTGTCAAAGTTTATCTGCACCAAGATATTTGCTATGTTGTTCGAGTATTCAAGAGAAGAATCTGGCCCTCTATCTCTTCTGGAGCTCTGACCAAACTCATTTACTATCTACAAATTGTTAATGATCTGTCTGGATTTGGAGGCTTCAAGTTCTCCCTGTTTTAAACAAATCAATAAGGATCTTAGCTACCAAAAATTTAAGCAAATGTATAGTTGACAATAACAAGTAGATAGTGAACTATAACTAACGCAGTTAGCTAACAACATTGAACTTTAAAAGCATTGAAATATGAGTGGACATACCGCTATCATTGTCACCCTCAACATTTTAGTGTTGGTTACGTTCTTCATATTTTGCATAACATTTGTGAACTTCCATCTCACAAGACCAATTTTCCTTGCATCTTTCTCTGCTGTTGGTTTCATCAAGTTTGTGCTACTTGAGAACAAATACTAATCCTCCCATAAAAGAGAAAAGAATACACAGATAGAACACAACGAATAAACAGTGAACGACAACTAACACAGATAGCTAACACACAGCAAAGTCACAAAGCATTTCAGTTAACCATCAGTGAATACACAGTTAACCATTAGTGAATACATAGTTAACACACACATTTACCAACAATGAACTACATATATTGAAATTTCAGGAAGTGAGAACTTACTGGTAGAACAAGGCTGCAGCCGCCTATATTCTTTGTTTCATCCCTCCTCTTGTTCTTGTTCTTGTTCTTATTGTTCTTCTTCTTCTTCCTCCCTCCTGAGTTGAGCTGCTGATGGGTAGTAATTTTTTGCATGCATGTCCAATGCATTGAGTAATAGACTTATAATGCCAGTTGGCCAATCATATTCTTTCAATTCTTCCAAGTCGCTGACCATGTTAATTACATTCCAACCAGCGCTACAGGAAGAATTGGGCAGCAGAATAACAGATAATAGCAACAAAATTAGCAAAGAAGCAGTGTCCTCCAGTCTACTTGAATCAAAAAGCATTTTTTCCAGTCTGTCAACAATTATTTTCCTTGGAACCATAGTCCTCTTTCTGAACAAGTCTAATCCAAACTCTGACTTGATAAGAACATTTTCGTAGAAAGGAGCTGGTCTCCCTCCACAATCTTTCAAGCCAAACAGATCCGCAACAAATTCTGGTTTGATTCTCTCGACCCTTGTAGGGTGAAATAGAAATGACCTCGTCGAGATATCATAGCAATCCACCAAGTACGACATGCATATATCCGATTTGTAAAGCCCTCTAGTTTCTCCTACTTGTCCATCTATGATTGCCTTTATCAATGTGCCAAATGGAGTCTCCAACAATCGAGCAATAACTTCATCAATGATTTTATTCATCTTGCTTTGAATAAGCTGCACATAGCTAATGAGGTTGTAATTGAATCTTCCAGTTCTGTTTTTCGTTTCTGCCTAAGCTTCAACTTCTCCACTTTCTTCTTCACAACCAATTGTTCTTCTTCTTCTCATCATCTTCACCTTCACCTTCATCTTCAATATCTTCATCTTCATTATCATTCTCTTCTTGATCATCATCTTTGTTATTATCTTCCTCATCCTCTTCCCTTTCATCTTCATCATCATCATCATCATCTCCATCATCATTCTCTGAACTTGTGTCCTTCCTCTTTCTTAACTTCTTCTCCTTGTCTTTCTTCATCTCCTTCTTCTTTGAGACTGCTTTGTTCTTAGCTACTGATTTGTTCCTCTACTCTTTCTCTTGTTGCAGCTTCTGCCTCAAATTCACAACTTTGTAATGCATGGGACGTTGCATTCCACGCGGTTTTAACGTTGCCAAAAAATCTGATGATTCAGTTTCAGATTCAAAATCTGATTTTGAGTTCTTCCTTTTCCCTAGCATCTTTGCTCTCTTGAAAATTTTGGAAGAAGACTCTGTTTGCTCATCATGCTTTCTCTTCTAAGTTTTTATCATTTTTGCCTGTTTGAACATGAAAATGTTAGCTAGCACACTACTAACACAAATATAATCCCCAAATATAAATAGCAGTAGTTAACTCACATATAACCAAAACTTCAAGGGAACCACATGAAATCAACAACAACCACACACATTGAACGACAGTGAACACACAGTAAAATACAGTTAACCCAAACATGAAATCAACAACAACAACAACAACAACAAACAGTGAATCACAATGAACACTCAGTGAACAACACTTAACCGTAACATGAAATCAACAACAACCAAAAAAGTCTTTCGAACACAATGCATCACATAACATCTATTTCTATCACGAAACCATCATCATCAACAACAAATCACACATAATGAACAACAATGAACGCACAGTGAAACACAGTTAACCCAAGCATGAAATCAACAACAACAAACAATGAATCGCAGTGAACACTCAGTGAACCACAGTTAATCCTAACATGAAATCATCAATAACAACAACCAAAAAAGCCTTTCGAACATAATACATCACATAACATCTATATAAAAATACCGACACTCAAACTGGAAACCCTAAAAAAATGTAAGAAAATGTACACAATAACAGCAACAATTTCATTTCAAAAAAATTAAAAACATAGATGCGAACATGCAAACTACTTAGAATAAAGAAAACGAAGGTTTTCAAACACGATAATTTCTCAGATTTTCAGTGGCAACGGAGGAGGAGAAAGCGACGTCGTTCAGAATTCCAGTGGATTCTAAGGGGCGGTCGTTGGAGGTTTCAATTCAGAGAGATCAAGATCGCACAGGAAAGTTTGAGAGAAACTGAAAATGAATCGAAGGGGATGAGGTCGAAGATAACAAAGATATTTCGTGTAAATAAATTAAAAGTTCTGCTAAGCTATTTATGCCAAATACTTATTAGGGTTTTTAAAAATTTGAAAAGATTTTAAATTTTTTAGGATAGAGATCCCTAGTGAGTTTTTTTTCTTCATTTGCCATAAAAAAAATAAGTGCGAAAATTCAAGTTGCACACTCAAAGTGCACTGTAAAATTTGCTTCCTAAACGGGGATATACCGAGAGCATAAAATCCATGGTCGTTTTGTTGATGACTAGCCAACTGATTCAACTTCTTCTTTTTTGGTGTACTGTACAAGCGTAGAGTCCGTCGAAACAAAATGGCGAAAGCTTAAGAGGACTAAGCGCACACTAACCCTGGTTAACTTGGTGTTAGGTGGGTTTGACTGGTCTGGTTTGGTAGGCGTTGTGTTCCACGCCCCCCCCGCCCCCCCGCGCCTCTCTTAAAAATATATAACCCCTCCTTCCCTCCTCCTCTCCTACCCCAACCACCACACCAGTGCCAAACTCCAAGCATTACTCCGATTACTGCATCCACGCGGTTTCGCCGGAATCCGGTCACTCTCTCCCCACCGCCGGCGATCATCATTTTCGCCACCGGATTCCGGAACTCAGTTGATTTGGAACTGAATCGGCGATGGCGGATAGCTCGATGAAAATCTCGCCGTTGGATCTAATGGCGGCAATCTTCAACGGCAAGATGGACCCCTCCAGGGCCGCCCCCGTAACCTCCGTTGTCCTCGAGAATCGCGAGTTCGTCATGGTCCTGACGACCTCGATCGCCGTCTTGATCGGATGCGTCGTCGTTTTCGTATGGCGGCGGTCGAGTGCTCCGAAGCCCAGGGTTGTGCAGCAGTTTACGCCGTTGGTCTTGCCGGAGCCGGAGCCGGAGCTCGACGACGGTAGTAAGAAGGTCACAATCTTCTTCGGCACGCAAACTGGTACCGCTGAGGGATTCGCCAAGGTGCAGTTTTCCTCATTTATATTATGTTTGGATTTGTGAGCTGAATTTCATGTGCTTAATTTAATGGAATTGTGTCCGATTCGAAATTCAGGCTTTGGCTGAAGAAGCGAAAGCTCGATACAACAAGGTCACATTCAAAGTCATGGATTTGGTATGGCTGATTTACATGTTCCTTTTTATGTTTGTATTATGTTGTTGATTAGTAGGATTAGGTTTTGATGTTTATTGGTAATGAAATTGGGTGGTTTGTATTTGTTAGGACGATTATGCAGCTGATGACGAGGCATACGAGGAGAAGTTGAAGAATGAGAGTTTAGTATTTTTCTTCTTGGCCACGTGAGTTTTTATATTTTGTCTCTGTTTTCAAATTCATTTATATTTTTGAACCTATTTTTTTGGTGTTGTAAATAATATCTTTGAATTTGGTGATGGTTGCAGGTATGGTGATGGTGAGCCAACCGATAATGCAGCTAGATTTTACAAGTGGTTTACAGAGGTAAGTTGCTGTGAAATTTTGTTGATGGAATTGATCAGACATTGGTGTGTAGGATACTGATCAGACCAAACTATGATTGCTTTTTATTTTTTCTTCTGATAATGGAATTGTGATGACTGTTTTAGGGCAAAGAGAAAGAAGAGTGGCTTCAAAATCTTCACTTTGGAGTTTTTGGTCTCGGAAACAGGCAGTATGAGCACTTCAATAAGGTTGCTGTGGTTGTGGATGAGATCCTTGCTGCTCAAGGTATGGATCCATTCCGTCTTTTTTCTTCTGTTTTTTTTTTAATTGTGGGGTACTGAGGTATTTTATTGTTGTTTGTACTGAAAGAGATGTTGACTTCAAATCAGGTGGATTTGAATTTGAGATTGTACATGTTTGGTGATGTTAGTTTAGTACTTATGAGCATTTGGTGGCCTCCAATGTGGCTGCACTGCTGGTCTGAACCTTGACATTCAAAATGTCCTCAATATTATAATATTTTTAATTGCTACCATAACCCTTGTATAAGACTACTTTGCCTAAACAATGCCATTTTAGGCTTTCTAGTTCTTGCGATTAAAGTGATTTCATGAGTTTAGTAGCACAAGCAAGAGTAGGTTTTATGGTTGTTGTTTGTTTGGTTCTACTTCAGTATCCTGTTATTCAACAAGAATCTTATCGTTTTCAGGTGGGAAGCGATTAGTTCCAGTGGGCCTTGGAGATGATGATCAATGCATAGAGGATGATTTCACTGCATGGTATTGAGAAGTTTAATAGCCATTTCCCCTGGATAAAATGAGTGCTTACCTTTTTTTATCTATTATTATTTGAAACCTCATACGTTTCTACATTGCCTGATGCAATTGTAGGCGAGAATTGATGTGGCCTGAGTTGGATCAGTTGCTTCGGGATGAGGATAGTGCAACAACACCTGCTGTTACACCTTACACTGCTGCTGTATTAGAGTATCGAGTTGTATTTAATGATGCATTGGTAGAGGATAAGAGCTGGAGTAATGTAAATGGTCATGCTGTCATTGATGCTCAGCATCCATGCAGGTGAAAGCCTATCAAAGATTTTTATTCTTTTTGGTTTCGAGATGTTTCTTATTCTGTTACCTGACGAGTCATTTTGCTGTATTAAGGGCTAATGTTGCTGCGAGAAAGGAACTTCATTCTTCTGCATCTGATCGTTCTTGCACCCATCTTGAATTTGACATTTCTGGCACTGGACTGACGTAAGTTGATTTTTCACATTCTCTTCTTTATTTATTTTTTATTTTTATCTCCCGAAATCAACATACTAGGTACTTATTGATTCTAGGATTCTTGTGTTTTCCGTTTTATGAAGGACAACTATTTTAGGCTTTAAAAAACTACAGAGTAATTATATAAACTGCTAATGTAAGGTGCTTACAAATGTGCGTGTGGTTTCTTTTCCCTCCACCTCTCAGATACGAAACTGGTGATCATGTTGGTGTCTACTGTGAGAATCTTTCTGAAACCGTGGAAGAGACACTAAATTTGCTGGGGTTGTCACCAGAAGCATACTTCTCATTGCACACTGATGAAGAGGATGGCACACCACTAAGTGGAGGCTCCTTGCTACCTCCATTTCCACCTTGCACTTTAAGAAAAGCACTGGCTCAATATGCTGATCTCTTGAGTTCACCGAAAAAGGTTGGCATTTTCCTCATTTATTTATTTTATTGAGGTTGGGATTCATAGCGTATCTCTTATGTAATAAATTGATGTTTGTCTGACCCGGGTATCTTATCATTTGCCAGTCTGTATTACTTGCTTTGGCAGCCCATGCATCTGATCCAACTGAAGCGGATCGATTAAGGCATCTTGCATCACCTGCTGGGAAGGTATTAAATTTGCTTTTTTGATATTACTTGGTACTTGATTACTCCAATTAAATTTTGGTTGTATGCCAGTTTGTAATGAAATTTTTATGCGAACTCCCCCAGGATGAATATGCTCAATGGATTGTTACGAGTCAAAGAAGCCTTCTTGAGGTCATGGCTGAATTTCCATCAGCCAAGCCTCCACTTGGTGTCTTTTTTGCAGCAGTTGCTCCAAGATTGCAGCCTAGATACTACTCAATCTCTTCATCGCCAAGGTAGTTTTTTTTTTCCGTCCTTTCCACTTACATTGTCACTTTACATATTTAGTAGTCTCAATAGGAGTATCTGTATCTCATAAATATAAGCTCTCAACAACCTTATAAAGCTGAGCCATTTTGCAGTGACCAAAGACCTTGTTTCAAGCTCGTTATATGTATGATGAAACTTTTTTTTATCAAACTCATATCTTAGTGGTATCCAGTAAAAAGGACTATTCAGATGAGAGAAAAGTTGAACTACATTTGATCTTCTGAGACTGAAAAAAAATCTGTTAAAAGAATATATTCATCTCTTTGAACAAAAGATAATTTATTCAAAATAAAAATTTAAAATATCATTTTGAAATTAAAATTATCTCTAGACTGATTACATCCATATATTCTATTGGATAGTTATGGGTCTCTGTGATTATATTTATATTTGACATTCTATTTGGCAAGTTTCTGATGGTTTACTTATTGCAAATAATTCCACAGGATGGCGCCGTCTCGAATTCATGTTACTTGTGCACTAGTTTATGACAAAACACCAGCAGGACGGATTCACAAAGGAATTTGTTCGACCTGGATGAAGGTAATTTATATGTTATTATTGTTACTATTATTATTTTTTTTGAATTTTTGCCGCTGGATATAATCTTGAAGAGCATCACAACTGAGGGGAGTGCAGTCTGATGTTGTCAGCTTAAAAATAATGAAATTGGTGAAGTATATTCTTCCTCAAGACAAGTACTAGAGTAGCTGTAACTGATTTTAAGATGACAAGTACTAGAGTAGTTGTAAATGATTTTAAAATGTCAGTGCACCTAACAACCGAATGTTCAATCTTGATGATCAATGTAGAGGTCCTCACATATATGTGCTAATTTAGCAACACTTATCTTTTCTAGGATCTTGTATTAATATATCCCTTGAAGTTAATTTCTATAGTTGAAGCAAAAAAAGGCTGTTGTACAGCTTATAAGAGCTTTATATGTTTTTATTACTTTGGAAATAATTATTTTATTATTATATCCTTTTGCAGAATTCTGTGCCCTCGGAGAAAGCTGATGATTGTAGTTGGGCACCCATTTTTGTTCGGCAATCAAACTTCAGACTTCCTGCTGATACTAAAGTACCTGTCCTCATGATTGGTCCCGGAACTGGATTTGCTCCTTTCAGGGGTTTCCTGCAGGTATTGTTAGCTTCCTGATGTTCAGCCTTTTTGCTCATCACTCTACATACAGTAAAGTCATATTTGTCTACCACTCTGAGTAATTGTTGATTGTAATTATTGATGTCCTCTTCCAGGAAAGGTTAGCTCTTAAAGAAGATGGAGTAGAACTGGGACCCTCTGTACTATTTTTTGGGTGCAGAAATAGCCAGATGGTAAGTGTTCCTAAAGATGCAATGGTTGTAGTGAACGAGTATTTGGTGTTTGCTGGCTTGTTATCCCAATTCAAGTGTGGATACTGATTTGCACCTATGTCACAGGATTACATTTATGAAGATGAGTTGAACAACTTTGTAGAGAAGGGTGCACTTTCTGAGCTTGTCGTTGCATTCTCACGCCAAGGACCCACCAAGGAATATGTGCAACACAAGATGATGCAGAAGGTTTGACACCTCCTCTCAAGTCTCAATCTGTTCCTACACCCACAATTTACAGTTTCTTTATGTCAATATGAAACATTAACGACCCTGTTTTGGTTTGTATTCAGGCTTCAGACATCTGGAACATGATATCTCAGGGAGGTTATGTTTACGTGTGTGGTGATGCTAAGGGCATGGCCAGGGATGTTCATCGGACTCTTCACACAATTGTGCAGGAGCAGGTATTTGAGCATGAGCAAAAATTCTAAATTTTGATGGGTTTATTCATGTGGGCAGAATTGTTTCCTTCCATGATCATCAAAAGGCCAACACACTTACTTAACCCACAGATGTGGTTGTAGTGAACAACTAATCGAACATTTAGTGGTGATGATAAAAGAACTACTATTTCAAGGCAGTGTGTGAAACTGCTTTGGACTTGCTTATTAGTGTTGAAAATTTTGTAGGATCATGGAGATTAATTATGCTGATTTTATATTTCAGGGATCACTGGACAGCTCCAAAGCTGAGGCCATGGTGAAAAATCTGCAAATGAATGGCAGATATCTGCGTGATGTGTGGTGATAGCTCTTCCATGTAGCTTCTTTCCTCGCAGAGAAAAAGAGCGAAGACGCAATATATCTATTATCTGCTGAGGCCAAGTTTGGGATACACGCATTTGTGAGGTTTCTTCAGAAGCCTTCCCTTTCCAGCCTTGAAAGTACTATAGCTCGTGTTGTGATTATAGAAATTGCCATTGGTTCTGTGATTCTTTTTCCCCTACCTCAACCCGAAACGGAATTTTTGGTTCTTGTAATTTATAGATAAACTTATACAATAAGTAGGAATAGCTTATGGACTCTAATCTTCTTTGTACGAACCTACAAGAAGGCTCAAATGACAGACAACTATTTGTCTCTTCCCCGTATGTAATTGTATTGGATCACTGTCGTCAAAGTTTGGTATCTAGTATAAGTAATCATCTCCTTTCTTGTCTGTTGGTGATGAAGAGTACTTGGTAGAATGTTATCGCAGACGAACTGAACAGAGAACATATAGAAAGCAATTACAGAAAAATGGAAGGGATCCGTGAAAATTTGACAACTAATCTAAGGTTTCCTGACGTTTCCAATTAAATTCTGCTTTTTTACCTACGAATCAACAATTGTGTTTAGTACATTTTAAGCAAAACATTAAGGGAAAATTATTTAAAAGCCTAAAATTACATTTGGTTTCAAAAAAATTTCTTACTATATCATAGTAAAAAGAGAATTTTTATTGGAACCTCCAAATCTACTCTTTAGACCACCATTTATATTTTATATCCCTAATTTCCAGTATTACCCTTATATAATATGAATAAATGTTTAGAAAATAATTAAAGAAATAGACTGGAGTTTTGTAAAGACATTCATCGATGTTAATGAAGGAATATACCAGTTTCAGCGATTATGTTGAAGCCGTGGGAGTGCGTGGTGATTGAATAAAAATTGAGGGCTTGGTGTTCATGAAGACCTCTCAATGGCTAGACATTTGTACTCTTGATCAGGCCGGATATATAGTCTCAAACTGGGGTTCATGACTTTATGTATATGCATCGAGAAAGAAGAAAAATATATATGTTGAAGATGATTTGACTATCGATGTTTAAGAAATTAGGTTCATGGAATTTCATTGTGATATTAATCGAGATTGTGTTAGAGTCGTTTGTCATCAGCAATTTAAGTAATAATCAGACGATTTTAGTTCTAAAACCGCAACACAGTAAATCACAACAAACTATTGATGTTTTGGTGATTTCTCTTTCTTTGATATATTTCTTTGTGAAAGGCAATTTAGGATTTTAAAAAAAAAATGAGCGAGGAAGTCACTTGAACAAATGTGGAGGTCTTAATGGAAATTCTCCAGAAAAAAGGCCTGGCTCATATTTTTTTTTTAAAAAAAAAACATAACTAATCTAATTTTATCCAAAAAAAACCCAAAAACATAAAAAAAAAACCTATTTTTGACATTCTAATTTTACCCTTAAAGCACTTCTAAAGAGATCAAATCTCATCTCCTTCGGCACCACCTAGCTACCTCTACACCGAGATCTATCCATTAAGAATCTTATGTATAGTAAAATTTCGATAAATTAATAACTCGAGACTGACAAAATTTATTAATTTAGCGAGATTATTAATTAATCGAGTATTAAATTAATATTTAAGAACCCAGATTGAGATCGACAAAAACTATTATTTTAACGAGATTATTAATTCATAGAGTATTAAATTATCGAAGTTTTACTGTATTTTAAAACGCACCTCCGCCATACTCGTCAGCAAATCTCACCATCATCTCCACCACCGCCTTCTCCCGCCGCCGCCAGCTCATCACAGCTCTGTTAGGTATTATTGATCAAGCTACTGAACAAAACAACTTAAACAATATATGGGAATGACCTCTCTTATTCAGAACAAAGCTCATGGTTATATAGCCTTTACATCCAACAGAAACTGAGAAATAGCAGCCCACGTTTAGGCATGTTCAATGCTACATGGTAAATCAACAATGACAAAGTCAAAGAATTCAAAACAACAATCCTAACATCTAGGATATCATTCTATCTAAGAAATACTAAACAAGAAACCTGAAAACAAGCAACAACTCCATCATTCCCTCCCTTAAACTAATGCACATCGAGCAATTAGTTTACATCCTTCATTTCATGAACTCCTATCTGTTCACGTGGTCTTTGAAAGGCTTCCAACTTTAACGGCTTGGTTAGCAAGTCAGCCAACTGTTCATGTGTTCCACAATGCACAAGTTCTATTGTACCATCTCTAGTCAAATCACGAAGAAAGTGGAATCTTACATCAATGTGTTTGCTGCGCCCATGCATAACTGGATTTTTTGAAAGCTTGATAGTAGAGCTATTATCACACAGCATGACAGTACCTCTATTCTGCATATAATTCAGCTTTCCCAAGATTCTCCTCATCCACATAGCTTGACAGGCACAAGCTGCTGCAGCTACATACTTTGCTTCTGTAGTTAAAAGAGTGACTATGGGCTGCTTCTATGAAGACCATGATACAACCCCTCCACTAAGCATAAACACATAACCTGACGTGCTCTTTCTATCCTCCAAATCTCCAGCATAGTCACTATCAGTATAAGAAATGAGTTCTTTGTTACCTTCCTTCTTATATTGGATCCCATAATTGAAAGTTCCCTTCAAATATCTCAACACTCTTTTTGCTACCTACAAGTGTAATTCTGTAGGTTGAGACATAAATCAGCTAATGAGACTGACATCATACATTAAATCCGGCCTTGAAGCAATAATGTACATAAGACTTCCTACAATCTGTTTGTAATAGGTCTCATTAACTTAAACACCATCTCCATCTTTGCTCAACTTAGAACCTGGAACAATTGGATTCATTACCTCATTACTTTTCTCCATACCAAACCTCTTGAGAACCTCCAAAATATACTATCTTTGACAAACAAAAATCCCATCCTCCTTTTGCAAAACTTCTAATCTAAGGAAGAACCTCAATTTTTCCAAGTCAGTCATATCGAACTCTTTCATCATAGACTTCTTAAAATCAGCCATCATCAACTCATTATCACCAGTATAAATAAGATCATCTACATAAACACTCACTATTAAAATGTTACCTCCAGAACCACTCTTGATGAATAAGGTCTGTTCGATGCTACATCTTTGAAAACCCTCCTTTGTGAAATAAGCCTCAATCCGACTAAACCAAGCACGAGGTGCTTGTTTCAACCCATATAAGGCCTTTTGCAGCTTATACACCTTGTCTTCACTTCCTTTCTTTTCATACTCCAATGGTTGTTCCACAAACACGTCTTCATTTAGCTCACCATGGAGGAATGCTGACTTGACATCAAGCTGATAGATTGTCCAACCCCTTTGAGCAGCCGTAGCAAATATCATTCTCACTATATCTATCATAGCCACCGGTGCATACACCTTTATGAAATCCATGCCTTGTTGTTGAGAGTAACCCTTGGCAACTAGTCGAGCTTTATGCTTGTCAATCTTCCCACACTCATTGTACTTAGTCTTGTAGATCCATTTAACTCCTATCTTCTTTGTTCCTGCAGGTAACTCAACTAGTTTCCATGTCTGATTCCTTTCTATGGCTTTTATCTCTGCATCCATAGCTTTCTTCCACTTTAAACTTTCCACTGCTTCTTCGAAACTGGTAGGATCATTGGACATCACAAGCGCCATGTTTGCTTCAAATTCCAAATCAGAAAGCCCTTCTCCAGGTGTGTAGTCACTCATCCATGGTGGTGGCTACCTGTTTCTTGCCTCAAGAGTTTCTTTATGATCATCTGAATGTTGTTCCACCTCCTCCGAATTCGAACTACTTGCTCCATTATTCTCCACATCGGCAGTCTCGTTTTCTTCATTACTGCCTGAATCCTCATCCTCACTCTCAATTGTAGCCTCCTGTTCTTCTCCCCATTCTAAATCCATTAACAAATGCTCCTCATAACTTGCATCCCAATCCCATTCTTTGTCTTCTTCAAAAACTACATCTCTACTAATCACAATATTTTTGGTGATGGGATTGTAGAGTCTATAAGGTTTTGATTCTTCATTAACACCAAGCAACATACAGGCAACACTCTTACTTTCTAGCTTGGTTCTCTTCACATCTAGAACATGAACATGAGCTATACATCCAAAGACTCTAAAGAATTCAACTGAAGGCTTTTCTCCACTCCATGCTTCTTGTGGAGTCACATTTTTAATTGCCAGGGTAGGACAACGATTCAGTACAAACATGGTCCAATTGACTGCTTCAGGCCAGAATGTTTTTGGCATTTTCTTCTCTGAAAGCATTGATCGAACCATGTTCATAACCGTCCTGTTTTTCCTTTCTGCCACTCCATTTTGTTGTGGAGTGTATGCTGCAGTCAATTGTCTCTTGATCCCATTCTGTTTGCAGTCCTCAATGAATTCATTAGAGTTAAATTCCCCACCTCTATCAGTACGAAGACATTTGATATCCAAACCTGTTTTTTTTTTCTACAAGCTTCTTAAAGCACACAAATGAATTGAAGGCCTCTGACTTCTCTACCAGAAAGTACACCCATGATCTTTTACTGTAATCATCAATAAAACATAGAATGTACATTTTCTTACTGTTTGAGACAGGAGAAATCGGTCCACATATATCGGCATGAATAAGTTGTAACCTCTGTGTTGCTCTCCATGCACTTTTCTTTGGAAAGGAATCTCAGTGCTGCTTTCCAACAAGGCAGTCTGTGCATTTCACATGGGGAATAGTAAAACGAGGCAGACCGTACACCATTCTCTTCTCTTGCAAAGTCTTCAAACCCTTGCAGCTAAGATGTCCATATCTACGATGCCAAAGGTGAGGTAGGTCTTTTGATGTTGTATGAAAACAACTGATAGTTGATGTCACTGCCTTGGCAAACAAAATGAATATACGATTAATTGACATCGAGGTCTGAATGATCAAGCCTTTCACTGGATGGTAGATCTTGCACATTCCTCCTTGCATCATTATTGTTAACCCTTTCTCTTGTAGTTTTCCCACGCTGAGTAGGTTATTCTTCAACTCCGGAACATAGAACACTTCTGTGACAAGGTGATTGAGACCATTGATGTGAAGCTTCACACTTCCTTTTCCTACCACATTCATTTTTGAATTGTTTCCGAGCTTCACTGTGTGTTTGAAAT
The DNA here is from genome assembly GCA_946800695.1 of Geum urbanum. Classification (NCBI taxonomy): domain Eukaryota; kingdom Viridiplantae; phylum Streptophyta; class Magnoliopsida; order Rosales; family Rosaceae; genus Geum; species Geum urbanum. The sequence goes on along the minus strand of OX327003.1, from coordinate 17,864,439 downwards.
TGTCATTCAACTCTTGGAACATCTTCTTATCTCCACACATATGATTTGAACATCCAGAATCAATAAACCTTGCATCTTCTCTATTAGTATCATGCTCCTCCACATAAGCCATTAACGCCAATTCATCTTTCTCATTGAATTCCACACGAGACATCAGTAGCATAGTCTCCTCCTCTTCCATTTCTACATAATTATCCTGCTTATCGAAACTCGGACATTCATATTGGTAATGTCCAAGTTTGTGACATCGATAACATTCAACAGTTGCTCGATTGAATGTTTGGCGTCCTCTCCCTCGACCTCTACCTCTGAAGTTGCCTCGACCACGGCCTCTGCCTCCATATTTCTCATCCAAGGTCACCTTTAGAGCCTGCTCATCACTTTTATTCCTGTGGAACTTTTGCTCATGCATAATGAGTGAACTTTGAAGTTCATCCACAGTGAGTGTGTCAATATCCTTAGATTCCTCAATCGAACAAACGATGTAATCAAATTTGTCGGTTAAGGACCTAAGAATCTTCTCCACAATTAAAACATCACTCATGGATTGCCCATACACTTTCATTTTATTTGCAATTGATATAACTCTAGCAAAGTAATCAGTAACACTTTCACCAATCTTCATTTCAGGTATCTCAAAATCTTTCCTCAGTGCTTGAAGGAATGAACGCTTCACCCTTGTATTGCGTTCGTACTTCTTCCTCATTGACTCCCAGATGTGCTTGGAGGTGTCCTTCACAAGGATAGTATCCATGATAGTTCAATCGATTGCCTGGAAAAGATAGTTCTTCACCTTCAGATCTTTAAGCTTCAACTCGTCCAGTCTCTTGCGCTGAGCTTCTGTCTGCTCTGTACCAGCTTTTGCGTCAGTGTAGCCTGTCTCTATTAACCCCCAATACTTCTTGGATCAGAGGAAATTCTCCATAAGTAATGCCCAATGATCGTAATGTCCGTCGAACCTGGGTATTGCTGGCTGCACAAAATTGCTTCCTTCTGCAGCCATCTCTCTTTCTCTCACTAACTGTTTCTCTCTTTCTTTCACAAACTGTTTCTCTCAGGAACTGCGGTCCCTAATCACACCCTACCAGGCCTCTTGATGAGGCTCTGATACTAGATTGTTAGGTATTATTGATCAAACTACCAGACAAAACAACTCGAACAATATATGAGAATGACCTTTCTTATTCAGGACAAAGCTCATGGCTATATAGCCTTTACATCCAACAGAAATTGAGAAATAGCAGCTCACGTTTAAGCATGTTCAATGCTACCTGGTAAATCAACAATGACAGAGTCAAAGAATTCAAAACAATAATCCTAATATCTAGGATATTATTCTAGCTGAGAAATACTAAACAAGAAACCTGAAAACAAGCAACAACTCCATCAAGCTCGAGCCCCAGCCCGAGCCGGAGCACGAGCCAGGGACCCAGCACCACCTTGAACCACCACTCTCCGCCGCCGGTGTCGCACTTGCCGCCTTCCTTCTTCGGCACGCCGTCGCAGATGCTCCTCGCCCTAAGCTCCTCCGGGTACACCGTACCGCAGCAGTCCGATCGCGACGAGAATTCGAAGCAGCAGCTCTACCGCGGGCCCACCAAGAGTAGCTTCGATCCGATGACGAGATCTCTAGTTTGTTTCTCAACTTAATCTATCGTTTAGCTTTTGTATCTGTATATACATGCATTTGGTGTATGTATGTGTTGCACAACTTTAGTTTTGCAGCGTACTTGTGATGGTCTCTTGAGCTGTGTATAATGTTGCATTGTGTATAATGTTGGGATGTATTCAGATGCTTGTATTGAGCTGTTTCAGTTCAATTTGGTAGCAGGTTGTTTTTGGCGACGTTAATCGATGTAATCTCTGCTCTTCTTCACAAAATTGAGCTCTCAGTAGTGTGCCTTCTTCTCGGATGTTAAAAGTTTAAGCCAATGTTGGTGTGGCAGCTGGGTTTTTCATCTCTTCTATTGGGAAGAAGATACAAGCTCAATCAGATTGTCGTAGCTGCAGGTGTAGCGCTAGCGGTTGCGAGGTATTGTAATCTGTTATTCTGCAATACTAAAGACCTGCTACTATTACAGTCATATGTCATGTGGTAATTACTTTATCAACTAATTTGTGACACAAGCACCAGTATTCATTGGACATGGTTCTCATGACATTTATATGAGTCTTGTAAATTATTAATGGTCTGCATGTTCATGTGTCATGTGGTAGATAACAGTAAAAATAATATCAGACAAAATGAATGAGTTTATCCACGACAAAGACATTAAAAGATAACAGTTATGAGGGGACAACGTTTCCTCAGATTCTCAAAGAGTTCCACATTTGGTCTTTATTTGCACAATAAGAGATGCCGTTTGTTAATACAATACATTATTGAAAAGCCTGTGTATTATACTGACTCCGCCGACTGTTAGATTAGCACTTCCTTCAAAAGTCTATCTTAAGTTTTGATTCCCAACTGTTGAGGTTTTCTCTTTGCTTGCTGATAAAGTTCGTCGCTTAATACTTTTCTTTTTCATAGTAATTTTTGTAATTCTCATGAAATGGAAACAATCTGAATGTATCTTTGCTATTTTTATTTGAAGGTGATGTATTTGGCAAATTGTGATATTCAAGTAAAAGTAAAAATCCTCATTGATAGTTTTAATAATATCCAGCGATAGGGTTTTCCGTTCTACATATACTGAAGTAGGCTTATGATGGTTATTTGTGATTCAGGTATTTGCAGTGGGTCTGATTCTGGCCAGATACAGAAGATGGTTGAAGTTACATACGAGTGGTGAATCTAATGATTCGTGACAAAAATATTCAGCATCAGGTTTTGAAGAGGAATATTATATCTTATTGGTTGCATGATGGCTTGGATACGCTGACCCGGCAATCACACAAGTATTTAGCTTTCTTTTTACTTCTTTAGGTTTTAATGGAGCTCCATTGCTTCCCTTTCTTTATGTAGCTGCCAATCTGTTAAATATTTCCTTGATGAATGTAGTAAAGATTTCCTCTGCAGTTGTTTCTTCTCTCATTGTGATGTTGTCAGGTTCGCTCTCTCTCTCTCTCTCTCTCCTCTTGCTTGCGTCTCTACTAACTTCAGTAACTTGTAATGCAGGTAATGTATTGTTACGTTGATCCTTTAGTGTCTCACTTGAAGTTAGTGCTAAACTACCGCGAGTTTATTAGCGGCACAAAAGCAGACCATCTTGGTTTTGTACGACGAAGTCGAGAAGTTCATGCGTTGGGGCAGATTATCATAGGACATTGTTGTTGTGAGTCCTTCCCTGTCACGTCATCTTGCCAGAACCATTACAGTAGTAGTAATGAATGCAATGGGAATTACACTACAAGAGGAATTATTTGTAACGTGCAAGCGAGATTTTGATGGTGTAGTTTTGTAACACGCAGTGGTGACATTCTAGTTTTGCCGCATTGCTTGTAACAAGTGACATATGGATTGTTATGATTTCATTGAATAATTGTTAAGATAAAAACTCGACTATTTGTTTGAGTATCTAACTGAAGATTTGTTGGTGTTGAGTATCTAAATAGTGGTGCTACTAAAATATTTATTCAACTATCTGTCTGAATATCTGTTCAACTATTTGTCTGAATATCTGTTCAACTATCTATTCTATAATCAATCCAAGTATATATGTCATTAAATTTAAGAATAATGTCAACAACAAAATTATTCAAAAAAAAATATTAAAAAAAAAATGTGAACAAGACCTTTGTATTTTAAAAAGCTATATTTTGCTTCAAAAAAAAAATTCAGATAGGAAGAATGATTGAAAAAATAAGTGCCTGAAAATAACATTGTTCTTGAAAATATCAAAAATATGAATATTTGTTCAACTATCTGTCTTAATATCTGTTCAATTATCTGTCTAAATATCTGATCAATTATCTGTCTAAATATCTCTTCAACATATTTGTAAACAGATTTCATGACTGATACTTAATAAACTATTCCATATTCCATAATATATGAACCATTTACAGGGAAAATATACTTATACATAAAGAAGCTACATCTCCAACTCGATCAATGATCCTGACATGTACTTGACAAATACATGTCAAGTATCTGTCCACATGAACATATACTTAAACAGATATTTATCATGAAAGCTTCTGTATAAGATTAGACCCAAAGCTCTTTGTCTTTAAAGAAAGCCTCTCCATAGAGCTTGAAGATTTCTGCTATAGCTTTTCCACCTGTCTCATGCTCCACAAATGTATTTTTTCATTTGGCGTTGGTATGATTTCTCTGTTATCGGGCATTGATTCCTCTCCTCTCTTCTCTTCGCTTCTCCTCTGATTTGAGTTGATGTTGCAGTTGCTTGCGGGCTCGTTGTCTCTCTGATTAGGCAATAGACCATAACCAGAGGCTCTTGTCCATCACAAAAGTACACGATGGTTTCTGTTTTGCTGCAGATAGTATGGAATTCAGAGCTTACATATTACAAAACTTATTGTCTAATAGCCTCAACTCCACAAAGTAAAAAATTATAATGTCCAAATATGTATTGGCTACCAAAACAAAATGAGGTTGGTAAGTAAACATGCAATGCGATCTCTAAATGTGTACAGCCGTACATGCTCATTTCTTCTTCCCTACTTTGGCAGCATCACCAGCCTTGGTCTGTACATAACAATCACAAATGCGCGGCAAAATCAATATCAAGTTGCTTGAAAACCCTACTTGGCAAGCTTGAAAAATGAGTTACAGGCTATGCTAACCAATGTATTAAAAAGCGTTTTTGGGGCGCGACTCAAGGCACGTTTCTGAGCGAAATGGACCGCAGACGGCCAAAGGTGTTGTCTGTGAGACTTAAATCGCCAGAGGCACAAGGTTTTGGCAGCGAGGCATGCGATTGTTGCCAGAGGTGTCCAAATACGTACGATTCTCGCTGGAGGCGAGCGCTTCTGGCGTTATTTATTGCTGCTGCGATCCATCTTTTTCTCTTTCGTCTCTAGAGCAAAAGGACAGCTGGATTCTCTGCAAATCTTGCAATATTCTCTTATGCTCCAAAACAACGATCTCCACCCACTCTTGCTTCTCTAAAACCCGAGCTGAATATTTGGGATTTCGTTTCTATTAAGCTTTAAGATGTCTAATGCTCATTTGATGAAACCAACTTTTCAGTAAAAACTTGCACACCAATTGTTTGATGAAATGCCTCTGACGTGCATTATGTTATTTTTAAGCAGCTTTGCATAATGCATACTTGCAATACTCTACCTATTGTCAGTGATGATCTAAATGATAGTGATGATGAATTGATGATGAGTTGATATGAAGTGATATGTTTTTGGGTATTCGTAGGCTGATGAATTGATGTTGCTAAACGGTTTTGGGTATTATGTTTTCGGGACTCATTTTGGTCATTTGGTGTTGGATATGTTGCATACTTGCATTAAAATTTTAAAATTGAAATTTTAATTATTTAAGTAGGAAGTATATATTTGCTTTATATGAATAATTTATGCCTCACGTGTACGCTAAATACTTACGTTTTTATGCCTCGAGGCTTATGCCTCACCTCAGGAGACTAAAACGCTAGGTTGCACCGAAACCGTTACGGATATGAGGATACGATATGACACAATACGCCGAAACGGCAAAACCAAAAAATCAAAAGATACGATATGAGAAGGATACGGATATTAAACAATACATTAAAATTCAAATATAGTTATTAGTTCCAAAAAATAAAATTGTGTCGATTATCTTTCTGGAGGAGTATCTGTGTGGGCCATCTTCTTGAAAACAATTGTGTCGGCCATCAGTTCATCACAATATTAGCCACATCAGTAAATCACTAACATGACTTTTCTTCCATTTTAGATGGCTGAGGTAAGCCCAAAGACAGAGAGGCCCAAGAAAAAAAAACTAGACTTTTCTTCCATTTTAGATGGCTGCCCCATCACTCCCGTACCTCTCCCATCATGCACCTCCCTCTCTCCTCTTTGCGGTCGCTCTCTGCCTCTCGCTCCCACTTTGCTTCTTTTTTTTTGATCACCCCCCATACTTTTTAGTTCCGGTATGGGTTTCGGCGTTGCGGAAGTATCTCAGTCAAGGAAGTGGTCCCAGCTCGGCGATGTGTCTCGGGGAAGTGAGTCATCTTGGTGAAGTCGGGTCGATATCAGTGATCGGTTTCGGAGAAGTAATCTCGGATTGGGTTGCATATCAGTATCGGAGTTGAGGCTTGGAGTAAACGACATTGAGGATTAGAGCAGACCTCGTTGAAGATCAAGGCAGCTCGGCCAGTATTGGGGGAGTCGGGGAAGTGGCCGATATCGATGTCGGGGAAGTGGGTTCAGGCGAGATGGTGTTGATAATCGGCGGCGCTGTTTCGGCTTGGGGAAGTCGCTCGGATGGAGAAGTAACAAAGGTATCCAAAGAATTTACAGTTTGGCGTATCCTTTTCAGAAACGTACAAATCCAATCGGTATCGAAATTCCAATACCGTATCTAAACATATCTAGGCATTTCCGACGCGTATTGTATCGGTATCGGTATCCGATACGCGATACCACCACTATGAGGCGTTTCAGTGCTTCTTAGCTAAAACGCCTCGCCTCACGTCTTTTGCCTCTGAAAACATTGATGCTAACTGCGATATTAACCAAGATTTCTTACCTTCTTTACTCCACGGATCTTCTTAGCTCTGTTCTTCCTTTCCTTCAGTTGTTTCCCGAACTTTTCCACCATAGTGTCCAGTCCATTCTGCACAAGTAGTGGCAAGGACTATTACTGAGAGAGAGTTTGTGTCTCAAACTTAAAAGAACTATTAGACACATGGTAAACTTATAAGATAGATCAGATACGTCATAAGAAGCAAGTACATTTCATGCAAAGCCAAAGATTGATCCACTTAATACAGAAAAAAAAATTAGAAACAGATGCTTTGGTATCAATAATCTATAACCAATTCAGTTAGCTTGGAACACTAAAATTACAGAAGCAGTAATATTGTGATCCAAAAACAATCTCATAGAAGGTAATAGAGGATCAAAATTCAAAATACACTGGTGCAGAGGAACAAAACATGACCATCCCTCAATAACCATGAGTAAAAAGTAAACTAACAGTAGCACAGAAAGCCTTCATACGATGGTTCCTTCGGCGATGGTTTGCCCAAGCTCATACTTGCCTACATTTCTTGACACCTTCTTCTTCATCATCGTCTCTCTCTCTCTAGCTATATGCTCATCTCCGATTCCAGAAATTTCAATCTCACTGAAAAAAATAAATTGAAATCAAAATTCGATCGAACACTTACTAATTCAACTCGCTAGCGATAAGAGAGAAGAATCAGAATCACAAGGACAAGGACTGCTCACGTGGGGTGACGTGGCTACAGGGAATATATTCCGGTACGGTCTTTGTGACCGTGAAAATGAGAATATATATGCAGGTGGATATTCGCCGGAAAATTATGGCGATCAATCAAGGATTGAGATTGTGACTAGGCTCCAACGAAGTGTGCTGATCTCTATGTGTGTGTGTGACGAAGTGTGCTGATCTGTGTGTGTGTGAGAGAGAGAGAGAGAGAGAGAGAGAGAGAGAGAGGAGAGAGAGAGAGAGAGTAAATCGATCTGCCAAACGGAGATGTGGCTTGAAAAATGCAGTGGCATATTTTTCGTCAATGATTCAATTATTTTGATCAAATAGTTATACAACAAATAAAATAGGTTTTTTTAGGATTAAAAAAATATAGTTAGTTTTTGAGGAAAGAGAGAGCTAAAACTGTATTTTTTCTTCGTTTCCTCGAACATTAATTTAGACTTACAACTCATATTGATTACGTGGAGAACGAACATAGAGGTCGTAGCACTCTAACATAGAGGTCATATTAATTTAGACTTACAACTCATATTGATCATCTTGTTGAACAGTAGGAGACTTAATGATCTATGCTTCCTAATCTTCTTTCGGTTTCCCGGTCAGTTGGCTCGATTCCCATCGGTCCTGGAGTCAAGTAATTTGGTTAAGGACGTAGGGGCCTTGGGTCTGTGGTCGATTTCAGTTGAACTACGATAAACGTGACATGTGGGATCTGTATTGTACGTCCAAAATTAGGTTATATCGATATTGTCTCAACTTAACCACCATTAATGTGTTGAGTTTTATCAACAAAAGAGCTTGGTACAATTAGAAATAGTCCACATTCATTTAAGTTATATTCCATCTTGTCATATTTCGATATAAGATCTCTAATCCAACATGTCTCCGCACGTGCAACCTAACTCTAAGTTAGCATGTGAAAGTATATTCAGGAGTCAACGCATATTTTTGAAGATCCAATTTATTCATTCAGCTGGAACCGACTGCCCAGATTTCAATTTGACCCCATCAGACTCGAGACTTGATGGAGAAGAACCCGCTCTAATACCATGTTGAACAACGACAAGCGTGACAGTCTGCATTGTACCGATATTATCCTAACTTAACCACCATTAAGAAGTTGAGTTTTTTCTACAAAAGACCTCGGTACAATTACGAATAGTCCACATTCATTTAAATTGTATTTCATCTTGCTATATTTCGATGTGAGATCTCCAATCCAATTGTTTCCATTTCGTAAGTGGTTGTTGCCATGCAATCGCTTATGAGGTTCTCCATTATAGAGCAACTTAATTATATAAGTACATCGTTCAGTTCCATTACATATGTTCTACCTGCATTATCTTTCATCTTCAACTATATATATATATGTATATCCATTTGATCACCACATTGAAGTTTTAAGCTAAATCGGACAATCTATATGCATTGTTAAATAATGTCACGATCAAATGGGATAACGATATCCGATTAGGCTGAAATTTTGCATGTCCGAATTTTGCATGGGTATCTAAAAGATGATTGACTTCAATGATTGAATTACGTTATTGATTTTGTGTAAAATACAACTTCACACCAAAGTTTTAGTGCGAAACTTCGCACTTGATGAAAACTATATATACATATATATCACCTTATCCAATCCAAAGGCGTCAATAATCTCTGTGTTTTATCTTATTCATCACCCTCTTCTTTTATTCCAAAGGTTGAGGCAGATAAACTACTTGAGCCGATGTGATTAAGGAGGTGGTGAAATGTTATCAAATCCATAAATCAATAAAAGAAATGGTATATTTAATTGGACTTTATCTTTAGAGAAAATTGTTGGAATGTTCCCTAATATATGATAGTTTATAAACTTTGGTCTATTATGTTTCTCATATATTACTTTGCTCCCACATGTATACATTTTAAATTCATTTTTGTCACTCGGTATTTGACGTTAGGGAAAATAGCTGGCCAGACACTCAAATATGACACTTATATACCTTTGTTCACTGATGTTTGGAAAACATCACTACGGTCATTATCGAATTACACATTTAGGCACTTTGATCATTCCGTCACTAACAGACGTTAAAAACTAGATAACGTAATTAAAAAAAGATTATGTGTTATTCACGTGTAAAATTACAAGGGCTTTTTAAAACTTTTACATTTATTCCTATTTTTTAAACTCTCTCGCGCTCTCTCTCATAGCATATGCACCCATGAAATGGAGATGAAGTCCTATTTTGGGGAATTCCTCATCCATTTGAGGAATTTCTCTTCAATAGGAAGTCTTATTCATGTTTTTCGTGCAGCGGTGCCAAAAATAGGACTTCCTATTACTATTCATTATTATTTAAAATTTTAATTTTTTATTTTCTAGTAATATTTTTAACTAATAACTAGCCGACACATGTCATCCAATATTTGTCATTATCGTCTGAAAAATTATAGGTGTTTATCATGATTCTTTATTTGGTCGTGATTCAAATTTGACATTTTTTAAGTTATTATTTTTGACTAACTTTCTTCACAAAAGTTATAGAGCACAGTAATATGAACTCTGTGCGTATTTTTATTGAATATTTTGGAGGTCCGAGCTATTTATTATGAATTTTTGAAGTTTCAGAGTAAATGATTTATTTAAAATATTACAATTGATCAATATTTCTCAGCCGTTGGATTAAAATTTTGAATGAAAATTGACGGCTCAGATCAATTCAACCATTGGAGGACACGTGTCATTGATTGATTGGTTTGTAATTTTTTTAAAAACTTTTTAACCGGTGCGTGTATAGAAAAAAAATTGCATCAGCTCTGGCGTCACTCACGTGCAGTGGGGACCACCAGAGGATGTCCGAGCAAGCTTCCTCTCCAGAGGACGTCGGCGAGGACGTTCGAGGTGTCAACGTCCGGTCGCCTCTCGGATTCCTCACCGCTGCACACTAAATCGCCGAAGAACGTCCTTGAACCGCGGGTCCCGTTAGAGATCGTCCCTAAAAGCTTGAACCGCTGCAGCTGCTCTCACAGACCGTCCCTAAAAGCTTGAACCGCTGCAGCTGCTCTCACACTCTTCAAGGCTGAAGAGTTTTGGTTTTGAATGACTCGGTTGTTGAAGGCTGTGGATTATTTTTTCAATGAAGGGCGGAAAAGATTTGTGGAGCGGCAGGGATAGTCGGTTGTCGTCAACCTCATGAATCTTGAGCCTTAGCGAAGCTGATCCAATCATCCACTACATCATGGTCTTCGTCGCTGCGCCTCCAACCGAAACTGTGACGACCTACTACTTCAATACGGCGGCGGCCTACACCGCAAGCTTAATTAGGTTTTCTTCAATTTCTTTGACTGCCGAATCTGAGTTGAAATCCAGCCCAAATCGACCAGATTTCAGATCGATCTTCACATGGTGAGGCTGACGTAGGGAGGACGAGAGCGAGGTCGTGATTGCAACTGTGTACCTGGTGTTGATCGCAAGAGAGAGAGGAAAAAGATAAGGAAAAATAGAAAAAAGGGAAAGTTCCTAAAAAGCCCTTATAATTTTACATGTGTTTTACTGGTGAATAACACATGATCTTTTTTTAACGACTTTATCTAACTTTTCACGTTTGTTTGAGAATGAGTGATCAAAGTGATTAAAATAATTATTGTAAACCAATCTCTATTTTATAGAAAAGGTAAAGAGAGAACAACAAATTCTAAATCTATAGAAAAACCAAATATCTATATCTTACTCAAAACTTCTAAAATTTAAAACTCATCTAATGATTTCTCTTTCTTTCTCCGTAACATTTGGCTCTCTCATGAAATTTAATGCCTTAATTAGATACAAATTTAATAAAGAATAGATAAATTGTATTATAATCATTATATTAGGGCTTATTCGTCAAAATGTTACCCTAGGATTCACTCTAGGGACGATTTGATACCCTACAAATTTTTTCTGCCGATTTACTACTATAGAATTTCTATTTAGCTGATTTACTACCCATGTCCGAAGAGCCCATTTTCCTGCAGCTTAGTGTGACAAAAACTGACTCCTACAAATACCCCCATAACAATATGAGGTCCGACACATGTGGACCTTGTGCTGCTATCATCAGACCTTTGCCATTTCCAGTTTAAAAAACTCCAACATTTCCCATCAAACGCACGAAACTCAAAAACTCTTCCACCTTCATCATAACTCTTCCGCAATCAAACCTCTTCATCATTCATAGCTCTTTCCAACGATCACGCCTCCTTCCACGTTACTTCCCTGAAGTCCAACGAAGTCATCGATCACCTTATCATTCCACTTCAAGACATCACTGAAGGCGGCGAGATCGTATACAAGGATCTGTCTGCCGCCACAACAGCTGCCACTCCTCGTGCCTCTGAGCCAACTAAGGAACACCCTTCCAAGGCTGCCCAATGCCCTCCTTCGCCCACCACTTTCAAGGTGTACTAGGTTGAGGTCAAGGTCGATCAGCTCTTTGTTTTCTCTATCGAGGTAGATCCAACCAACCTCTCTCTCCAACCCTGCTCCACCAAATCCACCACCTCTAGGAAGACCCATGAGAAGATGTACCATATGGTTATCAAGGTTGACTCCAAAGAGGCCTTGTCGTCCTTCCTCAGGACTTTCCATCAAGGAATCAGTGAAAACTGCTGGTTAGTCGTTGCCACCGACAAGGCGAAAGCATCAAAGCTTGAGAAAGATCATGGTCTGGGTTTGCTGGTTCATCCCTATCAGATCGTCTACGACCTGACCTTCCCGATCCCCTCATTTATCAATGCTTCTATAAAGTTCTACGATTATCCCATGGAACAATGGTGCCCCGACAACTTCCTTATCCTAGCCTAGTTCGATCGTCTCAACCGGTAGTTCGACTGCCCTAAGGGGCTACCAGAGTTCCGAGTACTCTTCCAAGTCAAGAAGACTCCCCCAACCACTTCTACCTGAGCCACCACATCATATTTGTTAAAGTGACCCTACTGCTCGAGCCTTCCTACTCTCCCAAGAACTGGAAGAGGACTCCCATCCTTGTCTTCGGGGACTGGGAAAAACTTGGCTGGGAAGCTGGTCAAAAGGTGCCCACTGTTATCAACTCCATCAAGCCTTCAGAAGAGACCTCACGAGCCATCGACTTAAGTCGTGACTTAGTCAATGACGCCCTGCAAATGCCTTCTAAGTACTGCCAAGCCAGATGGCTCAGGAGCCGTGAACACCTTTTGCCTGGGGGCCTAGAGGGAATCAAGCCCCTAGCCCACGAAGATCATATCCAAGTCCTTGAGGTTCCTCAAGCTCTCTAAGTCCACAAGAAGGGAGCCTCCACCCAAGCCTATTAACATCAAAGCTCTAATCAAGCATGGGGAGGCTTCCAAGTCTAAGCCAAACGAGAAGCTAGTCAAGGCTTCAGATTTGGAGAAGAAGAAGGAGAAGACTCCTACCCCGATCACAGAGCCCTTGGAGAAGTCCCATAAGATTAAGCACATAAGCTTGAAGTTCAACCATCTCCTCCTCAAGATGAACTTCTACCATCGTCGCCATCCAAGAAGAAGGCCATACCAGCAACCTTGAGTCGTCCCAGCCGTCGGCCTTTTCCCTTGGTATGTTTAATGTCTCTACTACTGGTCATATTTTCAATTATCAAAATCATTCTTTCATGCTTGAGGAACGTGCCTACATCGTGAACCATACCTTGTGATCTTGTGATATGAAAGATATACTGTTGTATAAAATACTGTATCGTTTATCTATGTAGACCCTCGTGGGACTTTGATTGAAGGTGCTGACCCCCAGCTCCCCGGTGTGTACTTTAAATGCGGGGGTGATGAATGTGGATTCGTGGTCAACCCTCCTTGTTATCTATCTGAGCAGGAGGTTGAGGGCCTCGAAGAGGATGTACCGCTTCTCGGGGTTGGGAAACATGCCCTTTCCAACCTCTGCTCGGGTCTAAACAGGCCGGATGTTGTTGCAGTGACCTTGGCAGCTGGAATTCTTAAGCAAGATCATGAGGACTTAACCTCCCTGAATGTGTCTGACTTGGTCGCTATATCTTGGACCTCTCTCTATTGGGTGAGTACTTTCCTTCATACTCACTTCTTTGTGTGCGTATTTATAATGACCCTTCTTTCCTCACCGTTAAATATTCATCGTTCACCATATGCTACTACCACTCTCACCATCATTCTGGGCACTCTTCCCAGCCATACCTGGGCAACTAAAAGCAAAGCTGCCTCAGCTGAAAAGGAGGCCGAGCGTCTTAGGGAGAGTGTCTCCCAGCTGGAGGGGCAAGTGGCCCGCTATGGGAAGGCCTAGGAGCTAGCAACTCTCTATCTTGATGCAAAAGATCGTGCTCTCGATAAGAAGCATTCCACTACACCAGGATAAGGTATCCACTCTAAAGGTTGATCTTGCCAAGGCTCGCGTTGATCTTAAGCAAACAATCAAGTTTTCTCAGGAAAAGCATGAGACGAGGCTGAGGGTCATACATGAGGAGTACGAGAGAAAGATCACAGCCCTAAATGAGTCTCATGAGCTAGAACTTGAAAGTCAATGAGTTGACTTTGAAAAAGAAAAGCAAGAACTCAGCAACACTTACAACTACACAACCTCCAACGAAGAATGAAGTCCCCTCCTTGTCTCTTTAGGGTGTATTTCGTTATAGCTTAGGACCCTTTTTTCAAACAACATCATATTTTATAACTTATCATTTCTGTGTCTTTCCTTTTTTTCCGAACTAAGTTATGTAACTTAACTCTTAGCTTATGCATAATCTCGCTATGCTTATAGCTATATCGTACTTTTTACACTTTTCTTCTTTACTCATACTACTCCACCCTTTGGGGGTTGCTTTTGAGTGATTGTGGCCTCAGTTCGACTCTTGAATCCCCTGAGCTTACATATATTTGCTCATAAATGAGGCTTAAGGAGAGCCTTTGTAACCTTAAGGTTTCCAAAGGGTACTCGCAATTTTGAGACTGCCCTTTATTAAAAGGCTTACATGCTTAGCCTTAGGTTTGTACTAAGACCATTGTTCCCTAAGCTCTTCCCATGACCAAGTATTTCATGTCTTAAGGTCTGATTTCTTTTACATGGATTTCCATGCTATCACAAAGACCACAAAAGGCATGCCCTAGAGATTTAGACTTTGCCAGGCGACTAGTCTCGAGTGTCGTGGTGGGGTCCTAATTTTCCACTGATCGACTTTAGCTTATCCCTTAGGCGACGCTATATGAGTATGCTCGGGACTTAGATGCCCAAAGTGTTAGGATATGGCTGAGTTATCCTTAGGGCATTGTCAATTTGACCTTATCGAAACTAACCTTGAGGCCTTACTAGCCTAGGATTACTTGAGCTTATGAGTTTTTTTCAGAGTGTTTTGGCTTGTGTATGGGTGACCCCTTCGATTCCCTAACTCCCTCCCTTTAAGATGTTTTACCTTTGGGAGGGTTAGCTAGATTGCAGGGTGAAGATTCTTCCCATAGGGACCGATGTTGTTTGTCCCGCTTAAGCTCTGTGCCTTTCTTGGCTGTTAAGCTCCTCATGATTAAATAACACATCAAACTATAAACCAATAAAATGTTTTACACAAATCAGATAAAGTAAAACAAATTGAACTCAAATCACAATATAAAGCGATGTTACTGAAATTAGAAGCTTTTATTGAGTAATTGTATAATCGTACAACGTTCATCGAATAAGCAAGGAAGTTCCTGACACGCCTCATTAAACCTTCCAACTTGTAAAATAGTCTAATTAAAAACCAAGTTGGTTAGGAAGAGTACGTGCAAGTTGGTTAGGAAGAGTACGTGCAAGTTGGTTAGGAAGAGTACGTGCACCTTCTAAACGTTTGCCCACTTCTACTTCTAGGTCTCTAGGTCTGCTCCGATCGATACTCCTTCAGGTAGAGAGCATTCTATCGTTTGTTGACCAAGGTTCCTGTCCTCGGGTTCTCTAGCTCGTACGACTTGATAAAGCCTTTCCTACGATCATGTAGGGTTCATCCCAGTTTCCCCCCTGTTTTCCCTCCCCTGGCAGCTTGGTATTTTTGAACACTTTACGTAAAACCATGATACATGGGAAGAAAACTCTAGGTCAAACTTTCTTATCATAGTATTCCTTCAACTTCTGCTAGTAGGCAACAACTCTGATTTGAGCTTGCTCCCTGCGTTCTTCGAGCAAATCGAGCTTGTGCTTCAGACTTTGCTGTCATATAAGGTTTCGACGCTAAGAGAAACCATGGTCGATAAGGTGAGCCTTGTACCTTAGATTTTTTTTTCTCATTTTGTTTCCTAACAAATACCCATTTATTACCAACGGGTTTGACCCCTTTTGGTGTAGGTTTAATAGGGTCTAGAACGTCCCTCTTTGTTAGAGAATCAAGTTCATCTTGGATTCCTTCTTTATATTTAGGCCAATCCAAATGCTCTTCACATTCATCAACAGTTCGGGGTTCTATGTCATCAACATCGATTATCTCTTGAGCAACCATAAATGCAAAAGCATCATCGATAGCAATATCGCTTCAATTCCAAATGTCTGTCTAACAAGTATAGTTCACAATTGATCTCCCAGTTATCATATATAGGACTAACCTCTTGAGGTTTACTATATTTGGGTATGATCTCATGTGAGGGCTTAGTGACATCGATCATCATTGGATCTCGTCTAGGTCCTCTAGCCATTCACTTTCGTGGATTTGAATTTGTAGAACCAATCGGTCTCCTCCTTTTGTGAGGAGGGTCCGATGCGTTATGAGATGCCACTCCTGAGGCGGTACCCCTCCCTCAGGTATCTTCGAGTCCTGGATGCATTCTAGGGACATTATCCTCTTAGACATGTTTACAGCTGGTATAGTAGATCTTGTCACTTGTGTAGTGTCTACAAATGTATCAAGAAGTTTATTCACGAGCATTTGTAGATCTATAATGCGGAGAACTTCATATTCAGACTCTGAAGTTCTAGTATCATGATGAGAGAGAGTGGGGACAGACCACGACAGTTACTATCATTCCTTTAAAACTCTGTTAGAATTTCCCCTAATGATGGGAAGTCTGCTTCATCAAAGTGACAGTTGGCAAATCTTGCTTTATAGACCTGGCCTGTAGGGGGTTCGATATAGCGAATTATATTTGGGGCATCAAAGCCAACATATACACCCATTCGATGTTGAGGTCCCAGTTTATTACGCTTTGGTGGAGCAATGGGTACGTAGCATGCGCATCAGAATCTTCTAAGATACGAAATGTCTGGTTACTCTCCAATGGTTAACTGTAACAGTGTGAACATTTATGTGACTACTAGCCTCAAGCGAATAAGTGAGCCTGCATGCAATATTGTGTGGCCCCAAGCAGTGGTAGAGAGGTTAGAATGTGTAAGGAGCATCCTAGCGATCATCTATAATAGTTTGATACAGGCTTCTGCTAGACCATTTTGCATGTGGATGTAAGGAATAAGATGTTCAACTTCAATGCCTAACGTGGTGCAATAGTCATCGAACGTTTTTCATGTAAAATTTGCAACATTATGAAGTCGAATAGATTGAATCCGACAGTCAGAGTGATGAGCCCTCAAGGTAATTATTTGAGCTAAGAGTTTAGCATAGGTTAAGTTTCTTGTGGACAACATCATGACGTGTAACCAAAGCATGGATGCGTCAACTAGAACCATATAGTATCTAAATGGTCTGCTTTCTAGATGAATAGGTCCACATATATCTCCTTGAATACGTTGGAGAAAGTCATAGGTTTCTTTCTCAGATCTTACATAGGCTGGGCGCTTCCAAGTTTCCCTAAAGAACAAACTTTGAAGAGAGATTTGTCCACTCGTTTCTTCTGATCTGCAGTACCAGAGGAAATGTGCAGATTCTTAAGGTCGACTCTTTCAATTGTCATGACTTCTATGGAAGCCATGTGGAATTGTGCATAGATATCTGGCGCATAAGCACTTGACGTCTCTATTGCTTGTACCTCGAATCTTCCAAATCTCCGGATAATCCGATGGAAGGGATGATTTTGTGTAATCTAAAGAATACATACCATTATTTGATGACTTGGATTTCCAAGACGGTCATGCCACAACCTAAAAGTTTCTAATGCTGAAGTCATGAGATCTGTGCATAAAGCATAATTGACCTTAACTGCTCGAATCGTCATTGAGTATAAGCTCATTTTGACTTTAAGACACTTTTCCAAGATGTGTTTTGATCGGCCTCTAATAGAAGTTATGTAAAGAAACTCTTCACCTTTATCAACATGCATTTCAAGGTGAAAATCATTGGCTCTGACATCCCTAAAGCATAATAGGGTCCAAAAACCTTTAAGTGCATAAAGGGCATCAGGGATGATGAGCACAGTGTCATTTAGAAATGCCACAATGGTGTGCCTGTGTCCTTTAATTATGTTCGAAGGTCCATCTAGTGTAGTAACAGATGATTTTACAAGAGTCGAATCAGTGAATAGTGTTAGTACGCTATACACTAACCTATAAAACATATCATACTTAGCACCCAAAATAAATTGTGAAAAATCCACAATGGCATAAAATAAAAGACACACTCGGGGAGTGAGCCACACGTGCTTGGGAACGCGACACACAATGTGCGTCAGCCAGCCAGCGTGGGGTATAACCCACCAGAAAGACTAATCTGCCCTTCCTTATACCCAAGAGGAATGATTACACCAGTCCCACATCGAGGACCACAATGAGTAGTCACCCTCAACTACTCATATCAGGAAGGTATTTAGGATAAGACAAAGGTAACGAACTTATCTTTACTGTTCACTCAGCGCTTATTGACATTACACCATCTGACTTAAGTATCAGAACATTGAAGGTGGGCCAATCCCATCTCAACTTCCTGGTGATTGTCTTTGTTTTGTAGTTTAGTAGAGCGTGAGAGGCCATAAGTCCGAGCGCTCTAGAGCCATCCATTCCCAATATCCTTAGCCCTTCTAGCGGAAACCTCTACGAATTTTGGTAGAGACAAATAGAGATCTGTGTTTGAACACAAAGTGTGTCGCAGCATTGTCAACAATGCATTGAACTTCATCATTTTCCATGCCTACAAAAAGTAAAGTTTGAAGTTACAAAAATTTCGAACTCAATAATAGTTGCTTTATTAATTAGCCAATGCATTTACATATCTCCGTTTTACAAAATCCATTGTAAACTTTACACAGTTTAGAGATTGAATAAATTTCGTGTCATCTATAAATCATTTGCAACTACCAAAAAAACTCACTTAGGCGACGAAACCTTAAAGGTGAGACTTAGATAACAAAATATTTTTTTGTCTCCCAAAATACTTTGTCGTCGTCTAAGTAAAACACAGACGATGAAACATGATATTCGTCGTCTAAGAAATACATTTGACGACGAATTATGAAGTTCGTCGTCTAATGTTTACACTTAGATGGCTAATTACATAATTCGTCGTCTAAGTTTAACAACTTAGACAACTAAAACACTATCCGTCGTCTAAGAGATAACTTAGATGACGAATAATATAATTCATTATCTAAGTTACAGCTTAGAGGATGAAAATAGTTACGTCGTCTAGATATGTACCTGGACGACAAAAATTTACACTTACACGATGAATTATTTCATCGTCTAAGAAAACTCATTTATTTATATCAGATTCATTTTCCAGATCGGGTATAATTCTCATTCCCATTTCTCATATTTTCTCTCTCTCACTCAACATTCACCTCCGGCATGCCACAATTCAATTCATCAGTTTTTCAACCCCTGAAGTTCTAGTTTACCCACTTGTCTCCTTATTGGTGAAAGTATTAACTCGTTTATCTCGATTATTTTTTTTTAAATTTAAATACGTACGTAATTACGTACGGTGATGGAGTTTTTAAGTGAAATATTCCTGCGAATATATAGTTTCCAGCGACCAGCCTTGTTTGCATATATATTGCATTATTACTTGTTTTATTGCATTGTTAATCTAATTGTATAGGTTAAGCTAATTATATGTTTACTTTAATTAATTAGTTAAAAAATGTGAGATTAAGCTAATTGTACGTTAAATTGTTAAGCTAATATAGGTTTAAGCTAGCTTATTGTTAAGCTTAATTGCATGTACGTATTTTAATTGTTAATTAAGCTAATTGTTAATCTAATTATTTAATTAAGCTAATGGTATGTTTAATGAATGGTTAAGCTAGCTAATATATGTTAGAATAATTAGTTGAAAAATTATATATAATATGTAAATGCATCTATATTAAGTTAATAATACAATATTAGCTAGATTAATTATAGTACATATATTAGATTATAGCATATTAACTTAATTGTGTTATGTAATTTGATTAATTAATTGATCGAAAAGTTATATAATATGATAATTAATTTATGCAAAAATATGGACAACAGTTGGATACAGATGGCGAATAGAAGTGATGAGAGGTATATGGACGGAATCAGAGAGTTTATATTATTTGCGATGGAACATGGTTAAGGAAAGAAGCGTTACACGTGTCCGTGCAGAAAGTGTCTCAACCATCAGTGTGTGGACATTAATCACTACCAGAAATGGAGACATTACCGGCGACCTGCCGTCGTCGGCCTTGTCTTTTTTTTTCGCCAGAATTGACATTACCGGCGACTTGTCGCCGGCAATGACGTCGCCGGAGATTCCCCGCCGGTGTTGACATTGCCGGCGACGGGAAACGCCGTCGCCGGTGATGTCTCGGACATTACCGGCGACTAAAGTCGCCGGTGATGTCTTGGACATTACCGGCGACGGCGTCGCCGGCAATGGCAGCGCCGCCGTGGCCGGAATTTGAGACATTGCCGGCGACTCGAGTCTATGTCGCCGGCAATGTGAGGAAAAATTTTGAAAAAAAAACGCGGTTCTGGATTGGGCCCAATTCCATAACCTGCATTGAACCGGATAAACCGTACAATCATACAAGTTCAACAGTACACGTAGCAAAGACAGTCATACAAGTTCAACATAAATGTCCAACGTACAGTACAAATAGCAACGACGATAAAAAAATTAACTACAACTACAGGTCAGGTCCAGGAACTTGCGGGTCATCAGGGTTGAAGTAATCCATGTACTCATTTGAATTCCGGTGGCTACCTTGGTCTTGCTCTGGCGTTGACTGGTGCGGTGGTGGTGGTGGATAGGTAGGGATATGAGGGACCGGGGGAGGTGTGGGGAAGGGTTGTTCGGTAGTCTGAGCCTCGTACATCGTCCGCATCCATGTGTACATCTGAGCCTGCACCTGTGTCTGCTGCATTTGGTACTCGGCCATCTGCCTCTTTTGCTCCTCCAACTCCCTCTGCGTCCTATGAAGCTCCGCCGCGAGGTTACGACTAGAAGTTGAACTTCTTGACCCGGTAGAGTATTCTGAAGTGTTCTTCAATAGTCCTTCGCTCGCCGTGCCCATTCCCCTACAGTAGTAGGTATTCTTTCCAGTCCCGCACGCTTTTGCCATGATCCGAGCCGCTATCGGGGGATCAAGCGGATCGATTTGAGAGGCATACTGGGTGACTTCTTCCTCGGAGCAGTCAGGATGGTTAGTCCGAGCTATACTCATGGTCACTTCTGCGGTCGCCTCCTCCACTCTCGACTAATTGAAAAGGGAAAATGAACAACGTATTAGCTAACAAAATCTATTTCCATCTTCAAAAATAGTTTTATTAACACATGGAGAGGCGAAAGACTTACCGCTTCTTCAGGGCACTGCGGGTAGAACTTCTGATGAATATACACCAACGGGTTCACCTCTTGTTGTTGCTGCGCCTTAGTCGACCAACCCATGTAGTTGAGTGAACCTGCATGATGGGCCCTGGTGTTTTTCAATCTATTCGCCCGGTTCGTCTTCGAAATCGCCTTGTTTGATAAACATATGAAAAAAAATTAGTAACTAACTATTTCAATCTGATACGATACATTAGGCTTGAAAGATATATTAAGGATGCATACCCGAGCTTTGGGGTGCTCGAAGTGGGCTATCAGCCACAGCCACTCGTACTCCCTAAACCGGAATTCGCTAGGGGTGGAACCTCGGCCTAGCTCCTTGTATACAGTGTAATGGGAAGAAAGCTCGTTCTTCCACTCTTTATACCTATATGAAAAGAAGGGAAAAAGTTAGAGATATTAAAACACTTGATAAACAAAAATCTAACTTGATATATATTCAAATAAGTCGAAGCACATCACCTCATATGTAGTTGACGCTCTACCCACGTGTGAATAAGAACTTCATCCACGTCAAACCACACCTGCAATTTCAATATATAAAAGGTAAAATTATATATTTATTCGGACTTAATTAATAAATGTAAAATTTACGTAATGAAAATACGATTTTACTCACACTGAGTGCATTATGCACTTGCATCTTCACGTAGATAGGCACAGATTCCCAATCTGGCCAAAGCATTGGGACCTTGTCCCGCACGATCGCACCGGCCATGCTGACATATTTGGGAGTGGTGTCGAATGCCTCGATCACCTCGCCATCCTCATTGGCCCTTATGGGCGTTTTCCTTCCGCCGGTGGCCTGCCCAAGTCTCTTCCCGGTGCAGGTGCCTCTAGCCCCTTTCCGTTTTCCAGTCCCATTAACGAAATTGCCTAATAATACAATGTCAACAAATTGATATCATTAATTGAACCTATCGCAAGTCTTAAGTAATAATTAAGTAATCAATCAGATGTTAAATAAAATTTACCTGCATCGTCCGTTTGTTGGTTGGTGCACCTCACACTCCAAAGATACACGGGGTCGAACGGGAGGAAGTTATACGCTTCCTCCACGCTTAGGAACTCCGGCCGTCCTTCAATATAAACAGGCATCCCCCTATCATCGAATTCAGGGATGACAGGAATCTCGTCGGGTAGGAAGAGACCGGACGGCGGAGATAGACGAGGCCTGGACGATGAGGTGCCAGCACCACCATGTGTCTGAGATGATTCCCGTGAAACGGGAGTAGGCACCGGGCGAATATGGGGCATTCGGATTGAGGGAGTTTCTGATGCCCCTGTTGACTCTCGCTCGTCTGAGGCTCTGCCACCGGAGGGACGTCTGCTGATTGAGCGTCTGGAGATTGAGGCTCGAGGCTCAACTTCCGGTTGCACGGCTCTTGATCGTGCAGCTTCCTCCTCATCTCGCGCCTCTAGCAAGGCTCTCGTGCGAGCACTCATCATTGGCCCACTGGGCGTGTTGCTAACTGCGGGCGAGGAGGAAGCTTGACTACTGTTCCCTCCACTATTTCGGGAACCTCTCCGAAGCCAATTAGCCACAAAACCTCCTGGCATGGACACCGTAATAGTCATGGGAACTGGGGTTCTATAACAAATCGGAACCGGAACGGTTTGGAACCGGAACGGTTTGGAACAGGAACTGTTTGAACCTGGAACCGTTATATTACAAACGGTTCCGGTTACAAACAGTTCCGGTTCCAAACCGTTTCGGTTACAAACCGTTTCGGTTCTATAACAAATCAGAAATACCCGAACGGTTTGGAACCGGAACCGTTTGAAACCGGAACTGTTTGTAACCGGAACCGTTTGTAACATAACGGTTCCGGTTACAAACAGTTCTGGTTCGAAACGGTTTCGGTTCCAAACCGTTTCGGTTCTATAACAAATCAGAACCGGAACGGTTTGGAACCGGAACCGTTTGAAACCGGAACTGTTTGTAACTGGAACAATTTGTAACATAACGGTTCCGGTTATAAACCGTTTCGGTTCTATAACAAATCAGAACCGGAACGGTTTGGAACCGGAACCGTTTGAAACCGGAACCGTTTGTTTTCAAAAACAAACGGTTCCGGTTATAAACAGTTCCGGTTTCAAACCGTTCCGGTTCCGATTTGGTATGGTTCCAATATCACCTATTATACGTTAAATTAACAACTATATATATCACCTAACTTAACATATATGCATACATCATTTCCGGCTTTAAACT
This sequence comes from Geum urbanum, assembly GCA_946800695.1. Lineage (NCBI taxonomy): Eukaryota > Viridiplantae > Streptophyta > Magnoliopsida > Rosales > Rosaceae > Geum > Geum urbanum. Next base: position 17,841,161 of record OX327003.1, on the reverse strand, counting down.
TTTCACACATATATACATCGATCATGCATCTTAATTTCGATCACCTTAATTCACACATATATATACATCACATATTAATCCAATTCACCCTAGCTAATTAATTTTCCACATTTTTCAAACATACGTATATATATACATTCCATATATATTAATTAATTTTTCACATATATACATCACATATATTGCTCCTTCACCCCACAATTATCCACAATTTTTTCCCACAATTTTCATACATACCTTAATTACATTTTACAAATAATGTCCACATGCATACATATATACATCCCACAATTATCACAAATTAATTAATTAAAATACACACAAAAAATATTGTGGAATGAGAGAGAGAGAGAGAGGGAGAGAGAGAGGGAGAGAGAGAGCTCAAACCTGGCATGGTGGAGCTCGAACTATACCGTGCCGGCGACGGAGGTGAGGGGAGGAGGAAGAGGAGGAGGGGAGGAGGAGAGAGGGGAGGAGAGAGGGGAGGAGAGGAAGAGAGGGGAGAGGGAAGAGAGAAGAGAGGATTGAGGAGAGGGAGAGGTGAGAATTTCGGGTTTAGGGAGGGAAGAGGGAAGAGAGAAGAGAAATAGGCCGAAGAGAAATGGGGAGGAGGAGCTCGAGCTCGAGCTATACCGCCACCATTGCCGGCGAGGTAGGTCAACGTCGTTGGTAATGACATTACCAACGACGTACGTCGTGGGTAATGTCATTACCAACGACTTGACTGATTGGTAATGACATTACCAACGAGTTGACAAGCAACTCGTTGGTAATGACATTACCCACGAGGTTCTAGGTCGTTGGTAATGACATTACCAACGAGTTGCTTGTCAACTCGTTGGTAATGTCATTATTAATTTGTCGACTATTATCCGATCGACCAATTTCCGACCATTTTCTGACTACATAATTTCCGACTACGTACAATTTCCGACTACGTATAATTTTCGACTACGGTTCCGATTTCCGACTACGTTCAATTTCCGACTACGGTTCCGATTTCCGACTACGTTCAATTTCCGATTTCCGACTACAGTTCCAATTTCCGACTACGATTCCGATTTCCGACTACGTTCAATTTCCGACTACGGTTCCGATTTTCGACTACGTTCAATTTCCGACTACGGTTCCGATTTCCGACTACGTTCAATTTCCGACTACATACAATTTCCGACTACGTACAATTTCCGACTACATACAATTTCCGAGTACATTTTCCGACTACGTTCAATTTCCTTAAACATTTTACTACGTACATTTGCCGACTACAATTTCCGACTACAATTTCCAACGTACTAAGGATGATAATCGTAATCATCTTCATCACTTGAGTCTGACTCGGTTTCATAGGTAACCTCTGGCAATATGTGCCGCTCCTCGTCATCTGAATCAGCGTCAACTTCATATGGATTAACATCGAGAAGTTCTGCTCCAGTAATTCGAACCACACTCCCAGATCTCACATTATTAAGGCGAATCGTAGATGATTCCGGAATGTCAAAAGCGTTTGGCTCTTGGTATGCAGTAACTTCCTCATCATCTGCGGTATCACCAAGTGTGGCAGCACTGTATATGTTTCTATGAGCAACATGGTTAACCACCTTCCACGGGACTTTGTTAAGAAGATCGTCCAGGTAAAACACTTGTTTTACTGATGAGGCAAGAACGAAAGGGTCATCTTCATACCAGGTAGTAGCAGTATTCACCGAAAATGTTCCGTACTGATCGGTCCTTGTGTTCTCCGGGCTAGTATCAAACCATCTACACTTGAACAAGTGCACTTTCATGCGGTTCCCATAAATTAATTCAACAACTGAATGAAGGACACCGTAATAGTCAACGCCATCCTGCCCACCATGGACCATCACCCCACAATTCTGTGTTTTCAGTCGGTCGTCTCGATTTTCACATATAAATTTCACGCCATTGACCTGACACATCGAGTAAAGTTTTGAAGCAATCGGTTTCATCGCCAGGACCCTCAATTCGTTTGACCACTCTGGGCAACCATCATCTGCTACATGGTTCATCTGAAAACGTCCATATATTAATACGTACAGAAGAAATTATGTCATCTTGAAACCACAAAACCACGTACATACATACATGCTATATAAGGATATATATAAAAATAGACATATACACATATACTTACCCATTGACCAAAGTAGTTTGCAAACGTCTTGTTGTGGTAATCAACATTTCCGGCAATAGCAGGGCAGTGAAGATGATAGTTTTTCCAATATTGTACTTCTTGACAGTTAATCAGTACCGACCAGTGGGCAATGGCTACCTCATTTCCATCCAACTTGTACGACTTTGGCAAGCTTCCCTGTACTACCACGTCACTGGAGATGATAGAAAGGTTGAACTGGGGTTCATCTATCGGCATATGTTGTTGGGGGTCCTCTACATTTTCGAGGTACACTTTGGTGTACGTTACACACTCGTGCGCAAGATATGCTTCAGCGATACACCCTTCAGGTGCATATTTATTCTTCACATAGTCCTTGTAGGCTCCCAATTGTCTACAAGTTAACAAGTACATGTTAACTTACTTAACCACAAGAATTTACATATAAAAACATAGGCAAACCAAATTTTTGAATCATTTGTACCTTTCCATGGGATACATCCAAGTGTAGTGTACGGGACCGGTAAGCAACAATTGTTCGGGAAGATGGATCATCAGGTGCGGCATTATGTCGAAAAAATTTGGGGGAAATATCCTCTCAAGCTTGCACATGATAAAAATGATGTCATCTTGCATCTCCCTCAGGTCTGCTTTTTTAACTTCCCTGGTGCATAACTTCTGAAAGAATCTTGACAAGGCCACCAACGGCTCCACCACCTCTTTGGGCATGTACCCTCGAATGAAAATAGGGAAAAGGCGTTGAAGCAGTACATGGCAGTCATGACTCTTTAATCCGTACATCTTATTGTCCCGGAAGTTAACACACCTGCTTATATTTCCTGCATAGCCATAAGGATACCTGCATATATATAGATAAAGCCATATATATGGACCAATTATATTTCTCGCATATAACCATATATACTCCGCTAAAAATTTAAGGCCAAATTCCTACATAGCCATAAGAATATATACCTGACATTACTCAGCCACCGAAAAATTTCATGCTTATGCTTCGGCTTTACGGTGTACGGAGCTTGCGGCATTTTTCTCTTACCATCTCTTAACCACAAATGTTTCCGCACACCCATTGCTTTCAGATCAATGCGTGCCTTAGGGATGTCTTTTGTTTTCCCCTCCAAGTTAAGAACTGTGCCCACCACACTTTCACACACATTCTTCTCTATGTGCATGACATCTAGGTAATGTCTGATAGGCAACCTGGGCCAGTAGGAGAGTTCCCAGAATATGCTCTTGTGTGTCCAAAACTTATACCTTTCGGGCTTGTCTGGAATTGACGCCACTATGTCAGGATGATTGCTCAGCTGGCCAAAATCGTATTCATTCAACACTTCCAAAATTTCTTCCCCTGTCCATCGCCTGGGTGCCACACCTGTTTCCACAGTCCCATCAAACGCGTCTGGATCCTGCCTAAATGGGTGATCATATGGAAGCCAACAACGGTGACGCATCTGAACAATTTTACTGCAATGAGGACTGCAACAATCAACCGTCATGCACTCTGAACAAGCCCTGTAACCCCTGGTAACGTTGCCCGACAACATACCGCGGGCAGGAAAATCACTGATGGTGCCAACAAGCATGGCATGCATCTGGAACATCTCCTTTTTGAACCTATCGTAAGTGGGGTGACCACACTCACTCAGGTACTTAAGCTCCTCAATCAAAGGCCTCAAATACACATCGAGACACTTTCCTGGATAACCCGGGCCCGGAATTAACAGAGTGAGCATATTGTATTCCTTCTTCATGCACATCCATGGTGGAAGGTTGTACGGTACCAAAATAACTGGCCATATACTGTATTGAAGACTCATGTTGCCAAAAGGGTTGAATCCGTTAGATGAGAGCCCTAGCCAAACATTTCGGACCTCTGCTGCAAAATGATCAAACTCCCTGACCATGTGCTTCCAAGCCTCTCCTTCGGAAGGGTGTATAAGGGTGTCATCGTCAGGCAAGTTCCTTTCAGCCCACCATCTCATTGCCTCGGCCGTGAAAGCACACATGAACAACCGCTCCAGCCTATCAATAAGCGGGAAATATCGAAGTATCTTCACAGCTTTCTTGTTGCCTGCAGGAGTCAACTTATACCTTTCTGTAAAACATACCGGGCAGGCTTCAAGGTCTTCGAGATCTTTTCCCCAGAAGAGAATACAATCATATCTGCATGCATGGATTTTGATGTAGGAAAGCCCAAGATCTTTCAGGATATGTCGCACCTTATGATGAGTGGTAGGAAGACGATGACCGGGTGGCAGTAGCGAAGCAGTCCACTTCAACCAAGAATCAACAGCTTTGACAGACATTTTGTTCTCCATTTTGAGCTGCATCACTCCCATCACACTTTCAAGAACAGTCTTACTACAACCGTCGTACAACGGAGTCTGTTGCAATGAAATCAGGTTGTTGTACTTGTCCATACCACTTGTGTTGACATGACCTCCAGGTAATGGTTCGACTGGCTCGATATGGGGGAAACCCTCAACGACGGGAGGGACATTTGGTGCTTCATCAGCAAATACACCGCTCTCATGAGGAAACATATCATTGATTAACATCGATGTTGGATCATAGGATGAACTGCCCCTCTCAGCAAAATCTCCATGATCATAGCGTGGACTTGCCCTCTCACCAAATTGTCCATGATCATGCGGACCCGCTACCGATGTTTCACCGTGATAAATCCAACAAGTGTACTTATCCCAAAACCCGTATTTACTCAGGTGCCTCTGGACTTTATCAATGGGAAATCGAAATCGATCGCTGAAACACTTACATTCTTTACACGGGCAATAATGAAGTGTAGTGTCTCCACAATTAGCCTTCACAAAATCCACAAAACTCCTAATTCCCTGGTGATATCTGACATCCCATCTTTCGAGGCTCATCCAACTCTTGTCCATCCTGAAAATTCTAACAATTTTACGTATTAATTATATATATACACACACATTCACTACTAATAATCAACGTGATCTCTCCATTCAACTCTAATTAAATCAACACGTACATGCATGCATATGTATATATATCGATCTAATCTCTGAATTCGATTCAGTACTCGATGATAGTATTCTCCTTTTTTCAATTCAAAACATATTTGACTGGGTAGGAGGAGGCTCTGTTAAGCCTGGCTCCGATAACAATACGATAATACCAGTCATTGATTCAGACACAAGATTAACTACAAGCTGTTTTCTCGTTTCGGTGACCGTACATCAACAACATTTCATATATATCTCACGAATTGGATTTGATCAACACACACACACATATATATATATATATATACCACATATACGTATATATACACCTACGTACCTATATATATAGCTTCCCGAGTGATCGAGTTTTCGACGCGCGCCTTGATTTTGACAATATATCGAATGATCGATTTCAGAGCGTACGTACGTTTTCCTTCTTTCGATTTCTCTGGATTTTTTTCGATCAAAATGATTGAATGATCGAGCTGCCGTAGCCGGCATCTAATATAAGACACATTGCCGGCGACAGAGTAAGTCGCCGGAAATGAAGACATTACCGGCGACTTTACGCCAGAATCTCGCCGGTAATGTTCCAAGACATTACCAGCGACTCCAACCGTCGCCGAAAATGTCAAGCTGAACATTTCCGGCGAAATTCCGGCCGGAAAATTGCCGGAAATGTTCGGCTTGACATTGCCGGCGACGGTTGGAGTCGCCGGTAATGTCTTGGAACATTACCGGCGAGATTTCGGCGACATTACCGGCGACGGAGTAAGTCGCCGGTAATGATGGACATTACCGGCGACTTTTCCGGTCGCCGGCCTTGTCTCCGGTGATCTCGCCGGTAATGGGCACAAATGTTGTAGTGAATGTTATGCCTCAACACTTGTATGACCACGGTATGATGTGGAGTTACACAACATTGAGTGAACACGATGAAGTAGTAGGCTTCAGCTCAGGGTACAGTTACCAGGGTGTCTCATCCAGCGGTAGTGGCACCCCTTCTTGGAACTGCACTGTGGAATCAACCCTTGGGGTAATAATAACGCTTCTGTCAACACTTGGCCAGTTATTCTCATGTCGTACAACCTGTCTCTGTGGATGTGTATGAATAAGGAATTTAATTTTCTTACTATACTCTGCTAATTTCAGGTCCTAAATCTCCTAGAAAGTGTTTAGATGTGTACCTGAGACAATTGATTGACGAGATGAAACTTTTGTGGGAAAATGGAGTCCCAACTTATGACAAGTTCACTGACACAATGTTCATGATGAGAGTAGTCGTAATATGAACAATCGGTGATTATCCTGCATATGAGATGTTGACATCTTGAATAACCAAAAGATACAATGGTTGTCCTGTCTACTTTGACAACGTTAACTCTAGTTGGCACAAGGAGAATGTGTGTTACATGGATCACTGTAGATAGCTTCCTCATGGTTACCCATGGCGACAGGATAAAGATCATTTCGACGAGACAGTAAAAAATAATCATAAACCCTGACAGTAGTTTGACGAAGAGAATTTTGAGAGGTTAAACATCTTCCATTTCGTTGTGTTGACCAATGACACCGATGTGAAGAAACTCAATTCACACCCTCCACATGATTTTAGCTATTGGCATTACATAAGTATTTTCTTTGAACTACCTTATTGGTCGAAGTTGAAACTCAGGAACAACCTAGATGTAATGCACATAGAAAAGAATTTGTGTGACAGCATGGTGAGAATAATTCTTGGTATTAAGTTGAAGATTAAAGATACTCCCAAAGCATGTAAAGATTTAGAATATAAGAATTTACGTCATCCCCTGTAGTTAAGCAGGAATAGAAGAGAAGTGTACGGAAAAATGACAGATGCACCTTACATAGTCAAGTTAACACTGAGGGGTTATGTATTCAACTAGTTTAAAAGTGTTTGTTATCTGTCTAATTATGCAGCGAATATATTTGGAGTAGTCAACATTGAGCAATATAAGTTCATTGGTCTAATGACTCATGATTATCATGTTATGCAGGAACATCTGGTTCCAGTGGTAATTCCACCATATTTTCCTCATGACGTCATCGAACCAATAAGAGCATTATGTAGATAGTGGTAGAGGTTATGCACTAGCTAGAGAGTTGAAGAAATCAAATGTGATCAAACTACAATACGAAATTGTACACATCCTTTGCAAATTAGAGAGGATTTTTCCCCATATTTTCTTTGACATCATGATTCACCTTATGGTCTACTTTTCTGAACAAGTGTTGCTTTCTGGTCCGTTCCACTACACTTGGATGTATTCTCAAGAAATGTACAATTAATTATAACAATTTTTAATCATTTACATATCTTTTTGTGTTTCTACTATTCGTCAAATAATAAATTGTATAATTTTGAAGACAACTCGGACAATATAAAGGATTTGTCAAAAAGAAATCTTCCCCGAATGGCTCCATAGAAGAGACATACCTAATGCATGAGTGTGTTACCTACAGTAATATATACCTCAAGGATCCAGTCCAAACCACCGCCCCTAATTCAAATGTCCACAACAATATTTTAGTCGTCACAGATGTTGTACGATCGTTTAGATGAATATTAAACGAAAGATTAACTAAAGAAGAACTTATTAAAGCGCATTGGGTGATGTTGCAAGACTGTGATGAGGTCGACCCGTATATGCAAGGTTACAGGGAGAAAATCCAGAGAGCCAAACCGGACAAGAGTCATAACTGGGTTGAAAAATTTCTTAAGAAGAAGTTCTATGATTATTTCCTCCAATGAGTATATATGTTTAATTAATTTAAACCATGCATATAGGTTTCTGATTAGTTTTCTTTTTGAAATTGAGAAACCTGGATGGGAATAGGTGCCCACGGTAAATTTGAATGACATTTGGTGTTTGCTTATGCGAAGTGTTTTTCCTTAGTTTGTGGATGCAGGTTTTTGGTTTCCTTTATTTTTAGGGAAAAAATGTCAAATTTTATGTAGAAATTAAAAACACATTCTTATATCTTCTTCACATTTTTGCAGATGATTGATTTAGAAAAACTGCTAACCACGAGGGGTGGTGGTCATGGGAAAAGCATTTGTTGGTCCATAAGCTAGTTCAACATTATATTTACTTTGGATGTTTTGTTAACGGTGTAAAGTTTCATTCATTCAACCGAGATGAAGGAAGATGAACATAAAATAGTGGGATTGCGGTTGGAGAAGGCGCTGATGTATATTATGGGGTTCTTGTTAATGTCATTCAGCTACTTTACGGGAATGATATCAATGTTTTTCTATTCAAGTGTAAATGGTTCAAGCGTACGAAGGAAGATCTGGGCCTTTCATCAGTCGATATTAACTCAAGCTGGTATGAGGATGAACAATTCGCTCTAGCCACCTTAGTGAGGCAGGTGTTCTATCTGGAAGATCCAAATTGAATTTAATCTTACGGTAATTGGTTTGAACAAATTAAATTATGATTAGGATATTTAATTAGGTTGTGCTCTTGGAATTTGCTTTAGTTGGCTAAATTAAGATTTTGAACTTGAGAAATCTGGATGGGAATTGGTGCCTACGGTTAATTGTTATGTTGAAATTGGTTATTTGAAGTGTTTTCGTTCCTGTTAGGTTTTGGTTTCCTCCAATTTTAGGGAAACTATGCCAAATTGTCTCTAGAAATGAACATTTATGTATTGTTCACGTGATTAATTTCAGGAGAGGTTGATACAAATGGCCCAGGAGGAAATGATGCATGCACAGTTGTAAAACTATGAGATGATGCAGTTTTTGGTCGCCGAGCTGGCAAGGAGGTTCATGGGCTTGGATGGGCGGTCCAGAGAGATTTAACACAGCCATCTGCATCGGCGAGTAGGCATAGTGTGGTAGATGTCCAGGCGGTATGAGCCACCCAAGAGGAGGCTCGATCGGCCCGGGAGGAGGCGAGGTCGACCCAAGATCAGCTTCAATCGACCAACACTCAGATGTGCTTTGTCCTCAAGTTCCTCAAGTCGATGGACATGCAACCTTCACCCGGATGTCAGACCTCCACCCCTTCTGGGCACAATGACGACAACGATGATGCAAGCGGCGGGGGAATCAGCGGGATCCATACTCCTGGTTTAGTTTTGTAATTTAGTTTATGTATATTTTGATCGATGTACGTACTTACACTTTTTATGTGCACCTTTTATATTCAATGAATATTTTCTTAATTTAATTAATATTTAATTTAATTTATAATTATGAAATAATTATTAAAAAAATTGAACTTAGACGACAAAACAAGAAGACTTTGTCGTCTAGGTTCAATCACTACGATGACGAATCATTCGTCGTCTAGGTGTTATACCTTACAAGATGATGATCAAATTTTGTCGTCTAAGTGATTGAACTTAGACGACGAATTGTTGTTCATCGTCTAGGTGTTATTACTTAAATGACGAATTGTTGTTCGCTGTCAAAGTGTTACCACTTAGACGACGAATATCCTTCGTCGTATAAGTGTTAATATGAAAGGACCCAACCCCGGTTCAGTTACCTAAACAGGAATCGAACCCCTTCTGAAAATACGAACCAACAAAAACTTTTCAAAATTTCGGCAGAGTTTCGTTACTAACGTGGAATTGCATAACCTGCACCCTGAAAATAACACTTCATCTTATACCACAAAAGCCAAACCGTGGGCACCAATCCCATCCGGATTTCTCAACATCATAATATAACAATAAACAGTAAACATACTGTACTATATATAGTATATCCATGAAAATCTGTATAAACATGTATCAGTATGTATCAGAGCGACCTCTAGAGTAAATATATACAATAAACACATCAGTAGGCGAAACAAGAACTTACTGGAAAACACAGGTAGCTCAGATGACTAGCCTCCAAACCGCGACGTGAAACACCAAACCTGAACTGCAACTGGGCACGGAAACCGAAAAGCCCAGGGGAAAGACAATAAACTCGTTAGAGTGAGTGGACGAAAATAAATGTCTTTCACCAAGTAATATATATACGTATAAAATCATATGCGAGTCAAATGCATGAAAATCAAATGGTACGCGAGGAGACGCTGACTACCACTCACGTACGGAGCATGCAACGTAAAATGTATCGCGGAATCTCTCATGGACTACCACGCGATAGCACAGTCTGAATCACGGGATCCCAGACCCACACGTGATTCCTAGCCAGAAAGGCCTCGGGTCAGGATATCTGTCCCCCCGGGAGCGTACTCGGGGATCAGCCGAGAAGCCAATGTGTATCGATACCACAACATATACTGAGACTGTACTCTGTGTAAACCAAATCATAAATCCTTTCCATGCACATGCATAAAACATAATATGTACGTATGTATATATTCGTATACGTATATTCGTATATGCATAATCGTAAAAAACACGTGCTCGTAGAATCATAATCAACTGCATGCTCAAGTTCGTAAATCATTTATAAAAGACTCGCAATCAACCCGTGAAAAGAAATGTCCACTCACAGACTCGTGTAACGCGCACTCGCGCTAAACTCGTGGTCCGGCGGAAGATCCCTCGCCTGAAGCACGATCACGATCCAGATCACGATCTCGATCTCCTGAATATTCACAAAACATAACTGATCAAAATCATAATCCACAACCCTGTATTGAACCACGAAAACCAGCCGTTCTCGGAAATAAACAATGCAATGCAAAACGATTAACGGAATTCCCGAAATCTCCACTCGAAACCCTCGATTGAAAATCGGCTAACCAAATCAATCCGGAAACCTCTGGACGATAATCAGAGCGCGATTTCGAGAAAAACGACATTAAAAACGTCGAAATCTGAAAAAGTCAACCCTCGCCGGAGCTCCGCCGGCGGCGCGCCGTCAACGGTGAAATCTCACAGTGAGATTCTCCAGATCGGAAGTCCTCTACGAGCCCAATCCTTTCCTCTTCTACCACGAAGGCCAATTCACACTCTAACACCTCCAATTTCACTCAAACCCAAATCGAAAAATATTCCGGCAACCTAATCGGGTTTCCACAAAATCACCACCTCGATCGAAACTAACCACATAGGAAGCTTCACCAAGGTGTGGGGAGCTGAAACCCCAACACCCCCACCTCCAAATATCGCCGGAACCACCGTAACCATCACTGGCAAAATCCCCGAACTCGACCCGATTCGGGTTAGTACAAAACCTCACCTATTCTCACAAACTCAAACATCATTCAACTCAGAATTGAAAGGGGAAGCTAACCATACCCTTGCTGAAGTCGGAGGTGGCCGGAAAATGGGTCGTCAGATGGCAACACCAAATCGGGAAACTTCTCCCTTCGTGGTCAACGGTCAACTTTCCAAAACGGGAAAGTCAAAGCAGGTCAACGTCAGTCAAAGCCCAAATTGAGATTTTCGACTAATTCTTGACTATTCCGATATTTATACTCGCACCTCGGGTCAATCGACGATTCGAAACGGATAACCATCACGATTCAGATAAACACGAAACAATCGAATAAACTCGTCGGAAACCGAAACTTCAAATAAACACAAAATATTTGTCGGTTATCGGAAAAATCCTCCAGAACCGCCCACGAGCTTGAAATCACGTACTCTACAATTTCTGTGAAGACACTCAACTCAAATTCTCAACTGAAAATATAGTTGCGAATAGGGTCGACGAACCACATAAATATCGTAAAACTGCAACTAAACTCAATCTCGAGAATCGTGCCGTATACGCAACAGATTCTGGTTCGGGTCGTCACAAATCTACCCCCCTTAAAGAAATTTCGACCTCGAAATTTACGTACCTATCAAGTGAACAGATGAGGATACTGCTCCCGCATGCGCTGCTCAGTCTCCCAGGTGGCCTCCTCAACTGAATGGTTATGCCACAAGACCTTCACTAGTGGAATCACACGGTGTCTCAACTCCTGCTCACGATGATCGAGAATCTGCACTGGCTCCTCTACATACGTCAAATCCTCCCTGATCGGCAACTGCTGTAGGGCTAACATATGTGAAGGATCTGAGATGTACTTCCGCAACATCGAAACATGGAAGACATCATGAACACGAGCCATCTCAGGTGGTAACTCAAGTCTGTAAGAAACAGCTCCAACCCTCTCCGTAATCTCATACGGACCAATGTATCGCGGTCGAAGTTTGCCACGCTTCCCGAAATGCACAACTCCCCTCCACGGAGATAGTTTCAGGAAGACCCAATCACCAACCTCGAACTCTAAACTCTTCCTCCTCACATCCGCGTAACTCTTCTGTCGATCCTGAGCGATCTTCAATCGATCCCGGATAACCTGTATGTCCTCCATCGTAGTTTTCACCAAATCAGGACCAATAAGCCAACGCTCGCCCACCTCACTCCAACACAACGGAGTGCGACACTACTTCCCATACAGAGCCTCGTACGGTGCAATCTCAATACTGGTCTGATAACTGTTGTTGTAGGCGAACTCTATCAAATGTAACTGCTGATCCCAGTTTCCGCGAAACTGCAACACACATGATCTCAGCATATCCTCAAGAGTCTGAATGGTCCGCTCGGACTGCCCGTCAGTCTGAGGAGGAAAAGCTGTACTAAATCGCAACCTCGTGCCCAACGCTCGCTGCAACGCCTGCCAAAACTCAGAAGTGAACTGACTATCTCGGTCAGAAACAATGGACACAGGCACACCATGCAAGCGAACAATCTCGGATAAATACAACTTAGCCAATCTGCCCACTGATACCTTCCCTGGAAGTGTAAGAAAGTGTGCGGATTTCGTCAATCGATCAACAATAACTCAAATACCAGTGTTGCCCGCCGAAGTATGCGGCAACTGATAGACGATATCCATCGTAATATGCTCCCACTTCCAAACCAGAATCTCAAGTGGCTGTAGTTTCCCTGCAGGTTTTTGCCTCTCCGCCTTCACCTGCTGACAGATCAAACATAGACTCACGTACGCGGCAATCTCCCTCTTCATGTTGCGCCACCAATAGTACGCTCGAAGTGTACGAAACATCTTCATACCTCCGGGATGCATCGCATACGCTGAACTATGGGCCTCATCTAGAATCTCCTTCTTCAAGTCCTCATCTCTGGGTACACATAACCTACCTCTGAACAACAACGTACCGTCGTCGCTCTATCGAAACTCTGTAGGCACACCATTTCGTATCATGGTCTTCTTGCCCAACAGGTAAGAATCCGAATCCTGAGCCTCTCGTACCTGATTAACCAGTACGGGTCGAACCTGAAAACTAGCCAACAAAGCTCCATCATCATCATACCCAAACACAGCACCTGTAGCTCGAAGCTCGGCTAACATCGATACTCTGGCCACACATATGTGAAACAACGAGGCTCCAGATTTCCGGCTAAGTGCATCTGCTACTACGTTGGCCTTCCCCGGATGGTACTCGAAAGTGCAATCGTAATCGTTGATCAACTCCATCCATCGGCGCTGCCTCATGTTCAAATTCGGCTGTGTCCGCAAGTAGGTGAGACTCTTGTGATCAGTGTAAATCTTACACTGAGCACCATACAGGTAATGTCTCCAACTCTTCAACGCTAACACGATAGCGGCTAACTCCAAATCATGCGTCGGATAGTTGGCCTCATGCGGTTTCAGCTGCCTGGAACCATATGCCACAACCCTACCATGCTGCATCAACACACAGCCAAGCCCCAACTTCGACGCATCACTGTACACTACAAACTCACCATTATCGTCTGGCAATGTCAGAACCGGTGCGGTAGTCAATCTCTCCTTCAGGAGCAAATAAATCTTCTCGCACGCATCAGACCACTCCAACTTGACACCCTTCTTCGTCAATCTGGTCAGTGGTGTAGCAATCCGGGAGAAATCCTGTACAAACCGTCGATAATAGCCTGCTAACCCCAAGAAACTCCGAATCACCGGCACAGTAGTGGGTCTACTCCAGTTCAGCACGGCCTCGATCTTGTCAGGATCAACACTGACTCCCTCGGCCGAAATCACGTGACCCAGAAACTTCACACTATCCAACCAGAACTCGTACTTGCTAAACTTCGCGAACAACTGATGGTCCTGCAAAGTCCGCAACACAACTCGCAAATGCTTCTTGTGCTGGCCCACACTCCTGGAATAGATCAAAATATCGTCAATGAATACAATCACGAACTTGTTCAGGAATCGTCGAAACACCTGATTCATCAAGTCCATGAAAGCTGGGGGGGGGGGCATTGGTCAACCCAAACGGCATAACCAAAAACTCATAGTGCCTATACCGCGTCCTGAATGCCATCCTGGCTACATCAGAGTCACGGATCCTCAACTTGTGATATCCGGATCGAAGGTCAATCTTCGAAAAGACTGATCCTCCCTTAAGCTGATCGAACAAGTCATCAATCCGCGGCAACAGATACTTGTTCCTCACTGTAACCTGATTCAGTTTCCGATAGTCGATGCACAAACGCATGGACCCATCCTTGTTCCGCACAAACAACACTGGGCACCCCACGGAGAAACACTCGGTCGAATGAATCCCTTTTCTAACAACTCCTGGAGCTGAATCTGCAACTCCTTCAACTCCGCAGGCGCCATACGATACGGTGTTTGGGAAATCGGTCATATACCCAGCAACAACTCAATAGTAAAAGTAATCTGCCGTACAGGGGGTATACCAGGTAACTCCGCCGGAAACACGTCCGGAAACTCAGACACAACCTTAATACTACCAAGATCCGGCACTGCAGCTGTAGTGTCCACAACATAGGCTAAGTACGCGACACAACCTTTCTTCATCAACCGATCCGCCCTCATCGCGAAAATCAAACACGGTAGTGAAGTATTCTTCTCACCACGGAACAGTATCTTAGGTAGCCCTGGTCGTCGAAACGCGACCTCCTTCCTGTGGCAGTCAAACATGGCCCAGTGCGACTCCAAAAACTCCATACCCAAGATCAGATCAAAATCCACAATATCAAGCAGTAACAGATCTGCGGCTAAACCATGGCCATCAATAAACACCTCACAGTCTCTGTAAACCCAACCGATGCTCACAACCTCACCTGACGGATACAACACCCTCCACAACCCCTGAAGTGGAGATGCAGGTACTGTAGCTAATGATGACAGTCTAAATGATATGAATGCATGTGTGGCACCCGGATCTAACAATGCAAGTACAGGAATACCAAAGACATGTAACGTACCGATAACGACCTCCGGTGATGCTCTACCCTCACGTAGAGTCATAGCATGAACCCTCACCTGTCCGGCTGGTCGTCCTCGCTGGGGCTGACCCTGCTGCCTACCCTGGCCTGCAAACTGTGCTGGTCGCTCTCCCGAAGTGGCACCTCGCTCTCCTCCGGAACTCCGAGCTGCCTGATCTCCAGCACTAACCAACTGAGGACACGCCCTCGCATAGAGACCCACCTGGCCACAATGAAAATAGTTAAGGGTGCCTCGCCGACACGAACCAAAATGATACCTATTGCTCAAATTGCACAACGGATACTCCCTCGGTGTAGCAAAAGTGCCAAAAGGTCGTCGAGGATGACTGGAACCGCTGGAATCCCCACTAGCCTGTGGTCGCCGCGGTCGATCTCTCCTCTATAACGGTCTCCGCCTCGGTACACTAACCGGTGAGCGATAAGATCCACCACCTGAGGATGAAGCTGAACCGAAAGTATCAGAACTCAGCCTCTTCGAAGGCCCCTGACTCGGTCCACCTTCGTCAAATCGTCTCGGCGGGTACCTCTGCTGTCTCTCCTGCTCAATATCCTCGCCTCGGAGTGCAGCACTAACAAACTCATCAAAGTTGTTCCGAGGCATCATAGTCAATGTCGCCTTGATATTCAGATTCAATCCTAGCTCAAACCTGCGACACTTGGCTTCCTCTGTAGCCACAATATCCCGCGCAAAACGAGACAAACGGGTTAACCGATCCCGATACTCAAGTACAGACAAACTGCCCTGCCTCAAGTTCGTAAACTCCTCGTACTTGCGCTGCTGGGTAGCCTGATTAAATTACCTCCGCATAAACAGATCACAGAACAAGGTCCACGGAGTATCAGCTGGAACTCTGTCGGTGCTAACCCACCAAAAGTATGCATCACCCTCAAGTAAACCAACTGCGGCTACTATCATCTGCTCAAGAGTAAACTGCAGACGCTCACAAACACGTTCAATCTGAACCAACCATGCCTTGCATATCTCTGGATCAACTGAACCCGAAAACACAGTAGCACCAGCTGTACGAGCCTTGACCACAGGGTCAAAACGCTCTTCCAAACGCAGCACTCGCATCAGCATGTCGCGCGTTCGGCGATCCTCATCAGGATCCTCATCCTGATCAACACGGGGACCACGTCGAGGAGGCATCCTACTGATACAAGACAAGCATTAGGTACAAGCAGAAAGAACGTAATCATGAAACCGCAGATATTTGAGAACACACAACACCCGAAGTATTGATGAGTACCGCTGGCCAGTCGGGTCATCACTCCAGTCATGCTGTACAAACTCAAATACCCTAAGTCTCACAACTACAAGAGTCTACAGAATCTGACAACCTAATGCTCTGATACCAAGCTAAAAGGACCCAACCCCGATTCAGTTACCTAAACCGGAATCGAACCCCTTCTGAAAATATGAACCAACAAAAACTTTTCAAAATTTCGATAGAGTTTCGTTACTAACGTGGAATTGCATAACATGCACCCTGAAAATAACACTTCATCCTATGCCACAAAAGCCAAACCATGGGCACCAATCCCATCCGAATTTCTCAACATCATCATATAACAATAAACAGTAAACATACTGTACTATATATAGTATATCCATGAAAATCCGTATAAACATGTATCAGTATGTATCAGAGCGACCTCTAGAGTAAATATATACAATATACACATTAGTAGGCGAAACAAGAACCTACTGGAAAACACAGGTAGCTCAGATCACTAGCCTCCAAACCGCGACGTGAAATACCAAACCTAAACTGCAACTGGGCACGGAAACCGAAAAGCCTAGGGGAAAGACAATAAACTCGTTAGAGTGAGTGGACGAAAATAAATGTCTTTCACCAAGTAATATATATACGTATAAAATCATATGCGAGTCAACTGCATGAAAATCAAATGGTACGTGAGGAGACACTGACTACCACTCACGTACAGAGCATGCAACGTAAAATGTATCGCGGAATCTCTCATGGACTACCACGCGATAACACAGTCTGAATCACGGGATCCCAGACCCACACGTGATTCCTAGCCAGAAAGGCCTCGGGTCAGGATATCTGTCCCCCCCGGAGCGTACTCGGGGATCAGCCGAGAAGCCAATGTGTATCGATACCACAACATATACTGAGACTGTACTCTGTGTAAACCAAATCATAAATCCTTTCCATGCACATGCATAAAACATAATATGTACGTATGTATATATTCGTATACGTATATTCGTATATGCATAATCGTAAAAAAAACGTGCTCGTAGAATCATAATCAACTGCATTCTCAAGTTCGTAAATCATTTATAAAAGACTTGCAATCAACCCGTGAAAAGAAATGTCCAC
Source organism: Geum urbanum (assembly GCA_946800695.1). Lineage (NCBI taxonomy): Eukaryota > Viridiplantae > Streptophyta > Magnoliopsida > Rosales > Rosaceae > Geum > Geum urbanum. The sequence goes on along the minus strand of OX327003.1, from coordinate 17,823,479 downwards.
TCACAGACTCGTGTAACGCGCACTCGCGCTAAACTCGTGGTCCGGCGGAAGATCCCTCGCCTGAAGCACGATCACGATCCAGATCACAATCTCGATCTCCTGAATATTCACAAAACATAACTTATCAAAATCATAATCCAGAACCCTGTACTGAACCACGAAAACCAACCGTTCTCGGAAATAAACAATGCAATGCCAAATCAACGGAATTCCCGAAATCTCCACTCGAAACCCTGGATTGAAAATTGGCTAACCAAATCAATCCGAAAACCTCTGGACGATAATTAGAGCGCGATTTCGAGAAAAATGACATTAAAAACGTCGAAATCTGAAAAAGTCAACCCTAGCCGGAGCTCTGCCGTTGACCGCCGCCGACGGCGGGGGCTCGCCGTCAATGGTGAAATCTCACGGCGAGATTCTCTAGATCGGAAGTGCTCCACGAGCCCAATCCTTTCCTCTTCTACCACGAAGGCCAATTCACACTCTAACACCTCCAATTTCACTCAAACCCAAATCGGAAAATATTCCGACAACCTAATCGGGTTTCCACAAAATCACCACCTCGATCGAAACTAACCACATAGGAAGCTTCACCAAGTTGTGTGGAGCTGAAACCCCAACACCCCCACCTCCAAATATCGCCGGAACCACCGTAACCATCACCGGCGAAATCCCCGAACTCGACCTGATTCGGGTTAGTACAAAACCTCACCTATTCTCACAAACTCAAACATCATTCAACTCAGAATTGAAAGGGGAAGCTAACCATACCCTTGCTGAAGTCGGAGGTGGCCGGAAAATGGGACGTCGGACAGCAACACCAAATCGGGAAACTTCTCCCTTCGTGGTTAACGGTCAACTTTCCAAAACAGGAAAGTCAAAGCAGGTCAACGTCAGTCAAAGCCCAAATTGAGATTTTCGACTAATTCTCGACTATTCCGATATTTATACTCGCACCTCGGGTCAATCGATGATTCGAAACGGATAACCATCACGATTCCAATAAACACGAAACAATCGGATAAACTCGTCGGAAACCGAAACTTCAAATAATCACAAAATATTCGTCGGTTATCGGAAAAATCCTCCAGAACCGCCCACGAGCTTGAAATCACGTACTCTACAATTTCCGTGAAAGACACTCAACTCAAATTCTCAACCGAAAACATAGTCGCGAATAGGGTCGACGAACCACATAAATATCGTAAAACTGCAACTAAACTCAATCTCGAGAATCGTGCCAAATACGCAACAGCTTCTGGTTCAGGTCATCACATAATACTTGGACAACGATGATCAATATTCGTCGTCTAAGGTGCATCTAAGATGACGAATAATTTTGATCATAGATATTTCAACGTCCAAGTACAAAGAAGACGAAACATATTTTGTCTTTAAAGAAGCACCTCAGGAGAGACGAAACAGAAACGTTTTATTATCTAAGTACTTAGACTCCGATTCTTAGAGAACAAAACTTAGGAGACAAAAGTTTATTCGCCTAAGTACTTAGGTGACGAAAAACGCCACTTGAACGACAAAACATTTAGGAACTGGAGTTAGAGAAGAATGCCATTGAAGAGGAGCTGGAGGATGATGACGAGGACGTCAGATAAGATTTTGACGATGTAGAGTATGATGATAAGGAGCAATCAAATGATATTGAGGAGGATGATTCAAATAATGATGATTATGAAGATGAAGATTGATAAGAGGATAACTATTATATTAGAAATTAATTAATTAATGCCACTATATTTATAATTATATTATTTTAAAGTGGTTTATATTATTGAATTAAATGCAATTTATTCGATCTTTCTTGAATTCTCACACATCTAAGGCCTAGCTTAAGCAGCCACACTAGAGAGAATGCTTTCCGGATATGACATGGTCGACTTCAATCTCGAACTAGACTTCTTTTTTAGGGCTTTCAGGAAAAAGGGTACATTCCACTCTCTTTTTACCTGAAGACTGACAGCATTGGTGACTTCATCGACGCCAAAGTCAATGGTGCCATTGATCCATAAGTGAGGGTACTCGGTTTACATTAATTTGCTTGGCTTTGTACGTACGTAGTCAATTCAATTAATGATTTCAATGGATTTGAGGTTACTAGGTTTACAATTTCTTGGCTCTGTATATTATCCGGATTACTTGAATTTCTCTTTAATTAGTTTGTAAGATAATAATTAATTAATTAAATTTAATTTTAATTTTATCGAAATCGAAATCGATATTATTTGCAGCGCGCAGTGGAACTGCGTTACTAAATTAATAAATGTGTTGCTTGAAATATAGATGTTTGAAATTTGAAGAAAAAAAAAGAAATGATCTCTTAGACGACGAACATGATCATTTCGTCGTCTAAGTGTGACGTAGATGACAAATTAACTTATGTTCATCGGCTAAGTGGCAGCACTTAGACGACGCCAATATGATTTCGTCACCTATATTAACCCTAAACCCGAAATCCTGTACTCTAACAACAATCCCTTTACCCCAAACCCTAAACCACTTAGACGACGAAGGTGTTTCATTGTCTAAGTCACACTTGGACCACAAAATTGTTTGTTTTCCTCGTCTAAGTGCTACTTACACGACGAAAATGACCTCTTTTGGCGTCTAAGTAGGTTTCCATAATAGGAGCTTCACTTTTGTGTTGAAAGTTTGAAAATCAAATTTACGAAGATTCGTAAATTTAGGGTTAATTTACGAAGATTTGTAAATTAATCAACGTACGTACTTTTTCGTTTCGGTCAAACTAATTAATTAATTTCGGTTCTATGCATTGTTGACTACACCGATCATGCCCTAAACGAACTTCGTATTGAATGAAATTTCCTTTACTTACATATTAAATGGTGATGAATTTATCTAATGGTTGTTTTGTCCGAATTCAATTTCGTTAATATAGATATACAAACATACAAATACATACATTATTCAACATTTGTAGATGGCATGGATAACGAGTATTAACTCGTCAGTCTAGTTGTTAAATCAAATTTCAAGCATATTAAATGTAATTGATATATAAAATTTCGACGCATTACAAAATCTCTGTCACGTCGGAACGAAACTGTGACGACCCGAACCAGAATCAGTTGTGTGTTTGGCACGATTCTCGAGATTTGGTTTTAGTCGCAGTTTTGCGATATTGTGTCGTTTGCCGATTCGATTCGCGACTTTGTTTTCAGTCGAGAATTTGGGTTGAGTGTCTTCACGGAATGTGTAGAGTACGTGATTTCGAGCTCATGGGCGGTTCCGGAAGATTTTTCTGATAACCGAGGAATATTTTATGATTATTTGAAGTTTCGGGTTCCGACGAGTTTATCCGATTGTTTCGAGCTTATCCGAATCATTTCGTATTTTCATTTCGGACCGTTGATTGACCCGAGGGACGAGTATAAATATCGAAAAGTCGAAATATAGTCGAGAGTTAGTCGAAAACTTCATTTGGGCGTTGACCAAACTGGAAATTGTGTTGACTTTCTATATTTGGAAAGTGAACTTTCGGACCGAATAGGAAAGTTTCCCAAACGGGAAGTTGAATTCCGGCGACCATTTTCCGGCTACTTCTGGTGTCGGCGTGGGTAAGGTCTCCTTCCCCTCTTGATTTCGAGTAGGTTTCTATTTGAAATTATGAGTTTTGGTGGAGTTTGATGGGAACCCGAATCGGGTTGCGGTGCCGGAGTTCGCCGGTGACGGTGGAGGTGTTTCCGGCGAGTTTCGTGGGGTGAGGTGTTGGGGGTTTTGCTCCCCACACCTCATAGATGCTCCCTAGATGGTTGGTTTTGAATGGGATTGAGTTTGGATGCAAACCCGATTGGGTTTTCCGGTGAGAATTTCCGGTTGGTTTTCGTGAAAATTGAGGGTGTTAGAGTGAGATTTGGTTGTTGGGGTAGAAGAGAAAGATGCTCGAAATGATGAGACCATTGAAACTGGAGCTTTTGGCCGCAAAATTCCACCGTTGACGGTGCGCCGCCGCCGCTGGCGGCGGTCAACGGCGAGGAAAAAGTCAACTTTTCAGATTTCGATGTAATTAGTGTCATTTTTCTCGTAATCACGCCCTGGTTATCGTACGGAGGTTTTTGGGTTGATTTGGTTAGCCGATTGTCAGTCGAGATTTCGAGTGGGGATTTCGGGATTTCTGTAATTCATTTTGCACTGCATTTCGTATTTCCGGGAACGGTTGGTTTCCGTACATCAGTACAGTGTAGTGGATTACAATATTGATCAGTTGTGTTTTATGAATATATTCAGGGGATCGAGATCGAGATCGGGACCGAGATTGTGCATCTGGCGAGGGATCTTCCGCCGGTCATCGAGATTAGTGCGTGTGTGCTTTTTGCTCACCTGTGAGTGGACAATTTCTTTTCACGGAAATGATTGCGAGTCTTTTATTTATGATTTACGAACTTGAGCATGCAGCTTGGTTGTGGTTTACGAGCATGTGTTTTATGATCATATATATATACGAATATGCATATACGAGTATACATACATTGATATAATGTTTCATGCCTTTGCATCGAGTTGTTTATGATTTGGTTTTCACAGAGTATAGTCGTAGTTTGTGATGTTGTATCGATACACTGCATCCCGGCTGATCCCCGAGGATGTTACCAGCTAGGATCACGTGTGGGCTAGGGACCCCGTGGTTCTGGATCACGTGTGGGCTAGGGACCTCGTGGTTCCGACTGTGCATCTGCAGCTAGGATCACGTGTGGGCTAGGGACCCCGTGGTTCTGACTGTGAGATTTTTACTTGCATGCTCAGTACATTGGAGGAGTGTGAGTTTTACCTCGTGTACTTGTTGTTTTTATTTACCTGGACTCGCGTATGTTTTAATAACATATATACTTGGTGAAAGACATTTATTTTCGTCCACTCACTCTAACGTGTTTATTGTCTTTCTCCTGGGCTTTTCGGTTTCCGTGCCCAGTTTGCAGTTCAGGTTTGGTGTTTCACGTCGCGGTTTGGAGGCTAGTGATCAGAGTCACCTATGTTTTCCAGTAGGTTCTTGTTTCTCCTACTGATGTACATATTATATATGTTTTACTCTAGAGGTCGCTCTAATACATTCCGGTACATGTTGTGTGGATTTTCACAGATATACATATATACATAGTACAGTTTATTTACTGTTGTTGATTATATTGATGTTGAGAAATCCGGATAGGATTGGTGCCCACGGTTTGCTTTTTGTGGCATAGGATGAAGTGTATTTTCCGCGTGCAGGTTATGGTAATTGAACGCTAGTAATGAAACTCTGCCCAAATTTTGAAAAATTTTTGTTGGTTCGTATTTTCGGAAGGGTTTGATTCCGGTTTAGGTAACTGAATTGGGATTGGGTCCTTTCAGCTTGGTATCAGAGCATTAGGTTGTCAGATTCTGTAGACTCTTGTAGTTGTGACGCTTAGGGTATTTGAGTTGATACAGCATGACTGGAGTGATGACCCGACTGGCCAGCGGTACTCATCAATACTTCGGGTGTTGTGTGTCCTCAAATATCTGCGGTCTCATGATTACGTTCTTTCTGCTTGTACCTAATGCTTGTCTTGTATCAGTAGGATGCCTCCTCGACGTGGTCCCCGTGTTGATCGGGATGATGATCCTGATGAGGATCGCCGAACGCGCGACTTGCTGATGCGAGTGCTGCGTTTGGAAGAGCGTTTTGACCCTGTGGTCAAGGCTCGCACTGCGGGTGCTACTGTGTTTTCGGGTTCAGTTGATCCAGAGATATGCGAGGCATGGTTGGTTCAGATTGAGCGTGTTTGTGAGCGTCTGCAGTTTACACCTGAGCAGATGACAGTAGCCGCAGTTGGTTTACTTGAGGGTGATGCATACTTTTGGTGGGTCAGCACTGACAGAGTTCCTGTGGATACTCCGTGGACATTGTTTCGTGATCTGTTTATGCGGAGGTATTTTAATCAGGCTACCCAGCAGCGCAAGTACGAGGAGTTCACGAACTTGAGGCAGGGCAGTTTGTCTGTACTTGAGTATCGGGATCGGTTTACTCGATTGTCTCGTTTTGCGCGGGATATGGTGGCTACAGAGGAAGCCAAGTGTCGCAGGTTTGAGCTGGGATTGAATCTGAATATCAAGGCGACATTGACTACGATGCCGAGGAACAACTTTGATGAGTTTGTTAGTGCTGCACTCCGAGGCGAGGATATTGAGCAGGAGAGACAGCAGAGGTACCAGCCGAGGCGATTCGAGGAAGGTGGACCGAGTCAGGGGCCTTTAAAGAGGCAGAGTTCTGATACTTCCGGTTCAGCGTCATCCTCAGGTGGTGGATCTTATCGCCCATCAATTGGTGTACAGAGGCAGAGGCCGAGGTGGAGGAGAGATCGACCGCGGCGACCACAGGCTAGTGTTGATTCCAGCGGTTCTAGTTACCCCCGGCGTACTGGTGGCACATTTCCTATTCCGAGAGATTATCCATTGTGCAACCTCTGCAATAAGCATCATCTTGGACCATGTCAGCGGGGTCCTGTTATATGTTATCGTTGTGGCCAGGTGGGTCACTACTCGAGAGAGTGTCCTCAGTCGTATGGTGCTGGTGGACAGGCAGCTCAGGGTTCCGGAAGAGAGCGAGGAACCACTTCGGGAGCTCGACCACCACAATTTGCAGGTCAGGGCAGGCAGCAGGGACAGCCCCAGCGAGGACGACCAACCGAACAGGCGAGGGTTCATGCTATGACTATGCGTGAGGGCAGAGCATCACCGGAGGTCGTTATCAGTACGTTACATGTTTTTGGTATTCCTGTAGTTGCATTGCTAGATCCAGGTGCCACACATTCATTCATATCATTTAGACTGTCATCATTGGCTACGGTTCCTGCATCTCCACTTCCGGGGTTGTGGAGAGTGTTGTATCCGTCAGGTGAGGTTGTGAGCATCGGTTGGGTTTACCGAGATTGTGAGGTGTTTGTTGATGGCCATGGTTTAGCTGCTGATCTGTTGTTGCTTGATATTGTGGATTTCGATCTGATATTGGGCATGGACTTTTTGGAGTCGCACTGGGCCATGTTTGATTGCCACAGGAAGGAGGTCGCATTTCGACGACAAGGGTTACCTGAGATACTATTTCGTGGCGAGAAGAACACTTCCCTACCGTGTTTGATTTCCGCGATGAGGGCGGATCGGTTGATGAAGAAGGGTTGTGTTGCTTACTTAGCCCATGTTGTGGACACTACAGCTGCAGTGCCGGATCTTGGTAGTATTGAGGTTGTGTCCGAGTTTCTGGATGTGTTTCCAGCAGAGTTACCTGGTATACCCCCTGTGCGGGAGATTGATTTTACCATTGAGTTATTGCCGGGTACTGGACCGATTTCCCAGACACCGTACCGGATGGCTCCTGCAGAGTTGAGGGAGTTGCAGATTCAGCTTCAGGAGTTGTTAGAGAAGGGATTCATTCGACCGAGTGTTTCTCCGTGGGGTGCTCCAGTGTTGTTTGTGCGGAAGAAGGACGGGTCCATGCGTTTGTGCATCGACTATCGGAAGCTGAATTAGATTACAGTGAGGAACAAGTATCCGTTGCCGCGGATTGACGACTTGTTCGATCAGCTGAAGGGAGCAGCAGTCTTTTCGAAGATTGATCTTCGATCTGGATATCACCAGTTGAGGATCCGAGACTCCGATGTTGCCAGGACAGCATTCAGGACGCGGTATGGGCACTATGAGTTTCTGGTTATGCCGTTTGGGTTGACCAACGCCCCCGCAGCTTTCATGGACTTGATGAATCGGGTGTTTCGTCGATTCCTGGACAAGTTCGTGATTGTATTCATTGATGATATTTTGATATACTCGAGGAGTGTGGGCCAGCACAAGAAGCACTTGCGAGCGGTGTTGCGGACTTTGCGGGACCATCAACTATTCGCTAAGTTTAGCAAGTGTGAGTTCTGGTTGGATAGTGTGAAGTTTCTGGGCCAAGTGATTTCGGCCGAGGGAGTTAGTGTTGATCCTGACAAGATCGAGGCCGTGCTGAATTGGAGTCGACCCACTACTGTACCGGAGATCCGGAGTTTCTTGGGATTAGCAGGCTACTACCGACGGTTTGTACAGGATTTCTCCCGGATAGCTACACCACTGACCAGGTTGACGAAGAAGGGCGTCAAGTTTGAGTGGTCTGATGCATGCGAGGAAAGTTACTTGCTCCTGAAGGAGAGATTGACTACCGCACCAGTTTTGACATTGCCAGACGACAGTGGTGAGTTTGTTGTCTACAGCGACGCGTCGAAGTTGGGCCTTGGTTGTGTGTTGATGCAGCATGGTAGGGTCGTGGCATATGGTTCCAGACAGCTGAAACCACACGAGGTCAACTATCCGACGCATGATTTGGAGTTAGCCGCTATTGTTTTAGCGTTGAAGAGTTGGAGACATTATCTGTATGGTGCTCAGTGTAAGATTTTCACTGACCACAAGAGTCTCACTTACTTGCGGGCGCATCCGGATCTGAACATGAGGCAGCGCCGATGGATGGAATTGATCAATGATTATGATTGCACGTTTGAGTACCATCCAGGGAAGGCCAACGTTGTAGCGGATGCACTTAGTTGGAAATCTGGAGCCTCATTGTTTCACGTGTGTGTGGCCAGAGTATCGATGTTAGCCGAGCTTCGAGCTACAGGTGCTGTGTTTGGGTATGATGATGATGGAGCTTTGTTGGCCAGTTTTCAGGTTCGACCAGTGTTGGTTGATCAGGTACGGGAAGCACAGGATTCAGATCCTTACTTGCTGGGCAAGAAGACTATAATTCGGAATGGTGTACCTACTGAGTTCCGATTGAGCGACGACGGTACGTTGTTGTTCAGGGGCAGATTATGTGTACCCAGGGACGAGGACTTGAAGAAGGAAATTCTGGACGAGGCCCACAGTTCAGCGTATGCGATGCATCCCGGAGGTACGAAGATGTTTCGTACACTTCGAGCGTACTATTGGTGGCGCAACATGAAGCGGGAGATTGCCGCGTACGTGAGCAGGTGTTTGATTTGTCAGCAGGTGAAGGCAGAGAGGCAGAAACCTGCAGGGAAACTACAGCCACTTGAGATTCCAGTTTGGAAGTGGGAGCACATTACGATGGATTTTGTCTATCAGTTGCCGCGTACTTCGGCGGGCAACACTGGCATTTGGGTTATCGTTGATCGATTGACGAAATCCGCACACTTTCTTGCACTTCCAGGGAAGATTTCAGTGGGCAGACTGGCTAAGTTGTACTTATCAGAGATTGTTCGCTTGCATGGTGTGCCTGTATCGATTGTTTCTGATCGAGATAGTCAGTTCACTTCTGAGTTTTGGCAGGCTTTACAGCGAGCGTTGGGCACGAAGTTGCGATTTAGTACAGCTTTTCATCCTCAGACTGACGGGCAGTCCGAGCGGACCATTCAGACTCTTGAGGATATGCTGAGATCGTGTGTGTTGCAGTTTCGTGGAAACTGGGATCAGCAGTTGCACTTGATTGAGTTCGCCTACAACAACAGCTATCAGGCCAGTATTGAGATGGCACCGTACGAGGCTCTGTACGGGAAGCAGTGTCGCACTCCATTGTGTTGGAGTGAGGTGGGCGAGCGTTGGCTTATTGGTCCAGATTTGGTGAAAACCACGATGGAGGACATTCAGGTTATTCGGGATCGATTGAAGATCGCCCAGGATCGGCAGAAGAGTTACGCGGATGTGAGGAGGAAGAGCTTGGAATTCGAGGTCGGTGATTGGGTCTTCCTGAAACTATCTCCGTGGAGGGGAGTGGTGCGTTTCGGGAAGCGTGGCAAGCTTCGACCGCGGTACATTGGTCCGTATGAGATTACGGAGAGGGTTGGAGCTGTTGCTTACAGACTTGAGTTACCGACAGAGATGGCTCGTGTGCATGATGTCTTCCATATTTCGATGCTGCGGAAGTACATCTCTGATCCTTCACATGTGATAGCCCCGCAGCAGTTGCCGATCAGAGAGGACTTATCGTATGTTGAGGAGCCAGTGCAGATTCTCGATCGTCGTGAGCAGGAGTTGAGGCACCGTGTGATTCCGCTGGTGAAGGTCTTGTGGCAGAACCATTCAGTGGAGGAGGCCACCTGGGAGACCGAGCAGCGTATGCGGGAGCAGTATCCTCATCTGTTCACCTGACAGGTATGTAAATTTCGAGGTCGAAATTTCTTTAAGGGGGGTAGATTTGTGACGACCCGAACCAGAATCAGTTGTGTGTTTGGCACGATTCTCGAGATTTGGTTTTAGTCGCAGTTTTGCGATATTGTGTCGTTTGCCGATTCGATTCGCGACTTTGTTTTCAGTCTAGAATTTGGGTTGAGTGTCTTCATGGAATGTGTAGAGTACGTGATTTCGAGCTCATGGGCGGTTCCGGAAGATTTTTCCGATAACCGAGGAATATTTTATGATTATTTGAAGTTTCGGGTTCCGACGAGTTTATCCGATTGTTTCGAGCTTATCCGAATCATTTCGTATTTTCATTTCGGACCGTTGATTGACCCGAGGGACGAGTATAAATATCGAAAAGTCGAAATATAGTCGAGAGTTAGTCGAAAACTTCATTTGGGCGTTGACCAAACTGGAAATTGTGTTGACTTTCTATATTTGGAAAGTGAACTTTCGGACCGAATAGGAAAGTTTCCCAAACGGGAAGTTGAATTCCGGCGACCATTTTCCGGCCACTTCTGGTGTCGGCGTGGGTAAGGTCTCCTTCCCCTCTTGATTTCGAGTAGGTTTCTATTTGAAATTATGAGTTTTGGTGGAGTTTGATGGGAACCCGAATCGGGTTGCGGTGCCGGAGTTCGCCGGTGACGGTGGAGGTGTTTCCGGCGAGTTTCGTGGGGTGAGGTGTTGGGGGTTTTGCTCCCCACGCCTCATAGATGCTCCCTAGATGGTTGGTTTTGAATGGGATTGAGTTTGGATGCAAACCCGATTGGGTTTTCCGGTGAGAATTTCCGGTTGGTTTTCGTGAAAATTGAGCGTGTTAGAGTGAGATTTGGTTGTTGGGGTAGAAGAGAAAGATGCTCGAAATGATGAGACCATTGAAACTGGAGCTTTTGGCCGCAAAATTCCACAGTTGACGGCGCGCCGCCGCCGGCGGCGGCGGTCAACGGCGAGGAAAAAGTCAACTTTTCAGATTTCGATGTAATTAGTGTCATTTTTCTCGTAATCACGCCCTGGTTATCGTACGGAGGTTTTTGGGTTGATTTGGTTAGCCGATTGTCAGTCGAGATTACGAGTGGGGATTTCGGGATTTCTGTAATTCATTTTGCACTGCATTTCGTATTTCCGGGAACGGTTGGTTTCCGTACATCAGTACAGTGTAGTGGATTACAATATTGATCAGTTGTGTTTTATGAATATATTCAGGGGATCGAGATCGAGATCGGGACCGAGATTGTGCATCTGGCGAGGGATCTTCCGCCGGTCATCGAGATTAGTGCGTGTGTGCTTTTTGCTCACCTGTGAGTGGACAATTTCTTTTCACGGAAATGATTGCGAGTCTTTTATTTATGATTTACGAACTTGAGCATGCAGCTTGGTTGTGGTTTACGAGCATGTGTTTTACGATCATATATATATACGAATATGCATATACGAGTATACATACATTGATATAATGTTTCATGCCTTTGCATCGAGTTGTTTATGATTTGGTTTTCACAGAGTACAGTCGTAGTTTGTGATGTTGTATCGATACACTGCATCCCGGCTGATCCCCGAGGATGTTACCAGCTAGGATCACGTGTGGGCTAGGGACCCCGTGGTTCTGGATCACGTGTGGGCTAGGGACCTCGTGGTTCCGACTGTGCATCTGCAGCTAGGATCACGTGTGGGCTAGGGACCCCGTGGTTCTGACTGTGAGATTTTTACTTGCATGCTCAGTACATTGGAGGAGTGTGAGTTTTACCTCGTGTACTTGTTGTTTTTATTTACCTGGACTCGCGTATGTTTTAATAACATATATACTTGGTGAAAGACATTTATTTTCGTCCACTCACTCTAACGTGTTTATTGTCTTTCTCCTGGGCTTTTCGGTTTCCGTGCCCAGTTTGCAGTTCAGGTTTGGTGTTTCACGTCGCGGTTTGGAGGCTAGTGATCAGAGTCACCTGTGTTTTCCAGTAGGTTCTTGTTTCTCCTACTGATGTACATATTATATATGTTTTACTCTAGAGGTCGCTCTGATACATTCCGGTACATGTTGTGTGGATTTTCACAGATATACATATATACATAGTACAGTTTATTTACTGTTGTTGATTATATTGATGTTGAGAAATCCGGATAGGATTGGTGCCCACGGTTTGCTTTTTGTGGCATAGGATGAAGTGTATTTTCCGCGTGCAGGTTATGGTAATTCAACGCTAGTAACGAAACTCTGCCCAAATTTTGAAAATTTTTTGTTGGTTCGTATTTTCGGAAGGGTTTGATTCCGGTTTAGGTAACTGAATCGGGATTGGGTCCTTTCAGAAACGGTTTTACGATTATTAATATTTATAATCATTTCTGTCTTTTAAACGTTAATTTTTCGATATTCATAAAACGTACTGTATCGATCGAAATACCAAACTCCACTGAATTTGCAGGCATGTTTTTTTCGCACTATTACATAACCATAATGATTACATGTGACAACTAATTTCTCCATATTTTTAAGCAGTTAGACATCACTTAGACAAAGAAAGTACATGGTTTTGTCGTCTAAGTGTCTTCTTAGGTGACGAAAAAATGCATTTTCGTCGCCTAACCCCAAAAATTTGGCGGTTCAATTTTTTGTGCCAATTTTTATGGGGCATTTTTAAAAACGACTTAGACGACAAAGATTGTTTATTTTGTCACCTAAGTCGATCGATATATTTGTAAATATGGAAATAGACCGATCGATCTTATTTCACTATCTCTCTCTCTCTCTCTCTCTCCATCTCTCTCCCACCAAATCCTAGCTGCCCTCTAAAATCCCACTGCCAACCACCTCCCGCTCGCCGCTGCCTCCATCTCTCCCTTTGTCGCCTCTCTTTCCTTTGGGCCTCACCTCCTGGCCGCCGGACTCACCGCCTCTCTCTCTGCCTCCTCGAATCCGGCTTGTCACCATCGCGCCACTGCCACCTCCCTCTCTCCTTTCCACTGCATCCTCCCCACCGTTCTCCGACCCGGAAGTTTCCCGGCTGTATATCTCTCTCTCACTATATATATTTAATATTTGAGTTAATTTGATGAATATCTATATATTGATATATGGATTAATTGATATATATTTTGATATATGGATATATTTGTGAAATTCTGATAAATTGGATAATTTTTTTTTAAAAATTTTGGATAAATTGGATAAATTTTGATATATTTGTGAAATTTGGATAAATTTGGATAAGTTAGATATATTTATATTTGATGAAATTTGGATGAATTATGATGTCGATGAATATTATATTGTTAATATTTGATTTTGTCAGCTTAATTAGGATGGCGCCAAGGAAGAGGCGCACAGTAGCAGAGAAGCAGGCCGAACTTCAATCCATTGCACAACAATTGGGTTGGAGGCAAACCTCGGAGGAGACCATTTTGGCTCTTCCGAATCCTTCGGCTCCGACGACTAATCCAATCCCTTATGCGGCACATGAGGCAGCCTCAACCTATACGGATGAGCCAAACGTGGCCCGATCGTCGGCGGCGTCAGAAGGTCCGGAAGAGTCGGACGACAAATCGATTCTCTACAGTGCCTCGCGCCCGGCTATGAGGCAACCATCAGACTCGCTCCCCAAAAGGACTCGAGGACTTGGAAAAGGTGCCAAAGACGATCGCATAGTGAAATCGATGGGGAAGAATATCTAGGTTCCATTCGAGGAGTGCACTCGAGGCCCTCTATCCTTACACCTCGACAGTTTGACCTTGCACAACATCGGCTCAATCATACGGAACAACATCTGAGGCCATTTATGGAAGAAGTTGCCCCAAATAGAAAAGTTGAGGGTGTACCGCGAATTATCGGTAATACAATTTAATTTTTTTTTATTTTTATAATTACTTACAAAGCATAATTCAATAATGTATAGGATTTTAACTTTTTTTATTTATTTTCCTAGGTACATTTTGATGTTGAAGGCAGACCAGAGATGATGGAGCACATTGATTCCTTGGCCACGAACATCTTCAAAGATTGGAAGTATGACCTCCACAAGTACTACCTTAGACACGACGCCTCGCCTGTCCCACACAAGCTGCATAACGAGAAGGAAGAGGAGTGGCAATGGTTGGTCAGATACTTTGAGTCCGACAAGTATAAGGTTCGTCTTCATTTCCTTTAAATTGATAAAATTGAATAATTTTATATTTTTAACCATTTATTTATTATTTAATGATATTTGTTGTGAAACAGACAAGGTCGAAGGACAACAAGGCAAATCGTGACAAGAAGACCGACCATCATTCTTCTGGTTTGAAGCAGTTCATCTACTTCACAAAGGAGAACAAAGCTGCAGGTTCAAAGCTGTGACGACCCGGAACAGAATCAGTAGAGTAATCGGCTTAATTCACGAGTTAGCGCGTAATCACTATTTTCCGATAATTGATTGATTTTCCAGTTTTAATCACGACTTAATTATTGGCCGAGAATTTGAGTTGAGTATATTCTCGAGAGTTGTTATACACATGATTTTGTGTTCGTGGGTGGTTCCAGATGATTATTTTGACAACCGAGGAATATAATATGAATATTTGAAGTTTCAGAATTTCGTCGAGTTTATCCGTTCGTATCGAGTTTATCCGAATCGTAATGGTTATCCATTTTGGACCGTTGACTGCCCAAAGTTGGGACTTGGTTGTGTGCTAATCCAGCATGGCAGAGTTGTAGCCTATGGTTCCAGGCAGCTGAAACCACACGAAGTGAACTATCTGACCCATGATTTGGAGTTGGCCGCTATTGTGTTAGCGTTGAAGAGTTGGAGACATTACCTGTACGGAGCTCAGTGCAAGATCTACACTGATCACAAGAGTCTCACTTACTTACAGACGCAGCCAGACTTGAACATGAGGCAGCGCAGGTGGATGGAGTTGATCAACGACTACGATTGCACTTTCGAGTACCATCCAGGGAAGGCCAATGTTGTTGCCGATGCACTCAGTTGGAAATCTAGAGCTTCGTTGTTCCATGTGTGTGTGGCTAGAGTATCTATGTTAGCTGAGCTTCGGGCTACGGGTGCAGAGTTCGAGTGGGACAACGAGGGAGCTTTGTTCGCCAGTTTCCAGGTTCGACCAGTGTTGGTTGATCAGGTTCGGGAAGCTTAGGATTCAGATTCCTACCTGTTGGGTAAGAAGACCATGATACGGAATGGTGTGCCAATAGAGTTTCGATTGAGTGACCACAGTACGTTGTTATTCAGAGGCAGATTGTGCGTACCCCGAGACGAGAGTCTGAAGAAGGAGATTTTGGATGAAGCTCACTGTTCGGCGTATGCGATGCATCTCGGAGGTACGAAAATGTTTCGTACACTTCGAGCATATTACTGGTGGCGCAATATGAAGCGGAATATTGCCGCATATGTGAGCCGATGTTTGATTTGTCAGCAGGTTAAAGCGGAGAGGCAGAAACCTGCGGGAAAGTTGCAGCCACTGGAGATTCCGGTTTGGAAGTGGGAGCACATTACCATGGATTTCGTTTATCAGTTGCTGCGTACTTCGGCTGGCAACATTGGTATTTGGGTTATTGTGGATCAACTGACGAAATCTGCTCATTTCCTCGCACTTCCGGGGAAGATATCAGTGGGCAGATTGACAAAGCTGTATTTGTCAGAGATTGTTCGACTGCACGGTGTGCCTGTATCTATTGTTTCTGACGGAGACAGTCAGTTTACTTCCGAGTTCTGGCAGGCATTACAGCGAGCCATGGGCACGAGATTGTATTTCAGTACAGCTTTTCATCCTCAGACTGACGGGCAGTCTGAGCGGGCTATATAGACTCTTGAGGATATGTTGCAGTCTTGCGTTTTGCAGTTTCGAGGAAATTGGGACCAGCAACTACATTTGATTGAGTTCGCTTACAACAATAGCTATCAAGCCAGTATCGAGATGGCATCGTACGAGGCCCTATACGGGAGGCAGTGTCGCACTCTATTGTGTTGGAGTGAGGTGGGCAAGCGATGGCTTATTGGCCCTGATCTGGTGAAGAGCACCATAGAGGATGTCCAGATTATCTGGGATAGATTGAAGATTGCCCAGGATCGCTAGAAGAGTTATGCGGACGTGAGGAGAAAGAGTCTCGAGTTCGATGTGGGCGATTGGGTCTTCCTGAAACTATCTCCGTCGAGGGGAGTTGTGCATTTCGGGAAGAGTGGCAAGCTTCGACCACGGTACATTGGTCCATACGAAATCACCGAGAGAGTTGGTGTCGTGGCTTAAAGACTTGTGTTGCCAGTGGAGATGGCTTGTGTTCATGATGTTTTCCACGTTTCGATGTTGCAGAAGTATATTCTAGATCTATCGCATGTGTTTGTGCCACAACAGCTACCGATCCGAGAGGATTTGACGTATGTGGAGGAGCCGGTACAGATTCTTGATCAGTGTGAGCAGGAGTTGAGGCACCGTGTTATACCGCTGGTGAAAGTCTTGTGGTAGAATCACTCGGTTGAGGAGGCCACCAGGGAGACTGAGCAGCGTATGCCGGAGTTGTATCCTCATCTGTTCACTTGACAGGTATGTAAATTTTGAGGTCTAAATTTTTTTTAAGGGGGGTAGATTTGTGACGACCCAGAACAGAATCATTAGAGTAATCGGCTTAATTCACGAGTTAGCGCGTAATCACTATTTTTCGATAATTGATTGATTTGCCAGTTTTAATCACGACTTAATTATCGGCCAAGAATTTGAGTTGACTCTATTCTCGAGAGTTGTTGTACACGTGATTTCGTGTTCATGGGCGGTTTCGGATGATTATTTCGACAACCGAGGAATATAATATGAATATTTGAAGTTTCAGAATTTTGTCGAGTTTATCCGAATCGTAATGGTTATCCGTTTTGGACCGTTGACCGCCCCGAGACGCGAGTATAAATATCGGAAATAGTCAAAAATTGTCGAAAAACATTGTTCGGGGAGTTTGACCGGCGTTGACCGAGTTTGGAGGCGTTGACCGAGTTGACCCGTGGAGGAATATTCAGACCTTTTGAATTCTCCGGCGGACCCGCCAATTCTGGCCATTTCAGGCCACAACCTTTGGAAGGTAAAATGTTCTCCTCGTGATTCTAAGAAGTTTAGAACTTGGAATTTCTTGATTTGGTTGAGAATTGAGGGAGAAATGTTGAGTTGAAATTGAGGTTTTTCCGGTCGGTTTTGGGTTTTATGGACGGAGGTGCTCCGACCATGGTGGTGGCCGGGGAGTTGGAGGTTTCTACTCGTGGGGCCACTGCGGTTCTTTTGGTAGTGGTCTCGAAGGCCGCCGTGCTCCGTGGACGGAGAACAAAGGAGATCGAAGGTCGTTGGCGGTGGTGGAAACCCGTGGGTTTCGAGCTGATTTTCGGCGTGTGTGGCCGGAATTGGTCCTTGTCACAGTTGAGAGATGTGTTGGGCTCGTTGAGATGAAGGTTCAGTGAGCTCGGCCGCTGGAAAATCTCTCCGATTGACAGCGCGCCGTCGTTGGTGGCGGCGGTCAACGACGGAGCTCCGGCGACCGTTGACTTTTTTTTTGGAAATGTGTCGAGTTATATGTCGATTTGCTCGTATTTGCGCCCAGATCATCGCCTTGAGGTTTTTGAGTTGATTTGGGTAGAGGATTTTCAGTCGAGGGTTTTGAGTGGAGAATTCGGGAATCTCGCTAATTATTTTTTTATCAGTTATACGCTTCTAGGAACGGTTGGTTTCCGAGGTGTGGTACAGTGTTGTGAATTATGATTTTGATCAGATATATTTTGTGATTATTCAGGGGATCGAGATCGTGCTTCGGGTGAGGGATCTTCTACTGGACCACTAGATTAGCGCTAGAGCGCGCTTTGCTCACCTGTGAGTGGACACTTTTATATTTTCACAGTTGTTGCGAGTTCATGATTTTTCGTATTTTTTTATATACGATGTTGAGATTATTTATTATTTTCGGAGGTATTGTTTTATATTTTTATGGTGATGGCATTACTTGCATCGATGCTTTGGCTACTCGGCTGATCACCGGTAGTCAGACCAGATTTGAGAGATTCTTCTGGACCAGAGTTGAGAGATTCCTCTGGGCAGGGTTGAGAGATTACCTTGTTATGCTGCTGGGGTTGAGAGATTGCCCCGGCCTATCACCGTCGGGCTTGAGCGATTCGCCTGACCGTCAGGCTTGAGAGATTCACCTGGCATCTCCATATATACTTTCCGAACTCGCATTGTTTTATATTGATTCTGTATATGAAATTGGTGAAAGGCATGTGTTTATTTTCGTCCACTCACTCTAATGTTTTATTGCCTTTCCCCTGGGCTTTTCGGTTTCCGTGCCCAGTTTGCAGTTTGGATTCTGGTGTCTCACGTCGCGGTTGGAGGCTAGTCGTTCGAGCTACCTGTCTTTTCCAGTAGGTTCCTTGTTTCGCCTACTGTTGTATATTTTGTATCTATACACTAGAGGTCGCTCTGATACGATACTGATACATGTTTTATGTGGTTTTTCCCGGATTTTCTATATTATACAGTTCTGTTTACTGTTTATTACTATTGTTATGATATTGAGAAATCTAAATGGGATTGGTGCCCACGGTTTGGCTTTTGTGGCATAGGATGAAGTGTTATTTTCTGGGTGCAAGTAAAGGCAATTCCGCGTTAGTAGCGTTACTCTACCGAAATTTTAATGGTTTTTGTTGGTTCGTGTTTTCAGAAGGGGTTTGATACCGGGTTAGGAAACTAAACTGGGGTTGGGTCCTTTCAAAAGCATTGTTTCCTGGATGCCAGTGTCACTGCTTATGTCAAGCCTGAGATTATCAATAAAGCGAGTGATTGCAGCATAAGTATAAGTAACTCATCTTTCCTAAATCAATTGACGTTAATCATACTTTCAAAATGTATCAAAAATTAGTATAACGTTAATTTTATTTTTAAGAAATTGAATTTTTAGTTAGGTTGTGCTCTTGGAATATGATTTTGAAATTGAGTTAGCTTATGCTTTAGTTTGTTAAATTATTATTTTCAACTTGAGAAATCCAGATGAGAATCGGTGCCCAGGGTGAATTTGTGCTATTGGAATTGGTTATTCGAAGTGTCCTCTTTCCTGCTGGTTTTTGGTTTCCTCCAATTTTAGGGAAAATTATGGCGAATTCTTTTTACGAATGAATATTTATGTATTGTTCACATGATTAATTTCAGGCAAAGTTGATAGAAATTTCCTAGGAGAAATTGGCGAACACTGAGCTGCAAAACCTGGATATGCCGCCTGAAGAGCTGCCTCCTTTAGATGGAGAACTAGATTGCTATTGTTCATGTTATTTACAGCCGCCGAGTTGGCAAAGAGGTTTGTGGGCTTGGATGGGTGGTCCAGAGAGATTTATCCCAGTCATCCACATCGTTGACTAGGCGTGGTAGGTACGATGCTGAGGCGCTCCAAGCCACCCTTGAGCATGCTCGATTGGTACAGGAGTCAGCCGAGTGGGCCTAGGAGCAGATGAGAACGATGTAGGGGCAGCTTGACGCTCAAAACAGTAAGATGACCACCTTCTTCGCGATATGCAGGAGCATGAGGTTGCCCGTTCTTGATGAAAAGTGTTGTCCTACTCCTGGGCCTAACAATGATGATCCGAGCGGCGGCGGGGGATTCGACGACGTGTCTACCCTTGGTTTTGTTTCGTAGTTTCTTTCGTTTGTATATTCGATCGATGTACGTAAATTTTTTTATTTAATGAATATTTTATTAAATTAATTAATTTTTAATTTAATTTCTAATTTAGAAACAAAAAAATAAAATAAACTTGAATTTAGACGAAGAAACATCCTTGTTTCGTCGCCTAAGTCATTCACTAAGAAGACGACGAAGCGTTCGTCGTCCTGGTTTATACCCTACACGACGAACATTGATCTTCGTCGTCTAAGTATTTAGACCTAGACGATGAAGAATAGGTCGTCGTGTAAGTGGATCACTTAGATGACGACCACTAGTCATCGTCTAAGTGATGACACTTACATGACGAAAATAAGCTAGTCATCGTCTACGTTGTGATACTTAGACGACGGTTATAGATTTTCGTTGGCTAAAATGACTCTTAGATGATGAACGATGTCGTCGTTTAGAGAAAGAAGTTTTTGACGTCTAAGTACTAAGGCGACGAAACAAACAGTTTAGATCATAAACTAAAGGGACTTAAAAGTCCGAAATTGAAAACGTAAAGCATGGACGTGACAAAAACTTATAGCCAAACTGGGTTGAACTGCGTTGTCCATGAAGGTGTTAACTGAACTAAAAATGTTATATCGCAAACACAAATTACATCGTAGATCATATCTACCAACTTTAGCTGAAGACGTAAAAGCTTGGAAACTCATAGAATATGGCTTTGATTTAATTAAGTAAATGGAAAATGCAAAGCGTAGGTAAAACAAAATAAGTTTTGAGCTAGCTTAACAAGAATCATCATGCATAACTACTTAAAGAACTAATAGTGATAACGATAATTAATACTTCAAATCTCGCACACACATTTAGTGAAAAGAGAAAGAGTCCACTCACATGGATTGCTTGATACACTACTTGTTAATCTCCTTGCTCGAAAATCTAACTCAATGTTCCTAGGCCAAATTGAATGTGTAAACTTTGATTAATAAAAACATTGCTATATAACAACTAAAGTAGGAAAAGTAACTTAGGAAATTCTTCCTTCGGAAACACTCACATTTTGCTAACATTTATCGTAAGAGCTCAAAATTGTTCTCGTGTTCATCATGATACTGGTTTGAAGCTATTTTCTATGCCACGAATTGACACATGACGATTGATTGTGTCGAGTCGTTAATTATTCCTACACGTAAGTTGAAACCTTACAACAAGTGTCGAAAAACATGAAAACTAATCAAAATCTTTAGGATAATTGTTTAGAAAAACTTCTCGTCGCAAGGTTCACCTCCTGTCACTGAAGCTCGACAAGACGCACGACGGCGTGATGGAGCCCACGTGCGGCCACAGCCAGTGGGCATGAGCTGCTAGAAGTTGGCTTACTCCAAATCCTGCAAACTATACATCATTTTTAAGATCTTATCAAGTACAACACATAGTCTAACTACTCTAGATCGAGAAAATGACCGGAAGTGGTCGAAAATTACCTCGATAGTTTGCCGAAATCGGTAGTCGATCAACCACCCCCTTCTAACCGAGAAGCACTGCAAGGATGGTCCCAAATGACTCCTGGGAGGCAGGGGAGTAAAACCTCCATGGTGTCACCCCAAAAAACTGGTCAGAACAGCGTCGTTGGCGACGAGGCCGAACCGGGAAAATCATTGAACTTCTCAGCCTCGATTTTCCCTCGATTGGTTATGTAAAGCAGTTTTTGAGGAAAGAGGAAGGCGGGGAATGACGAGAGGAACATTTTTTGACTAGAACGCCGTCTAGAGGTGGCCGGACGACAAGGATTTGACTGGGTTAGCAATTTGGGTAGGGTCCCCCGTCGGGTATGTAATTCGTGTCGAATGAGATGGGCTTCTACCCAACCGGGTGGAAATTTTGAATTTATACTCTAGGGTAGAAATGAATGAACGGCTCAAATCTGATCTATTAAAGATCTGACGGTGAACAAAATTTGACCACATATAGATTTTTAAATAATCATTTAATACTCCAAACTTCTAAAATTTGTAACAATTACCTCGGACCTCCAAAAAAAAAATATGCACAAACTCGGGATAAAATCCTCTACAACTTTCATGAAGAAAATGAGTCCAAAATTCTATCTTATAAAAAAGTCAACTTTTAGTCAAGAAGAATCTCGATAAACTTTTGATAACCGTAACTTGTTCATCGTAACTCCGATTTCTACGCTTGACATGGCCTCAAACTCATCTAAGTGAACTCTATGACTTCTTTGAAGAAACTGAAACCAAAATCGTAACTTATAAAATATCAATTTTTAAATTACGACTATCAATAAAGCCTCGATAAACGTGATATATGCTGATTAGCTCGATAATTACACGACTAATGACTATTAAATCGTTAATTTGAGTTTGGGTCTTTACAATACTGCTATGCCTTGATCTACATGCACGCCCGACCTCTACAAAACTCTGAAACCTGGGCAATTGAAACTAAAGGGACAGGGGAAACGTATATAAAAACAGAAAACCGTTAGAGTGAGTAGACGAAAAACAATAATCTCGTAACGTAAAACAATGTATTGATGCCTTTCTCTGCAATAGCGTAAAATAAAATACAGCGAGTCTAAGAGATAAAACAGCATGTGCGTGTAGAGGTTGTCATATCATACTTGTACACGTAGCCGGATCTAGGACGTGAAGTGTCCCACTGGAGCAGTTGCCAGTGATCAGCCAGATGGCCTATGCATCGATGCATTATCATAGAGATAATGTGCACATAAATCATAAAACATAACGTAAGTGCCTCCGTGCATTAACAAAAATGTAATGATAAAATCATAAATCATAGAGCTTTACAAAAATAAATGCATAATCATGTTCCTAGACTCGCTACAATTAGTGAAAAGAAATTTGAATTGTCCACTCAGCTGGGTCACAAGAACTCTGATAGCTGATCCACTAATTTTTAAGGCAAACCAATAAGTTGGCATAAATAAATAAAGTGTCTAAGTAATTAACACGAGTGCATTATTTGAGTCGTAAATAGGTCTTCGAAACTCACCTTGAGTTCGACACTAGCCAAGAGTCAATATGTCAAGACATCCATGAAGTCGTCAATGCATGCACTAGCTCAATAAGGTTACTCGAAGCAAAGATTGTAGACTCAAATCCACAAACAAAGATTGTCCGCATAGAATGTCGATTCCATGAGTCCTATACATAAACCAAAAAATGTCCAAATCAGTTTGAATTAAACTAGACTATACGTTAATAAGGTAAAAATGAAATTCAAAAACTTCCCGTGAAAAACCAACTTCCTAGCTGCCAGAGTTCCGTCACGCATAACGGCAGCCAAAATCCAATCGGCCCAATTTCCATTGACCTGTATACCAAAACGTTCATCAAGACAATCCGAACAACATTGTAGAATAACTTGAGGCCAAATACTTGCTAGAAATTGTTGAAATCTCACCTTGAAGGTTCAGAACCCTTGCCAGATTTTGAGTCAATCGGTTGATGCCATCAGGCCAAGACATGACCTAAACCTGGTCACGTTTGAATTTTGGAAGAGCAGCTACAAAAGCCCCATGGTGCAGCGACACGTTGGGATCTGCAATGTCGCCACCGACGATGGCGAAATCAACCCAAATCCAAAATCTTTTCATCGTCGATTCCCCCATGGTGATGCTTGCATGCCTAATATGCAGCATAAGGATAGAAGAGGAAGTGGAGAGCTTCAATTTGGCGGTGGGGTGGTGTATAAATTCTTTGCCAGATGGCGACGACATAGCATGTGATGAACGTGGTCGCACTTGAAGAGAGAGATAGAAAGAACTGGGCTGAGCGGAAATGTTGGGTTTTTATCGAACTCAGGTGGATTTCAAAAAATACCCTCACAAGATTAATGGCTCGGATTGCATTTGATGATGATCAAATGGTCCACAACATTTATGTAACGACTCGAACCGTGGAATGTGCACATATTGGTCCGAGCCGTGATTATTGTGAATTAATCGTAGTCATGAGTTGGTTCACGACTAATTTATCAGAAAAGAATTTGGTTTGTGTTCCTTCGTAGGAATTATAGAGGATTTGATTTCGAGCTCGTGGGAATTTTTAAGGAATTTTTTGGTAAAACGAGCAATGCTTTTTCGAGTTTTGAAGTCAATTGATGAATGTTAATTTAATCGTGACCGTTCGATCTTGATCAGATTTGTTTTGAACCGTTGATTTGGGCATGTATGTGTATAGTATGTATACGATATAAATACGTGCCAATTGAGGAAACTTTCCATTTTGGGAAATCTGGTATGACCCGCGTTGACCCACGGGTCAAAACTGACCCGTTTGGGGCCGTGAGCTTCTCGGCGTCAATGTGCCATACTCCGGCATCTTTTAGCCATGGTTCCTTCATGAAAGTTGTTGGGCTTGAGCTCCTCTTTCTTTTGATAGGTGGATCACTCAATTTGGTTGCCGGATGAAGAAGATATGACGTGTTAAAGTTTGGGGAATTCCGGCGGTAATCGGTGGTGGACGGAGGCGGCTCGGAAGACGGTGATGAGGGTTGAGATTTTGGGGGTTTTGTAGCACATGGAGAGGTGAGTTGAACCCAAGTGGTTTCAGCCCTTGCTGTGCCCCGTGGTGGTCGATCGGAGAAAAATTTGAATTTCGGCGAGGTTTTCGAACATCACGGTGAGTTTTGGATCTTTTCCGGTTAAAATTGGGCTTAGCTTTGAACTACAAAGTTGTTGGAAATTTTGAGATCTTCAAACTGATGTATAGGTCAAAGATTTCTGGGTTGGTGAATTTTCCGGCGATTGGCGGCGGCGGCAGCGGCCCCACGTGCCGCCGTGCGTGGCGGATTTTAGCGAGATGGAATTTTCGAAAAGTTTTATGTCGTTTCGCTTGTTTTTGCGTGACAAACGCAATGGTGAGGTTTTTGAGTTGAGTTGAGTGTTCTAATTTGGGACGAGGGTTATTTAGGTGTATTTTGGGAATTTTGTTATCCTCGTCAATATTTGGAGCGATGCGTTTTTCGACAACGCAGGGTTCTTGACGTATTAGCTTGTATGTTGTGTTTCAATATGTATTGATCGTATGCCTATTATTCAGGTGATCCTGATCGAGTGTTTGGCTAGGGATCTTCCGCCGGACCTTAGAGTTAGCCTCGTACTGTGAGTGGACATTTTATTTTCACAGTTGATTTGCCAGTCTTGATTTATACATTTTATGAGTATACATTTATGATTATGCATTTATGATTATTCACTTTACAATTATGCATGTGCATGGAAAAGATTTATGATTTGGTTTACAAAGAGTATAGTCTCGGATATAGAGGTTTACAATTATGAGTCCACTCACTCTAACGATTTTATTTGTCTTCCCTTGGACTTTTCGGTTTCCTTTGCTCAGTTTGCAGTTTGAATTCCGGGGTTGCACGTCGACGGTGGAGGCGTAGAGTTCAGATCACACTTCAGTTCGAGTAGGTTCTTTGTTCAACGTACTTGTTCTATATGATGTTGATAGTCGCATATTTATGCGTCTATTCGGTATTTAATTTGTTCCCTATAGTTAGGTTATTGTTATTAATCGAGTGAATTAATTAAGTTTATTTGTAATTAGGTATTTTGGAGATTAATGAAGAAAATGAGGTCGAATAATATATTTTGGGAGTTATTGTGGAAGAATAAGACTAACGAGGTGAAGGAATCCCAATTTGAGAAGAATATTAATTTCCCACGTGACCTTGGCAAGGAGCAGTTTGGCGAGCTTCGCGAGAGAGATTAAAGTGGGAAGCTTAGCTTGGCATGTGAATCACATCTAGGATAATTGATCTTGGCTTTACTAGTGGAGTTGACTTGGTAGTTGGCGAGCTGCTAGCAAGTAGAAGAAGTAGATTCCATGTATCACTACAAGAAAATGACCCATTGCCGGCGACTTTTATGTCGCCGGCAATGTTTTGGACATTACCGGCGATTTTTGCCGGAAAAATCGCCGGTAATGTCTTTTTTTTTTTTTTTTACATTACCGGCGATTTTTGTCGCCGGTAATGTCCGTCGCCGGCAATCTCTCGATGGTAATGTAAAAAAAAAAAAAAAAGACATTACCGGCGACTTCATTTATGTCGCCGGTAATGTCTTTTTTTTTTTTTTTTTTTTACATTACCGGCGACATAAATGTATGTCGCCGGCAATGTCTTTTCCGGCAAGAGATTACCGGCGACTTACATTTATGTCGCCGGTAATGTTAAAAAAAAAAAAAAAGACATTACCGGCGATTTTTCCGGCAAAAATCGCCGGTAATGTCCAAAAACATTACCAATGGGTCATTTTCTTGTAGTGTATAAAAGGGAGATTAAGGAGAGATGGGCTGAAGTTGGTGCCTTGCACGTGGGTCTAGCTATGTTAATTAATCTAGCTAGATTGGAACATATAAATAGCTAGCAAGAGAACGTACGTGGGGGGGGGGACTGTAATTTTTATCTTTTCTGTCATATTCTTATGGCTATCATGAGGAGCTAAACTCCATTGTTAAGGGGCTGTTTTGAAGCCCCGTTCATGTTTTCTAGACTATTCATGCTTGTTAATTGAAGATTGTTTTTGTTATTTGAATGAGGTTTCTTTGTTATTTATACAGTGATGATTCTTGATTATGTATGCTTTGAGTGCACGCTTAGTATGCATGTTTAGGAATCTAATTCTAAGAAATTTGATGGCTGTTGGTGATTATTACCTTCCTCAAGTTTCAATTGTAGAACCCATACATGCTTGGTATAAGAAACCCTAGGTCTAGCAAGACACGACCGTAGTGTACTTGTATAGCCTTATAGATTCTCAAACCCTTTCTAAATCTTAATGCTTTTCTCTTGGTTAATTCGGGTCCTTGACTTTGTGTTCTTTGAGGGATAGACAATATTGATAAGCAAACATTCAATGTTGTAAACATAAGGATCGGGTAATAGGTTGTATTCATAGCTTTGAATCTTCCTGAGAACTTTCATTCATGACATTAATATGTTTTTGGTTTTGCATTTGTGGTCTAGATAATGTGACGGTGGTGGATCGCATTCTCCCTTAACCATTTTTATCATTGATTGTTACTCTACTGTTAATCTGTTCACTGTTTCAGTTTCGTAATCTGTTTTGCAGAAATTTATTCGACAACCAAACCAACTCCGATTGCATTGAAAATTTGTGTAGTAGTCCGCCACTGTGTTTGTAGTGTTCAGTATTAATTTCGTGATTTTAGGTTGAGTCTAGCTATTTTAATTAATTACGTTAGTGTCAGTAGTCGAGGCTATCAGATTTCTGATTTTCGCGTCTGTTTGTAGTTTAGAGTATTGAGTCTCATATTTCTCTGTGGATTGACCCATATACTATTGTACTACATTGACAAGCATTTTGAGTTCATTATAGGTTAACTTTAAGGGTGGTTAAACATCGATCAAATTTTGGCGCCGTTGCCGGGGAAAGATCTAGTCTTTATATTCTAACGTGTCTTTTGTTTCTGTTTTGTTTTGTTTTGTTTCATTTCTTTTGTAGTGTAACGTATCTCTTGTGTGCAGGTACTTAGTGCATGCATACTCGAAGGTCAAGGAGAACTTGGCCTTTATTGCTTGATTTAGAGGTTGAGTGCTCAGCTAAGCAAAACCGGAAGCAGAAGAGGCGAGCAGAATTGAAGGTTGGAAACACGAGTGGCATAGTGTCAGAACCTGGGATTGAGGTAGAAACAGGTTCGAATTCAGAAGAAGAAGTACCTCAATCGCCACCACAAAGAGCAATGGGAGAACAACCAAGAACGTTGATGAATTCCTTTGTACCTAGTGCTCAAGGGAATTCGTCACCAATAGTGTTACCGGCTCTTGGGACATATTCAGTGTCTCCTGCATTACTTTCAGCCCTACCTCATTACAGGGGGGGTGTTTTCAGAGGATCTTCAGCAATATTTGGCTGAGATTGAAGCTTTGGCATCAACACAAAACTTACAAAATGTTGAATCTAATGTGTTGAAACTAATTTTATTTCCCTTTTCTGTGAAGGATGGAGCGAAGATGTGGTTCAATTCTTTGGCTCCAAGATCTATACAGTCCTGGGATGAGATGAAGGTGATGTTTATGAAGGAGTATTTCTCGGCCCAGAAGACTAAGCAGCTGAAGACGGAGATTAATAGCTTCATACAAAAAGATGGTGACATGCTTCATGAGGCATGAAGTCATTTCAAGGAGCTATTGAGGAAATGCCCACATCATGGGTATGATATTGAGGACATGATGACTTTCTTTTATAATGGTCTAGAGCCAGCCAATAAGACAAGAGTGGATTCTGCATGTGGAGGTATGTTTATGTATCAAACAGGTCAGCAAGCTCAGGACACTATTGAAAAATTGGCTGAGAACACCAAGCAGTTCTATACAAGAGAGATAACATTGGCTAGCAAGAAATAACAATCTGTATTTGAGGTTGCCACCAACCCGGATATGGATAAGAAAATGAAAGCAATGGAGAAGAAATTGGAGTCCATTGCTACTGCCATCAAGAGCCAAACGACATCATCATCATCATCTATTTCTCAGGTATGTTCTGTTTGTTCTATGTCGGATCACACTAATGAAACTTTTCCCTTTATTCCTGATGAAGAATAGGTGAATTTTGTGCAACAATGTGCATCAAGAAATGATCCATTTTCAAACACATACAATCTGGGATGGAGGAATCATCCTAATTTTAGCTATGGAAACACCAACAATGTGTTGAACCCACCCCCCGGATTCAAGGTAAGACCTGAATTTCAACAGGTACAACAGCCGGTTGCAGCTCCAGCCCCTGATCCTATCATGGCAACAATATTGGCTAGGCTAGAGGGGATTGAGATGCACAACAAGAACTCTAGCAAGGCATTTGAGCTTATGGAGAAGCAGTTGAACAGCTTACAGCAACAAGTGTCAACAAGAGAACAAGGTACTCTTCCAAGCAATGTGGTTAAGAACCTAAGATTTTAACATGAAGCGAATGTGATCACATTGAGAAGTGGAAGAGTGGTTGAAGAGGTTGAAAAGCCTACAAGAAAGTCTTTAGAAGAAGATGAACCAGTTCTAGAACAGGTGCTACCATTTCCCCCACTACTGTAGGATCATGGAGAGAACAGTGCACCTGGACAGAAAAATTCAGCAGATGAAAAATCGGGTAAGTCAATTTCTGAACCTTCTCCTTCAATTCCTTTACGTGTTTCTTTTCCTGGTAGGTTGAAAAACAAGAAGAAGGATGAGTTGGAGCAAGAGATTCTAGATATATTCCGGAAGGTGGAAGTGAACATTCCGTTGCTTGATGCGATTAAGCAAATATCGAAGTATGCAAAGTTTCTTAAAAAACTTTGTACAATGAAGAGGAAGTTGACAGGGACTGAGACCGTGGCCTTGAGTGAAAAGGTGTCAGCGGTACTTCAAAGGAAGCTACCACCCAAGATGGGAGATCGTGGACGATTCACCGCCCCATGTACAATTGGTAACACTAATTTCACTGGAGCTTTACTTGATTTAGGTGCATCAATAAATTTAATGCATTACTCTATGTATAAAACTTTGAATATTGGTGCATTACAACAAACTAGTGTTATAATTAAATTAGCTGACCGATCTAACTGCTACCCCAAATGTTTTGTTGAAGATGTTTTAGTACAGGTAGGTAAGTTGATCTTCCCACCTGATATCTTCGTATTGGAGATGGAGGCAGAGCCTCAACCATCAGAGCTACCATTGATACTTGGTCGTCCATTCCTACGGACCGCTAGGACCAAGATAGATAATTTCAATGGTACTCTCTCCATGAAAGTAGATGAAGAGAAGATCCGCTTCAACATCTTCAATGCAATGAGGCATCCTAGTGATAATGATTTGTATTCCTATTTTTCTATTGATACATTTGATAATTTTATGCAAGAATTTATGCAGCATTCGGTGAATGAGAATGAGGATGTGTTAAAGAAAGCAATTGAAGAAAGGGGAGAAGAAATCTGAAACTCCCCCATGTTCTAAAGTGTGGGATGAACTTGAGGATTTGATCACCCAAGTTCGATCCATGAATGAAGAAGAAGAGACATTGAGAGTCAGCTCAGCTGAGGAGTTAGTGATGGGTGAAGAGTACGATGATGTTGTGGCAGCTCTTGAGTCATTGCCATACATAAGAGGTAATTCAAAATCTCTTCCTCTTCCTATTACTAATGTCACGCTTCTTCCTTCCATTGTAACAGCACCAAAGCTTGAGCTCAAGCCATTGCCTGAGCATTTGAAGTATGCATTCCTTGGGACTGGTGAGACTTTACCAATCATTTTATCTTTAAAACTAACCTTGTTACAGGAAGAGAAGCTAGTCACTGTACTCAGGGAGTACAAAGAAGCTATTGGCTGGACAATTGCAGACATTAAAGGAATAGATCCAACATTGTGTACTCATAAGATATTCCTTGAGGATGGAGCAAAGCCAACGAGAGAACCACAACGAAGACTCAACCCACCTATAATGGATGTGGTGAAGAATGAGGTTATCAAACTTCTCGATGTAGGCATTATTTATGCAATATCTGATACTAAGTGGGTAAGTCCTGTGCAGGTGGTACCCAAGAAGTCAGGCATCACAGTGATTAAAAATGATGAGGATTTGCTGGTGCCAAAGAGAGTTCAAACAGGATGGAGAGTCTGTATTGACTACCGCAAGCTTAATGCCACAACCCGTAAGGATCATTTTCCTCTTCCTTTTATTGACCAAATGCTGGAACATCTTGCAGGTCATACGTATTATTGCTTTCTAGATGGTTATTCTGGCTACAACCAGATTGCCATTGACATAGAAGACCAGGAGAAGACTACCTTCACGTGTCCCTTTGGCACGTTTGCTTATAGGAGGATGCCATTTGGGTTGTGCAATGCACCAGCTACTTTCCAGAGATACATGATGAGCATCTTTTCAGACGTGGTGGAGAAGATCATCGAGGTATTCATGGATGATTTTTCTGTTTTTGGTGATTCTTTTGAATCATGTTTGAATAATCTGTCCCTAGTTTTAGAAAGATGTGTGGAAAAGAACCTTGTTTTAAATTGGGAAAAATGTCATTTCATGGTTGAACAAGGTATTGTTTTGGGACATGTAATTTCTGAAAAAGGTATTGAGGTAGACAAAGCTAAGGTTGATGTTATACGTACCTTACCACCTCCCACTACTGTGAGGGAGGTGCGCTCTTTTCTTGGACATGCAGTTTTCTATCACAGGTTTATCAAGGATTTCTCCAAGATAGCCCGACCTCTTAGTGCTTTGCTCCAGAAGAGCGTGACATTTGATTTTTTTGAGGATTGTCTTGAAGCGTTTAACAAGTTCAAGGAGCTGTTGATCACCGCCCCAATCATCCAAGCACCAGACTGGAACCTTCCATTCGAATTGATGTGTGATGCATCGAAATATGTTTTAGGTGCTGTGCTAGGGCAGCTAGTTAAGAGGCTACCACATGTGATTTATTATGCCTCTAGAACCCTTAATGATGCTCAGTTGAACTATTCAACTACTGAGAAAGAACTTTTGGCTGTTGTCTTTGCTTTAGAGAAATTTAGATCTTACTTGTTAGGAACTAAAATGATTATTTTCTCTGACCATGCAGCATTGAGATATCTTATGACAAAGTAGGATGCAAAGCCAAGGCTGATTAGGTGGTTACTACTCCTTCAGGAGTTTGATGTGGAAATCAAAGATAAGAAAGGAACAGAGAATGTGGCTGTAGACCATTTGAGTCGGTTGACACATGGGCCCAATGCGGAGGAGGATAAACTCCCTTGGCATGAGTGTTTTCCGGATGAGCAACTATTTGCTATCCAGGATTCTGAGCCGTGCTATGCGGATATTGTTAATTACCAGGTTTCAAAACTGGTACCTACTGACTATACCCGTGCTCAGAAGGACAAATTGAAGAAGGAGGCCAGATATTATGTGTGGGATGATCCATATCTATGGAAGCATTGCTCAGATTCCATCATCCGAAGGTGCGTACCCGAATATGAAATTTATTCTATTCTTTCTTTTTGCCACTCACATGTAGGTGGAGGACATTTCGGGGGAAAGAAAACTACACTCAAGGTGGTGGAATGTGGATTTTATTGGCCTAGCATCTTTAAGGACACTCATGAATTCTACAAGGCATGCCCAAGATGCCAGATGATAGGTAACATAGGTCCCAAGGATCAAATGCCTCAACACCCAATTCTGGTGGTTGAAATTTTTGATGTTTAGGGTATTGATTTCATGGGTCCTTTCCCTTATTCGTATTCTAATGTGTACATACTTTTGGCAGTTGATTATGTGTCTAAGTGGGTGGAGGCAGTTGCCACCCGAACTAACGATTCTATTTTTGTGCTTAAATTCTTAAAGTTCATATTTGCTAGATTTGGCACACCTAGGTACATCATTAGTGATGGAGGCTCTCATTTTTGCAACCGCACATTTGCTGCGCTCTTGAGGAAATATAACGTTCAACACAAGGTGGCGACACCTTACCATCCTCAGACCAGTGGACAAGTGGAGGTGTCTAACCGTGAAATCAAGAAGATTCTAAAAAAGACCATAGGCCCTACCAGGAAGGATTGGAGTCAGCGATTAGATGAAGCTTTGTGGTCTTACCGTACAGCTTACAAAACACCTATAGGGATGTCTCCTTATAGGCTTGTTTTTGGCAAAGCTTGTCATCTGCCGATCGAGCTTGAGCACAAAGCTTATTGGGCGGTCAAACTGTTCAATTTTGATATTGATGAGGTTGGGATTCACAGGAAATTGCAGCTGAATGAGCTGGCAGAAAGTAGGAACAATGCATATGAGTCCAACAGGATTTACAAGGAGAAAGCTAAGGCTTTTCATGATCAAAATATCAGGAGCAAGACTTTTGTGGTAGGACAAAAGGTCTTGGTTTTCAAATCGAGGTTGAAACTATTTCCAAGTAAGCTTCAGTCTAGATGGATTGGTCCATTTGTGGCCACTGATGTTTTTCCTAGTGGTGCTGTAGTTGTAAAAAGTGACAAAACATGGAAAGTTTTCAAAGTCAATGGACATCGACTGAAGCCGTTTTATGAGTTGATGATTGAGCACACCGTTGAGCAGGTACCTCTCGAGGATGTGCTACAGGATAAAGAGTGATACTTGTTACTTTCTGGCTGAAGACGTTAAACTTAGCGCTACTTGGGAGGCAACCTATGTGGATGGAGAAGCTTGGCTGCCAGATTTGAATTCTTATCCCTTCTCATTTTCTTTATTTTTCTCCATGTTAGTGTGATTTGTGATGTGCTATGTGTCTTATTTCATGCTTGTTAGATGTATTGTATGTTTTAGTTTCATCTTACATTGAGGACAATGCAAATTTCAAGTGTGGGGTGGGGTTTATATCATATCCTTAGTGTCTATGTATAAATTTTTCGTTATTTCAAATCTGTGCAGTATGCTGTTTTGTGTCAATTATTTGACATAGCTAGAAGTCTTGTAAATTTCTGAAATTTTGAGAGAATGCGTTTACATGTGTCTAGTTTATGCTCTTAAAATTTCAGCTCATTCCAATGTGTGATTAATTCTGTAAAAGTCTTGCGAGTGGGATGAGTCTCTGGCGAGCTTCGTTTTTCGATACTGTGCAGTTTGAGGTTTTGTGTCAATTATTTGACATAGCTAGAAGTCTTGTAAATTTCTGAAATTTTGAGAGAATGTTTTAACATGTGTCTAGTTTATGCTCTTAAAATTTCAGCTCATTCCCGTGTGGTTAATTCTATAAAAATCTGGCAAGTGGGTTGCGCAGTACTGAGAATCTAGCGAGCCTGAGGGAGTCTTTTCCGACGACTACTTCGTCGTGGAAGGGTTTCCTCGCAAAAAATTTGGTATTTTTGAGTTTTTCTTGTGTGTTTTAGTGTCTTATTTATAAAACCAAATACAAAAGTAAAATGTGCCAAGAAAAATACAAAAAGAGTCTCTTGCTTTGAGTTTTTGCTGCCCTTAATTGGTCCATGATGTGATTTTTTCTTCCATTTATTGTGACTAAGAGTTTGTTATGTTTCTCAAGTTTCTTTGGATGATTTTGATATATGCTACATATGCGGATATGTTGTGGATATAGAAACAAGTTAACATGGTTTGGATTTTTGAGCATGCATAGATTTTATTGAGATTCATTTAACCGTGAGCTTTTGAGCCTTGAGGAGAAAAACATGATTTCTTTGATTGAGTGTTGATCGCTTGCCACAGATTAAGTTAATGGACACTAGAGTTTACTAGAACTTGCTCTTGTACTTTTTGAAACTTATTGTCAATACTTGCTCTAATTGAAGAAGTGATAAAGGCATTTAGGGGACACCACCAAAGCCATATAAGCCCGTGTCCCGATTTTGTGTACACAAGTTGTGCACCCCTTAGTTAAACATTTTGAGCCTACATGTTTAAACTTTTTGTCATCACCCACATAACTCTGACCTTAAACCTTAGAATAGTTATTTCTTTACCCTTGTTCTAGAACTTGGTAGAGCTATACATGAGACAAGTATGTGAAGACGGCGACAATGTCGAAAGGTGATGCAAAGAAACAAGTGTGGGGTATCAAGCTATGTTGTTAAAAAAAAGGCAAAAGAAAGAAAAAAATTTGTGATGTTTAGCTTGATACCCGGGTTAACTGTTGATGAAAAGAATGATGTGAAGGCCCAACGAAATGAAATCCGACCACAAAAAAAAAAGGTTTCATGGTTGCAAGATCTGAGAAAAGTCTCTTATTCGGTGCTCTATTAGGTTTTAGGATTTGTTTTTGAATTCCATATCCTTTTTATTTCTTAAACCTTGTAAGCCTAGACCCATTATAACCGATGAAGCCCTTTAGATCTTCAAGATGACAACCTTTGATCTGTGGAGATTAGTTGCAAGAGTAAGCATATGGTTTGGTCCATTTGGCATGTAATTGAATTGAGCATTAACCTTAAACACATATGAGTGAAACACTTTGAGAGCATATCTTTGTGAGCTTGAATCTTGATTTGTTTGTTCATGCTTAAGCTTTTTCACCATGATTATGTCTTTGTCCTACTTGTTGCATGTGTGTTATATGTTGGAGTGATCTATGGTAACTTGTTGGTACATTTGAAACTTGGTGTTGCATTTTTTGGAAGATTACTGAGACAATTTGTTGAGGGCATTAGAGCCGTTGTCATAGAGCCTTTGAGTTGTTTTAGAGTCTTAGTTTAGTGTTTAGCTCCAGGACTAGCAATGTCTAAGTGTGGGATATTTTGATAGTCGCATATTTATGCGTCTATTCGGTATTTAATTTGTTTCCTATAGTTAGTTTATTGTTATTAATCGAGTGAATTAATTAAGTTTATTTGTAATTAGGGAGAGATGGCCTGAAGTTGGTGCCTTGAACGTGGGTTGCTAGCTAGGTTAATTAACCTAGCTAGATTGGAACATATAAATAGCTAGCAAGAGAACGTACGTGGGGGGGGGGGGGGGGAGGACTTGAAAGGACCCAACCCCGATTTAGTTTCCTAAACCGGAAGCAAACCCCTTCTGAAAACACGAACCAACAAAAATCACAAAAATTTCGGCAGAGTAACGCTACTAACGCGGAATTTCCATTAACCTGCACCCGGAAAAATACACTTAATCCTATGCCACAAAAATCAAACCATGGGCACCAATCCCATCCTGATTTCTCAATATCATAACAGTAATGTAAAGTAATCAATAAAACTATACTTTACAGAAATCCGGGGACAAATCGTATAAAAGTGTAACATAAGAATGCTCAGAGTGACTTCTAGTATATATATACAAATAGTAGGCCAAACTAAGAACCTACCATAAAAGAAACATCGCTCGAATACTAAGCCTCCGACCGCAACGTGCGACACCAGAATCCGAACTGCAAACTGGGCACGGAAACCGAAAAGCTCAGGGGAAAGGCAAATAAAAACGTTTGAGTGAGTGGACGAAAATAAACATATGCCTTTCACCAATTTCATATACATAAAACAATGTAAAGCAATACGAGTTCAGAAAGTATATATGGAGGTGCCGGGCGAATCTCTCAAGCCTGACGGTCAGGCGAATCTCTCAAGCCCGACGGTGATAGGGTAGGGGAATCTCTCAACCCCAGCGGCATAACAAGGGAATCTCTCAACCCTGCCCAGAGGAATCTCTCAACTCTGGTCAGACTACCGGTGATCAGCCGAGTAGCCGAAGCATCGATGCAAGTATGCATCACCATAAAAATATAAAATAATACCTCCGAAAATAATAAATAATCTCAACATCATATATAAATAAATACGAAAAATCATGAACTCGCAACGACTGTGAAAATATAAAAGTGTCCACTCACAGGTGAGCGTAACACGATACGCGTTAATCTCGTGATCCGACGGAAAATCCCTCGCCAAACGAACGATCACGAACCCCTGGATAATCAAAAAATCCATTGCTCAAAATCATAACTCGAAACCTCAAATCATATCACGAGAAACAACCGTTCCCGGAAACATATGATTCAATAACAACGAAATCGTCAAAATTTGATAATCATACCACAAAACCTCGCTATAATTTCCGATGCTCAATTCGAAAAACAAACCTCACCACTGCGATCGGTGCGCGATTCTGAGTGAAATGACATATAACTCGTCGAAAAACACGTCGTCGGAAAAGTCGCCGCTGTCGCCGGCCGCCGAAAAATCAAACCGGCCCAGAAATTTGCAACCTACACATGGATTTGAAGATCTCGACATTTCCAACAACTTTCCAGTTTAAAGTTAAGGCCAATTTTGATCGGAAAACCTCCAAAACTCACCTCAAAGTTCCAAACCCTTACCGGAATTTCAAACTGATCGATCTCTCTTCTCCGGCCACGGCAACCTCCCAAACCACTTGCAATAGCTTCCTCTCCTCATGGCTAACAAAACCCCTCAAAGAGGAGCTACCAACTCGGCCTCCACGCCGTCACCCGATTCCGTCAAAAACTCGCTAGAAACACCGAACTTCGCCGCGCCTTTTCTTCCTCCTCCAACCACCCCACGGGTCGATCCACCTACCAAGTTGAAGAAGGCCACGAGCCCAACAAGTTCTGTGAAGGGTAACTTTGAGGGCGGTTAAATATCGATTCGAGTAGGTTCTTTGTTCAACCTACTGGTTGTATATGATGTATATAGGCGTCGCTCTGAATACTTATGTTCTGTTTTCAGTTGAGTTTACTCCTGAATTTTTTCTGGATTTCTTGTAAACCTTTTGGTTTATTATATATGATGTTGAGAAATCCAGATGGGGAACGAAGCCCCACGGTTTGGCTTTTGTGGAATATTCAAAGTGTGATTCTCCTTGCAGGTTCTAGTTTTGGCTGACGTATTTCAAAGTAAACTCTGGTAATTTTTTTTAAGGTCATATTTTCGAAGGGGTTTGATTTTGGTTTAGGCAACTAAATCGGAGTCGGGTCCTTTCAATTTACCCTATAGTACATTTTTAATTTAGATACTTTTCCCCTTAAACTTCCAAAATTCATAAAAAATAGCTCAGACCTCTGAAAAATCCAATAAAAATGTGTACCAGCTCATAGTAAAATCCTCTACGACTTCCATAAAGAAGTTGAATTCAAAATCATAGTGTATAAAAAGTCAATTTTTTGTCGTGACGAATCTCGACAAAGTTGACGTATGATGTTTAGTACGTTAATTAACGTGACTAATGATGATTAATTTAGTAATCTAGATTCGTGTCATTCCAACTTGTAGCGGTGTCATGCCTCTACTGCCTCCCTAAAGCCTACGATGCCTCCCTCACTCTAGCTAATCTCACTATGGTTAGTCTCACTCCTCCTCCTACACGAAATGAATCATGGGTAAAGTTTTTATTTTTCTTATGGTTTATGAATATAAAGCAGTTTTGGATTGAAATTAGTGGGTATAATCCTGGGTTTGCATCGGGTTGGTGTGATTTTGTGTGTGTTTGTGTGTGTGGGCACGCACGTGTGTGTGATTATGTGATGAGATATTTTGGACAATGTGATATGGCGAGATTATAGATTATGTTTTTTGGAAACTATGATTATAGGGACTCGATTTTGCTACTGTAGTTGTACTCTACATATGCTACTATTAAGTTAGGGAAATAATTGTGTTAGCTATAGTGATTATGAATTTGGGCTATGTTGGACAAATATAGGCTGTCTTAGATCAATTTAGGCACATAATGAGGCTGTGTTGAATGAATATAGAATAGGTGCTAGATTGGATGAATTCGTTGAGAGTGGTTGATGTTGTTGATCAAATATATGTTTGTTGAATATATGTGGTTGTGTTGTTTTTGGTATGCTTGTGGTTGTGTGATTTTGGTATGTCTGTGCTTTGAAGAATATGGATGGTTTTGTTGAGCAAATGTTACATATATGGTTTTGGTTGTAGCGCATAAGATTCCTGACGGGAAGAAGAGGCGCACCGAATAGGACAAGACCGCCTTATTTTAATCAACATTTGAACAGTTGTTTTGCGCTCAATAGTTAGAGGAGTCTGTTACGGCTCCCACAGCTCCGCCAAGGTCATCAACCATTTTGAATGCTCCTAATGTCTAGTCAATAGACGAAGAGCCAGCGAATTTGGCTTCGGATGCCGGGGAATCCTCACAAATTCCTTAGCCTTCCGACGATTGTGGTTGCTTTAGCTTCTGATGCAAAGCAATCAGGAGAGACCCCTCAGCCCCGGCCCCCAAATACACTCAGGGACTTGTCAATGGAAGAAAAGTTGAGAAGATAGTCGAGTCAATAGGGAACTGAATCAACTTGAAGTATGATAATTTCAACGAAGGCCCTCCGACGAAGGAGCTCTCTTGTTTGACTACGACTGAAATCGAGAAAATTATACGGAACAACGTACATATGATGGCCCCTCCTTGGGAAGAGTTGGAGGATGTTGAGAAGCTCAGAGTGTACCGTGAACTCTCGGTCATAAGGTCTATTTAATTTCATTTAATTTCATAAATAGTTATTATGATATTCGAATTCGTATAGAAGACGGCCTTGGATACTTACAGGATATGGAAGCACAGCCTGCATAAGCACTAAGAGGAACATGGTGTCTCTAGTGTCCCAGAGGATTTCAACAAGGAAAGGAAAGACGAGCGAGATTGGTTGGTCGGGTACTTTGAGTCCGACCAGTATAAGGTTCGTGTTTCTTTGCTTTAGTGTAATTAATCATACAATAGTTAAAATTTTTTAATTATTATTTAATTTCCCTTGTTGTGAAACAGAGAATGTCAAAGGCGAACACAGCTAATCGTGGGATGAAGAAGTACCACCACAGTTCGGGCTCTACAAGATGATCAACATCGCAAAGGTGCACAAAGATGCGGGTTCAATGCACCCGTATCTTGATGCTTCCGTGTCTGCTTACTATAGGCCCAAGCAAGAAGACATCGCGAGTCAGCACGCTGTAAGTAACACTTATTTTAAAATTGATCGAATGAGTTTAATTTTACTTTTAGTTTGGAGAAATTGAATCATGATTAGGACATTTAATGAGGTTGTGCTCTTGGATTTTAGTTTAGTTGGCTATATTAAATATGATTATGAACTTGAGAAATTTGGATAGGAATCGGTTGCCAAGGTTTGTTCTTTTGGAAATTGGTTATTTGAAGTGTTTTTCTTCCCTACAGGTTTTTGGTTTCCTCTATTTTCAAGGGAAACTATGTCAAACTTTGTTTAGAAATTGACATTCATATGTTGTTCACGATATTAATGTTAGGTATCGTTGAATCAATTGGCCGTTAAGTAAGTGGCGTGCAACATTCGCAGATTCCGAAGATGACACCTGAAGAGTTGCCTCCTCTATTTTTGGAGACTCAGATCGCTATTGCATATACAATTTTTGGCCCCCGAGTTGGGAAGGATGTTTGTGGCCTTAGACAGATGGTTGAGCGAGATTTGATTTAGTTTTCGACGACTAGGCGGTTTGTGACCTAGACGATGGAACGTGTTAGTTTCATCACCTAAGTACTTGCATTATGACACATAGCCAACCCCAATTCTTGTAGTCCAACTTCCAACTCGTTATACCATGTATTGAATCTGTGGCTATCGCATTGGATGTGACATGGTGCTAAACCGTCCAGGTGCGACATCTGAAAGATGAAAGGACAACGTTTTGTTTCTTAGATCCGGATTAAGTAATCGAAGTCTATGTAGGTCACATGCCTAAGAAACTGCACTGTATCCCTAATATAATTACTATCTTTTACGTCTCCATTTGATGAACTCGAGAAGACTGTCTTTAATGTTTCCAAGAGAAGTCGGTAAGACGAAGTAGAAGAAGGGTGTTATAAGCCCCAAAGAAAAAAGAATCGCAAAGTCGCGAGGAGGGAGAAGAGAAAAACTATTGTTTTATAAGGGGACTTGTTTAAGAGAGATGGTCTTCTTCTTAGTCTTGTGTGCGTCGGACGGTGACAGAGGACGACTGCTGGAGACGGTGGAGCGGCTGAGGAGTGGCAGAGAAGCAAGCCAAATTGATTTCCTTGTGGAGCTAGGAAAACTTAGGGCTTTCTAGTTCCAAAAAGGAATCTTTTGATCCGGTTCTCGTGCGTGTAGGAGGTCTTTTTTCAGCGTTGTCTTTGTTATCAAGGCACGTGGAGTGTTCTTTTACGCTCTTTCTAACGTTAACATGCTTGCTTTAACGTAACAATTTTTTTGGTGTCAAGACTAGTTGAAGCACTAGCATCAGTTAAGGCTGTTCTAGTCCCTTTTTGGAGGCTATGTAGGGTCAACTTTCCCTTCACTCAGCCATGTAAAACATGGTTTTGTTGTCCCCTAATTCTGAAATTAGTGTGATAACGGAAGAATGGAGCACCACATGGTGCATGCAAAGTGGCTTGGCTATGGCTCGGCTTTGGCTTCACGGTGGAGGAGGAGGCGGTCGATTGAAAAAGGAGATTTAGTTTTCGACGACTAGGCGGTTTGTGACCTAGACGATGGAACGTGTTAGTTTCATCACCTAAGTACTTGCATTATGACACATAGCCAACCCCAATTCTTGTAGTCCAACTTCCAACTCGTTATACCATGTATTGAATCTGTGGCTATCGCATTGGATGTGACATGGTGCTAAACCGTCCAGGTGCGACATCTGAAAGATGAAAGGACAACGTTTTGTTTC
Source organism: Geum urbanum (assembly GCA_946800695.1). Lineage (NCBI taxonomy): Eukaryota > Viridiplantae > Streptophyta > Magnoliopsida > Rosales > Rosaceae > Geum > Geum urbanum. The sequence goes on along the minus strand of OX327003.1, from coordinate 17,782,561 downwards.
TTAGATCCGGATTAAGTAATCGAAGTCTATGTAGGTCACATGCCTAAGAAACTGCACTGTATCCCTAATATAATTACTATCTTTTACGTCTCCATTTGATGAACTCGAGAAGACTGTCTTTAATGTTTCCAAGAGAAGTCGGTAAGACGAAGTAGAAGAAGGGTGTTATAAGCCCCAAAGAAAAAAGAATCGCAAAGTCGCGAGGAGGGAGAAGAGAAAAACTATTGTTTTATAAGGGGACTTGTTTAAGAGAGATGGTCTTCTTCTTAGTCTTGTGTGCGTCGGACGGTGACAGAGGACGACTGCTGGAGACGGTGGAGCGGCTGAGGAGTGGCAGAGAAGCAAGCCAAATTGATTTCCTTGTGGAGCTAGGAAAACTTAGGGCTTTCTAGTTCCAAAAAGGAATCTTTTGATCCGGTTCTCGTGCGTGTAGGAGGTCTTTTTTCAGCGTTGTCTTTGTTATCAAGGCACGTGGAGTGTTCTTTTACGCTCTTTCTAACGTTAACATGCTTGCTTTAACGTAACAATTTTTTTGGTGTCAAGACTAGTTGAAGCACTAGCATCAGTTAAGGCTGTTCTAGTCCCTTTTTGGAGGCTATGTAGGGTCAACTTTCCCTTCACTCAGCCATGTAAAACATGGTTTTGTTGTCCCCTAATTCTGAAATTAGTGTGATAACGGAAGAATGGAGCACCACATGGTGCATGCAAAGTGGCTTGGCTATGGCTCGGCTTTGGCTTCACGGTGGAGGAGGAGGCGGTCGATTGAAAAAGGAGATTTAGTTTTCGACGACTAGGCGGTTTGTGACCTAGACGATGGAACGTGTTAGTTTCATCACCTAAGTACTTGCATTATGACACATAGCCAACCCCAATTCTTGTAGTCCAACTTCCAACTCGTTATACCATGTATTGAATCTGTGGCTATCGCATTGGATGTGACATGGTGCTAAACCGTCCAGGTGCGACATCTGAAAGATGAAAGGACAACGTTTTGTTTCTTAGATCCGGATTAAGTAATCGAAGTCTATGTAGGTCACATGCCTAAGAAACTGCACTGTATCCCTAATATAATTACTATCTTTTACGTCTCCATTTGATGAACTCGAGAAGACTGTCTTTAATGTTTCCAAGAGAAGTCGGTAAGACGAAGTAGAAGAAGGGTGTTATAAGCCCCAAAGAAAAAAGAATCGCAAAGTCGCGAGGAGGGAGAAGAGAAAAACTATTGTTTTATAAGGGGACTTGTTTAAGAGAGATGGTCTTCTTCTTAGTCTTGTGTGCGTCGGACGGTGACAGAGGACGACTGCTGGAGACGGTGGAGCGGCTGAGGAGTGGCAGAGAAGCAAGCCAAATTGATTTCCTTGTGGAGCTAGGAAAACTTAGGGCTTTCTAGTTCCAAAAAGGAATCTTTTGATCTGGTTCTCGTGCGTGTAGGAGGTCTTTTTTCAGCGTTGTCTTTGTTATCAAGGCACGTGGAGTGTTCTTTTACGCTCTTTCTAACGTGAACATGCTTGCTTTAACGTAACAATTTTTTTGGTGTCAAGACTAGTTGAAGCACTAGCATCAGTTAAGGCTGTTCTAGTCCCTTTTTGGAGGCTATGTAGGGTCAACTTTCCCTTCACTCAGCCATGTAAAACATGGTTTTGTTGTCCCCTAATTCTGAAATTAGTGTGATAACGGAAGAATGGAGCACCACATGGTGCATGCAAAGTGGCTTGGCTATGGCTCGGCTTTGGCTTCACGGTGGAGGAGGAGGCGGTCGATTGAAAAAGGAAAAGGAGAAGGAGGCTGATAGTGAAGGTAGAAGGAAAATGTTTTTGGGTTTTCAAGGTTTTTCTCAGAGTTAAAGCTCATGCTTGATAACGTGTTGGAAGAAGTTTGAAAAAGAGAAGAGAACAGTCATATTATTCATATAGGATGACTCCTTATATAGGAATCTATCATTACAACGTCCATATAGGAATAGGTAAACCATAACTTGGTGGACAAGTAAGAATATAGTCTATGACATAATAAGGTAATGATATATATCAAGATTACGGTGATGATAATATTTTGACATATTTCAACAGTTTATTTGTTTAGTTTTTAGTAATTAATTAATTTTTTGTTATTAGGTTATTTGGAGGAAAATATAAAAATGAGCAATAGAAGGAGAATTCTATTAGAATAAGGATTGATGATGTATAATGTCCAAGTGGTGATAAGTCAACTCTAGATTGATGAGGGGAGAGGCCCAACCTCCTACCTATATAAGCCTCTTAATAAGATGAAAGAAGGGTTGTTAAATTTCATAGAGAGAAGCTTAGAAGAGAAGAAGTGTCGTTGTCGAAGAATTTCCAGTTGTCCGCATTCGACCCGCAGAAGTAAATCTTTGACCTGTCGAGCTGAAGCGACCCGCAGAATTCTAGGGTTTTTTCTTATTCTTTCTTCTCCCTCATGGTTTGCTATCGTATACTTTCAACTATGAGTAGCTAAACTTTCCTAGCTAAGGGTTAATTGAAGCCCTAGATATGCTTTGATTTTGAACCCCATGTGATTTTGACAACTTTTGAATGAGTTTTACTTCACTATTTGATCATTGATGATTTCTATTGTATGTCTCTTTGGTGGTCAACTTAGATGCATGTGATAGGATCTAATGTTTCGGATGTGCACATGACAATCATATCATTGCATATTCTATAGAGATAAGCAAGCTCGTTGTGATAACTTGTGTGAAGTAATTCCTAGGTGAAGTAAGAGCACCTATCATAGTAGCTCTTGAAATTTTTTTTTTCTTAGACACTCTACGAATTTCTTTTAAGGCCACTCTACAGATCTTAATGACTTAGGTTAGGTACATTTGGACCCATCATAGTACTATGTCTCCTAGTTTAAGATCACGCTAAGTCAGATAATCAATTTGGATTATATGTCAAGTAAGAGAGTGTAATATGTATGTGACTTAATCATAGCTCAAGCATGAGAAACATTCATTCATTGTTGTTAAAGTTGGGGTTGGGGTAGATTGAGCATATTTAGAGTGGAGAGAAGTTCCTAACATTCATCTCTATCTGATTACATCAATACTTTTACTTTTTTGAAATTTATATTTTTTTGCAATAGCTGTAGCTTGGCTGAATTATTTCGGTAATCAAATCAACTTTGAATACTCTCAATTTGTCGTAGTTCGCCATTGAGTCTAGTTCATTATGTTAAATTTTCGTAACTTTTGGTCTAGCATAGAGTAGGTTCGTAACTCATTTTATGTTCAGTTGTCGAGGTTGCCAGATTTCTGGCTTTCGCGTCTATTTTTGTTTATAGTATCTTTACGTCTTAATTTTAACAATCACGTGCAGGTAATGACCCATATTTGCCATTTACTACATTGATATACTTGCATAAGAATATAGTTATCTTTGGTAGGTGTTTTTGCGCATATCAGCTACTCTTCTTTGTTAATCTAGGATTTTTTTGTAATTTCCAATATTATCTAGTATAAACGTACTATAGAATTTCTGTTTGTCGAGCCAAATAATCCTATAAAATTTTGTATTCCCATCATTTGCTCAGAAATCGACCTTCTCAAAAAATGTACATTTCCTCTCATGCATGCTATGATCACTTGATCAGTATATATAGTTCAGTACACGTCGGATTTTATAGGTCAACATTATCGTTTCGGTTATGATTCAGTCGGTTTTTGACCATTCCGTAGAGGTTTAATCGGTGGCCATAATGGGTTCCTTATCGTTCTTGTTCATAAATTCCTTGTTCGGTTCTCATCAATTGTGGCATTGTGTAGTCGGGTTCTTTAATTTCTACAGTCGAGTATGTCGGTTCTAGCTAGGGTCGTCTCCCATCGGTGCTGCAACGGTTCTTTGGTTATTTCCAACATTGAACGCTACTGGATTAATCCAGCGGTGAGTATCAACAATCCAAGCAAGTCGAAATGGATACTATGATGATATGTGCATTTGAGATAGTTCCCTAGATAAATTAGTATCACATCAACAAAACGTGCCAACTAATTAATACCCAAAAGATGACCTCATGTAATGATTGGCTTCCTTCAAAATACTTGGTTTACGTAGTTGAAATATACTTATGCATGCTTTGATAAGTTTTGGTCAGTTCCATGTTGCATAAAGAGCTCCCGTCGGTCCTTGGTTAGTGCCTATCGGTTACTTGCGTACTGATATCGATTCTTAGATTCATTAGCTCGGTCCTTGTCGGTTTTTACTTTCAGGTTGATTTCCGTCAAATTTTAAGTCTTAGGTCGCAACTATTGCCCTTTTAAGCCAATTGGCGTTCGTTTTTAGTTCGGTGCCAGACCCTTTTATCCATTCCTCAAGCTTTGATCGTTAGCCATCAATCGGTTCTAAATTAGTAGCTGCTCGGTTTGTAAAGATGGACCAGCTAGAGATACTGCTTTAATAGTGTGATTCATTCATACATATAAAATATATACAACTATGTGGATATACATAGATTCCTTTCCCCACTCGATCTATTTACCTCCTACTATAGTAAGCAATTGAAATCTTTAATATCTACATTCCTAATTCACACAAAACAATAACAACATTTCATATCTATAGATTAATTTCTAAACACTCTTCCTCTCTAGTTAGGGAGTGAATATTAAAAACTCAAAACTTGTGAACCACAGAAATAAAAACTTCCTTGCCTAAAACTTTTGTAAAACATGAACCAACTGATTTAAGGAATTAACAAACTTGGTAACTATTGAGCAATCTTGAATTTTTTCCGAAATAAAGTGCCTATCCATCTCAATATGCATAGTCCTCTAATAAAAAACAAGATTCACAACACAGTATGTAACACTACCTTATTATCACAATACAACAAGGCAGGTTTCAAATGTAATATACCCAAATCATTAAGGAGGTATCAAAGCCATGTTAATTCACAACAAGTTCTGGTCAAAGCTCAAGATCTATTTTCTGCTTCAGCCGCAAAGAGTTCAACTATTTTCAAGTCTTTTTAATTTCCACGAAATTAAAAATGGTCTAAGAAACACACAATAACTTGTAGCTGACCTTGCAGTAATTGGACAACTAGCCCAACCGAATCTTAGTAGGCACACAATCTAAGATCACTCTGAAAGGACCCAACCCCGATTTAGTTTTCTAAACCGGGATCGAACCCCTTCTGAAAACACGAACTTGCAAAAACCATAAAAATTTTGGCAGAGTTTCGCTATAACGTGGAATTACCATTAACCTGCACCCGAAAACACACTTCATCCTATGCCACAAAAGCCAAACCGTGGGCACCAATCTCATCCGGATTTCTCAATATCATAACAATAATGTAAAGTAATAAGCAAAACCGTACTTTGCAGAAATTCGGGGAAAATCATATGAAAATATAACATCAGAGTATTCAGAGCGACTTCTAGTATATATATATACATAAATACACAACAGTAGGCTAAACAAGAAACCTACTGGAAAAGAAAGGTAGCTCGAATACTAAGCCTCCGCCAGCGACGTGCAACACCAGAATCTGAACTGTAAACTGGGCATTGAAAACAAAGAGCCCAGGGAAAGACATATAAATCGTTAGAGTGAGTGGACGAAAATAAATGTCTTTCGCCAAATAATAAATATTATAAAAATATATGCGATTCAAAATGAATGAACATGATATAGTACACGAGGTGAACCTAAACTCCTCCAGCGTACAGAGCATGCATAGAAAATCCCACGGGGTCACTCATGGACACATTCGTGCTAGTACAGTCTGAATCACGAGATCCCAGACCCACACGTGATTCTAGCAAGAAAGGCCTCAGGTCAGGGTATATGTTCTCACCCGGAAATACATCGGCACAAGGAACATACATCTGTACCAACCCGGAAATACATCGGCACAAGGTACAGTTCTCCCCTGGTAAACATCCTCGGGGATCAGTCGGGATGCAAGTGTATCGATACAACCACATATACTAAGATTGTACTCAGTGTAAATCAAATCATAAATAATTTCATGCATACGTATAAAACATAATATAAATGCATAATCGTAAAGCACATGCTCGTATAAATTATAATCACATACGATGCTCATGCTCGTAATATGTATAATAAAGACTCGCAATCAATCAGTGAAAGAAATGTCCACTCACAGACAAGCACAGCGCGCAAACGTCCTAATCCCGAGATACGGCGGAAGATCCCACGCCCAATGTACGATCTCGATTCCCTGAATAATCACAAAATATAACTGATCAAAATCACAATTCATTACTCTGTACCACACCTCGGAAACCAACCATTTCTAGGAAACGTAAAACTTGAATACAAAATACTCGATGAAAACCCCCAAATTTTCTACATAAACCCTCGACTTAAAATCCGTTAACCAAATCAACTCAAAAACCTCAAGGCGATGATCGGAGCGCTATTACGAGCAAAATGACATAAAACTTGTCAAATTTAAAAAAGTCAACGGTGACGGATTCCGGCCAAAATCTCTAGATTACAAGTCATATTCAAGCCCAACAACTTCCTCTTCTATACTGAGACCCAATTCCAAGCCCACCGGCCGGAATTGATCCCAAAATCCACGGAATCCATGGATTCCGGTGAGTTTCCGGCGAGCTCCCAAACCTCAACCAATTGAAAAATTGCTTCACCCAAAAGCTTCACAAGGATGAGGGGAACCTTTCCCTCCACACCCCCGACCTCAACTGTCGCCGGAGCACCGCATCCGATTCCGGCAAAAACCCTAGATTTTCAAGAGCTCGTTCTCCCTCAAAACGAAATCAATTTCCAAAATTCCAAGTTCTAAACCATAGGAAATCAAGAGAGGATTCTAACCATACCAAATTCAAGGCCAGAGGTGGCCGGAAACGGAGGGTCCGACGGCGAGTCAACGGCGGTCCGAAATGGACTCGGTCAACGGCGGTCAACGTCGGTCAAACTTCCAAACAATGTTTTTCGATAATTTTCTGACTATTCCGATATTTATACTCGCAGCACGATACGATCGACGGTTCAAATCGAATCACATCCATGTTTCGGATAACTCAAACTCAAACGGATAAGCACGACGAAATTACACGATTTCAAATATTCATAACATATTCCTCGGTTATCTAAACAATTATCCGAAACCATCCACGAACTCGAAATCATGCGTACTACAATTCTCGTGAAGAGACTCAACTCAAATTCTCCCTCAATAATTAAATCGTGAACCAAACCGCCAATTCAATTAATTTACGAAAAACTATGATTACTCGTAAACTCGCGGATTAAGCCGATTAACGTGCTAATTCTGATTCGGGTCATCACACACTCTCTGATGAAACAAACATACCTTCGCCCAACATATTCTTCTAATATCGCACAACACGTAGAGCAACCCCCATATTAGCTTTTCTTAACTCATGCATGAATCTATTTAACATGTGTACTGAACAAGCAATATTCGGCCTTGAAACAATAAGGTATATTAGTCTCCCAACTAACCTTCTTTAATGAGATGTGTCTTTGAACAAATCACTTTTACTAGACAATTTCGGTCCTCGTTCCATAGGAGTGTGAATAGAAGATGCACCCAATAAGCATCCATCTTTGATAATCTCGAGTGCATATTTACGTTGAGAAATAAAAATCCGATGTTTAGAAGAAGACACTTCAACACTAAGGAAATATTTCAAATACCCTAGATCTTTAATACCAAAGCGACTACGAAGGAATTGTTTAATTTCATCAATACTTGTAGGATCATTCCCAGTTATGAGAATATCATCAACATATATCAATAAAGCTGTAAAAGACTTGTCCTTCTTCCTTGTGTAAAGAATGAGTAGTTAACTTTTGATTGAACATACCCGAGTAATTGAATGGCACTAGAAAATTTGGCAAACCATTGATGGGAAGCTTGCTATCTTCAGACCACAGAGAGATTTATGGAGGCAACAAACCAAGTTCTCCACCTAACGCTGAAGACTAGGAGGACGTGACATGTAGATCTCTTCATTAAGATTTCTATGTAAAAATGCATTATTCACATCTAGTGGATGAAGCGGCCAACGATGAGCAGGAGCTAAAGCAACTAAGCAACAAACTAAGACAATCTTCGATGTAGGAGAGAAAGTATCTTGATAGTCCTCCATCTGCGTATAACTCTTGGCAACCAAGCGAGCTTTTTTATGCTCAATTTTACCATCAGAACAATTTTTGATCTTATACACCTAACGATGACCAATCGGCTTCTTCCCAGATGGCAAAGATGTGTGACCTTGTATGATTATCTTGAAGAAGCCACTTGCCATATTATGGATGTGAGGCTGCCTTTATGCACATAAGATTGTGGCTCTAAGTCTTGATTGACCTGAGCAATGAAATTATGATGTCCAGGTTTATAGCGATAAATGGAAACAAAATTATTGAGAGGGTATCGTGTACCTTTGCGCGGACTAGGAAGAAAAGAAAATAATGAGTTTAGGAACGTGACAGGCGAACAAACAAAGTTGCGTAATAGAATTGATGGTACAGTTTGTCAGGAAGAACGACAGAGAGGTTGAGGGTGAAAATTTGGTTGTGGAATAGAAGTGTAACAACCCGAACCAAAATTTATATATAAATAAAATTATCGCGAATTAGTGGTATAACAAATATGGTGAATTAGTGTTAACAACTATTTCACCAGGTAAGAATTTTTATTAACTTCCTTCACGAGAATTGTAGAGAATTTAATTTCGAGATCGTATGAATTTTCGAAGAATTTTTCCGATAAGCGAGCAATGTTTTATCAAATTTTGAAGTCTGTCGGTGAAAATGTTTAAAAATGTTAATTTAATTACTAATTTAATCATGACCATCCGATTTGGATCAGATTGAACCATAACCATTGATTTGAGCTGGTATGGGGACGGTAAAAATACGGGAAAAAATTGAAAAGTTTCCATTTTGGGATTACTGGGTTTGACCCGTGTTACCCACAGGTCAAACTGACCCGTTCTGTCAACGAAACTTCTCGCCGGCGGTGTACCTTTTTCCGGCCACCTTTGGCCATGATTCTGTGATGAAAGTTGTTGGGCTTGGGCTCCTCTTCAATGTGATAGGTGGATCACTGAGGTTGGTGACCGGAGAACGGCGATGGAGGGCCACGAAAATCGGCCGGCGACCGTGGTATTTCGGCGGAAATACCGGCGGCGATGGAGGTCGAAATATTAGGGATTTTGTAGCCCATGGTGAGACAAACCGATTGAGACCGGTCTCAGCCCTTGCCGTGGCCGGTGTGGCGGATGGGAGGAAATGGATTCCGGCGAGGGTTTTCAATTTCACGGTGAGTTTTGGACATTTTTCGGTTAGAATTGGGCTTAGCATTGAATTACAAAGTTGTTGAAAATGTTGAGATCTTCAAATTGATGTATAGGTCGAAGAATTCTGGGCCGGTGGGATTCCGCCGGCCGGCGGCGAGGTGCCGCTGTGCGCGGCGGAGCTTTGGCGAGGTGGAATTTTCGACAAGTTTTATGTCGTTTCTCTCATTTTTGCTTGCCAAACGCAATGGTGAGGTTTATATTCGGATTTGAGTTTCTTAAATTTGGGCGAGTATTTAATCAGACAATTATCAGTTTAATTCACGACAATATTAAAGGATGCTTTGATTATCCTTTTATTTGCGAGTCATTTGATATTCGAGATTGATTTGCGACTATTAAAAGTGAGGGATTACAGGGAATTGAATTCAGAATTTGGTTGAGTCAGTAATTAAACAAAAGTTACGTTATTCGAGTATACAAGATTCTCGATGTTATTACTCACCAGATTATGATCTTAGCTATGCAGTGTGAACCCCAATGATCAGATAATAATTTTAATCGTTGCTTCACGATTTTGAGTTAGCGGGCGTGTCAGATGAATAATTGTGCCGATCGACAGGGTTTCAGCTTTATGTTTATCCCGACAACTTGTGAGTGGACATTTTATTTTCATTGTCGGTTTGCGAGTCTATGATTATGCTTTTACGATTATGCATTTATGAGTATGCATTTATGATTATGCATTTTATGAGCATACATTGGTTCAGAGGCACATATGATTTTTTTTTACACAGAGTATGGTCATTATGGATGCATCGATGCTATGGCCTCTCGGCTGATCCCCGAGATGCTCTGGGAGCATTATGACAAACACCTGACCCATGATTACACAGAACCCAGGAGGGTTAGGACAAACACCTGACCTGAGATTTATTGTAACTTTGAGGAAAACATACTCAAGTTACTGCCTCCAGACACACACAATACCCATGAGGGTTAGTACAAACACCTGACCTGGACTTGTTTATTTTCAGACTCGCATTAGCTTTATGTACATTATTTATAAAGGCATATTATTTAGAGTTTCAGTTAAAAGTGAATTATTATTTTCGTCCACTCACTCTAACATTTTTTATGATTTTATGTGCCTTTTTCCTAGGCTTTTCGATTTTATTTGCCCACATTGTAGTGTGTATCATGAGGTTGCTGGATGTCGTCAATGGCGTCGAGTCCACCATTCAATTCCTTTAGCAGTAGGTTCCAGCTCACTGTCAGTATGTCTCTTATGTTACTAAAGTCACCTTAGATATTGGTTCAGTAGTATCGTCTTGTGAGACTCTTATGAATAGGTTGTCACTCGTATAGTTGTCGAGTTGAGTTCTTTGTATGTGAATCAGTGTATTTACTGGAGTTATGTTTTCAAATTCGATTCTGATTAATGTATCAGATTTGATTTCTAATTTTATGTTGAGAAATCTAGATAGACATAGGTGGTCCATGCATGGTTTTGTTTGTGGGTTTATCTGCGGAGTGTCAATTTTTCCTGCAGATTTTTGGGTGCCTCTTTTATAATTAAGGGAAGTTTTGTCAAAATTTTCACAGAAACTCGTAGATTAGGGTCAGTTGTTAGGGCTTGATTCTAGATTACTAGTTAATCTAGGGTCAGGTCCTTTCAAGAAGCCTAGGGTTGCAGAAGTATTAAAACTACAGGGTCGAGTGAAGGATGGGTTAGAATGGGATCAATTTCTGGAGGAGGGACCAAAACAACTGGAACAGCCAAAACAGTGTCGGTTTGTGGTGGTGACGGCATCATTGAAAAATATCAAACTGACTGGGACAAAGGCACGGCCAAGGAAGGACGCACAATGGAGGACAAAGGCATGACAGAGGGTGTCAGATCGACGTGAGCAAGCATGTTGGACTTCGACGCTGGATTAACAGGGAAAGCGGTAGTGGGTTCAATTGATGTCGATGATGTTTGTGAATTTTGGGTATTTTGGTGACTACGCGCATGCGAGAGAGAAGTAGATGGTGAGTCTATAGGGCATGGTATTGGGCCAAAGAATGAGATTGATTCGACTGGTATAAATTGGGCTTGTAAGAAATAAAGCTACAAGGAATCTAGTTTCACGAAAAATCACATCTCGACTAGTTAAAATCTTGTGAGTTGAGAGCTCATAGAGCTTATATGCTTTTTGACCAACCAAATTGTCGATAAAAATGTACTTGACTGCTCCAGGTGCAATTTTATGTGTAACATTAACATTGGTATCATAAGCAAAAACATGAGTGGGTAGGAGATTAATGACATGAACTACAGTAAGCACACATTCTTTCCAAAATTTTGGAGGAAGATTAGCTTGAAATTTTAAAGCGCAGGCGATCTGAAGAATGTGACGATGCTTACATTTCACTACCCCACTTTTTTGAGGCGTGTAAAAACAAGAACGTTGGAAAAGGAAGGCAAAAAAATCTTTCAACAAAGATTGAGTTTCACTCTTATGTCACATTAAAAATACCCAAATAAAACAGGAATAATCATGCACGATAGTAAGAAAATAATGAGCTCCTGATAGGGAAGAATTTTTAAAAAGCATCGTTAGACAAAAGATTTCATAGAGGAAATAGAGCTAGTACCAAAGGAAAGATGATGTTGCTTTACTAATGGACCAATATCGCAAGCATCATTAGACTCAAGAGAAAATTTTAAGAAACTTTTAGCAATAAAATCAAGAGGACGAGAGGAAACATGGCCTAGACAACAATACCAAAGGTCGGTATTAGATCACATGTAAATTTTGGTACACACAACACATCATGTAGATAATAACAAGAATTCAAAGGTATTTATCTAGTAGAAGAAATCTGTGCTTTTCAACCATTTGGTAGTAACACAGGAGGCAAATTGTGATTTTTGTTACTACTTGTCAACATGCTTGATGACGAGACAATGTGATCTGTTGTGCCGCTATCAATAATCCAACAACGAGATGAATTTTAGACAAGGCTGGTCTGGTTGCAACTCCGTGTGCTTGATGATTAGTACTTTTACATTCTTTAGTATGCAAAAAAAACTAAAAGCTATTGAATTTGATCTAAACACAAGAGGAAATAAGAAGTTGAATGACCCTTTGATGATCTTGACGTGATTCACAAGTCATGAGAAGAAGGAATTGGTATTACACGAGAAAGTAGAATGTAGCGACTACAAGGTGATATCAGGATTGAGTTTATTTTGCTGCAAATCTACAATCGGTTTTATGGAATTTATACAGTTACAACTTACAGACACTACAAAAAAAAATCACCTAGACCGCGGACCTTTTCCGTCGTCTAAATACTTAGACGACAGAACCTCTGTGGAGTATATTCCGTACTCCAAGTGCTGTCGTCCAAGCACTTGGACGACGGAAACGGCGTATTTCGCGGTCCAAGTACGCACTTGGACGACGGATGATTGATCTTCGTCGTCCAAGTGAGTTTTTGGACCACGGAGAATGTCCGCGGTCTAAGTTATCACTTGGACGACGGAGATCAATTCTCCGTCGTCCAAGTGTGTACTTGGACTGCGGAGTTTTTGGACTTTCTCCGCGGTCTAAGTTCTCACTTAGACCACGGAAAATAGATCTCCGTGGTCCAAGTGAGAACTTAGACCGCGGAGTTTTTAGGCTTTCTCCGCAGTCTAAGTACACACTTAGACCACGGAGAATTGATCTATGTGGTCTAAGTGATTATTTATTTATTTTGAAATTAAATTTTAATTTGTAGTAAAATATTAGTAATTTAATTAAAATACTCTAATCTCATTTAAATAATTAAATATGTTAAAATTAATTAAATATAATAAATTATTTTTTAAATAATAAAAATTAATTTTTACATACATGAAATTAAATATCGTTCGGAATCGAAAAAAAAAACGATATAATAAACTACACAAACTACTAAAATACTGGAGGAGCAGATGCGCCGCCGAGTTCCCTGCCTCCAGCCGGGTCGTCGTCGTCGGGGTATCGGTTCAGAGGAGGTTGACATTGTAGTCGAGCCTGATTTTCCATGAGGGCGACGAGTTGGGCTATCTGTGCTTCTTGCTGGTCAAGCCTCTGACGCATAGATTGTGTTTCCTCCCATGCGAGTTGTGTTTCCTCCCGTGCCCGTCGAGCATCTTCAAAGGCTGCTTGGACGGCAGCAGCCTGAGTACTTTTCCTTGCCGAACCTCCCGTAGATGAGTCGGAGGACAAATCTCGCATCACCTTAGGTCCCATCCCCATAACCTCCCTTCTAGCTCTACGACCGTATACCTCATCGGCGATTGCAATTTGGCTCTCCATCGATAGAGGAGGCAAGTCTTCGGGCGGCAAATCCGGGTGTGCTAGCTGAGTGTTGGCCAATTCCTCCTGGGCCCGTTCTGCCAACTTCGCCTAAAAAAAATAAACAAAAATAATTATAAATTTGTACGAAAATTTAATAAATAATAATTAAAAAATAACTACACTAATTAAAAGCACATATATATCACTTACGCCGTATTAACTCAAGCCCAGGCGTCACGTACGCGCTGATGCTAGCATCGAGATAAGGGTGTTTGGAGCACTTATCTCTGTGTTCCTTGGCTATTTGAATCACTTGCTTGGCGCCGGGGGTATGGTGTTTGTCCTTCTTCCCCCGGTTGGTTTTCTTGATTTCAGAGAATTTCTGTTGGACAACATAAATCATTAAAAAATTAATAAGCAATTAAAATAAAAATAATTCAATTCTCTTAATTTAAATACAAAAGTAAACACCTTATATTCTTCATCTTGGAAGTGGTTACACAACCACTGCCACTTATCTTCCCTATCCCCACACAGCTCTACGGGGGTAGGCACGGAGCCGATATTGTCATAATACACATGAAGCTTATACTTCCAATCATGGTAGATGGAGTTGGCGGTTTGGTTAATATGCCTAAGCATCGTTGGTGTGACCTCATATTTTTCCTATTAGAAATAAATAGAAAATTATAATCGTATATATTATGAAATTACAATTTTTATTGGTTATTAGAAAATAAATTTAAAATTATACGTATTACGTACCGAAAGTTCTTTAAACAGTTTCACCTTCTCTTCATCTGGCAACTCCTTCCAAGTAGGGGCAGTCATACGAACCCTGTTGCGAAGGATTGACCCTATGTTGTGCGCTGACAGACTAACTAGCTGAGATGTGAGAGGGCCACCGGTGAATTCATCGTACGGCAACTTGATCTTTTTTCCGGTCGCCTTGAAAATTTTCTCGGATTTTCTGCCTTTGACGAGACTGCAAATCCTTTTGGGTTCCGGGTCAGTTGGGGCCCTCTTGAGCTTGCGTTGGGCGCTATAAATGATAGATTCAGAGGAGGTCGAGGTCGACGACGCCTCAGTACTTTCTGCCGAACTGGGCGTCCGACCGGAATGGGCGTCATCATCACCGGTCGGGATAACTGGAGCAGCGGGAATTTCCCCAGTGGGCGCTGTTGACGGACCAGCTGAAGGGTTCGGAGAAAGCGCGTTGTTGCCCTACTCCAAATCCCAACCGACTTGCTCCGCCAAGCGTCGGAACATAGCATATTCGGCCTCCTGTTTGGCCTTTTTCTTTCCCGACGGAGCCATTTAAACCTAGGAGTTGTTAAAATACTTGATTACCATAATAATTATATAAAAAAATTTAGGATAATTACACCTTAGTATTGAGTGCGCCTAGGATTTAAATAGAGTACACTAGCTTGGTGTTTGGGTCGTTCAATGGACGTGCGACCCGCGCGATAAAGTGTAAACTTTCAATACACCCCGAGGCTAACCAAATCATGGCCAGTTAGGGATAGAGATAACGCGAGAGGCAGGAGTAATTTCAACAAAACACCCCAAGGCTAACCAAATCAATGATATATACTCTATAGGTGTCGTCTTTCTTAGATCCAAAACCTGTCACCAATCATACCCGTTTCTAGACACCATGTCCGACATTTAGCCAATCTTTGGAAAATTTACACTCCCTCAAGTCTTTTGCAAACTCCGCCCTAAACCTCGTGTCCATAACTTCACTTAGGTTATGGTGTGCGGTGATGAAATCCACACATCACGAGGGGTTAAGGAGATAAGGTAGGAAATGAGGCGTCATCTATTCCAAAGAGTGCGACTTAATAAACCAAACTTAATTATGTACTAAATTTAAATAAAAAAAACTACCAATTTAATACAAAATTTCCATAATTACCAATTTATTATTTTTAATAATTCACTAATTTACCATATTTACTACAAATTTACAATATTAGAACAATATTTACAAATTATAATTACATGCAATAATAATCACCAATTATACTATTAATTGAAACAATATTTAATTATAATAATTATTTATTATTTATCATGCATTTACAATAATAATTATTCATTTACCAATATAATTAATTATTATTACCAATAATAATTATTACTAATATATTACTAATTATTACTAATAGATTATTACTAATAATTATTTTTTTACTAATGATTATTGTTATTAATATATTACTAACTAATTTACCAATTTACAAACTTACTAATTAGTTTAATAATAATGATGTTAAAAAATATAATTATTATCTAAAAGATGAGTCGCCGGAAAGTCGCTGGAGTGGAGAGTCTCCAGAGAAAGGGAAACGCCGGAATTTTGGTCGCTGGAGAGTTACCGGAGGAGGGAGGCCGGAGCTTTTGAGAGAGAGTGAGAGGAGATGAGAGGAGAGGAGGAGAATGATATGGGATGAGGAATAGAGAATGAGCAGTGGCTATATATAGAGCTTCACTTAGACGACGGTGTGACGACCCGAACCAGAATCAGTAGAGTAAACAGCGTAATTCTCGAGCTATCACGTGATCGCGGTTTATCGATAATTGTGTGATTTGCCGGTTTTGTTTGCGACTTAATTATCGGCCGAGAATTTGTGACGACCCGAACCAGAATCAGTTGCGTATTCGGCACGATTCTCGAGTTTGAGTTTAGTCGCAGTTGTACGTCGTATATGAGGTTTGCCGATTTGATTCACGACTATATTTTCAGTCGAGAATTTTAGTTGGGTGTCTTCACGGAAATTATAGAGTACGTGATTTCGAGCTCGTGGGAGGTTCCGAAAGATTTTTCCGATAACCGAGGAATATTTTATGATTATTTGAAGTTTCGGTTTTCGACGAGTTTATCCGATTGTTTCGTGTTTATCCGAATCATTTCGTATATTCGTTTTGGACCGTCGATCGACCCGAGGAGCGAGTATAAATATCGAAAATAGTCGTAAAATTGCCGAAAACACTGTTGAAGTTTGACCGAACGTTGACTTTCCGTTTTGGGAAACTGTTGACCGTTGACCAGAGAGAG
Source organism: Geum urbanum (assembly GCA_946800695.1). Classification (NCBI taxonomy): domain Eukaryota; kingdom Viridiplantae; phylum Streptophyta; class Magnoliopsida; order Rosales; family Rosaceae; genus Geum; species Geum urbanum. The sequence continues at coordinate 17,765,901 of OX327003.1, read as the reverse complement.
AGACTTTCCCGTTTCGGCACCACCGTCCGACCACCGTTTTCCAGCCACCTCCGACCTTGTGGAAGGTATGGTTAGCTTCCTTGTGTCATTTCGAGTGGATTAGTGTTTGAATTTGTATGATTTGGTGAAGTTTCGTGGGAACCCGAATCGGGTTTTGGTTTCGGGTTTCGCCGTGATGGGGGGAGGCTTTCCTGCGAGCCGTGGCGGCTGGGAGGTTGGGGGTTTACCTCCCCTTGGCCTGGTGATGCTTCCCCTATGTTTGAATTGGGCAGAAATGAAGTTTTCTGGCGAACCCGATATGGTTGCCGGAAGTGAATTCCGATGTGAATTTGGACGGATTTGACAGTGTTGGACTTCGAATTGGACGTTGGGTTAGAAGAGGAAGTGGTTCGCCTGGTGATGGGCTTTAATTCTGGAAATTTTGGCCGTGAAATTCCACCGTTGACGGCGAGCCGCCGTCGGCGGTGGAGGTCAACGGCGGCGCTCCGGCGAGGAAAAGTCAACTTTTCAGATTTCGACGTTTTTAATGTCATTTTTCTCTTAATCGTGCCCTGATCGTCGTCCAGAGGTTTTTGGGTCAATTTGAATAGCCGATTTTCAGTCGAGGTTTCGAGTGGGGGTTTCGGGATTTCCGTAATTCATTTTGTACTGCATTTCGTATTTCCGGGAACGGTTGGTTTCCGTGCATCAGTACAGTGTTGTGGACTATGATTTTGATCGGTTGTGTTTTATGAATATATTCAGGAGATCGAGATCGAGATCGGGATCGTGATCGTGCTTCTGGCGAGGGATCTACCGCCGGGCCACGAGATTAGAGCGAGTGTGCTTTTTGCTCACCTGTGAGTGGACAATTTCTTTTCACGGAATTCTTGCGAGTCTTTTTATATGATTTTCGAACTTGAGCATGCGTATGAGATTTCGGATTACATGAGCATGTGTCTATAATTATATATATATGGATATACATATACGAATAAACAGATATGAGCATATTTACGAGATTACGATTATTATAAGCATGTGTTATATACGATTATGTTACGCATATGCATTTTTATGGTGTTTACTGTACATGCATCGAGATATTTGTGATTTGATTTTCATAGAGTACAGTCGTAGTTCATGTTGTTGTATCGATACACTCGCATCCCGGCTGATCCACGAGGGTGCTTACCAGTAGGGGTACCGTACCTTGTGCCGATGTAGTTCCGGGTGGGTACTGGTTTCTGTACCTTGTGCCGATGTAGTTCCGGGTGGAAACAGATACCCTGACCTGAGGCCTTTCTGGCTCGAATCACGTGTGGGTCTGGGATCCCGTGATTCGGACTGTACTAGCACGGACGTGTCCATGAGTGGCCCCGTGGGATTTTACTTGCATGCTCTGTACGCTAGAGGATTATGGTTTACCTCGCGTATTTTATTATATTTATTCATTCGACTCGCATATGTTTTTATAACATATATTATTTGGTGAAAGACATTTATTTTCGTCCACTCACTCTAACGTGTTTATTGTCTTTCCCCTGGGCTTTTCGGTTTCCGTGCCCAGTTTGCAGTTCAGGTTTTGGTGTTTTCACGTCGCGGTTTGGAGGCTAGTGATCTGAGCTACCTATATTTTCCAGTAGGTTCTTGTTTCGCCTACTGATGTATATGTTGTATATGTTTTACACTAGAGGTCGCTCTGATACATTCTGATACATGTTTATACGGATTTTCTCGGATATACATATATACATAGTACAGTTTGATTACTGTTATTGATTATATTGATGTTGAGAAATCCGGATGGGATTGGTGCCCACGGTTTGGCTTTTGTGGCATAGGATGAAGTGTTATTTTCTGGGTGCAGGTTATGGTAATTCCACATTAGTAACGAAACTCTGCCGAAATTTTGAAAATTTTTTGTTGGTTCGTATTTTCGAAAGGGTTTGATTCCGGTTTAGGTAACTGAATCAGGATTGGGTCCTTTCAGCTTGGTATCAGAGCATTAGGTTGTCAGATTCTGTAGACTCTTGTAGTTGTGACGCTTAGGGTATTTGAGTTGATACAGCATGACTGGAGTGATGACCCGACTGGTCAGCGGTACTCATCAATACTTCGGGTGTTGTGTGTCCTCAAATATCTGCGGTTTCATGATTACGTTCTTTCTGCTTGTACCTAATGCTTGTCTTGTATCAGTAGGATGCCTCCTCGACGTGGTCCCCTTGTTGATAGGCATGATGATCCTGATGAGGATCGCCGAACGCGCGACTTGCTAATGCGAGTGCTGCGTTTGGAAGAGCGTTTTGATCCTGTGGTCAAGGCTCGTACTGCTGGTGCTACTGTGTTTTCGGGTTCAGTTGATCCAGAGATATGTGAGGCATGGTTGGCTCAGATTGAACGTGTTTGTGAGCGTCTGCAGTTTACTCCTGAGCAGATGACAGTAGCTGCAGTTGGTTTACTTGAGGGTGATGCATACTTTTGGTGGGTTAGCACCGACAGAGTTCCGGTTGATACTCCGTGGACATTGTTCCGTGATCTGTTTATGCGGAGGTATTTTAATCAGGCTACCCAGCAGCGCAAGTACGAGGAGTTTACGAACTTGAGGCAGGGCAGTTTGTCTGTACTTGAGTATCGGGATCGGTTTACCCGTTTGTCTCGTTTTACATGGAATATGGTGGCTACAGAGGAATCCAAGTGTCGTAGGTTTGAGCTGGGATTGAATCTGAACATCAAGGCGACACTGACTACGATGCCTCGGAACAACTTTGATGAGTTTGTTAGTGCTGCACTCCGAGGCGAGGATTGAGCAGGAGAGACAGCAGAGGTACCAGCCGAGGCGATTTGAGGAAGGTGGACTGAGTCAGGGGCCTTCGAAGAGGCAGAGTTCTGATACTTCCGGTTCAGCTTCATCCTCTGGCGGTGGATCATATCGACCACCAGCTAGTGCTTCGAGGCAGAGGCAGAGGTGGAGGAGAGATCGACCGCAGCGACCACAGGCTAGTGCAGGTTCCAGCGGTTCTAGTTATCATCGGCGTACTGGTGGCACATTTCCTATTCCGAGAGACTATCCTTTGTGCAACCTCTGCAACAGATATCATTATGGCTCATGTCAGCGAGGCCCTGTTACTTGTTATCGTTGTGGCCAGGTGGGCCACTTTTTGAGGGAGTGTCCTCAGTTGGCTGGTGCAGATGGTCAGACAGCTTAGAGTTCCGGAGTTGAGCGATGTGCCACTACGGGAGCTCGACCAGCACAGTTTGCAGGCCAGGGTAGGCAGCAGGGACAGCCCCAGCGAGGACGACCAGCCGGACAGGCGAGGGTTCATGCTATGACTCTACGTGAGGGCAGAGCATCACCGGAGGTCGTTATCGGTACGTTACATGTTTTTGGTATTCCTGTACTTACATTGTTAGATCCGGGCGCTACACATTCATTTATATCATTTAGACTGTCATCATTGGCTACGGTACCTGCATCTCCACTTCCGGGGTTGTGGAGGGTGTTGTATCCGTCAGGTGAGGTTGTGAGCATCGGTTGGGTTTACCGATATTGTGAGGTGTTTATTAATGGCCATGGTTTAGCCGCAGATCTGTTACTGCTTGATATTGTGGATTTTGATCTGATCTTGGGTATGGACTTCCTAGAGTCGCACTGGGCCATGTTTGACTGCCATAGGAAGGAGGTCGCGTTTCGACGACCAGGGTTACCCGAGATACTGTTTCGAGGTGAGAAGAACACTTCACTTCCGTGTTTGATTTCCGCGATGAGGGCGGATCGGTTGATGAAGAAGGGTTGTGTTGCTTACTTAGCTCATGTTATGGACACTACAGCTGCAGTGCCGGATCTTGGTAGTATTGAGGTTGTGTCTGAGTTTCCGGATGTGTTTCCAGCGGAGTTACCTGGTATACCCCCTGTACGGGAGATTGACTTTACTATTGAGTTATTGCCGGGTACTGGACCGATTTCCCAGACACCTTATCGGATGGCGCCGGCGGAGTTGAAGGAGTTGTAGATTCAGCTCCAGGAGTTGCTAGAGAAGGGATTCATTCGACCGAGTGTTTCTCCGTGGGGTGCTTCAGTGTTGTTTGTGCGGAAGAAGGACGGGTCCATGCGGTTGTGCATCGACTATCGGAAGTTGAATCAGATTACAGTGAGGAACAAGTATCCGTTGCCGCGGATTGATGACTTGTTCGATCAGTTGAAGGGAGCAACAGTCTTTTCAAAGATTGACCTTCGATCTGGATATCACAAGTTGAGGATCCGAGACTCTGATGTAGTCAGGACAGCATTCAGGACGCGGTATGGGCACTATGAGTTATTGGTGATGCCGTTTGGGTTGACCAACGCCCCCGCAGCTTTCATGGACCTGATGAATCGGGTGTTTCGGCGATTCCTGGACAAGTTCGTGATTGTATTCATTGACGATATCCTGATCTATTCCAGGAGTGTGGGCCAACACAGGAAGCACTTGCGAGCGGTGTTACGGACTTTGCGGGACCATCAGTTGTTCGCGAAGTTTAGCAAGTGTGAGTTCTGGTTGGATAGTGTGAAGTTTCTGGGCCACGTGATTTCGGCTGAGGGAGTTAGTGTTGATCCTGACAAGATCGAGGCCGTGCTGAACTGGAGTAGACCCACTACTGTGCCGGAGATCCGGAGTTTCTTGGGGTTAGCAGGCCATTACCGTCGGTTTGTACAGGATTTCTCCCGGATTGCTACACCACTGACCAGATTGACGAAGAAAGGCGTCAAATTTGAGTGGTCTGATGCGTGCGAAGAGAGTTATTTGTTCTTGAAGGAGAGATTGACTACCGCACCGGTTCTGACATTGCCAGACGACAGTGGTGAGTTTGTTGTGTACAGTGACGCGTCGAAGTTGGGCCTTGGCTGTGTATTGATGCAGCATGGTAGAGTCGTGGCAAATGATTCCAGACAGCTGAAACCGCACGAGGTTAACTATCCGACGCATGATTTGGAGTTAGCCGCTATCGTGTTGGCGTTGAAGAGCTGGAGACATTATCTGTATGGTGCTCAGTGTAAGATTTTCACTGACCACAAGAGTCTCACCTACTTGCGGACACAACCGAATTTGAACATGAGGCAGCGCCGATGGATGGAGTTGATTAACGATTACGACTGCACGTTTGAGTACCATCCAGGGAAGGCTAATGTTGTGGCAGATGCACTTAGTCGGAAATCTGGAGCCTCGTTGTTTCACATGTGTGTGGCCAGAGTCTCGATGTTAGCCGAGCTTCGAGCTACAGGTGCTGTGTTTGGGTATGATGATGATGGAGCTTTATTGGCCAGTTTTCAGGTTCGACCCGTACTAGTTGATCAGGTACGAGAGGCACAGGATTCAGATCCTTACTTGCTGGGCAAGAAGACCGTGATACAGAATGGTGTGCCTACCGAGTTTCGATTGAGCAACGACGGTACGTTGTTATTCAGAGGTAGGTTATGTGTGCCCAGAGACGAGGACTTGAAGAAGGAGATTCTGGACGAGGCCCACAGTTCAGCGTATGTGATGCATCCCGGAGGTACGAAGATGTTTCGTACACTTCGAGCGTACTATTGGTGGCACAATATGAAGTGGGAGATTGCCGCGTACGTGAGTCGGTGTTTGATCTGTCAGCAGGTGAAGGCGGAGAGGCAGAAACCTGCAGGGAAACTACAGCAACTTGAGATTCCGGTTTGGAAGTGGGACCATATTACGATGGATTTCGTCTATCAGTTGCCGCGTACTTCGGCAGGCAACACAGGTATTTGGGTTATTGTTGACCGACTGACGAAATCCGCACATTTTCTTGCACTTCCAGGGAAGATTTCAGTAGGCAGATTGGCCAAGTTGTACTTATCCGAGATTGTTCGCTTGCATGGTGTGCCTGTGTCCATTGTTTCTGACTGTGATAGTCAGTTCACTTCTGAGTTTTGGCAGGCGTTGCAGCGAGCGTTGGGTACGAGGTTGCGATTTAGTACAGTTTTCCATACACTAGAGGTCGCTCTGATACGTTACTGATATGTGTTTGATACGAATTTTATCGGATATACTATATATTATAGTTATGTTTACTGTTTGATGTTATTGTTATGATATTGAGAAATCCGGATGGGATTGGTGCCCACAGTTTGGCTTTTGTGGCATAGGATGAAGTGTTATTTTTCGGGTGCAGGTAAAGGCAATTCCGCGTTAGTAGCGTTACTCTGCCGAACTTTTAATGGTTTTTGTTGGTTCACGTTTTCAGAAGGGGTTTGATTCCGGTTTAGGATACTAAATCGGAGTTGGGTCATTTCAGCTTGGTATCAGAGCATTAGGTTGTCGGATTCTGTAGACTCTTGTAGTTATGACGCTTAGGGTATTTTAGTTTGTACAGCATGACTGGAGTGATGACCCGACTGGCCAGCGGTACTCATCAATGCTTCGGGTGTTGTGTGTTCTCAAATATCTGAGGTCTCATGATTACGTTCCTTTTGCTTGTACCTAATGCTTGTCTTGTATCAGTAGGATGCCTCTTCAATGTGGTCCCTGATAGTTGCATATTTATGCATCTATTTGGTATTTAATGTGTTCCCTATATTTAGTTTATTGTTATTAATTGAGTGAATTAATTATGTTTATTTGTTTTTAGGTGTTTTGGAGATTAATGGAGAGAAGGAGATTAAATAATATGTTTTGGAAGTTTCCTGGCGAGGAACTGTCTGGCGAAGCTCGATGGGTTTAATGACTGCAATCATATATACCTTGGCGAGGTGATTACGTACGTTTGTCCTATGCCAGCGAAGTTGGTGAGAGAAATTAAATAGAAAGCAAAGAGGAAGTCCACTTGCATTAGGATTAGTGGGATTACGTACGTAGAGCCATCGAGCAAAGCTGTTGAAAGAAGAGATGGGTTGCATGTGGATATTTATATTATATTTGCAACTTGGACTTGGACTTGGAGAAGGAATCATGCACGTGCTCCACTTGCTAGGTTAATTAACCTAGTTTCAAGACATATATATAAAGCAAGTGGGGGGGTTGAATATACGTACGGCTAGAGAATAGAGAACGAGAGACAAAACAGAGGATTCAAGCGAGCTCGATCTCGACGTCGTCACGAGTTCTTCCTTCTCCATCTTTTATTTATCTTTTATGAATTCTTTGATGTTTTTATTTATGACTATGAGTAGCTAATTTTCCTTTGTTAAGGGGCTGCTTGAAGCCCCGTACATGAAGTCTTTTTAATACATACACTTTAATCTAGTTATGCATATTCTATGAATGAGGTTTCTTTCTCTGAATGATCACCGTATGAATTCTTATATGTTTGCTTTGGTGCGCAACTTAGTATGCATGCTAGGGTTCTAGTTTCATGAGATACGGGCGACTGAAGATAATTTCTTCCACCGGATTCTCTATAGTGATACGCCGATTTTACCGTCGGGTGATTGAAATCCATAGGTCTAGCGAGACACGCCCATAGTGTACTTGTGAACCCTTGTAGCTTCTCAAACCTTTTCTTGAACTTAATGCTTTCTTCTTTGTAAACCTTGGGGTCCATGACTATGGGTTCAATAGAGGGATAGATGTAGGGGAGGTCCATGACAAACCTGCATATGCATAAGGATTGGGTAATAGGATGTGGTTGTAACGATCAACTCTTCCTGGGAACTTTCATTCATTGGATATGTGCATTAGATTAAGTATGTGTTAGATAGATGGAATGACGGTGGTGGATTGCATTCCTCTTAACTCTTTAATCATATAGTTTAAACTCAGTTGCATTCATTAGTATATTTACTTTCAGCATTTATTTTCTGCATTAGCTGTAACTTCGCTGATTTATTTCGGTAACCAAATCAACTCCGAATACCCTCAAATTTTGTGTGGTAGTCCGCCACTGTGTCTAGTTTATTGTGTCAAAATCTCGCTGCATTTGAGTCTGTCTAGCTTAGGTTCGATAGCCATTAGTGTACTGTAGTCGAGTCTGTCAGCATAGTAGTGTGTTAGGATTTAGTTTCACCAATTCCTCGAGTTCGATAACCCCTATTTATTTTACTACATTGATATATCCAGGTTGTGAATAGGGTATCTTTGAGAGGTGTTAAACCGCCTTAGCAAATTTTGGCGCCGTTGCCGGGGAATTGCTTAATTCTAAGTCCTAATAGAGTCTTTAATTTTCAGTTTTGTTTTGTTTTGTTTTCTTTTTCTTTTGAGTCTTACTGTCTCTTCTTTGTGCAGGAGCATTGTTTATGCGTACTAGGAACACAAGAAGCGCTGAGCCATTATTACTTGATCCAGAGATTGAACGCTCAGCAAGGCAAAACAGGAAGCAGCAGGGACAACGGTCCATGAACGTGAACAGTGGTGGTCAGCCTGAGCAAGAAATACATTCTGATACAGGATCTGAGTTTGAGGAAGAACAGAGTATTCCAACACCACCACCATCACCAAAAAGAATGGCAAATGCAACCAAGCTGAGAGAGTCCTTTATACCGGGCACAGGTGCAGCAGATTCACCGATCGTATTACCAGAGAATTTGGGGTCTTATTCTATTCCCCCATCACTTATATCGAATCTGCCACACTTCAGAGGAACGCCTTCTGAAGACCCTCAGGACCATCTCAATGAGTTTACAGCATTGTGCAGAATACAGAGATCGACTAATGTGGAAGAGGATACTGTAAAACTCCTCTTGTTTTCGTTCTCTTTGAAGGAGCAAGCAAAAGCATGGTATAATTCTTTAGCTCCTTTATCTATGGACACATGGGAGAAGATGTGCTCTGCATTTATGAAAGAGTTCTACTCTGCTTCACGCACCAAGAACTTGAAGAAGCAAATTAGCACATTCAGGCAGAAAGACAGTGATGAATTACATGAAGCCTGGAGCCAGTTTAAGAGTCTTCTTCGACAATGCCCTCACCATAAGTTTGACATCAACACTCAAATGGAGTTCTTCTATGAAGGACTTGATTCTTTTAACAGGTCAAAGCTTGATTCAGCTTGTGGGGGAAATTGGTGGAATATGACTGGAGTTGAAGCCAAGGAAATTGTTGAGAACCAAGCAGAAAATTCAAGGCAATTTCAGTCAAGGGATAGATCCATGGGAGCAAGTAGAAGGTCTCTCAATGCAGTTGCAATCGATGGAGCCATGGAAAAAAGATTAAGCTCGATGGAGAATGATATTGCTCTGATAGCGAGTAGTTTGAAGGTGAGCAAGAAGACAACAGTTGCTGCGGCTCAAGTTGTGTGCACTTTATGTTCAGCTACAAGCCATTTAGCAGAAGATTGTCCCAAGTTCAGAGCAGAAGAAGAGGTTGATCAAGAGGAAGAAGCAAATTACTTCCAGAGACAACCCAACACATATGGTGGAAATAGAGACCTTTTGAGCTATAGGAGCAACAATTTGCTCAATCCTCCTATTGTTCCACCTGGATTTCAGCAGAGACAGCCTACAGGAGATGGGCAGCAGTTTGGCCAAAGGCGTATGCCTCAGCAACAACAAGCTCAAGCTCAAACATCATCAGACGATTCTACCTTGGCAGCCCTCATGCAACAAATGATGTTTGACAACAAGAAGGAACGAGAGGAGAGTAGTGCCTTTCGCCAAGATATCAAGGCCACAACTCAGGAACTCAAGGCCACAACTCAAGAACTCAAGGCTACAGCTCTACAGCAAGGAAAAGCAATTGACTTTCTTGAGAGACAAATGAGCCAAATGCAGCAAACAATGGCTCAAGTCAAGGAAGGAAGTCTTCCTAGTAACACTCTTCCCAATCCCAACACAAAATATGAAGCTCATGCAATGACCTTGAAGAGTGGGAAGGTGTTGGAAGAACTGCCCGAGTTAACAAAGAGAAAATGGGAGGAGCCCGTGCTTGAACAACTTGTCCCTTACAAGCCGTTGGACAAGCCGTCAGAAGATTCTGCAGGAACCCCAATTCGAGCCGTCGAAAATGCACCTGAAACAGAAGAACTGACAAATCAAAAATCAGGTAAGATATCCTCTACTCCGTCTCCTTCCATTATTCCTAATTTACCTTTTCCTAGCAGGTTGAAGAAACAGATGAAGGTTGAAAAGGAGAAGGAGATCTTGGATGTGTTTAGAAAGGTAGGAGTAAACATCCCATTGTTGGATGTGATCAAGCAGATACCACAGTATGCAAAGTTCCTGAAAGACTTGTGCACAACAAAGAGAAAATTCAATGGAACTGAGACTGTGGCTTTGGGAGAGAGAGTATCTGCAGTACTTCAAAGAAAGCTCCCACCTAAGTTAGGTGATCCAGGACGTTTTACGATCCCATGTACCATTGGTGATCACAGGTTTGCGGGTGCTTTACTTGATTTAGGTGCTTCCATTAATTTAATGCCATACACTGCTTATAACAGGTTGAAAATGGGAGAACTTATTCCCACAGGTGTCACCATTAAACTTGCTGATCGGTCTAACTGTTACCCTCAAGGTATTATTGAGGATGTTTTGGTGCAGGTGGGAGATTTGATTTTCCCAGCAGATTTCTTTGTGCTGGAAATGGAGCATGAGCCAATGCCATCAGAAATACCATTGATTCTTGGGAGACCGTTCTTGAGAACAGCGCGTACAAAGATAGATTGTTTTGATGGATCATTGAGTATGGAAGTAGCTGAGGAGAAGATCCACTTCAATATTTATGAAGCTCTCAAACATCCGAATAGTGATGATGCTTACTCATGTTGTTCAGTTGACACTTTTGAGAGTTTTGTGCAGGAATTCATTCACTATTCATTGGAGGAGGATCCTTTGAGGAAGGTCATCGAGGTATCTGGAAAAGAAGATGTTCCAAGTCTGCAGCTCATCGAGGAAAAGAAAGTTGAACCTATTTTTGAGATAGCTTCAGCTGAGGATCTTGAAATGGAAGAGGAGTATTATGCTATGGAAGAAGCACTAGAATCCCTGCCAATTATGAAAGGTAAATACCCTAAACCCATTTCTCTTCCAATTTCAGATGACGTTCTTGTTCCGTCTATACAGGTGGCACCCACATTAGAGCTTAAACTTCTACCCGAGCATTTGAAGTATGCTTTCCTAGGGGAGGATGATACACTTCCAGTCATCATCTCTTCCAAGCTCTCATCGTTACAAGAGGAGAAGTTACTGAATGTACTTAGGGAGTACAAGGCCGCCATTGGATGGACAGTAGCCGATATCAAGGGCATCTGCCCAACATTGTGTACCCACAGGATCCATCTGGAGGAGGGAGCTAAACCAACAAGGGAAGCTCAACGTCGTCTCAATCCTCCCATGATGGAAGTTGTCAAGAAAGAAGTCATCAAGCTTCGAGACGCAGGTATCATTTATGCTATTTCTGACAGCAAATGGATTAGTCCTGTGCAGGTTGTGCCCAAACGTTCAGGAATCACAGTGGTAAAGAATGATGAGAACGTGTTGGTACCTCAAAGAGTCCAAACGGGATGGAGAGTGTGTATTGACTACCGCAAGCTCAATGCCACCACAAGAAAAGATCACTTTCCGCTCCCATTCATTGATCAGATGTTGGAAAGGTTGGCAGGTCATGAATATTATTGTTTCTTAGATGGTTATTCAGGGTACAACCAGATAGCCATACATAAGGATGATCAAGAGAAGACCACCTTCACATGTCCCTATGGCACTTTTGCTTATAGGAGAATGCCATTTGGCCTATGCAATGCACCTGCCACATTTCAGAGGTGCATGGTAAGTATTTTCTCAGACATGGTTGAAAAGATCATTGAGGTATTTATGGACGATTTCTCTGTTTTCGGTGATTCTTTTGACATATGTCTTCATAATCTAGCTATGGTTTTAGAGCGTTGTGTTGAAACTAACCTTGTACTTAATTGGGAAAAATGCCACTTTATGGTGGAACAGGGTATAGTTTTGGGACATGTTATTTCAGCTAGAGGTATAGAGGTTGATAAAGCTAAGGTTGATATTGTGCGTACCTTACCCCCTCCTTCCACAGTGAAGGAGGTGAGATCTTTTCTTGGACATGCAGGATTTTATCGCAGGTTTATCAAGGATTTCTCCAAGATATCCAGACCGTTATGTGCATTGCTCCAGAAAGATGTAGCTTTCAACTTCACCGATGAGTGCTTGCAAGCATTCAATAAGCTCAAGGAGTTGCTTACTACTGCTCCCATCATTCAAGCACCGGATTGGAGTCTACCATTTGAGCTCATGTGTGATGCTTCAGACTATGCTGTTGGTGCTGTTCTTGGCCAACGACCACAAAGACTCCCACATGTCATCTATTATGCCTCCCGTACTTTAAATGATGCACAGTTGAACTATTCAACTACTGAGAAGGAGCTCTTGGCAGTGGTTTTTGCTCTTGAAAAGTTTAGGTCTTATTTATTAGGAACAAAAGTTATAATATTTTCTGACCATGCTGCTTTAAGATATTTGATGATTAAACAGGATGCCAAGCCCAGGTTGATTCGATGGATGCTCTTACTTCAAGAGTTCGATATTGAGATCAAGGACAAGAAGGGTTCTGAAAATGTGGTGGCGGATCACTTGAGTAGACTCACCCATGGTTCCAACGCAGAAGAAGACATTCTTCCTCTCAGAGATAGCTTTCCCGATGAACAACTCTTTGTCATTCAAGCTATGGAGCCATGGTATGCCGATATTGTTAACTACAAGGTGAGTAAGTACATTCCACCCAATTTCAGCAGAGCTCAGAAAGACAAACTGGTCAAGGAAGCCAGGTATTACGTATGGGATGAGCCATACCTCTGGAAACATTGTACCGATGCCATCATCCGCAGGTGTGTACCCGAGTCTGAATTTCAATCTATTCTATCTTTTTGTCACTCACATGCAGGTGGTGGACACTTTGGAGGGAAGAAGACTGCTCTTAAAGTGCTTGAGAGTGGATTTTATTGGCCAACTTTGTTTCATGATGCCCATGTCATGTACAAATCATGTGAGAGATGCCAAATGACAGGTAACATTGGCCCAAGAGATCAAATGCCTCAACACCCTGTTCTTGTTGTTGAAATATTCGATGTGTGGGGTATTGATTTCATGGGACCATTCCCTAATTCTCAAGGTTATTTGTATATTCTTCTCGCTGTGGATTATGTTTCTAAGTGGGTGGAAGCCAAAGCCACCCGCACTAACGATGCTAAGGTTGTTCTCTGTTTTCTGAAAGACATTTTTGCTAGATTTGGAACACCTAGATGCATTATCAGCGATGGCGGATCTCATTTCTGCAATAGAACCTTTGAAGCTTTGCTCCGGAAGTACAGTGTAACCCATAAGGTGGCCACACCATATCATCCTCAAACCAGCGGGCAAGTGGAAGTGTCGAATAGGGAGATCAAGCAAATTCTGGAGAAGACTGTTGGACCAACAAGGAAGGATTGGAGCCAACGCTTGGATGAAGCGTTGTGGGCTTACAGGACAGCATATAAGACACCTATTGGAATGTCTCCTTATAGGTTGGTGTATGGAAAAGCTTGCCATCTTCCAGTGGAGTTGGAACACAAGGCATACTGGGCTGTCAAGAAGTTCAATTTTGACATCGATGATGCGGGTTTGCATAGGAAGTTGCAGCTGAACGAGCTCGATGAGATTAGGCATAATGCCTATGAGTCCAGCAGGATTTACAAGGAAAAGACTAAAGCTTTTCATGACCGGAATATTAAGAGAAAAGAATTTGTTGTTGGTCAAAAAGTTTTACTCTTCAGTAGTCGTCTACGCTTGTTTCCAGGTAAGCTAAAAAGTAGATGGACTGGACCTTATGTTATCACTAATGTCTTTCCTCATGGTGCCATCGAGATTGTAAGTTCAAAAACAGGGAAGACATTTAAAGTGAATGGACATCGACTAAAGCCATTCTATGAGTCATTTGTGGAGCATGTCTTTGAGGATGCAACCCTTGGAGAGGCATCTCTGTCCGTGGAGTGTTGAGACTTGCTGTCTGGCTGAAGACGTTAAACTTAGCGCTACTTGGGAGGCAACCCATGTCGATGGAGAGCGTGGAAAACCAGATTTGAAATTCTTAAACTCTCTATCTTTCTCCTTTGCTTTATTTTTCTCCATGTTTAGTTTGATTCGTGATGTGTTATGTGTTTCATTCCATGCTTGTTTGATGTATTAGTTTTGTTTTACATTGAGGACAATGCAAATTTCAGGTGTGGGGTGGGGTTTATATCATATCCTTAGCGTCTATGTATAAATTTTTCGTTATTTTGGTACTATACAGTATGCTATTTCGTGTCAATAATTTGACATAGTTTGAAGTTTCGTAATTTTCTGAAATTTTTAGAGGATGTTTTTACATGTGTCTAAATTATGCTCTTAAAATTTCAGCTCATTCCAATGTATGATCAATTCTGAAAAATTCTAGCGAGGGAATGAGTTTCTGGCGAGCTTCGCTTGTTGTACTGTTCAGTTTGATGTTGTGTGTTATTTGTTCGCCATATCGAGAAGTCTCGTAAATTTCTGAAATTTTTAGGGAATGTTTTTAAATGTGTCTAGTTTGTCCCCTCTAAATTTCAGCTCATTCCACTCTGTCATTAATTCTATATAATTCTGGCGAAGTGGAGCTGAGTCCAGCGAGCAACAGTTCTCAGTACTGAACAGTAACCTGTTCGTGTCATTCATCTTCGATAGCTAGGGGTCTTGTAATTTTTTGAAATTTTGAGGGCAGGTTTGTAAATGAGTCTATCGAGTGCTCGCTAAATTTCAGCTCATTTAGATGAGTGACCAATTTTGTAAAATCCTATCGAGCCTCGCTACACGTTATTCGCCAGCGAAGTTCGATGGGCTGGCGAGCAAACATTTTTCTGTTTTGTATAATTTATTTGACATAGTTATAGGGCTCGTAATTTTCTGAAATTTTGAGGGTGTGTTACTAAATGTGTCTAGTTTGTGGTCCCAAAATTTCAGCCTATTACGATATGTGATTAATTTTTTAAAATTCACGCGAGATGTGTAGCTCGCTACACTGTGTCTGGCGAGCTGCTCGCTCGATGTTGATATTTTTGAGTTTTTCTTTGTTTTCCTTAGGTGTTTTAGTGTCTTATTTGAAAAACCAAATACAAAAGTAAAAAGTGTCAAGAAAAACATAAAAAGAGTCTTTTGTTTTGTGTCTTTAGGTGCTCTTAACTAATCCATGATGTGATTATATCTTCCGTAATTGTGACTAAAAGATGATCATGTTATTTAAGTTTCTTTGGTTAATCTTGATATATGATGCATATGCGAATGTGTAGTGGATGTAGAAAAAGTTAACATGGTACAGATTTTTGGCATGCTTAAACTTTGTTGAGATTCATTTAACCTGTGAGCGATTGAGCCTATATGTGATTACACATGCTTTCTTTATCGAGTGTCAATTGCTTGCCACAGATTAAGTTAATGGACCCTAGATATTACTAGAACTTGCTCTTGTGCTTTTCAAAGCTTATAGTCAATACTTGTTTTGATTGAGGAAGTGATAAAGGCATTTAGGGGACACCACCATAGCCATATAAGCCTGTGTCCTAATTTTGTGTACACAAGATGTGCACCCCTTAGTTAAACATTTTGAGCCTACATGTTTAAACTTTTTGTCATCACCCACATAACTCTGACCTTAAACCTTAGAATAGTTATTTCTTTACCCTTGTTCTTGAACTTGGTAGAGCTATACATGAGACAAGTATGTGAAGACGGCGACAATGTCGAAAGGTGATGCAAAGAAACAAGTGTGGGGTATCAAGCTATGTTGTTAAAAAAAAGGCAAAAGAAAGAAAAAAATTTGTGATGTTTAGCTTGATACCCGGGTTAACTGTTGATGAAAAGAATGATGTGAAGGCCCAACGAAATGAAATCCGACCACAAAAAAAAAAGGTTTCATGGTTGCAAGATCTGAGAAAAGTCTCTTATTCGGTGCTCTATTAGGTTTTAGGATTTGTTTTTGAATTCCATATCCTTTTTATTTCTTAAACCTTGTAAGCCTAGACCCATTATAACCGATGAAGCCCTTTTGATCTTCAAGATGACAACCTTTGATCTGTGGAGATTAGTTGCAAGAGTAAGCATATGGTTTGGTCCATTTGGCATGTAATTGAATTGAGCATTAACCTTAAACACATATGAGTGAAACACTTTGAGAGCATATCTTTGTGAGCTTGAATCTTGATTTGTTTGTTCATGCTTAAGCTTTTTCACCATGATTATGTCTTTGTCCTACTTGTTGCATGTGTGTTATATGTTGGAGTGATCTATGGTAACTTGTTGGTACATTTGAAACTTGGTGTTGCATTTTTTGGAAGATTACTGAGACAATTTGTTGAGGGCATTAGAGCCGTTGTCATAGAGCCTTTGAGTTGTTTTAGAGTCTTAGTTTAGTGTTTAGCTCCAGGACTAGCAATGTCTAAGTGTGGGATATTTTGATAGTCGCATATTTATGCGTCTATTCGGTATTTAATTTGTTTCCTATAGTTAGTTTATTGTTATTAATCGAGTGAATTAATTAAGTTTATTTGTAATTAGGGAGAGATGGCCTGAAGTTGGTGCCTTGAACGTGGGTTGCTAGCTAGGTTAATTAACCTAGCTAGATTGGAACATATAAATAGCTAGCAAGAGAACGTACGTGGGGGGGGGGAGGACTTGAAAGGACCCAACCCCGATTTAGTTTCCTAAACCGGAAGCAAACCCCTTCTGAAAACACGAACCAACAAAAATCACAAAAATTTCGGCAGAGTAACGCTACTAACGCGGAATTTCCATTAACCTGCACCCGGAAAAATACACTTAATCCTATGCCACAAAAATCAAACCATGGGCACCAATCCCATCCGGATTTCTCAATATCATAACAGTAATGTAAAGTAATCAATAAAACTATACTTTACAGAAATCCGGGGACAAATCGTATAAAAGTATAACATAAGAATGCTCAGAGTGACTTCTAGTATATATATACAAATAGTAGGCCAAACTAAGAACCTACCATAAAAGAAACATCGCTCGAATACTAAGCCTCCGACCGCGACGTGCGACACCAGAATCCGAACTGCAAACTGGGCACGGAAACCGAAAAGCTCAGGGGAAAGGCAAATAAAAACGTTTGAGTGAGTGGACAAAAATAAACATATTTTTTGTTGGTTCGTATTTTCGAAAGGGTTTGATTCCGGTTTAGGTAACTGAATCAGGATTGGGTCCTTTCAGCTTGGTATCAGAGCATTAGGTTGTCAGATTCTGTAGACTCTTGTAGTTGTGACGCTTAGGGTATTTGAGTTGATACAGCATGACTGGAGTGATGACCCGACTGGTCAGCGGTACTCATCAATACTTCGGGTGTTGTGTGTCCTCAAATATCTGCGGTTTCATGATTACGTTCTTTCTGCTTGTACCTAATGCTTGTCTTGTATCAGTAGGATGCCTCCTCGACGTGGTCCCCTTGTTGATAGGCATGATGATCCTGATGAGGATCGCCGAACGCGCGACTTGCTAATGCGAGTGCTGCGTTTGGAAGAGCGTTTTGATCCTGTGGTCAAGGCTCGTACTGCTGGTGCTACTGTGTTTTCGGGTTCAGTTGATCCAGAGATATGTGAGGCATGGTTGGTTCAGATTGAACGTGTTTGTGAGCGTCTGCAGTTTACTCCTGAGCAGATGACAGTAGCTGCAGTTGGTTTACTTGAGGGTGATGCATACTTTTGGTGGGTTAGCACCGACAGAGTTCCGGTTGATACTCCGTGGACATTGTTCCGTGATCTGTTTATGCGGAGGTATTTTAATCAGGCTACCCAACAGCGCAAGTACGAGGAGTTTACGAACTTGAGGCAGGGCAGTTTGTCTGTACTTGAGTATCGGGATCGGTTTACCCGTTTGTCTCGTTTTACATGGAATATGGTGGCTACAGAGGAATCCAAGTGTCGTAGGTTTGAGCTGGGATTGAATCTGAACATCAAGGCGACACTGACTACGATGCCTCGGAACAACTTTGATGAGTTTGTTAGTGCTGCACTCCGAGGCGAGGATTGAGCAGGAGAGACAGCAGAGGTACCAGCCGAGGCGATTTGAGGAAGGTGGACTGAGTCAGGGGCCTTCGAAGAGGCAGAGTTCTGATACTTCCGGTTCAGCTTCATCCTCTGGCGGTGGATCATATCGACCACCAGCTAGTGCTTCGAGGCAGAGGCAGAGGTGGAGGAGAGATCGACCGCAGCGACCACAGGCTAGTGCAGGTTCCAGCGGTTCTAGTTATCCTCGGCGTACTGGTGGCACATTTCCTATTCCGAGAGACTATCCTTTGTGCAACCTCTGCAACAGATATCATTATGGCTCATGTCAGCGAGGCCCTGTTACTTGTTATCGTTGTGGCCAGGTGGGCCACTTTTTGAGGGAGTGTCCTCAGTTGGCTGGTGCAGATGGTCAGACAGCTTAGAGTTCCGGAGTTGAGCGATGTGCCACTATGGGAGCTCGACCAGCACAGTTTGCAGGCCAGGGTAGGCAGCAGGGACAGCCCCAGCGAGGACGACCAGCCGGACAGGCGAGGGTTCATGCTATGACTCTACGTGAGGGCAGAGCATCACCGGAGGTCGTTATCGGTACGTTACATGTTTTTGGTATTCCTGTACTTACATTGTTAGATCCGGGCGCTACACATTCATTTATATCATTTAGACTGTCATCATTGGCTACGGTACCTGCATCTCCACTTCCGGGGTTGTGGAGGGTGTTGTATCCGTCAGGTGAGGTTGTGAGCATCGGTTGGGTTTACCGATATTGTGAGGTGTTTATTAATGGCCATGGTTTAGCCGCAGATCTGTTACTGCTTGATATTGTGGATTTTGATCTGATCTTGGGTATGGACTTCCTAGAGTCGCACTGGGCCATGTTTGACTGCCATAGGAAGGAGGTCGCGTTTCGACGACCAGGGTTACCCGAGATACTGTTTCGAGGTGAGAAGAACACTTCACTTCCGTGTTTGATTTCCGCGATGAGGGCGGATCGGTTGATGAAGAAGGGTTGTGTTGCTTACTTAGCTCATGTTATGGACACTACAGCTGCAGTGCCGGATCTTGGTAGTATTGAGGTTGTGTCTGAGTTTCCGGATGTGTTTCCAGCGGAGTTACCTGGTATACCCCCTGTACGGGAGATTGACTTTACTATTGAGTTATTGCCGGGTACTGGACCGATTTCCCAGACACCTTATCGGATGGCGCCGGCGGAGTTGAAGGAGTTGCAGATTCAGCTCCAGGAGTTGCTAGAGAAGGGATTCATTCGACCGAGTGTTTCTCCGTGGGGTGCTTCAGTGTTGTTTGTGCGGAAGAAGGACGGGTCCATGCGGTTGTGCATCGACTATCGGAAGTTGAATCAGATTACAGTGAGGAACAAGTATCCGTTGCCGCGGATTGATGACTTGTTCGATCAGTTGAAGGGAGCAACAGTCTTTTCAAAGATTGACCTTCGATCTGGATATCACAAGTTGAGGATCCGAGACTCTGATGTAGTCAGGACAGCATTCAGGACGCGGTATGGGCACTATGAGTTATTGGTGATGCCGTTTGGGTTGACCAACGCCCCCGCAGCTTTCATGGACCTGATGAATCGGGTGTTTCGGCGATTCCTGGACAAGTTCGTGATTGTATTCATTGACGATATCCTGATCTATTCCAGGAGTGTGGGCCAACACAGGAAGCACTTGCGAGCGGTGTTACGGACTTTGCGGGACCATCAGTTGTTCGCGAAGTTTAGCAAGTGTGAGTTCTGGTTGGATAGTGTGAAGTTTCTGGGCCACGTGATTTCGGCTGAGGGAGTTAGTGTTGATCCTGACAAGATCGAGGCCGTGCTGAACTGGAGTAGACCCACTACTGTGCCGGAGATCCGGAGTTTCTTGGGGTTAGCAGGCCATTACCGTCGGTTTGTACAGGATTTCTCCCGGATTGCTACACCACTGACCAGATTGACGAAGAAAGGCGTCAAATTTGAGTGGTCTGATGCGTGCGAAGAGAGTTATTTGCTCTTGAAGGAGAGATTGACTATCGCACCGGTTCTGACATTGCCAGACGACAGTGGTGAGTTTGTTGTGTACAGTGACGCGTCGAAGTTGGGCCTTGGCTGTGTATTGATGCAGCATGGTAGAGTCGTGGCAAATGATTCCAGACAGCTGAAACCGCACGAGGTTAACTATCCGACGCATGATTTGGAGTTAGCCGCTATCGTGTTGGCGTTGAAGAGCTGGAGACATTATCTGTATGGTGCTCAGTGTAAGATTTTCACTGACCACAAGAGTCTCACCTACTTGCGGACACAACCGAATTTGAACATGAGGCAGCGCCGATGGATGGAGTTGATTAACGATTACGACTGCACGTTTGAGTACCATCCAGGGAAGGCTAATGTTGTGGCAGATGCACTTAGTCGGAAATCTGGAGCCTCGTTGTTTCACATGTGTGTGGCCAGAGTCTCGATGTTAGCCGAGCTTCGAGCTACAGGTGCTGTGTTTGGGTATGATGATGATGGAGCTTTATTGGCCAGTTTTCAGGTTCGACCCGTACTAGTTGATCAGGTACGAGAGGCACAGGATTCAGATCCTTACTTGCTAGGCAAGAAGACCGTGATACAGAATGGTGTGCCTACCGAGTTTCGATTGAGCAACGACGGTACGTTGTTATTCAGAGGTAGGTTATGTGTGCCCAGAGACGAGGACTTGAAGAAGGAGATTCTGGACGAGGCCCACAGTTCAGCGTATGTGATGCATCCCGGAGGTACGAAGATGTTTCGTACACTTCGAGCGTACTATTGGTGGCACAATATGAAGTGGGAGATTGCCGCGTACGTGAGTCGGTGTTTGATCTGTCAGCAGGTGAAGGCGGAGAGGCAGAAACCTGCAGGGAAACTACAGCAACTTGAGATTCCGGTTTGGAAGTGGGACCATATTACGATGGATTTCGTCTATCAGTTGCCGCGTACTTCGGCAGGCAACACAGGTATTTGGGTTATTGTTGACCGACTGACGAAATCCGCACATTTTCTTGCACTTCCAGGGAAGATTTCAGTAGGCAGATTGGCCAAGTTGTACTTATCCGAGATTGTTCGCTTGCATGGTGTGCCTGTGTCCATTGTTTCTGACTGTGATAGTCAGTTCACTTCTGAGTTTTGGCAGGCGTTGCAGCGAGCGTTGGGTACGAGGTTGCGATTTAGTACAGCTTTCCATACACTAGAGGTCGCTCTGATACGTTACTGATATGTGTTTGATACGAATTTTATCGGATATACTATATATTATAGTTATGTTTACTGTTTGATGTTATTGTTATGATATTGAGAAATCCGGATGGGATTGGTGCCCACAGTTTGGCTTTTGTGGCATAGGATGAAGTGTTATTTTTCGGGTGCAGGTAAAGGCAATTCCGCGTTAGTAGCGTTACTCTGCCGAACTTTTAATGGTTTTTGTTGGTTCACGTTTTCAGAAGGGGTTTGATTCCGGTTTAGGATACTAAATCGGAGTTGGGTCATTTCAGCTTGGTATCAGAGCATTAGGTTGTCGGATTCTGTAGACTCTTGTAGTTATGACGCTTAGGGTATTTTAGTTTGTACAGCATGACTGGAGTGATGACCCGACTGGCCAGTGGTACTCATCAATGCTTCGGGTGTTGTGTGTTCTCAAATATCTGAGGTCTCATGATTACGTTCCTTTTGCTTGTACCTAATGCTTGTCTTGTATCAGTAGGATGCCTCTTCAATGTGGTCCCCGTGTTGATCGGGAAGCAGATCCTGATGAGGATCGCCAGATGCACGACTTGCTGATGTGAGTGTTGCGTTTGGAAGAGTGTTTTGACCCTATGGTCAAAGCTCGTACTGCTTGTGCGACTGTGTTTTCGAGTTCAGCTGATCCAGAGATGTGTGAGGCATGGTTAGTTCAGGTTGAACGTGTATGTGAGCGTCTGCGTTTTACTCCTGAGCAGATGACAGTGGCAGCAGTTGGATTACTTGAGTCAGATGCATACTTCTGGTGGGTTAGCACCGATAGAGTTCCAGTTGATACTCCGTGGAATTTGTTCCGTGATTTGTTTATGCGGAGATACTTCAACCAGGCTACCCAGCAACGTAAGTATGAGGAGTTCACAAACTTGAGGCAGGGCAGTTTGCTTGTGCTTGAGTACCGGGACAGGTTTACCCGCTTATCTCGTTTTGCACATGACATGGTGGCTACTGAGGAAGCCAAGTGCCGCAGATTTGAGCTGGGTTTGAACTTGAACATCAAGGGGACTCTAACTACGATGCCTCGGAACAATTTCGATGAGTTTGTCAGTGCAGTACTCCGAGGTGAGGATATCGAGAAAGAAAGGCAGATGAGGTACCAGCTTAGACGGTTTGAGGAGGGTGGACCGAGTCAGGGGCCTTCAAAGAGTCAGAGTTCTGATACTTCCGGTTCGGCTTCATCCTCGGGCAGTGGACCTTATCGACCACCAGCTAGTGCACCGAGACAGAGATCGAGATAGAGGAGAGATCGACCGCAGCGACCACAGGCTAGTGGGGGTTCCAGCGGTTCCAGTTATCCTCGGCGTGCGGGTGGCACGTTTGCGGTACCGAGAGAGTACCCATTATGCAGCTTCTGCAACAGACATCACTATGGTCCATGTCAGCGAGGCCCTGTCACTTCCTTTCGTTGTGGCCAGGTGGGTCACTATGTGAGAGAGTGTTTCCAGCTTGATGGTGCTGATGGACAGGAGGCCCAGAGTTCCGGAGCTGAGCAATGTGCCACTTTGGGAGCTCGACCAGTACAGTTTGTAGGCCAGGGCAGACAGCAGGGACAGCCTCAGCGTGGACGACCAGCCGGGCAGGAGAAGGTTCATGCCATAACTTTGCGAGAGGGCAGAGCTTCACCGGAGGTCGTTATCGGTACGTTGCATGTATTTGGTATTCCAGTACTTACATTGTTAGATCTAGGTGCCACGCATTCATTCATGTCGTATAGACTATCATCTTTTGCTACGGTACCTGTGTCTGCACTCTCGGGGTTGTGGAGAGTGTTGTATCCGTCCGGTGAGATTGTGAGTATTGGCTGGGTGTATCGAGACTGTGAGATTTTTTTTGGGGCCATGGTTTAGCCACAGATTTGTTGTTACTTGATATCGTCGACTTTGACTTGATCTTGGGTATGGATTTCATGGAGACGCATTGGGCCATGTTTGACTGTCACAAGAAGGAAGTCGCGTTTCGACGACTAGGCTTTTCTGAGATATTGTTTCGTGGCGAGAAGAACACTTCATTACCATGTTTGATTTCCACGATGAGGGCGGATCGGTTGATGAAGAAGGGTTGTGTTGCTTACTTAGCTCATGTGATGGACACTACGGCTGCTGTGCAGGATCTTAGTGGTATTGAGGTTGTTTCGCCATGGGGTGTCCCGGTTTTGTTTGTGCGGAAGAAAGATGGATCTATGCGGTTGTGCATCGACTACCGGAAGCTGAATCAGGTTACAGTGAAGAACAAGTATCCGTTGCAACGGATTGATGATTTGTTCGATCAGCTCAAGGGAGCTTCAGTCTTTTCGAAGATTGATCTTCGATCCGGATATCACTAGTTGAGGATCCGAGAGTCTGATGTGGCCAAGACAACTTTCAGATCGCGGTATGGGCACCATGAGTTTTTGGTTATGCCGTTTGGGTTGACCAACACCCCTGCAGCTTTCATGGACTTAATGAATCGGGTGTTCAGATAGTTTCTGGACAAGGTCGTGATTGTGTTCATCGATGATATTTTGATCTATTCCAGGAGTGTGGGCCAGCATAAAAAGCATTTGCGAGCAGTGTTACGGACTTTGCGGGACCATCAGTTGTTTGTAAAGTTTAGCAAGTGCGAGTTTTGACTGGATAATGTGAAGTTTCTGGGCCACGTGATATCAGCTGAGGGAGTCAGTGTTGATCCTGACAAGATCGAGGACGTGCTGAATTGGAGTAGACCTACCACTGTACCGGAGATCTGGAGTTTCTTGGGTTTGGCAGGCTACTACCGGCGATTTGTACAGGATTTTTCTCGGATTGCTACCCTACTGACCAGATTGACGAAGAAGGGCGTCAAGTTTAAGTGGTCCGATGCATGTGAGGAAAGTTATTTACTTCTGAAGGAGAAGTTGACTACTGCACCGGTTCTGACATTACCAGACGACAGCGGTGATTTTGTGGTATATAGTGACGCGTCGAAGATGGGACTTGGTTATGTACTGATGCAACATGGTAGAGTTGTAGCCTATGGTTCCAGGCAGCTGAAACCACACGAAGTCAACTATCCGACCCATGATTTGGAGTTGGCCGCCATTGTGCTAGCGTTAAAGAGTTGCAGACATTACTTGTATGGGGCCCAGTGTAAGATCTATACCGACCACAAGAGTCTCACCTACTTACAAATGCAGCCAGATTTGAACATGAGGCAACGCCGGTGGATGGAGTTGATCAACGACTATGACTGCACTTTGGAGTACCATCCAGGGAAGGCCAATGTTGTGGCTGATGCACTTAGCCGGAAATCCGGAGCTTCGTCGTTGTTTCATGTGTGTGTGGCTAGAGTGTCTATGTTAGCCGAGCTTCGGGCTACGGGAGCCGAGTTTGAGTGGGATGATGAGGGAGCCTTGTTAGCCAGTTTCCAGGTTCGACCCGTGTTGGTTGATCAGGTTCGGCAGGCTCAGGATTCAGATTCCTACCTGTTGGGCAAGAAGACCATGATACGGAATGGTGTGCCTACAGAGTTTCGGTTCAGTGACGACGGTACGTTGCTTTTCAAAGGCAGGTTGTGCATACCCCGAGACGAGAGTCTGAAGAAGAAGATTCTGGATGAGGCCCATAGTTTGGCGTATGTGATGCATCCCGGAGGTACGAAGATGTTTCGTACACTTCGAGCGTATTACTGGTGGCGCAACATGAAGCAAGAGATTGCCGCATATGTGAGCCGATGTTTGATCTGTCAGTAGGTTAAAGCGGAGAGGCAGAAACCTGCAGGGAAGTTACAGCCACTGGAGATTCCGGTTTGGAAGTGGGAGCACATTACTATGGATTTCGTTTATCAGTTGCCGCGTACTTCGGCTGGCAATACTGGTATTTGGGTTATTGTGGATCGACTGACGAAATCCGCTCATTTTCTCGCAATTCCAGGAAAGATATTAGTGGGCAGATTGGCCAAGCTGTATTTGTCAGAGATTGTTCGACTGCACGGAGTGCCTGTATCTATTGTTTCTGACTGAGATAGTCAGTTTACCTCTGAGTTCTAGCAGGCATTGCAGCAAGCCATGGGCACAGGGTTGCGTTTCAGTATAGCTTTTCATACTCAGACTGACGGGCAGTCTGAGTGGACTATACAGACTCTTAAGGATATGTTGCGAACATGTGTGTTGCAGTTTCGCGGGAATTGGGACCAGCAACTGCATTTGATAGAGTTTGCCTACAACAATAGCTATCAGGCCAGTATCGAGATGGCACAGTACGAGGACCTGTACGGTAGGCAGTGCCGCACTCCGTTGTGTTGGAGTGAGGTGGGCGAGCGATGGCTTATTGGCCTTGATCTGGTGAAGAGTACCATGGAGGACGTTCAGATTATCCGGGACAGAATGAAGATCGCCCAGGATCGTCAGAAGAGTTATGCGGACGTGAGGAGGAAGAGTCTTGAGTTTGAGGTAGGCGATTGGGTCTTCCTGAAACTATCTCTGTGCAGGGGTGTTGAGTGTTTTGGGAAGCGTGGCAAGCTTCGACCACGGTATATTGGTCCGTACGAGATCACCGAGAGGGTTGGAGCTGTGGCTTACAGACTTGAGTTACCGGCTGAGATGGCTCGTGTTCATGATGTTTTCCACGTTTCGATGTTGCGAAAGTACATCTCAGATCCTTCACATGTCTTAGCCCCACAGCAGTTACCGATCCGTGAGGATTTGACATATGTTGAGCAGCGTATGCGGGAGCAGTATCCTCATCCGTTCACTTGACAGGTACGTAAATTTCGAGGTCAAAATTTTTTTAAAGGGGCTAGATTTATGACGACCCGAACCAGAATCAGTAGAGTAAACAGCGTAATTCTCTAGTTATCACGTGATCGTGGTTTATCGATAATTGTGTGATTTGCCGGTTTTGTTTGCGACTTAATTATCGGCCGAGAATTTGAGTTGAGTCTCTTCTCGAGAGTTGTAGTACACGTGATTTCGAGTTCGTGGGCGGTTCCGGATGATTTTTCCGAAGACCGAGGAATATAATATGATTATTTGAAGTTTTGGAATATAGACTAGTTTATCCGTTCGTATCGTGTTTATCTGAATCGTAATGGTTATCCGTTTTGGTCCGTCGATCGTCCCGAGGCGCGAGTATAAATATCAGAAATAGTCGAAAATTGTTGAAAATGCACTGTTTGGAAGTTTGACCGGCGTTGACCACTATTGGGAGCGTTGACCGCGTTGACCGAGGAGGAGAAACCGGCCACCTTTTGACTCGCCGGCGACCTTTCGTTTCCGGCCATCTCCGGCTTCGATTTGGGTATGAATCGATTCCTCTCTTCATTTGCAACTGTTTAGAACTTAGAATTGCTTGATTTTGTTTTGATTTGAGGGAGAAATTACGGTTTGAAATTGGATGTTTTCCGGCCGGTTTTGGGTTTCGGTGACGGAGGTGCTCCGGCCACGGTGGTGTCCGGAGAGTTGAGGGATTCTACTCGTGGGGCCATGGTGGTCCTTTTCGGATAAGCATTGAGGGTTGCCGTGCGCCGTAGGCGGAGGAACGGCGGTGGACAGGTTCGCCAGAGGTGGAGGGAAACCATGGCTTTCGAGCTGATTTTCGGCCAATCCCGCCTGAATTGATCCTTGCCTAGAAGAGAAATGTGTTCTACTCGTCGAGATGAAGCTTTGGGGAGCTCGGTCGCCGGGAAAACTCTCCAGTGGACGGCGCCCCGCCGCCGTCGGTGGCATTCAACGCCGGAGCTCCGGCGACCCGTTGACTTTTTGGAATTTAGTGATTTTAATGTCGTTTTTCTCGTATTCGCGCCCCGATCGTCGCCTTGAGGTTTTCGAGTTGATTTGGGTATCGGATTTTCAGTCGAGGGTTTTGAGTGGAGATTTCGGGAAATTCGTCGATTAGTTTGTATTGCGTTATATATTTCCGGGAACGGTTGGTTTCTGTGGTGTGGTACAGTGTTGTGAGCTATGATTTTGATCAAATATATTTTATGACTATTCAGGGGATCGAGATCGTGCTTCGGGCGAGGGATCTTCCGTCGGGCCACGTGATTAGCGCGACTGCGCGTTTTGCTCACCTGTGAGTGGACAATTTCTTTTCACTGATAATCGCGAGTCTTTATACAGGTTTTACGAGCATGAGCATGCATATGAGATTATGGTTTATATGAGCATGTGTTATATGATTATGCCTATACCAGTATATATTACGTATATGCATTTATTTATTGCATTATACATTTGCATCGAACAATTTATGATTTGGTTTACACAGAGTACAGTCTAAGTATATGTTGTTGTATCGATACACTTGCATCCCGGCTGATCCCCGAGGATGTTTACCGGGGGAGGCTGTCACCCCTGACCCGAGGCCTTTACCAGGGGAGGGGGGCAGACCTTTGACCTGAGGCCTTTCTGGCTAGAATCACGTGTGGGTCTGGGATCCCGTGATTCGGACTGTACTAGTACGGATGTGTCCATGAGCGACCGCGTGAGATTTTTACATGCATGCTCAGTACGCTACAGGAGTATGAGTTCACCTCGTATAGTTTATTATATTTATTCATCCTGACTCGCATATGTTATTATTAACGTATATCATCTGGCGAAAGACATTTATTTTCGTCCACTTACTCTAACGGTTTTCATGTCTTTCCCCTGGGCGTTTCGGTTTCCGTGCCCAGTTTGCAGTTCAGATTCTGGTTTCTCACGTCGCGGTTGGAGGCTAGTTGTTCGAGCTACCTGTGTTTTCCAGTAGGTTTCTTGTTTCGCCTACTGTTGTATATTTTGTATATATATACACTAGAGGTCGCTCTGATACGTTACTGATATGTGTTTTATACGGATTTTCTCGGATATACTATATATTACAGTTATGTTTATTGTTTGATTTTTTTGTTATAATATTGAGAAATCCGGATGGGATTGGTGCCTATGGTTTCGCTTTTATGGCATAGGATGAAGTGTTATTTTTCGGGTGCAGGTAAAGGCAATTCCGCGTTAGTAGCGTTACTCTGCCGAAATTTTAATGGTTTTTGTTGAATTGGTTCACGTTTTCAGAAGGGGTTTGATTCCAGTTTAGGATACTAAATCGGAGTTGGGTCCTTTTAATGGAGCCTTATTTTCCGTCGTCTAAGTGCACTTAGATGACGGAAACGCCTTTTTGAAATGGCACCCAATTAATCGGCAGGTCGGTTTTAACCGCCTTAATTTAGGCACCGTTTCAAATGTTGACTTAGACGACGGAGATGCTATTCTCCATCGTCTAAGTCAACATTTGAAACGGTGCCCAAAATTAACGCCGTACAATCAACCGCCATCTTGTTTGAACCTGGACGACGAAAAAGGTCCATTTCCGTCATCCAAGTGGTCACCTAGACAACGGAGAAGGTCAATCTCAGTGGTCCAAGTTAAATTTACGTAAAATTAATTTTTAAAATTAATACGGAATGAAGTTGTCGATTTGTCATTCGAATGAAATAGTCGTAAAATATCGATTAATGCATCGTATATATAAACAATTGAATTTGAGACGACGAATAATTTTACGTCTTTAAACTTGTTAAGTATCTACTAATCTTTATGACTTAAGTGTTATTAAGTATATGCTCATTTGCATATCGATATTAACGAAATTGAATTTGGACAAAACAACCGTTGGATACATTCGCCATAAGATAATATATAATTAGAATAATTTTCAGAAAATAATAAGTTCGTAAGGGTTTCATCCGCACAGTCAACTGTAAAACCGAGATTTTGACAAACCGGAAACGTGGATACAAGAAATTTATTAACTCCTATTTTAGAACCGTCAAAGCTCACACACCAAGAATTGTTTACTCTATAGTCTTGATGAAAAGAATATGCATTGGAAGATGGTCTAGATGGTCGTTGTCTTAGATAAAATTATATAATCTGAACTTGGACGACGCAAATTAGTATGTCCGTCGTCCAAGTGAGTACTTGGACGACGGAGAATGGCTTTTCCGTCGTCTAAGTACGCACCTGGACAACGCAAATCTTTATCTCCGTCGTCCAAGTAAAAAACCCTGAATTTAGGGGTTAGGGCCTAACTATTTTGGGTTTAGGGTTGGGCTTAACTTGGACGACGCAAAAATGGAGTCTCCGTCGTCCAACTGTGTCCCTTCAATTCTTCGGATTCAATTCGATCGAAAAAATCATCGATCGATCCGATCCGATCCGATCTGGATCGATTAATTAATTAATTTTAATTTACGTACGTCGGTCGAACCGACCATGCACGCGTGTAATTAATTAAATACAAAATTAATAGTTGTACATACGTACGTACTCCTCCTCATAATATTTATACTAATTATTGATCGATGATGCATCTTATATTACAATAATTACAATAATAAATTACCAATTAATACCCCTTGTCACTACAAGATTGTACTCTTCGTCATAATCGTCATTATCCTCATCCCCGTTATCTGATTTCTTATCCTCCTCATCATACTCAACATCGTCTGACGAAAAAATCCTCGTCCTCGTCCTCGTCCTCATCTTGCACTTCTTCTTCATCTACCTCATTAATTGCATCAATAATCTCATCTTCAGTTAGATCTATACAACCATCAGGCATGGGTAACCGTTCACCATCTCGAACTAGGTCCATTATATCAGAGCGGATGACAGAAATATTAGGCTCTTGATAGGCTGGAATGTCTCTTTCTGGTTCAGCAGCATCTTCAGTCGCCGGTGTCCCTTTAATTGTCTCTGTATTCCATATTCCTCGATGAGAGATATGGTTCACTATTTTCCACCCTTCACCAGCTTTCGGATCACCGAGATAGAACACCTGCCTAACTAAGGTGGTGAGAGCGAAAGGCTCATCCTCATACCAGCTTGAGTTTGTATCGACTGATAAAAGTCTCAGGTCTTCCTTTGTACGTTTGAACCATCTGCACTTGAATAAGAAAACGTTGACATCAATCCCGTAACATAGCTGAACGACATATACAATAGCCCCGTAATATAGATCATTGTCTTTCCCAACCGCTACCCCACTGTTTTGTGTTCTTCTTCCTTCATCTCGGGCCAATGAATGAAACTTTACACCGTTCACAAAACATCAGGGATATATATAGTGTTTAATCGGCTTCCTTGCTAGCAAGTGCTTTAGCCAGGACCACCACCTCCCGTGGTTTTTGGATTTTTGTATATCAATCATCTGCGAAAATGGGAAAATTTAAGGGTTTACTTTCTACAAACATGATCGATATATATATAAATTACTAAATACCGAGACATACGTACGTACGTACCCATTGGAAGAAATAATCAGGGAACTTCTTCTGAACCATTTTCTCAAACCACGCCGAACTCTTGTTCAGATTTAACGCCTGAAGCCTCTCCATATATGACATCATGTACAGCTCAACTTCGTCACAGTCTCACAACACTACCCAATGTGCCTCAATAAGAACGGTCGGACGACATTTGTGACGACAGAAAGATTGATGCGGGCACTGGGATCTGAGCTAGTGGGACGTGGTGGATCTTTCAGGTACCTGTTGCAGTAAGTAACACACCCATGCATTAGGTATGTCTCGGCTATGAAGTCATCCGAGGCCGACCTGTTTTTGACGAATCCTTTATAATGTTCAAGCTGTCTACAAAATCAAACGTACAATTAATACATTGTACAATAAGAATAAGTACATATAGCTAGTAATCTCCTGTGGAACAAATTATGAATCGAAAAATCTATATAATTAAGAAATTGTATGTACCTTTCTTGAGGATACATCCATGTATACTGGACCGAACCAGAAATGAGCACCTGCTCGGGCAGGTGAATCATTAGGTGAATCATGATGCCAAAGAAAGCAGGGGAAAAAATCCTCTCTAGTTTACAAATGATGTGCACAATTTGTTGTTGCAGTTCCACCACATCTAACTTTTTTAATTCTCTGACGCATAACCTCTGCCACCATCTGCACAATGCCACTATTAGTTCTATGACGTCACGAGGCAAATATGGTCGAATTACCACTGGAATCAGACGTTGCAGCATAACGTGATAGTCATGTGTCTTCAAACCAACAAACTTGTGTTGCACCTTGTCCACTACTCCAATTATAGTAGCTGCATACCTAGCTGGATAACGAACGCCGTTAAACCAGTGAAATACATAACGTCTAAGTGTCGGCTTCATTGTGTAAGGTGCAGCTGGCATCTTGTTGTACACTCCTCTCCTATCCCTCCTCAACCATAAGGGACAACATAGATTCATTGATTCCAGATCTTTGCGCGCTTTGGGAGTATCTTTAGTCTTGAACTTAATACCGAGAATTGTTCCCACCACGCTGTCCCACACATTCTTTTCTATGTGCATCGCGTCCAAGTTGTTCCTCAGCTTCAACTTCAACCAGTAAGGGAGTTCAAAGAATATACTCTTGTGATACCAAAAGCTGAGATGATGTGGAGGAATTGGATTGCATTTCTTTACATCCGCGTCATTGGTCAACACACCAAAGTCGAAATAGATCAACCTCTCTAAAATCTCTTCGCCCGACCAACTACGGGGTTTAGGATTGTTCTCTACCGTCCTGTCAAAATGAGCTTCATCCTGTCGCCACGAGTGGTCATGAGGAAGCTATCTACGGTGACCCAAATAACACACCTTCCCCGCGTGCCAACTAGAGTTCACGTCATCCAAACATATAGGACATCCATTATATCCTTTCATCCTGCAGGCTGCCAACATCCCATACCCTGGAAAATCGTTGATCGTCCACATTACGGCAGCCATTATCGTGAACATCGTGTCAGTGAATTTATCATAAGTTGGGACTCCATTTTGCCACAACAGTTTCAGCTCGTCGATCAAAGATCTAAGGTAGACATCTAAGCACTTCCCCAGAGATTTAGGACCTAGAATTAGTACAGTAAGGAAATTAAATTCCTTGTTCATGCACATCCATGGAGGCAAGTTGTACGACATCAGAATAACTGGCCAAGTGCTAACGACAGAGCTATTACTACCTCAAGGATTGAATCCGTCTGTAGATAGTCTGAGTCTAACATTTCTAACCTCTGCAGCAAAGTCTCCAAATTCTCTGTCGAAATGTTTGAAACCCTCCCCATCCGCGGTATGTCACAGGACATCGTCATCTATTCGCTTTTATGCATACCATCGCATCACCTCTGCTGTGTGTAGAGACATGTACAGGAGCTGCAATCTGGGAATCAAGGGAAAATATCGAACAACTTTCACATACGGAACAATAGTCCAAATCTTTATACTCTTTGTAAAACAGCACACAATCATTCGGACATGCGTCAATTATCATGTACTTTAGGCCGAGGCTGCTCAAGATATTTCTAACATCATAATGAGATTTAGGAAGATTGTGATCATCAGGAAGCAACTTACATATTTGCTCCTGAATTTCGTCAAAAGCACTGACTGACATTTTGTGCTTCACTTTTATCTTCATTTGCTCCATCACATATTACAACACATTCTCTCGACATCCAGGGAACACTGGGGTCTGCGCTTCAAGTAGCATCTTGTTGTACTTATCCATCTCACTAGTGTCAGTGGCCAAGCTAGCAGCAAAACATGCGTCATCATGCTCATGAGTGGTACTATAACCTCCTTCTTGGTGTTGGTGTCCACCATAACTAAATCCCGGAAACGCATCATCAACCAAATCTGCAGTTGGGTTGCAAGTAGGGGGGCCGGCACCACTGCCACTGGATGAGGAACCCTAGTAACTGTACCCTGACTTGAAGTCTGCTGAGCTGAAGTCTACTGCTTCACCATGCTCGCTCCATGTAGTGTAACTCCACATCATACTATTTTCGTACAGGTGTTGCCATAACATTAACCTCCATATACTGACAATTACGACATTTCTGGTACGGACACCTGAAACGCTTCTTTCCCTGACCATGTTTTATTGCAAAATTCACGAATTCACTAATTCCATCCATATACCGGACGTCACATCTATTCCGCAACTTCATCGAACTCTTGTGCATACTTCTACAAAATTTTATAATTAATTAATTATTACATATTAGTCAATAACTATTAATTCTATATATATATATACAAATTTTCGAGTAATTTTTAATTAAACTAGTATATATATACACAAATTTTCAACTACCTTAATTAAAAAAATTATTAATTCAATATCTTCAATATTTAAATACATTCAACTACCTTTATTAATTATAGTTGTACATACATAAGTACGTACTCTACATCAATTACTTTAATATGTCTAGCTAACATGCATGTACATACGTTTTAACTAAATATTAACCAAATTTTAAAACATCCATACATATATACGTACTACAGGTCTATAATTAACTAATATATATATCATCAATTTCCTAACTTAATATATTATATATAAATATACACTACAAGAAAAGAGGACTTAGACGACGGAACAGTATTAGTTCCGTCGTCTAAGTTACACTTAGACCTCGGAGATTTCTCCGTGGTCCAAGTAACACTTAGACGACGGAGAATTACATCTCCGTCGTCTAAGTGTTACTTGGACCACGGAGAAATCTCCGAGGTCTAAGTGTAACTTAGACGACGGATGTGAAATTTCTTCGTCGTCTAGGTAAGTACCTGGACCTCGGAGACGTCCGTCGTCCAGGTTATCACTTGGACGACCGAGAATTACATCTCCGTCGTCTAAGTAACATTTAGACCTCGGAGCTTTCTCCGTGGTCCAAGTAAAACTTAGACGACGGAGAATTACATCTCCGTCGTCTAAGTTTTACTTGGACCTCGGAGAAGTGATCACCTGGACAACGGACCGACACGTCGTGGTGTAAGTTCCACTTAGACGACGTACCGACACCTCCGTCGTCTAAGTGAAGCATTATATATATAGGCCATGCCAAACTCTCTTAGCTTCGATCATTCCATTATATTTTCTCCCGTGGGGAATTTTTGAGATCGAAGGAGAAGGAGAAGGCCGGATTAGGCTAGGCCGGGGCTAGAAATTAATTAAAGGATCTCCGGTGTTCGATCACTAGCTAGCTTAATTAACTGCAGATATCGAGAAGGCGAGCAGGTACGTACGTACGTACGTAGGCAGTTAAAATTTGCATGATTAAATATATATATATATATATTTAGGGAAACCGTACGTACGTACATACATGCATGAATGTTAATTAGCTATATATACAGATTAAATTACGTACGTAATTTGATGGATCGATGTAGATCGAGTACGTATAATTAATGGTAAATTAATGGACTAATATATATATATGTAATAATTAATTAATTATAATATTTTGTAGCAGTATGGACAAGAGTTGGATGAATTTAAAGAATAGATGTGATGTCCGGTATATGGATGGAATTAGCGAATTTGTGAATTTTGCGATAGAACATGGTCATGGAAAGAAGCGTTTCAGGTGTCCGTGCCAGAAATGTCTTAATTGTCAGTATGCGGAGGTTAATGTTATGGTGCAACACCTGTACGAAAATGGTATGATGTGGAGTTACACTACATGGAGCGAGCATGGTGAAGCAGTAGAGTTCAGCGCAGCAGACTTCAGCTCAGGGTACAGTTACCATGGTGCCTCATCCAGCGGCAGTGGTGCCGGACCCCCAGCTTGCAATCCAACTGTAGATTTGGTCCATGATGCGTTTCCGGGATTTAGTCATGGTGGACACCAACACCAAGACGGAGGTTACAGTACCACTCATGAGCATGATGACACATTCCCCGCTGCTAGCTTGGCCACTGACACCAGTGAGATGGATAAGTACAACCGGATGCTACTTGAAGCGCAGACCCCGGTGTTCCCTGGATGTCGAGAGAATGTGTTGCAATATGTGATGGAGCAAATGAAGATAAAAGTGAAGCACAAAATGTCAGTGAGTGCTTTTGACGAAATTCAGGAGCAAATATGTAAGTTGCTTCCTGATGATCACAATCTTCCTAAATCTCATTATAAGGTTAGAAATATCTTGAGCAGCCTCGGCCTAAAGTACAGGATAATTGACGCATGTCCGAATGATTGTGTGCTATTTTGCAAAGAGTATAAAGATTTGGACTATTGTCCCGTATGTGGCCAGTGCAGATTCCAGGTGAATAGGAAGAGTTCGAAAAAGAGAATTCCTGTGAAAGTTGTTCGATATTTTCCCTTGATTCCCAGATTGCAGCGCCTGTACATGTCTCTACACACAGCAGAGGCGATGCGATGGTACGCAGAAAAGTGAATAGATGACGATGTCCTGCGACACGCCGCGGATGGGGAGGGTTTCAAACATTTCGACAGAGAATTCGGAAACTTTGCTGCAGAGGTTAGAAATGTTAGACTCGGCCTATCTACAGACGGATTCAATCCTTGGGGAAGTAATAGCTCCGCCGTAAGCACTTGGCCAGTAATTCTGATGCCGTACAACCTGCCTCCGTGGATGTGCATGAACAAGGAATTTAATTTCCTTACTGTACTAATTCCAGGTCCTAAATCTCCAGGGAAGTGCTTAGATGTCTACCTCAGACCTTTGATCGACGAGCTGAAACTGTTGTGGGAAAATGGAGTCCCAACTTATGACAAATTCACTGACACGATGTTCACGATGAGGGCTGCCGTAATGTGGACGATCAGCGATTTTCCAGCGTATGGGATGTTGGCAGCGTGCAGGACAAAAGGATATAATGGATGTCCTATATGTTTGGACGACGTGAACTCTAGTTGGCACGCAGGGAAGGTGTGTTACTTGGGTCACCGTAGATGGCTCCCTCACGACCACCCTTGGCGACAGGATGAAGCTCATTTCGACGGGACGGTAGAGAACAATCCTAAACCCCGTAGTTGGTCGGGCGAAGAGATTTTAGAGAGGTTGAGCTATTTCGACTTTGGTGTGTTGACTAACGACGCGGATGTAAAGAAATGCAATCCAATTCCTCCACATGATCTGAGCTATTGGGATCACAAGAGTATATTCTTTGAACTCCCTTACTGGTCGAAGTTGAAGCTGAGGAACAACTTGGACGCGATGCACATAGAAAAGAATGTGTGCGACAGCGTGGTGGGAACAATTCTCGGTATTAAGTTCAAGACTAAAGATACTCCCAAAGCGCGCAAAGATTTGGAATCAATGAATCTACGTCGTCCCTTGTGGTTGAGGAGGGATAGGAAATGAGTGTACAACAAGATGCCAGCTGCACCGTACACAGTGAAGCCGACACTTAGACGTTCTGTATTTCACTGGTTTAAGGGCGTTCGTTATCCGGCCACGTATGCAGCTACTATAACTGGAGCAGTGGACGAGGTGCAACACAAGTTTGTTGGTCTAAAGACACATGACTATCACGTTATGCTGCAACGACTGATTCCAGTGGTAATTCGACCATATTTGCCTCGCGACGTCGTAGAACCAATAGTGGCATTGTGCAGATGGTGGCAGAGGTTATGCGCCAGAGAATTAAAGAAGTCAGATGTCGTGGAATTGCAACAACAAATTGTGCACATCATTTGCAAACTAGAGAGGATTTTTCCTCCTGCTTTCTTCGACATAATGATTCACCTAATGATCCACCTGCCCGAGCAGGTTCTCATTTCTGGTCCGGTCCAGTACACTTGGATGTATCCTCAAGAAAGGTACGTACAACTAATTAATTATACAGGTTTTTCGATTCATAATTTGTTCCACTGGAGATTACTAGCTAGCTATATGCATGTACTTATTTTTATTGTACGTTTGATTAATTTTGTAGACAGCTTGGACAGTATAAGTCATTCGTCAAAAACAGGTCGGCCCCGGATGGCTCCATAGTAGAGACATACCTAATGCATGAGTGCGTTACTTACTGCAACAGGTACCTCAAAGATCCTCCACCTCCAACTGCCTCCGATCCCAGTGCCCGCATCAATCTTTCTGTCGTCACCAATGTCGTCCGACCGTTTAGAGGAGTATTAAAGGAAACGTTAACACGGGAAGAACTTATTGAGGCACATTGGGTAGTGTTACGAGACTGTGACGAAGTTGAGCCGTACATGATGTCATATAGGGAGAGGCTTCAGGCGTTATATCCAGACAAGAGTTCGGCGTGGATTGAGAAAATGGTTAAGAAAAAGTTCCCCGATTATTTCTTCCAATGGGTGGGTACGTATTTAGTGATTTATATACATATTGAGATCATGCATGTTTAATTTGTAGAAAGTAAACCCTTACATTTTTCCATTTTCGCAGATGATTGATCTGCAAAAATCCGAAAACCACGGGGGGTGGTGGTCTTGGCCAAAGCACTTGCTAGCAGGGAAGCCGATTAAACACTATATTTATCCGGGATGTTTTGTGAACGGTGTGAAGTTCCATTCATTGGCGCGAGATGAAGGAAGAAGAACACAAAACAGTGGGATAGCGGTTGGGAAAGACCCTGATCTATATTACGGAATGATCGTATATGTGGTTCAGCTATGTTACGGGAATGATGTCAACGTTTTCCTATTCAAGTGCAGATGGTTCAAGCGTACAAAGGAAGACCTGGGACTTTTATCAGTCGATACAAACTCAAGCTGGTATGAGGATGAGCCTTTCGCTCTCGCCACCTTAGTTAGGCAGGTGTTCTATCTCGACGATCCGAAAGCTGGTGACGGGTGGAAAATAGTGAACCAGATCTCTCATCGAGGAGTTTGGAATACAGAGACAATTGAAGGGACACCGGCGACGACTGAAGATGCTGCTGAACCAGATAGAGACATTCCTGCCTATCAAGAGCCTAATATTTCTGTCATCCGCTCCGACATAATGGACCTGGTTCAAGACGGTGAACGGTTACCCATGCCTGATGGTTGTACAGATCTAACTGAAGAAGAGATTATTGAGGTAGATGAAGAAGACGTGCAGGATGAGGACGATGACGACGACTCTGGTTATTCCTCGGACGATGTTGAGTACGATGAGGAGGATGAGCAATCGGATAACGGTGATGATGATGATGACGATTATGACGAAGAGTACGGTCACACGACGAGGATCATTAATTGGTAAACCCTAATTTATTATTGTAATATATATATGATCGATCGATGCATCGTAAAAAGGTGAAAGATTTCTATTATGTCGAGACTTTAAGATTCCTCGTCCAGCTTTGGTTGGTTTTATTGTTTTTAAATACTATATATGATTATATATATTGACTTGTGATAGTATTATTGAGAGCACAAATTTTGCACGTAGTCCCGGCCCCTCTCTTTGCTTTCAACTTCATCGGTGTATTCTCTGATCTTATTAAAAGTAAGCTGAAGCTACTCTACATTTCGCTCAAGCAGCCCTTCAAACCCTAAATCCTCGACACTAAATGTAGCATGATCGGATCGATCGATCATTTTTTTAATTATATTCTTGAATGAGAATAATTGAACGAACATACAAATGACCGGGGACGACCTAAACCCTAAACCCTACGGCCCTAACCTCTGAATTCAGGGTTTTACACTTGGACGACGGAGACAGTCATTCTCCGTCGTCTAGGTACACACTTGGACGACGGAGAATGACTGTCTCCGTCGTCCAAGTGACAAACCTTATACCCTAAACCCTAAGGACCCCTAACCCCTGAATTCAGGGTATATTCACCTGGACGACGGATACGACATTCTCCGTCGTCCAAGTACACACCTGGACGACGGATATTAGAGTCTCCGTCGTCCAGGTGTGTACTTGGACGACGGAGAATGTCGTATCCGTCGTCCAGGTGTAAATTTCGTAATTTTTTCTAAGACAACGACCATCTAGACCATCTTCGAATGCATATTCTTTTCGTCAAGACTTTAGAGTAGTATATTCTTGGTGTGTGAGCTTCGACGGTTCGAAAATCGGAGTTGCGAAATGTCCTGTATCCACGTTTCCGGTTTGTGAAATTCTCGGTTTTGCGGTTGACTGTGCCGATGAAACCCTTCCCGAACTTATTATTTCCTGGTCCTTTATAGTAATTATATATTATGTTACGACGAACATATCCAACGGTTGTTTTGTCCAAATTCAATTTCGTTAGTACTCTGCTGCAAATCAGCAACTACAAGTGAACACTAAAGTCTTAAAGATTAGTCGATACTTAACAACTTTCAAAACGTAAAATTATTCGGCGGTTCAAATTTATCTGTTTATATATACGATGCGTTCATCGATATTGTACGACTATTTCACTCGAATGACAGATCGCTAAATTCCTAGCGAATTAATTTAAATATTTTTTTTTGCATAATTTGAACCTAGACGACGGATACGGTCATTTTCCGTCGTCCAAGGGTTCAAATTACCATGGCGGTTCGAATAAAATTTTTCTTATTTTTCGATGTAAATATTGACTTGGACGACGAATATGTCGTTTTCCGTCGTCCAAGTGTTCACTTGGACGACGGAAAATGACATATCCGTCGTCCAAGTCGAAATAACATGGCGGTTCAATTTGCCGCCTCAATTTTCGGCGCCGCTTGAAATTCCACTTAGACGACGGAAAACACTGTTTCCGTCATCTAAGTCAACATTTATGGCGGTGAAACGGCCCGCCCATTTATTTGGCGCCGGTTCGAAAAAATTTGACTCTTCACTTAGACGACGGAAAACACTGTTTCCGTCGTCTAAGTGCACTTAGACGACGGAGAATAGTGTTCCGTCGTCTAAGTGAAACT
Source organism: Geum urbanum (assembly GCA_946800695.1). Classification (NCBI taxonomy): domain Eukaryota; kingdom Viridiplantae; phylum Streptophyta; class Magnoliopsida; order Rosales; family Rosaceae; genus Geum; species Geum urbanum. Next base: position 17,726,104 of record OX327003.1, on the reverse strand, counting down.
CTATAAATAGGCCGAGCCTCATCTTCTTTTCCTCATCCCTTACAACTTTCTCTCCTCCATCTCCTCTCTCTCTCTCATTCCGGCGATTCTCCTCCGGCGACGCTCCGACGACATTATTTCCGGCGTGGTTCCTCCTCTCCGACGACACAACTCCGGCGATTTTCGCAGAAAACTCTCGAAAAACTCCGATTCGGTAAATTTCTATTTTTCCCTTATTAAAATAATTTTTTTTTAATTAATTAGTTTTAAATATTTCTTAAATGATTATTTTAATGTTATTTATTAATTATTGCTATTAATACTAATTAAATGAATAATTGTAAATTTATTGTTATTAATTATATTTAGATTAATTATTGTTATTAATTAAATAAATGATTACATATTGTTATTAATTAATTAAATGGTAAATTATTGTTATATATTAATAATAATTAAATGAATAATTGTAATTACTTGATAATTTATGAAATGAATAAATATTATTGTAATTATTTATTAATTAGTTGCATAATTAAATAAATATGAGATTAAATTAATTAGTAGTACGTGTTCGATTTAAATTTAGTACATAGGCTTGGTGTAATTAAGTCGCACTCTTTGGAATAGATGGCGCCTCTTTTCCTTGCTTATCTCCTTAACCCCTCGTGATGTGTGGATTTCATCACCGCACACCATAACCTAAGTGAAGTTATGGACACGAGGTTGAGGGCGGAGTTTGCAAAGGATTTGAGGGAGTGTAAATTTTCGAAAAATTGGCCGAATGTCGGACATGGTGTCTAGAAACGGGTTATGACTGGTGACAGGATTTGGACTAAGAAAGACTTTTGTCGAAATTAGTCCTGCCTCTCGCGTTATCTCTATCCCTAACTGGCCATGTTTTTCGATTTAACCAAGGCTGATTAATTGAAAATTTACACTTTATCGCGCGGGTCGCACGTCCATTGAACGACCGAAAATGCCAAGCTAGTGTACTCTATTTAAATCTTAAACGTACTTAATTAATTAGCGTAAATTTTTAAGTTCTAATTATTATGGTAAGTAGGTACGCGTATTTTAACACCGTACTCTTAGGTTTAAATGGCTCCGCCAAAGACCACATCCGGCAAGAAGAAAGCCCAACAGGAGTCAGAAGATGAGATGCTCCAAATGTTGGCGGCCCAAGTCGGTTGGGTTCAACCGCAGGACGACGCCCTCAATCCGGGGCCTTATGGGGAAATTCCCTCTGCCCCATTTCTCTCAAGCGGTGATGACGTCGACCCCTTTTCAACTCCGACGCCCGGTACCGCTTCAACGGGAAGTACTCAGGCGTCTTCGACGGCCGATTCTATCATGTACAGCGCCCGCCGTAAGCAAAGGAGGGCCCCCACTGACCCCCAACCGAAAAAGACTCGGGGTCTCGTTAAAGGTGGAAAGGCGGAGAAAATTTGCAAGGCGACCGGGAGCAAGATCGCCTTGCCCTACGACGAATTCACCGGTGGCCCTCCCACACCTCAGCTAGCAAGTCTCTCGGCTCATAGCATTGGGTCGATTGTTCGTAACCGGGTTCGTATCACTGCCCCTACTTGGAGGGAGGTGCCGGATTCGGAGAAGGCGAAAGTCTTTAAGGATCTTTCGGTACGTAATACGTACAATTTTAGTTATTATATACTATTTTTAATATTAGTTATATATAATTTTATAATATATACGATTATAATTTTCAATTTATTTCTGATAGGAAAAATTTGCGGTGGATCCGGATCCGGCGATGTTGAGGCATATCAACCAAACCGCCAACAACATCTTCAAAGATTGGAAGTACAGGCTCCATCAGTACTTCCGAACTAACGGTCCCGTGCCTCCCCCCGAAGAGCTGCGTGGGGATAGAGAAGATGAGTGGGAGTGGTTGTGTAACCACTTTGCCGATGAGCAATTTCAGGTGTTAATTTACTTTTTTTATTTCAATTAAGATAATTGAATACTCTAAATTTTAGTTACTTATAAATTTTTTAATGATTTCATTATGTTGTCTAACAGAAATTCTCCGGTGTCAACAAAGCCAACCGGGGGAAGAAGGACAAGCACCATACTTCCGGCGCCAAGCAACTCATTCAAATTGCCAAGGAGCACAGGGATAAGGGCTCCAAACACCCTTATCTCGATGCAAGCGTAAGCGCGTACGTGACGCCTGGGCTCGATAATGAAGCGAGTCAACGCGGCGTAAGTCATATATATATATATGTGTGTGCGCTAATAATTATAGTAATTATTATTTAAATATTATTTCATTATAATAAATTTATTATTCTTTTGTAGGCAAGAGTGATAGAGCGTGCGCAGGAAGAATTGGCTAACACTCAGCTTGCGTTCCCAGATGTGCCGCTAGAAGACCTGCCTCCTCTATCTGTGGAGAGCCAAATAGCAATTGCGGATGAGGTCTATGGTCGTAGAGCTGGCAAGGAGGTTAGGCACTTCGGGCCTAAGGTGGTTCGAGATTTGTCGACCTCTGAGTCATCATCTACGGGAGGTTCGGGGCGGCGGAGAAGTTCTCAAGCTGCGGCAGCCTATGAAGAGGCTCGAATCGCACGGGAGGAGAATATTGCCATGCGCCAAAGAATGGACCAGCAAGACGAGCGAATAGCCCAACTCATCGCCCTTATGCAACAAGCTCAAAGACAATGTCAACCTCCTCCGAACCCATTCCCCGACGACGACGACCCGGCTGGAGGCGGAGGACGAGGCGGCGCATCTGCTCCTCCAGTGTTTTAGCTAGCTAGTAGTTTATTATTTCGTTTCTTAATTTCCGCATTACGAACAATATTTTCATTTTTAATTATGGGTTTTTTCGATTATGTATGTACAAATTAATTTTAATTATTTTATTAATTTAGTGTATTTAATTAATTTAATTAATTTTTTTTCAATTAATATTAATAATATTTTTGAATTTAATTTTTTTTTAAAAATTAATTTTTCACTTAGACGACGGAGACATTAATCTCCGTCGTCTAAGTCCCCACATGGGCCACGGACGTTGTTAGCTTCTCCGTGGCCCAGGTAGGCACTTAGACGACGGAGACATTAATCTCCGTCGTCTAAGTCACCACCTGGGCCACGGAGAAGCTAACAACGTCCGTGGCCCATGTGGGGACTTAGACGACGGAGATTAATGTCTCCGTCGTCTAAGTTCCTACCTGGGCCACGGAGATTGTTAGCTTCTCCGTGGCCCAGGTAGTAACCTAGACGACGGAGACATTAATCTCCGTCGTCTAAGTCCCCACATGGGCCACGGAGATTGTTAGCTTCTCCGTGGCCCAGGTAGTAACCTAGACGACGGAGACATTAATCTCCGTCGTCTAAGTCCCCACATGGGCCATGGACGTTGTTAGCTTCTCTGTGGCCCAGGTAGGCACTTAGACGACGGAGACATTAATCTCCGTCGTCTAAGTCACCACCTGGGCCACGGACGTTCTCCGTGGTCCAAGTGAACTTGGACGACGGAGATTAAATTCTCCGTCGTCTAAGTACTTAGACGACAGCACTTGGAGCACGTACCTTGGACGACGGATTTTCCGTCGTCCAAGTACTTAGACGACGGAGACTGTCACTTAGACGACGGAAATGCTCCGTCGTCTAAGTCACTTTTTCTTGTAGTGATATATTAGACGTACTAATTAATTATTAACAATGCAATCAATCAAACGTATAATTAATTATATATATATAAACCTACATTAATGGTGTTGGAAAATTAACTACGAACGTACCTAGCCTTCTCCGATATATGGCGAATTAATCGATGGTCGGAGCCGAAGATATATATAGTGCGTGCTATCTAGCTAGGTAGGACGTCGTTTGAATTGCATGCACGCGTGAGGCGCTGATGAAGACAGGAAGAGATTATGATCAGTTGAGAGACGAGTGATCGAGCGGAGAGGAAGTGAGTTCGGCATGGGCCTTATATAATGCTTCACTTAGACGACTGAGGTGTCGGTCCGTCGTCTAAGTTGCCACTCAGACCACGGCGTGTCGGTCCGTTGACTAAGTGTACACCTGGACGACGGAATAGTCACTCTCCGTCGTCCAGGTTCACACTTGGACAATGAAGAAGTCTCCGTCGTCCAGGTGACACTTGAACCGCGGAGAATTCTCCGTCGTCCAAATTTCAATTGAACCACGGAACCTTTACGATTCCGTAATCTAAGTGCAATTTTCTTGTAGTGAGTCAACTAACTATAAATCAACATAACTAAGATTATTAGTCTCCTAGAGTTCTCGTGCAATTCGTAGTGTGCAAAACAACTTGTACTCAATTCAAGTTATGTGAACTTGAGTCCATCTATTAGCTGAAAAGTAAGAAACTCATGGTCGTGATGAACATAAATTGGAGAAACGATGATGGTAGGGCCCTGAAGGATCATCAAGAAGTTCTTTGCTTCATCACTAAGTGTAGTCGTGGCAAAGTTGAAGCTAGACCATACAAGGTGGGAGGTATTTTTAAGTATATTTAGGTCGGTGTCCTCTGGGTTCAGATCATTTCTATAAGCTCTTGGTTCTTCGTTCTTTGCCTGTTATCGAGGTTAACTTCGTCGGTGAAAGAGATGAATAGAAGACAGTAGACAGTATTGACTGAAATGGTTTGATTCATTCATACATATGAAATATATACAAGACGTGCTTGATATACACAGATTCCTTTTCCTATTCTATTATATCAACTATGGTAAGCAATAGAAATCTAACAAAGACAGAATATCTAGATTCCTATTTCACACAAGACAATAACAACATTCCAAATTTAGAATAATTTCCTTAACACTTCTCCTCAAGTTGGAGAATAAATATCTTTAAATTCCAACTTGCAAATCAAATGAACAAAATCTTTTCTGCCAATTGAGAAGAGGAACTAACATGTTTTGTTGTCACTAAACCATCTTGAATCTTATCTTTGATAAAATGACAATCCATATCTATGTGTCTAGTTCTCTCAAGGAACACAGGATTAGCCGCAATATGTAAAGCTGCCCTATTATCACAATATAACAGAGCTAGTTCTTGATGAAGTATATTCAAGTCTCTAAGAAGAAACCTCAACCATGTTAACTCACAACATGCTCCAGCCATAGCTCTATACTCTACCTCAGTCGAAGAAAGAGAAACGGTCTTTTGTCTCTTTGATCTCCAAGAAATTAATGAAGAATATACAATAAGTAGTGGTGGACCTTCTAGTCAAGGGACAACCAGCCCAATCAGAGTCGTAATGAGCCCATATTCTAAAGTCACTTTGTGAAGAGAAAAACAAACATTGACCAAGTCTTTTCTTCAGATAACGAACAACACGTAATGTTGCATCCATATGAGGCTTTCGCGGGGCATGCATAAATCTACTCAAAATATGAATAGAGTACGTAATATCTGGCCTTGAGATAGTAAGGTAAATCAACTTACCAATCCATCTCCTTTAATGCACATCATCTTTGAGAAGATTCCATTTTTTAGATAATTTGAGACCAGGCTCCGTTGCAGTGTCAACAAAAGTTGCTCCCAACAAACGTACGTCACTTATAATCTTTAATGCATACTTTCATTGGGAAATATAAATTCCATTTTTGGAACGAGACACTTCTATGTTGAGAAAGTACTTTAAATCTTCAAGATCTTTGGTACGAAAGTGGCTGCTAAGGAATGTCTTTAACGCAGAAATAGCCACAAGATCATTACCAGTAATTAAAATATCAACATAGATAAATAAAGCAATGAACCCCCTTTTTTCTGGTAAATAAAGAATAATTTGCCTTGGACTAAATATAACAAGTTGAACGAATTGCATCGGAAAATTTTGACAAACCATTGTCAAGAAGCTTGTTTTAAACATATAATGACTTGTTAAGGCAACAAAATAAATTCTCACTACCAGCATAAGTACTATAACCGATGACATGAAGTCGTACTCCTGTTAGCCAAAAGTCGTCGGCTATAGTATGGCAGACAACCTTTTGTCGGCTATAGTGTCGTCGGGAAAAGGTTGTCGGCTATACTATAGCCGACGACTTTTCATGCACCTTGTCAGCTATAGGTCCAAACTATAGCCGAGACTAAAAGTTGTCGGCTATAGTTACAAATAATAACCGAGAACTTTCGACGAGAACGACGTCGGGCAAACCTTTCTGATCCGATCAATATTGTTAACCGGAGGATACTATAGCCGATGATGAGATTTTTAACCATTGGGTATAGTTTTTTAACTGGTCGGTTATAGTTATTAAACCCATTGAGTATAGTTTTGGCAATCGTCGGTACATGTCGTCGGCCATATTATACAACTTTCTGAAGAAAAAAAAAATGCAGATTCTGGATTTACCATTCCCAGAACTTGCAGTTTCAAAATAGTCATCAAACATATATTTTTATTTCCACAATAGCCAACAACGCATAACAGATTCACAATCAACACAAAACAAAAACTTATAAAAATTTAGCCTACAATTTTGAAACACATATTCATATAAACTAAAGGTTGCCAAAGTCTAAGTTATGGAGATAAGATGGGTCACTACCATTATCATCAGGCAGATCCTGTTGCTCATGTGAAGCATCATGAGGGTGCTGGTTAGATGGAGTCCATAGAGTCTAACCTTAGGCCAGGACATTTATTCCTTGCGCCTGAACGGTTAAGCCCAGGCCTTCAAAATTCCTAGCCATTTCAACTTGCATCCGAGCTAACTCCTCAACTTGCTAATGAACCATCTCTTGACGCATCTCCTCCAGCTGCTAGGTCATCCATCATTGAGTCTCTTCTATCTTGCTCTGATACTCTTGAGTCGGCCTACGAAGTTGCTCCTCTAGCTGGGCCTTGGAAGATCCTGAGTTGCATTGGAAATCGGGAATGTTCTTCAATATCCTATCGTCTTGCCATCTTAAACCCTTGCAATAGTAATTGCTCATTCGTGGTGGGAAAAAGTTTCCCATGATCCTCGCCCCAACCCTTAAATCAGATTGATTGATTTGAGATATGGCTTGGGGAAGCTCATCATCCAAGATATTAGGGTTTCGCTCCCTCGCAATCTGAATCAACACCTCCTCAGATGTTTCCCTTAAATGAACCTAATTGACAAGGAAAACAAAATAACATATTCGTAAACATACATTAAAAAAAAGTTAGGAAAAATACATATATAAGAAATTGGTAAAGTTGTAAGGGCACAATACTTATAGCTTGTTCATGGGATTGAGGATGTGTTTTTTCATACATCCACACGAATAGGTTTTCTTAAGGGTGTTGGGTCATTGCCTCCTCCCTATAAGAAGCATAGGGTCTAGAACCAGTGTGATGGTTGTCCGTGTTCTTTGCTCAGTTCCACGCGTTTATGGACGAAATGGCCTTGTTTCATAAATATATATTAAAAAAATTGATTTAGAAACTATCAACGCCAAATTATCCACAAGTAAATACGTATGATGTTGAATATATACCTCAAATCGTAAGGCGTTGAAGTGAATTAGAAGCCACTTCCACTCGTACTCCCTAAGCATGAACTCTATAGGGGTACCCGAACGGTGATCATTGAGCATGTCATTATTCTTCCAGAACTTACAGAGCTCATTCTTCCACTCTTTATATCTATATATGCGACACAAATGTTAGAAACACATTACATAATCCCTCTAATATCTAAATATATATTATATAACTCTCGTCACCTTCCTCCTTGAACCTCATTTGCCTAGGTGGATTTAAGTTCCTCTCGAACATTGAACCGCACCTGCAATGTCCCATTTCTTTTATGTTAATATATATATATATTTTAAAGGAATTAATTAATATAAGTAGATATACGCAATGAATATCTAACTCACCGACATTGCATTGTTCACTTGGTCATTCACAGACTGAGGAACTGAGGACCACTTTGACCACAGAATAGGGACTTTGTCCCAGATAATGCTTCCAACCATGCCGGAGTACCTTCAACAAATATTTCCCTCTCTCACTGATCCTTGCTCATCGGTCTTTATGACAAGTGGCCCGTAGGCCTCGACATCCTTCTGAAGTTGCTTCCCCACAACAGGACCTCTGACGCTCACTTTTTTCTCCCCTCCGACGTCTGTTGCATAAGACAAAGTAAAAAAAATTAAAACAGGATCACCCAATTTAATATACATATTATTGGAAAGTTTGAAATTAAATAATGCATATATTTACAATTTATCTGATGATTCTGACGTTGATGCATTTGCTATCCTTGCACTTTTCAGACGTCATCAAACGGCTGAACGATGTATACTTCCTTCGGGTGGATGTGAATAAGGTTTCCCTCGTCATCGACAGTTGGTATTGGGTTTCCCGTGTCATTGACATCTAGCAGGGCAGGTAGGCTGATACTCACCATTATTAAGTACTAAATTAACACTTAACACTCAACAACAATGAGCCAATTAAAACCCTTTTTAGTAGATGTAGCATTGGTAAATAGGGATCGTTCTTAACCGGGGATTGAGGGTGCATGCATAACTATGCTAGGTTTGTTTATGGGGGTGCGAGATTTGGTTTGTTTAACTAATGACCTACGAAATTTAAACCTAATTCTACTATGTACACGTGATCATCACATCATGTCTACCTCCACCATTTTCATGCTTCACTTACCCAGTATCAACGAAATTCTTACCTTCAACCTGCAATTTATACACATGCTTTTAAGAGTGCGACGAAGAGCGCCTACACCTTAATTTATCTAAGATTCATACAAAACATGCTAGGGAGGAACGAAGAGCGTATCACCCAACACATTAAGAAGCTTAAAGCATACAAGCATGCATACAAGTCAAAGACCAAAAACTAAGAACACATGGAAGATAACATAAGTAAGTAAAAACGTATAGCCTTTATTAAACAAATCACAAGTCGTAAACCGAATTCTTTACAAGACAAAAGATGACATAGAAGGTTTATGGTTACACTTTTGAAGTCTGTGAAGAGCACTAACAACGCCTCGAGTGGATGGATTCTCAAGAACAAGACGAAGAGCGCCGATTATTCTTGATCCGTGAGGAGGGAGCTTCGGCCTTGGAGGGGATTAGGCATAGGACGACTTGGAAGGTGTTTTGGGCAGAGCTTTGCTGTCTATGATGTGTGATAATGAAACCCTAGTCGAGCCCTCATTTATATAGGCCAAGCAAAGCCTAGTTCGACTCCTTTTAGAAGTCTAACTACTCCACCCGGGTAACCTGACCCTTCTTCACTAAAATAGGAATTTCTCTCGTTCTAGGACTCCAAATCGCTTGATTCCAGTTGCGTTGGAAACTAGACTTCTAGATCTTTCCAACCATATACTAATCGCGTCTAGATTCATCCGGATCTATTCACAGTGGCCTTTTGAAGTGGGCTGATCTGCACAGGCAGATTTCCTGATTTCTAGCTGTTGATCCATTTTCTTCTTTTGGGCTTCTTTGTGGGTGAATCTTGACATGATCTTGGACATTCTTGGACACATGAGCATGGTCTTGACCCATCTTAGTGATCTTTGATCCATTCTTTATAAATCGTGGCCCATTCTTCTTCATCTTTCCTCCTCATTTTAGGAACTTCCTCCTTAGTAGGTTTTGAGTTCATTTCTGCCTCCTTTACGGATTCCTCCTTTATTTCTACCTACAAACATAAAGTAAGTTAAAAACATATTTACTAAGCACAAAACAAAGTTAAATATAGAGAGAAATACATTAATAATCAAGCATAAAATGCGTAGATCAAATTCCCCCACACTTAGACTTTGCTAGTCCCTAGCAAATACAAATCAAAGCAACGGACTCGATAAGAGAAAAAAAAAGGGAAAAAAATTAACAATGGGAAAAACGTCACACTTATATGTACAAAACACTTAGAAGTCTCAATGTTTCAAAGCCGCAAATTTTCATGTTATCATGTTTGAAAACGTAAGAGATACTAAGTAAAACAGGACTAAGCCCTTAGTCAAAATTTGTCTCAGAAATTTCTTAATGTATATGGCAATGGAATTACATAACTTCAAATGATAACCAAGATATGATTCATGCAATGAACAAGTAAGACGTGGTGTAAACAATGGTGATGTTAAAGCTGTGCATGTTTCGAATAAAGTTCAAATCAACTCACATGGATGCACTCATCATATTTTCACTCAAAAATGGATAGAAATAATTGAAAACCTCATGAATGAAATACTTGCACAAATGAACCAAACCATATGCTTACTCATGCAACTTACTCAACAGATTAACTGCTACTCATCTTAAGGATCAAAAAGGACTTTCGAAGGGTTCTAATGGGGCAAGGCTAAGGCATTCGAAAATTTAGATAAGTGGTGGTTAAAAAAGTTCCAAAGACTTAGTCGAAATATCACAAACTTTGTAAAACCAGACTCCTTCATCTTTTACACGCCTCCATGGTCAATCTTCTATAAACAAGGGCCAAATTTCATTTTGTTGGACCCTAATTTCATTCTAAACTCCCATTGAGCTTTGTGAACAGGACAAATGCCATATTTCTTTATTTTTTTGGGCCTTCAATTCGTAGCATACTCCAAATTCACAAGTATGGGGGACATTAATCCAAACATTTACAAAACAGAACACATTGCCATGAGAGATCACAATTTTTTTTTCTTTTCATTCTCTCGAATTCCTTTGGCAATAACACACTTTTTAAGCTATTTGGACAAGTCTATCCCCATACACACATTATGCCAATCAAGGAGCATCATTAAAAATCTCCATCTTCGGCTCTTGTCGACATTACTTCACACTAAGTCTGCAGAACATAGGGTAAAGAAGTCCTACACTAGGCAAAGTGTTTAGGTATTACGGGTGACGAAAGAAAGCTTAATGTGGGCTCAAATGGTTTATCTAAGGGTGTCGCAACTCGTGCGCACATAAGGGACTCATGGCAATTTGGCTAGTGGTGGTAAACCTAAGTGCCTCTTATCATATCCAAAATCAGAGTATATGTCAACTATAAGCTTTGCAAATTCGACATGAGTAAGTTCTAGTAATCTCTAGTTCATTAAAATCTATGGCAAGTAACCAAATGATGCACATGCATAGTTTTGAGACTAATATGCATAAAATTCACCCAAAAGAAATGTATAGGCTCAAAACTCACGTTTAGGGTTCATATGACTTAAACTTATTCTCACATGTGAAATCTGTACCATGTTTAACTATCCATATCTACTACATGTCATGACACTCAAAATAACTCAATTAACACAAGAAATCATGAATGCAGTGCCATATGTATGTTCAAATTCAGTCCATTTTCATCATAGACTAACTAAGGGCATCCTAAGACTCTTTAAAACACTAAGTTAAACAAAAAGACTCAAAATACACTAAGTATGACTCAAATGTTTTTTTTTTTAGGGCATCATCCGCCGGAAAGTTCCATTGTCTGCCCAATTTTTCAATTTTATGACTCAATAAAGTTGTAAACCCCTTCCCCCACACTTAAACTCTACATTATCCTCAATGTACCAAAGTAAAGTCATAGAATTTAAGCATGAAAGAAGAATCTTACGAAAATTTGTAACTAATGAAGTAAAATTTACGAAAACTAAAAGAGAAAGGGAAGAGAATGCAAATCTGTTGTAGACTCCTCCATTGGGTTGCCTCCCAACAAGCGCTTGTTTTTTAACGTCTTACAGCCTAGACGTGATGCAACTTCCATCCTTCATGTCGTCCTTGGTGGTGGTTGAGGTTGAGAGGGAAGTTGTCCAGAGGCTCGAATGTGTCCCATAAAGTCCACAAGTTGCCCCATTTGCTTCTTCATCTCGGATATATCATTACCATGTGACTCCAACACAGCCTTCGTTTGGTTTTGTCCAGCAATTAGGGCTTGTGTGGTGTTGGATAGTTGAGCCAACATCTTGTCGTAATCCGGATTTGTGAAAGTCTGAACCGGAGGGGGCAAGGGAACTTGTGACGTTGGGGCCATTGGTGGCCTTTCTTGATATTGTTGGGGACGTTGGTATTGCTGCTGCTGAGGTGCTGGAGGGTTAAGACATCCCTCATTGCTGCTCCATTTGAAACCAGGATGATCACGGTTGCCAAAGTTGTTGTAATTGTTGTAGCGTTGGCCTCCTTGATATCCCCCTATGGCATTGACTTGTTCTTCATGTGGTTGCTCGGCCAAGGTAGGACATTGATCACCTAAGTGCCCTTGAGAATAGCAAACGCCACATAATTGTCCAAGAGAGACTTTCTGACGTTTCACTTCAAGCTCTATCATCTGCTCCATCAAGTTAGAAAGTTTGTCATACTTGTCATCTGCAGCGACTTTTGCTGAGCTCACTTCGGCAACAGTCTTCCTTGGAGCCATCCCATATTGAGCATCATTGTTAGCTCGGTTCTCCAAGAGTGCACGGGCACGTTCTTCATCTAAATCCATGAAGGCTCCATTTGCAGAAGCATCTAGAAGCTCTCGATCAATCGGTTTGAGTCCATCATAGAAGTAATTCATAAGATTTGTCTCAGAGAAACCATGGGAGGGACATGTGGCACAGAGGACTTTGAAACGATCATAATACTGCCCAAATGTCTCATCTGATGCTTGCGTGATTCCAGTGATCTTCTTCCTCAAAACAGTGATCTTTGAGGCTGGAAAGTACTTGCTCAAGAAAGCATCCGCAAGTTGCTTCCATGTACTGATGTGATTTGGTGGAAGTTCCATGAGCCAAGTCTGAGCTCTCTCCTTCAGAGTAAATGGAAATGCTTTCAACTTCAAAAGCTCATCATCTGCATCAGTGGGCTTCATACTCGAGCACACAAACTGAAACTGCCTCAAATGCATGTTAGGATCTTCATGCGCCATCCCTTGAAAGATTGGAAGGCGATGGAGAAATCCACTCTTAAGCTCAATGTCTTTCTTGTTATCTTGAGGTTCAGGAAATCGAATGCATGAGGGGCCAGCACTCCAATCCGTTGAGCAGGTTTGTTGGCGAAGAGTTTGCCTTGCAACGTTATTGCCTCCACCATTGTTAGGAAGCACATTGTTGTTGGGGACGTTGTTGTTGTTGTTATTCATCCTAAATTCCTCTTCTTGATCTTGCTCGGAATGATGGGATCTTGGTGAGTTAACTTCATCTTCAACAATAGGTCGGTCCAAGTCTTCCACTGTGTTAGGAGGAATGATCAGTGTGCGGTTACGGAGTTGTACTTCACGTGGAGAAGGTTTGGTCATTCACAAGTCTAAAATTCAACCAAGATCAAGTGTTAGCATCAATAGAATACACAAGGAATGTATGATACTAAGCCAAAACGTTGGAAAGCAAGAGAGAAAAAACAAAAACACACTAAAACACAACACACGAATTCAAAGTAAGAAAAAAAAACACACCAAAAACATACAGAGACACTAGGCTACGTTTAAGACACATTGTACACACACTAGCTACGGCTAAGACAATAAAATGAAATGCAAGAGCTCTAAGTTTATCCTAAAATGAATGCAAGTTACTAAGAACAAGTTATGTATATTTGTACATGTATCCTGCAGGGGTTAGTTGTATAAACACTAAGGTAAACGTTGTATACAAGTTGTTACTCAAAAGATGCAAGCACACACCATAGTCCACGGAATTCATGCAAGAATTCATTCAAACTTTCATTCAAAGTGCATCAAGCAAGAACCTAAGTGAAGGATGAAGTGAATGCATAAGAGAAAACGTTAGAACCTGCAGAAAACACAAAAGTTACGTGCTAAATACATGATGTAAACGTGACCACTCTCTTGGCCTCATGCCCCTAAATTCACTTAGGTTAGGGTGTGTGGTGATGAAATCCACACATCACAAAGCCGCCAGAGGGTTATGCAATCTACAAATGCAAGTGGTTAAGGCCTTTACATGTTGACAATATACACAAAATTTTCGTTGGTTATGTACACTTAGGGTTCATTGTGTTGCGCTTTAGATTTGAAGAGAGTACATTCGCTTGATCTTTAGGTCGTTCAAAGGACGTGCGACCCGCGCGATAAAGTGTACACTTTCAATCGAATGGTCTTGGTTCAATCGATAAACATGACCAGTTAGGGATAGAGATAACGCGAGAGGTAGGACTAATTTCGACAATACACCCCGAGGCTAACCGGGCCAATGGTATATACTCCAATGGTGTAAGTCTTTCTTAGATCCAAAACCTGTCACCAGTCATAACCCGTTTCTAGACACCATGTCCGACATTCAACCATACTTTCGAAAATGTACAACTCCCTCAAGTCCAATGTAGACTCCGCCCTCAACCTCATGTCCATAACTTCACTTAGGTTATGGTGTATGGTGGTGAAATCCATACATCACGAGGGGTTAAGGAGATAAACATTGAAAAGAGGCGCCATCTATTCAACAATGAGTGCGACTTAATCAACCAAGCTCATGTACTCAATGAAAATCCAAGCTTCCTTTAACGTTACATGGCTGCAAAAGATATAATATGAACAAGTGCTAGTATAAATATGAACAGAAATTTCGTAGGTTTAATGTACAATTTCACATATTCACAAGAACACATGCAATTCCAGGTTCGTGCAAACTTGAGCACAGCAGCTTGTCGATTTTTTCCAGAATTATTGGCTTGGCCGAATGTAATGAAAATTTACAGGCACAAACTAGACACGTAATCAAACAATCCTACAAAATTCCAGATTTTTATGAGACCTGTAGCTATGTCAAATAATTTACACAAAATAGGGCAGTGCACAGTTCCGAAAACATAAAAAAAAAATATTAACATATTATACAAGCAAAGTCACACAATTCTTTACAATCCCCGGAAACGGCGCCAAAATTGATACTCACCATTATTAAGTACTAAATTAACACTTAACACTCAACAACAATGAGCCAATTAAAACCCTTTTTAGTAGATGTAGCATTGGTAAATAGGGATCGTTCTTAACCGGGGATTGAGGGTGCATGCATAACTATGCTCGGTTTGTTTATGGGGGTGCGAGATTTGGTTTGTTTAACTAATGACCTACGAAGTTTAAACCTAATTCTACTATGTACACGTGATCATCACATCATGTCTACCTCCACCATTTTCATGCTTCACTTACCCAGTATCAACGAAATTCTTACCTTCAACCTGCAATTTATACACATGCTTTTAAGAGTGCGACGAAGAGCGCCTACACCTTAATTTATCTAAGATTCATACAAAATATGCTAGGGAGGAACGAAGAGCGTATCACCCAACACATTAAGAAGCTTAAAGCATACAAGCATGCATACAAGTCAAAGACCAAAAACTAAGAACACATGGAAGATAACATAAGTAAGTAAAAACGTATAGCCTTTATTAAACAAATCACAAGTCGTAAACCGAATTCTTTACAAGACAAAAGATGAGATAGAAGGTTTATGGTTACACTTTTGGAGTCTGTGAAGAGCACTAACAACGCCTCGAGTGGATGGATTCTCAAGAACAAGACGAAGAGCGCCGATTATTCTTGATCCGTGAGGAGGGAGCTTCGGCCTTGGAGGGGATTAGGCATAGGATGACTTGGGAGGTGTTTTGGGCAGAGCTTTGCTGTCTATGATGTGTGATAATGAAACCCTAGTCGAGCCCTCATTTATATAGGCCAAGCAAAGCCTAGTTCGACTCCTTTTAGAAGTCTAACTACTCCACCCGGGTAACCTGACCCTTCTTCACTAAAATAGGAATTTCTCTCGTTCTAGGACTCCAAATTGCTTGATTCTAGTTGCGTTGGAAACTAGACTTCTAGATCTTTCCAACCATATGCGAATCGCGTCTAGATTCATCCGGATCTGTTCACAGTAGCCTTTTGAAGTGGGCTGATCTGCACAGGCAGATTTCCTGATTTCTAGCTTTTGATCTATTTTCTTCTTTTGGGCTTCTTTGTGGGTGAATCTTGACATGATCTTGGACATTCTTGGACACATGAGCATGGTCTTGACCCATCTTAGTGATCTTTGATCCATTCTTTATAAATCGTGGCCCATTCTTCTTCATATTTCCTCCTCATTTTAGGAACTTCCTCCTTAGTAGGTTTTGAGCTCATTTCTGCCTCCTTTACGGATTCCTCCTTTATTTCTACCTATAAACATAAAGTAAGTTAAAAACATATTTACTAAGCACAAAACAAAGTTAAATATAGAGAGAAATACATTAATAATCAAGCATAAAATGCGTAGATCATAGGCTCTACGAGGGGAAATAGAGGTGAGAAGGAAAGACACCTCCCTGTTGTCCGGACGACGAAATCCTTGAACTACCAACATGATCGGGTGAAGGAATTAAAATTGGCTCTGGCTGGTTCATTTCTAGCATACGAGGACCCGAAGGAGCAGGACCCGTATAGCTGGGCGTGCTCGACACATGGCTCATGTCTAGCATATGGTGACGTGAAGGGTTAAGACCCGTAGAGTCGGGCATAGACGATGTCTGGCTCCTATTGGAGAACAAAATCTGCCTTGCGCTTTGTGGTTGTTGGGGGTCAGCCACACCATTATGCACAGGTGTCTCCTGGGTGCCTCCAAATAGTTGCCGGCGACGATTGTTGTATGGGCAGCCGTAAGGCTGGTGAGGCTGCTTGTTTGAGCCGGACCCATAACTGTTGCCGCTGGACCCGTTTTCTCGATTCTTAGATGTCGCCTTCTTTCCTCTACCCGAAAACAAATGTATGATTCTAAAAATTCACATAATTTGAACATCTTCATCTACCGACAGATGTTGTGGAGTATCCTTTAACGCTCCCCAATATAATTTGGTGTACGTTACACACTCATGTGCAAGATATGCTTCAACTATACATCCTTCAGGTGCAGATTTATTTGCCACATAATTTTTGTAGTCCCCCAATTGTCTATCAAGTTTAAAAGTGCATATTATAATTATTTCCAAATAATATTAAAAAAAATTAGACACAAATTCAGATGTTGAATCGTACGTACCTTTCCATATGATACATCCAAGTGTAGTGTACCGGACCAGTAAGTAACAATTGTTCCGGAAGATAGATCATCAAGTGAGGCATGATATTAAAAAAATTTGGGGGAAATATCATCTCAAATTTTCACATGATAAAAATGATGTCCTGTTGCATTTCCCTTAAGTCTGATTATTTTCACTTCTCTAGTGCATAACTTCTGAAAGAATCTTGACAACACCACTAACGGCTCCGCCACCTCTTTCGGCAGATACCCTCGAATGAAAGTAGGGAAGAGGCGTTGAAGCAGGATATGGCAGTCATGACTCTTTATTCCTTACATCTTATTGTCCCGGAAGTTAACACACCAGCCTATATTGCGTGCATAGCCTGAAGGATACATGACATTACCCATCCACCTAAAAATTTCATTCTTCTGGTCAGACTTAACGATGTAAGAAGCTTGAGGCATTTTTTTCTTCCCTTCTCTTAACCACAAATGTTTCAGCAAATTTATTCTTTTCAAAACAATGCGTGCCTTAGGGTCATCTTTAGTTTTCCCCTCCCAATTCAGCACTAAGCCCACCACACTTTCGCACACATTCTTCTCTATGTACATGACATCTAGGTAGTGCTTGATCGGCAACTTTGGCCAGTACGGGATTTCCCAGAATATGCTTTTGTGCGTCCAAAATTTATAAATGTGGGTTTGTCAAGTATTGACTCCACTATTTCAAGATGATTGCTCAGCTGCCCAAAATTTTATTCATTCAGCACTTCCAAAATTTCATCCCCCATCCATTTCCCTTGTTGCACACCTGTTTTTATAACGCCATCAAAAGCCTCGGGATCCTGCTGCCATGGGTGATCATGTGGAAGCCAACAATGGTGACGCATCTGGACAATCTTTCTGCAATGAGGTTTGTAGCACTCAATAATCATGCACTCTGAGCAAGCCCTGCATCCCTTGCTAACGTATTCCGACAACATCCCACGGGCAGAAAAATCACTGATGGTGCCACCAACCATGGAATGCATCTAAAACATCTGGTTTTTGTACTTGTCATAAGTGGGATGGCTAAATTCACTCAGGTACTTAAGCTCCTCAATCAAGGGTCTCAAATACACATCGAGACACTTTCATGCATCACCCAGTCCTAGAATTAACAGATGGAGCATATTGTATTCCTTCTTCATGTACATCCATGGAGGAAGGTTATACGGTACCAAAATAACTGTCCATATACTGTATTGAAGACTCATGTTGACAAAATGGTTGAATCCGTCAGATGAGAGCCCGAGCAAACCATTTTAGACCTCTAATGCAAAATGAGAAAACTCATTGACCATGTGCTTCCAAGCCTCTCCGTCAGCAGGGTGTATAAAGGTATAATCATAAGAAAAATTCCTCTTAGCCCACTATCTCATAGCTTCAGCCGTGTGTGCACACATGAACAGCCGTTTCAGCCTATCAATTAGCAGAAAATACCTAAGTATCTTCACAGTTTTCTCATTCCCTGCAGGAGTCAACTTATACCTATCCGTGTGACATACCGGGCATGCATCAATGCCCTCAAGATCATTCCCTTAAGCATCTTCACCCCAGAAGAGAACGGAATCATATCTGCATACATGGATTTTGATGTAGGAAATGCCAGGATGTTTCAGGATATGTTGCACCTTACGATGAGTGGTAGGAAGACGATGACCTGGGGGCACCATTAAAGCAGTCCACTTCAGCTAATCATGAATAGCCTTGACACTCATTTTGTTCTCCACTTTGAGCTTCGTTACTCCCATGACACATTCAAGAACAGTTTTATTACACCCGTTGTACAACGAGGTCTGTTGGAATGGAATCAGGTTGTTGTACTTGTCTATACCGATAATGTTGACAGCTGTAGGTAATTGCTGGACTGGCTCAATATGAGGGAAGCCCCTAATGGTGGGATCATTATCTGGTACTTGAGCTAATACACTGCTCTCATAAGAAAACGCATCGTTGATCAACCTCGTTGTTGGATTATTGGATGTACTTGTCCTCTGAGGATATTGCCCATGATCATGCTGACCAGCTGATGATGTTTCATCGTGATAAATCATACACGTGTACTTATCCAAAAACTCATTTTTCTTCACGTACTCCCATACTATATCAATGGTAAAACGATACATATCACTCCGACACTGACAGTGTTTACACGGGCAACAATGAATATCATTCACATTAGAATTAGCCTTCAAATATTCCACAAAACTCTTCATTCTAATTTTATAATTTCGATCCCATCTTGGAAGCAAAATTCAACTCTTGTCTATCCTGAAAATTTCAACTTAATTTATATATATACACATCTTTAATTCGATCATCTACTAGCTAGCTAGCTATGTAATTACAAAGTTACACACACACACACATATATATATATATGCATACTAGCTACATATCACCAATTAACATATAAACACACACACACACATATATATATATATATTCATCTGATTAAATAAACTCAATCTCCAAAATTCATATATATATATATAACACATAAATCAACTCAATCTCCAAAATACATATATATTTTCATCTAATTAAATCAACTCAATCGACGAAATTCATATATATACGTAGGTATATAGCAGGAAATAGCTTCACGAACTTATTTTGGACAGCTACTGACAACACCCAACAATTTGAGAGCGTTTTGAGTTTTCCTCCTAAATTTTTTTTGAATGGTTGAGCTACTGCCCTATCTGTTTAGATAAGGAATTATAGCCGACGACATAAAAAATGATCGTTGGCTATAGTTGACCATATCATCAGTCTTTTGCCAAACTGGTCGTCGGATATAGTATAACTATAGCCGACGATGACTTTCTACTATAACCGACAATCTATTTTTGTACAGTCGACTATAGTATTTTTACCGACAACGGTTTTGTACCTTCGGCTAAAGTACAGTATAGCTGACGGTTTAAAATATCGTCGACCTATTTTTGCTCTTTTCGTCGGTTATAGTACTTATGCCGGTAATGTCTCACCCTATCGCCGAAGACTAGGAGGAGAAGACATTTAAATTTTCTCATCAAGATCACCATGTAAAAAAGCATTGTTGACATGTAATTGTTGAATTGGCCAATTCAGGGAAGCAACCTAAGATAACAAACATCGAACATAAATAATCTTTGCAGTGGGAGAGAAAGTCTCATGATAGTCGATACTTTCCATTTGAGTGAAGCCTTTAGATACCAAACGGACTTTGTAACTTTCAATAGAGCCATCCGATCGATGTTTGAGCTTGTAAAGCCATCAACAATCTATGGGTGTCTTGCCAGCCGGTAAAGTGGTGAGAGTCCATGGATTGTTGTATGTCTAAACCTTTAATTCACAACTCATGGCTTGTTGCCACTCTGGATATGAAGAAGCCTCGGCATATGTACGCAGCTCAACTGCCTGAGTAATCTGAGAAATGGAAGAACGATGCAAAGGCTGATAACGATGATAGGAAAGATAGTTACTCATAGGATACCTTGTACCTTTGACCTTAGTAGAACCCAGAGACGAGGGAGACGACGAGTTGGGACCCGTGATGGAGAGGCTGAGGGTTGGATCGATGGGTTGTGGAGCAGCTTTGGGAGATTGAGGCGAGGCTTTAGGTGAAGGTAGAGCCAGATGGGATTCGGCGAGATGGTGTGGTGGGGATGAATTGTGATGAGCCATTGATGACGTGAAAACTAGGGATTGAGGGCTAAGATGAAAGGAGTTGACTTGGAGGTGACAAGGACGACGGAGATGCTGGAAGGTATGTCAGATTGGACTCGCCGGGGATGTGGGATGGTCAAGGAGGCAGAGATGACTGCTCAAATTGAGACTGAGCAGTTGATGGCTGAGATTGAATTGAGCTGACTGAATGGGATTGGAATCAGATTGGGTTCCTTCCCATCACGTCCCGAACCCAGTGGGCTCGAATTAAATTGTACCTTCGAAAAATTGTTGCGTTGGCTCCCGCTGACTTAAGTAGGCCTTCAAAAAACTGTTGTGTTGTGTAACAACCCGTACCCAGATTAACGAGCTAATCTTCCATCGTTGAGGTTATTGACTAGTTAGTTCTATTAATAGTGATGAGAACTCTGAAAGGTCAAGTTTAAGTGCACAATCTTATATTTTGTCGTCAATTTGGTGAATTTGCGTACAGTGACAGGAACTCTGAAAGGACATGATCAGCTGTTAAACCTTGTTCTTAATGAAGCAGTAGAGTTTCTAAGAGGTATGTTTCATAGCTTTCTAGACTTTTTTATGGTTTGTTTGTGTACTTGTGCTCAAGATAAGATTTTTTAGAAGCTAATTTTAACACAATTAGATGTGTCAAAAGCTAACTTCTACTTTGTGGAACCGGCTGCTATGCCGACTAATTCTTTCATTTGTCTTAGCTTGTTTGCTTAAGAAGCAAATATGAAAACGACCCATTTTTGTTGTGCTCAATTCTACAGGTGCTTACCTCAGTACCTTTGGTTTCAAGCTATCCCAATTGTCAGCTGCAAGATCATATAATATTGGTTGAAGGTTTTACTACCTTTGCCTTTTGATTTTACCCATTTTACAAATATGCGTAGTAGATGATATTGTATCTTGAGTCCTTATTTGCTGAAAAGGTTTATGTCAAGTTAGGAGATATAGTAAGAAAGTTTGGTATGTAGGTGACGGATATGCTGTTCGAAGGAAGAGAGTTCGAGTTTTACACATGGGAAGGGAATGGGATATGTCGTAACGTGTTCTTCTGTAGCTTTAAATCTTTGTTTCTAGTTGTTGCGGATTATAGCGGTGATATTAAGTCTTCTCTTTGCGTCTTATGTAGTTATTTTATTGCTGTGTCTGAGCACATAGGTACATTATGAAGAACATGGATGTTATAGAGAATCTGTAAAAAATACATTATGAATGGATGGTTTATTTATTGTCAATTGTGATTTTTTATTTTTTGGTGTTTGTGTGATTGGTATTGACTTATGATTATGATTTTGGCATCTAACAACAGATGCATAACAAACACTATTGTCCAACAAGAAGACGGAACATATATAATATTAAGTTTCTGTTGTTGTTTCAATCGGGGCTTTTTAACATTAATATAAGTAGTTTGAACACAAATGAACTAACATATAACATACAAAAAATCAATATTTTGGTTCTCAATAGATAACATACTGACCTTTAAAATGCACTGTTGTTGGAGGTCATATTTAACAACAGAAATTATCTGTTGTATGAAACCCTCACTCGGCAACGCAATAGACAATAGATAGGTACCTATCAGAGAACAGAACAATTATGTTGTCTATAAACCTTTTTGGCCTAGTGATTTCGATATTTGTTGAGATTCTTCATTAGTCGAAACATAAAAATTGACTTTTTATAAGTTTAGTTGCTTCACAAAAGCTTTCAAGGGAACTATTTCGGACTTGTTAAGGCGAGTTCTTAGACACGTCAAATTATAAAATCAGAGTTACAACAAGGAAATTGTAATCCGTGGAATTTGGGCGAAATTTACGATTTGATAATCTTACATACATAAAAGGGGACTTTCCAAAAATGGCCAGTGAGATATTTCCATTTTGAGCTGACTCTTTTTCCTCTTTTTCCGTCATGCGATTCTCTCTCTCCCAGACTCTCTTTCACACATTCACTATCGTCGATGAAGGATCACCGGCCAGCAGCCAAATTGGTCGGTCTTGGTGTCAAAATCTTTGCCTTGGCTCCCTCTTCCAATTCCCCAATAATCCAGCCTCTAATTCGAGTCAACCACAACAAAAAATTGAAGTAATAACCTAGAGTTTCGGCCCAATTTCATCAATGATGGCGGCAACATTATAGGTGGTGATACGTTGTCGCACTAGAGAGGTTTGGAAGGCCTTCGCCCCAAGATTTGAATGACACCAGTCTTACGGTGCATCTCAGCCTTGAAACGGAAGGTGACCGACATCGAATTGGACTGTATGGAATTGATAAAAGTTGTTGGGCTAGAAATGAGCTTTCGAATGATGTATCATTTGCAGGCATCAGTGAAGGTCAATTTAGCAACCACTTGTGGTGGCGCGTGGGCCCCACGGGCCTCCGTACGTGGTAGAGCTTCGATGACCAGAAACTCAATCTTTTCGTGGGAAGTTTCCTTGGATGATTCATAATCATTTTTTTCGTGTAGTTTTGTATAGCTTGGTAGATTTTGTAATATTTTGGCGTATGCGCAGGAAATGTGGCGACTCGACTTTTTATCGGAAACGATCATCGTGTATCGAGTCGAGGCCCACCTTCAATTGAGGTTGAATTATGATATGCTGAGTACGAGGGCATGTCTGGGTAGTGACTCGAAGTTATTTTAAGTAAACGTAAGTATCCAATTGAAATTTTGTCTCAAGTACCTTTATTCACTTTAGTTGCTTGATTGAACTTTTATTAATCGATTTAGATATTCATTTTGGCCTAGGGGCACCGAATACGAATTTTGAGTTAGTGGATCAACGACTACTTTTCTGACGATCCAGGTCAGTTGACACTTTGTTTCTCACTATCGTTTGCGAGTCTATATTTATGCATATGATTTTCTTCTCCTAACACTACTATGATATAGTTTTATGATTATGCATATGCACGGAGGCAACTTTGTTTATGATTTTATGCACGTATGTCTATGTTATGTTGCATTGATGTATTTTCTTCTCGGCTAATCCCCGAAACACTCCGGGAGGGTCATGACAAACCCCTAACTCGTGATTCACATGGTACTTGAAGGGCCAGGTCAAACAGCTAACCCCAGATATTCTTAAGTGGCTTGTGGACA
This sequence comes from Geum urbanum, assembly GCA_946800695.1. Lineage (NCBI taxonomy): Eukaryota > Viridiplantae > Streptophyta > Magnoliopsida > Rosales > Rosaceae > Geum > Geum urbanum. The sequence continues at coordinate 17,702,365 of OX327003.1, read as the reverse complement.
CTTGACTCTAGCCATAACCTCCACACACTTACGACATCAATGTTTCTAGACTCGCACTACTTTATGTTACATTTTTTGGTGAAAGGCATAATAATTATGTTTTTCATTTAAATATGCTCAAGCATAATAATTACACTCACACTACTTTTACCTTTTGTCCACTCGCTCTAATTTTTTTCATAATTTCTATGCCTTTCCCTGGGCCTTTTGTTTTCAACTACCTACATTGCAGAGTTTCAAATGAGCACAAGAGTGCACGCAGATTGAGGCATAACATCATCCACTGTAGGATTCGAGGTTGACCCTACGCGTTAGTATTTTTCATCAGTGTAGTTAGTTTAGAATGTCTAACTGCTTTGATGTCGCAAACAATGTTGCATTTCTATATATAGTTCTAAGTTGATATCAAAAAACAGTTCCTTGATTTTTGGCTGTTGAATTTTGGATCTCCACTTCAGTTCTCAATTAGTGACTAGAAACTATGTTAGGAAAGTTGTTAGAGCCTACTTCCGATTTAGTCTGCTAAATCAGGGCCAAGTCTTTTTAGTTGGTGTCAGACACTACAAGAAAAACGCTCTTAAGCGATGGAACCGTAAAGGTTCCGTCGTCTAAGTATACTTTAGATGACGTAAAGAAGTTGTGTCGTCTAAGACATACTTGGACAATGAAAATACGTTTTCCGTCGTCCAAGTGGTGGATAAGACGACGGACCGACACACCGTCATCTATGTGACCACTTAGACGACGCAGAGTTGGTGCGTCGTCTATGTGACCACTTGGACAACGGAAACTACCTCAGTCCATCGTCTAAGTGAAGCATTATATATTTTCCATGCCGGAGTCTCTAGCTTCCTCTCTACTCGCTCGTCTCATTTTCATCCGCATCCTCATATCATTTTCTCTCGATCAGACTCTCCTCACATGTACAACTAGGTAGCACTATATATATACATAAATATATATATATATATATCTCTGGCTCCGACCATCGATTCGCCATATATCGGAGAATGCTGGGTACGTACGTATGTAGTTAATTTCTGAAAATCTTAACGTTTATATATATATAATTAATTGTACGTTTGATTGATTGTATTGTTTGTACGTCTAATATTTATAATTAAGTTAGGTAATTGATTGATATATATATATATATATAGACCGGTACGTATATATGCATGGATGCTTAAAAATTTGGTAAATATTTAGTTAAAACGTACATGCATGTTAGATATATTAAAGTAATTGATGTATAGTATATTCACCAATAATTAATAAAGGTAATTAATATATATTTTAATTAATTATACGTTAATAATTAAGGTAGTAAAAAATTTGTATATATAATAGTTTAATAATTACTTGAAAATATGTATATATAATAGTTGACTAATATGATAATTATTAAATTTCTTAGAAGTATGGACAAGAGTTTGATAAAGTTGCGGAATAGAAGTGATGTCGGGTATATGGATGGAATTAGAGAATTTGTGAATTTTGCTATAGAACGTGGTCAGGGAAAGAAGTGTTTCAGATGTCCGTGCAAAAAATGTCTTCACTATAAGTATGTAGAGGTTAATGTTGTGATGCAACACATGTACGAAAATGGTATGATGTGGAGTTACACTACGTGGAGCGAGCATAGTGAAACAGTAGACTTCAGCTCAGCAGACTTCAGCTCAGGGTACAGTTACCATGGTGCCTCATCCAGTGGCAGTGGTGCCGGCTCCCTTGCTTAGAACCAACTACGGATTTGGTCCATGATGCGTTTTCGGGATTTAGTCATAGTGGACACCAACTCCAAGAGGGAGGTTACAATACCACTCATGGGCATGATTACACATTCCCCGCTGCTAGCTTGGCTACTGACACTAATGAGATGGATAAGTACAACAGGATGCTACTTGAAGCCCAAACTCCGGTGTACCCTGAATGTCGGGAGAATGTGTTGCAATATGTGATGGAGAAAATGCAGATAAAAGTGAAGCACAAAATGTCAGTTAGTGCTTTTGACAAAATTTAGGAGCAAATATGTAAGTTGCTTCATGATGATCACAATGTTCCTAAATCCCATTATAAAGTTAGAAATATCTTGAGCTGCCTCGTCCTAAAGTACAGGATAATTGATGCCTGTCCAAATGAATGTGTGCTGCTTTACAAAGAGTATAAAGATTTGGGCTATTGTCCTATATGTGGCCAGTGCAGATATGAGCTGAATAGGAAGAGTTGAAAAAAGAAAATTCTTGTTAAGGTTCTTCGATATTTTCCATTGATTCCTAGATTGTAGCGTTTGTACATGTCTCTATACACAGTAGAGGTGATGCGATGGTACGGAGAAAAGCGAATAGATGACGATATGCTGAGACACTTCCTAGATGGGGAGGCTTTCAAACATTTCGACAGCAAATTTGGAGAATTTGCCACAGAGGTTTCAAATGTTAGACTCGGACTATCTATAGACGGGTTCAATCCCTGTAGTAGTAATAACTCTGCCGTCAGCACTTGGCCAGTTATTCTGATGCCATACAACCTACCTCTGTGGATGTGCATGAATATGGAATTTAATTTCCTTACTCTACTAATTCTAGGTCCTAAATCTCCAGGGAAGTGCTTAGATGTCTACCTGAGACCTTTGATCGACGAGCTGAAACTGTTGTCGGAAAATGGAGTCTCCACTTATGACAATTTCACTGACATGATGTTTATGATGAGGGCAGCCGTAATGTGGACGATCAATGATTTTTCTGCGTATGAGATGTTGGCAGCCTGCAGAACGAAATGATACAATGGATGTCCTATATGTTTAGATGATGTGAACTCTAGTTGGCACATGGAGAATGTGTGTTACCTGGGTCACCGTAGATGGCTTCCTGACAATCACTCGTGGTGACAGGATAAAACTCATTTCAATGGGACGATAGAGAATAATTCTATACCCCGTAGTTGATTTGGCGAAGATATTTTAGAGAGGTTGAGCTATTTCGACTTTGGTATGTTAACTAATGCCAAGGATGTACATAAATGCAATCCAATACCTCCACATGATCTCAGCTATTGGCATCACAAGAGTATATTCTTTGAACTCCCTTACTGGTCGAAGATGAAGCTGAGGAACAACTTGGATGTGATGCACATAAAAAGAATGCGTGCGACAGCGTGGTGAGAACAATTCTTGGTATTATGTTCAAGACTAAAGATACTCAAGAAGAGCGCAAAGATCTGGAATCTATGAATCTACGTCGTCCCTTGTGGTTGGGGAGGGATAGGAGAGGAGTGTACAACAAGATGTCAGCTGCACCTTACACAGTGAAGCCGACACTTAGAGGTTCTGTATTTCACTATTTTAAGAGCGTTCGTTATCCGGCTACATATGCAACTACTATAATTGGAGCAGTTGACGAGGTGCAACACAAGTTTGTTGGTCTAAAGACACATGACTATCATGTTATGCTGCAACGTCTGATTCCAGTGGTAATTCTGACATATTTGCCTCGTGACGTCGTAGAATCAATAATGACATCATGTAGATGATGGCAGGGGCTATGCGCCAGAGAGTTAAAGAAGTCAGATGTAGTGGAACTGCAACAACAAATTGTGCACATCATTTGCAAACTAGAGAGGATTTTTCCCCCTGCTTTTTTTGACATCACGATTCACCTAATGATCCATCTGCCCAAGCAGGTGCTCATTTCTTGTCTACTCCAGTACACTTGGATGTATCCTCAAGAAAGGTACGTACCACTAATGAATTATACAGGTTTTCAGATCCATTATTTGTTCCACTCAAGATTACTAGCTAGCTATATGTACTTATTCTACAACTAATTAATTAAACGTTTGATTTTGTAGACAGCTTGGACAGTATAAAGGATTCGTGAGAAATAGGTTGGCCTCGGATAGCTCCATAGCAAAGACATATCTAATGCATGATTGTGTTACTTACTGCAACAGGTACCTCAGGGATTCACCACCTCCCACCGCCTCCAATCCCAGTGTCTGCATCAATCTTTCTGTCGTCACAAATGTCGTACAACCGTTTAGAGGAGTATTAAAGGAATCGTTAACATGAGAAGAACTTACTGAGGCACGTTGGGTAATGTTGCGAAACTGTGACGAAGTTGAACCTTACAGGATTCGGTACATGGAGAAGCTTCAGGCGTTAAATCCAGACAAGAGTTCGGCGTGGTTTGAGAAAGTGGTTAAGAAGAAGTTCCCCGATTATTTCTTCCAATGGGTACGCATATTCCCTTATTTAATTTATATAAATGTTTGTAGAAATTAAACCCTAGCCTTTAATTATATATATATTTCTCATTTTTCTAGAGAATTGATCTACATAAATTCGAAAACCACAGGGGGTGGTGGTTCTGGCTCTGAACCTTTCACTCTTGCCACCTTAGTTAGGCAGGTGTTCTATCTTGATAATCTGAAAGTTGGTGAAGGGTGGAAAATAGTGAACCATATCTCTCATCAAGGAATATGGAATACCATGACAGTTGAAGGGATGCCGGTGACTGAAGATGTTGAACCGCAAAGAGACATTACTGCATATCAAGAGCCTAATATTTCTGTCATCCGCTCCGACATAATGGACCTAGTTCAAGCTGGTAAACGCTTACCCATGTCTGATGGTTGTACGGATCTAACTCAAGATGAGATTATTGATGCAATTAATGAGGTCGATGAAGAAGAGGTGAAGGATGACGATGAGGACGATGACTTAGGATATATGTCGGACGATGTTGAGTATAATGAGGAGGAGGAGCAATCGGATATGAGTGGTGAGGAGGATGATGACGATTATGACGAAGAGTACAATATAACGACGAGGAATATTAATTGGTAATTAATTATAGTAATTAAACTTTTTTGACGTAATGATGCATTATTAAACACAATAGTAATTATATAACCATACCCTTAATCCTAAAAATTTATCTTAGACGATGTAAAAGGCTCATACAGTCGTCTAAGTAAACCCTAAATCCTAAGGCGCTTAACCCTAAACCCTAAAATAATCACTTAGACGACGCAAAAACACATTTGCGTCGTCCGAGTATGCACTTAAGACAATGACCATGTAGACCATGTCCCAATGCATATTCTTTTCGTCGAGACCATAGAGTAAACAATTCTTGGAGTGTGAGTGTCGACTGTTCCAAAATAGGACTTACGGATATTCTTGTATCCACGTTTCCGGTTTGTAAAAATTTCGGTTTTGCGGTTCACTGTGCCAATGAAACCCTTAACGAACTTACTATTTACTCAAAATTATTCTACTTATATATTGTCTTATGGTGAATGTATCCAATGGTTGTTTTGTCCAAATTCATTTTCGTTAATATTGATATGCAATGAGCCTATACTTAATAACACTTAAGTTATACACATTAGTAGATACTTAACAAGTTTTAATACGTAGATTTATTCGTCGTCTTAAATCCTAATTTTTATATATACGATTCTTTAATTGATATTTTACGACAATTTCATTCGAATGACACATCCGAAACTTCCTAACGAATTATTTTTTAAAATTTATTTTTACAAAAATTGAACCTGGATGACGGAGATGGACCGTCTCTGTCATCCAAGTGCTCACCTGGACGATAGAGATGCCCATCTCCGTCTTCCAGGTTCAATTTTTAGGCAGTCCAATTCCATAGCCATTTTTTTGGGAGTGGTTCAAAATTTGACCTGGACAACTGAGATGGACTTCTCCGTCGTTGAAGTCAAATTTTAAACCGTTTTTAAAAAATATGGCTGTCAACTACCACCCGCCAATTAATTTGGTGGCGTTTCCAAAAATTATGGCGGTTGACTTAGACGACGAAAATGGGCATTTCCGTCGTCCAAGTGCACTTAGACGACGAAAAATCACCCTCCTCGACTAAGTGAAACAGTATAAGTGCCCAATTCAGGGCAGTTTTGATCAATCTCTCATTCCTTTCCTCAAAACTCCTCTCTCTCTCTCTCTCTCTCTCTCTCTCTCTCTCTCTCTCTAAAAAAAAAATCGATCCGGCCTCCCACCGCCTCCTTCCGGCGTCTCCCTTTCTCCTCCGCCTCTCACTTCCTCCACCGTTGTTCCCTCCCTCCACGGCGTACGTCGATCCTCCTCGCTCCCTCCCTCCGCCTCCGCCTCCCACCGTCACCGCCATAGGACGCCCAATCTCCACTGTCGATAAGTTTTTAATTTTTTATGTACATATGTATTTTAAATTTATTTTTAATATATATTTAGGTATAATACATGTATTTATCCATAAATATATTATATTTGTGTTTAATAATAAATTGGTAAATTAGTAATTATTGGTAAAATAATATGAATTTTATTGTAATTATGGTAAATTATTAATGATGGTAATTATGATAATTATGGTAAATTATTAATTATGGTGATTATGATAATTATTGTAATTATGGTAAATTATGGTAATTATTGTAATTATCGTAAATGATTAATTATGATAAATTATGGTAAATTATTGTAATTATTGTAATTATGATAAATTATTAATTATAGTAATTATGGTGATTATTGTACTTAGTATGAATTAAGGTAAATTATGGTAATTAGTATGAATTTAATTATGAAAGGACCCAACCCCGATTTAGTTTCCTAAACCGGAATCAAACCCTTTCTGAAAACACGAACCAACAAAAACCGCAAAAATTTCGGCAGAGTAACGCTACTAACGCGGAATTGCCATTAACTTGCACTCGGAAAATACACTTCATCCTATGCCACAAAAATCAAACCGTGGGCACCAATCCCATCCGGATTTCTCAATATCATAACAGTAATGTAAAGTAATAAATATAACTATACTTTACCGAAATCCGGGGAAAATCGTATAAAAACATGGCATAAGAATACTCAGAGCGACTTCTAGTATAGATATACAAATAGTAGGCCAAACTAAGAACCTACCATAAAAGAAACATCGCTCGAATACTATGCCTCCGACCACGACGTGCGACACCAGAATCTGAACTGCAAAATGGCCACGGAAACCGAAAAGCCCAGGGGAAAAACATGAAAACTGTTAGAGTGAGTGGACGAAAATAAATGTCTTTCGCCGAATAATATATGTTATAAAAACATATGCCAGTCTAAATGCATAAAAATCAAATGGTACACGACGAAGACTCTAACTCCTCACGCGTACAGAGCATGCATCATAAATACCGCGGGGTCTCTCATGGACTCCTTCGCGCTAGTACAGTCTAAATCACGGGATCCCAGACCCACACGTGATTCCAAGCCAGAAAGGCCTCGGGTCAGGATATCTGTCCCCCCCGGAGCGTACTCGGGGATCAGCCGAGAAGCCAATGTGTATCGATACAACCCAGATAACTGAGACTGTACTCTGTGTAAACCAAATCATAAATCCTTTCCATGCACATGCATAAAACATAATATATATGTATGTATATTCGTATACGCATATTCGTATATGTATAATCGTAAAACACATGCTCGTAAAAATCATGATCATACTGCATGCTCAAGCTCGTAAAAACGTATATAAAAGACTCGCAGTCAATCCGTGAAAAGAAATGTCCACTCACAGGTGAGCGTAACGCAATTCGCGTTAATCCCGTGATCCAGCGGAAAATCCCTCGCCTAAACAAACGATCACGAACTCCAGAATAATCATACACTACTGGAAATTGACTCATTGCCGGCGACTTACAAGTCGCTGGCAATGTTTTTGGACATTACCGGCGATTTTTGCCGGAAAAATCGCCGGTAATGTCTTTTTTTTTTTTTTTTACATTACCGGCGACATAAATGTATGTCGCCGACAATGTCTTTTCCGGCAAGACATTACCGGCGACTTACATTTATGTCGCCGGTAATGTTAAAAAAAAAAGAAAGACATTACCGGCGATTTTTCCGGCAAAAATCGCCGGTAATGTCCAAAAACATTGCCGGCGACATAAAAGTCGCCGGCAATGGGAAGAAATGTTGTAGTGATAAAAATCCATTTCTCAAAATCATAACTCGGATCCCCAAATCAAATCACGAGAAACAACCGTTCCCGGAAACATATTATCCAATAACAACGAAATTGTGAAAATCCAATAATCACACCATAAAACCTTTCTATAATTTCCGATGCTCAAATCGAAAAACAAACATCACCACTGCGATCGGGGCTCGATTTCGAGTGAAACGACATATAACTTGTCGAAAACCACGCCGGGTGAAAAGTTGCCGCCACCTCCGGCCACCGGAATTCTAGACCTGCCCAGAAATTTTCATGCTACACATGGTTTTGAATATCTCGACGATTCCAACAACTTTCCAGTTAGAAGTTAAGGCCAATTTTGACCGGAAAATTTCCAAAAATCAACCCAAAGTTCCGAACCCTTACCGGAATTTCACATCGACGGATCTCTCTCCTCCGGCCACGGCAACCTTCAAGACCACTTGGAAAAGCTTCCTTGGCTCGAGGCTAACAAAACTCCTAAAAGAGGAGCCACCAATTCGGCCGGAAAAGCCACCTCCGAACACCACGAAATCTCGCCGGAAAACACCCAAAATTTCCAAGGCCTAGTTTCCTGCTTTGGAAAGTTTCCAATTTCGGCAAGTATTCTCCCGTATTTATACCATACGCGTATCAAACCCCAAACGGATAAATACGACAATATTCGACGGACGAAAATATTCACAACTAATTCCTCGTAACTCAAAATAATCCTCCGGAAGTTCCCACGAGCTCGAAATTAAATTCTCTACAACTTCCACGAAGGATCCCAAATCAAATTCTCGCCCGAAAATTTAGTCGCGTACAAGGCCGCCATATTAAACCGATTACGACGAAATCACGACAATTTGCGAAACTCGCAAACCAAGTCGATAACCATACCAATTTCAATTCGGGTCGATCAACGGTCCAAAACAGATCACAATCACAATTCGGGTGGACTCGAATACGAATGGATAAACTCATATACAAACGGATAAACTCGACGATATTCTGAAATTTCAAATATTCATATTATATTCCTCGGTCGTCCAAATAATGATCCGGAACCACCCACGAACTCGAAATCACGCATACAACAACTCTCGAGAAGAGACTCAACTCAAATTCTCGGCCAATAATTAAGTCGTGATCAAGTCTGGCGATTCAATCAACTATCAGAAATCTGCGATTACACATAACCTCATGGCTTAAGCTGATTAACACTACAGATTCTGTTCCGGGTCGTCATAAATCCACCCCCCTTAAAAAAAATTTGACCTCGAAATTTCCAAGTCTGCCGACTAAAAGTAGGAACACTGCCTCTGCATACAGCTCAACTCTCCAGTGGCTACGTCAACTGAACAACTCTGTCAATGGAAAATATCTCTGTACCCTCAAATCTCGAATCTGAACTAGCTCCACACAAACGCCAAGTCTTCTTGCATAAGGAACTGATAGGGTACACAACACGCAACAAATCTGAAATGTAGTTCCACCACACGGAACACAACACACACAAAAGCCAATGCTATATGCAATGCCGAACTATACGGCACAACACAAATTCGCCTATGATCATGTACGAATCAAAATAACATGGCAATTCACAGCTCAGCCTGCTCACGTTAACATAACTCAAACGTCGAACTCAGGCAAGTATCAACCTGTTTCCGCTAATCCGAAAGTCTTTTGTAGCACATTCCACTAAATCAGGATCCAACGTCAGCTCACACCAAACTCGCTCCAGCACAATGGAGTACAACATCGTTCCTCAAAACGACATCATGCAACGTCATAATCATAGTGGTCTACAAACTGGTACTGCATGCAATCTCGAACAGTCGAAACTGCTGGTCCCAAATCCCTCGGAACTGCAATACACAAGGCCATAACATGCCCTCCAAGGTCTGAATAGTCCTCAAAGATCGCTCACCAATCTGAGGATAAGAACCGGTACTAACTTGTAATCTGGTCCGCAGTGCTCACTGCAATACCTGCCCACACTTCGTTGCAACTGATTATCTCGATCAGCAATTTGGAACACAGGCACATCATGAAATTGGACAACCTCCGCCACATACAGCTATGCCAACCTGCCACCGAAATCTTTTCCGAAAGTACAAGGAAAAGAATCAAGTTCATCAAAAGGTCCACAAGGACCCGAACTGGTATCACTAACTGAAGTACGTATCGACACACAAAATCCACAGTGACAAGCTCCAACTTCTAATCGGAAATCTCCAATGGCTATAACTTCCCGGCAAGTCTCTGCCTCTTAGCCATCGCCTGCCGACAAATGTGGTGTCTGCTCACACAAGCTGTTATGTTCTTCTACGGGTTGCGTCACGAGTAGTAAACTCGAGGTATCAAATACATCTCCGTACCGCTAGTGCATAACACATGCAAAACAACAAGGTTCAACATCATCATACTCGAACTCAGCTCCCGTAGCTCGCAACTCGGCTAACACGGAAACTCGAGCCACACACACATGAAACACTGAAGCTCCCGACTTCCGACTGAATGCATCAGCAACAACAATAGCCTCTCTCGAATAAACTCAAATGTGCAGCCATAGTTGTTAGTCGACCCCATCCATCTACACTGCCTCAAGCTCAAATCCGGCCGAAAATGTAAGTAGATGAAACTCAAGTAATCCGTGTACGTCCTACACTGCGCTGCACGGCATAGCGGTAGTGTCTCCAACTCTCCGAAGCTAACATAAAGACAGCCACACCCAAATCATACATAGGATATGCAACTACATAAAGTTTCCACTGCCTGAAACCATGAGCTTCCGCTCTACTATGCTGCATCAAAGCATAACCAAATCCAAATCTCGATGTATCGCCGTAAACCACGAACTCACCATGATCGTCAGGTAAGGTCAAAACCGAAGCAACGGTCAACCATCCCTCAGGAGTTAGTAACTCTCCTCGCGTGCATCGAACCACTCCAACTTGACGCCTTTCTCAGTCAATCGGGAAAGTGGAGTGACAATCCGAGAAAATCCTGTACAAAGCACCGATAGCAGTCTGCTAAACCCAAGAGACTCCTGATCTCTGGTATAATGGTAGGTAAACTCCGAATCATCAGAGCTTCAATCTGGTCAGGATCCACGCCAACTCCCTCGGCTGACATCGTGTGGTCCAAAATCTTCACGCTAACGAACCAAAACTCACACTGGTTGAACTTCGCAAACAGTTGATCATCTCGCAAAGTCCACAAAACCGCTCACAATTGCTTCAGGTGCTGGCCCACACTCCTAGAGTACATCAGAATGTTGCCGACGAACACGACCGCAACCTTGTCCAGAATCGTCTGAACACCTGGTCCATCAAGTCCATAAAAACTACAGGGAACCAAACGGCGTGACCAAGAACTATTGATGCCCGCATCGTGATCCGAAAATTATCCTGGCCATATCTGATTCGCTGATCCTCAACTGATGGTATCCGGACCCGAAATCAATCTTCGAAAAGACTGAAGCTCCCTTGAGCTGGTCAAACCAATCGTCAATCCGAAGCGGAGGATACTTGCTCTCCCCTGAAGCCTGATTCAGGTTCCGGTAGTCAATGCACCACCTCGTCAAACCATCCAACATTCGCACAAGTAATGCAAGAGCACCCCACAGTGATACACTGGGTCGTACGAAATCTCCTCCAGCAACTCTCGAAGTTGAACCTGTAGCTCCATCAGCTCCGCTGGCACCGAACGACAAATTGCCGGTGAAATGAGTCCAGCGCCCGGTAAAAGCTCAATGGTGTAGTCGGTCTCCTGAACTGGAGGAATACCTGGTAACTCCTCCGGAACACACCTGGAAACTCGGGAACCACCTCAACTCACCAATGTCTGGCACAGCAGCCGTAGTATCCACAACATGAGCTAAGTAAACAACAGAACCCGTTTCCACCATTCGCTTGACCATCACCGCTGAAATCTCACATGGTAATAAAATATTCTTCTCACCGCGAAACAGTATCTCATGAAAAGTCTGGTCGTCGAAACACAACCACTTTCTTGTGACCATCGAACATAGCCCAATGCGCCGTCAAGAAGTCCATACTCATAATCACATCAAAATCGACGATATCCAGCTATAATAGATCTGTGACTAAGCCATATCCTCCAACAAGGATCTCGCAACCTCCGGTTAGATGCAACACTCTCCAAAACCTCGGAAGTGGAGATGCAAGTACAATAGCCATGGATGTCAAGCAACAGTAGCCTCAAAGAAACTCTGTCATCATACAAGGTTGTGGCACGAACTCCTGCATGCCCAACTAGAAGCCCACGTCAATCGCGACTTGCTGATTAACTCGTCTAGAAGGCTGCGTTGGTCAACTCCAGAAACAGCATCATGACCTCCTCCTGAACTCTGAGCTGTCGAACTGCTAAAACAGCTGGCTGAGGGCGCTCCCACGTAACGTGACCCTCCTGGCCACCACAATAGCAACTGAGAGTGCTCCACCATCACAAGTCACAACGACACCTGCTGCGAGAAAGGATCACCAACGATCACCCAAACTCATGCCACAGGAACAAGTCCGCTACTCTGTGATCTCCACCACCACCAAACGGATCCTCTACTTTTGTCTGATAACCCCCAACATAATCGAAAAAGCCACAGCCTGATGAAATCACTGATCCCAAGGTACCTGAACTCAACCTCATCAATTATTTGGACTAAGTCCACTTTCCTCAAACCAACACGTCGGAAACCGCGTACGCCTTTCCTTCTCAAAGTCCTTGTCTCTGAGTGCAGCACATCAAGCTCCTCATGGTTGTCTCGAGGCATATCAGTCAAAATCCCTCTTATGCTCAGGTTCAAAATCATCTCGAACCTCGTGCATTGCTTCCTCTAAAACCGCACAACACGTGCAAACGGAAACAAACATATGAACGATACATCTCTGCCTCAGCCGGGTAAACACTCCATATTTCCGTTGTTAGGTAGCCTGATTGAACCATTACCGTATAAACAATACCCCGAATGTAGGCCATGGAGTCGTAACAAGAACTCACACAATACCAGCCCACCAAATGCAATGATCTGACTCAGGCAAAACATCAACTACCACAATTCTTAGCTCTGAGGCAACATGTAGACGCCCATACACACACAACCAGGCAAACCATGCAACACAAATCTCTGAACTCAGAATGCTCATCCAAACCCACAACTCACTGGCAAATCGCGCGTCGTTTGATCCTCAATAGGATCCACAACCGTACCGACACGGAAAGCACGTCAAGGAGGCATCCTAATGAATGAAACATCGTTCGCAACAAATATAACGTATTCATGGAACTTTAAATATTTGAAAGCATACAACACCCGGAGTATTGATGAGTATCCGCCGGCCGGTCGGGTCACCACTCCAGACATGCTGTACATTCTCAAATATCCTTAGTAAACAAGACTACAGATGTCTACAGAACCTAAAACCTAATGCTCTAATACCAATCTGAAAGGATCCAACCCCGATTTAGTTTCCTAAACCGGAATCAAACCCCTTCTGAAAACACGAACCAACAAAAACCACAAAAATTTCGGCAGAGTAACGCTACTAACGCGGAATTGCCATTAATCTGCACCCGGAAAATACACTGCATCCTATGCCACAAAAATCAAACTGTGGGTAGCAATCCCATCCGGATTTCTCAATATCATAATAGTAATGTAAAGTAATAAATATAACTATACTTTACCGAAATCCGGGGAATATCGTATAAAAACATGACATAAGAATACTCAGAGCGACTTCTAGTATAGATATACAAATAGTAGGCCAAACAAAGAACCTACCATAAAAGAAACATCGCTCGAATACTATGCCTCTGACCACGACGTGCGACACCAGAATCTGAACTACAAACTGGGCACGGAAACCGAAAAGCCCAGGGGAAAGACATGAAAACTGTTAGAGTGAGTGGACGAAAATAAATGTCTTTCGCCGAATAATATATGTTATAAAAACATATGCGAGTTTAAATGCATAAAAATCAAATGGTACACAAGAGAGACTCTAACTCCTCACGCGTACAGAGCATGCATAATAAATACCGCGGGGTCTCTCATGGACTCCCTCGCGCTAGTACAGTCTGAATCACGGGATCCCAGACCCACACGTGATTCAAAGCCAGAAAGGCCTCGGGTCAGGATATCTGTCCCCTCCGGGGCGTACTCGGGGATCAACCGAGAAGCCAATGTGTATCGATACAACCCTGATAACTGAGGCTGTACTCTGTGTAAACTAAATCATAAATCCTTTCCATGCACATGCATAAAACATAATATATATATATGTATGTATATTCGTATACGTATATTCGTATATGTATAATCGTAAAACACATGCTCATGAAAATCATGATCATACTGTATGCTCAAGCTCGTAAAAACATATATAAAAGAATCGCAGTCAATCCGTGAAAAGAAATGTCCACTCACAGGTGAGCGTAACGCAATTCGCGTTAATCCCGTGATTCGGCGGAAAATCCCTCGCCTAAACAAACGATCACGAACTCCAGAATAATCATAAAAATCCATTTCAGAAAATCATAACTCGGATCCCCAAATCAAATCACGAGAAACAACCGTTCCCGGAAACATATTATCCAATAACAACGAAATTGTGAAAATCCAATAATCACACCATAAAACCTTGCTATAATTTCCAATGCTCAAATCGAAAAACAAACCTCACCACTGCGATTGGGGCGCGATTTCGAGTGAAACGACATATAACTTGTCAAAAACCACGCCGGGTGAAAAGTCACCGCCGCCAAAATTCTAGACCTGCCCAGAAAATTTCATGCTACACATGGTTTTGAAGATCTCGACGATTCCAAAAACTTTCCAGTTATAAGTTAAGGCCAATTTTGACCGGAAAACCTCCAAAAATCAACCCAAAGTTCCAAGCCCTTACTGGAATTTCACATCGACGGATCTCTCTCCTCCGGCCACGGCAAACTTCAAGACCACTTGGAAAAGCTTCCTTGGCTCGAGGCTAACAAAACCCCTCAAAGAGGAGCCACCAATTCGGCCGAAAAAGCCACCTCCGACCACCACGAAATCTCGCCGGAAAACACCCAAAATTTCCAAACTTTGACAAGCCATAACTTCTTCATCCGACAACCAAATTGAACGAATGACCTATCAAAAGAAAGAGGAGCTCAAGCCCAACAACTTTCATGAAGAGACTCCGGCCAAATGTGGCTGGAATCGTCCTCAAAATCCAAGAAAATCGAACGGCAGTTTAGAGCTAAACGGGTCGCCCCACCCTTGACCCGTGGTCAACGCGGGTCAAGCCCCAGTTTCCTGTTTTGGAAAGTTTCCAATTTCGGCAATTATTCTCCCGTATTTATACCATACGCGTATCGAACCCCAAACGGATAAATACGACAATATTCGACGGACGAAAATATTCACAACTAATTCCTCGTAACTCGGAATAATACTCCGGAAGTTCCCATGAACTCGAAATTAAATTCTCTACAACTTCCACGAATGATCCCAAATCAAATTTTCGCCCGAAAATTTAGTCGCGTACAAGGCCGCCATATTAAACCGATTACGTTGAAATCACGACAATTCGCGAAACTCGCAAATCAAGTCGATAACCATACCAATTTCTATTCGGGTCGATCAACGGTCCAAAACGGATCACAATCACAATTCGGATGGACTCGAATACGAATGGATAAACTCGGACAAACGGATAAACTCGACGATATTCTGAAATTTCAAATATTCATATTATATTCCTCGGTCATCCAAACTCGCCGACGATATTATATTCCTCGGTAAGATTTAAATCTTCAGAATATCATACTAAACTCGTCCAAATATGAGTTTATTTATTAATTTGTCGACGATGTACTTAAACTCGTCGACGATATCATACTATAAATAAAATAATATTTGAAATTTCAGAATATCATACTAAACTCGTCCAAATATGAATTTATTTATTTTATTGTAAATTAGTATGAATTTAATTATAAATAGTAAATATTATAAATCGGTTAATATTAATAAATGATAAATATCCAAAATGGTTTTACAATTGAAAAATATTAAAAATAGTAAATGATGTGGTAAATATGAAAAATATTGGAAAAAATAATAGTAAATTGTTACAAATAGTAAATGGTAAAGTAGTTATAATTAATGGTTAAATAGGTTTAATAGTTGATTTTTACAACTCACAAGTTAAAATAACCCCGTGGGATGAAAAAAAAGGAACAAAAAGAGGCGAAAGATGCTTATCTCCAACGCTTTGCTGAACAAGTGGGTTGGCAGAGCCAAGAGGACAACATCGAACTTCCTCCTGACCCTTCAGCTGGTCCATTGGCAGTGGCTACTGGAAAAATTCTTGATGCCCCAGCTATACCGACCGATGATGTTAACACCCCTTCCGGCCCATCATTGATGTCAAAAAGTGCCCAAGAGTCGGTCTCCTCCGAGTCTATTCTCTACAGCGCGCGGCGCAAAGTCAAGAGGGCCCCGTCAGACCTTCAACCGAAAAGGTCCCGAGAACTCGAAAATGGCGAAAAATCTGAGAAGTTGTTCAAAGGGACTGGGCAGAAGATCCAGTTGCCGTACGACGATTTCACCGATGGCCCTCCCACCTCGCAGCTAGCTAGTCTCTCATCGCACAGCATCGGGGCAATTTTTCGCAACAAGGTTCGTATGGTTGCCTATACCTGGAAGGAGTTGTCGGACTTGGATAAGGGGAAGATGTTTAAAGAACTCTTGGTACGTAATACAATATTAAATTCATTTTTTAATAACAAATAAAAATCGTAATTTTATAATATATACGATTATAATTTTTTATTATTTTCTTGTAGGAACAATATGTGGTGGATGGCACACCGGAGATGCTTAGGCACATCAACACCACCGCCAATGCCATCTACTGTGATTGGAAGTACAAACTTCACAAGTATTACCAACAATTCGGCCGCTCGCCTATCACCATAGAGCTGCGTGGGGATATGGAAGATGAGTGGGAGTGGTTGGTCAACTACTCCGAAAAAGAATTTTATCGGGTTCGTATTTTTTTTATTTAAATTGACGAAATCAAATTATTTTTTTCAGTCATTTATTAATTTTTTTTAATAATATATGTTGTCCAACATACACAATCGAACATAAACATGGCCAATCAGAAGAAGAAGGATAAACATCATACCTCCGGCTCTAAGCAAATGATACAAATCGCCAAGGAGCACAGAGATAAGAGCTCCAAACACCCTTATCTGAATGCTAGCGTCACCACTTATGTAACGCCTAGGCTCAACAATGAAGCGAGTCAAATCGGAGTAAGTGCCGTATATAGTTCTTCTCAATTAACGTAATCATTATTTATTATTTATTAAACTGTCATACCAATTTATAATTATTTAATTTTTATTATTATTTGCAGGGAAGGTTCGTAGAACGGGCGCAGGAGGAATTGGCCAACACGCAGCTTGCACACCCGTATTTGCCGCCGGAAGACCTGCCTCCTCTATCAAGGGAGAGCCAAATTACAATCACCGATGAGGTATACGGTCGTCGAGCTGGCAAGGAAATTAGGGGGTTGGGACGCAAGGTGCAGCGAGATTTATCTTCTGACTCATCTACTGGATGCTCGGCGAGGAGAAGTGCTCAGGATGTGGCGGTCCAAGCAGCCCCTGAAGAGGCTTGACTCGCACGGGCGGAAACGTTATCTATGCGTCAGAGGCTTGATGAGCAACAAGTGCAGATAGCCCATATCATCCCCCTTATGCAAAACCAGGTTCAACATGAGTCTCATCCTACTTCGACCCCACACCCCGATGACGATGACACGGCTGGTGGCGGGGGACTCGGCGACGCGTCTACTCCTGCTGTATTTTAGTAGTTTGTACGTAGTTTATGATATATCGTATTTTTTGAACGATTTTGACGTACGTAAATTTTTTAATTATTTAAATTAAATTTAGTATTTTAATTAATTTATTAATATTTTACTTTAAATTCAAATTTTAATTAAAAAAATTAAAAGAAAATATATATTCACTTAAACTACGAAAGTATATACGCTTTTGTAGTCTAAGTCCTCACTTAGACTACGAAATCATATATGCTTTCGTAGTCTAAGTGATGACTTAGACCACAAAACATATACATATACGTGGTTTAAGTGATCACTTAGACTACAGAATTGTTGCATGGTCTAAATGATCACTTAGACCACGCACATAATATTTGTGTCGTCCAAGTATAACTTAGACCACGCAATTATTTTGTAGTCTAAGCTATACTTGGACGACGCAAATGGTTAACATTTGCGTCATCTCATCATAACTTGGACGACGGGCCATTTGCGTCGTCCAAGTGACCTCCTTGACGACGGAACAGACCATTTTTATCTTTGAAGTGCTTAGACTATGTCACTTGGACGACAGACTCTAGATAACTGAGATTCCGTAGTCTGAGTACTTAGACTACGGAAACTATGGGAACTCTTGTGATGCTTTCTTTTTCATGAGTTGACTCCCGATTTGAGTTGATTCAGAAAGTGGGGTTATAATCACTGTCAATCAAGGTGTTTGCGTTGGCTCTGGATGTCGACTGTCAATCGACTTTGATGGTTCATTTTCTTGTTTTGTGTTTCAATCATGATGAAACTCAATGAATGATCGTTATCGATTGCACTAACACCTTATTAACTAGCCACAATGTGTCATTGAGTTGGTGATCTTAGAGGAATGTGGGCAAGTCCTTGCGCCCAATGCCTTCATTTCATTATCATCAATGTTGCAATTTCTTTAGTTATGTTTAGCTGCAAAACTTCATCTATTGTGTCTTTCTTTCTAATTTCCTAGGTTGAGTTTAACTTCCAAGTTTCTTACGTCAAGTCTAGTTCTTTCAATAAATTGAAGTGTTATTAGGTGAGGGACAATCTAAATTATTTCGTCGATAGTTGGGTTTTTGAGTGTAATGTTGTGCAATGAAAGTACGGTTCCTAGTACTTTTGGCATAGACTTGAGTAATTTTTTGTGTGCCACGCATAATCTTTCGGTGATGGTGTTTCGTGTTTATTCATTTCGTTCAATCTTGATTATTTTGTTACATTTCATTTCGTTATGTTATGTCAATAGGGTGTGTCAAGAAGATTACTCACCAATCTTACAAATTCCAAATTTTATTGTGGTGTAGGTTCCAAGACCTATAGTTGCATCATCATAACTACATCGAGACTCTAGAATAGCTTTGCGAACATCACACACAACCATTTGGTCAAACCGTCATGTATACCTTCTACTAATTACGTTTCATTTTGATTGAAGTTATTTCACTTCGTTTCATTAACTTGATTTTGTGCCTTCCATTTTGTTACTTTAAGTTCCTCAATTTTTTTCCTCGAGGAGGTTCACCTACTCTAACCTAGAATGTTGTTCTTGAATTTGTCACTTCGATTTATGCTGTTTTGACTATCTATCGTTGCAAACGGAGTCTCTCTCAACCGGGAAGTACATGTCATAGTAAAGTTACACTTGTATATGTTTATCATTCGCTTTCGTCGAGGTTGTTGCTACTTTCCCAATCTTATTAAGTTTGATTGTTGTCGACTTGTCTCATCGTCTAGTCTGCATTTCATCTTTTAGTGAAGTTGGGTGCTGAACAGCAATTGGATTATTTAACTCGAGGGTGGTTTGGCACTCGAGTTTTGAATTTGGAACTCATTCAGTTGTGTTAAGATTATGAGCAAAATGGTCTGATAATTAGTGGTAAGTATCCTATAAGATTTGTTGTATTCAAGAATGCTCTAGAATATCAAGGACAGATGTAATTTGTTATTTTTGGAGATTGTTTGAATCATGTTGGTGAAATGCTTAGATTTGCAGGTTTTGGATTCGACTATAAGTGAATAGTTCATGCCGAATTTTCAGTAGAAATTCTCCCAATTTAGAGTTGTTGAAATCGCCCTTTTCCCTAATCACTAGTTAGTAAACCAACTTTCTACGAGATGTGTATTGTGGTTATGTATGACAGAGTTATGCGAGGATCTCTTGTTGAATTTTACGAGGCGGGGAGCACTTTGAATGCAATTACACGCAGGTAATGGCAATGAGATTCTTGTACACTATTTTGTATGCGTGCACTTGAGACCCAGGGCCTCATATTATGCCAACGTCTACAGGAGACAAATAAACTACATCAAAAGATGTATTTTTGTCGTAGTACTTTAATGTCTATTGCTACTGTGACCTTATTTTATGATAGGAGATCTAGCCATGACTTAGTACTTTTTGGGGCACGATAAAGATAAGAATTACTACAAGATCAACGAGTTTTCATATAGATGATATCTTATGTGACTATGCTGGATACAAGGCAGGAGCAAATTTCAGCTTGCAAAATGGGAGATATGACATATTGTTTTAATTATGCTCGTATTGTGAGGTTGTTGTACAATGTACTATTCTTGAATGTTATTGCAAAAGTCGAATTTCTGGAGAGTGAAATTTTAAGGGTTGGACTCTCTCGCCCTAACGGATATGGAATTTCGTCATTATTAGTTATATTATGACAATTACAATGAGCGACGATGTACATGTGCGTATAGATGATGTTTCTAGTGTTAGCGGTTTAGCGTTTCAACGTTTTGCATTCGTGAAAGTGAGTAGCAGATTTAAGGAAGCACATGAAATGTGTGTTCATGTTTTCGAGCTTAGGAGCATTGTATTGAAGAGACTCAGACATCACTTCAACAGTTCTAATTTTAGAGTTTGCGCAGTTAGCACTTCAACAGTTCTAATATTAAATCGCTTGTATGTGATAACACTTTAGAAGCTATTCTTAGTATGCTATGTTATTTACGTCAACAAATCAGTGATACATTCGTTTAATTGATTGCACCGCTAGTATCAATGTAGTTGCGGATATATGGCATACGAGAGGTCTCACGATGGTATTTGTGCAGCGGTTACGACATCGTGTCTTCACCTCACCTCCCTAGGTGTAAATTTCAAAGACGAAGTTTTTCTTAGGGGGGTAGATGTAACGAACCGTACCCAGATTAATGAGATAATCTTCCTTCGTTGAGGTTATTGACAATGTAATTCTATTTCGATATTATTATTGAGATTCTTCATTAGTCGAAACATAAAAATTGACCTTTTATAGGTTCAGCTGCTTCAGAAGATGTCAAGGGAACTGATTAGGACTTGTTCCGGCGAGTTTTTGGACACGTCAAATGTTAAAATCAAAGTTACAACGAGAAAATTGTAATCCGTGGAATTTGGGCAAAATTTATGATTCTGTTATCTTACTTATATAAAAGGGAACTTTCCACAATTGGCAGTGAGATATTTCCATTTTGAGCTGACTCTTTTTCCTCTCTTCTCTCATGCGATTCTCTCTCTCCCCGACTCTCTCTCACCACATTAACTGTCGTCGATGAAGGGTCACCGGCCGACCACCAAATTGGTCGGTCTTGGTGTCAAAATCTTTGCCTCGGCTCCCTCTTCCAATTCTCTAATATTTCAGCCTCTAATTCGCGTCAACCATAACAAAAAATTGAAGTAAAAATATAAGGTTTCGGCAAAATTTCGCCGAAAATGGTGGTGATACACCGTCGAAATATAGGGGTTTGGAAGGCCTTCATCCCAGGAGTCGAATGACACCAGTCTTACGGTGCATCTCGGCCTAGAAAATGCAAACGATCGACATCGGATTTCAGCGAAATTCCTTACTTATCGAGGTAAATTCTGACTTATTTCTTCCGAATTGGACTATGTGGAATTGATGATAGTTGTTGGGCTAGAATTTAGCTTTCGAATGATATATCATTTGCGAGCATCAGTTAAAGTCAGTTTGGCCACCGCTTGTGATGGTGCATGGGTCATACGCACCGTTGTACATGGCGGAGCTCCAATGGCCAGAAACTCAATCTTTTCGTGGGAAGTTTCCTTGGATGATTCATAATCATTCTTTTCGTGTAGTTCATATAGCTTTGTAGATTTTGAAATATTTTGGCTTATGCGCAGGGATTGTGGTGACTCAACACTTTATCATGAACGATCAGCGTATGTCGAGTCGAGGCCAGCCTTTGAGGTTGAATTATGATATGCCGAGTACGAGGACACATTTGGGTAGAGATTCACAATTACTCTAAGTAAATGTAAGTTTTCGATTGAAATTTTTTCTTGGATCCCTTTATTCACTTTAGTTGCTCAATTGAACTTTTATTAATCGAGTTAGATCTTCGTTTTGGCCTGGGGTGCTGAATATGAATTTTGAGTTAGTGCATCAACGGCTACTTTTCTGACAATCCAGGTGAGTGGACACTTTGTTTTACATTGTCATTTACGAGTTTATATTTATGCATATGATTTCCTTCCTATAACACTACTATGATATAACTTTATGACGATGCATATGCGGAGGCACCTTTGTTTTTATTTTATGCACGTATGTCTATGTTATGTTGCATCAATGCATTGGCCTCTCAGCTATTCCCTGCGATGCTCCGAGAGGGTCATGACAAGCACCTGATCCGTGATTCACATCATATCTAGGAGGGTCATGACAAACACCTAACCCAGGATGTTCTTGAGTGGCTTAAGGACACTTGACTCTAGCCACAACCTCCACACACTTACAACGTCTATGTTTCTAGGCTCACACTCTTTTATGTTACATTTTTTGGTGAAAGGCATAATACTTATGTTTTTCATTTAAATATGAACTTTTACTTTTCGTCCACTCACTCTAACGACTTTTATGTTTTCTATGCCTTTCCTTGGGCCTTTTATTTTCAACTTCCCAGATTGCAAAGTTTCAACTGAGGTCGAGCGTGCACGCCGTAGGATTTGAGGTTGATCCTACGAGTTAGTATTTTTTATCAGTATAGTTAATTTAGAATGACTAGCTGCACTGATATTGCAAAAAGTATTGCATTTGTATTCATTTTTATGAGTTCATATCGAAAAACAGTTCATTGATTTTTTTGGTCGTTGAATTTTGGATCTCCACTTCAGTTTTCAATTAGTTAGTAGAAACTAAGTTAGGAAAGTCATTAGGGTCTAATCCCAGTTTAGGCAGCTATATCGTGGTCGAGTACTTTCACATTGTCTCCATAGGAATTTATAACCAAGATTTCGATGAGGCGGTTGCTCCAGCGGAATGTATAACCAAGATTTCAGACTTGGTTTCACATGCTAACCATGTATTTAGATTGCATATTAGGGGGCATGTTAGATTGGAGATTCTACATCAAAATATGATAATATTAAATATAACTTAAATATGGTTGGACTATTTCTAAGTGTACTGAGGCCTTTTGTAGATAAAACACAACACA
The DNA here is from genome assembly GCA_946800695.1 of Geum urbanum. Lineage (NCBI taxonomy): Eukaryota > Viridiplantae > Streptophyta > Magnoliopsida > Rosales > Rosaceae > Geum > Geum urbanum. The sequence continues at coordinate 17,679,039 of OX327003.1, read as the reverse complement.
TTAAAGGTGGTGGGACAATATCGGTACAATACGGACTCAATATGCCACGCTTATCATTTTTCAAATTGGTATCGGAGCAGGACTAATACTTGATGAAGCTCATTGTTCAGCATATGAAATACATCCAGGTAGTGCAAAGATGTATCAAACTCTTAAGGAGTATTATTGGTGGCCTAATATGAAAAGAAAAGTAGCGGCATATGTGAGCGAATGTCTCATTTGTTAACAAGTCAAGGCGGAATGACCAAACCCTTCAAGCTTAATACAACGTCTGGAGATTCCAGTTTAGAAATGAGAGCATGTTACTATGGATTTTGTATATAAGCTACCTCGTACATCCAAAAGTCATACTGGTATTTAGGTAATTGTGGATCGCTTCACGAAGTTTACACATTTCATACCAATCACAGAGAGACGTTTTGTGAGCAAATTAGCTCAGTTGGATATGCAGAAGATTGTAAAGTTACATGGTGTGCCCATTTCTATTATCTGGGAGAGAGATTCCCTCTTTACTTCACAGTTTTAGAGAGCTTTGCAGCAAGTTTTGGGAACCAAGTTACGATTCTGTACAAGTTTTAGACTGATGGCTAGTCCGATAGTACAATTCAGACCCTGGAAGATATGCTGAGATCCTGTGTATTACAATTTCTGGGAAAATGGAATAAGTACCTGCATTTGATGGAATTTGCTTAAAATAACAGTTTCCACTCTAGCATTGGAATGTCACCGTATGACGACTTATATGGGAAATAGTGCAGGACAATGCTGTGCTGGAGCTAGGAAGGAGAGAGAAGCCTTATTGGTCTAGATATTGTGTGGGAAATGAGAGAGAATGTACAAATCATTCCAGATAGGTTAAAGGCTACCCATGATCGACAAAAAAGTTATGCAGACGTTAGGAGGAAGGATCTAGAGTTTAAAGTTGGTGACTAGGTATTTTTGAAATTTTCGCCATAGAAGGGTGTAATGCGATTCAAAAACCACGGAAAGTTTCATCCACGATACATCGGACCATATGAGATTACTGAACATGTTGGTAATGTTGCTTATTATTTGGAGTTACCATTAGAACTAGCACGAATTCATGATGTATTCCATGTATCCATGTTGTGGAAATACATCTTAGACCCCTCTCATGTCATTGTGTCTTAACAGATCCCATTACATGAGAACTTGGTTTATATTGAGGAACCAGTGGAGATTCTTGACTGTCAGGAGCAGGTTCTGCGGAACAAGACCATTCCTTTAGTGAAAGCATTGTGGCAAAATCATGCAATAGAAGAAGCCACATGGGAACCAAAGTAGCACATGAGGGAGTAGTACTGTGAGAACCCGACCCCGATTTAGCAGCCTAAACCAGGGTTAGGCCCTCAAAACCTACTAAGATATACATGACCTAATTTTAACCAAACTCTACACTGAAGATTTCTTAACTCGATAACAACGCATATAAACTTCTAATAAATCTATCATAACTAAGACACTAATCCATAAGGTCGGAATTGATCCTACGGTTGGGTTTTTCTATGCCTCAATTCCACGTGTGTGCCCGACCTCTGATGAGACTCTACAACCTGGGCATTTGAAATGAAAGGGCCCAAGAGAAAGGCATATAAAACAGAAAAGTCGTCAGAGTGAGTGGAAGAAAAATAAATGTTCGTAAGGAGTCATAAAATATTATTTTCAGCCTTTCACTAAATATACGTAAATAAAAATTAGCGAGTCATGTAAAACAAATCATGAATGTGGAGGCAAGCATAACATGGTCATCGGGTCAGGTATTGTCATGTCCTTCCCGGGGTGTACTCGGTGATCAGCCGAGAAGTCAATGCATCGATCCATATCGTGAATCATAACATGCACAAGAAATCGTGAAAGCATAACATGGTGCCTCCATACGTGACCATACTCATAACATGCCATGATACATATATAAATATATACATGCTTATATACAGATATGTACATGTATACTAGGAAATCCTGATGCATAACTGGACTCGCTAAGAATCAGTGAAAAACAAATGTCCACTCACCTGGATTGCCGGAACCATAGGTTGCTCCACTATTTTGATAAACATACCCAACGCTCCTAGGCCAATTCTAGAGGTTCAAAAATAATTAATAATTTATTCCAATCACGAAATTCAACGAAATAACAGAACCCGAGATGACTCCTAACTTATGTACTTACATCACGTTTTTTGATGAATAGTCGACACTAATATGCCACGTTGCTAAATCAAAAACGTTTCATATTCCTTGGCTTCCAAGCTCCATAGGGAGGTGAGTTTCTACTCGACACACACCGCATGAGGGAATTAATTGAAGTGTCGAGTCAGCTCGAATCCTGAAATAGCTAAAAAATCACATTAATGGTCGAAATGCAACTAAACTATGCATAAATTGACTAGAAATGGGTTTTGAAACTTCCCGTGAGAAAATTTGATTTCAGATCATCGGCACTCCACTGTCGATGGCATGAATCCGGTCTGTTCTGATCCCTGTAAATCACATATCATAAGAAAGCTCACAACTAGCTCAACATTTTATCCAACTGTACCTAATCGAGAAAACAACCGGAGGTGGCCGGAAATTACCTCAAAAGTCGGGTTGACTCGCCGGTATCGACCCGAGTCCGGCCGACCTCCTCCGACTGAGATGCAGCTTGAGACAGATCGTAAAGATTCCTGGAACCATGGGGAACAAAACCCCCCATGAATCCTCCACCATCGTCGGCCGAAAAGCTGTCTTCGGCGACGGACGAAATCAAGAAATTCGGAGAGCTTCTCCGTTTCGATTCTCCTCCGTGAGGCACTGCATGCTGAGGTTGGGGTTAGGATAAGGTCAGGGATGGAGAGCTTCATTTCTCGACCCATGCGGCATCCAACGGTGGACGCAAAAAAAAGCTCTGATCAGGTCGGGTGTTCGGGTCGGAACCCACTGATAGGTTTGCAAACGGGTTGATCAAATGGTTTAGGCCAAACCGGGTAGAAGCTTAAGCCTTTATACCCAAAGATAAAAAGAAATTGACGTTCCAAATGGTTCACTATTTGATCAGACGATCCAGAGTTTTGTGATCAAAACTTGATTTAATAAAATCACTAAAATTGTGACGACCCGGAACAGAATCAGTAGTGTTAATTAGCTTAAGCCATGAGGTTATGCGTAATCGCAGATTTCCGATAGTTGATTGAATCGCCTGACTTGATCACGACTTAATTATTGACCAAGAATTCGAGTTGAGTCTTTTCTTGAGAGTTGTTATACGCGTGATTTCGAGTTCGTGGGCGGTTCCGGATTATTATTTCGACGACCGAGGAATATAATATGAATATTTGAAATTTCGGAGTATCGTCGAGTTTATCCAATTGTATTCGAGTCCATCCGAATTGTGATTGTGATCCATTTTGGACCATTGATCGACCCGAACCGTAAATGGAATGATTATCGACTTGATTTGCGAGTTTCGCGATTTGTTGTGATTTCGACATAATCAGCTAATATGGCGGCGTTCTAAGCGACTAAATTATCGGACGAGAATTTGATTTCGGATTCTTCGTGAAAGTTGTATAGAATTTAATTTCGAGTTTGTGGGAAATTCCGGAGGATTTTTCCGAGTTACGAGGATTAAGTTACGAATATTTTCGACCGTTGATTATTTAATCGGGTAAGCTTGTGCTGGTTTGAACCGTTGACTTTTTATCGTATTTGTTGAAGTGTTTGACTTCGGGTGAAAATTGAAGAACATGTCGAGATGAGTTTGTTGCTCCGAGAATTGTTGAAATCGGAATTACGATACGAAATTTACGGGTGTTGGAAGTTTATCGAAAAGTGTATTTGGAAGTTTCCTAAAAGGGTAAGTATTTAATGAGGTTTCTATATTGGGCAAGTCAAACTTGCATTGATGGAGTTGACCGAGTCAACTCGTCTTGGAGGAGGGAGGCGCGACGGAGGCCACGGCACGCCGGCGGTGGCTCGCTGTCCGGCCACCCTAGGCCTCGAGCCTAGTCCCGTTCAACTCGCCTCACCTCCCCCATGATGATTCCGGCCACGGCGAGGTTTGACGGTGGAGAGAGAAATTTTCGGCCAAAGTTTGTGAATTTTGGGGTTTTAGGGTCGATCCTATTCCGGCCGATTTGAGCTACAAGAAGTACTGGGCTTTGAAGATCTCATCACCATGAATCTAACCATATAGGTATGGAGTTCCAATTCGATTTGTACATGGAGTTTGAATTTGCATCGAACTATTTATGATTTGGTTTACACAGAGTATAGTCTCAGTATATATTGTTGTATCGATACACTTGCATCCCGGCTAATCCCCGAGGATGTTTACTGGGGGAGGCTGTGACTCCTGACCCGAGTCCTTTACCGGGGGGAGGCAGACCTCTGACCTGAGGCCTTTCTGGCTAGAATCACGTGTGGGTCTGGGATCCCGTGATTCGGACTGTACTAGCACGGATTTGTCTACGAGCGACCCCATGAGATTTTCCATGCATGCTCTGTACGCGTGAGGAGTTAGAATCTCCCTCGTGTACCATTTGATTTTTATATATTTGAGTCGCATATGTTTTTATAACATATATTATTCGGCGAAAGACATTTATTTTCGTCCACACACTCTAACAGTTTTTATGTCTTTTCGATTTCCGTGCCCAGCTTGCAGTTCAGATTCTGGTGTCGCACGTCGTGGTCGGAGACATAGAATTCGAGCGATGTTTCTTTTATGGTAGGTTCTTAGTTTGGCCTACTATTTGTATATCTATACTAGAAGTCGCTCTAAGTATTCTGATGTATATTTTTATACGATTTTCCCCGGATTTCGGTAAAGTATAGTTATATTTATTACTTTACATTACTGTTGATATATTGAGAAATCCGGATGGGATTGGTGCCCACGGTTTGGCTTTTGTGGCATAGGATGAAGTGTATTTTCCGGGTGCAGGTAATGGTAATTCCGCGTTAGTAGCGTTACTCTGCCGAAATTTTGATGGTTTTTGTTGGTTCGTGTTTTCAGAAGGGGTTTGATTCCGGTTTAGGAAACTAAATCGGGGTTGGGTCCTTTCAAAAATACTCCCAACTTCGAAAAGTCATAACAATCAGCTCGAAACTTGGAAAAATCCAATTAAAGTATGCACGTGCTCAAATTAATTTTCTCCACAACTTCAGTGTAGGGAGAAAATCCAAATTCATAATTTATAAAAAGTCGATATGTAAATCACGACTAACCCCGAAAAACGTGTCACGAGATGCCAAGTTCGATAATTAGCGCGATAACATGTTGAATAACACCCAAGTTTGGGTTCGGGTCGTTACAACTACCGTCATATTTTCTAGCAGGTATGTAAACTTCGAGGAAAATAAAATTTGTAAGGGGGGAGGATTGTTACAACCGGAACCGAAATTACGCACTTATCGAATCGTATTAAGTTTTACCGCGGATTAGTTATATTATTGAGGTTATTAACAATTTTTTTATGAAGGGAGAATTTGACTTACTTTCTTCACGAGACTTGTAGAGTAATTTATTTCGAGACTATGGAAAATTTTGGAAAATTTTTCGGATAAGTGAGATATTTCTTATGATTATCGGAAGTCGGCGTGAGAAATTATTTAAAGGAAAATTATTTTGGGTCGGTTCAATCTCGACCGTTAGATCACGATAAGATCGAATATGGGCCGTTGACTATTGGAGGAGCTTAAGGATATAAATAAGATTTTTTTGAAAAACGCAAAACAGAAAAACACATGGGCGTGTTTTTGGATTTGGGGTCAGAGGTTAACCCGAATCGAGTTAGCCCATGGATAATTGCTGCCAGCTTCGGAAGTTCTCCAGCGTGTTTTTGGATTTAGGGTCAGAGGTCTAGGGAGCTCTCCCTCCCCTGAGTCTATTAGGGGTAGTCTCGAGCTCCGTTGTGTCTCAACGATGGAGTTTCGATGAATTGGGATTTTTTGGCTGATTTTAGGGTCGTAGCTTTCAACGTCGATTTTAGCGAATTGATGGCGAGTTAGAGCGCATAGGTTTAGGGGTAATGTTTGTCTTTAAGAGAGGAAGGTTTTGAAGGATCAATCGCCTTGGTGGCGGTCACCAAAAATAGGTTTTACGGTCTCTTTATGTAAATTCTGGTCAAACACCGTGGAATTAGACCTCGGTCCAGTTATGAAAGTTGTAAAGCTTGGTACGAGCTTTTCAACAAGGTGTCAAACGCCCCCATCAGAGAACTTTCATCAGAGGCGCCCTGAGACTCACACGCCGCCGCCCATAGCCGAGCTCCAACGAGACAGGTTGTAGCATTCTTCGACGAGGTTTTCAAGGTTTTTTTTAGGGCCGATTTTCATAGTTTTACTTATTATGATATTATGCAATCCTTATGGACAAGACATCTTGATCGCGACCCCAGCAGTGAATGAAATTCCGCTGGACCCCAACAGTAGTCGCAGACTTGTGAGTGGACATTTATTTTTCACAATCGCTAGCAAGTTCATATTTTATGCATTACACTTTACGGAATGTTTTAAGAGCGTTTAAATTAGATTTTTACTTTGTGATGGTTTTATTCAGTTGCATAGATGCCTTGGTTCTTTGACTGATCACCGGATAGTCGGTCGAACCGAGTTAGGACAAACACCCTGCCCGACCAAGATTGTCTTGGGTTATGACAAACACCCTAGACAATCCCATTACCTTAATTTTCATATGTATGGTAGTTTCGGGTAAGGACAAACACCCTGAACGATTATCTCCATTGTATTTCAGCTTATTATATTTGAACTTGCATTATTTCACGAAAATCAATGGAAAGGCATGATATTTTAGTTTTATTGATTTACACAGATTATGTTATTTTTTCCACTCACTCTAACGTTTTACATTTTAATACATTTTCCTGGACTCTTCGGTTTTCCCACTCACTATAACGTTTTATATTTTAACACAAATTCTTAGTTAATGGTCAGTCGTTAGTACTTAATCTTAGTATACTAACTAAACAAGGGTTGGGTTCTTTCATGTACACTGCTCTTTTATCCCTCTTTAACCATAAGGGCTGGAGTAAATTCATAGATTCTAGATATTTTTGCGCTTTGGGAGTATCCATAGTCTTGAACTTAATACCGAGAATTGTTCCCACCACGTTGTCGCACACATTCTCTTCTATGTGCATGAAATCTAAGTTGTTCCTGAGTTTCAACTTTGACAAGTATGGCATTTCAACGAAAATACTCATATGATTCCAATATCTAAAATGATGGGAAGAGTGTGGATTCAACTTTTTTACATAATCGTCATTGCTCAACACACTAAAATAGAAGTCGTTTAACCTCTATAAAATCTTTTCACCAGACCACTATTAGGGTTTAGAACTATTCTCTATTTTTCCAATTCTCCTTGTCATGTCGCCATTAGTGATCATGAGAAAGCCATCTACAGTGACCCATGTAACACACATTCTCCGCATGTCGACGAGAGTTAACATCGTCTAAGAAGACATGACAAGCACTGTACCGTTTTGTTGTGCAAGATGTCAACATCCCATATGCAGGAAAATTGCTGATGGTTAACATTACGACTGCTTTCATCATGAACATTGTTTCAGCGAACTTGTCATAAGTTGGAACTCCATTTTCCCAAAAGTGTTTCATCTCATTAATCAATGGTATGAGATACACATCTAACTATTTTCCAGGAGACTTGGAACCTAGAATTAGTTGAGTAAGGAAAGTAAATTCCTTGTTCATACACATCCATAGAGGCAGGTTGTACGACATGATAATAATTGGCCAAGTGTTGAAGGAAGTGCTATTATTACCCCAAGAGTTGAATCCATCTGTAGAAAGTCTGAGTCTAACATTTCGAACCTCTTCTGCAAAGTCTGGAAATTTCCTGTCAAAATCTTTAACAGTTTCCCTATCTACCACGTGTCTAAGCACATCACCATCTACTCTCTGTTTTGCATACCATCTCATTACCTCTGTTGTGTATAGAGACATGTACAAACGCTGCAATCATGGAATCAACGGAAAATAGCGAAGCACATTCACAGGAATTTGCTGCTTTGAACTCCTTCTATTAGGGTGCAAATATCTAGACTGGTTGCATACTGGACAATAGTCCAAATATGCATACTCTTTGTAAAACAGCACACAATCGTTTCTGCATGTGTGAATTTTCTTTTAATTTAGTCTAAGGCTGCTCAAGATCTTTCTAACCTTATAATGGATTTTGGAAAGTTTGCAATAATCAAGGAACAACTTACATATATTCTCCTGCATTTCGTCAAAAGCACGGTGTGACATTTTGTTCTTCACTTTTATCTAAATTTCCTCCATTATATATCGTAAGATATTTTTTTGAAATTCAGGGTACACTAGGGTCTGCCCTTCAAGTAGTATCATGTCGTACTTATCAATCTCAGTAGTGTTAGTAGCCAAGGCTACAGGGACTATACCATAATGAGGAGTTATGATATATAGTAATGTGACGACCCGAAACAGAGTCAGCAGTGTAATCAGCTTAATCCATAAGGTTATGCATAATCGCAGATTTCCGATAATTGATTGAATCGCCAGCTTTGATCACGACTTAATTATTGGCCAAGAATTTGAGTTGAGTCTCTTCTCGAGAGTTGTTGTACGCGTGATTTCGAGTTCGTGGGCGGTTCCGGATCATTATTTGGACTACCGAGGAATATAAAATGAATATCTGAAATTTGGTATATTGTCGAGTTTATCCATTCGTGTTCGAGTCTATCCGAATCGTGATTGTGATCCGTTTTGGACCGTTGATTGACCCGAACCGTAGATGGAATGATTATTGACTTGATTTGCGAGTTTCGTGGTTTGTTGTGATTTCGGCATAATCTGCTAATATGGCGGCCTTGTTAGCGACTCAATTATCAGGCGAGAATTTGATTTGGGATCCTTCACAAAAGTTGTAGAGAATTTAATTTCGAGCTCGTGGGAACTTCCGGATAATTTTTCCGAGTTACGAGGAATAAGTTATGAATATTTTTGTCCGTCAAATATTGTCGTATTTATCCGATTGGGGTTCGATACGCGTACGGTATAAATATGGAAATGACACTTGGCGTTTTTGGAAACCTTCCATATTGGGAAAGTGGGTGTTGACTAGGTTGACCACGGGTCATGGGCGACCCGTTTTGCCCGTTTGGATGCCGTTTGGTTTTCTTGATTTTTGAGCTTGATTCCGGCCACGATTGGCCGGGGTCTCTTCATGAGAAATGTTGGCCTCGTGCTCCTCTTCGGATTGGTAGGTGGATCGTTCAGTGGGGTGGCCGGAGGAGGGAGAATCGAATCGGCAAAGTTTGTGAAAATTTCGGCGAGTTCGGCGGTGGATGGAGGCGGTGATTCCGGCCGAGTTGGTGGCTCTAACTTGAGGGGTTTTGTTAGCCTCAATGAGAGGAAGCTATTGCAAGTGGTTTGAGAGGTTGCCGTGGCCGGAGGAGAGAGATCGGTCGATGTGAAATTTCGGCGAGGGTTTATACTTTCAAGGTGAGTTTTGGACCTTTTCCGGTCAAAATTGGCCTTAACTTATAACTGGAAAGTTGTTGGAATCGTCGAGATCTTCAAAACCATGTGTAGCATGAAATTTTCTGGGCAGGTTGGATTTTCCGGTGGCCGGAGGCAGCAGCGACTTTTCACCCGGCGTGGTTTTTGACGAGTTATATGTCGTTTCACTTGAAATCGCGCCCCGATTGCAGTGGTGAGGTTTGTTTTTTGAATTGAGCATCCGAAATTATAGCGAGGTTTTGTGGTATTATTATCGGATTATCGACAATTCGTCGTTATTGGATTATACGTTTCCGGGAACGGTTGTTTCTCGTGATTTGATTCAAGGATTCAAGTTATCATTTTGAGAAATGGATTTTATAATTATTCAGGGGTTCGTGATCATTCGTTTGGCGAGGAATTTTCCGCCGGATTACGGGATTAACGCGAACTGCGTTACACTCACCTATGAGTGGACAATTTCTTTTCACTGTTAATCGCGAGTCATTACATACGTTTTACGAGCATGCGCATGCATACGAGATTATGATTTATATGAGCATGTGTTATACGATTATGCCTATACCAGTATATATTACGTATGTGCATTTATTTATTGCATTAAACATTTGCATCGAACTATTTATGATTTGGTTTACACAGAGTACAGTCTCAGTATATGTTGTTGTATCGATACACTTGCATCTCGGCTGATCTCTGATGGATGCCTACCAGGAGGGGCAGTACCCCGACCTGACCGGCGAGGGGCAGTGCCCTGGAACCGAGGCCTTTCTGGCTAGAATCACGTGTGGGTCTGGGATCCCGTGATTCGGACTGTACTAGCACAGATGTGTCTATGAGCGACCCCGTGAGATTTTCCATGCATGCTCTGTACGCGTGAGGAGCTAGAGTCTCCCTCGTGTACCATTTTATTTATATGCATTTAGACTCGCATATGTTTTTATAACATATATTATTCGGCGAAAGAAATTTATTTTCGTCCACTCACTCTAACAGTTTTCATGTCTTTCCCCTGGGCTTTTCGGTTTCCGTGCCCAGTTTGTAGTTCAGATTCTGGTGTCGCACGTCGTGGTCAGAGGCATAGTATTTGAAAAGACCCAACCCCGATTTAGCTCCCTAAACCGGAATCGAACCCCTTCGAAAACACGAACCAACAAAAAATTTTCAAAATTTTGGCAGAGTTTCGTTACTAACGTGGAATTACCATTACCTGCACGCGGAAAATACACTTCATCCTATGCCACAAAAAGCAAACCGTGGGCACCAATCCCATCCGGATTTCTCAATATATCACAGTAAAGTAAAACGATAAATATATTAGTACTTCACTGAAATTCGGTGTAAAATCGTACAACGTAAACAACAGATTTCTCAGAGCGACCTCTAATGTATAAACATATAAGTATACCACAGTAGGTAGAACAATAAACCTACTGGAAGAAACAAGGTAGCTCGAGCACTATACCTCCGACCACGACGTGTGACACCAGAGCCTGAACTGCAAACTGGACACGGAAACCGAAAAGCTCAGGGGAAAGACAATAAACACGTTAGAGTGAGTGGACGAAAATAAATGTCTTTCACCAGTTGATATATATGTTTAAAATAACATATGCGAGTCCCGGTAAATAAAAACAATAAGTACACGAGGTAAAACCATAATCCTCGAGCGTACTGAGCATGCAAGTAAAAATCCCACGGGGTCACTCATGGACACACCCGTGCTAGTACAGTCAGAACCACGGAGTCCCTGACTTCCATGTGATTCTAGCCAGAAATGGCCTCGGATCCGGAGAAACGCCCTTCACCGGTCAGTCGGGGATACGCCCCTCCTGGTATGGCCTACCATCGGGGATCAGCCGAGAGGTAAGTGTATCGATACAACAACGTAACCAAGACTGTACTCTGTGTAAACAAAATCATAAACAGTTCGATGCAAATGCATGAAACAGCATATAAGTGTATGTATACTCGTATACGTATATTCGTATAAGTATAATCGTATAATCGTAAAACATATGCTCATGTAATCCGTAATCTCAATACGCATGCTCGAGTTCATAAATCATATAAAAGACTCGCAAGAATTCCGTGTAAAGAAATTGTCCACTCACAGACTAGCGTAACGCGATATGCGTTAACCCGTGATCCGGCGAAAAGTCCATCGCCAAACAAATGATCACGAACACCTGAATATTCACAAAATCCATTTCTCAAAGTCATAACTCGACAATACAAGACAAATCACGAGAAACCACTATTCTCGGAAACATATAATCTGATCACAACAGACTGTCGGAAATCCGGAAATCACACCTCAATACCTCGCTGTATTCTCGGATACGCAAATCGAGAAACAAACCTCCCCACTGCGATCGGGGCGCGATTTCGAGTCAAATGACATGCAACTTGTCAAAAATCCCAAAAAGTCAACATTGACCGCCGTTGACAGCCGCCCACGGCGGCGCCGCTGCCAAAATGAAAATCTTCCTGCAGAGCAACCCCTATTCCATGCAAAATCACCCACTGAGCAACTTTGTCAACTGCAACGAAGACCAATTCTCACTCTAACTCATCCAATTTCAAGCAAAACCGAATTGGTACACAAAATTCAAACCCAAAATTCTCCATGCACACATCGAATTAGAACACCATACATATATGGTTAGAATCATTGAGAGGAGGGCTACAAAACCCAGTGCTTGATATAGCTCAATTCGGCCAAAAATAGGGAACCCGAATTCACAAGTTTTTCCCCCTTTTCTTGCCAGAAATTCTCCTCTCCACAGCCACCCTCGCCGTGAGGGGTGGCCGGAAACATGCTCGGGACACCGAGACGCGTCGATTGGGTCCGGTCTCGGGCTCGATGGTGGTCGGAATCCACCTCGCCGCCGGCGAGCCGTGAGCAAGTCGCCACCGTCACACCTCCTCCATTCCAGCTCGGTCAAACCAGTCAACCAAGTCAACTCATCAATGCTTCCCTTTGACTTTCCCATTAAGGCAAGTTACTATTTATATCTTTCCCAAAAAAGAAACTTGTAATTATCCATTTCGACGAACTTTGTATACACGTAATCTCCTCGTCGTAATTCTGATTCCGACAATTCTCGCGGCAACAAACTCATCTCTACGTACTCTTGAATTATCACCCAAAGTCAAACACATCGACCAATCAGATAAAAAGTCAACCATTCGAACCAACACATATTTAATCGACTAAACAATCAAGAAATGGAAATATTCGTAACTACATCTTTGTAACTCAAAATCATATTCCGGAAGTTCTCACGAACTCGAAATTAAATTCTGAACAACTTCCGTGAAGGATCTGAAGCCAAATTCTCGTCCAATAATTTAGTCGTTAAGTAACTCGCCATTATAATCCAATTCCGTCGAAACTTCAAATATTCATAATTAATTCCTCGGTCGTCTAAATAACGATCCGAAACCGCCCACGAACTCGAAATCACACATAGAACGACTCTCGAGAAGAGACCCAGCTCCAATTCTCGGCCAATAATTAAGTCGTTAAGAAACCAGGCGAGTAAATCCATTATCGGAAATCTGCTATTAACTCATAATCTGTCGGACCCAGCTGATGACACTGCTCAATCTATTTTGGGTCGTCACAAATCCACCGCACTTAATAAAATTTTGACCTCGAAATTTCCAAGTCTGTCAGCTAAACATAGGAGCACTGCCTCTACGTACTGCTCAACTGCCCAGTGGCTACGTCAACTGAACAACTCTGACAACTGACTACATAATAGGAGATAGCTCCGTGCTGAAAACCCTGTACCCTCAAATCTCAAATCTGAACTGGCTCACACAATCGCCAAGTGTTCCTGCATAAGGAACATGTAGGGTACATAACACATAACAAACCTGAAACATAATTCCGCAACACTGAACACAACACACACAAAATCCAATACTATAGGCGATGCCGAACCATACGGCATAACACAAACTCGCCCATAATCACGTAACAAACAAAACAACAAGGCAAATCACAACTCAACACACTCATCACAACATAACTCAAACATCGAACTTAAGCAATAATCAGCCCATTTCCGCTAACCTGACAGTCTGTGGTAACACATTCCACAAAATCAGAATCAAATGTCAACTCGAACTCAAGCCAAACTCATTCCAGCACAATGGAGTACAGCATCGTTCCTCAAAACGACATCAAGCAACGTCAAAATCATAGTGGTCAATAAACTAGTACTGCAAGCACTCTCGAATAAATGAAACTGCTGGTCCCAAATCCTCCGGAACTGCAATACCGAGGTCCACAATATGCCCTCCAAGATCTGAATAGTCCTCAAAGATCGCCAACCAATCTGAGGATAAGAACTGGTACTAACTCGTAATCTGGTCCCCAAAGCTTGCTATAAAGCTCTCTAACACTCTGTTGTAGCTGATTACCTTGACCAACAAACTGGGACACAGGTACACCACGTAGATGGACAATCTCCGTCAAACACAGCTCTGCCAGTCTGCCACTGAAATCTATTCCGAAAAGTACAAGTAAACGTACTAAGTTCATCAAACGGTCCACAATGGCCGGACAACTGGTACCACAAATCAAAGTGCATACAAACACACACAAGATCACAGCGATAAACGCCACGTCTAACCAGAAATCTCAAATGGCTAATACATCTCGGCAAAGCTCTGCCTCCTAGCCATCACCAGTCGACAAATGTGACATCTGCACACACACAAACCGCTACATTGCTCTTCATGTTGCGTCACGAGTAGTAAACTCGGAGTATCTGATACATCTCGGCATGACTAGCGCCAACCGCGCGTAAAACAATGAGCTTCAACATCATCACACTCGAATTCAGCTTCCGTAGTGTATAACTCGGCTAGCACGGAAACTCGAGCCACAAGCACACATCGAACACTGAAACTCCCGACTGCTAACTGAATGCATCAGTAACAACATCCCAGACGGATGATCATGCACAATCTCTAGCCTTTCCGAACAAGCTCAAAAGTGTAGCCATAGTCGTTAGTCAGCCCAATCCATTAACACTGCCTCAAGCCCAAATCTGGCCGAAAATGCAAGTGGATGAAACTCAAGTGATCAGTGTACATCCTACACTGCGCTGCACGCTATAGCTGTAATGTCTCGAACTCTCTGATGCTAACACCAGGACAGCTACATCCAATACCATACACAGGATACGTAGTTACATAAGGTTTCCACTGCCTGAAACCATGAGCCACCGCTCTGCTACACAACATCAAAACATAACCAAATCTATACCTCGATGCATCGCCATAACCCACAAACACGTCACGATCATCAGGTAAGGTCAAAACCGAAACAACGGTCAACCACTCTGCAGGAGTAAGTAACTCTCCTCTCGTGCATCGTACCACTCGAACTCGACACCTTCTTCGTCAATTCGGAAAATAGAGCGGCAATCCGGAAAAATCCTGCACAAGCCGTCGGTAAAAACCTGCCAAACCCAAGAGAAACTCTGGATCTCTGGTACAATGGAAGGTACACCCTCAAATCAACACGGCTTCTAACTGGTCAGGATCTACGCCAACTCCCTCGGATAACATCACACAGTCCAAAATCTTCACGCTAATCGGCCAAAACCCACACTGGCTGAATTTCGTAAATAACTGATCATCTCGCGAAGTCCGCAAAACCGCTCACATTTACATCAGGTACTGGCCCACACTCCTGGAATACATCAGGTTGTTGCCAACGAACATGACCGCAACTCGTCCAGAAACCGTCTGAACACCTGGTCCATCAAGTCCGCAAAACCACAGAACATTGGTCAACCAATGGCATGACCAAGAACTTCTGATGCCCGCACTGAGATCCGAAAGACAACAAAGCCACATCTGACTCACCGAACCACAACTGATGGTATCCGGATCCGAAATCAGTCTTCAAAAAGAGTGAAACTCTCGCAAGCTGATCAAACCAATCGTCAATCCGAAGCGGAGGATACTCACTCTCCTCTGAAGCAAATCAGGTTTCAGGTAATCTATGCACCACTTCGTCGAATCATCTAACATCCGTATAACAATGCAAGAGCACACCACACAAATACGCGGGGTCACACAAAATCTCCTGAAACCTCCTCCAGCAACTTTTGGAGTCGAAACTATACCTCCATCAGCTCTGCTGGCTCCGAACGACAAGATGCCGGTAAAATGAGTCCAGCGCCCGATACAAACTCAATGGTGTAGTCGGTCTCCCGAACTGAAGGAACACCTAGTAGCTCCTCCGAAACACACCTGGAAACTCGGGAACCACCACAACATCACCAATGTCAGGCACAACAACCGTAGTATCCACAATATGAGCTAAGCATACAACACAAATCGTCTCCACCATCCGCTCGACCATCACCGCGAAACAGTATCTCGGAAAAACATGGTCGTCGAAACACAAGCTCCTTCTCGAGGCACTCGAACACAGCCAAATGCGTCATCAAAAGTCTGTACTCATGGTCACATCAAAACCACGATGTCCAGCTATAACAGATCCGTGGCTAAGCCATATCCTCCAACAAGGATCTCGTGACCTCCGGATGGATGCAACACTCTCCAAGACCTCGGAATTGGAGATGCAGGTACAATAACCATGGATATCAAGCAACAGTAACCTCGGAGAAAAGTCTGTCCGCAAACAAGGTCATGGAACGAACTCCAACATGCTCAACTAGCCGCCCACGTCAAATGTGACTTGCTGAATAACTCGTCAAAAGAGTACATTGATCAGACTACAGGAACTACATGAGGATCTCCTCGTAAACTCTGAGCTACCGAACCGCTAGAACAGCTGGCTAAGGGTGCTCCCTCGTAACGTGACCCTCCTGGTCACCACAATGGCAACTGAAAGTGCTCTACTAACACAAGTCACCGCAACACCTGCTGCGTGAAAGGATCACCAACGATCACCCGAACTCGTGCTACAGGAGCAAGTCCGCTACACTGTGATCTCCGTCATCGCTAAACGGATCCTCTGCTCGATCTGATGACCCTCAACACAATCAAACAGAACCACAGCCTGATGAAGTCACTGATCCCGAAGGGTCGGAACTCAAACCTTCACATCGAAAACCGCGTACGTCTTTCCTTCTCAATAGCCTCGCCTCGGAGTACAGCACACTAAGCTCCTCACGGTTATCTCGAGGCACATCAATCAGACTCTCTCTGATGCTCAGGTTCAAACTCATCTCGAACCTCGTGCACCGCTTCCTCTGAAGCCACACAACTCGTGCAAATAGGGACAATCATATGGACAATGCATCTCTGCCTCAGGTGGGTAAACACTCCACATTCGATTACTGGATAGCCTGATAAAACCATTACCGCATAAACAACACCCTGAATGTAGGCCATGGAGTTGCAACCGGAACTCAAACAATATCAGCCCACCAAATACAATGATCTGACTCAGGCAAACATCAACTGCCAAGATTATCAGTTCTGAGGAAACAAGTAGATGCTCATACACACACAACCAGGCAAACCGTGCCACACAAATCTCTGAACTCAGAGTACTCATCCAAACCCACAGTTCTCTGGCTATCGCGCGTCGATTGATCCTCAACAGGATCCACAACCGAAACGACACGGAAAGCACGTCAGGAGGCATCCTAATGAATAAAACATCGTTCACAACAAGTGGAACGTAATCATGGAACTTCAAATATTTGAAAGCATACAACACCCGGAATATTGATGATTATCCGCCGGCCGGTCGGGTCACCATTCCAGACATGCTGTACATTCTCAAATATCCTTAGTAAACAAGACTACAGAAGTCTACAGAACCTATAACCTAATGCTCTGATACCAAGCTGAAAGGACCCAACCCTGATTTAGCTCCCTAAACCGGAATCGAACCACTTCGAAAACACGAACCAACAAAAATTTTTCAAAATTTAGGCAGAGTTTCGATACTGACGTGGAATTACCATTACCTGCACGCGGAAAATACACTTCATCCTATGCCACAAAAAGCAAAACGTGGGCACCAATCCCATCCGGATTTCTCAATATATCACAGTAAAGTAAAACGATAAATATATTAGTACTTCACTGAAATTCGGTGTAAAATCGTACAACGTAAACAACAGATTTCTCAGAGCGACCTCTAATGTATAAACATATAAGTATACCACAGTAGGTAGAACAATAAACCTACTGGAAGAAACAAGGTAGCTCGAGCACTATGCCTCCGACCACGACGTGTGACACCAGAGCATGAACTGCAAGCTGGGCACGGAAACTGAAAAGCCCAGGGGAAAGACAATAAACACGTTAGAGTGAGTGGACGAAAATAAATGTCTTTCACCAGTTGATATATATGTTTAAAATAACATATGCGAGGTAAAACCATAATCCTCCAGCATACTGAGCATGCAAGTAAAAATCTCACGGACACACCCGTGCTAGTACAGTCAGAACTACAGAGTCCCTGACTTCCACGTGATTCTAGCCAGAAATGGCCTCGGATCCGGGGAAACGCCCCTCACCGGTCAGTCGGGAATACGCCCCTCTTAGTATGGCCTACCATCGGGGATCAGCCGAGAGGCAAGTGTATCGATACAACAACGTAACCAAGACTGTACTCTGTGTAAACAAAATCATAAACAGTTCGATGCAAATGCATGAAACAGCATATAAGTGTATGTATACTCGTATACGTATATTCATATAAGTATAATCGTATAATCGTAAAACATATGCTCATGTAATCCGTAATCTCAATACGCATGCTCGAGTTCATAAATCATATAAAAGACTCGCAAGAATTCCGTGAAAAGAAATTGTCCACTCACAGACTAGCGTAATGCGATATGCGTTAACCCGTGATCCGGCGGAAAGTCGCTCGCCAAACAAACGATCACGAACACCTGAATATTCACAAAATCCATTTCTCAAAGTCATAACTCGACAATACAAGACAAATCACGAGAAACCACCATTCTCGGAAACACATAATCTGATCACAACAAATTGTTGGAAATCCGGAAATCACACCTCAATACCTCGCTGTATTGTCGGATGCTCAAATCGAGAAACAAACCTCCCCACTGCGATCGGGGCGCTATTTCGAGTCAAATGACATGCAACTTGTAAAAAATCCCAAAAAGTCAACATTGACCGCAGTTGACCGCCGCGTTGACCGCCGCCCACGGCGGCGCCACTGCCAAAATGAAAATCTTCCGGCGGAGCAACCCCTATTCCATGCAAAATCACCCACTGAACAACTTTGTCAACTGCAACGAAGGCCAATTCTCACTCTAACTCATCCAATTTCAAGCAAAACCGAATTGGTACACAAAATTCAAACCCAAAATTCTCCAAGCACACATCGAATTAGATCACCATACCTATATGGTTAGAATCCTTGAGAGGAGGGCTACAAAACCCAGTGCTTGATATAGCTCAATTCGGCCAAAAATAGGGAACCCGAATTCACAAGTTTTTCCCCCTTTTCTTGCCGGAAATTCTCCTCTCCACAGCCACCCTCGCCGTGAGGGGTGGCCGGAAACATGCTCGGGACACCGAGATGCGTCGATTGGGTCCGGTCTCGGGCTCGGTGGTGGTCGGAATCCACCTCGCCGCCGGCGAGCCGTGAGCAAGTCGCCACCGTCGCACCTCCTCCATTCCAGCTCGGTCAAACCAGTCAACCACGTAAACTCATCAATGCTTCCCTTTGACTTTCCCATTAAGGCAAGTTACTATTTATATCTTTCCCAAAAAAGAAACTTGTAATTATCCATTTCGACGAACTTTGAATACACGTAATCTCCTCGTCGTAATTCCGATTCCGATAATTCTCGCGGCAACAAGCTCGTCTCTACGTACTCTTGAATTATCACCCAAAGTCAAACACATCGACCAATCGGATAAAAAGTCAACCATTCGAACCAACACAAATTTAATGGACTAAACAATCAACAAACGGAAATATTCGCAACTAAATCTTCGTAACTCAAAATCATGCTCCGGAAGTTCCCACGAACTCGAAATTAAATTCTGAACAACTTCCGTGAAGGATCCGAAGCGAAATTATGGTCTGACAATTTAGTCGTTAAGTAACTCGCCATTATAATCCAATTCCGTCGAAACTTCAAATATTCATAATTAATTGCTCGGTCGTCCAAATAATGATATGGAACCGCCCACGAACTCGAAATCACACATAGAACGACTCTCAAGAAGAGACCCAGCTCCAATTCTCGGCCAATAATTAAGTCGTTAAGAAACCAGGCGAGTAAATCCATTATCAGAAATCTGCTATTAACTCATAATCTGTCGGACCCAGCTGATGACACTGCTCAATCTGTTTCGGGTCGTCACAATATTCGAGCGATGTTTCTTTTATGGTAGGTTCTTAGTTTGGCCTACTATTTGTATATATATACTAGAAGTCGCTCGGAGCATTCTTATGCCATGTTTTTATACGATTTTCCCCGGATTTCGGTAAAGTATAGTTATATTTATTACTTTACATTACTGTTATGATATTGAGAAATCCGGATGGGATTGGTGCCCACGGTTTGATTTTTGTGGCTTAGGATGAAGTGTATTTTCTGGGTGCAGGTTATTGACAATTCCGCGTTAGTAATGAAACTCTGCCGAAATTTTTGTGGTTTTTGTTGGTTCGTGTTTTCAAAAGGGGTTTGATTCCGGTTTGGGAAACTAAATCGGGGTTGGGTCCTTTCAGCTTGGTATCAGAGCATTAGGTTTTAGGTTTTGTAGACATCTGTAGTCGTGTTCACTAAGGATATTTGAGAATGTACAACATGTCTGGAGTGATGACTCGACCGGCCGGCGGATACTCATCAATGCTTCGGGTGTTGTATGCTTTCAAATATTTAAAGTTCCATGATTACGTTCTACTTGTTGCAAATAATGTCTTATTCAATAGGATGCCTCCTTGACGTGCTTTCCGTGTCGGTACGGTTGTGGATCCTATTGAGGATCAATCGACGCACGATTTGCCAGTGAATTGTGGGTTTGGATGAGCATTCTGGGTTTAGAGATTTGTGCGGCATGATTTGCCTAGTTGTGTGTGAACGAGCGTCTACATGTTGCCTCAGAGCAGAGAATTGTGGCAGTTGATGTTTTTGCCTGAGTCAGATCATTGCATTTGGTGGGCTGGTATTGTGTGAGTTCCTGTTGCGACTCAATGGCCTACATTCAGAGATATATTGTTCATATGTTTGTTTTCGGTTGTACGTGTTATGTGGCTTCAGAGGAAGTAATGCACGAGGTTCGAGATGAGTTTGAGCCTGAGCATCAGAGGGATTTTGACTGTTATGCCTCGAGGTAACCGTGAGGAGTTTGATGTGCTGCACTCAGGGGCGAGAATATTGAGAAGGAAAGGTATACGCAGTTTCCGATGTGTTGGTTTGAAAGGACCCAACCCCGATTTAGCTCCCTAAACCGGGATCAAACCCTTTCTAAAACACGAACCAACAAAAACCGTAGAAATTTTGGCAGAGTTTCGCTACTAACGTGGAATTACCATTACCTGCACGCGGAAAATACACTTCATCCTATGCCACAAAAAGCAAACCGTGGGCACCAATCCCATCCGGATTTCTCAATATATCAACAGTAAAGTAAAACAATAAATATATCTATACTTTACTGAAATCCGGAGTAAAATTGTATAACATAAACAACAGATTACTCAAAGCGACCTCTAATGTAAAAACATTTAAGTATACCACAGTAGGTAGAACAAAAAACCTACTGGAAGAAATAAGGTAGCTCGAGCACTATGCCTCCGACCACGACGTGCGACACCAGAGCCTGAACTGCAAACTGGGCACGGAAACCGAAAAGCCCAGTGGAAAGACGTGAAAACTATTAGAGTGAGTGGACGAAAATAAATGTCTTTCACCAGTTGATATATATGTTTAAAATAACATATGCGAGTCCAGGTAAATAAATAATAACAAAGTACACGAGGTAAAACCATAATCCTCCAGCGTACTGAGCATGCAAGTAAAATCCCACGGGGTCACTCATGGACACATCTGTGCTAGTACAGTCAGAATCACAGAGTCCCTGACTTCCACGTGATTCTAGCCAGAAATGGCCTCGGTTCTGGGGAAACGCCCCTCGCCGGTCAGGTCGGGGATACGCCCCTCCTGGTAGCCTACCATCGGGGATCAGCCGAGAGGCAATTGTATCGATACAACAACGTAACTGAGACTGTACTCTGTGTAAATCAAATCATAAACAGTTCGACGCAAATGCATGAAACAGCATATAAGTGTATGTATATTCGTATACGTATATCCGTATAATTATAATCGTATAATCGTAAAACACATGCTCATGTAATCCGAAATCTCATACGCATGCTCAAGTTTGAAAATCATATAAAAGACTCGCAAGAATTCCGTTAAAAGAAATTGTCCACTCACAGACTAACGTAACGCGATACGCGTTAACCCGTGATCTGGCGGAAAGTCCCTCGCCAAAAGAACGATCTCGAACCCCTGAATAATCACAATATCCAATTCTCACAATCATAACTCAACAATTCAAATAAAATCACGAGAAACCACCGTTCTCGGAAACACATAATTCGAATACGACAAATCGTCGAAAATCCGATATGTACACCTCAATATCTCGCTATACTTTCGGACGCTCAACTCAAAAAATGAACATCTCCACTACGATCGGAGCGCGATTTCGAGTGAAATGACATGCAACTTGTCAAAAATCCCAAAAAGTCAAACTTTGACCGCCGTTGACCATTGACCGCCGTCCACGGTGGCGCCGCCGCCAAACTTAAAATTTTCCGGCAGAGCAACCCCTATTCCATTCAAAATCATCCACTGAGCAACTTTGTCAACTGCAACAAAGGTCAATTCAATCTCTAACTAGCTCAATTTCATGATAAACCGAATTGGTACCAAATTTTCCAATCCAAAATTCTCCATCCACAAGCAAAATTAGATCACCAAACTTACGTGGTAGCTTCTAGGGGATGAGAGCTACAAAGCCCACTCCAAACAGCAGGTTCCTATTTATAGGCCTTCCATTTTTGGAAACTTCGTAATTATCTCTCCGACAAACTTCGTATATCAGTAACTTTCTCGTCGTAATTCCGATCCCGATAATTCTCGCGGCCACAAACTCGTCTCGACATGATCTTCAATTATCACCCGAAGTCAAAAAAATCGACCAAACCGATAAAAAGTCAACCATTCAACCCAAACACATAAATAATCGACTAAATAACCAACAATCGGAAATATTTACAACATAATCTTCGTAACTCGGAAAAATGCTCCGGAAGTTTCCACGAGCTCGAAATTAAATTCTGAACAACTTCCGTGAAGAAGCCGAAACCAAATTCTTGACCGGTAATTTAGTCGCTAAGAGCACCACCTTTTAAATCCGAACTTCAAATATTCATAATTAATTCCTCGGTCGTCCAAATATCGATCCGGAACCGCCCACGAACTTGAAATCACACATATAACAACTCTCGAGAAGAGACTCAGCTCCAATTCTAGGCCAATGATTAAGTCGTTAACAAGTCTGGCGATTCAATCATCAGTCGGAAATCTGCGATTACGTAATAACTCACGAATCAAGCTGATTATACTTCTGATTCTATTCTGGGTCGTCACAATATTGATGAGGTTGAGTTCAGGCACCTCGGGATCAGTGACTCCATCAGACTGTGGCCTTTTCAATTATGTTGAGGGTCATCAGATCAAGCAGAGGATCCGTTTGGTGGTAATGGAGATCACAGAGTAACGGACTTATTCCTGTGGCATGAGTTTGGGTGTTCGTTGGTGATCCTTTCTCGCAGTAGGTGTCACTGTGACTTGTGTTCGTAGAGCACTCTCAGTTGCTATTGTGGTGACCAGGAGGGTTACGTTGCGTGGGAGCGCCCTCAGCCAGCTGTTTTAGCTCTTCAGCAGCTCAGAGATCACGAGGAGGTCATGATGCTATTTCTGGAGTTTGATCAATGTAACATTTTCGATGAGTTAATCAGCAAGTCGTAATCGACGTGGACGGCTTGTTGGGCATGTTGAAGTTCGTGCCACGACCTTGTATGAGGATAGAGTTTCATTGAGGTTACCATAGCTTGATATCCATGGCTATTGTACCTACATCTCCACTTCCGAGGTTTTGGAAAGTGTTGTACCCATCCGGAGGTTATGGGATCTTTATTGGAGAATATGAGTTAGCCGCGGATCTGTTATAGTTTGATACCGTTGATTTTGTTATGATGTTGAGTATGGACTTTTGGCGACACATTTGGCTGTGTTCGAGTGTCTCGAGAAGGAGGTTGTATTTCGATGACCAGGTTTCCCTGAGATACTGTTTCGCGGTGATGGTCGAGCGGATGGTGGAAACGGATTGTGTTATTGCTTAGCTTTTATTGTGGATATTATGGTTGTTGTGCCCGACATTGGCGACATTGAGGTGGTTCCCAAGTTTCCAGGTGTGTTCCGGAGGAGTTACCAGCTATTCCTCCAGTTCGGGAGACTGACTACACCATTGAGCTTTTACCGGGCGCGGGACTCATGTCACTGACATTTTGTCGTTCGGTGCCAGCGGAGCTGATGGAACTACAGATTCAACTCCAGGAGTTGTTGGGGGAGATTTCATGCGACCCAGCGTACCTGCGTGGTGTGCTCTTGCACTATTTGTACAGAAGATTGATGGTTTGACGGGGTGGTGCATTGACTACCGGAAGCTGAATCAGGCTTCAGAGGAGAGCATGTATCCTCCGCTTCGGATTGACTATTGGTTTGATCAGCTCACGAGAGTTTCCATCTTTTCGAAGATTGATTTCGGGTCCAGATACCATCAGTTGAGGATCAGGGAGTCAGATGTAGCTAGGACGATTTTTGGATCACGGTGCGGGTATCAGGAGTTCTTGGTCATGCCGTTTGGGTTGACCAATGCCCCCGTAGTTCTTATGGATTTGATGGACCATGTGCTCAGACGATTCTGGACAAGTTTGCGGTCATGTTCGTCGGCAATATCCTGATTCACTCCAGGAGTGTGGGCCAGCACCTGAAGCAATTGTGAGCAGTTTTGTGGACTTCGCGAGATAATCTGTTGTTTGCGAAGTTCAGCCAGTGTGAATTTTGGTTGTTTAACGTGAAGATATTGGACCACGCGATGTCAGCCGAGGGAGTTGGCGTGGATTCTGACCAGATAGAAGCCGTGTTGATTTGGGGTTGACCTACCATTGTACCAGAGATTAGGGGTCTCTTGGGTTTAGCAGGTTACTATCGGTGCTTTGTACAGGATTTTCTCTGATTGTCATTCCACTTTCCGGTTTGACGAAGAAGACGTCAAGTTCGAGTGGTCCGATGTACGCGAGATGGGTTACTTACTCCTGAAGGAAGGTTGACCATTATACCAGATTTGACACTACCTGACGATCGTGGTGAGTTTGTGATTTATGGCGATGCATCGAGGTTTAGATTTGGTTATGCTTTGATGTTGTATTGCAGAGTGGTGACTCATGGTTTCAGACAGTAGAAACCTTATGTAGTTGCATATCCTGTGTATGATTTGGGTGTAGCTGTCCTTATGTTAGCATCAGAGAGTTGGAGACACTACTACTACGGCGTGCAGCGTAGTGTAGGATGTACACTGATCACATGAGTTTCATCTACTTGCATTTTTGGCCAGATTCGAGCTTGAGGCAGTGTAGATGGATAAGGTCAATTAACGACTATGGCTGCACATTTGAGTTTATTCGAGAAAGGCTAATGGTTGTACTTTGACTATCCGTCTGGGATGTTGTTGCTGATGCATTCAGTCAGAAACCGGGAGCTTCATTGTTTCATGTGTGTGTGTGGCTCGAGTTTCCTTGTTAGCCGAGTTGCGACCTATGAGAGCTGAATTAGAGTATATTGATGTTGAAGCTCATTTTTTTGCGTACGTTATGCACTAGCGGTACAGAGATGTATCTGATACCTCGAGTTTACTACTCGTGACGCAATCCGTAGAAGAATGTAGCAGCTTGTGTGTGCAAATGCTACATTTTTTGATAGACGATGGCAGCGAAGCAGAGACTTGCCGGAAAGTTACAGCTAATGGAGATTTCCAATTAGAAGTTGGAGTTTGTCACTGTGGTTTTGTGTGCCAATACACAGTTCGGTTTGGGAAAATGGGTGTTGACTGGGTTGACCACGGGTCATGGGCGACCCGTTTTGCCCGTTTGGATGCCGTTTTGTTTTCTCAATTTTTGAGCTTGATTCCGGCCACGATTTGCCGGGGTCTCTTCATGAGAAATGTTGGGCTCGTGCTCCTCTTCGGATTGGTAGGTGGATCGTCCCGTGGGGTGGCTGTAGGAGGGAGAATCGAATCGACAAAGTTTGTGAAAATTCTGGGGAGTTCGGTGGTGGACGGAGGCGGTGATTCCGGCCGAGTTGGTGGCTCGACCTTGAGGGGTTTTGTTAGCCTCAATGAGAGGAAGCTATTGCAAGTGGTTTGAGAGGTTGCCGTGGCCGGAGGAGAGAGATCCGTCGATGTGAAATTCTAGCGAGGGTTTATACTTTCAAGGTGAGTTTTGGACCTTTTCCGGTCAAAATTGGTCTTAACTTATAACTGGAAAGTTGTTGGAATCGTCGAGATCTTCAAAACCATGTGTAGCATGAAATTTTCTGGGCAGGTTGAATTTTCCGGTGGCCGGAGGTAGCGGCGACTTTTCACCCGGCGTGGTTTTCGGCGAGTTATATGTCGTTTCACTTGAAATCGCGCCCCGATCGCAGTGGTGATGTTTGTTTTTCGAATTGAGCATCCGAAATTATAGCGAGGTTTTGTGGTATTATTATCGGATTATCGACAATTCATCGTTATTGGATTATACGTTTTCGGGAACGGTTGTTTCTCGTGATTTGATTCAAGGATTCGAGTTATCATTTTGAGAAATGGATTTTATAATTATTCAGGTGTTCGTGATCATTCGTTTGGCGAGGAATTTTCCGCCGGATTACGGGATTAACGCGAACTGCGTTACGCACACCTATGAGTGGACAATTTCTTTTCACTGTTAATCGCGAGTCATTACATACGTTTTACGAGCATGAGCATGCATACGAGATTATGATTTATATGAGCATGTGTTATACGTTTATGCCTATACCAGTATATATTTCGTATGTGCATTTATTTATTGCATTAAACATTTGCATCGAACTATTTATGATTTGGTTTACACAGAGTACAGTCTCAGTATATGTTGTTGTATCGATACACTTGCATCTCGGCTGATCCCCGATGGATGCCTACCAGGAGGGGCAGTACCCCGACCTGACCGGCGAGGGGCAGTACCCCGGAACCGAGGCCTTTCTGGTTAGAATCACGTGTGGGTCTGGGATCCCGTGATTCGGACTGTACTAGCACGGATGTGTCTACGAGCGACCCCGTGAGATTTTCCATGCATGCTCTGTACGCGTGAGGAGTTAGAGTCTCCCTCGTGTACCATATGATTTTTATGCATTTTGACTCGCATATGTTTTTATAACATATATTATTTAGTGAAAGACATTTATTTTCGTCCACTCACTCTAACAGTTTTCATGTCTTTCCCCTGGGTTTTTCGGTTTCCGTGCCCAGTTTGCAGTTCAGATTCTGGTGTCGCACGTTGTGGTCGGAGGCATAGTATTTGAGCGATGTTTCTTTTATGGTAGGTTCTTAGTTTGACCTACTATTTGTATATCTATACTAGAAGTCGCTCTGAGTATTCTTATGTCATGTTTTTATACGATTTTCCCCGGATTTCGGTAAAGTATAGTTATATTTATTACTTTACATTACTGTTATGATATTGAGAAATCCGGATGGGATTGGTGCCCACGGTTTGATTGTTGTGGCATAGGATGAAGTGTATTTTTCGGGTGCAGGTAATGGCAATTCCGCGTTAGTAGCACTACTCGGCCGAAATTTTGATGGTTTTTGTTGGTTCACTTTTTCAGAAGGGGTTTGATTCCGGTTTAGGAAACTAAATCGAGGTTGGGTCCTTTCAAGTAATGAGAAGTATCATAATCTCTCTCTTCGTGTTGGTGTCTAACATGACGAAATTATGGAAAAGCATCGTTGACAAAATTTATAGTGGAGAAGAAGCACCACTACTGCTGGATGAGGCATCCTCGTAACTGTACCTTGAGCTGAAGTCTGGTCCTAAGTTGAAGTCTATTACTTCACCGTACTCATTCTATGTAGTGTAACTCCACACATACCATAGTCATACAATTGTTGAGACATAATATTAACCTCTACAAACAGATGATTAACACATTTTCTGCACAGATACCTGTAACGCTTATTGCTTTGACCATGTTGCATCGCAAACAACATAAATTGTCTGCTTCCGTATATATAAATCTCATCACTTCTATTTACATATTGTATCCAACTCTTGTCCATATTTCTGCATAATTTAATTATCATGAGTGAAACAAAAATTTATCGAATAAG
Source organism: Geum urbanum (assembly GCA_946800695.1). Taxonomy (NCBI): domain Eukaryota; kingdom Viridiplantae; phylum Streptophyta; class Magnoliopsida; order Rosales; family Rosaceae; genus Geum; species Geum urbanum. The sequence continues at coordinate 17,651,022 of OX327003.1, read as the reverse complement.
TGATAATAAGTTAACAAAAAATTGTCGTTCTTACGTATAATAAATATCTAATTACGTACAAAAGGAATCATCTTATCATTCTTAATTTATATTTATATTCATCTAATATTATATAATTAAATTATATAACACAATAATTTGTATTTACATATTATATATAATTTTTAACTAATTAATCTAAAATTTAATCATCTATTATAATTAATCAACACATGCATGCAATTAGCTAACAACTAATGCTATATATATGAAAACAAGGTCACCAGAATGATTCGTCAGAGTATTTCAGCAGAAAACTCCATCACTATACGTAGGCTATTACGTACGTAATTCAATGTCATGTAAATCAAATAATTACATCTGACGGTACTCTTATAATTCTTATGCAGGTACCCAAATTTTTTAATTTTTTATTTATCTCAAAAGATAAATAAATTTAAACTTAGGTGACGAAATGCCGTAGATTCGTTGCCTCGGTGAAAGCTTAGACGACGATATAAAGATGTTTCATCATCTAAAGTCAAATATTTGGCGATTTTTCATTCCCGCCAAATATTTCAGTGAAATTTTAAAAACCACTTAGATGACGAAGTGGTTGGCTTCGTCGTCTGAGACTTTCAATAAGATCGACCTGGTTTGCCTAACTTCTCAAAATTCCCAAAACCACCGAATCCATAAACACTTTTTCCACCTCAGCTCTCTCTCTCTCTCTCTCTCTCTCTCTCTCTCTCTCTCTCTCTCTCTCTCTCTCTGTGTGTGTGTATCATCGAACCAGCATCTCTTGAATTGACGCCGCTTGCAAGCCAAACACGCCTTCGTCACCTCCCTCAAGCCTCTGACACACACACTCCGACCAATCTCACTCTGGTCAGTCTCACTCCTCTCTCTACTTTTTTTGGGTTTGAAATGAATCATACGTATAAAGCAGTGTTAATTGATCATGGTTACGAAATGAATCATGGGAAACTATTTTGTTTTCTTATGGTTTATGAATATAAAGCAGTGTTGGATTTAAATTAATGGGTATAATCCTTGGTTTGCATTGGGTTGGTGTGTGAAGTGTGATTTTGTGTGTGTGTGTGTGTGAGAGAGAGAGAGAGAGAGTTTATATGATGAGAGGTTTTGGACAGTGTGATATCGCGAGATTATAGATTATGTGTTTTGGAAAGTATGATTATCGGGACTCTATTTTGCTACTGTGGTTGTACTCTGTATATGATACTATTAAGATAGAGACAGTATAACTATAGTGATTATGAATTTTGGCTATGTTGGATGAATATAGGCTGTCTTGGATTAATTTTGGTACGTAATGAGGCTATGTTGAATGAATATGAAATATGTGCTGGATTGGATGAATTCGTTGAGTTTGGTTGATGTTGTTGATCAAATATATGTGGTTGTGTTGCTTTTGGTATGACTGTGGTTATGTTGTTTTTAGTATGGCTGTGTTTTGAAGAAAATGGTTGGGTTTGCTGAGCAAATGTTGCATATATGGTTTCGGTTGTAGCGCTTAAGATGTCTTGTGAGAGGAAGAGGCATACCGAACAGGAGAAGACCGCCTCATTGCAATCGACATTCAAATAATTATTTTGGGCTCAACGGTGAAAGGAGTCCGTTAAGGCTCCCGCGGCTCTGCCAAGGTCAACAACCATTATGAATGCTCCTAATGTCTAGTCGACAGACGACGAGCCAGTGAATTCGACTTCGGATGCCTGAGGATCCTCACAACTTCCACAATCTTTGGGATTGTTGTTTCGTTAGCGTCTGACGCAAAGCAACTAGGAGGGATCCCTCAGCCCTGGCCCTTAAATGCACTCAAGGACTTATCAATGGAAGAAAAGTCAAGAAGATAGTCATGTCAATGGGGAACCAGATCGACTTGCAGTATGATAATTTCACTACAGGCCCTCCGACAAAAGAGCTTTCCAATTTGACCGCGACTCAAATCGAGAAAATTATACAAAATAACGTACGTATGAAGACCCCTTCTAAGGAAGAGCTGGAGGATGTCGAGAAGCTCAAAGTGTACCGCAAACTCTCGAAAATAGGGTTTATTTTATTTTATTTCATAAATAATTACAAATTATAGGGTTTAGGACTTTAATCTTTTTTTCTTCTTTTTTTCTTAGGTACATTTTGACATGGAGCATAGTGCGAAGATGTTGGAATCAGTATAGAAGATGTCCTCAGATACTTACAAGAGATAGAAGCACAACTTGCACAAGCACTACGAAGAACTCGGCACCTCTAGTGTCCTAGAAGAGTTCAATGAGGAAAGGAAAGACGAGTGTGATTGGTTGGCAGGCGCTTTGAGTCCGACCAGTATAAGGTTCGTCTTTCTTTGCTTTAGTGTAATTAATCATATAATAGTTTTAAAATTTTAATTATTATTTAATTTTTCTTGTCATGAAATAGAGAAGGTCGAAGGCGAACACAGCTAATCGTGGGATGAAGAAGTACCACCATGGTTCGGGGTCTTACAAGATGATCAGTATTGCAAAGGCACACAGAGATGTGGGTGCTTTGAACCTGCATCTTGATGCCTCCATTTTTGGTTACTATAGGCCCAGGCAAGAAGACATCGTAAGTCAACATGCCGTAAGTAACACTTATTCTGAAATTGAAGGATTTTAATCTTACTGTTGGTTTGAAGAAATTGAATCATGATTAGGACATTTAATTAGGTTGTGCTCTTGGATTTTGGTTTAGTTGGATATATTAAACATGATTATGAACTTGAGAAATTTGGGTGGAAATCGGTGCCCATGGTTTGTTCTTTTGAAAATTGATTATTCGAAGTGTTTTCTCTCGTGCAAGTATTTGGTGTCCTCCATTTTTAGGGGAAATTATGTCAAATTTTGTTTAAAAATCGACATTCATATATTGTTCAAGATATTAATTTCAGGTATCGGTGAAACAATTGGCCACCGAGCAAATGGTACACATACAATCGCAGAACCTAGAGATGACATCTGAAGAGCTGCCACCTCTGTCCTTGGAGACTCAGATCGCTATTGCATATACCGTTTTTGGCCACCGAGTTAGAAAGGAGGTTGGTGGCCTTAGAAGGATGGCCGAACGTAATTTGAGTCAGGTTTCAAAGATTAGGTGTTCAAGTGTGGCGAATACTGAGGAGAAGGTTCGAGCCGCCCAGAAGGAGGCTCAAGCGGCCCAGGAGGAGACTCGAGCATCAAACTCTCAGACTGAAGCGTTACACACTCAGATGGATCATTACTCCGATTCCTAAATGTTCCTGATTTTGTTTGTCAGCCGAGTGTCATGCCTTGGGATTCAAGACAAGATGATGACGATCCAAACACCGGGGGAATCAGCAGGATCCAAACTCTTGCCGATGTCGATATTTCAGTTTTGTTTTGTACGTGTGTAGTTTATATTTCGATCGGAATAGTATAATTTTTACGTACAAATATTTAATATATTCAGTGAGTATTTTTCTTAATTTACTATTTAATTTTTAATTTAATTTATATTTCTGAAATAATACTTTTTTTAAAAATGTACCACTTAGACCGTGAAATAGGAAGATTTTGTCGTTTGGGTTAATAAACTAAGATGACAAAGTAGTTCCTCTATTCATCGTCTAGGTTTAATAACTTAGACGATGAATACTTCTTTTCGTCATCTAAGTTGTAACATTTGGACAACGAAAAAGTTTTTTCATCTTAGTTGTTAAACCTAAACGACGAAATTGTTCGTCGTCCAAGATAAGTTACACAACCAAAGTTTTCGTCACCTTTTCTAGTAAAACTTCGTCGTCTAGGAACTTAGACGAAGAAATTTTTTTTGTCGCCTAGGATGTGACCTATACAACCAAGGGTATTGATTTTGTCGCCTAAGTACTTGCACTACGACACTTAGACGATGAAACTTAGACGATGAAAGTTTTGTAGTCTAAGTACTTAGGCGACAAAAAAGGCCTCTTAGGGGACAAAATTGATTCCTCGTCTAAGTATTTTTTTTTGGTAGTGTAAAATGCACACACGCAATACGTGTGCAAAATTCATGAAACTATATTTTACATGTTGATATAAAAGTTACTTGACTAAATTACATTGAAGAGTCCTGGTGATATAGAGAAGAACTTAGAATCCAACTGCATAAATATGTAAAGCTAACTAGAATATGAGGTTTATATTGTGCAATTTCAACACTGAAACAACTTGCAACTTTGAATGTGTCCCAAATTATTATGCATAATATTTTTTGAGAAAATATAGGAAGAAAGAAAAGAAAAAATATATGTAGCAAAGTGATGGTCATCGTTGCTGGTCTTACATTAATCATCAAAGTAAGTATGCAACAAAGAATCGTGGTGAAAATAAATAATAAGCTAGTTAGAATATTGTATATGTTCATATCTAATGTTTTATGTATATAATGCTTACCATTACTCATTTATCCCGCTTCGAAGCTAAATAGAGTATATGTGGCATCTCTTCCGATAGATTGTTCCTCTTATCTAAGTCTCAAATGAGTATTATGCGATCTTACTTATGTATGTTCGACGATAGACTATGGCATCTCTTCTGTCCTGCTTGATTCTCCATGTACATGTATCGAATGGCTGAACAATGCAGTGCTTGATTCCCAATGTTTGTAGATAGATTGGCTGAAGGGGTAGGCTCTCACTACCAGAAATACACACTTAGATGATGAAAAATGGGTGCGTCACACAAGAAACTTCTTCGTCGTCTATGTCCACCCAAACGATGAAACATGATAGTCATCGTCTAAGTTTGAACTTAGAGGACAAATTATGTAATTCGTAATCTAAGATATAACTTAGATGAGATGTCTAAATTTAGATTTTAGACGACGAATTATGTAATTCATCGTCTATGTTTAATCTCCTAGATGACAAAAATAATATATGTCGTCTAAAACTAGATTTAGACGAAGAATTATATAAATCGACGTGTAAGTTATCTATTAGACAACGAAATTATTTTCGTCGTCTAGATATGTACTTAGACGATGAAACTTTACACTTAGACGATGAATTATTACGTCTTCTAAGAAAACTCAATTATTTAGATTAGATTATATTTCCAAATCGGGCATTTCTTCTGTATCTCATCTCTCAAGTTCTCTCAACATCTCTCAAAATCACATCTGAGCACAATTTCGATTCATATGGTTTTCCCACCTCTGGAGTTCTAGTTTACCCACGTACTTATCTCCTTATCGGTGAAGGTATTACATACATAATAACGTATGGTGATAGAGTTCTCCGGTAAAATATTCTGGCGAATACATAGTTTTCGGAGACCTTGTTTGCATATATATTGCATTAATTAATTGTTAAGCTAATTGTATGCTTTTATTAATTAATAAAGATATGAATAGATGAAAATGTTACGTTAAGCTAATTGTATGTTTATTTGTTAAGCTAGGTATTACACTTAATTGTATGTTTAATTGTTAAGTTAATATATGTTAGAGTAATTAGTTGAAAAATTATATATAATATGTAAATGCATTTGAACTTAGTAATACAATATATTAGCTAGATTAATTATAGTATATTAGATTATAGCATATTAACTTAATTGTATTTTGTTATTTAATAATATAGTATATTAGATTAATTATGAAAAGACCCAACCCCGATTTAGTTTTCTAAACTGGAATCAAACCCCTTCTGAAAACACGAACTTTCAAAAACCATAGAAATTTTGGCAAAGTTTCACTATATCACGAAGTTACCATTAACCTGCACCCGAAAATACATTGCATCCTATGCCACAAAAGCCAAACCGTGGGCTCCAATCCCATCCGGATTTCTCAAAATCATATCATAATATAGAATAATAAGCAAAATTGTAACTTCACAGAAATCCTGGAAAAACATATGAAAATATAAACATCAGAGTATTCAGAGCAACCTCTAGTATATATATACATAAGTATACAGCAGCAGGCTAAACAAGAAACCTACTGAGAAACAAAAAGTAGCTCGAATACTAGGCCTCAAACTGCGACGTGCGACACCAGAATCCAAACTGCAAACTGGGCATTGAAAACAAAGAGCTCAGGGAAAGACATATAAACTGTTAGAGTGAGTGGACGAAAATAAATGTCTTTCGCTGAATAATATATATGTTATAAAAACATAAGCGAGTCTATATACATGGAAATAATATGGTACACGAGGGAGACTCTAACTTCTCACGCGTACAGAGCATGCATCGAACATCCCACGGGGTCACTCATGGACACATCCGCGCTAGTACAGTCCGAATCACGAGATCCCAGACCCACACGTGATACTAGCCAGAAAGGCCTCAAGTCAGGGTATCTGTTCCCACCCGGAAATACATTGGCACAAGGAACAAAAATCTATTCCCACCCGGAAATACATCGGCACAGGGTAACAGTCCCCCCTGGTAAACTTCCTCGGGGATCAGCCGGAATGCAAGTGTATCGATACAACCACATATACTAAGACTGTACTCTGTGTAAACCAAATCATAAATAGTTTCATGCAAATGTATAAAGCATAACATAAATGCATATTCGTTGATGCATATTGTAACTGTATAATCGTAACGCACATGCTCGTATAAATCATATTCTCATATGCATGCTCATGCTCATAAAATGTATAATAAAGACTCGCAACCAATCAGTGAAAACAAAAGTGTCCACTCACAGACTTGCACAACGCAAAACGTGTTAATCCTGTGATACGGCGGAAAATCCCTCGCCAAACGGACGATCACGATCCCCTGAATAATCATAAATACTACTGTTCAAAATCACAATTAAAAACCTTGAACCACATCTTGAGAACCAACCAATCCCGACAACATATAACTCGAATATCGACGAAAACGTCAAAAATCCAATAAACACACTATAAAATCTTGCCACAAATTCTGATGCTCAATTCAAAATATAAACCTCACCACTGTGATCGGTGAGCGATTCCGAGAAAAACGACATAAAACTTGTCGAAAATCACCTCTGCCGGAAAAACCGCCGCGCACGGCAGCGCACTGGGCCGCCGCCGCTGCCACCGCCTCCGGAAAATTTCATCGGCCCAGAAAATTTCAACCTACACATGAATTTAAGATCTCGAAATTTTCAACAACTTTCTAGTTCAAAGTTAAGACCAACCAAAAATGGTCCAAATCTCACCTTGAAGTCGAAAACCCTCGCCAGAATTCATGCCCTCCCATCGGCCACGGCAAGGTGCAAGACTACTTCTAAAAGTTTCCTCTCCCCAAAGGCTACAAAACCCCTATAGGGTCGACCTCCATCTCGGCCTCCACCGTCGCCACCGTCGCCGACGATTTCTCCGGAAAACCCACCAATTTCAAATCCTCGTAACTTCTTCATCCGACAACCAAATTGAACGATCCACCTATCAAATCGAAGAGGAGGACGAGCCCAACAAGTTTCATGAAGACACCACGGCCAACCGTGGCCAAAATAAGGCACCACGAAGGCCACAAGGTCACGACATGAAATGGTGAACAAGGGTGAGTCAATTCACCCGAGTTACTCGGTCAACTCCCAAAGTCCAAGTCTGACTTACCCGAAAAGCTAACCCAAATTTTGATCGAACGTAACTTTTCCATCATAACCTCATTTTCAACGACTCTCGTGTCTACGAACTTATCACGACAAATTCTTCGATTTCCACCTGAAGTCAACCAACTTCAACAAATCCGATAAAAAGTCAACGTCTCAATTCAACACAAGCTTATCTGATAAAACGATCAACGGTCGAAAACGGATCGAAACTAATTGGATAAACACGACTAAATCCAACGGCCGAAAATATTCATAACTTTTTCCTCGATTAACGAAATAATTCTCCGGGAACTCCCACGAGCTCAAAATAACGTACACTACAAGTCTCGTGAAGGAACTCATCACAAATTATTTCCCGATAATTTAGTCACTAACAATCCCACGGGTATGATTAACTCACAAAGTCACGGCTCGACCAATAAGTACACATTCAACGGTTCGAGTCATCACAAATTAATTAGTTGAAAATTATATAATATGATAATTAACTTACGCAAAAATATAGACAAGAGTTGGATACAGTTGGTGAATAGTAGTCATGAGAGGTATATGGACGGAATCAGAGAGTTTATATTGTTTTCGATGCAACATGGTCAAGGAAAGAAGTGTTAAAGGTCTCCGTGCAGAAATTGTCTTAACCATTAGTTTGTGGAGTTTAATGTTATGTCTCAACGCTTATATGACCACGGTATGATTTGGAGTTACACTACATGGAGTGAGCACAGTGAAGTAGTAGACTTAATCTCAGGGTAAAGTAACCAGAGTGCCTCATCCAACGGTAGTGACGCCCCTTCTTGCAACTCCACTGTGGATTTTGTCCATGATGCTATTCAGAAATTTAGTCATTGTAGACATCAATACGAAGATGGACAAGATAAAGATAATTTTGATGGGACAACAGAGAATAAATCTAAATCCCGACAGTGGTTTGGCGAAGAGACTATTGAGAGGTTAAACAGCTTCTACACCCTCCACATGATCTTAGCTATTAACATCATATGAGTATTTTCTTTGAACTACCTTATAGGTTGAAGTTAAAACTCAAGAACAACCTAGATGTCATGCACATAGAAAAGAATGTGTGCGACAATATAGTTGAAACAATTCTCGGTATTAAGTTGAAGACTAAGGATACTCCCAAAAATCTGGAATCTATGAATTTACGCCGTCCCTTGTGGTTAAAGAGGGATAAAAGAGGAGTGTACAATAAGATGCCAGATCCACTTTACATAGTGAAGCGGACACTAAGGGATTCTGTATTCAACTGGTTTAAAAATGTTCGTTATCCGTCTAATTATGCAACAAATATATTTGGATCTGTCAAAGTTGAGCAGCATAAGTTTATTGGTCTAAACACTCAAGGTTATCACGTTATGTTGCAACGTCTGATTCCAGTGCTAATTCAACCATATTTGCCTCGTGACATCATCTAACCAATAGTAGCATTGCGTAGAAGGTGGCAGAGATTATGCACTAAATAGTTGAAGAATTCATATGTGGTCGAACTACAATACGAAAGAATTCCCCCCTGCTTTCTTTGACATCATGATTCACCTCATGATCCACCTTCCCGAACAAATGTTGTTTTCTGGTTCGGTCCATTACACTTAGATGTATCCTCAAGAAATGTACAATTAATTTGTGACGACCCGGACCAGAATCAGAAGTATAATCAGCTTGATACGTGAGTTACTGCGTAGTCGCAGCTGTTCGACAGTTATTCGAATCGCCGAACTTGTTAACGTCTAAATTATTGGCCCAGAATTGGAGCTGAGTCTCTTCTCGAGAGTCGTTGTACGTGTGATTACGAGTTCGTGGGCGGTTCCAGATCGTTATTTGGACGACCGAGGAATTAATTATGAATATTTGAAGTTCAGATTTAAATGGTGGGCTACTTAACGACTAAATTACCGGACGAGAATTTGGTTTCGGTTTCTTCACAGAAGTTGTTTAGAATTTAATTTCGAGCTCGTGGGAACTTCCGGAGCATGATTTTGAGTTACGAAGATTTAGTTGTGATTATTTCCGATTGTGGATTGTTTAGTCGATTTAATATATGTTGGTTCGAAGGGTTGACTTTTTATCCGTTTGGCCGATGTGTTTGACTTTGAGTGATATTGGAAGAACATGTCGAGATGAGTTTGTGGCCGCGAGAATTATCGAAATCGGATATACGACGAGAAAGTTACGTGCGTTTGAAGTTCGTCGAAATGGATAAACATGAAGTTTCCTTTTTGAGAAAGCTTTAAATAGTGGACTTACTAAAAGGGGAAGGTCAAACCTGCATTTATGGGAGTTGACCCGGTCAACTCGTGTTGACCGAGTTGGTGCGTTCGACATTCGACGGTGGCGACGGCTCACGGCGGCGAGCTGCCGTCCGACCACCACGGAGCTCGGCTCCGGTCCGGTTCCCCTCGCCCCGACCTCCCGAGTCTACCCTCAGCCACCACGCATGGCGTGGCTCGCCGGAGGAGCTTGTTTTTCATGCAAGAAGTGAAGGTATTTTTGGTGAATTCGGGTTCCTCAAATTCGGCCGAATTGAACTTCAAGAGGTACTGGGTTTTGTAGCCCTCTTCAATGTGATTCTAACCATATAAACATGGTGTTCTAATTTGATTTGTAGATGGAGAATTTTGGGGTTGAATTTTGTGTTCTAATTCGGTTTTGCTTGAAATTGGACGAGTTAGAGTTTGAATTGGACTTCGGTGCAGTTATGAATGTTGCTCAGTGCATGATTTTGAGTGGAATAGGTGCAGCTCCGCCTTGAAATTCTCCGGTCGGCGGTGGCGCCGCCGTGGGCGGCGGTCAACGGTCAACATGTTTGACTTTTTGGACTTTCGGCAAGTTGCATGTCATTTGACTCGAAATGGCGCCCCGATCGCAGTGGAGAGGTTCGTTTCTCAATTTGAGCATTCGAAAGTAAAACGAGGTATTGAGGTGGTATATATGGATTTTCGACGATTCGTCGTATTCGAATTGTGTATTTCCGAGAACGGTGGTTTCTCGTGGTTTGACTTGTATTGTCGGATTATGACTTTGAATATTGGACATTGTGAATATTCAGGGGTTCGTGATCGTTTGTTTGGCGAGGGACATTCCGCCAGATCACGGGTTAACGCGATACGCGTTACGCCAGTCTGTGAGTGGACATTTCTTTTCACGGAAATCTTGCGAGTCTTTTATTTGATTTATAAACTCGAGCATGCGTATGAGATTTCGGATTTGCCTGAGCATGTGATTTACGATTATATGATTATACTTATACGGATATACGTATACGAGCACACATATACTTATATGCTGTTTCTTGCATTTGCATCGAAATGTTTATGATTTGGTTTACACAGAGTACAGTCGTGGTTACGTTGTTGTATCGATACACTTGCCTCTCGGCTGATCCCCGATGGTAGGCATTTGTCAGGGGAGGCTGTGACTCCTGACCCGAGGTTTTTACCGGGGGGAGGCAGACCTTTGACCTGAAGCCATTTCCGGCTAAAATCACGTGTGGGTCTGGGATCCCGTGATTCTGACTGTACTAGCACGGTGTGTGTCCATGAGTGACCCCGTGGGATTTTACTTGCATGCTCAGTACACTGGAGGAGTATGAGTTTTACCTCGTGTACTATGTTGTTTTTATTTACCTGGACTCGCATATGTTTTTATAACATATATATTATCTGGTGAAAGACATTTATTTTCGTCCACTCACTCTAACGTGTTTTATGTCTTTCCCCTGGGTTTTTCGGTTTCCGTGCCCTGTTTGCAGTTTAGGCTCTGGTGTCGCACGTCGAGGTCGGAGGCATAGTGCTCGAGCAATCTTATTTCATCCAGTAGGTTTATTGTTCTACCTACTGTGGTATGCGTATATGATTATGTATTAGATGTCGCTCTGAGCTTTCTGTGGTATATGTTAAACGATTTTATACCGGATTTCAGTAAAGTATATATATATTTATTGTTTTACTTTACTGTTGATATATTGAGAAATCCGGATGGGATTGGTGCCCACGGTTTGCTTTTTGTGGCATAGGATGAAGTGTATTTTCCGCGTGCAGGTAATGGTAATGTCACGCTAGTAACGAAACTCTGCCCAAATTTCGAAAAGTTTTTGTTGGTTCGTGATTTCGAAGGGGTTTGATTCCGATTTAGGAAGCTAAATCGGGGTTGGGTCCTTTCAGCTTGGTATCAGAGCATTAGGTTGTAGGTTCTGTAGACTTCTATAGTCGTGTTTACTAAGGATATTTGAGAATGTACAGCATGTTTGGAATGGTGACCCGACCGGCCGGCGGATAATCATCAAATTCCGGGTGTTGTATGCTTCCAAATATTTGAAGTTTCATGATTACGTTCCACTTGTTGTGAACGATATTGTATTCATTAGGATGCCTCCTGACGTGCTTCCCGTGTCGTTTCGGTTGTGGATCCTGTTGAGGATCAATCGACGCGCGATTTGCCAGAGAACTGTGGATTTGGATGAGTATTCAGAGTTCAGAGATTTGTGTGGCACGGTTTGCCTGGGGATGTGTATATGAGCGTCTATACGTTGCCTCAGAGCTGAGAATATTGGCAGTGATGTTTGCCTGAGTCAGATTGTTGTGTTTGGTGGGCTAAAATTGTGTGAGTTCCGGTTGCGACTCCATGGCCTACATTTAGAGTGTTGTGTATACGGTAATGGTTTATCAGGCTACCAGCAATTGAATGGGGAGTGTTTACCACCCGAGGCAGAGATGCATTATTCACATGTTTGTCCTTATTTGCACGAGTTATGTGGCTTCAGAGGGAGCTGTGTACGAGGTTCGAGATGAGTTTGAACCTGAGTATCAGAGAGAGTCTGATTGTTATGCCTCGAGATATCCATGAGGAGCTTAGTGTGTTGCACTCAGTGGCGAGGCTATTGTGAGGAAAATATATGTACGCGGTTTTCGATGTGATGGTTTGAGGAAAGTGGACTTAGTCTAGATGTTTGATGAGGTTGATTTCCGACACTTCGGGATCAGTGACTGCATCAAACTGTGGTTTTGTTTGATTGTGTTGAGGGTCATCAGATCAAGCAGAGGATCCGTTTGACGATGGCGGAGATCAGAGAGTAGCGGACTTGCTCCTGTGGCATGAGTTGGGCGATCGTTGGTGATCCTTACACGCAGCAGGTGTTGCGGTGATGTGTGTTTGTAGAGTATTCTCTGTTGCCATTGTGGTGACCAGGTGGGTCACGTTACGAGGGAGCGCTCTTAGCTAGCCGTTGTAGCGATTCGGTAGCTCTGAGTTTACAAGGAGATCCTCATGTTGTTCCTGAAATCTGACCAATGTACCTTTATGACGAGTTCTTCAGCTATGTCGCATTTGATGTGAGCGGTTAGTTGGACATGTTGGAGTTTGTGTCATGACCTTGTTTGAGGACAGACTTTTCTCCGAGGTTACTGTTGCTTGATATCCATGGCTATTATACCTGCATCTCCACTTCCGAGGTTTTGGAGAGTGTTGCATCCATCCGGAGGTCGCGAGATCCTCGTTGGAGGTTATGTGTTAGCTGCGGATCTGTTGTAGCTGGACATCATGTTTTTGGTGTGTTTATGAGCATAGACTTACTGACGATGCATTTGGCTGTGTTCGAGTGCCTCGAGAAAAAGGTTGTGTTTCGACGACCAGATCTCCCCGAGATGCTATTTCGCGGTGATGGTCGAGCGGATGATGGAGACGGATTGTGTTGCTCACTTAGCCCATGTTGTGGATACTTCGGTTGCTGTGCCCGTTATTGGTGACATTGAGGTGGTTTCCAAGTTTCCAGGTGTGCTCTGGAGGAGTTACCAGGTGTTCCTCCAGTTCGGGAGACCGACTACATTATTGAGCTTGTATCAGGCGCTGGACTCATTTTATCGACATCTTGTCGTTCTAAGCCAGCAGAGTTGATGGAGCTATAGTTTCGACTCCAGGAGTTGCTGAAGTAGATTTCAGGAGATTTCATACGACCCCACGTATGTGTGTGGTGTGCTCTTGCATGGTGTGTACGGATGTTGAACGATTTGACGAGGTGGTGCATTGACTACCGGAAGCTCGATTTGCTTCAGAGGAGAGTGAGTATCCTCCGCTTCGGATTGACGATTAGTTTGATCAGCTTGTGAGAGCTTTAGTCTTGTCGAAAATTGATTTCGGATCCGGATACCATCAGTTGAGGATCGATGAGTCGGATGTGGTTATGTTAGCTTTCATATCATGGTTCAGACATCATGAGTTCTTGGTCACGCTGTTGGGTTGACCAATGCCCCGTAGGTCGTGTGGACTTGATGGACCATGTGTTCAGACAGTTTTTTGATGAGTTGCGGTCATGTTCGTGGCAACGTCCTGATGTACTCCGAGAGTGTGGACCAGTACCTGGAGCAGTTGCGAGCGGTTTTGTGGACTTCGCGAGACGATTAGCTGTTTGTGAAGTTCAGCCAGTGTGAGTTTTGGCTGATTAGCATGAAGATTTTGGGTTGTGTGATGCTATCCGAGGGAGTGGGCGTGGTTCCTGACTAGTTTGAGCCGTGTTGATTTGGGGTTGACCTACCCGTGTACCAGAGATCAGGGGTCTCTTGGGTTTAGCAGGCTTGTACTGACGGCTTGTGCAGGATTTTCCCAGATTGCCACTTCACTTTCCGGATTGATGAAGAAGGTGTCAAGTTCGAGTAGTTCGATGCACGCGAGGAGAGTTACTTACTCCTGCAGGATGGTTGACCGTTGCTTCGGTTTTGATCTTACCTGACGATCGTGACGAGTTCGTGGGTTACGGCGATGCATCGAGGTTTGGATTTGGTTGTACTTTGATGCTGTGTAGCAGAGCGGTGGCTCATGGTTCCAGGCAGTGGAACTTTGTATAGCTACGTATCCTATGTATGATTTGGGTGTAGCTGTCCTTGTGTTAGCACCAGAGAGTTGGAGATACTACTGCTTTGGCGTGCAACGTGGTGTAGGATGTACACTGATCACTTGAGTTGCATCCACTTGCATTTTCGGCCAGATTTGGGCTTGAGGCAGTGTAGATGTATGGAGTCGACTAACGACTATGGCTGCACCTTTGAGCTTGTACGGGAAATGCTAGAGGTTGTACTTTGACCATCCGTTTGGGATGATGTTGTTGTTGATGCATTCATTTGAAAATCAGGAGCTTCAGTGTTTCATGTGTGTGTGTGGCTCGAGTTTCCGTATTAGCCGAGTGTGGGCTACGAGAGCTGAGTTCGAGTATGATGATGTTGAGGCTCATGGTTTTGTGCGTGTTTGGCGCTAGTGATGCGGAGATGTATCAGATACTCCAAGTTTATTACTCGTGACGCAACATGAAGAGTAATGTAGCAGCTTGTGTGTGCAGATACCACAATTGTTGACTAGTGATGGCTAGGAGGCAGAGATTTGCCGAGAAGTGTCAGCCATTGAAGATTTCCGGTTAGACGTGGTGTTTGTTTGCTGTGATCTTGTGTGTGTTTGTATGCACTTTAGTTTGTGGTGCCAGTTGTCAGGCTATTGGGGACTATTTGATGAATTTAGTACGTTTCCTTGTACTTTCGGAGACGATTTCAGTGGCAGGCTGTCATGGCTGTGTTTGACGGAGGTTATTCATTTCCGCGGTGTACCTGTGTCCCAGTTCGCCGATCGAGGTAACCAGCTACGACAAAGTGTTTGCGAGCTTTACAGCGAGCATTGTGGACCAGATTACGAGTTAGTACCGGTTCTTATCCTCAGATTGGCGAGCGATCTTTGAGGACTAATCAGACCTTGGAGGGTATATTGTGGACCTCGGTATTGCAGTTCCGGAGGATTTGGGATCAACAGTTTCAGTTGTTCGAGTTTGCTTGCAGTTGTTGACCACTATGATATTGACGTTGCGTGATGTCGTTTTGAGGGATGTTGTTGTACCCCACTATGTTGGAGTGAGTTTGGCTGAGTTTGAGTTGATGTTTGATTTTGATTTTATGGGATGTGTTACCACAGACTGTCAGGTTAGCGGAAATAGGCCGATATACGCTTGAGTTCTATATTTGAGTTATGTTGATGTGTGCAGATTGAGTTGAGATTTGCTATGTTATTTTGATCCGTGTGTGGCCATAGGCGAGTTTGTGTTATGCCGTGTGGTTCGGCATCGCCTATAGTGTTGGCTTTTATGTGTGTTGTGTTCCGTGTGGCAGAACTGTGTTTCAGGTTTGCTATGTGTTGTGTACCCTATTTGTTCCTTATGTAGGAACACTTGGCGATTATGTGAGCCAGTTCAGATTTTTGATTTGAGGGTACAAGGATTCCAGCACGGAATTGTCACCTATTGTGGAGTTTGTGATCAGAGTTGTTCAGTTGAGATTGCAGTTGGTGAGTTGAGCAGTATGCAGTGGCAGTGCTCCTACCTTGCAGTCGGCAGACTCAGAAATTTCGAGGAAGAAATTTTTCTAAGGCGGGTCGATTTGTGACGACCGGACCAGAATCAGAAGTATAATCAGCTCGATACGTGAGTTACTGCGTAGTCGCAGCTGTTCGACAGTTATTCGAATCGCCGAACTTGTTAACGACTAAATTATTGGCCAAGAATTGGAGCTGAGTCTCTTCTCGAGAGTCGTTGTACGTGTGATTACGAGTTCGTGGGCAGTTCCGGATCGTTATTTGGACGTCCGAGGAATTAATTATGAATATTTGAAGTTCAGATTTAAATGGTGGGCTACTTAACGACTAAATTACCGGACGAGAATTTGGTTTCGGTTTCTTCACAGAAGTTGTTTAGAATTTAATTTCGAGCTCGTGGGAACTTCCGGAGCATGATTTTGAGTTACGAAGATTTAGTTGTGATTATTTCCGATTGTGGATTGTTTAGTCGATTTAATATATGTTGGTTCGAAGGGTTGACTTTTTATCCGTTTGGCCGATGTGTTTGACTTCGAGTGATATTGGAAGAACATGTCGAGATGAGTTTGTGGCCACGAGAATTATCGAAATCGGATATACGACGAGAAAGTTAGGTGCGTTTGAAGTTCGTCGAAATGGATAAACATGAAGTTTCCTTTTTGAGAAAGCTTTAAATAGTGGACTTACTAAAAGGGGAAGGTCAAACCTGCATTTATGGGAGTTGACCCGGTCAACTCGTGTTGACCGAGTTGGTGCGTTCGACGTTCGACGGTGGCGACGGCTCACGGCGGCGAGCTGCCGTCCGACCACCACGGAGCTCGGCTCCGGTCCGGTTCCCCTCGCCCCGACCTCCCGAGTCTACCCTCAGCCACCACGCATGGCGTGGCTCGCCGGAGGAGCTTGTTTTTCATGCAAGAAGTGAAGGTATTTTTGGTGAATTCGGGTTCCTCAAATTCGGCCGAATTGAACTTCAAGAGGTACTGGGTTTTGTAGCCCTCTTCAATGTGATTCTAACCATATAAACATGGTGTTCTAATTCGATTTGTAGATGGAGAATTTTGGGTTTGAATTTTGTGTTCTAATTCGGTTTTGCTTGAAATTGGATGAGTTAGAGTTTGAATTGGACTTCGGTGCAGTTATGAATGTTGCTCAGTGCATGATTTTGAGTGGAATAGGTGCAGCTCCGCCTTGAAATTCTCCGGTCGGCGGTGGCGCCGCCGTGGGCGGCGGTCAACGGTCAACATGTTTGACTTTTTGGATTTTCGGCAAGTTGCATGTCATTTGACTCTAAATCGCTCCCCGATCGCAGTGGAGAGGTTCGTTTCTCAATTTGAGCATCCGAAAGTAAAACGAGGTATTGAGGTGGTATATATGGATTTTCGACGATTCGTCGTAATCGAATTGTGTATTTCCGAGAACGGTGGTTTCTCGTGGTTTGACTTGTATTGTCGGATTATGACTTTGAATATTGGACATTGTGAATATTCAGGGGTTCGTGATCGTTTGTTTGGCGAGGGACATTCCGCCGGATCACGGGTTAACGCGATACGCGTTACGCCAGTCTGTGAGTGGACATTTCTTTTCACGGAAATCTTGCGAGTCTTTTATTTGATTTATAAACTCGAGCATGCGTATGAGATTTTGGATTTGCAGGAGCATGTGATTTACGATTATACTTATACGGATATACGTATACGAGCATACATATACTTATATGCTGTTTCATGCATTTGCATCCAAATGTTTATGATTTGGTTTACACAGAGTACAGTCGTGGTTACGTTGTTGTATCGATACACTCGCCTCTCGGCTGATCCCCGATGGTAGGCATTTATCAGGGGAGGCTGTGACTCCTGACCCGAGGTTTTTACCGGGGGGAGGCAGACCTTTGACCTGAAGACATTTCCGGCTAGAATCACATGTGGGTCTGGGATCCCGTGATTCTGACTGTACTAGCACGGTGTGTGTCCATGAGTGACCCCGTGGGATTTTACTTGCATGCTCAGTACACTGGAGGAGTATGAGTTTTACCTCGTGTACTATGTTGTTTTTATTTACCTGGACTCGCATATGTTTTTATAACATATATATTATCTGGTGAAAGACATTTATTTTCGTCCACTCACTCTAACGTGTTTTATGTCTTTCCCCTGGGTTTTTCGGTTTCCGTGCCCAGTTTGCAGTTCAAGCTCTGGTGTCGCACGTCGAGGTCGGAGGCATAGTGCTCGAGCAATCTTATTTCATCCAGTAGGTTTATTGTTCTACCTACTATGGTATGCGTATATGATTATGTATTAGATGTCGCTCTGAGCTTTCTGTGGTATATGTTAAACGATTTTATACCGGATTTCAGTAAAGTATATATATATTTATTGTTTTACTTTACTGTTGATATATTGAGAAATCCGGATGGGATTGGTGCCCACGGTTTGCTTTTTGTGGCATAGGATGAAGCGTATTTTCCGCGTGCAGGTAATGGTAATTCCACGCTAGTAACGAAACTCTGCCCAAATTTCGAAAAGTTTTTGTTGGTTCGTGATTTCGAAGGGGTTTGATTCTGATTTAGGAAGCTAAATCGGGGTTGGGTCCTTTCATAATTATAATAATTTTTCATCATTTAAATATATTTTTGTGTTTCTACTATTCGTCAAATAATTAATTGTATCATTTTGCAGACAACTCGGACAATAGAAAGAATTTGTGAAAAATAAATCTGTCCCAGATGGCTTCATAGCAGAAACATACCTAATGCATAAGTGTGCTACCTACTACAATAGATACCTCAAGGATCCAGTCCTGACCACCACCCGCAATCCAAATGCCCACAAGAATCTTTCAGTCCTCAAAGATGTTGTACGATCGTTTAGAAGAGTATTAAACCAAAGATTAACTAACGAAGAAGTCATTGAAGTGCATTGGGTAGTGTTGCTAGATTGTGACAAGGTCGACCCATATATATGCAAGTTTACAGGGAGAAAATTCAGATAGCCAAACCGAACACAAGTCATAACTTGGTTGAAAAAGTGTTTAAAAAGAAGTTCCCGGATTATTTCCTCCAGTGGGTATGCTTAAACCATATAGGTTTGTGATTTCTTTATTATAAAATTGAGAAATCTGGATGGGAACAGGTGCCATATATCTCCTTCACAATTTTTCAGATGATCGATCTAGAAAATCTAGTAACCACGAGGGGTGGTGATCATGGGAAAGCCACTTACTGGTCCATAAGTTGGTTCAACACTATATTTACCCTGGATGTTTTCTTACTAGTGTATAAAGCACTGGGGCGGCTGGGGTCAAAGTTGAAGGCAGATCATGGCCTTTAGTGAGCTTTTAAGGATATAGGATCCAACCTTTAGGAAGTGATTACCTATGGTTAGCCATAGGCCACGAGGGCTGTTACGCGGAAGCCCACATTGAATTTCTCGTTATAGATGCGCCCTCGTATTAAGATGCCATCATTGGGTGAAACACGCTAGCACAGATTTGGGCCATCATCTTGCAACATATGCTGTTGATGAAGTTCCCTACCTCATTCAAAGTTTACTCCCTGTGGGGAACTACTTTGATGCAATTGGGAACGGGCGGCTCTAGCGAATACCCAAGTAGAAAGGTATACGTCCTAGCTATAGACCTATCCTTAAAGGTACCAGAAGACTCGAGCGAGCGACCGTTGACAATAAGGCTCGTTGACGAGGAATCAATGAAGGTTATCCAGCTTTCGGAAGAGCATCCAGAAAGGACTGATCAGATCAGAGCGAACCTAAACCCCAAAATTGAAGCGGCCTCATTGACATACTTAGAGAGTGCAGCAAGGTCTTTGCATGGTCGTATGCTGACATGCCAGGAATATCAACCGACATCACATCATACAAGCTAGGCATATCCCCAGAGGTAGTGACAAAGAATAAAAAGAGGAGGGCATACAATGAAGAGCAGTACGCAGCAATCCGAGAAGAGGTATAAAAACTTATTTCCATTGGCTTTCATACGACAAGTGCAATACCTTCAGTGGGTATCAAATGTGTTTATGGTCAAGTAAAGCAATGGAAAGTGGAGGATTTGCATTGACTACACCAACGTAAACAAAGCCTGCCCCAAGGACTCGTTCCTGCTACCTCAAATAGATAAGCTAGTACATGCAACAAACGGTCACGAGTTGCTATCCACCATGGATTGCTACTCTGGTTATAACCAGATAAGATGGACCCAGTAGATGTAGAAGCAACATGTTTCACAATGGATAAAGAACTTTACTATTACAATGTCATGCCATTTGGCATGAAGAACGTTGGCGCTGTGACGACCCGGAACAGATTGAACAATGTCATCAGCTTGGTCCGTGAGATTATGAGTAATGGTAGATTTCCGATAATGGATTTACTCGCCAGGTTTGATAACGACTTAATTATTGGCCGAGAATTGGAGCTGAGTCTCTTCTCGAGAGTCGTTGTACGTGTGATTTCGAGTTCGTGGGCTTTTCCGGATCATTATTTGGACGACCGAGGAATAAGTTATGAATATTTGAAGTTTCGATATAATCAAGTTTAAATGGTGGATTTCTTAGCGACTAAATTATCGGACGAGAATTTGGTTTCGGCTTCTTCACGGAAGATGTAGAGAATTTAATTTCGAGCTCGTGGGAACTTCCATAGGAATATTCTGAATTACGAAGATTAAGTTGTGAATATTTTCGATTGTTGATTATTTAGTCGGTTTAATATGTGTTGGTTTGAAAAGTTGACTTTTTATCCATTTGGTCGATGTGTTTGACTTCGGGTGATAATTAAAGAATACGTTGAGTCGAGTTTGTTGTCGCGAGAATTATCGGAATCGGAGTTACGACGCGAGAGTTACGAATGTTTAAAGTTTGTCGTAAAATGTATTTTTGGGAGTTTCCTTTTATGGCAAGTATTAAATGTGGGTTTCTATATGTGGAAAGTCAACTCGGTCATTATGTGCTGACTTGGTCAACGCGGGGAGAGAGAGTGGTGTTCGACGGTGGCCACGGCCTTCACGGCGGCGTGCTCCGTCCGGCCACCCCGTGGGGCGGGGTTGATCCCGTTCGACTCGCCATGATGCCTTCTATCCCGTGCTGACCACCATCGACGGCGTAGGTCGCCGGAAAGAAGGGTTTTTGCCGGTTAAAGTTTGGAAAAATTGGGGTTTTTGGGGCGATCCGATTCCGGCCGATTTGAGCTGCAATTTGGACTGGGTTTTGTAGCCCTCATCACCATGAAGCTACCATGTAAGTTTGGTGATCTAATTTTGATTGTGCTTGAAGAATTTTGGAATTGAAATTTGTGTGAACATTCGGTTTTTCATGAAATTGACATGGTTAGAGTGAGAATTGGCCTTTGTTGCAGTTGTGAAAGTTGCTCAGTGGGTGATTTTGCATGGAATAGGGGTTGCTCCGCCGGGAAAAGTTCAGGTTGGTGGTGGCGCCGCCGACGGCGGCGGTCAACGGCGGCGGTCAATGGTCAAACTTTGACTTTTGGGGTTTTCGACAAGTTGCATGTCATTTCACTCGAAATAGCACCCCCGATCACAGTGGGGAGGTTCGTTTCTCGATTTGAGCATCCGAAAATACAGCGAGGTATTGAGGTGTGATTTTTGAATTTTCGACAGTTTGTCGTAATCGGATTACATGTTTTCGAGAACGGTGGTTTCTCGTGATTTGTTTTGAATTTTCGAGTTATGACTTTGAGATATGAACTTTGTGATTATTCAGGGTGTTCGTGGTCGTTCGTTTGGCGAGGGACTTTCCGCCGGATCACGGGTTAACGCAAACTGCGTTACGCTAGCGTGTGAGTGGACAAGTTTCTATTTTCACTGTTGATTTGCGAGTTCGTGGATTTTATGATTTTCGTGTTTACTTTATACGATTCTTGAGATATATGTTATTTTCGGAGGTGTTATTATGTGTTTATTGGTGATGGCATTTATTGCATCGATGCTACCAGAGTTGAGAGATTCCTCTAGACCAGAGTTGAGAGATTCCTCTGAAGCAGGGTTGAGAGATTCCCATGTATGCCGCCGGGGTTGAGAGATTCCCATGGCCTATCACCGTCGGGTTGAGCGATTCACCTGACGTCGGGCTTGAGAGATTTGCCCGACAACCTCCATATATATATATATGTTCCGAACTCGCACTGTTTTACATTGAGTATGTATATAAACTGGTGAAAGGCATATGTTTATTTTCGTCCACTCACTCTAACATTTTATTTGCCTTTCCCCTGGGATTTTCGGTTTCCGTGCCCAGTTTGCAGTTCGGACTCTGGTGTCGCACGTCGTGGTCGGAGGCATAGTGCTCGAGCTACCTTTTTTCTTCCAGTAGGTTTATTGTTTTACCTACTGTGGTATACTTATATGATTATACATTAGAGGTCGCTCTGAGTATTCTGTTGTATATACTATATGATTTTACACCGGATTTCAGTAAAGTACTGATATATGTATTGTTTTACTTTACTGTTGATATATTGAGAAATCCAGATGGGATTGGTGCCCACGGTTTGATTTTTGTGGCATAGGATGAAGTGTATTTTCCGCGTGCAGGTAATGGTAATTCCACGTTAGTAACGAAACTCTGCCGAAATTTTTATGGTTTTTGTTGGTTCGTGTTTTCGAAAGGGTTTGATTCCGGTTTAGGGAGCTAAATCGGGGTTGGGTCCTTTCAGGCGCAACATACCAATGGTTCATAATGAAAATGCTGGGTCCCTTTAACGAAGTTACATTGGAGGTTTACGTAGATGATCTCGTAGTCAAGATCAAGTACAAGGGGGACCACGTAAAAGACTTGAAGGATGTTCTCGATATTCTTATTAAGAGTGGAATGAGGCTGAATCCCGCCAAGTACAATTTTGGGGTCGCGGCGGCCAAGTTTCTCATCTACATAGTCAACCAGCGAGGCATAGAGGCCAACCCAGAGAAGATTCAGGCAATTCTCAACACCAAGGCTCCAACAACAGAAAAAGAGCTCCAAACAGTAATGGGGAAGTTGGCATCGCTATCATGCTTCATATCTTTGTACACGGACAAATGCCACCCATTCTTCAAAACCATCCAGACGATAAACAAGAAACCTGTCAAGTGGACCGAGGAGTGCAAAGAAGCCCTCACAGGAATTAAGTAGTATCTCGCTTATATTCCATTTTTATCCACCCCGATACCAGGTGAGGTTTTATACATTTACTTAGTTGTGTCACTAATGGCAGTCAGTTTCGCCCTGGTAAGGCGAAAAATAGATGCGGAGCTGTCTATATTTTTCACAGGCAGAGGAATGGAATGGACAAACCTAAAACAAGGTATCCAGCTATGGAGCAGCTATCACTTGCACTCATCATCTTGGCACGACGACTGCGACCATACTTCCAATCTCATACCATATATGTATTGACGAATCAGCCGCTGTGCCAAGTCTTGGAGAGCCCCAACCACTCGAGACAATTAACTAAATAGGCAATCAAGCTCAGCCAGTTCGACATAAAATACCACTCGCGAAGGGTCAGGCAGTTGCGGATATCATAAAAGAACTAACACAAGTAGCACAACCTGAACTTCCCGCAAGTACACCTGCGAAGACCAGCGAGCTGGCCATGGGCACCGTTAGTGAAGGAGCAATGGCAAATCAGAAGGAAAGGAAATCCTCATGGAACCTTTATGTGGATAGATTGCGAACGTCAGATGCGGCCAGAGTATGAGTTATTCTGACATGCCCAGGCAAAATCAATGCCGAATATGCACTTCGCTTCTCCTTCCCTACCTCAAATAACGAAGTAGAATAGAAGCTCTTATTATGTCCGAATCTGGAGCCAATGACATAAATGTATTCAGTGACTCCCAACTAGTGGTGAGCCAGGTCACCGAGGACTTTGAGGTCAAAAGCACTCAGATATCGGCATATCTCGGGTACGTAAATGCAATTTTAAATAAATTTTATTTTTACAACATAACCTATATCCCAAGGGAGAAAAACGTGAAGGCAGATACACTGGCAAGACTGACAACTGCCCCAATGCATACGACCAGAGAACAGACCATGGTGGAGGTGCTAGGAAAGCCCAGCATTTCCAAAAAAAAATTGGAAGTGTTCACGCATGTACTTAACGCCCCACCACCAGCAAAGGATTGGAGTACAAGCTCAGCGAGACATTGCCGGTAGACCGCGTCAAGAAAATAAAGCTTATCTGGAGTGCAGCGCATTACAGTCTACATGAAGTCGCGTTATACATGAGCAAAAAAAGATTCACCATGCTTAAGCGCATATCATAAGAGGATGGGCAAAAAATAATGGCAGACATGCACGGGAGCAGTTATGGGAACCATGGCGAACCGCGAACCCTAATCCATAAGTTTCTAAGTTACGGGATCTACTACAAGAGGATGCAGACAAATGCAAGGAAAATAGTAAATGGGTGTGGCATGTGTGTTCAATATGCTATCATGATTCTCATGCCAATGGCCCTGATGTCAATAAATGTCAGCCCTATTTCGTTCTCTCAATGGGGCCTCGACCTTATCAGGCCACTCAAGGCATCCGCATGACAATTTAAATATATAGTGGTATGCATTTAGTACCACTCCAAGTATATCGAAGCAGGACCACTAGTACTCATTACTACGCAAAAGATCATCAACTTTTTGTGGCAAAACATCTATTGCCGCTACGGAGCACCACTCATGATTATTACGGACAATGGAAAGCAGTTCAACAACGACAAAATGAAAAAATTCACAAGTGACTTGGGGACTCGCCTGCTCTTTGCTTTAGTGCCGCATCCTCAGACCACCAGTTAAGTAGAAGCAGCAAATAAGAAGATCAAGGATGGACTTAAGAAGAGAATGGAAGACTACGAACACAAATGGGCGGAGTGCCTTTAAGAGGTACTTTAGTCCATTACTAGAAAACCAATGGAGGCAACTAGCGCAACACCCTTTACCCTAGTTTTCAGGGCAGAAGCGGTGTTACCCCTCGAAATCATTCACTGAAGCCCTCGTTTTAAAGGATTTGATAAAGATTTAAACATCGAAGGATTGGAAATGGCAAACGTATTACGGGAAGAGCAGGAGGATAAAACTGGACTTAAACTCCTGGCAAACAAGCAATTAGTTACATGACACTACAATCGCCGAGTCATGGCGGAGAAACTACTGGTAGGTGTTACGACCCAAACCAAAATTATGCACTTATCGAATTGTATTAAGCTTTATTCTGGATTAGTCGCGTAGAGTGAGTTGTTAACAAATTTTTTAGCGGGCGAGAATTAGATTTGACTTTTTTCACGAAAGTTGTAGAGTATTTAACTTTGAGCTTGAAGGAATTTTTGGGGAAGTTTTTTGATACGCGAGTTATTTCTTATGTTTATCAGAAGTCAGCGTGAGAAATTATTAAAATGGAATTTATTTTTAGTCGGTTAAATCTTGACCGTTTGATAGCCATAAGATCGAATCTGGGCCATTGATCATATGAGGAGCTTAGGGGTATAAATAGGTGATTTCTGAATTTTCAGAAAATCAGAAAAATTCCGTCGAGCTTAATCTGTTTTCCTCGTCCACCGACCCACCGTTTCTGGCCACCTCCGGCAACGAATAAGGTAGGGAGTTAAAGCCCTGAGCTTTCTCTATTGTTTGATGTGTGAAATTTTGGGTCACCCGAATCGGGTTTTAAGGTGGCGGTGCTTCGACAAGTTTTGGGGGTCCAGGGTTGGGGGCTTTTGAAGCTTTCCCCCTCCTGAATCTATCTGGGTAGATTGTTTGGTCTGTCAAAGGTCCACAGAGAAGCTTTGACGCCAAGATGAATTCAGACCAAATTAGGGCCACGTAATGTGTTTCTGGAGCGTGTACATAGGTTTAGGGTTTAGTTGGGATTGAGGAGAGGAATTTATTGAGGGCTGGAATGCCGCTGTTGGTGAAAGTTGCCAGATTTTGCATCCACGCAGTTCACGACGGTTTTGGACCCCAACGCCGCTGAATTGGACCTTGGTTCAATTATGAAAGTGGTTGGCATCGTTGAGAGCTTTTTAAAGAGGGGTCGAACTTCATCATCTGAACACTTTCACAGGACGGCATGAGACCCACGCACTGCCTCCTGTGGAGCTGCGTAAAGGCCATGTGCCGCCTCCCATGGTAAAGCTCCGGCTAGGCAAGTTGTACAATTGATCGACGGGGTTTCCGAGGTTATTTTTTGTGCTGATTTAATAGTTTTACGCATAGTCTGATATTATGTGATCTTTATGGATAGGAAATCATGATCGTGACCCCAACTGTGATCGCAGACTTAGGAGTGGACCTTTATTTTCACCGTCGATAGCGAGTTCATGTTTTCATGCATTACGCTTTACGGCATGTTTTTCAAAGCTTTTATTTAGAGGTTTAGTTTGTGATAGTTCATTCAGTTGCATTGATGCCCTAGCTATTTGGCTAAACACCGAATAGCTGGTCGGACCGGGATAAGATAAACATCCTACTCGATCCAGATTGTCTCAGGTTAGGACAAAGACCCTTGACGATCTCATCACCTTACTTTTTATACATACACTCATTCCGGGTTAGAACAAATTAACACCCTGAACGACCACATCCATTGTATTTTAGTTTATAATATTTGAACTCGCATTATTTCAAGAAAATCAGCATAAATGCATGATATTACAATTTTATCGTTTTATGCTGTTTATGTTTTTTTATTTACTCACTCTTACGTTTTATATTTTAATCTCTTTCCCTGGGCCTTTCGATTTTTGTTGCCTAGGCTACAGTGTAAATCCTAAGTTTATGTGGTATCGTCGAAGGCTTTGTGTCCACCTGTCAGCTCTTCATTCAGCATGTTCCAGTCCACTGTCAGACTTTTTCATAAATGTGTCATATGTTTATAGAAATCGCTTTGAATATCATTTGTATTAAGTTACTTTCAATTACTCGAGTAGCAGTCGAGTTTAGTTTCCTTTGTATTCAAAACCAGCACCTTATAAATATGTTTTCAAATTCCTGAGTTGAGTTTATGACATTTGTTGAGAAATCCGGATGGACAATCGGTGCTTCACGATATAGTTTTGGGAATTTGGTTTTAGAAGTGTTCTCTTCTTGCAGGTTTTTAGGTTGTCTAGTTTTCAAGGGGAAGTATGTCAAAAATTTATAGAATTTCTCAGAGTATTGTTAGTCGTTAGAACTTAATTCTAGTTTACTAGCTAAACTAGGGTTGAATACTTTCAGTGGGAGATCAAGTATAGAGGGAGGTCATCCCGAAACCCAAGGGACTCATGCCAAGATGGGAAGGTCCATTCGAGATAGTCGACAACATAGAACCGAAAACATTCTACCTCAAAGACAAGGAAGGAATCCGATTTCCGTGAACCTAGAATGAGGAACACCTCAGATACTGTGACCGGTAAACTAGGTTCTATGATTAAGCAATTACTTTTCGAATTAAAACTCAAAAGAACAAAATTTGTGTAACGGCCTGACCACTAAACAGTTTGTATCATCGCTTCTAGTGCAATCAATGAAATACGAATTCTTTCCACCTTTGCTTGTCAAAACACAAATCGCTATACAAATTACTTGATAAATTACGTCTCTTTACGTTTGAGTTGAAAAAATTCGAAACCAAGTTCAAACAAAACAAGCAAACGAATTCCCTTTGCACTTTTCATTGATAAGTGAAAAGCAAAAACGCGACAAATTTTGCGAAATAAACACCTTCCCTTTCCATTCAAAAAAAAAGTCTGGAAGTAACCACGTCTTTTCAGGACCATAACCAAGGGTCAAGGTGCTAACTAAAAGTGAAAAAAGGCACTGACAACTGGGAAAGTAAAAGGCTAATAAATTAAAGCAAGTTTGAGTTGTCCAGCATAAACAAAAAATAGTTACACAAAACAAATACATAAACGAACTTCCTCGGTATGCGACCGCTCAGTCAACCCTCTTGGACTCGGTGTGATCCATCTGATCCTTGAATCCCTGGCTGAGCGAAGAGAGTGCCTTCTGTGTTTGGGCATAGCGCTCTTCCGGTGTAGTGATTGAAAGGACCCAGCTTCGATTTAGTTGCCTAAACCGAAATCAAACCCCTTCGAAAATATGACCGTAAAAAAAATTTGCCAGAGTTTACTTTGAAATATGTGAACCATTATTAGAACTTGCAAAGAAACACACTTCGAATATTTCACAAAAAGCCAAACCGTGGGGCTCCATTCCCCATCCGGATTTCTCAACAACATATATATAATAAACCAAAAGGTTTACAAGAAATCCAGAAACATTCAGGAGTAAGCTCAACTGAAAACACAACATAAGTATTCAGAGCGACGCCTGTATACATCATATACAACTAGTAGGTCGAACAAGGAACATACAGAAACTGAAGTGTGATCTGAACTCTATGCCTCCATCGTCGATGTGCAACACTGGAACTCAAACTGCAAACTGGACAAAGAAAACCAAAAATCCCAGGGGAAGACAAATAAAATCGTTAGTGAGTGGACAAAAATAATAATATGCCTTCCACCAATATAAACATAAAATAATGATGCGAGTCTAAAATCATCAAACACAGGTAAGGCTGGTCATGGTGGAGCTGCGGTCAACACAGTCAACGCGGGTCAAACTTGTTCAACGCTGGTCAAACGCCCCAAATGCCACTTTTCGACAATTTTACGACTATTCTGATATTTATACACGCGACCAAACCGATCAACGGTCCGAAACGAATCGAATCAAAATGGATAAACACGACTAAATCCAACGGCCAGAAATATTCATAACTTATTCCTCGTAGCTTGAAATAATTCTCCAGAAACTTCCACGAGCTCGAAATCACGTACACTACAACTCTTGTGAAGGAACCCATACCAAATTCTCGCCCGATAATTTAGTCGTAAACAAACCTGCCATATCGACCAATTTACAACAAACTGCGACTAATCGTGAAACTCACAAATCAAGCCAATTAACATATCATTTCTGGTTCGGGTCGTTACAGTGATACTTGGGTTCATAGCCCAGATATTCTCACGCACCCGCTCTTCTTCTTCTTCCCTCTAAAGAATCGCGCAGAGCTCGTCGTCCTTCTTCTTCTTCTCCTAGATCTTCTGGCGATTGTCAACATGGAATTTCTCACTGAGCCAATCCTCCTAATGATAATGCTCGAGCATCTCGCTAACCCCTTATGAATATGCATCCCCCATCATCCCTCTAAACTCCATGCCAAATTTTAAGTTGTCAACTGCCTCCACCACATCTCACTCGTGGCTATCCTTCAAGTTTTTCAGCAACTAGTGGAGCAAGTTCACCTGACCATTTGCCCAATCGCATTAATCCTTACTAAACTGGAATCATCATATGCTTTACCTAGTTCAGACTCGAGCTCCATAACATACTTTCTAGAGCCATCGAGGGAGGTGATCGCCAGGTTGTAATCGCCCTGGTGCTTGTTGCACCTCTCAGTATGGTTCAGCCACTCCTCGCTGGCTTTCACCAAATCTTGTCCTTTCTGAGTGAGATCGCTCTTTATCTTTTGGATCTTGGTGGCAGACTCCTACAACGATTTCCGTTGATGGCACATCAGTTGGAGCGAGTCTACCACACACCGAAGACACTCATTAACTCCAGCCTCTATATCCCCCACCATCATCACTTCCATGGGAAGAAAGGAGGTAATCTCAACAGAATAGGGAGGAGGAGGCACCCACGAGAATGATATCGGAAGATCATCTGCGTGCGAGTCTTGCAGTGCTACATCACTCTCGCTGGAGCTAATCACATCCCGTGGAACTGTGGACGGCAGAGTAACGTTTGTTTTGCCCAACTGGCATGCGATAGTCATGGTATCGGCCCCAATCGATGCATGAGACCCTTCCTTCTGGTTAGAAGTCCTCCTAGCCATCTTTGCTGATCGATGGGTGCAGAGCTTCTCTTCTAGTCCGTAGCATATCCTTCCCCAACTCAATTTGTCTCCTCGACATGGGGAACCAGAATGTCAGCCAGGGTGGTCAGCGTAATTTGTTGATCCTCACGAACATCATAATTGATCAACTTCACCCCTTATGCCTCAGCCAGTAATAAGGTCGTCACGATTGCAGTAGGTATCCATCTTCTTGTTTTTGTGACTGTTCGCTAGGTCACCTAAAAGAAAGAGATGGGGGAGGTCAGCGAAACTCTTAGCGAAAAAGAAGTGTTCTTAGTCAAAATCAAAGTAATAATAAACTAATACCTTAGAAGGAGTTCTTAAAAGTTACTCGCACTCGAGAAAGGCGTAGTCGTTTATAAGGTACACATGTCAAAACAACTTAGAGAATATGTTCTCTATGTGATGGCAATGATGGCGTTTAGTGGGGCAAAGTTGGAACCGGTGGGTAACTATGAAAATCAAACACAGGTGCATAAGAAACACAAAGTCAGATAAATAGAAAAAAAAACAAGCGGACAAACAAACCCTAACACACCTCTAGCCCTAAACATTTTACTAACTTTGATACTCAGGAAAACATCTGTTGAACTCGCCTATTCACCCTCGGCGATAAAGTGTGAGTCACGCCATATCGCATTTGTTGTGGGTATAGTCTTAAAGAGGCGAAATCACCCCATCCCCTGCCTCACCGTCAAGCATAGCATACCCTTGCAGCCTTTCTTGTCCGAGTACTTCACGTCGAAGTAGTGAAAAATTTCATTCCGGGTCAGAAAGGCTAATCCAACAGCATGCCACAACACGAACATGACATTCAGGATCTGCAGCATGATGGGCATAACCTAGCTGATGGCACACGGAAGAGCCCCAAACATGTATTGGTGAAAGGGATGGAGCAGAAGATGAAGACTAGACTTTAGGTGCATTATGTTAATGGTGACCCGACCAACAAATGGTCTGGTAAACCTCTCACTCTTGCACAATTTCTTTAGTTGGACAGACTCTGGAATGCGGAAATTCTTCCTCACTGCTTCCATATCCATAAATGACATTGACCTCCGCAGTTATTCCACCTCCTGACCATCGTTAAGTGACCAATTCCTCACAATGCCCATAATCTGGTTCTAAGCAGGTGGAGTGAAGTTTAAGGGCGAGGGCGACTTGGTGCCCAACGTTGACGACATCTCTTAGTTCTCAAATGATCGGATTTGGGGGGACGCCAAGTTACTTGTGAAACGTTCATGGACAAGATTAGCCCAAGGTTTACTCATATCAGCTTCCCAATCCACAAACGACTTCCCAAGAAACATATATGAACCCCCCATCATCGGAACAATTTTAGTTGTGGTTACGGACCTATAGATAGACGACTCAGTATCCCTAACCTCAGCGAGTAGCCGCTCCATCGCTCAGGGACTTAAAGAGTCACTAGAGCTGATAGACTCACTGCTGGCAGAGGAGATAACTATAGCCTCCATAGTCAACGTACATATGACCCATAATAGCACATCAGTCAACCTAGGTTACGCAAAGGTTTACCCCCAAGCATAACCAACTACCGTAAAACCAACACAATAACAAAGACAAAAGTACCTAAACCTAACCCGTTGGGCCTGGGGACTAGGCCTAGACCTAAGATAACCCACCCCAGGACTAAAAGGTAAGGCCCAACCCAGATCTGGCTACAGCTATGACCTTTCAGTACTAGATGTCGGCTCCACCGCCTACAACCATCGCAGACGGCCAGATCACTCAGAAATGACCACATCTTATACTAATAAACACTGAACACAACCCAGAAAAAGCCAACCCGTGCAAACCTAAGAAACAGAACCAAAATACAACACTTCACAAAAAACAACAGCAACAACAAAACACACGCAGAGGTTCAAAGAAAGGCGAAGACATCGAGACTTACTATTTAGAAAGGGATCAGAAAGAGATCACGGTGGTTGGCAATGGTGGACAGACTCTGGCATTTAATCTCAAGACGGCAGGGTTCAAAGCTCTTTCTCTCTTTAAATAAGAAGAAAAATACAAAGTGAGGTAAGAAGAGTGCAAAATGGGAGTTTAAATACCAACCCGTGCAAAATGACACATATTGTCTCGTTTCATGCACGCAGCCTTCGAGAAACAATAATCACGCTATTAACCTACGAAGGGATGTTTGGGAAACGCAAGATGCCCTAGGTAGGAACATGGTGTAGTGAGGTACGACAACATTGAATGCGGAAAGATTGCCTGCCCACATCTTTCCCACACGTCAAAACCACAATAGTACTCAGGCTCAACCGCGAAACAAAATGGTGAACGGGGATCTGAGAGCTTGGGAATCGCGCCTCAAAATAAGAGAAATCCGAGTAAGCAGAATTGATAACTACTGGAAACTTTAGTTTCGCTAGCAGCCGGACTGCAACACACTTCCTGTTTTACACAATTGCATCAATATCTGGCAATAAGCCACAAGTTGCTCGAGGGTACCCGATAATGAGTTCCCACCAACGATTGTGTCACTATCATTACTGCGAACACTGGCCTATAGGAGGGATCAGGCGAGAGATACCATTGAGTACATCATTAGATCAATGCAAGCTGTGTTACAACTTGTGTCTCCCTTACAGGAAAGACACAAAGGAGTTCGCCATTGTGAACAGGCCTACTGGGTTCCGCTACTTGGAAGAACCTCAAAATGAATTCATGACTCATCCGTGATATAGACAAAAATTTTATCGAAGCTCTACTGGTTTAAGAGAAATACACTTCAGCGAATAAGAAGCATGGGTAGTATTCTCCTGAAAATGCTTCAAATAAAGTGATATTACATATTCGGGGAGACCAGCAAACTAGCTACTTGCTCCTCTCGCCAGGGATAACCACGATTACAACAATATTTTTCTTGCAGAGTACGGTGGGAGCAAAAGGAGTCAGGAGCCCAACCATGGCTGGAGAGTGGGGACTATACGACCGGTAAGTGACAGTGGAAATGTAAGAGCGTAAAGCACGTACGTATAACTCACCGGTATTCGGTTTCGCCACTCCCCAACCAAGATTGATCCCCTTGACTGAGCGAGTTTGGGGGACTTGTACATATACCTCTATTAGCGCTTATATTATGTACGTGCTTAACGAAATAAGCAGGCATAAGTATTTCTCACCGCCTGCACTAATACATTGATCGGCCGGAAATCAACAAGTTCGATGACCAAACCAAGTCCTGATTCGGGCCATGTTACGCTCACGCGCCCGAATAAGAAGCTGTTAGAGAGGGATTAAACAGAAGGGGAGGGGCACTAATCCGACATCGAAGAAGTAATAAGGGCGTTTACCTCAACCACCTTTATAAACCTAAGCAATTCGACATTAATGATACGCATTCATTACCCCTTTTACACTAGTACTCTGTTGAAGTTATATCTCATTACTAACATAGACATCGGAGGGTTAAAGGTTGGCATACCCAGTCTCTCTTTAATGGTTGTCCATCTTAGCAGTGCGAGCAATTAGACAGGGAGAGCGTAAAGCGGTAATTGGACCCCATTATTGCTAGTTTTTGGTACTAACAATAGTAATTGATGATAGATCTCGGTGGAAGGAATTGAAGTAAACGTAGTTACTTGGACTAATAATACAAAACCAATCTTCAATTTCTATCGCTTCTCAATAATTGGTCCATGCTCAGCAGTTGTACATTTTTCTCAATCATGCTATGCACGAAAATTCTATAGTGCTCTGGAGTACAAAAACTTCCCAGTTTTGGAGCGTTGGATAACTTCTGCAGTCCCCACTTTTGGAGAAATGAAGTAATCCAACACTCCAAAATGAAGAGTTTTGGTACTCCAAAGTACTGTAGAACACCCTATGCATGCATGTTTTAATCAGTTCAGATCGGTCCCGTCGGTTTTCAGCTCAGTATGCTCGGTTCCTAAGTCGATAGCCGAAACCTATAGGAAGGTATGATGATCCTGTGTTCGAGCAACCTACACATCAAAACGTTTACCTTAACAAGCCCAACAACCTTGTAGTACAAATCAACATCAAAATCAAACCGGAAATTGACGAAATCACCGTTGAAGTTTAAAACCCTCGCCGGAATTCATTTTCTCCGCCCGCTGGCTTTCGACCACGGCAAGGACCGAGACCCCTCAAAAACGAACCACCTCATACAAGGCTTCAAAACCCCTCTGGGTTTGACGTCCAACACCGCCTTGAGCACCGCCACTGTCACCGTGAAAATCCACCTGAATCCGGCCGGTTTCTCCACCTTGATTCATCGTCCTCTGGCCACCAATGCCGAAGATTTTTCCACCAAATAAAAGCGGAGGTTAAGCCCAACAATTCATGACTAATTTCACGGCCAGAGGTGGCTGGAAATTATCACGCCATCACCGTCGCCTCCGGCGGCGATTCCGGGTTGGGGAACTCGGTCAACACGGTGTCAACCCGGGTTTCCAAAAATGAAAACTTTTGACTTTTCCAAAATGGACACCCATATTTATACCCGTGATTTTGCGATAAAACTTTTTCCGATATTTATGTAAAATTTTCGCTGACCATAACTTCTTCGTCGTAACTCCGATTTCAACACTTGACGTGGCCACGAACTTGTATTGACAAACTCTAAAACCTTTTCAAAAGAAATTTCTCTAAAGACATAATCAATAAATTCTCGATAAATCGCCAACGAAAGTTACCAATGGTAAAAACTAATTACCATCGACCATTAATGTAATTAATTAGCAACTAACCGCATAAGTTTCAATTATCGTGTAATATTATTCCGGGTCGTAACATTCACTTTCATTCATTGTTGGTTGATTTGATCTTCAACCCATGGTCTATAAGATAGATGGTCTTGATTGTAAAATTACGAATCAAAATTATATAAATAGGAGTAGTTCAGACCTTTGCATCCACTTGAGTCCAAACTCAAGTGTTGTCCTCTATATATAGAGATCTATTCAGATGAATGATACAACACTCTACATTTCTCCTCCTCCATCTCTCTATGTTCTACTTTCTCTCTATGTCTCTTTTCTCCTCAATTTATAACAAATCAAGTATTCTACCTCTATTGTTGTTCAGTAGCACAAAAATATGTTTGAAATTTGAAAGCCTGGTTGACTTGGATCTACTAGAATGGCACCAATATTCGAGTTTGGCTAATGATATAAACAATCAAGCGTAGCTACTAGGTTTATAGATATATATGTATAGCCAATGCCTTGGCATATGTAACCAACTCTATATATTCTCTCAATCGATCTGGTATACAAAAATCTGAGGTCAAATTCCGTGACAGCATCATCTTCCAACTCCTTATATATGCACCTAACGTAAACACGCCTAAAACATTTTTCAATTTTTGTTTGCAAAGTCAAACTTGCGAGCCATTTTGCAGTTGACTTCCTGCTCTTCCATGTATTGATCAATACCTTAATTAAGGTTTCTCCAGATAGCAGATAGAGATGCATGGTACATAATCAGTACAACACCACCAGGTAACTTTAGGCAGGTTGAAAATCAGGACTAAATTATATAACACATAACAATGGAGTTAAAACTTGGAATTACATGCATGCAGTAAGTAAGTTTGGTACCTACTTCCGGCTTCTGTGTGGATAAAGTTTGGCTTGTAGCTCACTGCTGTGGAGGTACTAATTGCGAAAATGGAAGAGGACCAGATTGGTTTCCAAAGCAGATTTGTAGCAGTCTATACAGCAAACACGTTACCTGGGGGATTTAGTTCAGTGGTAGGATCCTCGCTTAGGGAGCGAAAAGTCCCGAGTTCAATACTCGGAATCCCCAATCTTCTTTTTTGATTCAGGATCACGTGTCGTAATTTACACCTCCCAAAATATATAGAAGTTGGCTTCCATAGTTTTAGTGGCAGAGATAGAACATTTATACATGCATATAGAAACATGCTGTCATGATCTAAAGTTTGGTAACATAGTTTGCTTTATCTTTTTGATTTTTTTCAAAAACCATATAACAATGTTGGCTCGCCATTCGAGCTACTTGACAATTGTTGATGATGAGTGCAATGAGCTCAACAACTGCATCTGTTGTCTAGGGTATATTACTAACTGTATGGAGGGAATCAAATATATTATGGTATGCAGGTCCAACAAAATTAGCACATTCTCAACCCCTATGGCTACGACGACATCTGTATATGTTATGCATGTAGCTGTGAACTGCATTCGAAGATATTGATTCTGTGTCATTTCTTGGGTAAAGACTGTAAAGTATAACCAAGTCTTGTGTATCCTAATCTCTTTGACATCTAAAAATTGGTGTACGCGTACTGTTTAACAGATGGCATCCAGCTGTAGCTCATCACATGATTACATTGGATCCTTAAATACGAGATCCTCATTCTGTAACAATCATTCGGCTAATCAATATTGTAGAATCTTCTAATCAATCTTATCCTCTCTCTCTTTTCTGACCTCATGTTCATCGTCTTCAACCTTCAAGCTCATAACATCTGAGCTTTCATGGTATCACGAGCCATTTACAAGCCTCACGAATAACTTTATTATCATCACGAGCCAGATCACGTCCCTCATTACGAGCTTCTCGGTTCTGATCTCTGGACCACATAGCTTTCGCAACTCTTGAATTTCTTCATCTTGCTCATTGTTAGTATAGCACCATTAGTTCGTTAATTAAACATACTTACCCAATTAAGCAGGTGATTGACACCTACCAGACCACCCGAAAGACCACCCAGCAAGCAACAATTTCACTCGCAAGACCGAGCCCATCTGATCTGGCACGCGCCCGACAAGCGCACATTCGAATGCTCGGACCATATGATAGCAAACAGCTCTATTCCACATAAAAGAACACAAGCAAGCAACAATCTCAACCACCTATATAGGTAAGGCATTTACTACATGTAAGGATATATATTCAATTCGACAATTAACTCCCTCACATTCAACACTCCAACTTACTTTCTTGCACGTTCGCTTGACTGTTATATCCAATACATCTTATAACTTAGGCATCAGAGCGTTGAAGGCAGGCCAGCGCTGTCTCGACCATCTGACCGCCCGTTTGTTGTTGTATTCTTCTAACAGTAAGAGCCGAACACCCGAACACTCGAATACCCGAAGAGAGAGAGAGAGAGCATCCGAGCATCCGAACATCCCGAATGTTCGGATAACAAGAAGAGAAGATTACTCGTACTTGCTTCTGCTAGATTACATCCCACGTAATCCAATAGAAACAGTTAGGGCCGTCTGTGGGAATTCTTACAAATTACAAACCTCGTATAAACTCCACCAACCAAAAGCCCACATGCATACCCAAGAGACGAACATCAGCGACACACCCGTCGAGGAAACACCCCCAAGTGTACGGGCGCGGCAAGTAATGGAGCTGGAGATGAACAGCAGCCCCGGACTGAGCGGCGAAGAATGTGTCGATTGCCTGCTCCAGGAGCTGCGAGAGGTGGCGTTCGAAAGGGACCATGAGCGCCAGGTCCAGCAGAGGCTGGAAGAACGGTTGGACGTGCTCGTCATCCAGCAACAGACACAACACGGGCGGGGTCCCGTCCGAGAAGCCACCAACGCCGAAGAGCGGCACCCGTTCGGCAGGACCGACCCTCGAGCGGCCTGAACGCCCACACCGGCGGAAGAACCCGCACCCCCAACAGACAACACCCTGATCCTTCGGAGGCTGGAAGAGTTAGCGGAGGAAGTCTCGCACCTGTGTAAGGACAAGCTTGCCGGGCAAGGTGGGATGTTCACCCCTCGAGTCAGTCCGTTCTCGGCGCACATACTGGAGAGGGGCAGGGACCTGAATGCGAAGACGACGAAGGTCACTTAATTCGATAGAAGCGGAGATCCCCGCACGCACATCGACGAATTTCGATCCGCCACGGATGGAACCAGGTATTCAGACTCGACTTTGTGCTTCCTATTCCAGGAAACGTTGTCCGAAGAAGCAAGGAGCTGGTTCTACGAGATTCCGCCAGGCCCCATCCACTCGTTCCTCGAGCTGGCGGAGAGCTTCCAAAGACTCTACAGGCTCCAGGACAAGTACAACACCACGGGCATCCTCCTCAAGGTCTACCAGGGGCCTAACGAGAGCCTATCCAGCTACATCAATCGATGGAGGGCGCTGGCGAGCACATGCAGAAGCCTCGACAAGCAAGTGGCTAAGGTCGCCCTAATGGACAACATGCTCGCAACACCATTCGTAGAGAAGCTAGTGCGGAAGGAGCATCTCGACTACGACCAGATCATGGATTTGATCATGCAGAAGGCGCTAGTGGAGACGCGAGTATACGAGACCGCCTCCAAATCTAACACCGACCAACTAGAGAGCGCGGACGCCCAACCACGACAGAACACCTACAATAGGGAAGAGCCGAGCAGATGCTACAAGCGAAACCGAGACATGCACGGGCAGAATAACCAGAGGCCGACCTACTGCAGCCACCAGGGCATCCGAAACGACCGAGCAAGGGCACCAGCACCGCAAGGAATCCATTCCCGAGAGGCCCCCCGGTACCGACCGGCCGAGCAGGAAGTCTACGCGATCAATCGACAATCGAACGAGCAGCTACTCGGCCAACATCGACACCAGATCCAACCACCGAACAACGTTTCGAAGGAAAGGGCCCCAATCGGTCGGACCCCGGACAGATGGTGCGAATACCACCACACCATCACCCACCATACCAACGACTACGTGATGTTGAAAAAGGTACTCAGGGACATGCAGGGAGACGGACGGATCGCCCTCCCAAGAGCCGAGGAGCGCCCATGTGAGACGAACATTGAGCCCAGGGGGACTATCAGCACGATATCCGGAGGAAAGCGCAAGGAGGGGACTTCGTCGCCCGACCGTCCGAGCAGGGAGGTGCTGATGATCAGAACAGGAAGAACGAACAAGGCAGGAAGGATAGAGCCGCCAACCATCAGCTTTACGGCGGAAGACGAGGAAAGGAGTCCAAAAAATAGCACCCTACTGTTTGTGATCGACGCGATCATAGATCGATTCCTCGTGAAGAGAGTGCTGATAGACAACGGGGCGTCCGTGAACGTGATCTACCTGGACGCGTACACGGCGCTAGGCAAACCCACACACAAAATGACGCAGGACCACGAGTGCGTCGCAAGCTTGACCGGTGAAACATCATACCCAATCAGGAGCGACAGCATTCGGGTCGGGATCGGTGCCCCCGACTCCCCACACAGCGAAGTTCGAACGGATTTCATCATCATGGACACGCCCTCCCCATACAACGCCATACTCGGGAGACCAGGGATCAGCCGGCTAAAATTGATCATCACAGGGCACATGCTGCTGGGCCGATACCTGACAGAGCGCGGATTCGGGTGTGTCTAGGGCTACGACTACGAGGAGGCAGCAAAACCCGGGAATAGGCAAGAGGTCCTGGCTTTGGAAGAACTGGCACCCGAAACAGAGACACTGGATGACCCGCGCGACGGGCTGATGACAGTGTCCCCCGTCCCCGAATGCGAAGAGCTAATGACGATTCAGCTATCTTTCGACCATCCGGAGAGAACGATCCAGATCGGCGCACAACTGGCGCCCATGATAGCCGATGGACTAATCACACTACTAAAGGAGAAGCAAGAAGTGTTCGCCTGGTCATACAAGGACATGCCCGGGATCAGCACGAACATCATATCCCATAAACTGAGCATCAACACCAGCGCGAGGGCGGTGAAACAGAAGCGAAGGGCGTACAAAGCCGAGCACTACGCGGCTATGCACGAAGAGGTGGACCGACTGCTAGGCATCGGGTTCATCCGGAAAGTGGATTACCCAAGGTGGATCTCCAACGCCGTAATGGTGTAGAAGAACAACAAAAAGTGGAGGATGTGCATCGACTACAGCGACCTCAACAAGGCATGCCCCAAGGATAACTTCCCTCTATCGAGGATCGACCAGTTGGTAGACGCAACGGCCGGGCACGAGCTCCTATCGATGATGGACGCATACTCGGGGTACAACCAAATCTTCATGGACCCCGAAGACCAGGAGGCAACGTGTTTTGTCACGGACAAGGGCCTGTACTGCTACGTCGTTATGCCATTCGGACTGAAAAACACGGGCTTTACGTACCAGAGGCTCATGAACGCAATGTTTCACGGCTTGATAGGCAACGTCGTGGACGTCTATGTGGACGACATACTTTTGAAGAGCGTTCGGGCGGCCGATCACATCCAAAACCTGGGGACTGTGCTCAACGTCCTCATCAAGAATGGCATGAGGCTGAACCCGGCCAAGTGCACATTCGGAGTCACGAACAGCAAATTCTTGGGGTACATCGTGAGCCAGAGGGGAATCGAGGCTTCATCGGCCAAAGTGAGGGCGATCATCAACATGAAGCCGCCCATCAAGAAAGCAGACCTACAGAGCCTCACGGGCAAACTCGCATCACTAAACAGGTTCATATCTCGCTACTCGGACAAATGTGCCCCGTTCTTCAAAGCCCTCCGAACGACAAACAAACGAGAGGTCATATGGATGCCCGAATGTGAGGCATCTTTTCTCCAGATCAAGGAATACTTGGCCTCGATCCCACTCCTGTCCAGACCCGTCTGAGGGGAGGTACTATACATCTACCTTGCCGCCTCCTTCACAGTCGTCAGCTCAGCCCTCGTCTGCAGGGAACACTGCACGGAACTGCCCGTTTTCTTTTAAGGGAAGGGCATGACGGGCGCTGAGACCTAGTACCCCACAAATTAGAAGATGGCGCTCGCACTCATCACCGCTGCCCGATGACTGAGGCCATACTTCCAAGCACACAGCATCCACATCCTCACAAACGTGCCCCCGTGCCAGATCTTGCAATCTCCTGACCACAGTGGCCGCCTGGCGAAGTGGGCGGTCAAGCTCAGCGAATTTGACCTCCAGTACAAACCCCAAACAGTAATAAAAGGGCAAGCAGTGGCAGACTTCATCACCGAATACACGGAAGCAGAATCAACACCAATCGGCGCACCTGGCGGTCCGACGGTAGAGGCATCTGAGAAACCAGAAATCAAGGCAGGACCACTGTTGAAGTGGAACCTCTACGTCGACGGGTCATGTACAAAGAAGACGAGCGGCGCCGGGATCATCCTAACCGGGCCAGGAGGGGTAAACGTAGTGTTAGTATTGCATCATTGGTTGTACGATTAACACACTCATCCACTTGAGCAGATTAGCAACACCTACCACACCACACGCAAGACCACCAAGGAGGCTCCAACTTCACTCACCAGACCCACCCCACCCGAGCGCACACGCGCCCGACATGCGCACGCCCGAATGTGCGGATCATGCACCAGCAAGTACACCAGTCCCATATCGAAGAACATCACCAAGCACCAAGCTCAACCACCTATATAGGTAAGGCATTAACTACAGGTAAGATCATCCCATCGAGAGCCAGCTGACTCACTCGATTCATATCACTCTACTCGCACGTTCGATTGACTGTTATATCCAATACATCATCTGACTTAAGCATCGGAGCGTTGAAGGCGGGCCACCCCGTCTCGACCCCTGACCGCCTATTTCGTTGTTGTATTCTTCTAACAGCCGCTCGTGAACCCGCCCATCCGACCATCCGACAGAAGAGAGGAAACGCCCGACAAGAAGAATCCGCCGCCCGAAGGAGTAAGCCCGCACGCATGAAGGAGAAGAGAGCGCCCGTCCATCCGAACAGTCCCACCGTTCGGACGCACCAGGAGGAGGAGAAATGTATTCGTGTTGCTTCTGCCCCGTTACGCCCCCGCGCGTAATTCGGTAGAAACATCTGGCGCCGTCTGTGGGAAGCTTACAAATTGCAAACCTCGTATAAACACCGCAAAAATCAAAGGTCCACATGCTCAACCCGGTGGCTAACGGTAGCAACACGCCCAATGGGGAGACGTCGCCAAACTCGCAGGGGCGGAATGTACTAGCGACCGACAGGGACGATGGCGAGGGGCGCATCAGCAGCCTGGTCCAAGAGCTATGGGAGGCGGCGCTCGAGAGAGCAAAGGACCGCCAAATCCGTCAGAGGTTGGAGGAACGACTGGACACGCTCATCAGCCAGCAAATGGAGCAGCACGAGGAGACCCAGGAGACCACCAGCGAGGAGCAGCGCCCGTTCGGCAGGACCAACGCCCAGGCGGCCCGAGCGCCCTCGCCCGTGGAAGAGTCGGCGCCCCCGACGAACAACGCTCTGATCCTTCAGAGGATGGAGGCACTGGCGGAGGAGGTCTCGCACCTGCGCAAGGACAAGCTGGCCGGTCAGGGCAGGACGTTCGCCTCCCGGGTCAGTCCGTTCTCGGCACACATACTGGAGAGGGGAAGGGACCCCCATGCCAAGATAACGAAGATCGCTCGGTTCGACGGGAGCGGAGATCCATGCGCGCACGTGGACGAGTTTCGGTCCACCACGGACGGAACCCGGTACTCGGACCCAACCTTGTGTTTCCTGTTTCAGGAGACACTGGCGGAGGAAGCACGGAGCTGGTTTTACGAGATCCCGCCGGGATCCATCCACTCGTTCCTCGAGCTGGCGTAGAGCTTTCAGAGGCGCTATCGGCTCCAGGGGAAATACAACACCACGGGCATTCTCCTCAAGGTCCGCCAGGGGATGGACGAGAGCCTGTCGAGCTACATCAACCGATGGAGGACGCTCGCAAGCACATGTAGGAACCTTGATAAGTGAGTGGCCAAGGTAGCCCTGATGGACAACCTGCTCGCCACTCCATTCGTAGAGAAACTAGTAAGGAAGGAGCTTCTCGACTACGACGAGATCATGGACCTGGTCGTGCAGAAGGCGTTAGTAGAGACGCAAGTGTACGGGTCTGCCTCCGAATCTAGCACCAACAGACCGGAGGAGAACGCTCAGCCTCGGCGACCCTAGGACGGCTGAGGGACACCAATCCAAGGATACAAGAGGTACCGGGATGCGCCGGGGCAGAACAATCAGAAGCCCTTTGTCCGCAACCACCGGGGCAACCACTACAATCGGCCGAGGGGACCGGCGCAGCAGGACGCCCATCTGCCGCCAGCTTCACACCAACAACCAGCGGGAAGGGAGGTCTTCACGATCGATGGGCAGTCGCCCGAACAGCTTCTCCACCTACATCGACGCCGGCTCCCACCACCGAGCGGCGTAACGGCAGCAATGGCCCCGGTTGGCCGGATCCTGAGCATTTGATGCGAATACCACAACGCCGCCGCCCACCACACCAACGACAGTCCCATGCTGAGGAGGGCCCTCGAGAATATGAGGAAGAGCGACCAGACCACTCCTAGGGCGGAAGGATGACAACGCCAGACGGGCGCCAGGACCCGTGGGACCATCAATACGATATCTGTAGGCAAGCGCAAGGAAAGAACATCGCCGCCCGATCGCACGGGCAGGGAAGTGCTGGCGATCGGGGCGGGAAGAACGCCCAAGGAAGGAAGGAGGGGGGCACCCACCATTAGCTTCACGGCGAGGGACGAGGAGGAGAACCCGAAAGACAGCACCCTACCGTTCGTGATCGACGCGATCATCGACCAATTCCTTGTGAAGAGGGTGCTGGTTGACAATGGGGCGTCTGTCAACGTAATCTATTTCGACGCATACAAGGCGCTCGGAAGGCCCGCACGCAAGATGACGCAGGACCACGAGTGCGTGGCCAGCTTCACGGGCGAGACATCGTATCCAATTGGGAGCGACAGCCTCCGGGTCGATATTGGCGCGCCCGACTCCCCGCACGGCGAGATCCGAACGGACTTCATCATCATGGACACCCCCTCCCCCTACAACGCCATACTCGGGAGGCCAGGGATCTGCAGGTTGAGGATGATCATCGCAGGGTACATGCTCTTGGGACGATTCCCAACCGAGCACGGAGTCGGACATGTCCGAGGATACGCCGGCGAAGAGATAACAAAACCCCGAGACAAGCATGAGGTCCTCGCCCTGGAACCCACACCAGGGTCAGAAGTACCCGACGATCCACGCGACGGGCTGATGGCCATATCACCCGTCCCCAAGCGCGAAGAGTTGAGGACGATTCAACTATCCCCCGAACACCCAGAGAGAACGGTCCAGATCGGAGCATCGCTGGCTCCCGCGATAGCATAGCGACTGATCGCGCTACTAAAGGAGAAGCAGGAGGTGTTCGCTTGGTCGTATAAAGACATGCCCGGGATCGGCACGAATATCATA
The DNA here is from genome assembly GCA_946800695.1 of Geum urbanum. Lineage (NCBI taxonomy): Eukaryota > Viridiplantae > Streptophyta > Magnoliopsida > Rosales > Rosaceae > Geum > Geum urbanum. The sequence continues at coordinate 17,607,004 of OX327003.1, read as the reverse complement.
TCCCATCGACTGAGCGTCAGCACCAGCGCCCGGGTAGTGAAGCAGAAGAGACGAGCGTACAAAGCGGAGCATTACGCGGCCATGCACGAGGAGGTGGACCGATTACTGGGCATCGGGTTCATCCGGAAGGTGGACTATCCCAAGTGGATTTCCAATGCTGTGATGGTACAGAAGAGCAACAAGAAATGGAGAATGTGCATCGATTACAGTGATCTCAACAAGGCGTGCCCAAAGGACAGCTTCCCGATACCAAGGATCGATCAGCTGGTGGACGCAACGGCAAGGCACGAACTCCTATCGATGATGGACGCCTACTCGGGCTACAACCAAATCTTCATGGACCCCGCGGACCAGGAGGCAACAACGTTTGTCACGGACAAGGGCCTTTATTGCTACGTTGTCATGCCTTTCGGGCTGAAGAACGCAGGCTACACGTACCAGAGGCTCATGAACACGATGTTTCACGGCCTGATCGGCAATATCGTAGACGTGTACGTGGACGACATATTGGTGAAGAGCGTCCAGGCGGTCGACCACGTCCAGAACTTGGGGACTGTGCTCGACGTCCTCATCAAGAACGGCATAAGGCTAAACCCCGCCAAGTGCACATTCGGAGTCACCAACAGCAAGTTTCTGGGGTATATTGTCAGCCAGCGGGGAATCGAAGCCGCGCCAGCCAAAGTCAAGGCAATCATCGACATGAAGCCGCCCGTTAGGAGGGTGGACCTGCAAAGCCTCACCGGCAAGCTCGCTTCCCTTAACCGTTTCATCTCACGCTACTCGGACAGGTGTGCCCCGTTCTTCAAAGCCCTAAGAAGCACGAACAAACGCGAGGTTGTGTGGACGCTCGAGTGTGAGGAATCTTTCCTTCAGATCAAGGAATACTTGGCATCCGTTCCGCTCCTCTCCAAGCCCGTCCGAGGGGAAGTCCTGTACCTCTACTTGGCTGCTTCCCTCACCGCCGTTAGTTCTGCCCTCATCCGCAGGGAGGACTGCACGGAGTTGCCCGTCTTCTTCTCAGGGAAGGGCATGACAGGCGCTGAGACACGATATCCGACAATCGAGAAGATGGCGCTCGCACTCGTAACCGCTGCCCGACGGTTGAGGCCATACTTCCAGGCGCACAGCATACACATCCTCACCAACATACCCTTGCGCCAGATACTCCAATCGCCCGATCATAGTGGCCGCCTGGCGAAATAGGCCATCGAACTTAGTGAATTCGACCTCGAGTACAAACCCCACACGGCAATCAAGGGGCAGGCCGTGGCGGACTTCATCGCCGAATACACGGAGGCAGAGGGGGCACCGGCCCAAGCGCCCGATGGTCCGACGGTAGAAGCGTCCGACAAACCGGAGGTCAAGGAGCGACCGGTGTCGGAGTGGAACCTCTACGTCGACGGCTCCTGCACGAAGAAGGTGAGCGGCGCTGGCATAATCTTAACCGGGCCAGGAGGGGTAAACGCGGAGTACGCCCTCAAGTTCGAATTCAAGGCGACCAACAACGAGGCCGAGTACGAAGCGCTCATCGCAGGCCTACAATTGGCCAAAAATTCAGAGGCGCCCGACCTCAACATATTCAGCGACTCACAGTTGGTGGTGAGCTAGGTCGGAGGAGAATTCCAGGCAAAGGAGGAGTCCATGATCGCCTATCTAAAACATGTGCAGGCGCTGATCAAGGGGTTCCAGTACGTCAACATCAACCATATTCGCCGATGATTCAACGCGAAGGCAGACAAATTGGCCCGACTGGCCACGGCGCCAGTACACACGGGGCCAGGGCAGCGCATCGGCGAAGTATTGCGACGACCAAGCATCTCAGGAGCGGAGCAGGTCCTGGCAATCGAACCATACGAGCATAGTTACATGGACGTGCTCATTGCCTATAAAACTAGGGGAGAGCTGCCAGGGGATAAGCGAGAGGCCAGGACCATCGTCGCACGGGCGGCCAACTTCAGCGTACGGGATGGGGCACTTTATCGACAAGGGAGGACTTGGGCCAGCCTCAAGTGCGTCACTCCGACGAAGGGCAGCTCGATCCTAAAGGAGATCCACTCGGGCACGTGCAGCCATCATGCGGGCGCCAAGTCAATCGTGCACAAGGCCCTTCGGCATGGCTTCTGGTGGCCCACCATCCATGCAGACGCCACGGCACTAACGAACAAGTGTCACCAGTGTCAGCTGCACGCACATCACCACCACGCGCCTGCCGTCCCACTGTCCATCCTCCCGTCGCCCGTTCCATTCGCGCAGTGGGGACTGGACCTGATTGGAGAGCTTCCAAAGTCAAAGGGGAAGTACAAATATCTGATCGTCATCATCGATTACCACACGAAGTTCATCGAAGCCCAACCCACGGCAAAGATCACCACGGAGAAGGTAGAACACTTCCTCTGGCGCTTCCTTTTCTGTCGCTATGGGATGCCGATCAGCATCATCACAGACAACGGGCCACAATTCAACAACCCCAGACTAATAGCCTTCTGCAAACGTCAGGGAACAGACCTCATCTTCGCATCGCCAGCGCACCCCCAGACGATGGGACAAGTGGAAGCAGCGAACAAAATCATCAAGTCTGGGATCAAGAGAAAAATTGAAGATATCGAACCTGGGGATGCGGGTTACGGGCGCTGGCCCGAGATCATTCCAGAAATTCTGTGGTCCATCCGAATGACAGCCAATGCAGCCACAGGCGAGACCCCCTTTAGCCTGACGTTCGGAATGGAGGCCGTGCTACCCCTGGAAATTACCCATCAGAGCCCACGAATCGAGGGGTACGATCCGCGCACGAACAGTGAGGGGCTGAGGCTCAACAATGATCTGCTAGAGGAACGAAGAGACATGGCGCACCTGCACAACGCCGCAAATAAACAGAGGATTGCCCGGTTATACAATCAGCGCATACGGGCTCGCCCAATCCAACTGGGGGACTGGGTGATGAAGGCGATCCAACAGAAGGTGAAGGCACTCCGCCCGTTATAGGAAGGCCCGTACGTCGTTGACCAGGTGATAAGCGACAGCACTTTCTACTTAAGGGACATGCAGGGTCAAGGACTACGCCACCCATGGAACATCCAGCACTTAAGGAAGTACCTTCATTAGGTCCTACTTTGTACTTTCGTGAAGTATAACCACTGTTGCGTTTGTTTGTCCTTACCCCGCCCGCCCACATACTCGGGGGACTGGGGATAGGCTACTCGCAAAGAAGCAAAAGGAAAACGCGCGCCCGCATAAGTTACTCAAAGGATGCCAAACAAAAATTCAACAAAAAAGGGGACAAGGCACACAAACGGACAGAAAAAGGAATTTCATTCATTCGCCAGGTTACAAAAAAAAACGCCCAGCGACAATCAAAGGCACGAAGGCCTGATTACAAAAGACCTGCTCTATTACAAAAAGAAGGAAAAGAAAAAGCAACTCTACTCCGCGCCCGCCCCACCAGCCCCGCCCGTCGGCCCCGCCTGCTCCGCCAGGAAAGCATCATACTCCTCCATCTTCAGAAAAGGCGCTACCATCTCCTGGAACTGGGCGACTTGAACATCGGCCTCAGCATCCACCAACTCCTTAAACTCCAAAGAATTCTTGAAGTCAGCAACCGCCTCCGCCCGCGCCCTCTCAACTTGGGCTTGCGCCTCAGCCATCAGGCGGGACTCCACCTCCGCCACCCGGTTGTCCGCCAAGGCTTTTCCCTCTTCCAGGGCAGCAAGGGCTGTATCACGTTCGGCCTTGAGCAGCGCCTCCCGTTCACTCGCCTCCTGGCCTTTTTCCGTCGCCGCCCGGGCTTCTTGACGCAAGCGACCCGCCAGCTGCTCATACTTGCCCAGCTCATACTCATACCTCTTACAGGCATCGACGAGCTTGCTAATCTCCGCCTGCACCTCCTCTGCACAGCGCCTGTTGGCAAAGCGTTCACGCGCCAGGTACATCTTGCGTTGCAGCACCATGCAAAGATTGAAGGCCTTATCCATATCATCCCTGTTACCCTGCGCCACCTCCGGCGCCATCGCATCAACAGCCTTCACGCTCAGGTCGATGGACCGCATCAACGGCGTGTAGAAGACGAACGGATCGGACGGCTCGGGGGACGGATTGACGGCCGGATTATCCGTCCGGGGACGCTTCAAAGAAGGCCCACTGGCTCCTCCCTGCTCCGATACCCGTGGGGGGCTAGACGGACGGACAGACGCTTGGGGCGTAGGAGAAGAATGAGCAACTGTGTGGGGCGTGCGAGATGTCTCCCGCCTGTCCCGCTGATCGTTTCGGTCCTGCCGGCGCTGGTCGCGACTCTCTTGGCGCTTCTCCCGGTGCTGTTCAGCACGATCAGCCTTGGCCTGCGCTCTCGAACCACCAGCATGGCTTGGCGGCGGGCAAGGGGCACCCGCCGGGATGGCTGGAGCGAAGTCAGCCACGTCAGGAATGGGGATCTTGGGCTGCATGGTCTCCCCCAACACCAGACCACCTCGTCCGTCATCAACCACCTTTCGAACCTTGCCGGCAGTTTCTCGAAGGGCGATCAAGTGGCGCTTGGCCACATCATCCGCAGCAACATTCTTGCCAGACATCTTCTTCTTAACTACAAAAACAACAAACGGAAGGTTAGCGACAGACGAACAGCTGGTCAAATCTACTCCTACTCCTAGACAAAAAACTACAAGGCCCACGTACGCGGCAACTCAGCAAGGTGCGTCTGCTCGATGAGATCCCAATGGCAGGCGGCGAAGAATGATCTTGCCTCGGGCGCTGGGTCAAAAATAAACCTCAGACGGTTGACCCGGGCCTCTTCAGCAGGCGTCATCGGGTACTCGTTCGTATCAAGGGGATGGAAGGCTTGGGGGACTCGATCAATCAGGTGGGCGTTGGCAGCATACTCTTCCGAGAAGGAACCCAACTCCCAATCACCACCTACCAGGCAGTTGATCTTACGCCAGGAGGTGGAAGAACTCGGCTGATCCGTCAACCATCACTTCACGCGGGGCTCCACGGTGATGGTCCCCCAGTCCCCCTTGCGCGTAGAGTAACGAAGACCGAAGAAGTGAAGGAACTCCGCCCGCATGGGCTGGTCCAGGCCGCTCACCCGAAAGATGTTGAACATGGCCACGAGCGTGCGGGTGAGCGTGGGCCCGCATTGACCAAGCGAGATCTTCAGCAGCGCCAGCATATACTGAAAGAACCGGTGCAGTGGCAACTTGATCCCTGCCTTGAGATGGAACTCGCTCAGGCACACGTAGCCGGGCGGCGGGCGGGTAAACGTGTCGCCCCCGCCAGGCATTCGCAGCTCCACAGAGCCCGGGATATGGTACTCCCTCGCCCACCTGGCCATCTCCGAGGCGGATGGCGCACGCTCAGGCTCCTGGACGGGCGTCCCATCAGGAAACACCTAGTGGACGGGCCCACCTCCCACAAGTCGAGGAAGCAAATCTCCTCCCTCCGCCCTCTCCTCACCCCAGGGATTCGAACAACCCGAGTGCCCGCCCGACGATCCAGACGAGCTCTCCAATCCCACATTAACGCACGCTTGCCTAGCTTCCATTGACTGCACGGGAGAGGTATCAGGCAAAATACATTGCAGGGGTGGGACACTCAAAACAGACTCGTACTCGACATACTCGACGTACTCGACCCGCCCAACCCATAACTAATCCACCCCAACCCCAGAATGTAAATCCGCTCACGTGACTGATCGCTCGGTATCTCTATTGGCTCCATCCTAAAGACGAACGCACGCACACAACCAACACTTAGCAAAAAATCCTTCCCCACACAGAAACACCAAAACCCACAAAGAATCCCCCACAAACAGATCACACACACCCCACCTAAGAACACACCCTATCCTTTAGTTCAAAAAACCCAGAAAAACGCAGACCACAGAAAAAAAAACAACAAAAAAACAGAACCAGGGACGAGAGCCTCACCAGATTTAGTTTGTGGACTAAGTCTTTCACGTTGAACAGGTATTCCGGTAACCGAGGACACGAACACAGAGAAGAGCTTAAAACGGATGCAGGTAGCAAGGTAATTCCGACAGAATTTCGGTATGTTATGAAAGCGATGAAGAAGACGGAAGCAAGGGAAGCCCTATTTATACTGCTCGAACGGGATACGCGAACGAACGCCAGTCGTCCGTTTTTCACGTGTCCACCGTCGGATCGTGACGCATGGCCCGGGCGGTTTACTTGCCCTCCTCAGTAACCGCGCCAACTCTTCCACTTCCCGCCTCGATTTCGAACCCTAGCTCGGTCTCCAACAGTTCGACACGAGGCGCCCATGCCCCACTCCCACGCTCCCACGCGCGTGACGTCGGCCCTCCGAGCAATCATCACAACATCAGCACTCAATGCAAGGGCACGCTAGCATTAAATGCGACGGCTAACATTTATTTCACCAGTTTCCGAACAGAAGTCAAAAGGAATGTCACCTCCAAACGTCTCATCGGAGCACCACCAAATCCAAGGCAAGGACAACACACCACGATATCAACCATTCCTACTGGCGCGTACACCACCCACACGACCGAGCGCTCGAGAAACACCATCAGGTTAGTACATGTACCACTCGGGCGCCCCGAAAGAGGGCTAACGCCTGAATTCCCTTTTGGCCATGCCCCGAGTGAAGAGCTGCGCCGTACAGGATGGGGTTCTTCCTCTACGTACGCGCACGCATTAGCAAGCCGGATCAAGCGGCAGAGGCATGGGGTCTGCCCCCTCTCTGAGCGCACGCTGGGCCCGATGGGTGGCATGGGCATGGGGTCCGTCCCCTCCGTGAGCGCACCGTTACATGATCGAAGAGCAAGCCGGCTGTCATGACAGAGGCATGGGGCCAACTCCTCTCTGGGCGTGCTAAGTCGATGGGCGACACGGGCGTGGGGTGTTTCCCCTCCGTGTGAGCGCAACGTTAACATTCGGCCCCGACTCGGAGCGCCAAGGGCGTGCGATCCGACCCCTCCTTGCGCGTTCTGGGATTGATGAGCGCGGGCAAAGGTACGCCCTCCCCGGTCGCGAAAGCAAGCCGGCTGTCATAACGGAGGCATGGGGTTCGCCCCCTCTCTGAGGGTGCTAAGCCGAAGAACGGCACGGGCATGCGGTCCGTCCCCTCCGTAGCGCGTTACTTATAGGTCGCGGTCTTGATCCCTCCGTTGACGCTATACCGTACGGAACGGCATCCCCGTTGATGTACGCGGTGCACCGCGCCATCCCAACGCCGGTGTCACGAAAAACATTTGCATACACACACATCATACCACACTTTCATGCATCATAACATACATTCATACATCATAACCATACATTCATACTTACATACTTATATACCTACATATCTGTTGTACTTGTGTATGTTTGCAAGACCGATCCCATCTAGGTCCAAACTAGCAAGATCAGTTTGGACGCCGAGCCCAGAATACAGGAACAGGTACACGATTGAACGAACAGATACATACTCGGTCGCCCAGGTCCCACTCCGTCATACAAGCCCTTTCTTGACCGGAGAGTGGGGGGACTTGGGGGTTACAAGATCACACACCGCTGCTCAATCAGATAAGTATTCTTGTTAATCGCACGAACCCTTTTTTCAACTCCCCAGTCAAGAAAGTTCTCTTTGACTTGGGGACTAGGGGGACTTGTTAGTATTGCATCATTGGTTGTACGATTAACACACTCATCCACTTGAGCAGATTAGCAACACCTACCACACCACACGCAAGACCACCAAGGAGGGTCCAACTTCACTCACCAGACCCACCCCACCCGAGCGCACACGCACCCGACATGCGCACACCCGAATGTGCGGATCATGCACCAGCAAGTACACCAGTCCCACATCGAAGAACATCACCAAGCACCAAGCTCAATCACCTATATAGGTAAGGCATTAACTACAGGTAAGATCATCCCATCGAGAGCCAGCTGATTCACTCGATTCATATCACTCTACTCGCACGTTCGATTGACTGTTATATCCAATACATCATCTGACTTAGGCATCAGAGCGTTGAAGGCGGGCCACCCCGTCTCGACCCCTGACCGCCTATTTCGTTGTTGTATTCTTCTAACAGCCGCTCGTGAACCCGCCCATCCGACCATCCGACAGAAGAGAGGAAACGCCCGACAAAAAGAATCCGCCACCCGAAGGAGTAAGCCCGCATGCACGAAGGAGAAGAGAGCGCCCGTCCATCCGAACAGTCCCACCGTTCGAACGCACCAGGAGGAGGAGAAGTGTATTCGTGTTTCTTCTGCCCCGTTACGCCCCCGCGCGTAATTCGGTAAAAACACGTAGAGTACGCCCTCAAATTTAAATTCAAGACAACCAACAACGAAGCCGAGTACGAGACGCTCATCGCAAGGCTGCAATTGGCCAAAAACTCGGAGGCGCCCAACCTGAACATATTTAGCGACTCACAGTTGGTGGTGAGCCAGATCGAGGGTGAGTTCCAAGCAAAAGGGGAGTCCATGATCGCCTACCTCAAGCACGTGAAAGCGCTAATCGACAAGTTCAACTACGTCAATATCAACCACATACACCGAGGACTCAATGCCAAGGCCGACAGGTTGGCCCGATTAGCCACGGCTCCAGTCCACTCGGGACCAGGACAACGGATCGTCGAAGTACTGCGACGACCAAGCATTTCGGGAATGGAACAGATCATGGCGATCGAACCACACGAACGGAGCTACATGGACGTACTCATCACATACAAAGCTAGGGGGATTTACCAGAAGACAAGCGAGAGGCCAGGACCGTCGTCGCACGGGCGGCAAACTTCAGCATGCGGGATGGCATGCTCTATCGGCGAGGAAAGACTTGGGCGAGCCTCAAGTGCGTCACCTCGACGCAGGGCAACACAATTCTACAAGAGATCCACTCAGGCACGTGCAGCCACCATGCGGGAGCAAGCTCAATCGGGCACAAGGCTCTCCGATGCGGATTCTGGTGGCCCACCATCCACGCGGACGCCACGACACTAACGAGCAAGTGCCACCAGTGCCAGTTGCACGCACACCACTACCATGCACCCGCCGTCACACTCTCAATCCTCTTATCACCCGTCCCGTTCGTACAGTGAGGACTGGACTTAATTGGGAACTCCCAAAGTCCAAGGGGCAGTACAAGTACCTAATCGTCATCATTGACTACCACACCAAGTTTATCGAGGCTCAGCCGATGATAAAGATCACGACAGAAAAGGTCGAACGTTTCCTTTGGCGTTTCCTCTTCTGTCGCTACGGAACCCCGATTAGCATCATCACGGACAACGGGCCACAATTCAACAACCCTCGACTCACAGCCTTCTGCAAACGACAAGGAACGGAGCTCGTATTCGAGTCACCCGCGCACCCTCAGACAAACGGGCAGGTAGAAGCGGCAAACAAAATCATCAAGGCAGGCATCAAGAAGAAAATCGAAGACATCGAGCCCGGGGAAGCAGGATACGGGCGCTGACCTGAGATCATCCCAGAAATCCTATGGTCTATCTGAACGACCACCAACACTGCCACATGCGAAACCCAGTTCAGTCTAACGTTCGGAACAGAAGCCGTGCTACCCCTAGAAATCACCCACCAGAGCCCACGGATTGAGGGGTACGATCCGAACACGAACGAAGAGGGTCTACAACTCAACAACAATCTACTAGAAGAAAGGAGGGATATGGCACATCTCCACAACGCCGCGAACAAGCAGAGAATCACCCGATTATACAACCAGCACATTCGGGTTCGACCAATCCAACAGGGGGACTGGGTCATGAAGGCAATACAACAGAAGGTCAAGACACTCCGTCCATCATGGGAAGGCCCGTATGTCGTGGACGAGGTGGTCAGCCCCAACACTTTTTACCTTAGGGATATGCAAGGTCAACGACTACGACACCCATGGAACATCCAACACTTGCGAAAGTACTTTCATTAAGTTATCTTGTTATGTTAGGTACTTATTTCGTTAAGTTCTTTTGTTACGTTATGTACTTTCTTGATCCTCTCACCCATACACTCGGGGACTGGGGATAGACTATCCGCACTGATGTAACACTTGGTAAAAAAGAGAGCAAAAAAAAAAAAATATATATATATATATAAAGAGCAAGCACACGCATACTGAAGGAAAAAGAGAACTTCATTGATCCAAAAAAAAGGGCACGAACGGCCAATTACAAAATCTTACAAAGCTACAAAGAAAGAAAATAAAACAACTATACTACTTCTACTTCTACTTCGGCATCCGCCTCCACCTCCTCTACCACCACCTGCTCTGCGTCCGCCTGCAAGGGCTCCTCCGGATGCTGACGCTGCTCGGCCCGATCCGCCTGCTCGACCGGCTCCTCGGACTGCTCAAGCTGCTGCTCCACGCCCTCGTTGGAAAGACCAGCCGCTCCAGCCGCCCGCTCGCTCAGATGGGCCCGGTAGCGCACCAGATCAATGAACGGGGCCACAGCCACCCGGAAGGCGACCTGCTCTTCCGCCTCAGCCGTCACCAACTCAAAGAAATCGTCAGACTCCTTGAAGATAGCAACAGCCTCAGCTTGGGTTAACTTGACCTGATCCATAGTCAAGGCGCAGCGCTCGATCGCCATCAACCGAGACTCCATCTCAGCAACCCGGTTGGCAGCCTCCACGCGCACGCGCTCCACCTCAGCGAGAGCACTGTCACACTCGGCCTTGAGCACGGCCTCCCGTTCGGCACTCTCCTGGAGCTCCCGGGTCAGCTCGTTCACCCGGGTGGCCTTCCGCTCGGCCAGCTCGTTCACCTTGGAGAGCCCGGCTTGCAACTTCTCATGCGCCACGGCAGCCTCGCGAGTCTCAGCTCTCAATCTCATCAGCTGCTCCAAGCTCTCACGCGCCCGCAGACAAAAGAGTTGGTACTGCAGCTTGGAGAACGCGTTGAAAACCCGGTCCAAATTGTCGGGAGCAGGGGCAGAGCCCGTCTGGAGCAGCTGTTGAAGTGAAGACACGCCCTCATCCAGAGCCTGACGAAGACCCACGACGGCGCGAGCCACATCCCCACCCTCCGCCACCACACCAGCAACGTCCGCCCAAGCACGTTTCAGGGGACGGGAGAACTCACCCACAGGAATGGGCAACCCAGCAGAGAGATCTGCACCAATAGACTGGGAGGCCCGGTTCCTTGAGCCCGAGTTCAGGGAGGCCTCCCGCCGGTCCCTCTGCTCCGCGCGCCTCTGGTCGCGCTCTGACTATCTCTGCTCCTTCTCACTGGAGAGGCGATCCCTTTCGGCCCGGTCTTGACTCCAAACAGCAGACTACCCAGGGGGCGGACGAATAACCCCTATAGCAGCACCAGTGACCGGCACTCGGGGGACTATGACGGCCAGCGTCCGCACGGCAGGGGCGTGATCGGACACGTTCGGCGCTGGGATCCTCGCCTGAATGGTGTCCCCAACAACCAATCCACCGTGCCCATCATCCACAACCCGGCGCACGATCTCAGCACTCACAAGCAGAAGCTCCATACGGCGTTGGAGGGCCTCATCCTTCTCGGTGGTCTTCGACTTGGTCATTTTGGCTGCAAGACAAGAACAAACGAAAGGTTAGTAACGGTAAAATTGTGATGACCCGGACCAGAATCACCAGTATGATCAGCTATGTACATGAGTTACTGCGTTGTCGCAGGTTTCCGACAGTCGTTTGGATTACCGGATTCGTTAACGACTAAATTATTGGCCAAGAATTGGAGCTAGGTCTCTTCTCGAGAGTTGTTCTACATGTGATTACGAGTTCGTGGGCGGTTCCAGATCATTATTTGGACGACCGAGGAATTAGTTATGAATATTTGAAGTATCGACGGAAACGGATTTAAATGGCAGGTTTGTTCGCGACTAAATTACCAGACGAGAATTTGGTCTCGGCTTCTTCACGGAAGTTGTTCAGAATTTAATTTTGAGTTCGTGGGAACTTCCGGAGCATGATTTTGACTTACGAAGATTTAGTTGTGATTATTTCCGTTTGTGGATTGTTTAGTCGAATTAAATATGTGTTTGGTTGAATGGTTGACTTTTTATCCGATTGGTGAATGTGTTTGACTTTGGGTGATATTGGAAGAATATGTCAAGACGAGTTTGTGGCCGCGAGAATTATCGGAATCGGAATTACGACGAGGGAATTACGCGTGTTTGAAATTTGCCGAAAAGTGAATATTGGAGGTTTCCTTTTTGGGAAAGTATAAATAGTAACTTACCTGATTTGGAAAGTCAAAGGAGCATTGAATTTCTTTGACTGACGTTGACTTGTCCACGCGAGCTGTGGAGGAGCTCTCGACGGTGACGACGGCGTCCATGGTGGCGCAACGATTCGGCCACCTCACGGCCTAGTTCTGGTCCCGTTCTTTCCATCTTGTTGTCCCGAAGCTAGCCCCTGCCTCCTCCCACGGCCTAGCTCACCGGAGAGGGAGAAATTCCGGCAAGAAAATGGGGATTTTTAGGTGAATTCGGGTTCATCAATTTTGGCCGAATTGAACTACATCAAGCACTGGGTTTTGTAGCTCTCTTCTCAAGGATTTTAACCATGTAAGTATGAAGCTTTAATTCAAATTGTGGATGGAGAATTTTGGATTTAAAATTTGTGTTTCAATTCGGTTTTACTCGAAATTGGATGTGTTAGAGTGAGAATTGGACTTCGGTGCAGTTGACAAAATTACTCAGTGGACGATTTTGAGTGGAATGAAGGTTGCTCCGCCGAGGAATTTCACGTCCGGCGGCGGTCAACGGTCAAAGTTTGACTTTTTGGACTTTCGACAAGTTGCATGTCATTTGACTCGAAATCGCGCCCTGATCGCAGTGGGGAGGTTTGTTTTTCGAATTGAGCGTCCGAACTTACAGCAAGGTATTGAGGTTTGATTTCCAGATTTCCGACAGTTTGTTGTGATCGGATTTCGTGTTTCCGAGGACGGTGGTTTCTCGTGATTTGTCTTGTATTGTCGGTTTATGACTAGGAATATTGGACATTGGGAATATTCAGGTGTTCGTGATCGTTCGTTTGGCAAGGGACATTCCGCCGGATCACGGGTTAACGCGATACGCGTTACGCCAGTCTGTGAGTGGACATTTCTTTTCACGGAATTCTTGCGAGTCTTTTATTTGATTTATGAACTTGAGCATGCGTATGAGATTTCGGATTTGCATGAGCATGTGATTTACGATTATACGATTATACTTACACGAATATACGTATACGAGTATACATATACTTATATGCTGTTTCATGCATTTGCATCGAAATGTTTATGATTTGGTTTACACAGAGTACAGTCGTGGTTACGTTGTTGTATCGATACACTCGCCTCTCGGCTGATCCCCGATGGTAGGCATTTGCCAGGGGAGGCTGTGACTCCTGACCCGAGGTCTTTACCGGGGGGAGGCAGACCTTTGACCTAAGGCCATTTCTGGCTAGAATCACGTGTGGGTCTGAGATCCCGTGATTCTGACTGTACTAGCACAAAGGTGTCCATGAGTGACCCCGTGAGATTTTTACTTGCATGCTCAGTACGCTGGAGGATTATGGTTTACCTCGTGTACTTTGTTATTATTATTTACCTAGACTCGCACATGTTATTTTAAATATATATATATATATCAACTGGTGAAAGACATTTATTTTCGTCCACTCACTCTAACGTGTTTATTATCTTTCCCCTGGGCTTTTCGGTTTCCGTGCCCAGTTTGCAGTTCAGGCTCTGGTGTCGCACGTCGTGGTCGGAGGCATAGTGCTCGAGCTACTTTGTTTCATCCAGTAGGTTTATTGTCCTACCTACTGTGGTATGCATATATGGTTATGTATTAGAAGTCGCTCTGAGCGTGCTATTGTATATGCTATATGATTTTACACCGGATTTCAGTAAAGTATAGATATATTTGTTGTTTTACTTTACTGTTGATATATTGAGAAATCCGGATGGGATTGGTGCCCACGGTTTGCTTTTTGTGGCATAGGATGAAGTGTATTTTCCGCGTGCAGGTAATGGTAATTCCACGCTAGTAACGATACTCTGCCCAAATTTCGAAAAAAATTTGTTGGTTCGTGTTTCCGGAAGGGTTTTATTCCGATTTAGGAAGCTAAATCGGGGTTGGGTCCTTTCAAAAATCAACTATACACTACATGTAAAAATGAAACAGGTACTAAATGCCCGAACAGACCATGTGCTCGGGCCAGGTGCGTGGACTCGATCAAATCCTAATGGCACGCCACCCAGAAATGTCTCACCTCGGGCGCCGAGTCGAAGACGTACTTCAAACGAGCAACCCTGGCCTCCTCCACGGGCGTCATCGGCTACTCGTTGGTGTTGAGGGGATAAAAGCGTTGTGGGACTCGATCGATGCGATGGGCGTTGGCCGCATACTCGGGGGAGAAAGAGCTGAACTCACAGTCACCTTCGACCAGACAGCTGATCGTGCGCCAGGAGGTCGACGAGCTTGGCGGGTCGACCAACCACCACTTCACCTGCGGCTCCACGGTGAAGGTACCCAAGTCCTTTCGACGGGAGGAATGCTTCAGGCGGAAGAAGTGTAAGAACTCCGCCCGCGTCGGGTGATCAAGGCCGCTCAGGCGAAAGATATTGAAGAAGGCCACCAACGTGCGGGTCAACGTGGGCCTGCACTGACCGAGTAAGATCCGCAGCAGCGCCAGCATGTATTGGAAGAACGGGTGCAGAGGAAACTTGATGCCCGCCTTCAGGTGGAACTCAGTCACGCAGACGTGGCCGGGCGGAGGCCGAGTGAACGTCTCGGCCTTCCCGGGATTCTCAGCTTCACGGATGAAGGGATGTGGTAGTCGCGCGCCCATCGCGCCATCTTCTTCACCGAGGGTGCACGCTTGGGCTCTTGAACAGGCATTCCATCGGGCAACACCTAGTGCACGCGTCCGCCCTCCGCAAATTGGGGCACGGCACTCCCTCCTTGAACACGTCCCTCACCCCGCTGCCCCGAAGACGAAAACCCACCCGACGAGCCCGACCACTCGGACGAATCTCCCAACCCGACAACCTCAGGAGCAGCCCGCGCTCGTTCCTCCTCCATCAACTGCACGACAGGAGAATCATTAGGGATATAACGCAAGGGTGTCACACTCATCGCGGAGTCTGATCCGCTCGCGCACGGACTACAGCTAAACCATCCCACCCCCGGAATGTACACCCGTTCACGCGACATGTCGCTCGAAACTTCTATCGGTTCCATCTCCTAGACGCACGCATGCAAAACCCAAACACTTAGAAAATCCTACCAAAAAAAAGAAGAAAAAAAACCCAGAAATCCACCCCAAAACAGATCAAAATAGGTTGCCTCAAGAACACGCCTTGTTCTTGAGACAAAAGCCCAGAAACGTGAAACCCGGCAGCAGCAAGACACCGGAAAACCAAAAACAGAACGGAAAAGCAACAAAAATAGGTTAGAACCTTACCAGAAGTTGAGATTGAGATTGAGATTAAGGATTAAAGATGAACGACGACGAGAATTCCGGCAAGATAACTTCTTCAGAGTAAGCAAAGGCAAGAACAAGCAATCAAGGTAATTTTTGCAGAGTTTCAGTGAATGTAAAAACGATGGAAGAAGACGACACCACGAAGACCTATTTATACTGATCACACGGGACAAGCGAACAAACGCCAGCCGTTCATTTTTCGCGTGTCCACCGTCAGATGATGACACGTGTCCACGAGGCGGTTTACTTACCCGCCTAAGTAACCGCGCTCACCCTTCGGCTTCTCGCCTCAGTTTCAAACCCTAGCACGATCTCCCACGACTCACCACGTGTCAGCCATGCAACATCCCAGGCTCCCACGCGCGTGACGCAGGACCTTCAAGCAGTTACTACGTCACCAGCATTGATTACGCAGGGCACGCCACAATTTATTGCGCCGGCTAGCATTTATTAGATCACCGGTTCCTAAGAAGAAGTCGAAAGAATGTAACCTCAAGCGTCTCATCCGTCAGATCACCCCACTCGAGGCACGCACACGCACATCACGATTCCCGCCATTCGGACCACCGCCCATACCACCAGCTCGGTCAAGCGCCCCACAATCTCACGGGCAAGTAAACGCCACATCACCAGGTTAGTGCATGACCATTGAGGAGTCCCGAAAGAGGCTAACGTCACGCGTTTCCTTTCGGCGTGTGCGCGCTCAAAGCAAGACCATTTAGGCATCCCGAAAGAGGCTGATGGTCCGCGTCCCCCTTTCAGCGTGCGCGCGCTAAATATACCGTAGGCAGCGCATGGTATCGTCTCCCTGGCTCTGTTGGCAAAGCCAGAGCACAAGCGGCCGCTTGTGAGTCTGCGCCTAGACACTCAGTAAGAGGTGACGCACCGTTCGGGCTACGCTGAACGGAAGCGGCTAACGTCACTCGTTACCTTCCGTGACGCGTAAACAGTAGGACCATTCGGGCGGCTCGAAAGCGGCACGCACCTTTCGGAGTGCGCGCTGAATGATGGGCGACTCGGGAGTGGCCCCATCTCTTCCGAGGGCGTAACACTACCATTCGCCGAATTAGGCGGCACGATAACGGCAAGTCGAATTCCTTTCGTGCGCACACTAAACCGAAGAGCGGCACGGGCATTTTGTCCTTCCCTCCGTGCGCGCTGCGACACATGTACGTAACGGTCGGGGCCCCACCGTTGACGCTACGATAGGTCGGCGCCGAGAGTGAGAATCTCCTCTCGGGCACCTAAGAACGACCGTCCCGAGGCCTATTCTTGGCGGGCTCCAAATAGCAAGATCCGTTTGGGGGTGCCGTGCAAGCGGCTCGGAACCATTCATGCATCAAGAAAGGCCGTTCCATATGCCTATCCTTGGCGAACTCTGGACAGCAACATTCGTCATGGGGCCGAGTAAGTGGCTCGGAACCATTCATGCATTTCATGAAATGCCGTTCCATAGGCCTATCCTTGGCGGACTCCGGACAGTAACATTCGTCGCGGGGCCGAGTAAGTGGCTCGGAACCATCCATGCATCCACATACACGCATACATCAACACATTCACTCAATCATCACTCAATCGCATCGCACGATCATACATACATCCGCATACATTCACATACTCATTCACTCATTCCTACTTGTATATCTGTACTGCATACACAAATTCACTCCTACATACTGACATACATCCGCATACTCAAACATACATATCCATCCACATAGCTCCATAGGTGCACGCCCAGGCACACGGCTCTAAACAGCAACATTCGTTTGGGAGTCGAGCACCCAGATACATGACCATCCGAACAGGTACACGATCGGACGCACAGGTACCCACTCCGTCAGGCGAGCCCTTTCTTGACCGGAGAGTTGGGGGACTTGGGGCTTATAGGACCACGCATCACTGCTCAAGAGGATAAGTATTTGTTTAATCGCACGAACCCTTTTTCAACTCCCCAATAAAGAAAGGTCTCTTTGACTTGGGGACTTGGGGGACTTGTTAGTATAGCACCATTAGTTTGTTAATTAAACATACTTACCCAATTAAGCAGGTGATCGACACTTACCCGACCACCCGAAAGACCACCCAGCAAGCAACAACTTCACCCTCAAGACCGAGCCCATCTGATCGGGCACGCGCCCGACAAGCGCACATCCGAAAGCTCGGACCATATGACAGCAAACAGCTCTATCCCATATCGAAGAACACAAGAAAGCAACAATCTCAACCACCTATAAAGATAAGGCATTTACTACAGGTAAGGATATATATTCAATTCGACAATTAACTCCATCACATTCAACACTCCAACCTACTTTCTTGCACGTTCGCTTGACTGTGATATCCAATACATCTTCTAACTTAGGCATCGGAGTGTTGAAGGTAGGCCAGCCCTGTCTCGACCATCTGACCGCCTGTTTGTTGTTGTATTCTTCTAACAGTAAGAGCCGAACACCCAAACACCCGAACACCCGAATACCCGAAGAGAGAGAGCATCCGAGCATCCGAACATCCCGAACGTTCGGATAACAAGAAGAGAAGATTACTTGTACTTGCTTCTGCTAGATTACGTCCTGCGTAATCCGGTAGAAACATTCACGATTGTGTGATTTAGCCAAGTGTTCTTTGTTCTCAGCTCATTCAATTTTCTAAGATACTGTAATTGGTGTTGTTCTGCTTAACTGTACTACATCGAAGCTTAGGTGAAGTTGGATCTGTGATTCTATAGTTGTTTGTGTGCAAATCTCAATTTTTTTTCACATAAAACCAATGGCGTCTTTAAGCTATACACCTCAGAACACTGTTTCTTCCTAACATACTATTGGATCACACAAACTATACTATGTTATTTCGAGTAGAAAACTTTTTGCAAGGCCAAAATCTCTATGGCTTTGTTGATGGATCTGTACCCTGTCCACCTTATACTATTACTATGGCTGATGGTATAATTGGTCCAAATCTTGCATATCCTGCTTGAAAAATTCAGGACAAGTATGTTGTGAGTGTTCTTACTCAAACCCTGAGTGTCAAGGCACAAAAATGTGTTGTTGACTCTTGTTCTGCTGCTAAAGTATGGACAAAACTCAAGAAGAAATATGCAGCTGCTACTAAGAGAATTTTAAGCATATCAAGAAGGGTACCAATTCTGTTGAGGTCTGGTTGGAAAAGATTAAAGAGGTCAGGGATGTCTTGAAACTGTTGGTGCCTATCTTAATAATGAAGATGTTTTGGTGCCCATCATTGCTGGACTTCCCAAGGAATACAGCTATATAAAGTCTAATCTAAGAAACCTTGGTAGTAGTGACTTTGATGATGTGAAAGCTGAGTTACACTCTGCTGAAGCTAATATGGAAGATGATTTGTGTGATCAGTACTCTACTCCACTATCTGCCATGGTGGCTCACACCTCGTTGTCCTCCTCAAGTGCCCCTGATAGCACAATCTCACCTCCTATGCCATCTGGTTTTGAGAACATGGTTCAAACTGGTGGAACTTCCCAGTTTTCTCGCTCACAATTGGACTTGACTGCCATGTTGGCTGGTTTCTATGCAGAACACGGCGAATTTCATGGAGGCATTAAGAATTCTGGAGGTCACAGTAACACCAAGAAGTTCTCTCCCCCTATCAATTCTTCTTCTGGATTGCTAGGATCTGCTCCACTAATGACCAACAGTGACAAAAACTCTACTGATTTTTCTGAGTACCACTATGTGGCAAACCTGGTCACACTGCTAAAACTTGCAAGATTGTTAGCACTTTGCAGAGCTCTAAGTCTAAGGAAGGAAGTTGTATCTACTATAATGGTGATAATCACTTTGTTGAAAACTATTACTATCTCAAGGGATTTCCAAAAAGAAACAACTCTGGTGGATACAAGAAGAATTCTTCTCATGCTCATTTTCACAAGAAGATTTCAAGTTCTTCCTCTTCTGTTAAGTCTGATGCTTCTCCTACTAAGGATATGACAAATGAGCAGCTTACTCAGGCTAATCAAGCTATGGCACATGTTCTAAAAGCCATGTTTGCATCTCACTCCAACACTCATCAATACTGGTTAGCTGACTCAGGGCTACTAACCATATGACCAGCTCTTTTTCTTTATTACAGAATCTTAAGAAGTATAATGGCAAGTCTGTACTTGTGGGCAGTGGTGATGAGTTACCTATAACTCATACTGGTAGTACTCTAGGGGATTTGAAGCTTAATAATGTGTTACTCATCCCTTCTCTTGATGCTCATCTATTGTCAATATATCAACTATGTAAACAAAATAATTGCAGAATGTGGTTTGATGAGTTTCTCTGTGTCATTCACGACAAAACTCAGGGACAGGTCCTGTATCAGAGACAGAGTAATCAAGGACTCTATAGAATCCCCTTTGACTTGCCATTTCAACAAAAAAACTCTTGCAAATGGTCAAGCTCAAAGGTCTTCTCAAAGGTTTTCTGAAGTTCCAAATGTTTCTATACCTCTCTGCATGCTGCAGTCTTCTTCTTCCTCTACAAATGACATTAACCAACCAAAAGCTTTTCCAGGACAGTGTGTCAAGCAATCCTTATGGCATAGAAGGTTAGGACATCCTTCTAATGACACAGTGAAGAACATGTTAGGTTCTTGTAACATTGTTACTAGTAGTGATAGTGATTCACATCCTTGTGAAAACTATTTAGCTGGAAAATTTCATAGGTTGCCATTTGTATTATCTGAAACTAAGAGCAATGCTCCATTTGAAATAATACATTCTGATGTTTGGGAACCAGCACCTTATGCTTCTATGGATTGTTTCAGATTTTTTGTTTTGTTCATAGATGATTTTACTAGATTTACATGGTTCTTTCCTATGAAACTGAAATCTGAGGTTCTTTATCACTTCAAGACATTGTGTGCTTTTGTTCAGAACCATTTCTCCAGTCCTGTCAAAATCTTAAGAAGTGATGGAGGAGGTGAATACACTAGTAATGTGTTTAAGCAGTTCATGAGAAATAAAAGAATTTCTCACCAACTTTCCTGTCCTTATACTCCACAACAGAATGGAGCAAGTGAAAGGTGAAATAGACATGTAAGAGAGACTGCAGTTACAATGATGCACACTTCAAATTTACCTACAATCTTTTAGATTCAGGCATGTGCCTTGTCATGTTATTTGATAAATAGAATGCCAACACAGGTTCTGAACATGAAGTCTCCATATGAAGTTTTGAATCAGAAAGTTCCTCATGTAGAACTTTTAAGGATCTTTGGTTGTGCATGCTATCCTTTACTCACTCCATGCAACACAAACAAGCTCCAGCCTAAGACTACTAACTGTGTGTATTTGGGACTACCTACAGGATACAAATGTTATATTTGTTACAATATGGTAACAAAAAAGTATATTATTTCCAGACATGTCTTCTTTGATGAACAACATTTTCCTTTTCACAAAACTCATGCTACTGCAGTTTGTAAACCCACACCTCTGTCTATTCTTAAAGCCTCACCTTCATTTGCAGTTGTTGCCACAACAGTCATATTCAGGTTGCATCACCTAATCTTAGGGCAAAATTTACTTCTCCACTTCCTCCTGTGATACTGTCAAATTCAGGTACATCTGTGTCATCGACTTCTGTGACTTCTATTGAACCTAACTATTCACAATCCATTGATGAATTACCTTCTATACTGGTATATCAGTAGTTTTGGAATGTGCTTCATCATGACCTAAAGATCAGATTTCTGATGTTAACATATTACATCCAGTTGTAGGTCTTACTAATGCAGATATGAATGCACATCAAATGTTGACAAGGGGTAAACGTGGAATTCTGAAGAAGAAATGTTTTCTGTCTGTTCTCACTGTACTTGATCGACATTTGATCAACATTGAACCTGTTAACTACAAAAATACAATGAAAACACTATTTTGGAAGCAAGCAATGCAGGAGTAGGATGATGCTCTCATACAACAGAAAATATGGGATTTAGTGGAACTTTCCATAGGTAAAAATCTTGTTTCATGTAAGTGGATCTTTAAGATTAAAAGGAATGCAGATGGAAGCATAGCTAGACACAAGGCCAGGTTGGTTGCTAGAGCTTTCAGTAAAGAATTTAGGGTGGACTATGCTGAAACTTTTTTCCCACTGGTTAGACACACCACAATGAGACAAATACTGAGCTTAGCAGCTGCAAAGAATTGGACACTTCATCAGATGGATGTTAAGAATGCATTCTAAATGAGGATGTTTATATGACATAGCCTGGATGTTTTGAAAATAAATCTCTCCCTCCCACCTATGTTTGCAAGCTCAAGAAATATTTGTATGGTTTGAAACAGGCTCCAAGGGCATGGAATGAGAGGTTTACTAATTGTCTCCCTTTTCTTGGATTTTTTAGCTTCTATGCTGATCTTTCTTTGTTTGTTAAAATACAAGGGTCATTCAAGGTCTACTTATTACTGTATGTGGATGATATTATTATCATTAGTGATAATGAAATCCTCATATCTGAAATCAAGAGGTCCCTTCAGACAGAATTTGACATGAAGGATTTAGGAGTTTTTGCTTGGTCTTCAGATTCAATACTTGGAAAATGTGTATTTGTGTCTCAACACAAGTATGCAAGAGATTTACAGCATAAATCTGGTCTTGAAGATTGTCATTCTCATGTAACTCCTTGTCAATCTAATTTGAAGATTTATCTGAATGAAGGTACACCATTGTCAATTACTGAAATTCCTATTTTTAGAAGTCTTGTAGGCTGTCTGCAATACTTAACATTTACCAGACCAGATATCACTTTTGTTGTCAACTCAGTGTGTCAATTTCTTCATGCACCTACTGATGTTCATTACATGGCTACTAAGAGAATCCTCAAGTATGTGAAATGAACAATGCACTCTGGGATTTTCTTTCAAAGACAAAGATCCTAATGATTCTCTATACATTAAAGCAAACTGGGCAGGTGATCCTAATGATAGGAAATCTACAACTGATTTTATGATATTGATGAATAGATGTCCTTTATCATGGTGCAGTAAGAAACAAAATGTTGTTTCTAGGTCATTTACAAAGGCTGAGTATAGGTCTATGACAAACACTACTTCTGAACTGATATGGCTTGCAAATTTTTTCAAGGATCTTCATGTGAAACTAGCTGTTGTACCTACACTTCATTGTGACAATATTTCTGCATTGGCTCTTGCTACAAATCTCATACATCATTCCAAGTTGAAGCACATTGATGTGGATATCCATTTTACAAGAAATCCAAAACCCAAACTTAACATTGATTGAAACATCAGAGTAGCTAGACTCCTAATTTAACTATGACCATTGAGATACTAATATGTAGGTACATCTTGGATTCTACGGTGGATACCGCTATGCCTCGAACATCGTACGTGCCCGACCTCAACATAGACTCTGCAACCAAGGCATTTGAAACCGAAGGGTCCAGGGAAAGACATATAAAATGGAAAATCGTTAGAGTAAATGTACGAAAATAAAATGTTCGATAAAAAATTAGTAAGAAATCATAAAAATTACTATATGCCTTTCCACCGTAATCACATAGTAAAAATATAGCGAGTCAAGGTAAAAACTTATCATACGTGTGTGGAGGCATGCATAATATAATCATAATCATGGGTTAGATGTTTGTCCTGGCCTTCCCGAAAGACCTCGTTGATCGGCGGAGATGTCAGATGCATTGATGCAACATACATAGACTTATCGTGCATAAAACATAAAAATCATATGATATCATAAGCCTCCGTGCATACCATAAAAGTACCATATCGTATCATAGCATATACCTATATATACATCTATATTCGTAGAGGAACATACAAATTAGGAACGTAAAATTTAAACTCGCTAATCAACAGTGAAAAACAAAAGTCCACTCACCTGAATTGCCGGAACCGTAGGTTGATCCACTAACTCGATAAACATATCTAGCACCCGTAAGCATTTAAAGATTTATATAAGTATACGACATTTAATTGTAAAAATGGATAAGGGCTCCAAGACGATTCGTATACTCACGTTACGTTTCCGATAATTAGACGACACTTCTACGCCACATTGTTAATTCAAATATATCTAACAAGCCTTTGCTCCCAAGCTCCATAGGGAGGTGAGCCTTGACTAGACACCCGTCGCATGATAGCACGAAAGTGTCGAGTCAGCTCGAATCCTGAAATAGTTGGAAGTATCATTAAAACTGTAGAATCGCACAAAACTAGGAAAAATGTGATCATGGAAGGCCTTAGGAAAATTCCTTTCAAAATTCATAATTTTCTGGTGCTCAGAGCTCTGTCGCACCCGGCGGCAAGCTGAATCAACCAGCGCCAAAATAATCAATCAGCATCTAAATTAATATCTCAACAAGCCCACTAACTTTCATAAATGTGTTAAACCCAGAAACATACTGGAGGAAGCCGGAAAATACCTCGAAAGGTGATGAAACTAGCCGGAATCAGCTCGAGTTCGACTAACCTCCTCCGGCCACAGCATGGCTTCAAAGGGGTTGCCTTCGGCTCTTGGAAGTGCGGGGAGTAAAACCCCCTTACCGCTGTCGTCCAATAGTTGCCAGAAAGCCGTCGTCGACGATTAACCGATATGGAGGAGAGATCGCATCATCTTGGCTTCGGTTCTCACACCCAAGGTGTTGCATGGCTGATCTGAGGGTAGGAATAGGTCGAGAAGGATGAGGAGAGCGTCCAATTAGGGCTTGAGTGATGGGTAGAGGTAGCCGGATGGTGAAGGTTCAACCCGGATTAGTGAATCGGGTCGGGTCCTCAACCGGGTCAACCATTCGTGTTAATCGGGTCATTCCCCCTACCCGGGTGAATCTTGAGTACTTATACCCTTAGATCAGTCCTAGATCAAAGACTCAAAATCCATCACTGTTTGATCAAACGGTCAGGAAAATTTGACCAACGATAGATTTTTAAACATGCACTTAAATACTCAAAACTTCAAAAATTCATAACTAATTGCTCGGAGCTCAGAAAAATTCAGTAAAAATATGCATAAGCTCGGAATAATTTTCTCTACAACTTTGGTGAAGAAAGAAAGTCCAAATTTTTAATTTATAAAAATTCATGATTTTTAAATCGCGACGAATCTCGATAAACATGACGTACGATACTTAGCTCCTTTATTAACCCGATCAATAATGATTAGCTCACTAATTTTGTTCGAGTAGTTACAATCTATCCCCCTAATATAAATTTCATCCTCGAAATTTTCGTCACGGAAAGTCAACGTAGCAAGGACACCAAGACAACAATTGTTGCATGAAAATTTTCCGAGAAACAAACCTCTGGTATAGTACAGATCTTAAATGACATTGCCCATACGTACAATAATGATAAAAAAAGGTCTTGAACTCAAGAATTTGATGGCAAAACTATCCTCACATTGAATAATCGAATTGTTTCCCATCGGCCTAACCATTAACGAGGAACACAAATCAAACATAAGAATGACAAGTCCAAACAACTGCACTTGATGAGATTCAAAAACTGTAGTGGCTAGGTACAACAATCTCACTGGAGAGGAACCTTATACATTTACAAGCACACCCTTAATTCTTCACATCCTTATTATTAGAGAGAGCGTCACATGCATCAAGAATTAGGCGAAAAAAAATACGTTGAAGTGACAAAATTTGAGAATAACCTTTCAGGTTAAAATGGGCAGATCTTCTTGATGAATAAGATCAAGGAGTTCAAGGTAACCTAAGCGGAAGGAGTAAAAGAAAGTAAGTGAAACCAAATTAATTGGCAACATGAATGTAGCATAGTTAGCTTAAACAACAAATGGTGGCTCCACACTAATGGTTATCTAAGATTGTTCCAAGGTCTCAATGTAAATATGCTGATATAACACCGATACACTCGAATTTGAAAAGAGCGGTTAGTAATCTTCATGAAGCACAATAATGATAGAGCAATATACCAGATAGAACAAGGTGAAATTAAACGATTACCACGGGACAGACAAACAATGGATTTGATTGAAACCAAAAGGAGTGAGAACACACCGTATCATTGGAAACATATACATGGCACACCCGAAGTACGGTAAAATTCACAGGCAGTTTGACCAAATGATATCATACCTCGGATGACATCACTGGCAAGAATGGATTCATGGTCTAGAAGCATCGTTCGTGCCTAATGGTCGTGCAAATCCCCTACTGAGTGATCCAATTAGTTTCCCTGGTGCTATGCTTAGAGTTGGGATGTTTAGATGCCAATTGAAGGGATGAAAAGATTTATATTTGACATGAAGCGATTAAAAAAAATTCCTGACTACACATGACGAAGAGAAAAGCTTTGATTACCGAGATTCACTGACATAATTCAGAATTAAAGAACTTCATCACACATCGAGGCTTATGAGGCATGGGTGCGATTTCCAATGATATCGCAGTAATGCCCTTCATTCGACGACTTCATATGAGAGAATTTCTACATCAGGAATTGATTGATCCTCATCAAATAAAGGAACATGAAGCATGAGGCTAGAAAGTTTAACAAGAGATTTAAAGCTTGAAATTGTAAGTGATTGACGGTATTATGACATGGTACGACATGAGACAAAAGATATAATTTATTTCAAAGAGATAAAAGGCATCGCATGTGAAGATTTGTCCCGTGAATCACTAGGTCGCACCTCGAGAATACATCCAACCAATTAAGATTGGGCAAAAGTCGTAATGACATTTTCATGACATCCCTAGTGAGGGACATAATCACAAGGAAGTTATAAAAATCTTGGCATAATCTCCCCACAAATTCAAATTCAATCAAAACCTATAGAGAAATTCACAACTCATATCGCACAAGTCTAACAAACAAACATAGTGCTCCCACACATCCATCGCACACATTCATGTTAATTAGTTAGTCATCACCAGAGAAGTTGATCGGTCCTCTAAGTCCACCACTATACCTCACATAGGTCGCATAACCATTATAAATACTCACGAAACACTACAACTCAACTTACCAACTTCTTACACTTCCTAACTTTATACACGCAAACTTTAGCTTCTGAGAAGACGTAACTCGGCAATTTACATAATTTGGAACAAACATTGTAATAAACATGTCACACTAATTTTTTAGGCCCACTCAATAGTGTATGAACCCAAACATGATTGTCATAATTCTAGACATCAAAGAGTAAGCATGAAAGTTCCTATATGTGCAGGGTACTCAAGACTTAAAAGTCTGCAAAACTACTGAGAAAATGTCCTACCATAGATTTTTCGTGGAGAGAGATTGAGGTTGGCGCTGCTAAGAAAAGAGACTAGGGGTACCGACTCATAGGCTGGAGTTGGTACTCAATCACTTTTGTCACTTATTCGATGACGTTCAACACCGTGAGTTTTCGATGGAGATCCACTGCGGACGGGCCATCACTTCGGATGTGTTGAGCGTAATCGAACGCGAAAATAAAAGAAACCAAGTACAGTCTATAGAACCTCTAACCTAAAGCTCTAATACCAACTGTGAGAACCCGACTCCGATTTAGATACTTAAACAGGGATTAGGCTCTCGACGACCATTAGCACCTAAACATGCTAATCTAAAAGAAACCGAAAGAGGGAAACAAGGACTTGAACTCCATAAATTAGACAATCTAATTCACCAAAGGTAACTTGTATATCCACAAAACCAAAACTTAATATTGATTGAAACATTAGAGTAGCTAGACTCTTAATTTAACTATGACCACTGAGATACTAATCTGTCGGATCATCTTGGATTCTACGGTGGATACAGCTATGCCTCGAATATTGTGCATGCCCGACCTTAATAGAGACTCTGCAACCTGGGAATTGGAAACCCAAGGACCCAAGGAAAGGCATATAAAACAGAAAATCGTTAGAGTGAGTTGATGAAAATAAAATGTTCTATAAAATATTCATAAGAAGTCATAAAACTTACTATATGCCTTTCCACTGTAATCATATAGTAAAAATATAGCGAGTCAAGGTAAAAACATATCACGCGTGTGTGGAGGCATGCATAATATAATCATAATCACGGGTCGGGTCGGGTGTTTGTCCTAGCCTTCCCAGAGCACCTCGGTGATCAGCTTAGATGCCAGATGCATCGATGCAACATACATAAACTCAACATGCATAAAACATAAAAATCATATCATACCATAAACCTCTGTGCACAGCATAAAAGTACCATATCGTATCATAACATATACCTATATATATATATATTTGTAGGGAAACATATAAATCATGAATGTAAAATTTAGACTCGCTAATAAACAGTGAAAAACAAAAGTCCACTCACCTGAAATGCCGGAACCGTAGGTTGATCCACTAACTCGATAAACGTATCTAGCGCCCATAAGCATTTAAATATTTACATAAGTATACGACATTTAATCGTAAAAATAGATAAGGGCTCCAAGACGATTCATATCATAAATACTCAGATTACGTTTCTGATAATTAGATGACACTTCCATGATACATTGTTAATTGAAATATATCCAACAAGCCTTGGCTCCCAAGCTTCATAGGGAGGTGAGCCTCGACTCGACACACGTCGCATGATAGCACGGAAATGTCGAGTCGGCTCTAATCCTGAAATAGTTGGAAGTATAATTAAAACTGTCGAATCGCATAAAACTTCATAAAATATAATCATCGATTGCCTTAGGAAACTTCCAGTGAAAATTCAAAATTTTCCGGTGGCCAGAGCTCCTCCGTGCATGGCGGCGGTCAGAATCAACCTGCACCAAAATGGTCGATCAGCATATCTAAATCAATATCTCAACAAGCCCACTAACTTTCATAATTGTGACAAACCCAGAAACAGACCGAAAGAAGCCAGAAATTACTTTGAAAGGTGATGAAATTAGCAGAAATCGGCTCGAGTCCGGCTGACCTCCTCCGGCCACGGCGTGGCTTTAGAGGGGTTTTGTTCAGCTCCTAGAAGTGCGGGGTGTAAAAACCCCTTACCCCCGCCGTCCAATAGTTGCCAAAACGCCGTCGTCGACGATGAACTGAAATGGAGGAGAGATCGCATCTTCTTGGCTTCGATTCCCACACCCAAGGTGTTGCATGGCTGATCTGAGGGTAGGAATAGGTCGAGGAGGAGGAGAGCTTTCGATTAAGGCTGGAGCGACAGGAAGAGGTGGCCGGATGGCAAAGGTTCAACCCGGATCAATGAATGGGGTCGGGTCCTCAGCTGGGTCAACCATTCGGCTCAACTGGGTCATTCCCCCTACTCGAATAAATCTTGGGTATTTATACACTTAGATCAGTCCAAGATCAACGGTCCAAAATCCATCACTGTGTGATCCAATGGTCAGGAAAATTTGATCAATGGTAGATTTCCAAAAATGCACTTACATACTCAAAACATCAAAAATTCATAACTTTGGTAAAGATACGCACGAGCTCGGAATAATTTTGTCTACAACTTTGGTAAAGAAAGCAAGTCCAAATTCATAACTTATAAAAAGTCATGATTTTTAAATCACGACGAATCTCAATAAACGTGTTGTACGATACTTAGCTCCTTTATTAACGCGATCAACAATGATTAGCTTGGTAATTTCGTTTGGGTCGTTACACTCTCAGTATTAGCTCACCTGAAGTAAGCATGTGACTCAAGTAAACTAACAGCTGCTACAGTCTTTTGCTCTGGAGTGAAGTGATGTTGTTCACATACTCACTCCAACTGGACTATCCAGGCCTCTTATGTTTCAAGATCTGTGGAACCAGAAAAAGTGGTTGCTCCATTTGTTCTTTCCCTTGCTACAGGATCAAAACGGTCACCTAACTGTAAAACTCGCATAAGCAAGTCTCGCATTCGCTGATCCTCAACCCTATTAACGCGGGCTCCATGTCTAGGAGGCATCTCTTATGGATGAGAAAAACACATTAGTCAACAAAACACAGAAGTATACAAACATGAAACTTTAAACATTTAAAAACACACAACACCGTGAGGATTGTTGGGGATCTGCCGGCTGGTCGAGCCATCGCTCTGGAAGTGATGTGTATTCCAAAATGTCCTGAGTAACACAATTGCGGAAGTCTAGAGAACCTATAAACTAATGCTCTGATACCAATTGAATGGACTCGATCTCGAATTAGTTTTCTAAACAGGAATTAAGCCCTAACTAAAACTGAATCTACAAAAAATTTGCCAGAGTTTCTTCTAAAATCAAGAAACTCAAAAACCTGCAAGGAAAACACACTTCTAAAATATCCACAAAAACAAACCGTGGGCACCAAATCTCATCCGGATTTCTTAAATCAACCAAAGACTGAATCCACTAGAAATATAAATTGTTTACAAAGGGTGATAATAAATCCAAAGACTGAATGGGAAAATAAAACACAACAAAAGTAAACTCTGTATAGTATTCAAAGCGACCTCTAATTTAAATAATATACAGGACTAGCACGTTAAGTTAGGAACCTACTAGATGAGTATAGTGACACGAACTTTATGCCTCCATCGCTGACGTGCAAACTCAGGATACAAATTGCAAACTAGGCAGAGGAAACTAAAAAGCCCAGTGAAAGGCATAAAAATAATAAAAGTGTTAGACCGAGTTGACGAAAATAATATTTCACTTTCAACTGAAAACTATAAATAAAATGCTTTTCACTATAATGTAAATAAAAATGATGCAAGTCTAAAAATAAACAAGCTCATGTCATGTATTTGTCATAACCCTCCTAGGTACTATGTAATGTGTGGAGGTAGTAACTTAAGTACATTTTCCTCAAAGTTACAAGAATGCCCAGGTCAAGTGTTTGTCCTAACCCTTCTGGGTATTATATAAATCACGGGTCAAATGTTTGTCATATCCCTCCCGGAGTGTCTCGGGGATCAGCCGAGAAGTCACTGCATCGATGCATCAACTGTACTATGTTCTATGTAAAACCAAATCATATGTGCCTCCAAATGCAAAAGCATAATCGTAATTAAATAATTGTAAACTGTATAACTGAAAAATGCATAACTGCAAATGCATAATTGTAGCCTCGTAAAATAACAGTGAAAATAAAATGTCCACTCACAGTACATAGCTAGATCTGTGGCCCGGTGGAAGTCTCTTTGCCAAAATCTCAATCACGGTCTCCTGAAAAAATAACAGATTCATTTAATACTGAAATTCGATAAAACGTGAGAAAATCAACTCAGAAACTATCCTGGAAACCCCCCGGTCAATTTTAGATTTTCGCCTCGCCAGAGTCCCATTGTGGACGACGGCGCGTGGGCCTCACGCGCTTGACACGCGGCGGCGCGTGAGCCACACGCTCCTCCGGTGAAAACTACTCCACAAGAAGCGTATGTTTGATTCCTCGTTGGAAAGATCACAACGAGGCCAACAATTTTCCCAAATGGCCCAAAACCCAACTCGCTGCCGTTTGGCTGAAAATCTGCCTGAAAGTCCACAGCCCGAAAATCGCCCAAAAATCAATAATACATACATTTCATCAAAAGAGGGAAAAGAGGGCTTCAAAACTATACTAAGAATGCCGGCAACGATGGTGTTTTCCGGTGGGTTCAAACTCAAATCGTGTCGAGTCGCAAAACGGGTTGTCGGGTTAACCAGATTTTCTGGTATTTCTATATTTTCTGATTTTTCTTTGTATTTATACCCCTCAAGCACCGGATCAGATCAACAACTGAGGTTTGATCTGATCAAAATCTAACGATTCAGATCAAACCGACTCAATTAAATCACTTTTTAATATTTTCTTCACACAGACTTCCAAAAATCATAAAAAATAACTCGTTTATCCGAAAAATTCTCTGAAAATTCCTATGAGTTCGAAATAAAATATTGTACGAATTTCATGAAGAAATTAAAGTCTAAATTTTGCTAACCACACGATACGATTAATTAGCGATAATCCTAATTCGCGCCAATTTGTGCGTAATTTTTGGTTCTTGTGGTTTACAAATCTTCTAAACAATCTTATTCTCTCTCTCTTTTCTGACCTCATGTTCATCGTCTTCAACCTTTAAGCTCATAACATCTGAGCTTTCACTGTTCACCCATATATATATATATATATATATTTCATAAACCCTAGCCTCCGGTCAAGTACTCTTCGATATAATTAGCTCCTGGGCGCTGGACTTGAAATCCAGCAACAAAAACATGAGGAATTATGGCATTACACAACTTGCTGTGTAACGATTAAAACAACATCACCACTTCACCAGCAAAACTAACAGTATAACGTATAGGATAACGGCTCAAAAGGTACCTCAAGTTGTTCCGGGAAGAGAGTGTGTAAAACAGCAAAAGTTAGGCAATTGCATATATTACAAATATCCGGTCAATATATACCACGTACAACTGTACAAGTGACTACATGGCAATAAAGATAACCATTTAGGGGCTCTTGCTACCACTTCTGGTATATGTGGATAAAATTTTGGATTATAGCTCTCACAGCAAGATTACTTGTTGCCACGATGGCAGAGGACAATAGTCCTCAAAATTTGAGGTATCCCTTCCAATGTACCTGTAACTTTGGGGATTTAGTCCAGTGGTAGGATGCTCGCTTAGGGAGCGAAAGGTCCCGAGTTCAATTCTCGGAATCCCCATTCCTTTTGTGGAAATAGCATCGTTAATGATAATGTAAATTGTTACTTACATTTTTACAGCGCATTTATTGTAAAGAGTTCAACTATTGTTTTCGCCACACCCGCTCCCCCCAAGATCTCCTCTGTTAGGGAAAAGTCAATAATATGGTGCTATATGCAAAGGCATCGAACTAGTTTCATTTGTTATCGAAATTGAAAGAACAACAAGAAGTGAAGAAGGACTGTTTTACAATAGTCGATGGCTTGAAGAAGGGGGCAGAGGGAGACTTGGTTATAATTTAGTGGAATGAGCTCAGCAACTGCGTCCATTTGTACCGTATTTTCCTATACTTTACATGAAGTGCATGGAGGACAAGTTTTCACTAATTTATTGTTTACAGATCGACACATGTCTAGGTTAATCAAGAATCAATTGGTCTTCTCTGTCTCATTCGATTTATTGAGAATAATTTGAAGTTATGTTATGCAGTCCACCTTAGCACCTTTGTCAACCCCTATGACAACATATACACAAATATACATGCATCGGATATAGAGCTATGAAGTTTCTAATGCATGATTAATTCTACCACTACTGGAGGAGAGGAGAGAGCCAAGGCGACGAAGAAACTTACTTTCGTCGCCTCATTTTAACTGAGACGACGAAGAATGAAGTTGTAGTCTCAGAAATGACCTACGTCGCTTCAACGCAACTGGGGCGACGAAGAACGATCTTGGTCGCTTCAATAAACTGAGGCGACCAATATGAAGCGACCAAGAGTGTCTTCGTCGCCTCAAGCAATCTAGGGCGATGAAGATTGAGCAATCTTCGTCGCCCAAATTTTTAAAGCTAGCAAATTGATATACACTGCATATGCATCCAATTAATTAGCCAATGTATGCACACTACAGGCAAGTATGCAACTCATCTTTTCCTCGAGGATATATTATAGAAGTGTTTTTACATATCACTTCAAGAATCACGAATCTTTTGGAACACATAAATACTGACTGTTTTTTTCTTCTTCGAAAAGATATATTATAGAAGTGGTTTTACATAATACTTTAAGAATCATCAATCTTTCTATCTACATATACACATCTTTGGAACACATATCTACATATTTTTTTATTTATTTGAAAAATATATACTAACTCGATCGTCTGACTGGTTTGGAAGCAATCTGTAACCTTGTCACACAATTTACGCCTTTAGTTTCAAGAAATAAACCCTAAGGCCTAAGCCGGCCTACTACAAACTTATACATTTATTCTCAATAACGATTCTCAGCTGGGATCATACCCAAAACCACGGCTGACATGGAGTTAAGTATCTAGTCCCATCTTTATAGGTAACGTTGTTGACATTTGCATTTGAAGCATCAAATATATATTCTTTTACAGAGGAGCATCAAATCTTAAATATATTAGTCCAAAGTACTTGAAATTTGAGGTTGAGAACTAATTAGCGGCTTGAAATTAGTTACATTACATAGTATCAAAGTGGACAAAATTCTATTAGGATCGAAACATTATTAGGATCTTGTTATTTGTCGGTTTGGCCAACTCCATAAAGCACTGTGCAGTGGCTGTTTGGCTCATACATCCTAAATTTTTTGTTTAATATAGTATGAATGATGATAGAATCCTCTATTTGAAACCCAATTTAATGATGTAGCAATTTTAGGTTGCAATCTTCGTCGCCTCGGTTAGGGTTAATAGTCCATGAGGCGACTAATATTGAAAATTCCGTCGCTTCGGTAAGGGTTAATAGTCCATGAGGCGACCAAGTATGGATCCCCAAGGTAACCCTGTGAAAAAAAACCTTGGTCGCTTCAATACATTGAAGCGATGAAGATTGACAACTTGGTCGCTTCAATACATTGAAGCGACGAAGTCTTCAATTTTCGTCGCTTCAATGTATTAAAGCGACCAAGGTTTCATTATTCGTTGCTTCAATACATTGAAGCGACGAAGTCTTCAATTTTCGTCGCTTTAATGTATTGAAGCGACCAAGGTTTTTTTCTTCGTCGTTTCAATGTATTGAAGCGACCAAGTTTGCAATCTTTGTCGCTTCAATGTATTGAAGCGACCAATTGGTCAATCTTCGTCGCCTCAGTGTGATTATAATTCCATATCACAGATCTCTTCTTTCATTTTCTTCACGATTCACTTCTTCTCTTCTTCTTCGTTTCTCCTCCACCCCCAATCTCATCATCGAAACCCTAAACCTAAACCCTTATTCCCCTCGATCAAATCTTAATAGCCCTCCCCCCAACCTTAATCCAACCCTCCACCTCAAAGGAATCTCATCATCTTCTCTTCTTCTCCCTCGGTCTGATACCCGAGACCCACTCTAGCGGCTGCGGCAACTTCTAATCTGGCGGGATTCCTCAATCTCATCCTCTCCTTCATTTTCGACCTATCTCATCGAGGTATCGAGCTATTTCATCAAGCTATCTCATTTTCATCGAGCTATTTCTGGTGCTTAATTTCTTCGACTGTATCCTAGTTTTTTTTTCTTCTTCTTCTTCTTCTTCTTCTTCTTCTTCTTCTTCTTCTTCTGATTTTGGGGTTTCTGTTGTGATTTCTAATTTGGTAATTTCTTCTCTTAGCAGTAGTATAGCATTTTATACCATTTGACAAGACTGTTTCTCCATCTTTTAAATGGATCAAGAAGAGGATTATAAAATTTAGAAATAAAGGGGAACTTTTTATTAAAACCAACACTAGAGAAGGAGTAAAACAGAGACAAATTATGATAAAACATCGAGCTAGCTAGTTGAGAATTCATGGGCATATAGATGTTGTAAATTGAGTCATTGTTTTCTGGAAGTACTTGAATTATAGGGCTTTTGTAATTTTGTTAGCATGCTTACCTTTGACATAAAATGTTATTTGCACTTCAAATAAAATGTAAGTAGTATGTGCCGATAGTACTTTGAATATAACTGTATTATTACTTGTAATGCTTACCTTTTACATGCTTATAATTTTCTAGTTACTGCAAGTAGGTATGATTTTGAAGGTTTTCATCAAAACAAACTACAAGCATGAGCAATAACACTTCCGACCACTGTAATTTTTACCATGCCTGCAATTTCTTCTCTTTAACACCTAACAAATTAAGTCATGAGCAGCTAGCTGGCTTAACAGTATCGTTGTGTATGCCTGTACTAGCTAGCTTAATTATATAATTAACTTGCATAGTTAATCTGTGCCCTCTTGACTCTTGTGTTCAGTTTACAAAGCAACTTTGACAATTTAGACATTTTATAGAGCATATGCATATACTATTGAATAGTGCTGTTAAGTGCACTAGTTGACATAACAGTGAGGAGGGTCAGTGACCCTTAGCAGTAGTATAGCATTTGTACCAAAATGATGATGAAGTAATGAACCACGGTGTGTGCATTTACGGTGGAATGTGGTCATGATCTAAGTGATACTTTAATTCTAATTTCTTGTAACCAAAGACATGCCTCTGTTAGTTTTTTGTTAACATTTCGTTTGTTGGCTAACGTGTCACAAAAATATTTATCAGCCTTTTTTTGAAAGGGAAGTATATATCAGCTTAAACAAGGTACATTGCTGAATTGTTTGAATGTAACGATAATATGTGTCAATTAAGACACGGAGACTTAATAAGTGTCTCCGTCCTCTTATAGCTGCTTTCGTGTCAAGACTCATGCGAATGTTTATGTCATGGAATTTGTTAATTGTGTTTGATTTACTTTGCGAATGTTTATGTCACAGAATGGCTCCCGGAAGTACAAATCACCAAAAGAGGAAAGCAGCGCTCCAGCGTCGTGAAGCGGCGGAGGCGGCAGCGGCGGGGCAATCATTGAGCGGAGTGGGTCCTTCCGTGTCGGACTACCCACGGGTGTGACGACCCGAAATAGAATCAGTAGAGTAATCGGCTTAATCCACGAGCTTGCGCGTAATCGCAGTTTTCCGTAAATTGATTGAATTGCCGATTTTGATCACGACTTAATTATTGTCCAAGAATTTTAGTTGAGTCTCTTCTCGATAGTTGTTATACTCGTGATTTCGAGTTTGTGGGCAGTTCTGGATTATTATTTCGACGACCGAGGAATATAATATGAATATTTGAAATTTTGGAATATCGTGGAGTTTATCCGTTCGTATTCGAGTTATCCGAATAGTGATTGTGATCCGTTTTGGACCGTCGATCGACCCGAACCGAAATTGGAATGGTTATCGACTTGATTTGTGAGTTTCGCGATTAGTCGCGATTTTGACATAATTGATTAATATGGCGACTTCGTTAACGACTAAATTATCGAGCAAGAATTTGATTTGAGATCCTTCACGAAAGTTGTAGAGAATTTAATTTCGAGCTCGTGGGGACTTCTGGAGGATTATTCCGAGTTACGAGGAATAAGTTGTGAATATTTTTGGCCGTTAGATTTTGTCGTATTTATCCGTTTGGGATTCGATACGCCTGCAGCATAAATACGGGAGAATACTTGCCGATTTTGGAAAGTTTCCAAATCAGGAATTGGGCCTTGACCCACGTTGACCACGGGTCAAGGGGCGACCCGTTTTGTGCGTTTGGGCCGTGGACTTTGCGCCGCCGTGGAGGCCGATTCCGGCCACGGTTGGCCAGGGTCCCTTGATGAAACTTGTTGACCTCGTGGCCCTC
The DNA here is from genome assembly GCA_946800695.1 of Geum urbanum. Lineage (NCBI taxonomy): Eukaryota > Viridiplantae > Streptophyta > Magnoliopsida > Rosales > Rosaceae > Geum > Geum urbanum. The sequence goes on along the minus strand of OX327003.1, from coordinate 17,570,331 downwards.
TTCAATTTGAGAGGTGGATCGACCCATAAGGTGGCTGGAGGAGGAAGAATCGGGGCGGGGAAAATGGTGGATTTCCGGCGAGTTTTGACGGCTTCGAGTGGCGGCGTTCCGACCGAGTTGGTTGTGGCTCTTTGAGGGGTTTTGTTAGCCTTGGAGAGAGGAAGCTTTTAGAAGTGGTTTCAAGTCTTGCCGTGGCCGGAGAAGTTGAAATTTCGACGAGGGTTTGTAACTTTGAGGTGAGTTTTGGACCTTTTCTGGTCAAACTTGGCCTTAACTTTGAACTGGAAAGTTGTTGGAAATGTTGAGATCTTCAAATCCATATGTAGGTTGCATTTTTCTGGGCCGGTGTGGTTTTCCGGAGGCTGGCGGTAACGGCGCCGGCGCCGCCGTGCGCGGCGGCGACTTTTCGTCCGACGTGTTTTTCAATGAGTTGTATGTCGTTTTGCTCGGAATCGCGCACTAATTGTAGTGGTGAGGTTTATTTTTCGAATTGAGCATCAAAAATTATAGCGAGATTTTATGGTGTGATTATCGGATTTTGACGATTTCGTCGATATTGAATTATATGTTTCTGGGAACGGTTGTTTCTCGTGATGTAATTCGAGGTTTTGAGTTATGATTTTGGGCAGTGGATTTTATGATTATCCAGGGGATCGTGATCGTTCGTTTGGTGAGAGATTTTCCGCCGGATCACTGGATTAATGCATAATGCGTTATGCTCATCTGTGAGTGGACTTTTATATTTTCACTGTCGTTGCGAGTTCGTGATTTTCCGTATTTATTTATATACGATATTGACATTATTTATTACTTTTAGAGGCATTATTTTATATTTTATATGGTGATGGCATTACTTGCATCGATGCTTCGGCTACTCGGCTGATCACCGGTAGTCTAACCAGAGTTGAGAGATTCCTCTGGGCAGGGTTGAGAGATTCCCCTGTTATGCCGCTGGGGTTGAGAGATTCCCCTAGCCTATCACCGTCGGGCTTGAGAGATTCGCCTAGCACCTCCATATATATTTTCCGAACTCGCTATACTTTACATTGTTTATTGTATATGAAATTGGTGAAAGGCATATGTTTATGTTCGTCCACTCACTCTAACGATTTTATTTGCCTTTCCCCTGGGCTTTTCGGTTTCCATGTCCAGTTTGCAGTTCAGATTCTAGTGTCGCACGTCGTGGTCGGAGGCTTAGTATTCGAGCGATATTTCTTTTATGGTAGGTTCTTAGTTTGGCCTACTATTTATATATATGTACTAGAAAAAAGTCACTCTGAGCATCCTGATGTTATACTTTTATATGATTTTTCCCCGGATTTCTGTAAAGTATAGTTTTATTTATTACTTTACATTACTGTTATGATATTGAGAAATCCGGATGGGATTGGTGCCGACGGTTTGATTTTTGTGGCATAGGATGAAGTGTATTTTTCGAGTGCAGGTTAATGGAAATTCCGCGTTAGTAGTGTTACTCTGCCGAAATTTTTGTGGTTTTTGTTGGTGCGTGTTTTCAGAAGGGGTTTGATTCCGGTTTAGGAAACTAAATCGGGGTGTGGTCCTTTCAACTTGGTATCATAGCATTAGTTTTTAGGTTTTGTAGACTTCTGTAGTCGTGTTTACTAAGGATATTTGAGAATGTACAGCATGTCTGGAGTGATGACCCGACCAGCCGGCGCATACTCATCAATGCTTCGGGTGTTGTATGCTTTCAAATGTTTGAAGTTCCATGATTACGTCCAATTTGTTGTGAATAATGTCTTATTCATTAGGATGTCTCCTTGACGTGCTTTCCGTGTCGGTACGGTTGTGGATCCTATTGAGGATCAGTCGACGCGAGACTTGATAATATGAGTTGTGGGTTTGGATGAGCATTCTGGATTCAGAGATGTGTGGCATGGTTTGCCCGGTTGTGCTTGTATAGGCATCTACATGTTGCTTCAAAGCAGAGAATTGTGGTAGTTGATGGTTTGCCTGAGTCAGATCATTGTATTTGGTGGGTTGGTATTGTGTGAGTTCCTGTTGCGACTCCATGGCCTACATTCTGAGTATCGTTTATATGGTAATGGTTCAATCAGGCTAGTTAATAACGGAAATATGGAGTGTTTACCAAACTGAGGCAGGGATGTATCGTTCACGTGTTTGTCCCAGTTTGCACGTGTTATGTGGCTTCAGAGGAAGCAATGCACGAGGTTTGAGCTAAGTTTGAGCGTGAGCATCAAAGGGATTCTGACTGTTATGCCTCGAGACAACCGTGAGGAGTTTGATGTGCTGTACCCAGAGGCGAGGATATTGAGAAGGAAAGGCATATGCGGTTTTTGACATGTTGATTTGAGGAAAGTGAACTTAGTCGAGATTTTGATGAGGTTGAGTTCGGGCACCTCGGGATCAGTGACTTCATCAGGCTGTGGCTTTTTCGATTATGTTGGAGATCACAGAGTAGTGGACTTGTTCCTATGACATGAGTTTGGGTGGTCGTCGGTGATCCTTCCACACAGCAGGCGTCGCTGTGATTTGTGTCCGAGGAGCACTCTCAGTTGCTATTTTGGTGGCCAGGAGGGTCACGCTACGAGGGAATGTCCTCAGCCAGTTGTTTTAGTGATTCGACAGCTCGGAGTTCAGGAGGAGATCATGATTCTATTTCAGGAGTTTGACCAACGCAGACTTCTAGACGAGTCAATCAGCAAAGTCGCAATCGACGTGGACGGGTAGTTGGCCATGCTAGAGTTCGTGCCACGACCCTGCGTGAGGACAAAGTTTCTCTGAGGTTACCATTGCTTGACATCCATGGCTATTGTGCATGCATCTCCACTTCCGGGGTTATGGAGAGTATTGTATCCATCCGGAGAGGTTTTGAGATCTGTGTTGGAGGTTATGAGTTAGCCGTGGATCTGTTATTGCTAGATATCGCCGATCTCGATGTGATGTTGGATATAGACTTCTTGACGACACATTGGGCCATGTGCGATTGTCACAAGAAGCAGGTTGTGTTTCGACGACCAAGCTTCCCCCGAGATACTATTTCACGGTGAAAAGAATACTTCATTACCATGTGTGATTTGAGCGATGGAGGCCGAGCGGATGATAAAAAGGGGTGTGTAGCATACTTAGCTCATGTTGTGGTTAATACGGCTGTTGTGCCAGATCTTGGTGATATTGAGGTGGTTCCTGAGTTTCCATATGTATTTCCAGAGGAGTTACCGGGTATTCCTCCAGTGCGGCAGATCGATTTCACCATTGAGCTTTTACCAGGCGTTGGACCCATATCGAAGGCATCTTATCGTATGGCATCAGCGGAGTTGAAGGAGCTACAGATTCAACTTCAAGAATTGCTGGAGAAGGGTTTCATATGACCCAGTGTATCGTCGTGGGGTGTTCCTGTACTATTTGTGCGAAAGAGAGATGGTTCGACGAGATTGTGTATCGACTACCGAAAGCTGAATCAGGCTTCAGGGGAGAGCAAGTATTCGTTGTCGCTGATTGACGACTTGTTTGATCATCTTATGGGAGCTTCGGTCCTTTCGAAGATTGATCTCGGGTCTGGATACCATCAGTTGAGGATCAGAGAGTCAGATGTGGCCAGGACAGCTTTCAGATCACGGTGCGGGTATTATGAGTTCTTGGTTATGCCGTTTGAGTTTACCAATGCCCCCACAAAATTTATGGACTGGATGAACTGGGTGTTCAGACGGTTTCTTGACGAGTTTGTGATCGTGTTCATCGACAACATCCTGATTTACTCCAGGAGTATGGGCTAGCACAAGAAGCATTTGCGAGCTGTTTTGCGGACTTTGCGAGATAATCAGCTGTTTGCAAAGTTCAGCAAGTGTGAGTTTTGGTTGATTAGTGTGAAGTTTTAGGTCACGTGATATCAGCTGAGGGAGTCGGCGTGGATCCTAACCAGATAGAAGCCGTGTTGATTTAGAGTAGACCTACCACCGTACCAGAGATCAGGAGTTTCTTGGGTTTGGCAGGTTACTATCGGCGCTTTGTGCAAGATTTTTCTCGGATTGCCACTCCACTTTCCAAATTGACGAAGAAAGGCGTCAAGTTCGAGTGGTCCGATGCTTGTGAAGAGAGTTACTTACTCCTGAACGAAAGGTTGTCCACTGCACCGGTTTTGACTTTACCTGACGACCGTTACGAGTTCGTGGTTATAGCGATGCATCGAGATTTGGATTTGGTTATGCTTTGATGCAGTATAGCGGAGTGGTGGCTCATGGTTTGAGGCAATGGAAACTTTATGAAGCTACGTATCCTATGTATGATTTGGGAGTAGCTGTCTTTATGTTAGCATCGAAGAGTTCGAGACACTACTGCTACGGTGTGCACCATAGTGTAGGATGTACACTGATCACTTGAGTTTCATCTACTCACATATTCAGCCAGATTCGAGCTTGAGGTAGTGTAGATGGATGGGGTCGACTAACGACTATGGCTGCACATTTGAGTTTATCCGAGAAAGGCTAGTGGTTGTACTTTGACTATCATTCAGGGATGTCGTTGCTGATGCATTCAATCGGAAATCGGGAGCTTCATTGTTTCATGTGTGCGTGGCTGGAGTTTCTGTGTTAGCCGAGTTGCGAGCTACGAGAGCTGAGTTAGAGTGTGATGATGATGAAGCTTATTGTTTTACGTACGTTATGCACTAGTGGTACGGAGATGTATCAGATACTTCGAGTTTACTGCTCGTGACGCAACATGAAGAGAAATATAGCAGCTTATGTGAGCAGATGCCACATTTGTCGGCAGGTGAGGGCAGAGAGACAGAAACTTGCTGGGAAGTTACAGCCATTGGAGATTTCCGATTAGAAGTTGGAGCTTGTCAATATGGATTTTGTATATCAGTTCTTTTCCTTGTACTTCCGGAAAAGATTTCAATGGCAGGCTGGTATAGCTGTATTTGGCGGAGGTTGTCCATTTACGTGGTGCGTCTGTGTCCCAGATCGCTGATCGAGATAATCAGTTACAACAGAGTGTTGGCAAACATTGCAGTGAGCATTGGGGACCAGATTACATGTTAGTATCGTTTCTTATCCTCAGATTGGTGGGCGATCTTTGAGGACTATGCAGACTTTGGAGGGCATGTTGTAGTCCTATGTATTGCAGTTCCGAAGGATTTGAGACCCGCAGTTTCATTTGTTCGAGATTGACCTTCGGATTAGCAGGGACAGGTTGATAATTGCTCGAGTTCGACATTAGAGTTATGTTGATATGAGCAGGTTGAGTTATAAATTTGCCAAATTATTTTAGTTCGTATGTGATCATGGGGCGAATTTGTGTTGTGCCGTATAGTTTGGCATTACCTATAACATTAGCCTTTGTGTGTGTGGTATTCCATGTGGTGGAATTACATTTCAGATTTTTTACGTGTTTTGTACCCTATCAGTTCTTTATACATAAAGACTTGGCAATTGTGGAGGACCCAGTTCAGATTCGGGATTTGAGGGTACAGAGATTACAGCACAGAGATATTTCCTATTGTGAAATCTGTTAATAGAGTCGTTCAGTTGAGGTTGCCACCTGGGAGTTGAACTGTATGCAGAGGCAGTGTTCCTACTTTTCAGTTGGCAGGCTTGGAAATTTCGAGTTCGAAATTTTTTTAAGGGGGGTAGATTTGTGACGACCCGGAATAGAATCAGTAGAGTAATCGGCTTAATCCACGAGCTTGCGCGTAATCGCCGTTTTTCGTAAATTGATTGAATTGCCGGTTTTGATCACGACTTAATTATTGGCCGAGAATTTCAGTTGAGTCACTTCTCGAGAGTTGTTGTACGCGTGATTTCGAGTTCGTGGGCGGTTCCGAATTATTATTTCGACGACCGAGGAATATAATATGAATATTTGAAATTTTGAAATATTGTCGAGTTTATCCGTTCGTATTCGAGTTATCCGAATAGTGATTGTGATCCGTTTTGGACCGTCGATCCACCCGAACCGAAATTGGAATGGTTATCGACTTGATTTGCGAGTTTCGCAATTAGTCGCGATTTTGACGTAATTGATTAATATGGCAGCTTCGTTAACGACTAAATTATAGGGCAAGAATTTGATTTGAGATCCTTCACGAAAGTCGTAGAAAATTTAATTTCAAGCTCGTGGGAACTTCTGGAGGATTATTTTGATTTACGAGGAATAAGTTATGAATATTTTTAGCCGTTGGATTTTGTCGTATTTATCCGTTTGGGATTCGATACGCGTATGGTATAAATACGGGAGAATACTTGCCGATTTTGGAAAGTTTCCAAATCAGGAATTGGGCCTTGACCCGCATTGACCACGGGTCAAGGGGCGACCCGTTTTGTGCGTTTGGGCCGTGGACTTTGCGCCGCCGTGGAGGCCGATTCCGGCCACGGTTGGCCGGGGCCCCTTGATGAAACTTGTTGGGCTCGTGGCCCTCTTCAATTTGAGAGGTGGATCGACCCGTGAGGTGGCCGAAGGAGGAAGAATCGGGGCGGCGAAAATGGTGGATTTCTGGCGAGTTTTGACGGCTTCGGGTGGCGGCGTTCCAGCCGAGTTGGTGGTGGCTCTTTGAGGGGTTTTGTTAGCCTTGGAGACAGGAAGCTTTTAGAAATGGTTTCAAGTCTTGCCGTGGCCGGAGGAGGGAGATCGGAGAAGTTGAAATTCCGGCGAGGGTTTGTAACTTTTAGGAGAGTTTTGGACCTTTTCCGGTAAAAATTGGCCTTAACTTTGAACTGGAAAGTTGTTGGAAATGTCGAGATCTTCAAATCCATGTGTAGGTTGCACTTTTCTGGGCCGGTGTGGTTTTTCGGAGGCTGGCGGTAACGGCAACGGCGGCGACTTCTCGTCCGACGTGTTTTTCGACGAGTTGTATGTCGTTTCGCTCGGAATCGCGCACCGATCGCAGTGTTGGGGTTTATTTTTCGAATTGAGCTTTGAAAATTATAGCGAGATTTTATGGTGTGATTATCGAATTTTGACGATTTCGTCGATATTGAATTATATGTTTCCGGGATCGGTTATTTCTCGTGATATGATTCGAGGTTTTGAGTTATAATTTTGAGCAGTGCATTTTATGATTATCCAGGCAGTGCATTTTATGATTATACAGGGGATCGTGATCGTTCGTTTGGCGAGGGATTTTCCGCCGGATCACTGGATTAACGCATAATGCGTTATGCTCATCTGTGAGTGGACTTTTATATTTTCACTGTCGTTGCGAGTTCGTGATTTTTCGTATTTATTTATATACGATATTGAGATTATTTATTACTTTTGGAGACATTATTTTATATTTTATATGGTGATGGCATTACTTGCATCGATGCTTCGGCTACTCGGCTAATCACCAGTAGTCTGACCAGAGTTGAGAGATTCCTCTGGACCAGAGTTGAGAGATTCCTCTGGGCAGGGTTGAGAGATTCCCCTGTTATGCTGCTGGGGTTGAGAGATTCCCCTAGCCTATCACCGTCGGGCTTGAGAGATTCGCCTAGCACCTCCATATATATTCCGAACTCGTTATATTTTACATTGTTTATTGTATATGAAATTGGTGAAAGGCATATGTTTATTTTCGTCCACTCACTCTAACGATTTTATTTGCCTTTCCCCTGGGTTTTTCGGTTTCCGTGCCCAGTTTGCAGTTCGGATTCTGGTGTCGCACGTCGTGGTCGGAGGTTTAGTATTCGAGCGATATTTCTTTTATGGTAGGTTCTTAGTTTGGCCTGCTATTTATATATATGTACTAGAAGTCACTCTGAGCATCCTGATGTTATACTTTTATACGATTTTTCCCCGAATTTCTATAAAGTATAGTTTTATTTATTACTTTACATTACTATTATGATATTGAGAAATCCGGATGGGATTGGTGCCCACGGTTTGATTTTTGTGGCATATGATGAAGTGTATTTTTCGGGTGCAGGTTAATGGCAATTCCACGTTAGTAGCGTTACTCTGCCAAAATTTTTGTGGGTTTTGTTGGTGCGTTTTTCAGAAGGGGTTTGATTCCGGTTTAGGAAACTAAATCGGGGTTGGGTCCTTTTAACGGGACAATCCGGGAGCCCATCGGGACATCATTCGGAGGGTTTAGGGGGTTTCACGCCGGCCCCAATGCTTAAGGACGCCATTCCATTAGTGGAAAATAGCGACGCTACTACTGCCTCAGAGCGTCCTCCCGCCCTCAGCATCCGGTGCAAGAAGACCAAACTCCCTGACATGGTGGACATGGCAACCGAAAACTCGACGACGATGCAGCGCGGGGTCGATGTCAGGATGAAGACTGAGTACCTCGTCCGGCTGAACAACAATTAATGAGCGACTATATGTGGCTTACTCTACGAGGCATCGGGGGCCTGCGACGAGAGAGTTTAGAAGTCTGATGTCCCGAGACATTGGTAGCATCATACGCGGCAAAGTTTCAATGCTTGCGCCTGGCTTTTTGTCACTCAGCGATGTGCAACGCGACATCGTCAATGCCGGTATCGAGGTATACTTACTGCCCTTAGCTTAGTTTCTTACTTTACGGTTTATGTAATTATAAATTTTAATGAACACATTTTAAATTTTTGTGCTAGACGAACTATGACATCCCGGCGACCGATGTGGAGATGTGGAACTTTATAGATGCGACGGCGCAAACGATCTACAAGGATTGGAAGCATGATTGCCATCATCATTATCTCCACGTCAGCCAAGAGACTCCTACCGAGGGAAGAAGAATGGGCGTGGTTAAAAGGCCACTTCAAAGACCCTGCTTACCTGGTAAGCTTTATAAACTACCCGCACAGTTTTTCGCCAACGATTTAAAATTTACATGTTTATCTATTCTTATTTTTAAATGATTATTTTGTGTGGCAGAAACTGTGCGAACGGAATCGAGGAAACTGAAACAAGAATAAGGAGCAGCAGCTTAACCATCATTCGAGATCCATCGCCCTCTCATACCGAAGCGAGGTGTTGGAGAAGGAGGGTCATAGAGCGCCGGCCGTCCAGACTTGGATTGACGTATACCAGCTGGACAAGAATGCGGCTGAGAAAGTGGTGAGCGAAAATTGACGTTATTACAATTATTTTTGTTTACCATATTGTAATATTATTTAATTAATATATTTTAATTGAGTAGGCGGCAGTGAAGCGAAGGCTCGACGGAGTCTTGTCACAACAAGATAGTGCAGCGGGTGACGATGACGACGATGTGGTTTTCCGAGACCATCATCTTCCTCTTGATATACAAATAAATATCATAGAGGAAGAGGTGAGTTCAAGGCCCGGGACCTCTATAAGAGGTAATACTATAAAATCTGTGGTTGTTTATCTCGATTTACGTTTTGCTCACTTTTTGTGTACTATTCAAACATATTTATTTGTTCTTCTTTGTCGTGACAGGGGTGGGGCACGCAGTCACACGTGACCCCAAACCCAGAGGAGGGGCCCGGGTGACCGGCAATGTAGAGGAAACCCAATCCCTGAAAAGGGAGGTCGCTGAAGCTAAAAGGGAGGGCTGAAGCCAAACAGGAGGCGCGCAAATCCAGAGAGGATTATAATGCGCTCGCTGAAAGGGTGCAACAAATGGAAGCCTTCATGCGATCGATCCAAGCTGGGAGTCAACAAGCTTCAGTTCCTCCACCCACTCCTGGCACGCAATCCAGTTGCAACGCCGTCCCCGACCATGAGTCTAATTTGTGAATAATAGTAATTAGGGTTTGTATAAACTGTGTACGTTTTGATTTGTGGTTTATTTTTCTGTATGACTTGATTTGTGGTTGAATGAGTTTGTTTATCATATATTGTGCGTTGAAATTGTGAACTGTCGTAACTTGGTACGTTAATATATAATTAGTTTTTTTTCCCTGTCACCCAAAGGAGCGACGAAGATTGATCAATCTTCGTCGCTTAGATTGTTGCCCTTGGTCGCCCCACTTTCACCAATGTTGGTTGCTCAAACAGAGGAGCGACAACTCCTATCTTCGCGGCACAAATTCGAGGCGACGAAGATTGTTTTTGTCGCGTCAGTGAAAATGAAGCAACGAAGTTTTATCAATCTTCATCGCCCCAATAGTGAAGGGACCGATCTCAGGCGACGTGGCGTTGGCGACGAAGACTTGGTCACATCTCATCGAGGCGACCAAAAAATGATCCGAGGCGACTATAAAGCTTCGTCGCCTCGGATCTCTTCCCCAATAGTGTACTCTAAAGTTAGTTAGTCTTATCTTAATTCCTGTGTTATATACTACTAATTATGTGCTGGCTAGGTGCCATGTGTTACGTAATAGGTAAGGTTTCATATTAGAAACCAGAAGAATGTCGGTATCGTTGTTTTTTACTCTCGAAGATACTGATATGTGGTCAGTGGCGGATCTATGTATAGGAAAAGTTGGACAACCTGAAAATTTGTAACTTCCTTTTAGATTAAAGAGTTTGGCATGGGAACAGATCTGATCGGAAAAATGGCAGATTCTTGACAAAATTGAAAGAAAACAAAGACCAGACTGTTTGGATTATACTCTTTTGGGATTCTGGGTCTACTTTTCAAATCAATATAAACGACATCATTTTGAGATTAATTAAAAATAATTGAACTTACTAAAGAAACTTGGGCGGGCTATAGTTAGTACGTCCACTTGTCTCTTAATCTTTTTTTTTTTGTTTTGTTTTTTTAAGAAAATCATTTTTCTTTAGTGAGTCTCTCCTTCTATTCTTTTCTTTTGGGTGAATCTATTTTGTCGAGCATTTTTTTTAAGAAATATTCTTTTGAGTCTATCCGAAAGAAAATATGGAAAATTAAGAAGAAAATTGAGTTTTTCTTAACATACGTAAGAGAACATATGAGCAATTTTTATATATATATATACTATATTTATTACAATATTATGTTTTAAACATCGCTTATATATATTTGTTATGCCTAACCTCATGCATTAATTACACTACAACAAAAAATTGATTTTGCCATGGAAAAATGTCGTGGCAAAAAAATAATTTGCCGTAGCAAAGTGTTTTTGTGACTACAAATCAGTCTTTCACTACGGAAAAATTTCCAAAGATTTAGGTGACGAAACAATTGCTATGGCTATTTTGTGCTGTAGTATTTGAGTTGGTATTGGCGACGAAAAATTACTACAGTTCACACCGTAGTAAATATACCTTTAGTGACGATATGAATGCCCATTTTCTACTGCATGAATGACCATTTTCTACGGGAAGAATGCCATGGCAAAATTTATAAATTTAAACAAAAAAAATGATTTTGTATGAAAACATGCATGCCAAAATCAATTTCTCCATGTCTTGTATTGTAATACTTATTTTTACTTTACCAAAAAGGATAAACTACATTCACCATCCATATTATCATGATCTATAAGATACACATGTAGAAAAAACCATATGAAAATGGGTTTAGTAGGAAAACGAGTACCAAAACAGTTGAGATACACAAGCAGCTCGCACCAGATGTAGCAAAGTGAACCAACGGTTACATAATCCATCCCTCAAAATTAATCATGAAACAACCCCAATAAAAGAACAACAAAAAATTTACAAAGGCACCTCATGTTAAAAAAGTGCAACGGCCAGGGGTCAAACATACATTACTGCATAACAAGGTCTTCTGGTTGGTATTTTGGATGATCAAACAGACCCCCTAGCACAGGAGGAACAAGTGTAAAAGAATATCCATGCTACTACTCAGGCGTGGTGGTTATAGGAGCGAACAATAAGTCTTCACTGTTCGGGTAGTAAAGAGGAAATGACTTGCCCGTTAAGTGGAAAAAGCTCCCCATCAATCCCACAACCATTATGGGTGTGCTTTTCTGATGCCTTGATCTTCACAGACTTTACCTGTAATAGAAGACCTAAATTATAAACAGTTTAATATGCACACACAATCAAGACTTATGATCTTCCCATTAATTCCCATCTTCTGAACACTGCCACAAATAGAGAAAACAAAGTGCAGTCTCATAAATTTATTAGTGATAGAACGTGATCTAGAATATGCCATAGCTCTAACTAATCCGCACTCAACATGCAGCTTCATGGTCTCAATGCATGCAGTTATCTGAAAATTCAAGTTATTGTTGAAAAAAGAGATCAAGTTATTGTTCTGTGTAAAATGAGACGAACCTACTCACCAGTCTGAATTTATGCAAGCATAAAGGTAATAGATTGTTTATAGAATATTAGACATTTCTGCAGCCCCTCTTCATACCAATTGTACAACAAAAATGAATGATTATGCACATGTAAAGCATATCCGCTCCAAGTAGGAACTCCATATTGTTAGCGTCGAGTACATGGGAGGAAGGATAAAATATACTCTCAATCTACAGACAATGCAATCCGTGTTCAAGAAAAGCACGTCTTCAAGTAACCAATTTATACAAACAGTAATATCTTGTATACGAAAGGATTAATATGGCTACCTGGATCATAACTACATGTATTCTCCCCAATATGTCTAACTGACCAACTCTGTGAGCAATACTCTTGTAACATTGATCTAGAATCCTCAACAATCTAGCCATTTCAATACCAAATAACAATACATTAGCCCCTTGTATTATAAACTACAAAGGCATGCCTAAATGCAATGAAGAGTTCAAAAATCACTCATTTCACATAAAACCAACCTGTAAGGTCTATCTCAAATTATCTACTCAAAGTAAATAAAGCATAAAACGATGACCGGATCATGAAAATAAGTATACCAGAAACATTATAATAAAAACTGTTGTTATAGTTTAGTAGAGCTCTTACCCATAGCGCTCAGCACAACTTTTTGATATGATAGTTGACTACGCTCTAACCCTCTTCTATAACTTGTGTAAGACTTAAGTTTGTTAACTACACCTGATAGAGCCGAGCAAAACTTGAGAAGCACCTCCTCCATTGTATCGATAGCGATAAATGTAGTCTCCCTCTTGCCTTTTCATATAATCTTCATTTAGTTGATTGATTTTAACATACATCAAGTTGTCAAGATCAACTTCCTTATTCCTAGGATCCATTATGACCTGAAAATCAAGGGTAAACACCATAGAATATCAAGTATGACTTTGAGAGACTACTCTGATTATAAAAGTTTGGTTTTAGAATCCTTCATCAAAATTCTTCTTATGTATGCATTATAACAGAATTTTACTTGCTCGCATACAATACCTTATCAAAATTAACCATGAATATTGCACTTGGTACTTGTTGATCCATATCCGCAGTAAAAATGGACACACTGCCTGTGTCAAATATGAGAATATAACATCTGAAATACAGCTCCACTACAGTTTCATCCATTTCAAATAGAGGCCCTTCCCTTCCAAAATCAGTCCAAGCAATAAACAACAGTTCAAAACATCATCCACAGATACAACAGTACAAAAAAATTCCCCAAATTTACAATGTAATAATAAACAAACAATGCCAAGTCACCTCTCTTAGAGTTCCTCCCAGAACCATAGCCTCTTTCAGCACCTTCTCAAGAGCTATGAGCTCCGGCTGCCCTACCTAAACTTAAAACAACCATAACAACCATCAACCTACATCACCAATACACAGCTACATTTCATGTACACACTCATGTATGTATCACAAAAGCTTACAGGGAAGGCATTGTAGACAATCTGATGTTCGATATCGAAAGGTTCCCTGATCTCAAGGCACGAAGGCCAATGTGTGGGGAAGCTGATCTTGAGCAGCTCACCCAATTTGTGAGCATCCACTGAGTGTCTATAGCCTCCGTCTCACAGAGGCTCTCAACAGCTCCATTTCATCTTTACTCGACACTCGAAACAGTATAATAGCCTCAATCAATCTAGAATTTGCTCAATGTAGGATCAACTAGCATTGTATTCACTAAAAGTAGAATTAAAATGCAAGGTTAGTTCAGAACTATACAAGTTTATCAAAATCATGTATTCACCTGAACATTTGTACCGCTGCGAAGAATCATCTTTTCTTCTTCTAAATCACCTATTCTTCTTCTGAATCGCCTGCAAAGACTCGTCGGAGTCTCAGGAGCTCTTGCTGCCGCTGCTTCGCCTGAATCGATGAGCAATATAGTAACTCAGGGCTCGATTTAGGTCAAGTTCAGCAACTACCAAAAAAATAAGATAGAGAGAGAAGACCTATCGCCTTCGTCGGAGAGCTTTCAGAGTTAGAGAGGCCGAGAAGAGTGGTTCAGCTTTTGGGGAAGCTTAGATCGAAGAAGAAAGATAGCCACCACCTGATCGCTAAGATGGGATGTACTCATTGACGTCAGGTCGTGGCACCTCGATCTCAGTCGTCCTTCGCCGAGCTCGGGGTTGTCATCCTTCATCGGGGAGTGGAGAGATCTAGTGCTCGACGAGTGGTGGAGCTTAAAGATGAGCTCAGGCTGCAAATCGAGGCCGAGGTCACCTACTACCGTGACAGCGCTATTGCGAGCGCTGACGAAGAGGAAGAGATGGACGAGGTCGACTATGAGGTTCTGAGATGTTGCACAGAGGCCGAGGTAGCTCGAGGAAATCGACAGTGCGGGAGGACGCCAGCAAGATGAAGGCCGAGCATGGAGCCCCCGTCCTTTACTGCTACTGAGAGAGAGAGAGGGGGGCTCGGAATTGGGGCAAAGTTAATGAGAGAGGTGAGTTGGACCGAAGAAACCTAGCGCGTGACTTCATTGATTTTGTTGCAAATATTTTCCACGGCGTGAAATTTCCGTAGCAAAAGCTCATCAAATTCACAACGGTTTTTCTGCTGTTGTCATTCGTAGGAATTTGCGACTGCATTGAATGTGGTCACAAAAAATTGAAGCAAAATCAATTTTTTGTTGCAGTGTTATAATTTACGGATCCACGTATCATTGGATATTTATTACGAATTTTGTATTATTTAATAATTAGCATATAATAAATTAGTTAGCATTTAGTAAATTTGTAATTATTTATTTTTTAACAAAATCAACTACTTATACATCGAAACTACTATAATGTCGTTGTTTAGCTAAAATGCAATATATACCTAGACGACGAATTTGTAGTAGTTTCATTATCTAAGTGGTTTAATTAATATTTTTTTTCAAAATGCAACATATTGACGACAAAATTGTAGTAGTTTCGTCGTCTAAGTGTTTCATCTTAGACGACGAAACCGAAATTGTGTCGTTTAAGTGGTTCATCTTAGACGACGAAATATTTCTTCGTCTAAGAATCTAAACGACGAATTCTATTTCGTCATCTTAGTGTTCACTAAAACGACAATTTTTTTCCATCATTTAAGTACTTACGCGACAGCACTTAAACTACGAATCTTAGACGACGAAAAAGTACGTCCATTTTTCTGGAAGTGATACGTGCCATTACAATCAAATGATAAAGTGTCAATTTTCATGAAGGAGGGATCTATTTAGCAAATATTTTTTGTTGACAAATATTAAATTTGTAGATAGATTAAATTCCTATTGTAATTAGAACTGATTCATTCTTTATTGTAGATATTCTTTACCTATTAGGAATATGCCTGTAAAGCTGTTTATATGCTCAATTTGGGAGTGAATGAACGTATTATATTCTACCTTAAACACTTTTGCCTATACTTTTCTATTTGGCATCAGAACCAATCCCGCAGACCTACCGACAAAACCTTATTCGTTGTCACCTACTACATCTAAATTCTGCTGCCATAGGGGAAAACTCTACATAATCCTCTGATATGGTTGTTGCTTCTCCTCCACCTCTATCTACTATCCATTACCATTAAGAAAACTCCTTTTTTTCCCATTAGTGTTCGCTTAAATGATTCCAATTACTCTATTTAGGCCCTTATGCAGATGCACATTGGAGGCCGTAACAAGCTTGGATTCCTTACTGATAATTCGGCTGCTCCTCCCGCTGGCACACCTGAGCTTATTACTTGACTTACTGACAACGAGAAGTTGAAAAGTTGGTTGATTGATAATATGTCATATCCATCATCAACCGTTATTTCTGTCTCAAGACTACTGCAGAAATTTAGAGTGCTTTCTATCAAACCTACTATGATGATTCAGATTTTACTCGGATCTATGAGTTGTAGTGCCTTTTCTTCACCACTAAACAATCTTGGCGGCCCCTATCTGTTTACTATAATGAGTTAGTCGCATAGCTCGAAGAACTTGATCAACGTGTTGCCTCTATTTCTAATACTGTGGTTGAAGTTGTCCAAGACAACACTTAAAAATCTATGCTCCAAGTTAACATGTTCTTGGGAGGCATGGATCTTGAGTTTGATCAGATTCAAGGGGAGCTTCTTCGCCAAGAGAAGTTATTGAGACTTAACAAGACATATGTTCATATTCATAGGGGTCACAATGATCGTCTTAATCACTCTGCTGCTCCTGTTTAGGCAGCCATCATGGTTACCACCACCACTATGTCCCTATCGCCACCTCCATCAGCCTCGAACTCGGATGCTCAGGCCGTCGTGGCTTATCTGCGACCTCCTTCCTCCTCACTCTCTTATGTCTCCTTCCGGTTTGGTGTTGGTCCTCTAAACCTCTTTGCCAACTCTAGCTGCCCGTTATGCAAGGATAAAGATCACTCCAAGGATAATTGTTTCCCTATTATTGGATATTTTAATTTGTGGGATAATCGCCCATGCAAGACTCTTCCTTCCACCAGCACTTCTGCCTCTTTTGCTAATGTAATCCAATCAGGTATGACTGATAAGGCATCTCTTGCTACATCTTCTTGGAATAATGCATCGATAATTGACACTGGTTTATCTGATCATATGACTAATACCCCTAGCTTAGTTCATTTTATTCATCCTTCTTCTTTACCTACTATGTCTATTGTTGATGGTTCCCCTTCTTCTATTGTTGGTGAAGGCTCTATCACTCTTTCTCCAAATTTAACCATTGATTCTGTATTAGTTGTTCCCTCTCTAGACTATAACATTTTATCTGTTAGTCCAATCACTATGGCTTTTTCTTGTTTTTTCACGTTTTATCCTAATTTTATGTACTTTAGGACATTCTGACAAGAATTTGAAGAATTTGAGAGTTTGGAAACTAGATTTGGAGCTGGAACTCGGAGTGGAGAAGCTGCAGCACCTATGGTCGACCCATCGGTTGGAAAATTTCCCTCGGTCAATGGGATAGTAGACCTATCAAAAATTCTTGGACCAACACCCGTCGACTGTAATAGTTGACCCATCGACTCATAACAACCCCTCGGTCGACATGTCAGTCGACCCGTCTATTACTGTACCAGATTTTCAACTTGGGTAGTATCGAGATAGTACTGAAGAACTTGCTCCCCTTTCTACATCATCAACTGAGGTCTCTGTTCAAAATACTTCATCTGAGGTACGTAGATCTCAACGTGTTACTAAGGAAATTCCTGAACAATAATATGAGCCTAATATAGATGCCAAAACCAAATACCTTATTGCTAACTATATCTCCCACCATAGGTTGCCTAAGTCTCATGCACTTTTTGTTAGTCAATTATCTGTTAGTATCTATTTCTTGCAATAGATAGGATGCTTTGGTAGATCCAAAATGGAAGCAAGCTATGAATGAGAAGTTGGAAGCCTAGCAGAAGAATAAAACTTGGGATATGGTTTCTATGCCACCTGGTAAGAAGATTGTTGCATGTCACTGGGTGCTTATTGTGAAATTTAAAGCTGATAGGAGCATATATTGATCGCTATAAGGCTAGGTTGGTTGCCAAGGGTTATACTAAAAAATATGGAGTAGACTACAATGAGACTTTTGTACCTGATGTCAAGAGTAATACTGTAAGGATTCTTATTGCCTTTGCAGATGTTATGATTGGCCTCTATGCTAGTTTGATGTGAAGAACGATTTCCTAAATGGTGACTTAAAAGAAGAAGTAAACATGGATACTCCACCGAGAATCAGTTGCAAACCAGGTAATCAGGGAAACATGTGCTCTCTGGAGAAGTCTCTATATGGTTTGAAGCAATCACCTAGGGCTTGGTTTGGGCACTTCTCAAAGGCAATAAATAAATTTCCATATTGTCAGTGTAACTCTAATCAAACGTTGGTTGTCAACTACTAGAAAAGTCTACTTAGGCGACGAAATCTTCACGGTTTCGTCGCCTAAAGTTTACTTAGGCGACAAACATTTACTTGGTCGCCTAAGTTATATCTTAGATGACGAAACCATCATATTGTTGCAGCAAAAAAAAACTTAAAATGACGACAGTGTGGTCGTCGCGTAGGTTGTCACTTAGGCCCCGACATACTATTTTCGTCACCTGAGGGGTCACCTAGGAGACGACAGTGTGGTCGTCACCTATGTTGCCATTTAGGCAATGAAACGTATCACTTAGGCGCCAAAACTAATAAATTATTAGCTCAATCAGTTTCTTTTCCCCTCGGGCTATCTCACTCTCTCCTCTCAACTTCTCTCTCTCTCTCTCTCTCTCCACACTCTACCCAGCATACTGATCCCGGCCGGGAAAAAATTATCACGAAATATCGATCGATCCATTATGATTTTTCATCAACCCTTGCTTTCCTTCTAGGTGAAGGTACCTATTAACTTGTTTCCCACAAATCATTTATTTGAATTTATACCATACGTATGTACGTAAATCTGGTGAAATATTCCGGCGAATTCATAGTTTATGGCGATCTTAGGTAGCTTAATTACTAGCTTGTTGTACATATTGTATTGTATTGTTAATGTATGTAATTGTAAGGTAATTGGTTAATTAATTAATAATTAATAGTATAATATATATATTATATTATATAATTAGTTAAAACATGTTAGCTAGCTAGATTAAGCTAATTGGTAATCTATAAGCGCACGAATTAATGGTTTAATTAAGTTAGGTAGTACGTTAAGGTTAATTAATTAATAGTACATATATATAGATTAATATAAGCTAGGTGCGTAGTATGTTAGCTAGCTAGATTATAGCGCGCATATATATAGTACATATATTAGATTAATTAGTTATTGGATGAAAAATATAATTCATATGATATATAATTTTTAACTTATTACGCATGCAGAAATATGAATAAGAGTTGGATACAGTTAGCGAATAGAAGTGATGTGCGGTATATGGACGAAATCAGAGAGTTTGTGGTTTTTTCGATGGAACATGATCAGGGAAAGAAGTGTTTCAGGTGTCCTTGTAGAAAATGTTTTAACCATCAGTTTGTGACGGCTAATGTTATGTCGCAACACCTGTATGAGAATGGTATGATGTGGAGTTACACTACGTGGAGCAAGCAAGGTGAAGTAGTAGACTTAAGCTCAGAACTAGACTTCAGTTACCATGGTACCTCATCAAGTGGTAGTGGCGCTCGTTCGTGGAACCCAAATGTGGATTTGGTCCATGATGCCTTTCCGGGATTTAGTCACGGTGGACACCAACACTAAGAAGGAGGTTACGATACCACTTATGGGCATGATGACACATTCCTCGCTGCTAGCTTGGCCACTAACACTAGTGAGATGGATAAGTACAACAGGATGCTACTTGAAACCCAGACCCTGGTGTACCCTGGATGTCGAGAGAATGTGTTGCAATATGTGATGTAGCAAATGCAAATAAAAGTGACAAACAAAATGTCACACAGTGCTTTTGACGAAATACAGGAGCAAATCTGTAAGTTTCTTCCCGATGATCACAATCTTCCGAAATCACATTATAAGGCTAAAAAGATCTTGAACAGCCTTAGCCTAAAGTACAAGATAATTCACCTCTACCCAAATGATTATGTACTATTTTACAAAGAGTATGCACATTTGGACTATTATTCCATATGTGGCCAGTGCAGATATGAGAACCAGGGGAATAGAAGGAGTTTAAAAAACCAAATTCCATTGAAGGTTCTTTGATATTTTCTATTGATTTCCAGATTTTAGCGTATGTACATGTCTCTATACGCAGTAGAAGTGATGCGATGGTACGCAGAAAAATAAATAGATAACGATGTACTGAGACACGCCGTGGATGAGGAGGCGTTCAAACATTTTGACAGGGAATTTGGAGACTTTGCAGCAGAAGTTTGAAATGTTAGACTCGGACTTTCTACAGACGGATTCAATTCTTGGTGTAGTAATAGCTCTGCCGTCAGCACTTGGCCAGTTATTCTGATGTCGTACAACCTGCTTCTGTGGATGTCAATAAACAAGGAATTTAATTTTCTTACTCTTCTAATTTCAAGTCCTAAATCTCTGGGGAAATGCTTAGATGTCTACCTCAAACCTTTGATCGACGAGCTGAAACTATGTGTGGGAAAATGAAGTCCCAACTTATGACAAATTCACTGACATGATGTTCATAATGAGGGCAGCTGTAATGTGGATGATCACCAATTTTCCAACGTATGGGATATTGGTAGCCTGCAGTACGAAAGGATACAATGGATATCCTATATGTTTGGATGACGTGAACTCTAGTTGGCACACGAGGAAGGTGTGTTACCTGGGTCACCATAGATGGATTTCTCATGATCACCTTTGACAACAGGATGAAGCTCATTTCGATGGTACGATAGAGAATAATCATAAACCCTATAGTTGGTATGACGAAGAGAGTTTAGAGAGATTGAGTTATTTCGGCTTTGGTGTTTTGACTAATGACAAGGATGTACAGAAACGCAATCCAATACCTCCACAGGATCTGAGCTATTGGCATCACAAGAGTATATTCTTTGAACTCCTTTACTGGTCGAAATTGAAGCTAAGGAACAACTTGGATGTGATGCACATAGAAAAGAATGTGTGCGACAGCATGGTGGGAATAATTCTCAGTATTAAGTTCAAGACTAAAGATACTCCTAAAGCACTTAAAGATTTGGAATCTATGAATTTACGTCGTCCCTTGTAGTAGAGGAGGGATAGAAGAGGAGTGTACAACAAGATGCCAGATGCACCTTGCATAGTAAAGCACCAACACTTAGAGATTCTGTATTCCACTGGTTTAAGAGTGTTCGTTATCCGGCTACGTATGCAGCTACTATAATTGGAGCAGTGGACGAGGTGCAACACAAGTTTGTTAGTCTAAAAACACATGACTATCACGTTATGCTGCAATGTTTGATTCCAGTGGTAATTCGGTCATATTTGCCTCGTGACGTTGTATAACCAATAGTGGCATTGTGCAAATGGTGACAGAGGTTATGCGCCAGAGAGTTGAAGAAGTTAGATTTGGTGGAACTGCAACAACAAATTGTGCACATCATCTGTAAACTAGAGAGAATTTTTCCCTCTGCTTTCTTTGACATCATGATTCACCTAATGATTCACCTACTCGAACATGTGCTCATTTCTGGTCCGATCCAGTACACTTGGATGTATCCTCAAGAAAGGTACATACAACTAATTAATTATACAAGTTTTTCGATCAATTATTTGTTCCGCTCGAGAGTACTATATGTACCTATTCTACAATTAATTAATTGAAAGTTTGATTTTGTAGACAGTTTGGACTGTATAAAGGATTCGTCAAAAATAGGTTAGCCCCTAATGGCTCTATAGCAGAGACATACCTAATGCATTAGTGTGTTACTTACTGCAAAAGGTACCTCAAGGATCTACCACCTCCCACCTCCTCCAATCCCAGTGGAAGCATCATTTCTGTCGTCACAAATGTCGTACGATCCTTTAGAGCAGTATTAAAGGAATCGTTAACAAGAGAAGAACTTATCAAGACGCATTGGGTAGTGTTGCGAGACTGTGATGAAGTTGAGCCTTACATGAAGGCGTACAGGGAGAACCTCCAGGCGTTACATCTGAATAAGAGTTCAGCTTGGTTTGAAAAAGTGGTTAAGAAGAAGTTCCCCGATTATTTCCTCCAATGGGTACGTATGTTTACTTATTTAATTATATAGATGTTTGTAGAAATTAAACACTTTAATTAATTATATTTTAATCCAAATTATTATAGATGATTGATTTACAAAAATTTGATAACCACGGGGGGTGGTGGTCCTGGCCAAAGCACCTGCTAGCAAGGAAGCCAATTAGACATTATATTTACCCCGGATACTTTGTGAACGGTGTAAAATTTCATTCATTGGCCCGAGATGATGGAAGAAGAACACAAAACAGTGGGGTCGCGGTTGGGGATGACGATGATATATATGACGGGGCTTTTGTATATGTCGTTCAACTATGTTACGGGAATGATGTCAACGTTTTTCTATTCAAGTACAAATGGTTCAAGCGTACAAAAGAAGACCTGGGCCTTTTATCAGTCGATACAAACTCAAGCTGGTATGAGGATGAGGCTTTCGCTCATACCACCTTAGTTAGGCAGGTATTCGATCTTGATGATCCAAAAGCTAGTGAAGGGTGGAAAATAGTGAACCATATCTCTCATCGAGGAATATGGAATACAACAACAACTGAAGGGACGCTAGCGACTGAAGATATTGAACCGCAAAGAGACATTCCTGCATATCTGTCATCCGCTCCGACATAATGGAAATTGTTCAAGCTAGTAAACGCTTACTCATGTCTGATGGCTCTACGGATCTAACTCAATATGAGATTATAGATCTAGAGAATGATGGCAGTGAAGATGAGGCGCAGGATGACGACGAGGACTCAGGATATTCGTCGGATGACGTTGAGTATGATGATGAGAACTTGCAATCGGATAACAGTGTTGAGGAGGATGATGATGATTATGATGAGGAGTACA
This sequence comes from Geum urbanum, assembly GCA_946800695.1. NCBI lineage: Eukaryota > Viridiplantae > Streptophyta > Magnoliopsida > Rosales > Rosaceae > Geum > Geum urbanum. The sequence continues at coordinate 17,547,720 of OX327003.1, read as the reverse complement.
ATATAACGACGAGGGATATTAATTAGAAATTAATTATTGTAATCTCACTTTTTTGAGGTAATGATGATTAATTATATTATGATCGACGAGGAGTACAATATAATTAATATTCTGAATTCGAATTATTTTTGAACAAAGATCGGGGTACTAGTACAATTATTCTGTCATTCCCGACATAACTAATGGATCCAGAATTGAACTTGTTAATTCGGATCGATTAGCCTCGATCACGAATTTGAATTACTTAATTCAAGCTTAATTAATTATTAATTACCATACGTAAACAACCTTACATCGTATTTCTTCGCGTCTACTTTGGATGAGACTTTGACGCACAAATTTTACTTTGGTATGTAGGGTATGACTTAGGCGACGAACAAAGCTGATTTCGTCGCCTAAGAAGGTACTTAGATGACTCACCCAACTCTTTTTCTTCACCTAAGTCATACCCTACATACCCTAAACCTAAACCCTACATACCCTAAACACCTAAACCCGTTCCCCTAACCCGGAATTACTTAGGTGACAAAACCACTTAGGCGATGAAATGTATTTTTTTTCGTTGCCTAAGTCATAGTTTCACAATCTGACCTCTTAGAGCATGACGATGCATACCATCTTCAAATATAATTTTTTTTTTCCTTCAGCCCATAGAGTAATCAATTCTTGGACTGTAAGTGTCGATGGTTCGAAAATCGGAGTTACGAAGATTCGCAAATCAACGTTTCTGTTTCGTTGAAATTTTGATTTTGTGTTTGACTACTCTGATCAAACCCTTAACTTACTTCGTTTTGAATGAAAGTTCATCCACTTACATATTACGCGATGATGAATATATCTAACAGTTGTTTTGTCCAAATTCAATTTCGTTAATATTGATGTGGAGTGAATATACACATATGAACACTTAAGTTATACAACATTAATAGATATATAACAAGTTTTTAGTCTTAAGTAATTTTTTTTTTCAAATTTCAATCAATTTATAATTAGCTGATAAATTAGGTTTTTACGATACGACAAACACCCATAACTTCGAAAATGGGTTTACAAATTATTTTTCACTATAGTTTTCGTCATTTAACTATTTCTCGATAATCACTGCAAGAATATATTGATTCGATCGATTTCTAAATTTAACCGAATTAGGTTCAATATTTTTTTTTACAATATTCTATAAATGTAACGATTACATCTTACGATTAGTTTTTTTATAATTCTTAAGTAGTTACCAAACATTAATTTTCATATCTTTTTTTTAAATGTACTTAGACGACAAACTCATGCCATTCGTCGTCTAAGTGATGACTTAGGCGATGAAACAACACGATATCGTCACCTAAGACCAAATATTCTGGCGGTTCAATAAACTTGCGCCAAATTTTTTCAGGGTAGTTTAAATATCACTTAGGTGACGAACTCATGTGGTGTCGTCGCCTAAGTCCATTTTTTGGGCGGTTCAGTGTTTGCGCCATTTTTTTCGAGACCCATTTAAATACAACTCAGGTGACGAAACATACCACATTCGTTCCCTAAGTGTATTAATTATCCACTAAGGCGACGAAACTAATCGTTTCATCGCCTAACTCAGCCATTATATCCAGACCCGGATCATCTTCTCCCGGCCATTCACTCGATTGATCTCTCCCCCAACAACCCCGAAAATCGATTCTCTCGATCTCTCTCCCCAAAACACCCCCAAACCCGGCCCCCTTCTCCTTGCCGCGCCGCCGTCCTCCTCCTTGCCGACCGCCGTCGTACGACGTCCTCCTCCTCTCTCTCTCCCTGCCAACCTCCACCTCACCAGAGTTTTTCTCCCCCCACCTCCTCGCCGGCCGGTAACCCCCTCTTCCCAATCAATTAATTTATATATATATATATTTGTATCGTCCACGTATTTGTGTATATAATTTTGTAGGTATTGTATTGTATATTTTGTACGTATCTGTGTATGTATTATATGCATTTATGGACTTATATATGTATTAGATTAATTGAACTAGCTAGATTAAGTAATATATATATATATATTATATTATGTGAATTAAATAAAATGTGGGTATACTGTATATAGTTAGATTAATATTAATTCTGAATTAACTTGAGTATATTGTATTTGAAAAATAATTTGTGAATTAATATGGGTATATTTTATTTGATAAATTGGTAATATAAATGCCACAAAATAAATTCGATAATTAAATTGGTGAGATTTGAATAAATTAGATAAATTTAGATATATTTGTGAAATTTGGATAAATTTATAAAATTTGGATGATAAATTACTAATATATATCAAATTGAATTTATTCGTAAATTGGTAATAGAGATCGAATTGAATTTAATCGTTCGTATATTGATGTTATTTGTGAAATTTGGATAAATTCGATTTTTTTTTTGAAATTTAGATAAATTGGATATATTAATTTGTGAAATTTAGATTAATTGGATATATTTATATTTCATGAAATTTGGTGAAACTTTGGATTAATTTGGATGAAATAATTTGGATATATATATTGTTAATAAATAATTTTTTCAGCTTCATTAATTACGATCGATGGTGCCAAAGAAGAGGCGATCACAAGAAGAGAGGGAAGCCGAACACCAATTCATTGCACAACCAATGGGTTGGAGCCAAACTTAGTCGGAGGAGACTGTTTTGGCACCCAAATCGTTCGTGTATGCCGACTGGCCCAATCCCTCATGCTCTAAATGAGGCGGTCATTGCCCGTACCGACGACCCACCCGTCACCGCTTTTTCAGCGGCGACGTCTGAAGCTCCCATAGAGTCGGTCGACGACTCCATTCACGATAGCGCACGACGCACGGCGAGGAGGCAGCCGTCAGATCAGGTCGCCAAACGGACTCGGGGACTTGGGAAGGCGCAAAAACTGAGCTCATAATTAGGTCGATCGGGCAGAAGATCCCGGTACCGTTCGACGATTTCACCTGAGGCCCTTCGTCCTCGCAACTCGGCAGCCTCATGTCGCACACCATCGGCTCAATCATTCGGAACAACATTCGTATGGTTGCCGCTCCGTGGAACAAGCTGCCTAAATCCAAGAGGTTGAGGGTGTACCACGAACTCTTGGTAATACTATTTAATTTTTTATATTTTTATAATTAATTACCAACCACGAAGCTAGGCATAATGTTTAGGTTCTAATTTTTTTTCTAGACACATTTCGATATTGACGGCACGCCACAAATGATGGAGCACATCAACACCGTGGCCAATAACATTTTCAAGAATTGGAAGTACGACCTCCACAAGTACTATCTCCGACACGGCGCCACGCCTGTCCCACATGAGTTGCGGGACGAAAGGATGACCGACTTCTTCGCGATGTGTGTACGCATAGGGTTACCTGTTCCGGAGGACTCTTGTCGTCCCCCCTCCTCACGGGGCCAACGACGACAATCAGACCTACGGCGGCGGAATAGGTAGCATGTTTACCTGCCTCCCTCCCCCCCAATAGTTTAGTTTTGTATTTTCTTTAATTTGTAAAAATAATTTTTATATTTAATGAATATTTTTTAAATATAAATAAATTTTATATTAATTTATAATTTTTTTAAATTATTATTAATTATTTATTTAATTCAGGAAAAAAAACATAATTATTAACTTAAGCGACGAAAAAGGCGTGTTTCGTCGCTTCAGTGTATTCACTTAGACAACGAACACGCTTTGTCGTTTACGTAGAGTACTTAAATGACGAAACGTCTTCGTCGTCGAAGTGGTCTCTGAGACAACGAACATGTTTCATCGTCTAAGAGGTCTCTGAGACGACGAACATGTTTTGTTGTTCAGAGGGACAATTTTTCAATGCCCCAGTACTTAGACGACGCAGTACTTTTCGTCGCCTTAGATGGTACTTAGGTGACAAAATGAATCAATTTCGTCTCCTAATGTTTCGTCAAAATGAAACCTGGGTGACGAAAAGTGTCACTTAGGCGACAAAAATGCTTCGTCTCCTAAATGTGTTCTTCTTGTAGTGGTAAAATACAAGAATGGTAAGATTACTGTCTTGATTGTGTATGTTGATGATATAGTTGTTACATGAGATGATCCATTGGAGATGGCAAGTTTTCAGAAACAGTTCTCACAGGAGTTTGATAAGAAAGATCTAGGTGACTTGAAATACTTCTTGGGAATTGAGGTTGCAAGGTCCAAACAAGGGATTACATTGTCCCAAAGAAAATATATTCTGGATCTTCTTGCTGAGACATTATTGTTGGATTGCAAGCCTGTTGCTACTCCTATTGAGCAAAATCAGAAGCTGGAGCTTCTCCCAGATCAGGTTCCAGCAAACAAGGACAGATATCAACGTCTAGTGGGGAGACATATTTATTTATCACATAATAAACCTGATATTGCATATGATGTTAGTGTGATGAGTCAGTTCATGCATAATTTTGGAGTAGAGCATATGAGTATTGTATTACGTATTCTTAGATATCAGAAGAGAACACCTGGTAAATATTATTTGCAAAACACAGTGAATTTTGTGTTTCAGGCTACACTAGTGAGATGTATGTTTCAGATTACGTTGATACCGATTGGGCTAGTGATATACTAATATGGCGTCTACTTCTGGATACTTTACTTTTATTGGTGGAATTTGGTAACCTGGTGCAGTAAAAAAAAATGTGATTGCCCGTTCTAGTGCAGAAGCTGAATACCATAGAATGACAAATGGAGTATATGAAATGCTGTGGATCAGGAATGTGCGAAAAGAATTGGGTTTCAAGCTTGAGAAGTCTATGGATTTGCATTGTGATAATACAACTGATGTTGAGATCGCTCATAACCCAGTACATTATGATAGAACCAAGTATGTGGAAGTTGATAAACATTTCATAAGGGATAACCTTGAAAAGAAAATTATTCAGTTTCCCTTTGTGACGTCTGAGAAACAGTTAGCTAATGTTCTTATTAAATGGTTGTCACATGAAGCCTTTAGTAAATAGTTGAATAAGTTGGGCATGATTGATATCTACGTTCTAACTTGAGGGGGACTGTTGGTAAATATTAAACTTGTAAATATATTAGACTCCTATTGTAATTAGAATTGATTCATTTTTTATTGTATATATTCTCTACCCACTACCACATTTCTTTTTATTGCCAATGAAATGGCAAAAGAAAGGCCGACGATATATGATATCGTCGGCAATAATAAGCATTGCCAACGAAATGGCAAATCGTCGGCAATAGTTTTGCCTCGCCGCTGGCAATGAAATTATTGCCGACGAGTCATCGGTAATGCCAAAACATCGCCGGCAATTAGGGGAAAGTATTGCCGGCGATGGAGAATTTTGTTGGCAATACTTTCCCCTAATTGCCGGCGATGTTTTGGCCGGAATATCGTCGACAATAACTTCATAGCCGACGATTTAATGAATCGTCGAAAATAACTCTTATATCAGATCTCCGCCGTAGCAGCTCATTCATTTTACAAATATCTGGTGAGAAAGAAGGAAAACGCCCTGAAATCGTTGGGTAATGTCGAAAGGCGTCCAAAACCCGCTCAGGAAGCTCTATAGCTAGGTACGTATGTATATATATGTGGATCGATGTATATGTGTGTTGATTTAGATATATGCATGTGTTTATTTAGAGTTGAGATTAATGGTTTGATATGCAAATAGAGTTGATATATTGTTGATTTTGAGTGATTGACCGTTGATTTTGAGTTGATTTGAGATGATTTCGATGAAAATATATGCGTTTGTAGTTATATATATGTATATAAATTTATGAAGTGATTAATTGTTAATATGTATATATATACATGTTAATTTGTAATTGTGAATTGTTGATATATATATATATATATTTTTATATGCATGTCAACTTTTGTTAATTAATCGGATGCATGCATGTAATTAATGATGATTTTTTAATTAATTAATTAGTAGTGAATTAATGTACGTATATATACATAAATATATAGTACTGTTAGAATTTTCAGGATGGACAAGAGTTGGATGAGCCTTGAAAGATGGGATGTGAGATATCACCATGGAATTAAGAGTTTTGTGGATTTTGTGAAGGCTAATTGTGGAGACACTACACTTCATTATTGCCCGTGTAAAGAATGTAAGTGTCGCAGCGATCGATTTCGTTTTCCCATTGATAAAGTCCATAAGCACCTGACTAAATACGGGTTTTGGGATAAGTACACTTGTTGGATTTATCACGGTGAAACATTGTTAGCGGGTCCGCATGATAATAGACAATTTGCTGAGAGGGCCAGTCCATCCTATGATCATGGACAATTTGTTGAGAGGGCCAGTCCATCCTATGATCCAACAACGTTGTTGATCAATGATATGTTTCCTCATGAGAGCGGTGTATTTGCTGATGAAGCACCAAATGTCCCTCTCGTCGTTGAGGGTTTCCCCCATATTGAGCCAGTCGAGCCATTACCTGGAGCTCATGTCAACACAAGCGGTATAGACAAGTACAACAACTTGATTGCATTGCAACAGACTCCGTTGTACGACGGTTGTAGTAAGACTGTTCTTGGAAGTGTCATGAGAGTGATGCAGCTCAAAATGGAGAACAAAATGTCTGTCAAAGCTGTTGATTCTTGGCTGAAGTGGACTGTTTCGCTACTGCCACCCGGTCATCGCCTTCCTACCACTCATCATAAGGTGCGACATATCCTGAAAGATCTTGGGCTTACCTACATCAAAATCCATGCATGCAGATATGATTGTATTCTCTTCTGGGAGAAAGATCTTGAAGACCTTGAAGCCTGCCTGGTATGTTTTACAGAAAGGTATAAGTTGACTTCTGCAGGCAACAAGAAAGCTGTGAAGATACTTCGATATTTCCCGCTGATTGATAGACTGGAGTGGTTGTTCATGTGTGCTTTCACGGCCGAAGCTATGAGATGGTGGGCTGAGAGGAATTTGCGTGACGATGACACCCTTATACACCCTGCCGACGGAGAGGCTTGGAAGCACATGGTCAGGGAGTTTGATCATTTTGCAGCAGAGGTCCGAAATGTTTGGCTAGGGCTCTCATCTGACGGATTCAACCCTTTTGGCAACATGAGTCTTCAATACAGTATATGACAAGTTATTTTGGTACCGTACAACCTTCCACCATGGATGTGCATGAAGAAGGAATACAATATGCTCACTCTATTAATTCCAGGCCCGGGTTATCAAGGAAAGTGTCTTGATGTGTATTTGAGGCTTTTGATTGAGGAGCTTAAGTACCTGAGTGAGTATGGCCACCCCACTTACGATAGGTTCAAAAATGAGATGTTCCAGATACATGCTATGCTTGTTGGCACCATCAGTGATTTTCCTGCCCGCGGTATGTTGTCGGGCAACGTTACCAGTGGTTACAGGGCTTGTTCAGAGTGCATGACTGTTGATTGTTGCAGTCCTCATTGCAGTAAAATTGTTCAGATGCGTCACCGTTATTGGCTTCCAGATGATCACCCATTTAGGCAGGATCAAGACGCTTTTGATGGGACTGTGGAAACGGGTGTGGCACCCAGGCGATGGACAGGGGATGAAATTTTAGAAGTGCTGAATGAATATGATTTTGGCCAGCTGAGCAATCATCCTGAGATAGTGTCGTCAATTCCAGACAAGCCCAAAATGTATAAGATTTGGACAAACAAGAGCATATTCTAGGAACTCCCCTACTGGCCCAGGTTGCCTATCAGACAATACCTAGATGTCATGCACATAGAGAAGAATGTGTGTGAAAGTGTGGTGGGCACAGTTCTGAATTTGGAGGGGAAAACAAAAGACATCCCTAAGGCACGCATTGATCTGAAAGCTATGGGATTGCGAAAAAATTTGTGGTTAAGAGATGGTAAGAAAAAAATGCCCCAAGCTCCTTACATCGTCAAGCCGAAGCAGAAGCATGAAATTTTTGGGTGGATGAGTAATGTCAGGTATTCTTATGGCTATGCAGGAAATTAATATAAGTTTTGCTTATGGTTATATGCAAGAAATATAATTGTTGCTTATGGCTATATATATATGCAGGTATCCTTATGGCTATGCAGGAAATATAAGCATAAGCCCACCAACCGCTCCACCACCTCTTTGGGCAGGTACCCTCGAATGAAAATAGGGAAAAAGCGTTGAAGCAGTACATGGTAGTCATGACTCTTTAATCCGTACATCTTATCACTACAACATTTCTTCCCATTGCCGGCGACTTTTATGTCGCCGTCAATGTTTTCCGGAAAAATCGCCGGTAATATCTTTTTTTTTTTTTTTAACATTACCGGCGACATAAATGTAAGTCGCCGGTAATGTCTTGCCGGAAAAGACATTGCCGGCGACATACATTTATGTCGCCGGTAATGTAAAAAAAAAAAAAAAAAGACATTACCGGCGACATAAATGAAGTCGCTGGTAATGTCTTTTTTTTTTTTTTTTTACATTACCATCGAGAGATTGCCGGCGACGGACATTACTGGCGACAAAAATTGCCGGTAATGTAAAAAAAAAAAAAGACATTACCGGCGATTTTTCCGGCAAAAATCGCCGGTAATGTCCAAAAACATTGGCAATGAGTCAATTTCCAGTAGTGTATTGTCCCGGAAGTTATGCATCAGAGAAGTTCAATAATCAGACCTCAGGGAGATGCAAGATGACATCATTTTTATCATGTGCAAACTTGAGAGGATATTTCCCCCAAATTTTTTCGACATCATGCCTCACCTGATGATCCATCTTCCCGAACAATTGTTGCTTATCGGTCCGGTACACTACACTTGGATGTATCCCATGGAAAGGTACAAATGATTCATACATTTGTGTTTGCCTCTATTTTTATATCTAAATTATTATTTTTTAAGTATCATAACATGCACTTGTTAACTTGTAGACAATTGGGAGCCTACGAGGACTATGTAAAGAATAAATCTGCACCTGAAGGGTGTATCGCTGAAGCATATCTTGTACACGAGTGTGTAACGTACACCAAGTTGTATTTGGGAGCGCTGGAGGACCCCCAACAACATATGCCGATAGATGAACCCAAGTTCAACCTTTCTATCATCTCCAATGACGTGGTAGTACATGGAAGCTTGCCAATGTCGTACAAGTTGGATGAAAATGAGGTAGCCATTGCCCACTGGTCGGTACTGATTAACTGTCCAGAAGTTCAATATTGGAAAAACTATCATCTTCACTGCCCTGCTATTGCCGGTGATGTTGACTACAACAACAGGACGTTTGCAAACTACTTTAGTCAATAGGTAAGGGTATATGTGTATATATATATTTTTTATATCCTTAGATAGCATGTGTGTACGTGGTTTTCTTTTTCTATGTTCATAATTGCTTGTGTGGTTTCTTATCTTTTTCAGATGAACCATGTAGCAAATGATGGTTACCCAGAGTGGTCAAACGAATTGAGGCTCTTAGCGATGAAACCGATAGCTTCAAAAGTTTACTCGATGTGTCAGGTTAATGACGTGAAATTTATATGTGAAAATAGAGACGACCAACTGAAAACACATAATTGTGGGGTGATGGTCCATAGTGGGCAGGATGATGTTGACTATTACGGTGTCCTTCATTCAGTTGTTGAACTAATTTATGGGAACCGCATGAAAGTGCACTTGTTCAAGTGTAGATGGTTTGATACTAGCCCGGAGAACACAAGGACCGATCAGTACTGAATATTTTCGGTGAATACTGCTACAAGCTGGTATAAAGAAGTCCCTTTCGTTCTTGCCACATCAGTAGAACAAGTGTTTTACCTTGACGATCTTATGAACAAAGTCCCGTGGAAGGTGGTTAACCATGTTGCTCATAGAAACATATACAGTGTTGCCACACTTGGTGAGACCGCAGATGATGAAGAAGTTACTGCATACCAAGAGCCGAACGCTTTTGACATTCTGGAATCCTCTACGATTCGCCTTAATAATGTGAGATCTGGGAGTGTGGTTCGAATTACTGGAGCAGAACTTCTTGATGTTAATCCAAATGAAGTAGACGATGATTCAGATGACGAGGAGCGGCACATATTGCCAGGGGTTACCTATGAAACCGAGTCAGACTCAAGTGATGAAGATGATTATGATTATCATCCTTAGTACGTTAATGATGTACGTATTTTAGTATATATAAACATGCATGTATGTTTTTTATGACCGACGAGTCGAAAATACTATCACCGAAATAGAAGAACTCGCACAGTTTCGTAATTAAATCACAAAAAGGTGGCCAACGTCTGGAAAATGAACGCGGAGCCTTTGTCGATAATTAATGGTGTTAATTATTTGTTGCCGGAAAATGGGAATGAAACTATCACTGACGAGTTGACTCGTCGGTGATAGTATCACCAACGAGTTACTCACTAACTCGTCGGTGATACTATCACCGACGAGTTGCTTATTAACTCGTCGGTGATAGTATTACCGACGAGTTAATGCAACTCGTTGGTAATACTGCCCTTTATATCCTAGCCCGCTACGGGCAGTGGCCATTTCCTTCTTCACTACCCCAAAAAAACCCTAAAATTTCGCTTCTCCCCTCTCGCCGCCCACCCTGTCCAAATCTCCTCCTTAGCCTCCCCTCTCCCCTCTCCCCTCCCCTCCTCCCCTACCTCCTCCCCTCACTAACTCGCTGGAATTCGAGCACCGCCACCGCCATCTCTCTCAACCCGAAGAATGACAGGTCCTCTCCCCCTCTCTCTCTCTCAATTTGATTTTATGTGTATATGTTAGTATTTTATGTAATTATGTTTGCATTAATTTAAGTTGGTGTAAAATTAATCTTCAATTTTAATTAAGTTGGTGTAAAATTATGTGTATATGTTAAGTTGATATTTTAAGTAGTGTAAAATTATGTGTAAAATTAAGTTGATATTTTAAGTAGTGTAAAATTATGTGTAAAATTAAGTTTATATTTTAATTAAGTTGATATTTTAAGTAGTGTAAAATTATGTGTAAAATTATGTGTATATGTAAAATTATGTATATATGTTAAGTTGATATTTTGTATGCATTATAATTATTAAGTTTGTTTATGCATTTTAATTATGTATATATGTTAAGTTGATATTTTTGTGTATATATGTAGAATATATATGTAGGACATTTTGTGTATATATGTAGAATATATTTTTGTAAAATTATTTTTGTGTTGGTTAATTAAGATTTGGGTTAATTGATATTTTTGATAATTATATTGGTAATGATATTTTTGGTGATTTGGTTAATTGATATTTTTGATAATTATATTGGTAATGATATTTTTGATAATGATTTTGGTAATGATATTTTTGATTTTTTGGTTAATTGATATTTTGGTAATGATATGTAGGATAGTTTGTGTATATATTTTTGTGTTTGTTATGTTTGGCATATAGAGAATATTTTTTTGGCTGTTCTGTTTAATTGTTGGATGTGGAGGAGGTTTTGCGGCAAATTGGCTTGGGGGCATCAAACGGAGAGGGACTAGATTCAGTGGAGGGAGCAGTAGTCAAGCATCCTCATCCGCAATCAGCAACACGCGCAGCGGCCCTATTATGAATGCTCGCACACAAATTTTTCTACGTGCGCGAGGACAGGAGGAAGCTGCACGATCCGGATCCGTGCAACCCTCAGTCCAGCCTCGACCCTCAGGCAGCAGACACTCAGGCGAGCGACACTCAATGGGGGCATCAGAAACTCCCTCCATCCGAATGCCCCCTATTGGCCCGGTGCCTACGCCCCTTTCACGGGAATCATCTGATGCAGATGGTGTAGGTTGCTCATCGTTCAGGCCTCCTCTATCTCCGCCGTCCGGTCTCTTCGTGCCCGACGAGATTCCTGTCATCCCTTAATTCGATGCTAGGGGGAGGGTTATTTATATTGAAAAACAGCCGGAGTTCCTGACCGTGGAGGAAGCGTACAAGTTCTTCCCGTTCAACCCCGTGTATCTTTGGAGTGCGAGGTGCATGAACCAGCAAACGGACGATGCAGGTAAATTTTATTTAATAAGATTGATTACTTAATTATTACTTAAGACTATAAATAGTGTCAATTAATAATTTCATTTTTTTGACATTGTATTATTAGGCAATATCGTTAATGGCAACGGAAAACGAAAGACTAGAGGCCCCTGCACCAACAAGAATCTTGAGCAGGCCACCGGGGGAAGGAAAACGATCATTAAGGCCAATGAGCGTAGTAAGGTGATCGAGACAGAAAACACCACGCGAAAGTATGCCAGCATGGCCGGGGCCGTCGTGCGGGACAAGGTCCCAATGCTGTGGCCAGATTGGGGTGCTGTGCCTAGCTACGTGAAGTTGCAAGTGCATAATGCACTGACTGTGAATTAAATCGTATTTTCATTACGTAAATTTTACATTTCTTAATTAAGTCCGAAGAAATATGTAATTTTACCATTTATATATTCATCTTGCAGCTATGGTTTGACGTGGATGAATGCCTTATTGAGACGTAAGCAGAGTGTCAACTACATATCAGGTGATGTGATTCGAGTTATTTGAGTATATATCGAGTTAGATTTTCACTTTATCAAGTGTTTTAATATCTCTAACATTTGTTTCTGGTGTTAATATAGGTATAAAGAGTGGAAGATCGAACGAACTTTCAAAACATTACACACAGTACCCTTCTAGGCCGAGGTTCTACCCCTAGCGAATTCCGGTTTAGGGAGTACGAGTGGCTGTGGCTGGTAGCCCACTTCGAGCACCCCAAAGTGAAGGTATGCATCCTGAATATATTTTACAATCCTAATGTATCGTATCACATTGAAATAGTTAGTTACTAATTTTTTGACATATGTTTATCAAACAAGGCGATTTCCAAGATGAACAGAGAGAACAGATTGAAAAATACCAAGTCCCATCATGCAGGTTCACTCAACTATTTGGGTTGGTCGGGTAGGGCGCAGAAACAACAAGAAGTCAACCCGTTGGTGTTTGTTCATCAAAAGTTCTATCCACAGTGCCCTGAAGAAGCGGTAAGTCTTTGGCCTCATTATTTTGTAGTTCACATATGCATGTGTTAATAAAACTATTTTTCTCTATTTTTTTTTTTAATAATACGTTATTCATATTCACTTTTCAATTAGGTGAGAGTGGAGGATGCGATCACAGAGGTCACCATGAATATAGCTCGAAACGACCATCCTGACTGCTCGGAGGAAGAAGTGACCTAGTATGCCTCTCAGATCGATACGCTTGATCGCCCTATAACGGCTCAGATCATGGCAAAAGCGTGTGGGACTGGGAAGAATATCCACTACTGCAGGGGAATGGGTTCGGCAGGCGAAGGAGTATTGAAGAACACTTCGGAATACTCTAGCGGATCAAGAACTTCTTCTAGGAACTCTAACCTAGCAGCGGAGCTTCAAATGATGCAGAGGGAGTTGGAGGAGCAAAGGAGGGTGGTGGAGGAGATGCGGCAATTGGCCGAGCAGCAGGCAGTCAGAGATGCTGAGCACCGGGTGATGGTCGAGCAACACCGAATTATGGTCGAGCAGCAGACACAAATGTTCACATGGATGCAGATGATGTACGCGTGCCAGACTACCGGACAAACGCTCCCCACACCTCCACCGATACCTGTGTTTCACAGTGTTCCACAACCGCATCCGTCGTTGTCGCAGCAAGACCAGGGTAGCCGCAGCAGTTCAATGATTTCGTCAACATAAATTTCGTCGACCCTTAGTGTAGTTGAATTTTATTTTCGTATTGTTGTTGTTTGTACTGTTGGACAATTATGTGTGTACTGTTGAATGTGTATTTGGACGGTTTCTGTTTTTCGGTGAAGGTTCTGGAATTGGGCCCAATCCAGAACCTGCATTTTTTTTGTAAAATGTAACCGGGTATTGCCGACGAGATGGACCTATCTCGTCGGCAATAACTCCCAATTTCCAGTGAGGCCCACCGGGAAATGGTGGCGTAGTTGACCCACCGGGATATCATGATACCATTAGTTATTACCGGCGACCTAAAGTCGTCGGTGATACTTCAAAGGTATCACCGACGACTTTCACAATTTTTCGTCGGTGATACTATCACCGACGGGTTGCCGCCGACGACCTTATTACCGGCGACAATTCGCTGGTAATAATGATCACCGGCGATTTAAAGAGAAAGGCCGACGACTTTAAGTCGTCGGCAATAATTAAAAATGTGGTAGTGACCTATTAGGAATATGCCTGTAAAGCTGTATATATACCTAATTTGGGATTGAATGAAAATATTGCATTCTACCTTAAACACTTTTGCCTATATATTTCTACTCTTTTTGCACATCGAATTGGACTAGAAATTTACATGTCATCGAAGGAAGGATAGCTGCAAGCTTCACCAGGGGTAGTTAGGTTACTCGAGCTAAATGTTATTTCAAGATAGCCAGCTTCAATTCATTGATCGTCTAACAGGGTTGAAACAAAAAGCAACATTAGACTTTGGCAGAACAGGGGAGGGGATCATATCGATCAATTTGGATTCTATCAAGGTCACTACGGAGACAATATAAACCCGTGGGGTTCTCTACAGCATTGATAACTAAACCCTAAAGAAGAGTTAGTCTCGTTACCAAACAAAAAGTCCATGAGTTAGTCGATCTGTGATGTACTTTGTATGCAAAATTGATAGTCCGTTAAAGCAATAAAGCTCAGCTAGTCGATCGGATTTGGATATGTTTCTGTGACAAATCAGTTTAGCTAGCAGTAGCACCAATAATGTCATCTCTTACATTCTATTAGTATTCAAATTGAGGCTTTAAGCAGTGGGAGTCTTCCATGTTTATCTTGTTATCAAGAGGACCACAACTTTAATACCAGCTCTCTATTACTTGTTAATTATAACGTTTGGTCTTCTTGGTGATGAAACATGCAACCTTTCTCTTCTTCCTCACTCTTTTGTTTTTGGGTAGGAGATGAAAAATCGCAGTGTCAATGCGAGATTCCTCATTGCAGTGAAAGACAAGCAGAAGCTTGTTTTCTTCCCCACAAAGATCTGAGTCCATTTGATGCTTAACAAATTAGTATATGGGAGACTGCTTTTGAAATTTTGATAGTTTCCTCTTGTTATTTCTACGTGGTTAGGGTTCTGGACCTCCTCACTGATTAAGATATGCATTAGCAGATTAAAGTACGATGCCAAGGTCAAACAGTGGTGTTTATTTTAAAAAAGGGTTGAAATCCCCAACCTATGTTGTTTTGTTGTTTATTTTGCCGTCTAATTTTTATACGTATGATTTGCGCTTATCCAACCTGTCACTTAACACTTTTAGGGTTTGTGTGTATTTCCTCAGTAAATTTCATTTCCTGGTGAGTCTAATGGGATAATGAAGTATTTCAAGATAATCCCATGCCAGTTCATCGTGCCGGTTTTGAACGATTTTTATGCTGGTAACAAAAAATAGAATCAAAGTCTTTGATGATATCATACCGGTGCTAGCTCAATGTACTTTCAATTTTTTTTCCTCTTCATCCCTGATACTTAGTTCTTACGTATACATACCATGCCATTTTCAATATATAGTCCATCACACGTAGTTCACTAAGTTATAAGGTCTTCTCAAGTTCAACAGTTCATATAATTAAGTTGATCTTTTTGCAAGTACAGTCTGCCTAGCTTGAATTCATGTAGAGGTTTGGGTGGAGATGGATGACATAAGGTATTTGAAACCAAAGATCTTTTTGGCTAATGAGATATTAGACCCTTATAATTTAGTCCATGCATGGACTTTGCTGTACCTACATAGAGGGGTAAGAGGACCCTTGTCAGTTGTCACTTATAAGTCAAAAGACTACAGTGGAATCCGATGGAACCTTATGCATGTACGTCTTAATCAGAAGAGATGGCCGGATATTCTATTACTATGAAAAAGTGGTTCATTTTCCCATCAACGTACAGTTTGGATTCCGATCAGCTTCTGATAATTACTTCGTCGTTGAGTTTAAAGCAGCAGGTTTGGTACAATTTTCCATCTTAATTACCTAACCATACCATGCCGAAGTTACTTAATTCGCTAGTAGTGAAAAATGCCTTTACGGCTTTAGCGGTTTAAACTTGTTTCTGGTAAATATATTAACTTGTAAGAGTCTGACTTTACCATCTGATCGATCAACGCGTTTCTGTCGTCAGGTGTTATGTTCTATAGGAGGAAAACGCAATAGAAGTACGTTATGGTATAGTTCCGAGAAATTACAGTGATTTAGGGTCATATAATCCGGCTTAATCCCACACCTAAAACAGTTTTCATGCGTCTAGTTAATACTAATCAGTTAAAAAAGTACGTTAGAACAGATCGATGACTTGGTTAACTGAAATGTGCAGCCAATGAGAGCATTTTTTAGAGTATGAAGAGGTAGGTAGGGTAATCTCCAACAGAATAGTTAAAAGTTATATTTTAAAAAATTATAGTTAAAAATTATTCTAACAAAATATTTAAAGCTAAGTCATATTTAACTTTGAGTTACATTTACAAGCTATATTTAGCAAAAAAAAATAGTTTAAAAGTTAAATCTCGCATCATCTAAAAAGTGATCCCACTATCTAATAAGTGATCCAATTACAATTATTATAGTTCAACTGAAAAAACATGTGAAATATATTTAATTTTTTAATTAAAAATAAGTATAGATATAAAAGCAAACTCAGAGATGGGGCCTTCTTCTTATCAATATCATGTATCAAAATTCAAATAATAAACTACTTAACCCTTCATGAAGTAGTTTAGTTTTAAAATTTGCCAAGGAAGAAATTTGTGTCGGACTTTGTCCAGTTGCATGTATTTTAAACTATACATGATCAAACTAACCCCAAAAAGAATAAGAGAGAAAGAGAGAGAGACCTGGAACAAACCCTAGAGATGAAATTAATATTTTTTTTGTTGAATAGTGAGGAGAGGGATAGTAACTCTTCTGTCTTTACAGTCAGCATCACATCACATCCACTCTTCCTACCTATAAATCCTTGTCTTCCTCCCTTCATTTTTTCCTAACAATCCCAGACAGCCTTCTTCAGAACAACATTCACTATTTGCTTGAGGATCACGGCTGAAAAGGAAACAAAGAAAAACAAGATTGAATGAGATGGGTCGAGCTCCATGCTGCGATAAGGCGAACGTCAAGAAGGGACCATGGTCCCCTGAAGAGGATGCTACACTGAAGGCTTATATTGAACGGCATGGCACTGGAGGAAACTGGATTGCACTTCCTCAGAAGATTGGTACGTATATATTCATTTTTATTTGAGTTTTTCCCATGCGAGTTAGGGCTTTAATTAGTTTGTAATAATTATCCTTAATTTTTTTGTTTTCGTGAATTATGTACTAATTAATGGTGAACTAATTAAATTGCAGGGCTGAAAAGATGTGGAAAAAGCTGCCGACTAAGATGGCTGAACTATTTGAGGCCTAACATCAAGCATGGTGGATTCTCAGAGGAAGAAGACAACATCATCTGCAACCTCTATATAAGTATTGGCAGCAGGTAATTATCGCTCTCCATCTTTCTCTTTGTCTAGCTATACTAACCTGAATTTCAGCAGAAAAATTAGAACCTCGATATATGTTCGTTTGTCTATTCTTCCTTGTGCACGTGACACTTTCCCCCAGAAATAATAATAATAATGAACACAGCGCAATAGGGATCCAATTTCCTTTTGTTTCCTTAGTTCTTTCTGTTTGATAATTATCCCTTTGTTTCTTGTTTTTTGTTTGAGTCTGATCATGTGTTCTTATTCCCTTTGCTTTCCAGGTGGTCTATAATTGCAGCTCAATTGCCCGGAAGAACAGATAACGATATCAAGAACTACTGGAACACTCGACTGAAGAAGAAGTTGCTCGGAAGGCGCAAACAGTCGGGTACTAGTCGCGGAAGTCAGGACCTCAAGGATCGATCCGACGATGCACAGGTGTTCAGTAGCTCAGCCCTCGAGAGACTTCAACTTCATATGCAACTTCAGAGCCTTCAGAACCCTTTTTCTTTCTACAACAACCCTGCACTGTGGCCAAAGTTGCATCCCTACCAGGAAAAGATGATGCAGTCCGTTCAAAACATGAATGATCAAAACCCTAGCAACAACCCTCTGATGATGCAGCAGTTTGCTCTCTCAAGTCATGATGATCAAACAGCTGAAGGCCATAAGGTTAACGATCTCCTCTACGAACAAACTACTGGTGCTAATTCTATGACCATTCAAGAGCAATATGCCAAGTTATGCATGAATTCCAACATACATGAATTGGACAATGCTTTCAATGGTATGTCATCATCCTCCATCTCCACAAGCATTAGTCCAGTGGACTCTACTATTATGGTAGCGAAGGCCGACAGCGTAGAGCTACAGGTTAATTCGAGCTTCCAAGCTCAACTTATTATTAGTGGCCTACAGGAGAATAACAGATCTGCTGGATTCACAACACAGCATGAAGATGATCAGATGACTACAGCTGAGTTTGATTGTTTCAAGGAGATGAATGTCTCCAAGGACGGCTCGATGTGGTGGGCTGATGAGTTCGTCACCAAATCTGCGTCATCAAGCTCTTGGGATTCTACTTCTGTTCTGCAATCCCAAGGGATGTTTCAAGATTACGAATTAGGTTATAACATGTAGTTAACCAGTAATGCTACATGGACCACATTCATGAACCAAATTGTAGAAATCGTGATAAACTAATAGAAGAGGTACCTGCATACAAAATTAGGTTCCATCTCTATTAGAGATATCATGGTTGATCTACAATGTGGTCCACGAATGTGGTCAAAATAGTACGTTGATTTATTGAATAGGTACCAAGTGAGGGATGGATTTTCTAGCTAGGTCATAAGGAGGATTATGGCAAGACTGAAATTTATTTGATATATTTAGCATCCATGTTCTGTAAATTGAGTGAATTATAATCATGTTGCTATCTTCCTGCTGTCATATGCCAGATATTAATCTTCAAAATCATCAATCTGTTGTGGTTTATTTCCACATTTAGCATTTCTTTTAAGGGCGCTAAATTTATATTCACTCAGACCTTGTGATAGGAATACAGAACTTCACCAGATTACCCGACAAGCTAAAAGAAGAAGTCCTAAAGTACTGCTATACTAGATAACAACATGACGCACAATGAACCTAGACCAACAAACTAAAGTAGAACGAGGGCTTCAAAATTTAGGTTGCACTACTCCGGAGTTAGCTATGGGCCATTTCTACATAGCACCTGGAGATCCTGGGTCCACCTTCTGTCTCTTATTCCCATCATCCTTGTGAGATACCTCTACATCCTCGACCTCTTGGTGATACCTGTTGTACAACTCAAGCTTCCACAAGGAGGTGATATCCTTCTGGGTCGAGGTCCCTTCGCAATTCGGGGATCTTGGCTACACGCTCTTCCGATTTTGCGACAGCTGTTGTTACGGCCCGAAACATCGTTATAGAACTTATGTGGTTAGTTACTAATTAATTACGTTAATCGTTGATGGTAATTAGTTTTTATTGTTGAAAACTTTCGCTGGCGTTTCGTCAAAATTTTATCGATTTTTTTTTTCAAGAAATTTCATAGGATAAAGTTGTAGAGTTTGTTGATACGAGTTCGTGTCCACGTCAAGTGTTAAAATCGGAGTTACGACGAATAAGTTATCGTCAGCAAAACTTTTATGAAAATATTGGAAAATGTTTTATCACAAAATCGTGGGTACAAATACGGGTTTCTATTTTGGGAAAGTGAGAAGTTTCCATTTTTGGCAAGTTTTAGAGAAGTGTCCAACCACATGCGACCGTGATTTTTGGTTGAAACGGTTGCGTTTCTTCTCCTCTATTGATAGGTGGGTGCATCTTCGACATTGGTGGCCGGAGGAGGGAGAATCGAAATCGAGAAAGTGGCAGTTTCCGGGTTGATTTTCTCGGCGACGGTGGCAACGCTCACGGCGGCGTTGGACGTCAAACCCAGAGGGGTTTTGAAGCCTTTGAAGAGGTAGATCTATTACGATGGGTCTCGGACCCTACCCTGGCCGGATGGCGACGAACGAAGAAAATATTTTCCGGTGAGGGTTTATAATTTCAACGGTGGATTTCATTAATTTTCGGTTTGATTTTGATGTTGAGTTGTACTACAATATTGTTGGGCTTGTTGAGATGAACATTTTGGTATGCAGGTTGCTTGATTTGGTGCCGATGGGATTCTGGCCGCCACCGGCGGTGGTGCCAGGCCCCACGCGCTTTTGTGCGCGGCGCTGCTCAGACGAGTTTGGATTTTTGGCAAAATATTATGTCGTTCTGCTCATAATTTTGTTTAGAACGCAATGGTGAGATTCTTAAATGGATCTAGGCTTGATTAATTTAGACTTGTATTTAATCAGATAATAATTAATTGACTTTACCATAATATTAATGGACAATCCGATTATCGAATTAAATTCGAGTCGCTCGATGTTTGAGATTTATGTTGCGACTCTAAAATTTGTTTACAGTGAAGGAATGCAAGAAATTAAATTCAGAGTTTGATTAAGTTCGTAATTAGTCAGAAAATACGTTATTCGAGAATATGAGATTCTCGACATTATTGCTGATCGGATTATGAGCTTAGCTATTTATTATGAATATCGATGAATAGATATTAGTTATAATTGTGGTTTCAGAATTATGAGTTAGAGGGCAATATTGTCAGATCGATGATTATTGTGTCGATTAACAGGTTTCCTTTTTATTAATATCCCGGCTTAGTACGGTGAGTGGACGTTTATTTATTTTCATAGTTGCTTCGAGTTCATGTTTATGCAAATTTACAGTTTCTTGTATTTTAGTACAGTCGAGTTTTGTGGTATGTTAGTGATGGTTTTATTTTCTGCATCGATGTTTTGACTAGTCGGTTGATCACTGACTACTCGGATCAGACAGGGTTAGGACAAATACCCTGCCAACCAAGATTGTCACGGGTTAGGAAAAACCCCTTAGACAATCCCATCACCGTTTATTTATAGTTATGGAGACGCTTCGGGTTAGGACAAACACCCTGAGCGCCCACCTCCATATTTTATTCAGTTTATTATTTTGAACTCGCATGATTTCACAGAAATCAACGGAAAGGCACAAATAGAATATTTTATTGTTTTACACTGTTTGTGAGTTTTTGTCTACTCACACTAACATTTTATGTTTTTATATGCCCTTCCCTAGACCTTTCGGTTTTCCGCGCGTGCCCAGGTTCCAGTGCTTCTCCTGAGATGGATTTTGGTCCCCTGAGGTTTTGAGTCCATCAAATTCTCATACCATTATGTAGGTTTCAGCCCACTAGCAATGTATTTTCATATGTTTTATTCTGCTCCAAGAAGTCGCTCTAGACACTAGTGTTGTCAATGTTTTTCAGTGCTGGTTGTGAATTATTAATATTGTTGGATTATGAATTTCAGTTTATGTATTATTATTCTAGCATTTTAATTAATTTACTTCTGCACTTTATTGAGAAATCCGGATGGACATTGGTGGTCCCTGGTATTGTTTGTAGGAAATCCGAAGTGTGATTTACTTGCAGGTTTCTGGTAGTCCACTTTGTAGAGGAAACTATGTCAATTTTTTTTTCACAGAAATCCGTAGTTTAAGTCATGTCGTTAGGACGTGATCCTACATTACTAGTTAATCTAGGGTTGAGTCCTTTCAGTTGGTATCAGAGGATCAGGTCACAGATTTTGTAGACGTCCTTAGTCATATCAGACATTTGACAGTGTACAACACTCTCGGGAGGGGTGGCCCGACCCCGACCGGCCGGCGTAATCCCATCACCTACAAGTGTTGTGCATTGTTAAGTGTTCAGAGTCTTATAGTTGAGCTATTTTTCTTGTTCTGGTTTTGTGGGCTAAGTAGTAGTAGTGGACTCGTAAATCATTATGCCTCGACAACCAGCTCTCCAGGATGAGCCGCAGTCATTGGCCCAACTGATGCATGAGCTACTCACATGCATGATATCAGTGCCACGGGAGGACCGTGACGATCTTGTTAATCAGGCCAATAGGGAAGGGGCTGTGCCTTTACCTGGTTCTTACGACCTGGTGGTGTGTGAGAACTGGTTTATCAAGATTGGTTGAATATGCGACCGGATGTGTCCTCTGCTGACACCTGTGTAGATGATAGAGTTAGTTGTTGGCCTATTATAGAACCAAGCCTATCTTTGGTGGATAAGCACCGAGAGGCAGGAGGTTACTACCTCGTGGCCAAGATCAGAGTTTTTTGAATGTGTCGCTTTCTAGTAAGGCGGATGGGGAGAGGAAGCATGCAAAGTTAGTGAATCTACAGCGAGGAAATTTGTCAGATATGGTGTATAAGGACTACTTTTATTGCCCCTTCCGATTTGCATTATGTTTTGTCAGAACAATGAGGGAGAAATGCTGGAGGTCTAAGAAAGGCTTGTGACATGTAATTCCTTCATTTATGGCGAGCGCCATACACTGACGTCGATGAATGTGTCTGTGCTACAGTTTAATGTGAGATTTGACCTTAATTTTTGCAGGGTATTAGTTGATGATTTGAGGGAGGTGGATCCCACCAGAGATATTCAATGAGAAGAGGTTACAACATAATTAGGTCCACATCATCTTCTGGCATGCGATCTTACACCTCGGCTCCTTGTGCCCATCGTTCGAGTTGTTTCCGTGATGGGGGAGGATCCAACACTAGAGTTGAGAGTTTGGGTGGGTTTTGGTGGATCTTGATTATTATCCCCAGCACCCAGTGATCTTTTTTTTTTATGTAATATTTGCCATAAATGTTGTTTTGGGAAGTGCTAGTTGAGGATTTTAGTAAGTTACCGTTGTTGTCAGGTGTATCATTTTGCGAGGGAAACCTCAGGCAAATTTTTAACTTTTAGTTCTGGTGACCAGAGAGTTACCTCGAGTGCCAAACCTGCACCACCATTTGGGCAGCTAGCATACGAGGACTGAGGCAAGAATGACGACCAATGGGACTTTCAAGTCAGGCTCGCCATCACCGATGACTTTATGTGAGAGTCAAGTATCTACGGGTGTTATTCTTGTTATGTTGAATATTTTCGACTATGTCGTTTATATTTTGTTTGACCCAGAGGGTGACACGTTCTTTTATATTTGTAAGGTGAGCGTCCATAGTCAATGTACCCATCACGCATATGACAACATACACCGAACTTTCTCCAATCAAGTTCAATTTATGCATTCTACCACCCACGACCCTTTAATTGTGAAGTCTCTCACAGAATTCTGGATTAGGCAATCCGCTTCAATTCCTATGTGGGCTTGAACCATGTCTCTCGCTAAATGGAAGAAGAGAATTGATCTTTTAATGTAACAAGGCTATGAAACGAGTCAATAGGAAGAAACAGCAATCAACAATCCTAATCATTCAAAAATGATAGTGCCACGTAACAATTACTAAACAGAATAGGGAATGGTCGGAAATGAACAAAAATCATTTCTTTTAGAGAATTTATCCCTCTGGCGAGGTGATTCTAGTTGGATTATTTCATAAGTGTTTGCAGTGTAATGTGTAGAGGTTTTAGTTTGTCTACTGATCTAGTACTTCTAAATCTAGTAGATTTTGATTTGATCTTAGGAATGGACTTCTTGAGTCATAATTAGGCATTGGTAGACTGTCATCGGAAAGGGGTTGTGTTTTGGAGTCCAGCGTTGCCTGATATTTTGTTCTATAGTGAGATAAATGTGTTATTTTGTGCTTGGGTTCAGCCGTGATGGCTGTGATGTTGTGTTGGGAGAGATGTACCCCATAATTGGCACATGTCATGAAAATTCATGTCCTTACTTCTTGTAATGATTCAATGGAAGCAGTAAATGTGTATCCATATATATTTCGCAAGAAGTTACCAGGTTTACCTACAATTTGGGTTAGATTTTGTTGTTGAGTTATTATCGAGTACCGATCCTATAACTCAAGTATCTTATTGAATGTGTTTATGAATAAGATTACTATGTGTTTGTGGTTGTTTATGTTCTTGAGCTTCATATATGGTTTCAATTATAAATGTGTTAACCTTAACTAAGTTGATTTATGCATTAAAGAACTAAAAATGGGATCTGGGTTGAATTTAGTTACTCACCCAAGGCTAGATGAACATATAAACATGATTAGGGTCTATTCCAAAAGGGTTTACCTTAAGGTTTGGTTTCCTTAGCACAAAATAAGGACTATAGCCTCTTGAGTCAAAATATACTTAAGGAGCTTTGGTCAAGCACACATTGAATCGAGAGGTTATTGTTGCTATTAGTTGGGTCTTTCGATTCGTAACTCAAGAAGTGCGAATTATGAGATTCAATTATACTTTCTCCCGGATCCTCCCATAGAGGTTTGGGAAGAGGAACCTTCCACAAATATCACATCGTAAACTTGGTTGCTTCACTCACGTGACATACGGTCAAGATGTAAACCCGAAATGATTTAGGTCTTGGTCTCGGTTCACCAAATACTTCAAAATTGGGTTTAAATAGTTTAGAGTCTGAAATGGCATAGGAGCATGAGTTCAAAACCAAACGTGACCCAAAATGTTACGATTTAGACATTTACTTGTGTGAAACGGACATTAATTATATACAAAATTTGGGACATTAATTGTTTAAGCATCAAGTGGTTAGTGGATATTTCCCTAGCCAACCACCTTTCTTTATTGTGAATTTGTTTGTTATTTAATCTCGTTGGTTTAGTACATAATCAATCAATCAACTCAGATAATCACTCAGCGTAATCTAATCACCCATTGTAATGCTAGGTCTCCAAATGACTTAGTAGTGTAAAGATACACATCCACATTTAATTTTTCCTTTAGTTTCAAGATTCATGTCTAGTGTAACCATGGTCTAAGTGTTTTATCATTCGAGTTAAGGAGTTCAAGTGGCTAATCCTCATGGGTTCGACACTCGACTTCTATAAATACTATAACTTGACCTCGTACACTTGCGGACGGAAAACACTCTATATATACACTTATGGGCTAGATAATAGTGCATAAAGTTTATGGGGATAATTTTTTCAACACTCGACGAAGTTTTTTGGCGAAATAGATTCCGCTGACTTTCGAACACGACTCCAGCCACGTCAATTGGAATTAGGGGCCAGTATAGTTAGACAAAATTATGGGCTTGATGAGAATAAGAGATTGATATGTTCAACTCCTACGCTGTTAATGGTCGTGGAACACGTCTTTTTCCACACCCATTTAAAGGGAACACGTCTCCGTCTGTTTTTTTCTCTGGTGATCGAAGTTAGTGAAGTTGGTGTTAGGTCGATCAGAGATGTTTATGAGCTTGTGAAGTCGAGGATGTCACAATAGAGATAGATGACATGATCCCTGCAACGACCCAATATGTAGCACAGAGGTTTTAAGTGTTGTTGAGCAGGTTTTCCAAGGTGACCGAGGAGTAGGACAACAACATGAATGACGGTGTCGCAAGGAGATGTATGCTGCGAGCGACGTCCAAGGTGATGCTTGAGCCGTTGAGCCAGTCGAGGAGAGCATGGTAGACCTGAGAGGCGGCTAAGCATAGCCGAAGAGCGAGGCAAGTGGCGAGATTGACTGTTGAGGTAATCAGAGTCACCGTTTATTTTTTGCTAGAAAATTATTTTCTCGATTCATTAGAAAAAGAAAGTAAAAATTGATGAAAATGCAATTTATCAAACCTCACATAACAAATTCTACTAGAAAAATGGTCAATCTGACGACACTGGACCTCTGATATCACGGTATCTCTCTTTCACTACTCTATACATGCCTAATTATGTATAATTGGTTGCATGTGCTCTGATGTTATAAATACTTTTAAGCAAGAGATCTCTCAGCTTGTTTCATTTAATATGGTATAAGACATTGCCCTTGCTAAGTTAGCTCCTACTCACCCAATAAGGCTGAGACTCACACTCAACTTCTTTGTGTACTACTCAACTTTAAGGACGGATAAACGTGGATCGTGAGAAGCATGTACTACCATGCTTTCTCAAAACTCAATTTTTCAACCGCGAAAGAAGAAATACGTACAAGAATTAAATGAAATTTTTAGATTCAATTAATGCCCTCAATTGTTTTCCAAAATCACAGTCTTTTGACAATCCCAAATCCCCTTTATTCTCTTCAATTCTCAGCTTCTGATGAACCGCGTTAACGTTCGATTTATTCTTCGAAGGACCTCACGGGATGCATCACTAGCTTGGAGCTGTAGTTGTAAACTCTATCTCCTAAAGAATTTTTGCCGCCTTCTACTTCCAATCCAGCTGCAAAACGCCAAAACACAATTGAGCTTCCGACTGCCGAAATTGAAAGCTTCGGGTCATCAATATACTTTCATTTACCAGAAGGGATCAATTGATTGATTAATATTTGATATTTTGATATTGGTGTTATTTATAATTTTCATTTTCGGCCCTTTCGTTGTAATCCATTATTATATGTCTTGATTCAACTCTTATTTGCAGGTCATTTCGTATTGATGCATAAGTTCTTGGGTATATACTTTTATGGGCTTCTTAGAGGTTATTACCACTCAGAAGAATCATATTTAGCATACATGTATATAATATATAGTAGAATCTCGATAATTTAATACTCGATTAATTGATAACTTCGGAACAGCGAGCTAAATTAATAATTCATTATATTTATAAGATAATAAAATTTTAAGAATTCATATAAACCTCATACTATGTATAAATTAATAATACTTTAACACATATCTCTGTTAATTAAAAGAAAATGGCCTTCTACAATTATCAAGGAACAGTTTACGTCAAACATTCAAAATTCGTCAAAAGCATAAATATATTAGGGTGTGGGTAGAAAAGGAATCACAAAGATTGAAAATTGATGCTGCGAAACTGCCTCTCTCTCTCTCTCTCTCTCTCTTTCTCTCTCTGAACCGGTCAGGAGTATAGTCCAATGTTGACTAAATGATCTTCCCAACACCTATCTTCAGTTTGTTGCCTTATCCTACCTACTTCTTGAGGACTGGCAGTGGTTTGTTGATATTGGTCTGAGGAAAAGGTTTTTGAGATTTCGCTCATTCTCATTCGGCTAGCGGGTAATGGTTTCTTTATTATGTTTCTATCTCTAAATTGATTATAGTTTGGAGTTTTAGATTTAGTTTAATAACGTTAGTAGATATAGAGCTTTAGTCAATTTTGTCTCCGCTATCATTGTTTCAATTTCCATTAGTATGGTGGTGTCTCAATCTGTAAATGATGGAAATTAGTGGTCTTGCAAGAAGGAGTGTTGTGGTGATGTTACAGTTCTTCACTTGAGAAATTTAATACGTTTTAGTTGGGTTTTTTACTTGCATGAAGATTGTATTTTTATTGAATAAATATAAAGGATTATTATTTGCTTGGTTTTCGATAACACATAAACACACACCAAGCACAGAAAGAGTAAGAGAAGAAGAGGAAAATCGAAGTCGAATCAGAGTTTTCTAACCTTGATGATTGATGTAAACGATGGTTTTTAGGTAGCCAACTGTTTGAAAGAAGGGAAAAGAAGATAATAATTTCGTGTAACTCAGTTGTTTGTGCCTGCATTTTTTTTCCTGGATAATTCAAGTTGCAGAGTTGCAAACTGGAGAAGAAGATATCTATTTAATGTTTAATGCTTTGTGTAACAGAATTGATAGATTTGATGACAAAGAATATGCTTTTGTATTGTTTTATTTACTAATGACAAATGATCTAGCCATTTTCCGTAAAACAAGGATTCCTGGGCACCTTTTTTTTTCAAATAGAATTCCATTAAATTACTTGAAGTGTTGAAGTATACAGGTCTAAAGAACAAATTCGAAAACAATGCAAAGAAAAACAAGAAAAAAAATGATATGTATACAAATGCATAGAACACAATAGAAGACAGAGGAGAAGTCAAATTATATGAAAAATTTGGTCTTGCTGCCTTTCTAAAAATTTTGACTGCTTGATATATTCAACTTCAACTATGTGGAGGAAAAAACTCAACCTGAATGTGAAAATAGATAGAATATATGATGGTACACTTTAAGTGTAATTGGACACGACTTCAATCTTCGCTCGCTTTTAAAGTTTAGCTACTTTCTTTTGGTTTAAATTTATGTATAGAGAATGAGTAGCGTTGAATTATATATTGCATAAAGCAATAAAATTACATGTCTTCAATAATTATTCTAACAATTCACATGCGCGAGCGCGACGCTCTTCCACACACGTAGATTCGCGTGCAGGAAGGCTTGTAATTAATTATTCATTTATGATCACTAGTACAAAAACTACTTCACATGACGTCTCTCAGACAACAGAAATAAAATGTCTGTTATCTGAATGATTTTAAAATAAAAAGACGATGGTTCTTTTCTATCTATCATTGTTTGTTCTTTTACACAATAATTATTTAAAATTTTTATGGGGGACATACGAAATTTATAATTTTCAAGTATGGGCATCTCAAATTTTGATTGTTAAAAAATTATACTTAAGTCAGACAACGTTTTTCTGTCATATGAGTATTTGGCAAAAAAAAAAAAAACAGGTAATCTTCCGTGGGGGTTTACTTGAATAAGTCCTTCAATCAGACGTCAGGCGACCGTCGTATGAATAGTTGACAAAATCTTTGTCAATTTATTTCACCAATTCAAATAGATGAGAGTACTCAATTGCCAAAACATTGCATGTGTGGAACTCTCCAAGGGAGCTCACTAGATTGCATTATTCGATTAGATGATGGTTGTCTGTCATCTAAGTTGTGACATAAATTGACTGCAAATTTTCCACATATACCATCTCACATGTGGTATTTACATATGTACATTATTAAGAGTCGGCATCTAAATTTAATAAGGTTTTGAAATATGCATTAAATCAAATGACAGTTGTTTGTCGTCTAATTAAGTTTCAACATTTTTTTTGCTACCTTAAACGTAAAATTTTGTAAATTGCCTGAAACTAACAATTTTTTTTGTCTGTTGGATGAGATAATTTGAGTATTGTTAAGTCTTTGCTTTAAAGTTGAAATTTTTCTACTTGAATTCGTCCTTAATTAGTGTGTGTGTCACGGTTAGAACGTCGCTAAGGCTATTTAGAGTAAATCTCGACTTGTGACTCCGTCAAAAATTTATTTGAGACCAAGTTTCACACATGTTTTATCGTAGAGTTCATATCTATTTTACCATATGAAAAAAAATTAATTTATGTACTGCTCCCATAGGAGAATGAGAAAAATCCTTGAAAAATGGCTATTTTAGTCTTTTGGTAATATTTGACTTATTTGATCGACCACTAAACGAACTCCGACGAGGATAATTTTTTTGAAAAATCAATGTTATTACAAGGTTGATGCATGTGTATGGACACATTTCTCATTAGACCATTTTGGTCTGTCATATGTCGTTAATTGCATATATAACTACTAATGTTACTTATATTGTTTGTTGGATATATGAAAACAAAACCTTTATGAAACTAAATCACTAACAAGTCATCATTTTGTAAATGTGACCGTTGGATGAGACGGTGAAACTAATCTAAGCATGCTATAAAAAAATTAGAACTTTCTGAATTGAATTCAACCTCGATCCGAGTGTCCAACTATTATGACCATATTGCCACAACCAAAAAACACCACTTAGATGACGAAACATTTTCGTCCCTTAAGTGAGTTATTTCATCGCCTAACTACTCAAGTGAAAAAATTTTCGTCGCCTAAATTTTGTCGCCTAAGTGCCGTAGCCCAAGGGTTTAGTCGACGAAACAAAAAAAATTTGTCGCCTAAGTCAATACTTGGGCGACGAAACCATATTCATTGGATAAAGTTTCAGACAATGAAAAATTATTGAATTAGGCGATGAAAATGTTCGTCGTATAATTTGATGTAGTACAATGTAAATATGTCGTCGTCTTAGAGTCACACTTAGACGACGAAAGTTTGCCGTCATCTAAGAGGTACACATAGACGACGAACAATTGTCATCGTCTAAGACAAAAAGCTTAGACGACGAAATCAGACAATTTCATCATCTAAGTGTCTAAACCGGCCGACGAAAGGAATTATTCATCGCCTGAGTTGTGGAGTTCACTTAGATGACGAAATAGTATGATTTATATATATATAAATTGAATTAAAATTAAATATTAAATTAAGAAAACTCTGAATTGAACCCTCATTTTATATATGTACATTATGTAGAAACTACACTAAATTGCAATATTAGCGAAACTTTGGGCCCCACCGAGTCCCCTGGTGCTCGGATCATCGTCATCATTCCGGGGTTACAAATGTAGGACACTCGGCTCACAAACATCTTGTGGAACATTGAGGAATGTGAACAATCTATCCAGCTTTTGTTGTAACTCAGCAGTCTGTGTGGTTGCTGCTTGAGCCTGCTCCTCGGCCGCCCGAGCCCGCTCCTCGACTACTCGGACTCGCTCCTCTTCTACTGGGTTACGTGATCGCCTCGTCGTCGAAACCTGACTCAGATCTCGATGGACATCACGTCCAAGGCCGGAAACCTCCTTCCCCTGTCGGTGGCCAAAAACTATATCGGCAATAGCGATCTTAATCTGAAAGGGCAGTGGAGGCAACCCTTTCAGCGTCAATCTCGGGTTCTCCTCTTGCATGTGCGCCATTTCCAAGGCAGCCATTTGTTGCACTCTTGCCTGAAATGGATATTGTGAACAACATATAAACATCAATTTCTTAAAAAAATTTGACATAATTTTCTCTAAAAATGTAGGAAACCACAAACCTATACAGAACAAAACACTTCGAATAACATCTCAATTTCTAAAATAATATATTGTGGGCACCGATTCCCATCTAGATTACTCAATTTCATAATCATGTTTATTATAGCCAACTATACCAAAATTTAATGGTACCACCAGCAACAACAACAACAACAACAACAACAACAACAACAACAACAACAACAACAACAACAACAACAACAACAACAACAACAACAACAACAACAACAACAACAACAACAACAACAACAACAACAACAACAACAACAACAACAACAACAACAATTAACCTAATAATAATATTCAAACAACAACAACAACAATTAGCCTAATTAAATGTCCTAATCATAATTCAATTACTTTAAACCAACAATAATATTCAAACAACAACAATAACACAACAACAACAACAATTAACTTCATTAAATGTCCTGATCATAATTTAATGACTTCAAACCAACAATAATATTCAACTCATTAAATTTTGGAAGAAGTGTTACTTACATCGTTTTGAGTCCCGACATCGTCTTCTTGCTCGGGCCAATTGTAAGCATTCATGGAGGCAGAGAGATGGGGGTGCTTCAAATCCTTATCTTTGTAAGCCTTTGCAAGGTGGGCAATCATCGTGGAGCCCGAAGCGTGGTCGCAATTCTTCGCCGCTCGATTGGCTGTGTTTTCCCTCGATCTTGTTTGTTTCACAACCAGAGAAATTAATTACTAAGATAACTTATAAATTAAAGTATATGATTAACAAACCAAAAGTAAAGAAATACGAACACAAAACTGCTTTGACTCGAAGTGGCTCACCAACCAATCCCACTCGGACCTTCTTTCCTCCTGGAATTCCTCTAAGGCTGCGCCGTATTTCTTATATTGCTTATGTAGCTAGTGCTTCAATCTCCTGTAAATGTCCGTGACTGACTTCTTTACAGATTCGAAGGCGAAGTGTACCTAAGAAAAAAAAAAGATTAAATTAAACGATAAACCCTATAATTTAAAATTATTTATAAAATAAACGTAATTAAATAACCCATATTAATTACTGAGAGTTAACGGACAACTCTAAACCTCTCAGCTTCTTCCAGCTGCTCCCAAGTAGGGGTTATCATACATATCTTGCTCTGTACGATATTCCTTACCTGAGTCGCCGTCAAGCTGGCGAGCTCCTTTGACGAAGGGCCTTTAGTGAAAACATCGTTTGCCATGTCGATCCGTTTCTCAAGCCTCTAGGTTGTCTCCTCGATTTTGCACCCATTCATAACTCCCCGAGTACGTTTGGGGGCCGGGGTCTAAGGGGTCCCAACTCATTGCTTTGCATCGGACGCTAATGCAACAAGATTGTTGTGTGGATGACCCGGAGTCGGAAGACGGATTCGCTTGCTCGTCAACTGGTCATTAGGTCTAACCAGAATGGTTAATGACAGTTGACCTAGGTCGTGAGCCTCAACCGTCTCCTCTGATCGTTGACCCCCCCAACCCAACCATTGGATGGACAATTACAATGTGGCCTTTCACTACTGTTCGGTTTGCCTCTTCTTTCCGTCAGGCATCTTAAGTACCTATTCGACAATTGAAACCATTCAAAACACAATCATACTATATGCACATATAAGCAACATCAACACATGATGTACAAAACTAATCCAAAAAATTTACTAGACTATCATTCGAAACAATTCATAACGTACCAAATCACTATCAATTCATCTATTTCACAATCAATCAATCCAAATTGATCAACATGCCGCAATTCATCCTTAATTAATTTCACAATTGCACTGATTCAATCTCACAACAACGAATCCACCTCACAATAACCTAGCTTAATTCATGTCACACCTCAATCATCCAATATCACATTCACAATCATCCAAATTCATTTTAACCTTAATCAATCTTATATCAAAGCACACATAATGAGCCTATATCACATTAACCAACTAATTATCATTCAAAACAACTATCTAACAGTAGCATCAATTATCACACAACATCACAGTAGCATTACAAATTCAAATTAGCAACAATCTAACAATAGCATGATACATATGTAATTGTGACATGTGAGAGAGAGAGAGAGAGAGAGAGAGAGAGAGAGAGAGAGAGAGAGACAGAGAGAGAGAGTGACTGTGAGAGAAAGAGAAACCAAGATAGAGAGAGATACAGTAAATTGGCAGTGAGATTCGGCGGCGGCAAAGGAGAGTAGGTCGGAGATGGTGCAAGAAGCGGCGGCGGTGACATCAGACTAGGGATTTTTTTCTTCTTCTGGGTTTGGCAGAAGCGGGGTGGGAATGGAGCGTTTAGGAGGCGACGGCAAGGAGGATGGACGACGGAGGCGGGGGTGGATGGTTTAGGGGGTGGCTGAAACACACAGGAGAGATTGGAGGTGGTGGTGGTGATTTAACCCGGGAGGGATTTTTGAGGGTATAGAAAATTAGGGAATTTTGGGAAAGGGCTCGATTTCGATCGATCTTATTAAGGCTTATAGGCAACGAAAGTTAATAGTTGGTCGTCTAAGTACACTTAGATGACGAACCACAATTATTTCGTCGTCTAAGTTGATTTATGAATTTTCTCCAAAAATTTGGTAGAAAATATGAACCGCCAAATATTTGGGGTTAGCCGATGAACATATGATATGCATCATCTAAATCTTACACTTAGGCGATGAAATCGATGGTTTTCCTCTCTTAAGTGGTATTTAGACGACAAAACTTGGGTATTTTCGTCGTCTAAATGGAATTTTTTTTTTTTTAAATATATGTAAAATTAATTGTTTGTTGTTACTT
The DNA here is from genome assembly GCA_946800695.1 of Geum urbanum. NCBI lineage: Eukaryota > Viridiplantae > Streptophyta > Magnoliopsida > Rosales > Rosaceae > Geum > Geum urbanum. Next base: position 17,514,240 of record OX327003.1, on the reverse strand, counting down.
ATAAATTAAATAATCAGTAATCAACTGTTATATGTAACCATTACATATACAAAATATTGTAGAAAATAATTTATTCCCAATTCGAATTAGTTTAGGACTCGATCGATTAAATATAGTGATGGTCGAAAAAGTTTTAAGAGACGGAATCAATCGTACAAAATAAATCATGAACCTGTTTTCGAAGTTACAGGTGTTTGTCTTATAGGAAAAATTTAATTTATCAACTAGATTGAGATTATTTGAAATTTTTTTTAAAAAAATTTATTTAAGACTACAAACTTGTTATATATGTACTAATGTTGTATAACTTAAGCCAAACTTGTTATATATGTACTAATGTTGTATAACTTAAGTGTTCATATATATAGATTCACTCAACATCAATATTAAAGAAATTGAATTTGGAAAAAATAACCATTGGATATATTCATCATAACATAATATATTAGAGGGAAAATTTTTAGGAAATACGAAGCTCGTTAAGAGTTTGATCGGCGGAGTCAATCCTAAAACTAAAATACTCAACGAAACGGAAATGTTTATATACGAATCTTCGTCACTCCGATTTTGTAACGCTCGATACTCAAAAGTAAAGAATTATGTACTTTGTTCCCTCGACGAAAAAATATGCATATTAAGATGCTATAAATGGTCATGCTTTTGTTGATGGCAACTAATGAAATTCATCTTAGACGACGAAACAACGGTATTTTGTCATCTAAGTTGCCACTTACACGACGGACTATACACGTTTTATCGTCTAAGATTTTGAGGGTCAGGGTTTAGGGGTTTATGTTTATTTATTAGGGTTTAAGATTTAGTGTTTAGGGTTTAGTTCAATCTTCAGCGACGATTGGAAATGTTTCGTCGTCTAAGGAGTACTTGGATGACGAACCATGCATGATTGTTTCGTCGTTTAAACCCCTACTTGTACGAAAAAACTTCTTTGTTTCATCGTCTAAGATTATTTTATAACAAAAAAGCATCATCATTTTGTATGATACACAATCATACCTGTAAGACATAATAAGTATTACAAATACTCTAAATTAAACTAAATCAAATTCAATTCATTGATCGATCCATCCATCAATAAACGGTACATATGCGTACAAATTTATTAATTAATTAAATAAAATTATTCAAATTCCATCTTATTAATTAATGTACACATGAATCAATCACTTCGATCATCATAATCTTCATCAACGTCTTCTTCCTTACTCTGATCAGATTCTTCTTCCTTAGAATCATAATCTCCATCATTAAGATCATATACGACCTGATCTTCTTCCTCTGATTCCTCTTCATAGGCATTAATATTGTCTAGGTTAATGATCTCCTCTTAAGTAAGATCTGTGTCACCATCAGGGATGTGTAAGGTTTTGTTAAATCGAATCAGTTGCCTTGTGTCTAGAATGGCAGAAGTATTAGGCTCTTCATATGCATGGACATTATTCCCTTGAGTATTAGTCCCTTCAAGTGTTGTGGCACTCCATATTCCTTGGACAGACATGTGGTTAACTACTTTCAAACCTATACCCGCTTTCCGATCATCTAGATAGAACACCTGTCTGACTAAGGTGGCAAGAGCAAATGACTCATCTTCATATCAACTTGAGTTTCTATCGAATGGTAACAGCCCGAGATGTTCTTTTGTACACTTTAACCATTTACACTTTAATAGAAAAAATTCTATCTCATTCCCATATAGTAGCTGAATGACATTAACATGAATGCTGTAATATACATCATCACTTTCTCATACCGCAATCCCTCTATTTTGTGTTCTTCTTCCTTCATCTCGATAGACTGAATAAACTTTACGCTGTTGGCAAAACATCCAGGTAAATGTAGTGATGGACCGGTTTATGGGCCAACATGTGCATTTCCCATTACTACCACCCCCCGTGGTCAGAGGATTTATGTAGATCATCCATCTGCAAAATTGTGAACAAGATATATGACTGTATATTTAGTAAAATTCTACAAAAATTAGATATAGTTTCCCCTAAAACTAATGGAAACTATAAACTTGCATGCATGCTTAAATTAAGGAAAACCACTACGAATACACTAAGACAAAACAATCAACATCCGAATTTCTCAAGGTCAAATAAAGTAAGCACAAAAAATATAGACTGAGGATTAATTAACTGTGACGACTCGAACCTAAAATGGAATGATTATCGACTTGATTTGCGAGTTTCGCGATTAGTCGCAATTTCGTCGTAATCGGTTAATATGGCGGCCTCGTTAACGACTAAATTATCGGGCAAGAATTTGATTTGAGATCCTTCACGAAAGTTGTAGAGAATTTAATTTCGAACTCGTGGGAATTTCCGAAGGATTATTCTGAGTTACGAGGAATAAGTTGTGAATATTTTCGGCCGTTGGATTTTGTCGTATTTATCCGTTTGCGATTCGATACGTGTACGGTATCAATACGGGAGAATACGTGATGAATTGGAAAACTTTCCATTTTGGGAAATCTGGTCCGTTGACCAGTTTGACCCGTGGGTCAAAACTGACCCATTCCAGGATGAGTTTTGTTTGCCTTCGTTGAGCTCGATTCCGGCCTCTTTTGGCCATGGTGTCTTTATAAAAATTGTTGGGCTTGAGCTCCTCTTTCTTTTGATAGGTCATTCGTTCAATTTGGTTGTTGGATGAAGAAGTTATGGCTTGTCAAAGTTTGGGAATTTTGGGTGGTATTCCTGCGAGTTTTGGCGACGTTGGTGGCGGCGGAGGCGGCCGAGATGGAGCTTGGGGTTTGAGGAGTTTTTTTAGCCTTGGATAGAGGAAGCTTTTTGAAGTGGTTTCAAGTCTTGCCGTGGCCGGAGGAGGGAGATCGGAGAAGTTGAAATTCGGGCGAGGGTTTGCACCTTTGAGGTGAGTTTTGGACATTTTCCGGTCAAAATTGGCCTTAACTTTGAACTGGAAAGTTGTTGGAAATATCGAGATCTTGAAATCCATGAGTAGGTTGCATTTTTCTGGGCCGGTGAGGTTTTTCGGCGGTCGGCGGTGCCGCCGTGCACGGCGGTGACTTTCCGGCCGTGGTGTTTTCGACAAGTTATATGTCGTTTTGCTCGGAATCGCGCACCAATCGCAGTGGTGAGGTTTATTTTTCGAATTGAGCATTGGAAATTATAGCGAGGTTTTATGGTGTGATTATCAGATTTTGATGATTTCGTCGATATTGAATTATATGTTTCCGGGAACGGTTGTTTCTCGTAATGTGATTCAAGGTTTTGGGTTATGATTTTGAGCAGTGGATTTTATGATTATTCAGGGGGTCGTGATCATTCGTTTGCGAGGGATTTTCCGCCGGATCACTGGATTAACGCGTATTGCGTTATGCTCATATGTGAGTGGACTTTTATATTTTCACTGTCGTTGCGAGTTCGTGATTTCCGTATTTGTTTATATACGATGTTATTATTATTTATTGATTTTGGAGGTATTATTTTATATTTTATGGTGATGGCATTACTTGCATCGATGCTTCGGCTACTCGGCTGATCACCGGTAGTTTGACCCAGAGTTGAGAGATTCCTCTGGACAGGGTTGAGAGATTCCCCTGGGCAGGGTTGAGAGATTCCGCTGTTATGCCGCTAGGGTTGAGAGATTCCCCTAGCCTATCACCGTCGGGCTTGAGAGATTCGCCTGGCACCTCCATATATATTTTCCGAACTCGCTTTGCTTTACATTGTTTTATGATATATGAAATTGGTGAAAGGCATATGTTTATTTTCGTCCACTCACTCTAATGATTTTATTTGCCTTTCCCCTGAGATTTCGGTTTTCGTGCCCAGTTTGCAGTTCAGATTCTGGTGTCGCACGTCGCAGTCGGAGGCTTAGTGTTTAAGCGATATTTCTTTTATGGTAGTATCTTAGTTTGGCCTACTATTTGTGTGTGTGTATATATATATATATATATATATACTAGAAGTCGCTCTGAGCATTCTGATGTTATATTTTCATACGATTTTCTCCGGATTTCTGTAAAGTATAGTTTTATTTATTACTTTACATTACTGTTATGATATTGAGAAATCCGGATGGGATTGGTGCTCACTGTTTGATTTTTGTGGCATAGGATGAAGTGTATTTTTCGGGTGCAGGTTAATGGCAATTCCGCGTTAGTAGCGTTACTCAGTCGAAATTTTTGTGGTTTTTGTTGGTTCGTGTTTTCAGAAGGGGTTTGATTCCGGTTTAGGAAACTAAATCGGGGTTGGGTCCTTTCATTAATATACCCATTTGGGAAAATAATTAGGGAACCTCTTCTTCACTTGTCTTTCAACCCAGAGTTCACTCCTGTCTGGTTTGTCTACCCTAATTTTTGCCCTGTACATTTTCATGAACTCCTCGACCTTGCGCAACACTACCCAATGTGCTTTATTAAGTTCTTCCTGAGTTAATTTTTCTTTTAATACTCCTCTAAATGGTCGTACAACATCTGTGATGACAAAGAGATTGTGGCTAACATGTGTGTTGGAGGCAGTATAGACTCGTCCTTTGAGGTACATGCTGCAGTATGTTACACACGCATGCAATAGGTACGTTTCGGCTATAGAGCCATCCGGGGCAGATTTATTTTTGACGAATTCTTTGTATTGCATAAGTTGTTTACAACAATGGAGTAAAATTAAATATATTTCACATTACTATAAGAAAAAGATATATATAAATGATGTTAAACCGTGTTTAACAAATTTAGTTACATTTAAAAATTGTACCTTTTCTGAGCATACATCCAAGTGTAGTAGATCAGACCGGAAAACAACATTTGTTCGGGAAGGTGAATCATGATGTCAAACAAAGTAGGGAAAAAAATCAAATCTAATTTACAAAGGATGTAGACAATTTCATGTTGCAATTCATTCGACTTCTTCAAATCTCGGGTGCATAACCTCTACCACCATCTGCACATTGCAACTATTGGTTCAACGACCTCTTTAGGCAAATAAGGTCCAATTACTACTGGGATCAGACATTGCAACATAACGAGAAAATTATGACACTACTAGAAAATTACACTTATGCTTCGTCGCCTAAGTCGTATTTTTCGTTGGCCAAGTACTTAGGCAAAAAAATCTTCATCGCCTAAAGTCCATCACGTAACAATCATTGCCCGGCCAAGTACTGAAGTGACGAAAGATGGTTCTTCGTCTAAACACTTAGATGTCAAAAAAATCTTCCTCTAAACGATGACAGTTGTCGTCGTCTAAGAATTATCTTAGGCGATGAACTGTGACGACCCGAACCAGAATCTGATGCGTATTCGGCACGATTCTCGAGATTCTGTTTAGTCGCAGTTTTACGTCGTATATGTGGTTCGTCGAGAATTTGAGTTGAGTGTCTTCACGGAAATTGTAGAGTACGTGATTTCGAGCTCGTGGGCGGTTATGGAAGATTTTTCCGATAACCGAGGAATATTTTATGATTATTCGAAGTTTCGGTTTCCGACGAGTTTATCCGATTGTTTCGTGTTTATCCGAATCATTTCGTATATTCGTTTTGGACCGTCGGTCGACCCGAGGCGCGAGTATAAATATCGGAATAGTCAAGAATTGTCGTAAAATTACTGTTTGAGAGTTGACCACCGTTGACTTACTATTTTTGGAAAGTTGACCAGTTGACCGAAGAGGAAAGTTTCCTCTTTGAGCTTTGCCGTCCGACGACCTACTTTCCGGCCACCTCCGGCCACGTGGCAGGTATAGCTAGCTTCCTCTTGTAATTTCGAGTTGATTGGTGTATAGATTTATGGAAATTGGTAAGGATTTCGTGGAACCCGAATTGGGTCCGATTCGAGGAAGTCGCCGGTGTTGGTGACGGTGGTTCCGGCGAGCCACGATGGTGGTGGTTAGGGGGGTTTGCTTCCCCTTGGCCTAGGGATTCTATTGGTACAGTTTAATTGAGGTTTGGTGAAGGTTTTGTGGCAACCCGAATAGGTCACTGGAGGGGTAATTTTCCGATCGGGTTTTGAAGAATTGAGGTGGTTCCGTTGTGATTTGGCCTTCGGGGTTGAAGAGAAAGTGGCTCGAAATGATGTGACCTTGAAATCTGGAAATTTTCACCGTGAGATTTCAACGTTGACGGCGCGGCGGCGGCGGCGGCGGCGGCGGTCAACGGCGGAGCTCCGGCCAAAAGTTGACTTTTTGGATTTTGACGTTTTTAATGTCATTTTTCTCGTAATCGCGTCCTGATTATCGTCCAGAGGTTTTCGGGTTGATTTGGTGAGCCGATTTTCAGTCGAGGTTTCGAGTGGGGATTTCAGAATTTCCGATATTCATTTTGTACTGCATTGCATTTTTCCGGGAACGGTTGGTTTCCGTGATTCAGTACAGGGTTGAGGACTATGATTTTGATCAGTTATGTTTTTGTGAATATTCAGGAGATCGAGATTGGGATCGTGACCGTGTTTCTGGCGAGGGATCTTCCGTCGGTCCTCGAGATTAGCGCGAGTGCGCGTTTTGCTCACCTGTGAGTGGACAATTTCTTTTCACGGAATTCTTGCGAGTCTTTTATATGATTTGTAAACTCGAGCATGCGTACTGAGATTATGGATTATATGAGCATGTGTTTTATGATTATACGGTTATACTTATACGATTATACGTATACGAGTAAACATACACTTATATGTTGTTTCATGCATTTGCATCGAGATATTTGTGATTTGATTTTCACAGAGTACAGTTGTAGTTCATGTGTTGTATCGATACACACGCATCCCCGGCTGATCACCGAGGGTGCCTACCAGGGGGGACGCTGTGCCTTGTGCCGATGTATTTCCGGGTAGGTACAGTTATCTGTTTCTTGTGCCGAGGTATTTCCGGGTGGAAACAGTTACCCTGAACTGAGGCCTTTCTGGCTCGAATCACGTGTGGGTCTGGGATCCCGTGGTTCGGACTATACTAGCACGGACGTGTCCATGAGTGGCCCCGTGGGATTTTTACTTGCATGCTCTATACGCTGGAGGAGTACGAGTTTACCTCGCTTATTTTCTTATATTTATTTATTTGGACTCGCATATGTATTTTTATAATATATATACTTGGTGAAAGACATTTATTTTCGTCCACTCACTCTAACGTGTTTATTGTCTTTCCCCTGGGCTTTTCGGTTTCCATGCCCAGTTGCAGTTCAGGTTTGGTGTTTAACGTCGCGGTTTGGAGGCTAGTGATCTGAGCTACATGTGCTTTCCAGTAGGTTCTTGTTTCGCCTACTGATGTGTTTATTGTGTATATTTTACTCTAGAGGTCGCTCTGATACATTCTGATACTTGTTTATATGGATTTCCTCGGATATATATATATATACTACAGTACTGTTTACTGTTTATGATTCATATATTGATGTTGAGAAATCCGGATGGGATTGGTGCCCACGGTTTGACTTTTGTGGCATAGGACGAAGTGTTAATTTTAGGGTGCAGGTTTATGCAATTCCACGCTAGTAACGAAACTCTGCAGAAATTTTGAAAAGTTTTTGTTGGTTCGTATTTTCAGAAGGGGTTCGATTCCGATATAGGTAACTGTATCGGGGTATGGTCCTTTCAGCTTGGAATCAGAGCATTAGGTTGTCAGATTCTGTAGACTCTTGTAGTTGTGACGCTTAGGGTATTTGAGTTGATACAGCATGACTGGAGTGATGACCCGACTGGCCAGCGGTATTCATCAATACTTCGGGTGTTGTGTGTCCTCAAATATCTGCTGTTTCATGATTACGTTCTTTCTGTTTGTACCTAATGCTTGTCTTGTATCAGTAGGATGCCTCCTCGACGTGGTCCCCGTGTTGATCGGGATGAGGATATTGATGAGGATCGCCGAACGTGCGACTTGCTGATGCGAGTGCTGCGTTTGGAAGAGCGTTTTGACCCTGTGGTCAAGGCTCGTACAGCTGGTGCTACTGTGTTTTCGGGTTCAGTTGATCCAAAGATATGCGAGGCATGGTTGGTTCAGATTGAACGTGTTTGTGAGCGTCTGCAGTTTACTCCTGAGTAGATGACAGTAGCCGCAGTTGGTTTACTTGAGGGTGATGAATACTTTTGGTGGGTTAGCACCGACAGAGTTCCAGCTGACACTCCGTGGACATTATTTCGTGATCTGTTTATGTAGAGGTATTTTAATCAGGCTACCCAGCAGCGCAAGTACAAGGAGTTTACGAACTTGAGGCAGGGCAGTTTGTCTGTACTTGAGTATCGGGACCAGTTTACCCGTTTGTCTCGTTTTGCGCGGGATATGGTGGCTACAGAGGAAGCCAAGTGTCGTAGGTTTCAGCTGGGATTGAATCTGAACATCAAGGCGACACTGACTACGATGCCTCGGAACAACTTTGATGAGTTTGTTAGTGCAGCACTCTGAGGCGAGGATATTGAGCAGGAGAGACAACAGAGGTACCAGCCGAGGCGATTTGAGGAAGGTGGACCGAGTCAGGGGCCTTCGAAGAGGCAGAGTTCTGATACTTCCGGTTCAGCTTCATCCTCAGGTAGTCGACCTTATCGACCTTATCGACCACCAGCTAGTGCATCGAGGCAGAGGCAGAGGTGGATGAGAGATCGACCGCAGCGACCCCTGGCTAGTGAGGATTTTAGTGGTTCTAGTTACCCTCGGCGTACTGGTGGCACGTTTCCTGTACCGAGGGAGTACCCGTTGTGCAGCCTCTGCAACAGATATCATTATGGTTCTTGTCAGCGAGTTCCTACCCTTTGTTATCGCTGTGGCCAGGAGGGTCACTTTGCGAGGGATTGTTCCCAGCCCGTTGGTGGACAGGCGGCCCAGAGTTCTGGAGTTGAGCGAGGTGCCACTTCGGGAGTTCGACCAGCTCAGTTTGCAGGTCAGGGGAGGCAGCAGGGACAGCCCCAGCAAGGACGACCAGCCGGACAAGCGAGGGTTCATGCTGTGACTCTACGTGAGGGCAGAGCATCACCGGAGGTCGTTATTGGTATGTTACATGTCTTTGGTATTCCTGTACTTGCATTATTAGATCCGGGCGCCACACATTCATTCATATCATTTAGACTGTCATCATTGGCTACGGTACCTGCATCTCCACTTCCGGGGTTGTGGAGAGTGTTGTATCCGTCAGGTGAGGTTGTGAGTATCGGTTGGGTTTACCGAGATTGTGAGGTGTTTATTAATGGCCATGGATTAACCATAGATCTGTTACTACTTGATATTGTAGATTTTGATCTGATTTTGGGTATGGACTTTTTGGAGTCGCACTGGGCCATGTTTGACTGCCACAGGAAGGAGGTCGCGTTTCGACGACCAGGGTTACCCGAGATACTGTTTCGTGGCGAGAAGAACACTTCATTACTGTGTTTGATTTCCGCGATGAGGGCGGATCAGTTGATGAAGAAGGGGTGTGTTACTTACTTAGCCCATGTTGTGGACACTACAGCTGCGGTGTCGGATCTTGGTAGTATTGAGGTTGTGTCTGAGTTTCCGGATGTGTTTCCAGTGGAGTTACCTGGTATACCCCCTGTGCGGGAGATTGACTTTACTATTGAGTTATTGCCGGGTACAGGACTGATTTCCCAGACACCGTATCGTATGGCGCCTGCGGAGTTGAAGGAGTTGCAGATTCAGCTCCAGGAGTTGTTAGAGAAGGGATTCATTCGACCAAGTGTTTCTCCATGGGGTGCTCCAGTGTTGTTTGTGCGGAAGAAGGACGGGTCCATGCGTTTGTGCATCGACTATCGGAAGCTGAATCAGATTACAATGAGGAACAAGTATCCGTTGCCGCGGATTGATGACTTGTTTGATCAACTGAAGGGAGCAGCAGTCTTTTCGAAGATTGACCTTCGATCCGGATATCATCAGTTGAGGATCCGAGACTCTGACGTAGCCAGGACAGCTTTCAGGACGCGGTATGGGCACTATGAGTTTCTGGTTATGCCGTTTGGGTTGACCAACGCCCCCGCAGCTTTCATGGACTTGATGAATCGGGTGTTCAGACGGTTCCTGGACAAGTTCGTGATTGTATTCATTGACGATATCCTGATTTATTCCAGGAGTGTGGGCCAGCACAAGAAGCACTTGTGAGCAGTGTTGCGGACTTTGCGGGACCATCAGTTGTTCGTGAAGTTTAGCAAGTGCGAGTTCTGGTTGGATAGTGTGAAGTTTCTGGGCCATGTGATTTCAGCCGAGGGAGTCAGTGTTGATCCTGACAAACTTACTACTGTGCCGGAGATTCGGAGTTTCTTGGGGTTAGCAGGCTATTATCGACGGTTTGTACAAGATTTCTCCCGGATAGCTGCACCACTGACCAGGTTGACGAAGAAGGGCATCAAGTTTGAGTGGTCTGATGCGTGCGAGGAGAGTTATTTGCTCCTGAATGAGAGATTGACTACCGCACCGGTTCTGACATTACCAGACAACAGTGGTGAGTTTGTTGTGTATAGCGACGCGTCGAAGTTGGGCCTTGGCTGTGTGTTGATGCAGCATGGTAGAGTCGTGGCATATGGTTCCAGACAGCTGAAACCGCATGAGGTCAATTATCCGACGCATGATTTGGAGTTAGCCGCTATCGTGTTAGCGTTGAAGAGTTGGAGACATTACCTGTATGGTGCTCAGTGTAAGATTTTCACTGACCACAAGAGTCTCACCTACTTGCGGACGCAGTCGGATCTGAAAATGAGGCAGCGCCGATGGATGGAGTTAATCAACGACTACGATTGCACGTTTGAGTACCATCCGGGGAAGGCCAATGTTGTAGCAGATGCACTTAGCTGGAAATCCGGAGCCTCGTTGTTTCACATGTGTGTGGCCAGAGTATCGATGTTAGCCGAGCTTCGAGCTACAGGTGCTGTGTTTGGGTATGATGATGATGGAGCTTTGTTAGCCAGTTTTCAGGTTCGACCCGTACTGGTTGATCAGGTACGAGAGGCCCAGGATTCAGATTTTTACCTGTTGGGCAAGAAGACCATGATACGGAATGGTGTGCCCACCGAGTTCCGATTGAGCGACGACGGTACGTTGTTGTTCAGAGGCAGGTTATGTGTAACCAGAGACGAGGACTTGAAGAAGGAAATTCTGGATGAGGCCCACAGTTTAGAGTATGCGATGCATCCCAGAGGTACAAAGATGTTTCGTACACTTCGAGCGTACTATTGGTGGCGCAACATGAAGCGGGTGATTGCCGCGTACGTGAGTCGATGTTTGATCTGTCAGCAGGTGAAGGCGGAGAGGCAGAAACCTGCAGGGAAACTACAGCCACTTGAGATTCCAGTTTGGAAGTAGGAGCATATTACGATGGATTTCGTCTATCAGTTGTCGTGTACTTCGGCGGGCAACACTGGCATTTGGGTTATTGTTGACCGATTGACGAAATCCGCACACTTTCTTGCACTTCCGGGGAAGATTTCAGTGGGCAGATTGGCCAAGTTGTACTTATCCGAGATTGTTCGCTTGCATGGTGTGCCTGTGTCCATTGTTTCTGACCGAGATAGTCAGTTAACTTCTGAGTTTTGGCAGGCGTTGCAGCGAGCTTTGGTCACGAGCTTGCGGTTTAGTACATCTTTTCATCCTCAGACTGACGGGCAGTCCGAGCGGACCATTCAGACTCTTGAGGATTTCGATGTTTTGGATTTTGACGTTTTTAATGTCATTTTTCTCGTAATCGCGCCCTGATTATCGTCCAGAGGTTTTCGGGTTGATTTCGTTAGCCAATTTTCAGTCGAGGTTTCGAGTGGGGATTTCGGAATTTCCGATATTCATTTTGTACTGCATTGCATTTTTCCGGGAACGGTTGGTTTCCGTGATTCAGTACAGGGTTGAGGACTATGATTTTGATTAGTTATGTTTTTGTGAATATTCAGGAGATCGAGATCGGGATCGTGACCGTGTTTCTGGCGAGGGATCTTCCGCTGGTCCTCGAGATTAGCGCAAGTGCGCGTTTTGCTCACCTGTGAGTGGACAATTTCTTTTCACGGAATTCTTGCGAGTCTTTTATATGATTTATAAACTCGAGCATGCGTACTGAGATTACGGATTATATGAGCATGTGTTTTATGATTATACGGTTATACTTATACGATTATACGAGTAAACATACACTTATATGTTGTTTCATGCATTTGCATCGAGATATTTGTGATTTGATTTTCACAAAGTACAGTTGTAGTTCATGTTGTTGTATCGATACACACGCATCCCCGGCTGATCACCGAGGGTGCCTACCAGGGGGGACGCTGTGCCTTGTGCCGATGTATTTCCGGGTAGGTACAGTTATCTGTTTCTTGTGCCGAGGTATTTTCGGGTGGAAACAGTTACCCTGACCTGATGCCTTTCTGGCTCGAATCACGTGTGGGTCTGGGATCCCGTGGTTCGGACTGTACTAGCACGGACGTGTCTATGAGTGACCCCGTGGGATTTTTACTTGCATGCTCTATACGCTGGAGTAGTACGAATTTACCTCTCGTATTTTATTATATTTATTTATTTGGACTCGCATATGTTTTTTTATAATATATATACTTGGTGAAAGACATTTATTTTCGTCCACTCACTCTAACGTGTTTATTGTCTTTCCCCTGGGCTTTTCGATTTCCGTGCCCAGTTGCAGTTCAGGTTTGGTGTTTCACGTCGCGGTTTGGAGGCTAGTGATCTGAGCTACCTGTGCTTTCCAGTAGGTTCTTGTTTCGCCTACTGATGTGTTTATTGTGTATATTTTACTCTAGAGGTCGCTCTGATACATTCTGATACTTGTTTATACGGATTTCCTCGGATATATATATATATATATATATACACTACAGTACTGTTTACTGTTTATGATTCATATATTGATGTTGAGAAATCCGGATGGGATTGGTGCCCATGGTTTGGCTTTTGTGGCATAGGATGAAGTGTTAATTTCAGGATGCAGGTTTATGCAATTCCACGCTAGTAACGAAACTCTGCCGAAATTTTGAAAAGTTTTTGTTGGTTCGTATTTTTAGAAGGGGTTCGATTCCGATATAGGTAACTGTATCGGGGTTGGGTCCTTTCATGAACATCTAGAGTCATTGACTAAGTGTTCTCATTTAGAGATGATGAACTCAAGTCATCTTCTAAGTGGCAACACTTATCCAATTTATCCAATTTTTTTCAACAACATTAATATACCCAAATTAATGAAAATAACATCAATATACCTAAATTTATCCAAACAACATCAATATACCCAAATTAATCTATATATAAAATAATCCATATTTTCCTACTTATATTATCAAAACAAAATCATAGAATTACCAAAATATTTATTCATAAATATATATAATATATAATATATGTATATTATATTTAATATTATATATATACACATCAAATACACCATATATATACACACATCAAATATATATATAATATACAATTTGATTCATTAATATATCCAAATGTATATATATCCATAAATATATATCAATTAATTTCATCAATATATATCCAAATTTATATATTCATAAATATATATCACCAAATATATATATCCAAATATATATATTATCAAATATAATTAATATATATTCACAAATTTGATTCAATATATATATATATATCCAAATATATATAATATATATTACAAAATATATTTCAATATATTTATATATATATATCCAGGCGAGGTGGGGGGATCAGAGTTATACCGTCGACCGGGGGGGGGGGGGGGGGAGAAAGAGGGAATTCCGGGAGAGAGAGAAGAGATTCCATGATGTCGCCGGCGGCATGAGGTAAGGAGGAGGACGGTTTGGAAATTTTGGGGAGAGACAAATAAGAGCGACGAAATCAATGGTTTGGGGATATAATGACCGACTTAGGCGAAAAAATCAATGGTTTCATCACCTAAGTCAACTTAGGCGACAAAATGAACAACTTTCATCGCCAAAGTCGTATTTAAATTGCCCCAAAAAATTTGGCGCAAAATTACTGAACCGACAAAAATTTGGCCTAAGGCGACGAAACTACATGTTTTCGTCGCCTAAGCTATCTTAGGTGACGAAATGAACAAATTTTGTCGCCTAAGTCGTATTTAAATTGCCACGATAAATTGGGCGCAAAATTACTGAGCTGCCAAAATTTGAGCCTTAGGCAACGAAACTACATGATGTCGTCATCTAAGTTATTATTTAGATGACGAACGTGTAGTTTCGTCGTCTAATATTTCAGGGTTTACGGAAACGGAATAAGTTATAGGGTTTATGGGTTAGTTAGACGACAAAGGCATGTTTAGAGTCATCTAGGTAGTGCCACTTAGCCGACAAAATAAGTGTTGTTGTTATCTAAGTTCACCTTAGATGACGAAATAATTTATTTTTGTCGGCCAAGTGTAATTTTTATTTTATTTTAATTTTATTTTAATTCCAAACATAATTTTATTTCAAGCATAATTAACCATCTAGCCTTATTCATGCCAGTCGAGTCATTCTGATTCATAATCTTAATTATAGAATTTGAAATCTAAAGCTAATTCCAATATCTCCTCTGATCCCTCTTTGTAGACGTTCTGGGGAGAGGAGAAAACCGCGGCAGTGTTTTGGGGTGGTTCCGGGATGATCGAGAGAGATGGAGAGAGAAATTAGAGAATGAATGAAACAAAAATATATATAAATCTAGCTCTTTACATATATATAGTACGTGACTTCAATTAATTAATTTATAATATAAATATATAGTAATCCGGCCTCATATCAATCCTCATCCTCATAATCATCATCATCTGAATCATCCTCCTCACTATCATCTGATTGCTCCTCATCATCATACTTTTCATCGTCTGAATTATATTTGACATTGTCGTCGTCCTCAGGCTCCTTGACTTCTAGGGCATTCTGTGCTAACTCTCTAATCTCCTGTGGAGTAAGATCTGTGGTGCCATCAATCGGGGGTATTGTTATGCCGAACAAGTTCCATTACGTCGGGGATGACTGAAGTATTAGGCCCTTGATATGCATTGTCTCTATGCGGTTCAATATCATTCACTGACGTCCCATCAAGTGTCGTTGCACTCCATATTCCTCGGTGTGACATATGATTTACCATTTTTCAACCTTCACCAGCTTTCAGATCATCCAGATAGAACACCTACCTAACTAAGGTGGCATGAGCAAATGGCTCATCCTCATACCAGCTTGCGTTTGTATCGATTGATATTAGCCCCATATCTTGTTTGGTACGAGTGAACCATTTGTACTTGAACAGAAAAACATTGATATCATTCTCGTATAATAGCTCAACGACATGTTGAAGAACTCTGTAATAGATAGCATCCCCTTTCATCACCTAAATTAATTTTTTTGTCGCCTAAGTGAAACATTAGGAGACGAAACAAACTTCGTCACCTAAGGCAGTATTTAAGCGACAAACATCTTATTTGTCGTCTTAGATGGTTTAGATAGGCGACGGACTGTATCTTTCGTTGCTTACGTCAGTACTTATGTGAAGAAGATTTTTTTTGTCGTTTTAGATATGGTTTTAGACGACAACATATTTATTTTGTCGCCTAAGTGATATCTTAGATGATGAACGTGGCCACAAATATATATTTCATCGACCAAGGTATCATTTAGGCGACGAAATTTTCTATCGTCGTCTAAATTCTACCTAAGCGACTAAATAAAATTCTAGACAAAGAAAAAAATGTTTGTCTCCTAAGTGAGTTTTTTTGGTAGTGTGCCCATAAGAATAAAACGTAATTTTTCGTTTCGTCAAAAATAATTTGCGACCAAGTACGTCACTCTCATTCTCGTGGGATTCAAATCTATCTTGCCATGTAAAAAAATTTAATTTCTAAACCCTAAACTCTAGACCTAAATCTGAACCCTAACCCCTAATTTTTTGTGAAATCGCAAGATTAGGTAGTCTGAGGGTTTAGAGTAAACCCTAGGTCATACAAAAAGTTAACTAGAATGAGTCATCAACCAGATATCAGTTGACCATCATATATTTCTAGGGTTCTAAATTGAGTCAAGTGGCGGAAATTTTGCCTCCCAAAGCCCTAAGTTTTGCTCTCACCAGCGCACCAAAAATCACTAACAAGTAATACTTTTAAAAATGTCACTGTTGGATAAGACAGTAAGACTAATCTAAGCACACTGTAAATTTTTTTTAACTTTCTGAATTGATTTTGACCTCGATCTGAGTGTCTTACTGTTATGACTATATTTTCCTCCAGAATAAAAAGCAATTTGCCATTTCGTTAAAAATAATTTGAGACCAAGTAAGTCACTCTCATTCTTGTGGGATTTACATCTATCTTGTCATGTAAAAAAGTTAAATTCCTAAACCCTAACCCCTAATTGTTTTGTGAAATCACAAGATTATGCAATCCGATGGTTTAGAGTAAACCCTAAGTCCTACAAAAATTTGACTAGAATGAGCCATCAATCAGACAACGGTTGACCGTCATATATTGTTAGGGTTCCGAATTCAGTCAAGTGGCGGCAATCTTGCCTCCTAAAGACCTAAGTTTTGCTCTCACCAACACACCAAACAACAAAAGAACAAACGGAAAAAAAATAATCTCTCACGTTTCTCCTCTAACTATCTCTATCGACTTAAAAGAAGAAAGAGAACACTGAAATAAACCTTAAATGAATTCGCCGGCCAATTTATCTACTGACCGACCACTTCTCACCACAAAATCCATCTTAAACTTTTCCTCTCTTCCTCATCTTTCTTAACCCTAACCTCTTCGCCTCTATATTAGTTGAATATACCAAATTGAAGAGGAGAAACCAAACCCTAACTTCGGTGGGCATCTCCATTTCAAGCCCAATAAAGGCTGATCGATGATTAGGCTTTGAAGCCTTCTTCTTCGTGATTCTAACACTACCAATTATAGCCTCCAATGCAATCAGAGGAGTTCGAATCAAACAATTGAAGAATCTGACAGCCTCAAAGGTGTTCCAATACTCGAGCTTGACCTGGGTTTCACCATTTACAAAGCTCCAAGTATGTCAAGTCAAGGTTAGCCGAGACGTAGTCAAATATTGGCCATGTGTAGAGAGATCAAATTCGATCACTTCGGTGGGACTCAACTGAGGTTAGGCCGAGTTTGGTGATGTGACAACAGCGGGATGGAAATTGGAGCCATCATATTCATTCCTTCTAATACTTTGTAAGTCATGAAAACCTAGAGTTGTATTGTGACGACCCGAACCAGAATCAGATGTGTGTTTGGCACGATTCTCGAGATTTGGTTATAGTCGCAGTTTTACGATATTGTGTGATTTGTCGATTCGATTCGCGACTATGTTTTCAGTCGAGAATTTGAGTTGGGTGTCTTCACAGAAAGTGTAGAGTACGTGATTTCGAGTTCGTGGGCGGTTCCGGAAGATTTTTCCGATAACCGAAGAATATTTTATGATTATTTAAAGTTTTGGGTTTCGACGAGTTTATCCGAATGTTTCGAGCTTATCTGAATCATTTCGTATTTTCATTTTGGACCGTTGATCCCGAGGGACGGGTATAAATATCGAAAAGTCGGAAAATAGTCGTAAATCGTCGAAAATTTCAGTTTGGTTTTGACTTTCCCTTTTTGGAAGGGTTGACCGTTGACCAGTGAAGGGTGACTTTCCCGTTTCGGATTTCACCTTCGGCGACCGGATTCCGGCCACCATCCACCACGGGACAGGTATAGTTCGATGTCTCTTGTGATTTCGTGTATGTGTGGCTTTGATTCGATGGAAATTGGTAAGGGTTTTGTGGAACCCGATTCGGGTTAGCTCGCCGGAAATCGCACCTAACGGGGGGACGTTTTCCGGTGAGTCTCGGTGGCCGAGGGGTGAGGGCTTTGACTTGCCTTGCCCCAAGGAAGCTTACCATGTGATTTGTTTTTGAATTGGTGGAGTTTTGAATCGAACCCGAATGGATTTTCCGGTGGGTTATCCGGTTGGATTTCGTTGAAATTGAATGGGTTAGGGAGAGAATTGGTCTGTGAGGTAGAAGAGAAAGATGTTCGCATGGTTGAGTTGATCTGATCTGGAGCTTTCCGCCGTGGGATTCCACCGTTGACGGCACGCCGGCGGCGGCGGCGGTCAACGGCGAGGAAAAAGTCAACTTTTCAGATTTCGATGTAATTAGTGTCATTTTTCTCGTAATCACGCCCTGGTTATCGTATGGAGGTTTTCGGGTTGATTTGGTTAGCCGATTTTCAGTCGAGATTTCGAGTGGGGATTTCGGGATTTCCGTTATATATTTTGTACCGTATTTCGTATTTCCGGGAACGGTTGGTTTCCGTGCATCAGTACAGTGTTGTGGATTATGTTATTGATCAGTTACGTTTTGTGGATATTCAGGAGATTGAGATCGGGATCGTGATCGTGCTTCAGGCGAGGGATCTTCCGCCGGACCACGAGATTAGCGCGAGTGCGCGTTACGCGAGTCTGTGAGTGGACAGTTTATTTTCACAGAATTATTGCGAGTCCTTTATATACGTTTTATGAGCTTGAAATTGCAGTATGATTATGGTTTTACGAATATGAGTTTTCGTACGAGATTATGTTTATATTGAGCATGTGTTATGTGTTTTTCATTTATATGTTGTTATATATCCACGAGTGGCCCCGTGTGATTTATACACATGCTCTGTACGCGTGAGGAGTTAGAGTCTCCCTCGTGTACCCGGACGCGTGAGGAGTTAGAGTCTCGCTCGTGTACCATTGGATTGTTTATACTTTCGACTCGCATATGTTTTTATAACATATATACTTGGTGAAAGACATTTATTTTTGTCCACTCACTCTAACGTGTTTATTGTCTTTCCCCTGGGCTTTTCGGTTTGCCGTGCCCAGTTTGCCGTTCAGGTTTGGTGTTTCACGTCGCGGTTTGGAGGCTAGTGATCAGAGTCACCTGTGTTTTCCAGTAGGTTCTTGTTTCACCTACTGATGTACATATTGTATATATTTTACTCTAGAGGTCGCTCTGATACATTCTGATACATGTTGTGCGGATTTTCACGGATATACATATATACATAGTACAGTATGTTTACTGTTTGTTGATTATATTGATGTTGAGAATCCGGATGGGATTGGTGCCCACGGTTTGCTTTTTGTGGCATAGGATGAAGTGTTAATTTCCGCGTGCAGGTTATGGTAATTCAACGCTAGTAATGAAACTCTGCCCAAATTATGAAAAATTTTTGTTGGTTCGTATTTTCAAAAGGGTTTGATTCCGGTTTAGGTAATTGAATCGAGATTGGGTCCTTTCATGTATAGTCTTCATTTATGTACTTGCATTTCCTAGTTTGTTGGCGAGTTTATTGTAAGCTGGGGAAATGAAATTTTAGTAACCCGGATTTCAGAGGGTTGAGAGTGAGTTGAGTCATGCAAGACCAGACCTAGGGCAATGATGAGGAAGTTGTGAAGAAGTAAACACAGCATCCTCAACCATCTGGGATTCATCTCTATTCTTAGATTGAGAGGTTGAGTTTTGTTCCTCTATGGTCATTTACTTTGTTTGTGAACTATTTTTTTTATTCTACTCAAACTTTGATTACATGTAGTTTTTGTTGTTATTAGGTTATTGACTGAGACTGTGAGACAATCGGTGGGTGGCATGGGTTAACCAAGTGAAGGTATGATTTCATTTTCAATTAGCTTAGGATAGATCATCCATGGGACTTTTTATTTGATGTTTAGTAAAGGAAGTTGTGACTTTCTATTTTAGGGAGCATGGGTTCTCAAACCGAAAACCCTAAAAGCAACAGCGGTTGTGTATTTTATTTGTGAGGTTTTGTTCGGAAGAATCCATTAAGTTTGTAGAGTTGGTGAACTGATTTGGAAGTTAAACTATATTGATTTTTGTCATATATATACCACTAAACTATCCAAATTACTTTAATTATCAAACAATAGGTAGTGAGGTGGGTCATGAGCTTTTTTAATCCGATGTAGTTATGAAAGAATACAAAACTTGGTAGTTTTTATTTCCTCCATAAGTCTTATTGTGCTGGGATTTGCTGCCTCGGTCTTCTTTTTCTTCTCAGGCACTTGAAACCATGATCACTGAGGTAAGAAATATCATCTTTCAATCTTGAGAATTTTATGTTACCAGTTCTAGTCTACTATTCAAGAGTCTTCTCTGAATGGACTACTTATTTTGAAATGTCTCCCATCTAATATACATGATGTATACTTCATTGTTATTCTAACTTTCCATTATTTATTCTCATTCGTCTTATAACTATGATAGGGATAGTGCTACTTTGCTAATTTGAACCCCTCATACTATTATTAAGATTTTCTTTCTTCCCACGTTACTGAAATAGCTTTTTAATATAAGTCAATCTTTGTATTTTGTTGTCTGGTTTGTACTGACGGGAATGAGAATAACAACCAAATTAATGCAACTAGATTAAGAGTGGTCAAGTACAAGCCTAAGTTAGGTTACACGTGAAGGGGTGTGTTAGAGAGAAAAGATCTCACATTGAAAAAGAGGCAAGTAGAAGAAGACTTATAAGTGAATAGACCATACCCAATATTAACCGAGGCCTTTTGGATAAAACTCAACACCTTAAAAATGGTTCAAGTTGGTATAATATCGACTATATTGGGGGTTCATATGCCATGCTCGCCGCAGTTTGAAAATGACTTATAAGTGAAAGAACAGTCATCTCCTAGATATAGGAAGAGCTATCTTACTCAGTGCCAACATGCCAAAATATCTTTGGGCAGAAGTTGTACTATGTGACTCTCATCTCTTCAATCACCTACCATCTGCATCTCTTCAAAATAGGATTTCATTTGAGGTACTGTCTAAACATGTTGCTATCCCATCTTGCAACAATCTTCGTACCCGAGTCTTTAGTTGTGTGGCGTACGTTCATCTTCATAAGAATCATATATCTAAGTTGGAGGCTTAGGCACTGAAGTGTGTGTTTGTTGGTAATGACACTCACCAGAAATGATACAAGTGTTATCATCCTCCATCTCAGAGTATCTATGACACTATGGATGCCACTTTTAGTGAAGATCTGTGTTATTTCTCTCCTTCAGCAACTCTTAGTGAGGAGGAGAAGAATATGTTTTATGAGTAGTGTCTTGACAGATCAAAGATGTGGCTTGACCCATCGAGAATACCCAGGCTGGTAGGTCTATTCTGAGCTCTGAAAGTATTCAACATGTTGAACAAGTGACCAGTCCTTCAAGTTCTTCAAGCACTTCTTCACTTCTTGCCTCCTTCTTACTTCTTCTCTCCATAAATATGATAAACACACCTTAGGCTAGGTTGAATAGGGTATAGATGAGAGTATGGAGGTGGTGATGGAGGTTCCCAGGTCTTTTGGTGGTGATATAGGAGGTGTTTAAGGTGGAGAAGAGAGCTTGGGAGTTAGGGAATGGATAGGGGCTATCTCTAGAGCAAAAACTAAGCAAAACTTGAAAAATGAAAAATATTGTGTGTGTGATCATGGGGGAGCTCGACAAAGAGGATTAATGGGAGACAAAATTGGGGTATTTTTGTGAGCCCTTGGATGTGCAAGAGTGGGAATGAAGTTTGATCCAAGGGTCACAACTTGTGATCTTTTTTTCTTGGCTTTTAGCAAGAGTCCAAACCATGCACAATAGAGTCAAAATTCAAATTAGTGTGACACCCTAGCCAAATCATCTATGGTTCCTATCTAGGTTGTTTGGGCCTTCCATTGGGCCTAGCTTGGAGCGTTTGGGCCATCCTTGATAGTCTGTCTGGCAACTTCCGATAACTTCCGGCGATTTTAAGGCAGCTTCCGATAACTTCCGGCGACCACTTTTCGCCCTTTTCTTAATGTTGCTCAGAATGCTCTTGTGACTTCAGAAACGTTTAATTTCAATCTTTAAGTGCATTTCAGTGCCAACTCCCACTTTCTTAGCATGAACAGGAAACGTTATAAGAATGATGCTTTATTCATAGAAGACAAGCAAAAATTATGAAGTTATGAATATAATTAGTACACAATTATGGACCTAACAATATACTAATGTGAAAATCGTATGAAATAAACACTATAGATACCATGTCATGGTGAAAGATGCAATTATATTATATGGCATCAATCAGGAATCGAAGCAATAAAGCCTTCATGATCGTCAATTGTCAAACAGTAATTCCTCGCAAACCATATGGCTCGTTGAAAAATTAGATTCTCTAAAATAAAATAAAAAATAAATTTTAAAGCTTATACTATTGGGAAATTCCTAGTGAGAGAGAGAATTGTTTCATTCTTATTCGGCAGTTTTAGAACCGGCAATCGAAAACTTTTTTACAAACTGAAATTTATTGAGTCATGTTCGGTAACTTCTCATACTAATTATATTTATATTATTCTTTAAAGTATTCTCGATGCAAAATATAGAAAAAATTTCTGAAGACACTTAATAATTATAAGATAGATATTGATTTTCAAGTTGTTGTTATATATTATACGTAAGTTGTAGTTGTAAATTATTCAACGGATGTATACTTGCTTAATGAATTATAAAATCTGAATTAAAACTATAGATATACCAATTTGAAAATCGTATGAAATAAACACTATAGATACCATGCATGTCATAGCAAACACAGAAATTATATTATATTGCATCAATCAGGAATTGAAGTAATAAAACCTTCATGATCGTCAATTGTGAAAAAGTAAATCCTCTCAAACTATATGTGTGACAACTCGAATCGTAATCATGCAGTTATCGATTTGTGTTACGCGTTATAGCAGATTAGTCGCATAATTGGGTTTGTTAATGACTATTTCATCAGGCGAGAATTTGTGTTGACTTCCTTCATAAGAATTGTAGAGTATTTAATTTCGAGATCGTGGGAATTTTTTGGGAATTTTTAAGATAAACGAGCAATATTTTATCGAGTTTTGAAGTCGGTTGGTGAATATATATATATATATATAAAAGTGTTATTTTTATTGTTGATTTAATAGTGACAGTCCGATTTGGATCAGATTGAATCGTAGCCGTTGATTTGGGCTGGTATGTGTATGGTATTTATACTGTATAAATACGAGTTATTTTTGGAAAGTTTCCAATTTGAGAAATCTGGGTTTGACCGCGTTGACCCACGGGTCAAAACCGACCCGTTTGGCTTCGAATCTTCTCGGCATAGGTGTGCACTTTTTCGACCATATTTGGCCGTGACTCTTTGATGAAAGATGTTGGGCTTGGGCTTCTCTTTCTTTTGATAGGTGGATCGCCCTCGTTGGTAGCCGGAGGAGGAAGAACTGGCGTGATAATGATGAGGGAATTCCGGCCAGTGGCAGAGACAGTAGCGTTGGGGGTCGACCTTTTGGGGGTTTTAAAGCTTAAGGAGAGACCAACCGATTGGGACCGGTCTCTGCCCTTGCCGTGGCCGGACGGAGCCAATCAGAGTATCAAATTCGAGCGATGGGTTTTCAACTTCACGATGAGATTATGATGTTTTCTGCGTAGAATTGGGCTTAGCATTGAACTACAAAGTTGTTAGAAATTTTGAGATCTTCAAATTGATGTATAGGTCGAAGTTTTCTGGTTTGTTGGAATTCTGGCGGCCGGCAGCGGCGACGGCCCCCATGCCGCCGTGCGCGGCGGATCTCCGGCGAGGTGAAATTTTTGACAAGTTTTATGTCATTTCACTCGTTCTCGCATGCCAAACAAAATGATGAGGTTTATATTCGGATTTGAGTTTGTTAAATTTGGGCGAGAATTTAATCGGACAATTATCAGTTTAATTCATGAGAATATTTAAGGATGCTTTGGTTATTCGTTAAATTGCGAGTGGTTTGATATTCAAGATTTGTTTACGATTCTTAAAAGTGAGGGATTACAAGGAATTGAATTCAGTATTTCGTTGAGTTAGTAATTGAACAGGAAAATACGTTGTTCGAGTATATCTAATTCTTGATGTTATTACTCAACAGATTATGATCTTAGCTATGCAGTATGAACTCTGATGATAAGATATTATGTTAATCGTGGTTTGAGTATCATGAGTTAGCGGACATATCAGATGAATAATTGTGACGATCGACAGGTTTTCAGCTTTATGTTTATCCCGGCAAACTGTGAGTGGACACTTTGATTTTCACTGTTGATTTGCGAGTCTATGATTATGTTTTTACGATTATGCATTTACGAGTATGCATTTATGATTATGCATTTTATGAGCATACATTGGTTTGGAAGCATATATGATATTTTTTTACACAAAGTATGGTTATTATGGATGCATCTATACTATGGCCTCTCGGCTGATCCCCGAGATGCTCCAGGAAGGTTATGAGAAACACCTGACCCGTGATTACATAGCACCCAGGAGGGTTAGGACAATCACCTGACCTGGGCATGTTTGTAACTTGAGGGAAACGTACTCAAGTTATTGCCTTCACACATACACAATACCCAGGAGGGTTAGGACAAACACCTGATCTAGGCTTGTTTATTTTCAGACTCGCATTATTTTTATGTGCATTGTTTATGAAGGCATATTATTTACATTTTCAGTTAAAAAGTGAAATATTATTTTCGTCCACTCACTCTAACAGATTTATGATTTTATATGCCTTTTTTCTGGGCTTTTCGGTTTTCTTTCCCCAGATTGCAGTGTGTATCATGAGGATGCTAAATGTCGTCGAGAGCGTCGAGTCCACCAATCAACTCCTTTAACTGTAGGTCCTTGCTTACTATTAGGTTGTCTCTTATGTTATTGAAGTCACTCTGGATATTGGTTCAGTAGTATCGTCTTGTGAGACTCTTATGCATATATTGTCACTCGTATAGTTGTTGAGTTGAGTCTCTTTGTTTGTGAATCAGTGTATTTACTAGAAGTATGTTTTCAAATTTTAAATAATGTATTAGGTTTAAATTCCAGTTTTATGTTGAGAAATCCGGATGGACATCAGTCGTCCACGGTATTTTTTGTGGTTTTACCTGAGGAGTGTCAGTTTTCCTTGCAGGTTTTTGGGTGTCTCTTTTATAAGGGAAGTTATGTCAAAATTTTCACAGAAATTCGTAGATTAGGGTCAGTCGTGAGGGCTTGATTCTAGATTACCAATTAATTTAGGTTTGGGTCCTCTCAATATGACATGTTGAAAATTAGATTCTCTAAAATAAAAAATATATAATTTTTAAAGCACATACTTTAAAAAATTCCTTGTGAGAGATAATTGTTTCGTTCCTGTTAGGCAATCTTACTATCGTCAATCAGAAATATTTTATCGAACTGGCATATATTGATTCTTGTTCGGCAAATTTTCATACTACTTATATATATAGATTAGATATACATATAGTAGTATAGATATAGATTTTCAATTTTTTGTTATATATTGTACGTAATTTGTAGATTTTCTATACCGTTCTACAATTAGGTATAAGTTTCATCACACGAACACGATCAATTTCCTTGACTATTGAAAAAAGTTTTGCAATGTATAATGATACTTGGCGATAAGTCTATAAGGGTATAACCCACATCATGGTTATATGTAGATTTGTATAAGCACATGACAATTACAACTTCCATACACGACACATAACACTTAATGTGCATCGTGTGTACGTCACAAGTTTTATTATTCTACAATGTTAACAACAATTTTTAGAGTCTTATAGTTAATCATCATAAAAAAAAAATTAAATTTCCCTCTTGGGATTTTCTAAAGATGTAGTGCTCCAACATAACCGGTGAATTAGCAATGTGGATGCATGTTTGTTACTAGCTGAAATCATGCCTAATATAAATTTCTCAAACAATTGAACCACAACATCCATATATCACATAATAAGTAGATACAAAATAATTAGATATGATAAACAAGAAAATAATATAAATCTCTCTAATTTACCATAACGAATACCACAATTACTTATCTTACATAACATTCTACTTCACCATGCCACGGGGCACAGGTTAACAAAAGTTTACACAAGTTATACCAGTTTTCTTTTTCCAAACATTACATTACTTGCTTATTGCATAATCACCTTACTTAAAAACAATGTTGGCATAACGAAAAAATGTCTTGTCTTTAGTTTCCTTTCCTGATCACCTTAAACGGACAATTAAACCAATTGACAGACAACAAGATTTTCTCTATCAACCATTTGAATTTGACACTTTTGACCCACCCTCAGTTGCTGATGTTTGATCATGAAAACTACCCACCCTGTGCTTAACTTCACGGTATCATTTGACCGAACTGCTTTCACTTTGGTGGCATTCTTACCCAACGTAAGGAGATGGAGTTTGTAGCACCTATTTGGAACAATGTACAACTCTGCGAACCAAGTGAACAGCCCCTGTAATATGCAAAAATTTAACCATCGTAACTATGAAGGCATACATTTTTGTTGGCTATTTCTTGAGCCATGACAAAACACAGCAATGGAAGATCATCAATGCTTAAGTGACATTACATACTTTATCTCTTTGGAAAACAGGTATAACATTCATGTGCATTACATGGTTTTCCATCCAGGATAGAACACTGAGCATGTATCTCAAACATTCTGGAACGTTTTTCTGGTGTGATATTTCATGGCTTTAATCACTTCTAAAATTCCAGTTTACCTGTGATTAATCTAGTTGATCTTTGACCATGAAGAAACTGACTTAGTTAATGAGGATCCCTAGGGAAGTTGACTAAAGTTCACATGTGATATCTTGAAATCTGTTTTGTCTTTTTCTGCTTGTCAAAGTGCTTTTTGCTATGTTTTTCCTGGGTTTTCCTTTGCTGTCATGAAACGTGCTTCTCCTTTGAGAACTGGTATGGCTATTCTTGTACAAGTACAAAGGACCCTTTTGCCTTGTTTAGACAACCTTAGCTCATTAAGGTAAGACCTAAAAGCTGCCTTGGTTTTGCTCACTGTTTAGGCTTGCGGTGTCCCTTCGGGAGCTGTATTTGTAGGTCTGCATTGGTCCTTGTTTAGGTCTGCATTAGGACAGCGTTTAGGTCTGCATTTAGGCCTCTTGGCTGCTGTGTTTCACGTGGATATTAGCTGTCTTTGACCCTTGAATAACCAGCCCTATATAAGGAGTCCCAAGCTGTCTTGGATCCTTGGTTGGTTGGTTGAGTGAAAACACTTGGGGTTTGGTTATTCTGTTTTGGTCACTCTTTGAGAGCACATTCGTGTGTAGTTTCTCTTCTCTCTTCTCTTCCCCTTCCATGTCTTCTGGTTGCCTTATATGTGCATAATAGACATGGATTTCTAAAGCATAAAAACTGTTTTCAAAACTCATATGCATTTGTGCATTGTGCATTCCATAGAGATAAAGTGTGGAGATGCCCAACCCAAGAAGTTGATCAAGAAGATTTAACTTACATGTAGTTAAGATCTGAATTGATACTTCTGTAAATTTCCAAAGTGTAAGCACATAGATTAAGGTAGTGTAGCTCTGTTTGTACTGGTGGGTAGACTAGTCAGGATAGCATACGGGTTATGTATCCCAGAGTGCCAGAAACTTGTAATTGTGTGTGTTACAGAGTAGTGGAAAGGTTTGTCCCTCAAGAGTTAGGGGCACGCAGTTTTTGATCCTGGTTGTAGGATTTCTGCGTTATCAAAAACATCTTGTGTCACTTTACTTACTGTTTTACATTTCAGTAATCGTATCTGTGCTTCGGGATAGATATCTCTCTTGCTATCCTGAGAACAGTTTGAACAAAAAAAGTGGTAAAGGCCTATTCACCCCCCTCTAGGACCTTTAAGTGGTATCAGAGCGGCCACTAACCTTTGCTAGTGAGATCCTCTGAGGGGTTCGTTATGGATCGGGAAAAAGGTTCTTCCATAAATGTTCCATATTTTTTCGATGGACATGATTTTTCTCAATGGAAAATCATGATGAGCGCCTTCCTCTCCTACCAAGATGATGGTATGCTGTGGCAAAGTGTAGAGGAAGGCTGGACACATCCCACAAAACCAGAAGGCGCTGAATCAACCGAAAGGATTTCAAAGCCTAGGTCCGAATGGGTAAAAGATGACAAGGATTCGGCTAGAGCAAACATCAAGGCCCTTAGCTGTCTATTCAATGCTGTCTCCGAAGCAGAGCGCCAAAGGATCATTCATTGCGCCACTGCCAAGGAGGCATGGGAAGTGCTCATCAACACTCATGAAGGTAACTCTCGTGTTAAACAACAAAAACTTCAACGACTTATTTTTGAGTTTGAAGGTCTAAGCATGAGTGACAAAGAGTCTATCGATGAATTCCATGGTCGTGTACTTAATATCACGAATCAATGTCATAGCTTAGGTGAGGCTATTGAATCAAAGAAAATTGTTAGGAAGTTCTTAACTGCTTTACCACCTTTCTTTGACTCTAAAATGAATGCCATTGAGGAAGCTCATGATCTTGATACTTACCCTCTAGAAGAACTTGTTGGAAATATGAAAACTTATGAAACCCTTAAGAAAAGACCCTTGCATGAGAAGTCCATTGCTTTAAGTTCCGTTAAAATTGAAGTTGAAAAGTTGCATGAAAATGAAGATGATGATAATGAAGAATTTGCTTTCCTAACCAAACAATTTGAGAAATTTTTAAGGAAAAGGAAAACGTTCAACTCTAACCGGAACTTGTCTAAAGGATCTAGCTCTAAACCCTTTAGAAATAAGGTTGCTCAGAAAAGTCGGGATATCAGACCCTCTTCTATCCCGAAAATGGACCTGAAATGTTTTGAATGCAATGGGGTAGGACATAAAGCTGTAGACTGTGCTAACAGGAGAAACAAGTCTCATAAAGTGTTAAAAGCAACCTGGAGTGATAGTGAGTCTAATGAAAATTCTGAAACCGATTTAGAAGAAGATGAAAAAGTTGCTTTTGTCTCTCATGTCATATTGGATGAGTCTCTCGGGGACAAGGATTCCGATGATGAAGGGCATGATATGTATGTGCGTTTGTGTAAAGCCTCAAAGTCTATGCTTGCTAAGAATGAAGCTCTATCTAATGAGCTTTCATTAAGTAAGGAGACACATTCCAGGATACAAGGAGAGTTTCTATCCCAGGAGGCAGAATGGATGTCTACGAAAACCCAACTCGAAGAGCAGGTGACCTTTCTCAAAGAAGAGCTGGACCGCCAGTCCTCTACTATAAGCTTGTTGACTACTGAGAAGCTGAAGCTCGAAGAAGCCCTGCTAGATGCCCGAAACCAGTTTGCCAAGTTCTCCATTGGCTCGGAGAAGCTATCCCAAATCTGTGGGATGGGAAGGCTGGGTGGCAGCAAGAAGGGGTTGGGGTTTGAGGAAGGTGACAGACCCAAGGGCTCGGAGAAGACCACGTTCGTGAAAGGAACCAACTCGGTGTTAGGAAAGCCTCCACCTCAGCCGAAGATCAATGCTCCGGAAACCTCCAAGGTGTTGAAACCCAAGAAAGGCTCTCAAATTAGGTGCTTTCACTGTGGGAACAGTGGACACATTCGTCGGTACTGCTACAAGATGAGAGGAAACCATGTACCTGCCAAGACCTCACCAAACAACAATCTGCTCGCTCACTTTCAGAAATCCCTCAATGAACTGACGAGGATTGCACACTCTTTGTCTATCCCGACGCAGAAGAATAAGCATGTCCCTGCCAACTGGATCAGAAAATCTGGTCATAGAACTCGGGATACCAGAAGGGTCATGTCTCCCAAAGCCCCTGGTGTCAAGAAGAAACCGGAAGAAGTTATCTGCTTTCTCTCAAGAGTTAAGACCTCACCTGTTGCTGCAAGGAATGTTGTAGCTGTGTGCAACGTTGCCTTGACTGCTCTTTCCACCAGGAAATCCGATTCTTGGTATATGGACAGCGGCTGTTCGAAGCACATGACAGGAGAACGAAAATGGTTTTCGTCCATGAATGACACTCATCCAGTTGGTGATGTCATGTTTGGTGATGGTGCCAAGGCAGAAATCATTGGAAGCGGGACAGTTGATACTCCAGGTCTCCCAGCCCTGAAGAACGTGTTGCTGGTAGCAGGTTTAGAAGTGTGTCTGCTGAGCGTGAGCCAGATAGTTGATGAATATGAGACAGTAACCTTCGACTCATCTAAGTGCACTGTCATTGATGGAAAAGGGAGATGTGTAATGAAAGGGGAGAGGTCAAGAGACCACTGCTACTGTGTTCGCGCAAACAAGAGAATGGAACCTGATGTGTGCCTCCTATCCTCAACTCAAGAAAGCCTGCTAGAACTGTGGCATCGAAGGATGTGCCATCTTAACCATCAAGATGTGGTGAAGCTGTCTTCAAAGGATGGAGCTCGTGGTCTACCCAAACTATCCGGGAGAGCTGCAGGTATGTGTGGAGACTGCAAAATGGGTAAGCTATCCCGAACCTCCCATCCTGTTCTAAATGTTAGGCCAACCTCTAATATTCTTGAGTTACTACACTTAGATCTTGTAGGCCCTGTAGAAACTGAAAGTCTTGCAAAAAAGAAGTATGTACTTGTTGTGGTAGATGACTTTTCTAGATTTACTTGGGTCATTTTTCTAGGTGATAAAACTCAAACTTTTGGGAAGTTCTTTGAGCTAGCAAAACGAATTTCAAATGAAAAGCTTTCTGAAAACAAATGCATTTTGAGGATTAGATCGGACCATGGAACCGAGTTTGAAAACTCTTTGTTTGCTGAATATTGTGAGGAAAATGGTGTGCACCATGAGTTTTCAGCTCCCATCACACCCCAACAGAATGGGATTGTTGAGAGGAAGAATAGGGTATTGGTTGAGATGGGAAGGGTTATGTTAAGTTCTGCAGATTTGCCTCACATGTTTTGGGCCGAAGCTATCTTTAATGCATGTTACACCCTCAATCGTGTAATCTTTAGACCAGGCACTAGTAAGACTCCCTACGAACTTTGGAAAGGCAAGAAACCAAATATCTCACATCTAAAAGCTTTTGGAAGCCCTTGTTTTATTTATAGAGACCGTGAGTATTTGACAAAATTTGATGCTAAATGTGATAGGGGTGTTTTTCTAGGCTATGCATTGAATAGCCGTGCTTACCGAGTCTACAACAAGAGAACATGCAAAGTTGTAGAAACGGTGAATGTAGCTATCAATGATTCTCTTGTATGCTCTCACAACCATTCTTCAAGAGATGTGCAGGTTAAGGATGTGAACACTGGGACATCTCCCGAAACTGCTGAGATCCCTATTGATGAGCAGAACCCTGTACCTGATGATGTATCCCAGGATACAGAATCTGATGGTGAAGGAGCTGGGATAGATCAGACCCTGACTATCCAGAAGTCACACCGTGTTGGAAAACGTCAAGTGCAAAAAGACCATTCTCCCTCGGATAGGTTAGCTATAAATAGAATTGCTTGCTATGGCTTTGTGTCTAGTGTGGAGCCTAAGACTATTAGAGACGCCTTGAAAGATCCAGAGTGGATTGTTGCCATGCAGGATGAGCTAAATCAGTTTGAGAAAAGTAGTGTTTGGCATTTAGTTCCTAGACCTAAGGATAAAAATGTCATAGGAACAAAATGGGTGTTCAAGAACAAAACTGATGAAAAGGGAATAATCACTAAAAACAAGGCTAGGTTAGTGGTGCAAGGATATTCCCAAATTGAAGGCTTAGATTTTGATGAGACTTTTGCTCCCGTAGCAAGACTTGAGTCTGTTAGGTTGCTCCTAGCTATTGCATGTTTTTTGAAATTTGACCTTTTTCAAATGGATGTGAAAAATGCCTTTTTAAATGGAATTTTGAAAGAAGAGGTATATGTAGAACAGCCCCCGGGATTTCAGAGCTCTACCCATCCCGATTATGTTTACAGGTTAGACAAAGCCCTTTATGGTTTGAAGCAAGCTCCTAGAGCTTGGTATGAAAAGTTGTCTACACACATGATTGACCATGGGTACGTGAGGGGTTCCATTGATAAAACTATGTTTGTCAAGAATGTTTCACATCATATGATTATTGCTCAAATCTATGTAGATGATGTGGTGTTTGGCTCTACCTCTCAAAAACTTGTTGAGGAGTTTGTCACTCTTATGAAACAAGAATTTGAAATGAGCTTGTGTGGTAAACTAAACTTCTTCCTTGGACTACAAGTTCAGCAAAGGAAAGATGGTTTGTTCATCTCGCAGGAAAAATATGCAAGGGAACTTGTGAAGAAGTTTGGGATGGAAGGAGCCTCTCCCATCCGTAATCCAATGGGGACTTCATGCAGAATCAGTGCAGATCTGGAGGGTACCAATGCTGATCATACCCTCTACAGAAGCATGATTGGAAGCTTGCTCTACCTCACTGCCAGCAGACCTGACATCTCCTTCAGTGTAGGTGTTTGTGCTCGGTATCAAGCCAACCCCAAGGAATCCCACGTAAAGGCAGTCAAGCGTATCATCCGATACGTCTCAGGTACGTGTGCTTTTGGTATCTTGTACACAACAGATACTAACACTGAGATTGCAGGATATTCTGACTCGGATTGGGCTGGAGACGCCACGGATAGGAAGAGCACCTCGGGAGGTTGCTTCTTTGTTGGGAACAATCTGCTGTCATGGCATAGCAAGAAACAGAATTGCGTGTCCTTGTCCACTGCACAAGCTGAGTATATAGCTGCTGGAAGTTGCTGCACCCAACTCCTTTGGATGAAACACATGCTGAGAGACTACGGATTTGAGCAAGGTATTCTATCCCTGTTCTATGATAATACTTCGGCTATCAATATTTCAAAGAATCCTGTGTTGCACTCTAGGACCAAGCATATAGAAATCAGATATCATTTTATTAGAAACTTGGTTGAAGAGAATCAGCTTGAAATGACTTTCATTCCAACTGAACAGCAATTGGCCGATTTGTTCACTAAGCCCTTAGACAACATGAGATTTGAAAGTCTTAGGAAGGCTATTAGTGTATGCACCATCACTTGAGATATCTCCCTCACTGATCTCAATTTACTTTTCAGCATTTTACTTTTCTGAAAATAAGTGTTGGCATACTCTGGGATACGAGTCTGTGCATGCATCCCTGGAAATATTTCTGAACGTGAACTAGAATGTTGTGTTCTTATTTCATGTTTCTTGATAGACAATTGCTGCATCTTTCTCTTGTGTATATGCATCTATGTCTTAAGAATGTTAGTGCATGTGGTCTGAATCTTGTCTTGGAACTAGATAGAACTCTTGAGCACAAAAGTTACTCTTGTGGGGTGTACACTGTTTGAGCTATAAAATTGAGTGAGTTGAACTAGTTACTAAAGAACAAGTGTGAAAATATGGTGCCTACTGCTAAATGAATTAAGTAAAGGAATGGGGTTGTCTTTTGCTGGGTGCACCTTAACAGGAACCAGTGGGGATCCCTGAGATGTTATCTATCCTTCGATGAGTTCGGACTAGTTATCCACTGAGTGTCCTTGAAACACACATTATTCTTTCGAGCATTGCGCTCATGACATAATGATAACTACTCTGTTACATGGATCTATGAGGACGTATTTCTCAGATGAGCTCTTGGACTAAAAGTGAAAGAAAATGGAGAAATTTCTTTGAACTTAAATGTGAACGGCCAAAGGCCAAGTTGGGACAAAGTCCTTATTGTGCTGAATTTCCAGAACTCTAAAAAAGGTTGTGAAAAAGTCACTTGGTTACTCTTGATGTCCTCATATCGTTTGATGCTTCAAATGTGTACTCCCTTAGGTGAACTTTTCATACACACACTCTTAAGGTTCCAAGATATGATTTGTAAGAACATTGCATTAATGTTGCTTTTTAGTCATATACCCATGTGAAAAATTTGAGCCTTCAAGACATATGGAAATTAGTTGTCACTTTCTTGTGAGTCATGCTTAATTTCTTCTGTGGTCTGGGATTCTATAGACTGTTTCCATCCCAGAGTTTCTGCCGACAGTTTGAAAATCTCTCTGAATTTCAAAATTTTGTGTTGTTTTATGCATCACGTGAGGGGGAGCTTCTTGTATGATGGTAGGTACATTGATACTCTTTATAACTCAGGATTGTCTCTATTATCCTAGTGGATATTAGAAGTATACATGCATGGTGGTCTTTGTGTTTCGCCTTTAAATGTTGAGGAATCTTTCTTGGATGCATGTGTGTCTTTCCTAGGAATAGGACACTGTTACTCTTTATTGTTGACTTGACTACACAGGAATTTAAAAGTGGAGATTGTGTGTTTAAGAAGAGAACACTCTTGGTTCAAGGAATCTTGAGTAGAGTTGGTCTCGTTTCCGCTGCCCTTTTCTCTCAAGGAGCACCTCGTGGAGCAGTTCGAGAGGTTCAAGTCTGAAATCTCTATCCCCGTCTCAAGTCAGGCTGGCTCAGTTCCAGCTCAGGAGCTCACTATCTCCTCCCCTCCTGAAGATAGGACTGCGGTTTCCTCTCCTTCCATCTTTGGTTTGGTTTCGTGTTCTGCTTCCAAACAATGTTACTTTTATCTGCGATTTTTATATCATCTGTGGTTTTACCCTTTGTCCTTCCTAGACAAAAAGGGGGAGAACTAGCTAATCTATGCAGGTACTTTTGGATGGGGAGAACTACCTGGCTGGGATAGGTACTTGTGTTCCTATCATGGTAAACCGGTCAGGGGGAGTACTGAACTATTTGGTTTAAGTACTTTGGATATTTTTTGCTATGTGAAGACTCTCTGTTGTACTCTCTGATCACTTTCCCTTTCGGTTTCTTCTCTTCTTGGTTTTGTGGCAAACAATCGTATGGTTTTGTGGCAAACAATTATTATGGTGATTAATTTTTGTTTGAACCCTTTGTCCTTTATTGACAAAAAGGGGGAGAACCGGTTAATTATTGTGTGTTGTTATGGTTATTCTTGGTGCTGCTATGATTGTGTTGTGAATTATATGTTGGGGAGATTGAAGGCATACCTGTTTGGTTGTGTTACTAACTATGCTGCAGGTATTCGTTTGGGGAGAACTGGTTATTGGTTTAGGGGAGAACCAGTTATTATTTTTGAAGGATATTATGGGACTTATGTATCCTGACCCCTGCATATGCTTAGGGGGAGTACTGTTAACTGTTTGAACTGGTTATCTCTGTTTGGCAGGATACTATGTGTTATAGATATCCTTGTTGCTGCATATGTTTGCGTGTGTTACAACTATGTTGCAGGTACTCTTTGAAGGACTGTGTTTTGTCAAGAAATGCCAAAGGGGGAGATTGAAGGCATACACTTGTGTTGGCTATTTCTTGAGCCATGACAAAACACAGCAATGGAAGATCATCAATGCTTAAGTGACATTACATACTTTATCTCTTTGGAAAACAGGTATAACATTCATGTGCATTACATGGTTTTCCATCCAGGATAGAACACTGAGCATGTATCCTAGACATTCTGGAACGTTTTTCTGGTGTGATATTTCATGGCTTTAATCACTTCTAAAATTCCAGTTTACTTGTGATTAATCTAGTTGATCTTTGACCATGAAGAAACTGACTTAGTTAATGAGGATCCCTAGGGAAGTTGACTAAAGTTCACATGTGATTTCTTGAAATCTGTTTTGTCTTTTTCTGCTTGTCAAAGTGCTTTTTGCTCTGTTTTTCCTGGGTTTTCCTTTGCTGTCATGAAACGTGCTTCTCCCTTGAGAACTGGTATGGCTATTCTTGTACAAGTACAAAGGACCCTTTTGCCTTGTTTAGACAACCTTAGCTCATTAAGGTAAGACCTAAAAGCTGCCTTGGTTTTGCTCACTGTTTAGGCTTGCGGTGTCCCTTCGGAAGCTGTATTTGTAGGTCTGCATTGGTCCTTATTTAGGTCTGCATTAGGACAGAGTTTAGGTCTTCATTTAGGCCTCTTGGCTGCTGTGTTTCACGTGGTTATTAGCTGTCTTTGACCCTTGAATAACCTGCCCTATATAAGGAGTCCCAAGCTGTCTTGGATCCTTGGTTGGTTGGTTGAGTGAAAACACTTGGGGTTTGGTTATTCTGTTTTGGTCACTCTTTGAGAGCACATTCGTGTGTAGTTTCTCTTCTCTCTTCTCTTCCCCTTCCATGTCTTCTGGTTGCCTTATATGTGCATAATAGACATGGATTTCTAAAGCATAAAAACTGTTTTCAAAACTCATATGCATTTGTGCATTGTGCATTCCATAGAGATAAAGTGTGGAGATGCCCAACCCAAGAAGTTGATCAAGAAGATTTAACTTACATGTAGTTAAGATCTGAGTTGATACTTCTGTAAATTTCCAAAGTGTAAGCACATAGATTAAGGTAGTGTAGCTCTGTTTGTATTGGTGGGTAGACTAGTCAGGATAGCATACGGATTATGTATCCTAGAGTGCCAGAAACTTGTAATTGTGTGTGTTACAGAGTAGTGGAAAGGTTTGTCCCTCAAGAGTTAGGGGCACGCAGTTTTTGATCCTGGTTGTAGGATTTCTGCGTTATCAAAAACATCTTGTGTCACTTTACTTACTGTTTTACATTTTAGTAATCGTATCTGTGCTTCGGGATAGATATCTCTCTTGCTATCCCGAGAACAGTTTGAACGAAAAAAGTGGTAAAGGCCTATTCACCCCCCTCTAGGACCTTTAAACCAACTATAGCACCTTTTTTGCATCATCAATAACTGGCATCACCAAACATTTATTAAGGATAATGAAACGAAAATACTCACATCAGTGTTATACTGCGATCTCACATATACATCGCACGTAACTGGTGTATCATCATCATGATCTTCTTCACTAGACACTTCTGAATTTTTCTCCTCCCTATCAGAAGTGGAGTATTCAGAACAAGCCTCTTCTATATCATATCCATGCTCTTCTGTATCACAGGGGTCATCTGAACTAAGCTGGCGCATATCGTTTTCTTTTATTTTAATTACAGTTGGGTTCGGGCATACTTGAGACGCGTAAACATCAAAAAAAATTATATTCACATGAGGCAAACTTCTATCCTCGAACACACAAATCAATTCTCTAGAAAAACTCATATCCACCGCAAATTTATCCCAACCGTCTCTCATCAAAAGGCAGTTGGCGAAATAGTAAGTGGTGACGCGATAAGGCGGTAGATGACTCCTATCCAAATGCAACTCAATGTAACCTAGAACAACACCAAATTGTTGTTGTACTTGAACGGGATAGCCTACAAACCATTGCCAACAATTGTACCAATAGGGGGAGCATAAAATGTTGTCATTTAAAAATTTGCTCCAACCCTTTCCGAATCTGAGGATATGACCACCTCCCTCCACCCGAACATTCCAAATCCGATGGAACATTGCTTGCACTTTAAGATATGCAACTTTCTCGGTATTCCAGTCCAAATATTTCCAAAAATATTTCGTTGGTAATTCCTATAAGATGGATAATTTATTGAACCCGTAAAAGAAACCTAGTTGTATAGTACCCTATTCAAATACTATTATTAACCAGACTATCACAATTGATCGTTTTGTCTGCGGGAGGCACTACCAGCAGAAACAGTATACCCGACGAGATTCCCAAAAAACGACCAACGCGCGATAAGGGTTCTCGTTGGGTATAGTAAACTATAACCGACTAGAATAACCGATGACAGGATTATCTCGTCGGTTATAATTTTTTTACCGACCAGATATTCTTGTCATCGGTTATAGTCGCCAGAAAATCGTCGGGTATAGTTTTCCACTATTACTGACGATTTTTTTTACTATTACAGACGATTTCTTTCTATCGTCGGCTATAGTTTCTTATTTCAGATCCATTCTGAGCAGCAGCTCGATCTGTCATTCAAAAAAAACTCCCGCGAAAACTGAAAATGCTCTGAAATCTTTGGGTGATGTCGAAAATAATCGAGAATGAGTTCGTGATGATTCATTATATATAGGTACGTACTTAATATTATATATATATGCATGCATGTGTGTGTTGATCGATTGTTGATCGATGTTGATTTTGAATATATTGATCGATCGAGTTAATTGATTCTTGAGTTTGAATAATTGATCGATGGTTGATTTTGAGTACGTGATTGATAGTTGAGTTGGAGTAGTACGTAAATATTAATTGTTGTGTTGATTATTGGGAATATATATATAGCTAGCTATAGGGTGATTAATTTATTTAATATAATTGCATTATATATATATTGTGATTATTATAGGATTAATTGTGATTATTAATTATGGGTATAATATATATTGTGATTATTGTGATGTTTCGGTTAATTGTGATTAATTATAGTGTGGTTATATATATATTTAGATTTTTGTGAACGATTATATATAGTTAGGGTGTAAATGTATATATATATATATTAAAATTATGGGAATTATAATAATATATATTTATATTAATTGATTGATCGAATGTTTTGATTTTGATCGAGTTAAATTAGACGAAATTATATATATATATGAATAATTATATATGGATCGAGTAGAATTAATAATTAATTAGACGACTATATATATATGTTCATTTGTAATTAATTAATTAGCTAGCTAGCTATATATATAGCGCTAGTTAGGGATCGATCGAGTAGATCGAATAATTAAATTATGTAATTTATAGATTGAATATCGATATATATATATAGATCGATATATATATATATATATATCTAGCTATGAAATTTTAATTAATAAGGTCATGGATATATATACATGCAGTTATAATTTTCAGGATGGACAAGAGTTGGATGTGTCTTCCAAGATGGGATGTAAGATATCACCGTGGAATTAGAAGTTTTGTGGAATATGTGAAGGTTAATTGTGGAGGGATGACAATTCATTATTGTCTGTGTATGAAATGTCAGTGTCGCAGCGAGCGATATCGTTTTCACATCGATAAAGTATTGGAGCACTTGAAGAAAAACGGATTTTGGGATAAGTACACATGTTGGATTTATCACGGTGAGAGTTCATCAGTTGGTCAACATGATCACGGACAATTTTTTGAGAGTGGCAGTACATCCAATGATCCAACAACAAGGTTGATCAACGATATGTTTCCTCATGAGAGCGGTATATTTGCTCAAGCACCGGATATCCCTCCCGCCGTTGGAGACTTCCCTCATATTGAGCCTGTCCAGCAATTACCTACAGCTGTCAACACTGCTGGTATGGACAAGTACAACAACCTCATTGCCTTCCAACAGACACTACCACAAATTGAAACATTACCGGCGAGATTCCGGCCAACAAGGCCGGCGACCGGAAAATTCGCCGGTAATGTCCATCATTACCGGCGACTTACTCCGTCGCCGGTAATGTCGCCGGAATCTCGCCGGTAATGTCTTCATTTCCGACGACTTACTCCGTCGCCGGCAATGTGTCTTATATTAGATGCCGGATGCGGCAGCTCGATCATTCAATCATTTTGATCGAAAAAAATCCAGAGAAATCGAAAGAAGGAAAACGTACGCTCTAAAATCGATCATTCGGTATATTGTCAAAATTAAGGCGCGCGTCGAAAACTCGATCACTCGGGAAGCTATATATATAGGTAGGTGTATATATACATATATGTGTATGTATATATATATATATGTGTGTGTGTTGATCAAATCCAATTCGTGAGATATATATGAAATGTTGTTGATGTCACCGAAACGAGAAAACAGCTTGTAGTTAATCTTGTGTCTGAATCAACGACTGGTATTATCGTATTGTTATCGGAGCCAGGCTTAACAGAGCCTCCTACCCAGTCAAATACGTTTTGAATTGAAAAAAGGAGAATACCATCATCGAGTACTGAATCGAATTCAGAGATTAGATCGATATATATATATATGCATGCATGTGTTGAATTAATTAGAGTTGAATTGAGATATCGCGTCGATTATTAGTAGTGAATGTGTGTATATATATATATATAATTAATACGTAAAATTGTTAGAATTTTCAGGATGAACAAGAGTTGGATGAGCCTCGAAAGATGGGATGTCAGATATCACGAGGGAATTAGGAGTTTTGTGGATTTCGTGAAGGCTAATTGTGGAGACACTACACTTCATTATTGCCCGTGTAAACAATGTAAGTGTTTCAGCGATCGATTTCGATTTCCCATTGATAAAGTCCAGAGGCACCTGAGTAAATACGGGTTTTGGGATAAGTACACTTGTTAGATTTATCATGGTGAAACATCGGTAGCGGGTCCGCATGATCATGGACAATTTGGTGAGAGGGCCAGTCCACGCTATGATCATGGAGATTTTGCTGAGAGGGGCAGTTCATCCTATGATCCAACATCGATGTTAATCAATGATATGTTTCCTCATGAGAGCGGTGTATTTGCTGATGAAGCACCAAATGTCTCTCCCGTCGTTGAGGGTTTCCCCCATATCGAGCCAGTCGAACCATTACCTGGAGCTCATGTCAACACAAGCGGTATGGACAAGTACAACAACCTGATTGCATTGCAACAGACTCCGTTGTACGACGGTTGTAGTAAGACTGTTCTTGAAAGTGTGATGGGAATGATGCAGCTCAAAATGGAGAACAAAATGTCTGTCAAAGCTGTTGATTCTTGGTTGAAGTGGACTGCTTCGCTACTGCCACCCGGTCATCGTCTTCCTACCACTCATCATAAGGTGCGACATATCCTGAAAGATCTTGGGCTTTCCTACATCAAAATCCATGCATGCAGATATGATTGTATTCTCTTCTGGGGAAAAGATCTCGAAGACCTTGAAGCCTGCCCG
Source organism: Geum urbanum (assembly GCA_946800695.1). NCBI lineage: Eukaryota > Viridiplantae > Streptophyta > Magnoliopsida > Rosales > Rosaceae > Geum > Geum urbanum. The sequence goes on along the minus strand of OX327003.1, from coordinate 17,473,727 downwards.
GTATGTTTTACAGAAAGGTATAAGTTGACTCCTGCAGGCAACAAGAAAGCTGTGAAGATACTTCGATATTTCCCGCTTATTGATAGGCTGGAGCGGTTGTTCATGTGTGCTTTCACGGCCGAGGCAATGAGATGGTGGGCTGAGAGGAACTTGCCTGACGATGACACCCTTATACACCCTTCCGACGGAGAGGCCTGGAAGCACATGGTCAGGGAGTTTGATCATTTTGCAGTAGAGGTCCGAAATGTTTGGCTAGGGCTCTCATCTGACGGATTCAACCCTTTTGGCAACATGAGTCTTCAATACAGTATATGGCCAGTTATTTTGGTACCGTACAACCTTCCACCATGGATGTGCATGAAGAAGGAATACAATATGCTGACTCTGTTAATTTCGGGCCTGGGTTATCCAGGAAAGTGTCTCGATGTGTATTTGAGGCCTTTGATTGAGGAGCTTAAGTACCTGAGTGAGTGTGGCCACCCCACTTACGAAAGGTTCAAAAAGGAGATGTTCCAGATGCATGCCATGCTTGTTGGCACCATCAGTGATTTTCCTGCCCGCGGTATGTTGTCGGGCAACGTTACCAGGGGTTACAGCGCTTGTTCAGAGTGCATGACGGTTGATTATTGCAGTCCTCATTGCAGTAAAATTGTTCAGATGCGTCACCGTTGTTGGCTTCCATATGATCACCCATTTAGGTAGGATCCAGACGCGTTTGATGGGACTGTGGAAACAGGTGTGGCACCCAGGCGATGGACAGGGGAAGAAATTTTGGAAGTGTTGAATGAATATGATTTTGGCCAGCTGAGCAATCATCCTGACATAGTGGCGTCAATTCCAGACAAGCCCGAAAGGTATAAGTTTTGGACACACAAGAGCATATTCTGGGAACTCCCCTACTGGCCCAGGTTGCCTATCAGACATTACCTAGATGTCATGCACATAGAGAAGAATGTGTGTGAAAGTGTGGTGGGCACAGTTCTTAACTTGGAGGGGAAAACAAAAGACATCCCTAAGGCACGTATTGATCTGAAAGTTATGGGACTGCGGAAACATTTGTGGTTACGAGATGGTAAGAGAAAAATGCCGCAAGCTCCTTATACCGTCAAGCCGAAGCATAAGCATGAAATTTTTCGGTGGCTGAGTAATGTCAGGTAAATATTCTTATATATGACTATGCAGTACGGAAATTGGTTTGCCTTTAATTTTTACCGGATTATGGTGATATGCGAGAAATATAATTGTTGCCTATGGCTATATATATATATATACATGCAGGTATCCTTATGGCTATGCACGAAATATAAGCAGGTGTGTTAACTACCGGGACAATAAGATGTATGAATTAAAGAATCATGACTGCCATGTACTGCTTCAACGCCTTTTCCCTATTTTCATTCGAGGGTACCTGCCCAAGGAGGTGGTGGAGCCGTTGGTGGCCTTGTCAAGATTCTTTCAGAAGTTATGCACCAGGGAAGTTAAAAAATCAGATCTCAGGGAGATGCAAGATGACATCATTTTTATCATGTGCAAGCTTGAGAGGATATTTCCGCCAAATTTTTTCGACATCATGCCTCACCTAACGATCCATCTTCCCGAACAATTGTTGCTTACCGGTCCCGTACACTACACTTGGATGTATCCCATGGAAAGGTACATTTGGTTTGCCTCTGTTTTTATATGTAAAGTCTTAGTTTTACCCTTTTTAACATGCACTTGTTAACTTGTAGACAATTGGGAGCCTACAAGGACTATGTGAAGAATAAATATGCACCTGAAGGGTGTATCGCTGAAGCATATGTTGCGCACGAGTGTGTCACGTACACCAAAGTGTATTTGGGAGCGCTTGAGGACCCCCTACAACAGATGCCGATAGATGAACCTCAGTTCAACCTTTCTATCATCTCTAATGACGTTGTACTACAGGGAAGCTTGCCAAAGTTGTACAAGTTGGATGAAAATGAGGTAGTCATTGCCCACTGGTCGGTACTGATTAACTGTGAAGAAGTACAATATTGGAAAAATTATCATCTTCACTGCCCTGCTATTGCCGGAAATGTTGATTACCACAACAGGACGTTTGCAAACTACTTTGGTCCATGGGTAACGGTATATGTATATATGTCTTTTTTTTTATTGCCATTTTCCTTATATAGCATGTGTGTACGTACGTGGTTTTGTGGTTTCTATGTTCATAATGTCTTGTGTGGTTTCTTATCGTTTTCAGATGAACCATGTAGCAGATGGTTGTTACCCAGAGTGGTCAAACGAATTGAGGGTCCTTGCGATGAAACCAATAGCTTCAAAAGATTACTCGATGTGTCAGGTCAATGGCGTAAAATTTATATGTGAAAATAGAGACGACCGACTGAAAACACAGAATTGTGGGGTGATGGTCCATGGTGGGCAGGATGGCGTTGACTATTATGGTGTCCTTCATTGACTTGTTGAACTAATTTATGGGAACCGCATGAAAGTGCACTTGTTCAAGTGTAGATGGTTTGATACTAGCCCGAAGAACACAAGGACCGATCAGCACGGAATATTTTCGGTGAATACTGCTACTACCTGGTATGAAGAAGACCCTTTCGTTCTTGCCTCATCAGTAAAACAAGTGTTTTACCTGGACGATCTTCTTAACAAAGTCCCGTGGAAGGTGGTTAACCATGTTGCTCATAGAAACATATACAGTGCTGCCACACTTGGTGATACCGCAGATGATGAGGAAGTTACTGCATACCAAGAGCCGAACGCTTTTGACATTCCGGAATCATCTACGATTCGCCTTAATAATGTGAGATCTGGGAGTGTGGTTCGAATTACTGGAGCAGAACTTCTCGATGTTAATCCATATAAAGTTGACGCTGATTCAGATGACGAGGAAAGGCACATATTGCCAGACGTTACCTATGAAACCGAGTCAGACTCAAGTGATGACGATGATTACGATTATCATCCTTAGTACGTTAATGATGTAGTCGGAAATTGTTGTCGGAAATATGATGTAGTCGGAAAATGTAGTCGGAAATAGTAGACGGAAATTGTAGTCGTTAATCGTAGACGGAAATTGTAGTCGTTAATCGTACTTAGACGGAAATTGATAATCGAAATTGTAGTCGGAAAATGTTGCCGGAAATCGTAGACGGAAATTGTAGTCGTTGGAAATTAGACGGAAATTGATAATGGAAATTGTTATTGGAAAATGTAGCCGGAAATCGTAGATGGAAATTGTTGTCGTTAATCGTACGTATACGGAAATTGATAATCGAAATTGTAGTCGGAAAATGTAGCCGGAAATCGTAGACGGAAAATGTTGTCGGATATTCTTCGGGAAATAATGACATTACCAACGAGTTATAAGCAACTCGTTGGTAATGACATTACCAACGAGTTAACTTGTCGTTGGTAATGTCATTACCAACGAGTTGCTTATAACTCGTTGGTAATGTCATTACCAACGAGTTTCTTATAACTCGTTGGTAATGACATTACCAACGAGTTATAAGAAACTCGCCGGCAATGTTGTCTGGATAGAAACCCTGTCGAGCCCGAGCCTTTCATTTCTCCTCCTCTCCCTCTCCTCCTCCCAAATCGGTCCGGCGAGTTCAAACTAGATCACCTCTAGCTCACCTCCTCCTCCTCCTTATCCTCTACTCCTCCTCTCCCTCTCCTCCTCTCCACCGATCCGGAATCCTCTCCTCCTCCCCTCCTCCCCTCCTCTCCTCCCCTCACCATTGTAGTCGGCAAAGCATTGTAGGTGGAAATCCATGGCAGGTCCGATCCTCTCTCTCTCCCTCTCTCTCTCTCTCAATTTTTAATTATTTTTGTGTATGTGTATGTGTATGTGTATGTGTATGTGTATGTGTATGTGTAAATTAATTAGGGTGCTAAGTTGGAAATCAGGGTGATAAGTTGTAAATTTATATGCAATGTATATATATGTGATGTATATATATATTTAGGTATGTGAAAATTAAGTGATGTATATATATGTGAAAATTATGTATATATGTGGTTTGGATGAATATGTGATGTATATATATGTCGAAATTAAACCTAATTAAGATGCATGATATATATATGTGTGAAAAATGTGGAAATTTAATTAGGGTTTGTGATTTGGATGAATATGTGAAAATTAAATTTAATTAAGATGCATGATGTATATATATATACATCGAAAATGTATATATGTTAATTTAGGTGATATAGTTGTTAATTAATCGTATAAATGAAGGTGGAAATCAGGATCGGAACGGTTTAGAACCAGAACGGTTTTAAACCGGAACCGGAACCCTTTGGAACCGGAACTGTTTGTAACTGGAACCATTATGTTACAAACGTTTCCGGTTACAAACAGTTCCTGTTTCTAACGGTTCCGGTTCCGATTTGTTATAGAACCGGAACAGTTTGGAACCGGAACTGTTTGTAACCTTTCCCGTTATGTTACAAACGGTTTCAGTTACAAACAGTTCCGGTTACAAACAGTTCCGGTTTCTAACGGTTCCGGTTCCAAACCGTTCCGGTTCCGATTTGTTATTGAACCGAATCCATGACTATTACGGTGTCCAGAAGGTTTTGCGGCTAATTGGCTTCGGAGAGGTTCCCGAAATAGTGGAGGGAACAGTAGTCAAGCTTCCTCCTCGCCCGCAGTTAGCAACATGCCCAGTGGGCCAATGATGACTGCTCGCACGAGAGCCTTGCTAGACGCGCGAGCTGAGGAGGAAGCTGCACGATCAAGAGCCGTGGCACCGGAAGTCGAGGCTCGAGCCTCAGTCTCCAGACGCTCAATCAGCAGACGTCCCTCCGGTGGCAGAGCCTCAGACGAGTGACAGTCAACGGGGGCATCAGAAACTCCCTCAATCCGAATGCCCCATATTCGCCCGGTGCCTACTCCCGTTTCACAGGAATCATCTGAGGCACATGGTGGTGCTGGCACCTCATCGTCCAGGCCTCGTCTATCTCTGCCGTCCGGTCTCTTCCTACCCGACGAGATTCCTGTCATCCCTGAATTCGATGATAGGGGGATGCCTGTTTATGTTGAAGGACGGCCGGAGTTCCTGACCGTGGAGGAAGCGTATAACTTTCTCCCGTTCGACCCCGTGTATCTTTGGAGTGTGAGGTGCACCAACCAACAAACGAACGATGCAGGTAAATTTTATTTAACATCAGATTGATTACTTAATTATTACTTAAGACTTGCGATAGGTTCAATTAATGATATCAATTTGTTGACATTGTATTATTAGGCAATTTCGTTAATGGGACTGGAAAACGGAAAGGGGCTAGAGGCACCTGCACCGGGAAGAGACTTGAGCAGGCCATATGCGGAAGGAAAACGCCCATAAGGGCCAATGAGGATGGGGAGGTGATCGAGGCATTCGACACCACGCGCATATATGTCAGCATGGCCGGTGCGATCAAGCGGGACAAGGTCCCAATGCTTTGGCTAGATTGGGAATCTGTGCCTATCTACGTGAAGATGCAAGTGCATAATGCACTCAGTGTGAGTAAAATCGTATTTTCATTACGTAAATTTTACATTTATTAATTAAGTCCACTTAAATATATAATTTTACCTTTTATATATTCATATTGCAGGTGTGGTTTGACGTGGATGAAGTTCTTATTCACACGTGGGTAGAGCGTCAACTACATATGAGGTGATGTGCTTCGACTTATTTGAATATATATCGAGTTAGATTTTTGTTTATCAAGTGTTTTAATATCTCTAACTTTTTTTCCTTGTTTTAATATAGGTATAAAGAGTGGAAGAACGAGCTTTCTTCCCATTACACTGTATACAAAGAGCTAGGCCGAGGTTCTACCCCTAGCGAATTCCGGTTTAGGGAGTACGAGTGGCTGTGGCTGATAGCCCACTTCGAGCACCCCAAAGCAAAGGTATGCATCCTTAATATATCTTACAAGCCGTCTGTATCGTATCAGATTGAAATAGTTAGTTACTAATTTTTTTCCATATGTTTTTCAAACAAGGCGATTTCGAAGACGAACCGGGCGAATAGATTGAAAAACACCATGGCCCATCATGCAGGTTCACTCAACTACATGGGTTGGTCGACTAAGGCGCAGCAACAACAAGAAGTGAACCCCTTGGTGTATATTCATCATAAGTTCTATCCGCAGTGCCCTGACGAAGCGGTAAGTCTTTCGCCTCTCCATGTGTTAATAAAACTATTTTTCGATATTAATAGATTTTGTTAGTTAATACGTTGTTCATTTTCTCTTTTCAATTAGGCGAGAGTGGAGGAGGCGACCGCAGAAGTGACCATGAGTATAGCTCGGACTAACCATCCTGACTGCTCCGAGGAAGAAGTCACCCAGTATGCCTCTCAGATCGATCCGCTTGATCCCCCGATAGCGGCTCAGATTATGGCAAAAGCGTGCGGGACTGGAAAGAATACCTACTACTGTAGGGGAATGGGCTCGGCGGGCGAAGGAGTATTGAAAACCACTTCACAATACTCTACCGGGTCAAGAAGTTCAACTTCTAGTCGTAACCTCGTAGCGGAGCTTCATAGGACGCAGAGGGAGTTGGAGGAGCAAAAGAGGCAGATGGCTGAGTACCAAAACATGGTCCAGCAGCAGACACAGATGCATGCTCAGATGTACACATGGATGTGGACGATGTACGAGGCTCAGACTACCGGACAACCGTTCCCCACACCTCCCCCGGTCCCGGTCCCTCCGTTCCCTAGCTATCCACCACAACCACCGCACCAGTCAACGCCAGAGCAAGACCAAGGTAGCCACCGGAATTCAAATGAGTACATGGATTACTTCGACCCTGACCCGCAAGTTCCTCGACCCTGACCTGTAGTTGTAGTTAATTTTCATATCGTCGTTGCTATTTGTACTGTACGTTGGACATTTATGTGTACTGTTGAACTTGTATGATTGTACGGTTTATGTCTTTCAATGCAGGTTCTGGAATTGGGCCCAATCCAGAACCGCGTTTTTTTTCAAAATTTTTCCAGACATTGCCGGCGACATGGACCTCAGTCCCCGGCAATGTCTCACATTCCGGCCACGACGGCGCTGCCATTGCCAGCAACGACGTCGCCGGCAATGTTAACACCGGCGGGGGATTTCCGGCGACGTCATTGCCGGCGACTTGTCGCCGGTAATGACAATTCCGGCGAAAAAAATAGACAAGGCCGGCGACGGGAGGTCGCCGGTAATGTCTCCATTTCTGGTAGTGAGACCCCGTTGTACAACGGGTGTGATAAGACCGTTCTTGAAAGTGTTATCAGAGTAATAAAGCTCAAAGTGGAGAACAAAATGAGAGTGAACGCTGTTGATGATTGGCTGAAGTGGTCTGGTTCGTTGTTGCCCCCCGGTCATCGTCTTCCTACCACTCATCGTAAGGTGCGACAGATCCTGAAACATCTTGGTCTTTCCCACATCAAAATCCATGCTTGTAGATATGATTGTGTTCTCTTCTGGGGTGGAGATGCTTATGGGAATAATCTTGAATCCCTTGATGAATGCCCGACATGAGGTACAGATAGGTATAAGTTGACTCCTGCCGGAAACAAGAAAGCTGTGAAGATACTTCGGTATTTTCCGCTGATAGATAGGCTAGAACGGTTGTTCATGTGTTCACACACGGCTGAAGCTATGAGATGGTGGGTCGAGAGGAATTTGCCCGACGGTGATACGCTTATACACCCTGCTGACGGAGAGGCTTGGAAGCACATGGTGAAGGAGTTTTCTTATTTTGCATCAGAGGTTCGAAATGTTTGGCTGGGGCTTTCATCTGACGGATTCAACCTTTTTGGCAACATGAGTCTTCAATACAGTATATGGCTAGTTATTTTGGTACCGTACAACCTTCCTCCATGGATGTGCATTAAGAAAGAATACAATATGCTCACTATGATAATTCCAGGGCCGAGTTATCCAGGAAAGTGTCTCGATGTGTATTTGAGACCCTTGATTGAGGAGCTTAAGTACTTAAGTGAGCATGGTCATCCCACTTATGACAAGTTCAAAAATGAGATGTTCCAGATGCATGCCATGCTTGTTGGCACCATTAGCGATTTTCCTCCACGCAGGATGTTGTTGGGCAACGTTACCAGGGGATACAGGGCTTGTCCATAGTGCATGACTGTTGAGTGTTGCAGACCTCATTGCAGGAAGATTGTACAGATGCGTCATCGTTGTTGGCTTCCACATGATCACCCATTTTGGGAGGATATGGAGGCATTTGATGGGACTGTGGAAACAGGTGAGCAACCGAGGAGATGGACGGGGGATGAAATATTGGAAGCGCTAAATGAATACGATTTTGGGCAGCTCAGCAATCATCCTGAGATAGTGGCGTCAATACCTGACAAACCCGACAGGTATAAATTCTGGACACACAAAAGTATTTTTTGGGAACTTCCGTATTGGTCTAAGTTGCTGATCAGACACTATTTAGATGTCATGCACATAGAGAAAAATGTGTGCGAGAGTGTGGTCGGCACAGTGTTGAATTGGGAGGGAAAAAACTAAAGAGAGCCCGAAGGCACGCATTGATCTTAAAAGGATGGGACTGCGAAAACATTTGTGGTTGAGAGATAGGAAGAAAAAAATGCCACAAGCTCCTTATACCATCAAGCCTGCCCAGAAGAATGAAATTTTTGGCTGGATGGGTAATGTCAGGTATCCTTCAGGCTATGCTGGAAATATAAGTCGATGTGTTAACTTCAAAGACAATAAGATGTACGGACTAAAGAGTCATGACTGTCATATACTGCTTCAACGCATCTTCCCTGTTTTAATTCGAGGGTACCTGCCCAAAGAGGTGGTGGAGCCGTTAGTGGCTTTGTCAAGATTCTTTCAGAAGTTATGCACGAGAGAAGTGAAGAAATCGGACTTGTTGGAAATGCAACAGGACATCATTTTTATCATGTGCAAATTTGAAAGGATATTTCCTCCAAACTTTTTCGACATCATGCCTCACCTGATGCTCCATCTTCTGGAACAATTGTTACTTACTGGTCCAGTACACTACACATGGATGTATCCTATGGAAAGGTACGCAATGCATCTCTGAATCTGGCTATATATGTCGATCTTTAATATTATTTATTCACTTATTTTTGCAATATTCATAACATGCTCTGTAATTACCAATTTTATAGACAATTAGGGGACTACGAAGACTATGTGATGAACAAATCTGCACCCAAAGGGTGTATCGCTGAAGCATATATTGCTCACGAGTGCGTAACGTACACCAGACTGTATTTGGGATCGTTCGCGGACCCTCCACAACATATGCCAGTAGATGGAGCACAGTTCAACCTTTCAATCATCTCCGATGATGTTGAAGTTTCCGGAAAGTTGCCCAACTCGTACAATTTGGAACCATATGAGCTAGTCATTGCCTACTGGTCGATATTGATTAACTGTCCAGAAGTTCAATATTGGAAAAATATGCACCTTTACTGCCCTGCCATTTCCGGTGATGTTAACTACCACAAGAAGATGTTCGCAAACTATTTTGGCAAATGGGTACGTATATAGCAGTATTGACTTGTATATGAATTTAATTGCATGTCTCGTATCATATTTATTGGAAAGTTAATAAATGATTATATTCAGATGAACCATGTACAAGATGATGGTATCCCAGAGTGGTCACACGAATTGAGGCTCTTGGTGCAGAAACCGGTAACTTCCAGAGTTTATCCTATGTGTAAGGTAAATGGCGTGTTATTTATTTGTGAACATAGAGATGTCAGACAAAAAACACAGAATTCTGGGGTAATGGTGCATGGTGGGCAGAATGGAGTTGACTATTACGGTGTTCTCCATTCAGTTGTCGAATTAATATATGGGGAAGGCATGACCGTGCACTTGTTTAACTGTAGATGGTTTGATACCGACCCTCAGAACAAAAGGACCGATCAATACGGCATTTTTTCGGTGAATACTGCTACAAGCTGGTATGAAGATGATCTGTTTGTTTTGGCCACGATGGTGAAACAATTGTTCTATCTTGATGATCTTGTGCATAAAGGCGCCTGGAAAGTGGTTAACCATGTTCTTCCAAGAAACATATACAGTGCCTCCACCCTTGGTGTGACCTCTGATGATGAAGAAGTTAGTGCATACCAAGAGCCGAACGCAACTGGTATTCCTGAAACCTCAACAATTCGCCTTAATAATGTGAGACAGGGAAGTGTGGTACGAATTCCTCATCTGAATCTTATTGATGTTAATCAAAATGAAGACAATGAAGACCCAAGCGACGAGGGCTTACACATCTTACCTGAAATCAACTCGGAAACCGAGTCAGAGTCAAGCGATGATTCTGACTATGCGCCTTAGTGTATGTATGTGTTAATTTGAGTTTGAACGTGCAATGTAAAATGATGTGTATGAAGATGATCGACTTTAACTTAATTGGATCGATGTAATTAATTAAAGTAGATACTTTGTGTAAGGAACATTTTTTATAAGTTAGGAAAAAATACTCATAGCCTTTTTGTATAGATATATAACTAGCTAGAGTCCAAACGCAATTGTTTATAGTGTGAGGAACAAATTGATTAAGCTAAACAATACTTTCATCAAATCGTGTACTACAACTACGAACGGAAACAATTTTATGCAACATCAATTAAAATCATCAATCGAGAGAGAGATCGAGAGAGAGAGATTTGAATTAATCGGTAGTTCAACAATATGTTTTATAAGTTTCTAAGTTTTTTTTAGATAAAATCAGGTCAATTAAGTTTTTTTGGAAAAATAGAGATCATAAATTGAGCATTTTTTTTACCATGCATGGTGTAATTATAAGTTAATTAGATTTAAAAAAAATTAAATGCCATTTTAATTTAGGCTTTTAAATAATTTCCGTTTTTTTCTAATAATTTCGTATTATTACATATTATCAAATATTAAGTACACTATAACCGGCATATGAAAAAAAAATAAAAAAACTATAACCGACGATATTCATATCAAATATCGTCGGCTATAGTTTCGGGTTATATCCAGAACTGCAGCCGTTTTGGGCAGAAACGAAACTGCCCAAAACGAAACTACTCCTCTTCTCGTCGATTTCTGCCATTTCTGGTGTGTTGGGAGCAAGCAAGCAGTCCTCAAGCCAAAGCCCATCGATCCTCAAGCCTCTATTGTTGGATTCTAAACCCAAAAAACAGGTTTGAAATCCCTAAATCCCTAATTCTCTAATTTCGAATTTTTTTTATTTAGGTTAGATTTGAAGTTGTTTAGTTTGTTGATCGATAATGTGGATGTTTGGATGAATAGTGTGAATATATATTGGATTACTGTCGAATTTTGTGGATTTTTGGAATTATTGTTGATTTTTTTGGAATTATATATTGGAATTATTGGATTATATATATATTGGATGAATTATATTGGATTATATATATATTGGATGAATTATATTGGATTATATATATATTGGAATTATTGTGGATTTTATGGAATTATTGTTGATTTTTTTGGAATTATATATTGGAATTATTGGATTATATATATATTGGATGAATTATATTGGATTATATATATATTGGAATTATTGTGGATTTTATGGAATTATTGTTGATTTTTTTGGAATTATATATTGGAATTATTGGATTATATATATTGGATGAATTATATTGGATTATATATATATTGGAATTATTGTGGATTTTATTGAATTATTGGAATTATTGGATATATATATTGGATTATTGATATATATTGGATTATATATATATATACACATTTTATATATTGGATTTATGGAATTATTGGAATTATTGGATTTATATATTGGAATATATATATATATTGGATTTATGTTTAATTATTGGAATTATTGGATTATATATTGGATTTATGGAATTATTGGATTATATATATAGAGGAGTTTAATTAATTTTTGGAATTATTGGATTATATATATAGAGGAGTTTAATTAATTAATTTTTGAAATTATTGGATTACGAATTCGAATTTTTGGATGAATTAAGAATTATTTTGAATTTTTGTAATTTTATAGCAACGATGAATTGGTTGAATTGCGGTGCTTCTCGAGGGGGGTCGAGGGAGAGGTCGAGAGGGAGAGGGAGATTGGGACGTGGGGATGAGGGCACCGGAAGTCGGTCCGCATCCGGATCCACCAGCATCAGCAACACTTACAGCATTCCTCCCACCTCTGGGCACCGTACACTTCTGGGTGAGGGACAACCTCAGCAGCAGTAGGTCAAGCCTGCTCAATCCTCAGGTGCGAGGAGGCCTTATGAGGTCAGTCGCACGCCGGAAAAGGATAGTCGACTCAATCCTCGGTCCGAATGCCGATGATTCATCGCGAGGACCCTTCCCCATTCACTCACCAGACTCTTCATTCTTCCGAAGAGGCTGGTGGATCGACTCAGTCCTCGGCCAGGATGCGACTATGCCCGCCGTCTACCCTATTCTTACCGTTGGAAATCCCGACGATACCTCTCGTCGATTCCACGGAGATGCCTGTTCCAGGACAGCTAGGGTTCATTACCCCGGACCAGGCATACGCGTATGTACCCTTCCCGGAACCTCTCTGGAGTGTAAGGATTCCGGGACAACACACCGACGAATCAGGTAAATATTAATTAGTGATATCTTTTTACTTAGTAATATTTAAATTCAATTAGGTGTTGATGTTTAAAAAATCGTCCACATATATGTATATATATATGTGTGATAGGCGAGATCGTGCCCGGTGACAAACAAAAGAGAACCAGAGGCCCCGTCGTCGGCAAGTTACTGGACGACGCCATTCAGGCTAGCGGTGGTGGCCAAGTTATGATTCTGACCAGGGATAGAGGGCAGGTGATCGAGGGAAAGGTCACTCGAAGGTACGCAGGGATGGCGGGCATCCTCATACGGGATAGAGTCCCAATGTTGTGGCCAAATTGGAATTCAGTGCCGCAATCCGTCAAATATGAGCTGAATAATGCGTTGTCGGTGAGTTGAATTGTATATTCATTATGTATATTTTCTATATAAATTTTTAATATTATTGATATATATATATATATATATCTATGCATTGCAGAGGTGGTTCCGCGTGGACAACGACATTAGACCCACGTGGGCGGATGAAGTGCATGGGAGCAGGTTACTAGATTCATTTGTTTCGATTTTTTTCGTTTCTTTTGATTATGTTTATAAAATGTTGTAAGTTACTAACGATTGATTTTATTAATATAGGTATAAGGAGTGGAAGGGCGAGCTGAAAAGACATTGGAAAAAGTACGGCGACGATTGTTCCGGTACCCCTAGCGAGTTTCGTTATAGGGAGTACGAGTGGCGATGGCTTGTGTATCACTTCAACAACCTGAAATTGAAGGTACACAACCTTCCATCGATTAAATTTTTGTTTTATCGTACTTCCCTCAAATTATTTGGTTAATATTTTTTTGATGTTCGATTAATCGAGCAGGCTATTTCTGAAGTCAACACAAGGAACCGGGCCAAAAACACAAAAAATCATCATGCCGGTCCCAGATCATACTCGGGTTGGATCGAGGAGGCGGCCAACCACCCAAAAATCCTTCCCATTGTCTATACGATGCAGCACGCGTATCCGTAGTCCCCCGAATATGCTGTAAGTGTCCTTATAACAAAATAAAAATATTTCTTATTTTTTTAGATTGTTTACATTAATTAATATTTTACTTTTCTTTGTCAATTAGGCGAGAGTTGAGGAGGTGATTCCGGAGGTGTTGACTCAAGTGGCGAGAGAGTGCTATTCCAACACCCCCGATGCAGAACTCCCGATTGATCAGATTGATCAATCTGATGCGATCGTTAGGGCCAGGATTATGTCAACTGCGATCCCTCTAGGGAAGAACACTTTCTACTGTAGGGGTTCCGGAAAGTGGGGTCAAGGGCTGCTGAAGAAGACCCCTGAATTCTCTCGCGGATTGGGATCGGGATCTTCTTCGAAGACTAATGAGCTACAGGAGCAGCTTCATAGGCAAGCGATTGAGATGGAAGCTCAACGGCGTCGGATGGAGGAGATGGAGCAGGCATGAGCCGTAGAGCAGAATCGGTTGGCCGAACAACAGCAGATGATGGGGAACTGGATGCAGTAATGTTATGCACAGTTGCATGCATCTGGAATCCAGATAGCTCCCCCGCCCATTTTCGGTGCGTCACAGTCACAGCCACAACCACAGCCACAGCCACAGCCACAGCCTTAGCCTCAGCCTCAGCCTCAGCCGCAGTCTCAGCCAGACCAGGACCAACCAAGTTATGACGATCCGTTTGACCACATAGACTTAGGACTCCCGTAGATTTGAACAATTTCGGTTTTTTATTGTAATTATTTACTACATACGCATATGTATATATACAGATTTGAACAATTTCGGTTTTTTATTTTATTTATTTACTACTATAGTTGTAATAGTTGTTGATTTTCAATTTGAACAATATTATTGGTGATTTTATGGGAATGCAGGTTCTGGGACAAAACCCAGAACCTGCAAAAAAAATTTAATTAATAATCACTATAACCGACGATATATGTCAACATCGTCGGCTATAGTTTGAAACTATGCCCGACGATAATGTCTTGTTGCCTTTAGTCACCTTTTTTTCCAACGAAAAACCTAATTCATCGTCGGTTATAGTATCATCGACGGTGCATTACCGACGAGGCTATAACCGACGATGAGTCGTCAGTTATTGGGTATACCCGACGATAAAATTTGACAGACCGACGATACCAAATCGTCGGCTATAGGAATTCTTCTGGTAGTGAGGGGTTCGAACTTCGACAATGAAAGATGGCCACAGTTAAAATCGAACTCCTTCACTGCCATGAGATGGATTTGCTGTTGCTATTAAATGGTCCAATAAGGTTTTGGTTTGTTTTGGGTGATTTATTGCACCTCATACTTTGGCTGAATGGATGCGCAAAAAGCTATAAACCACTTTATAAACCGAACCCAATTACCAAACCAACGGCCCTTATTATTTAAATGATAAACCATTAAAAAAAATACTTTTACTTTGTATGGCTGCGATCAGTCCTCGTAAATTATCTTTATTCCAAAATCCTGTAGCATGTGCTTTCTCCAACCTCAACCAACAGTTTGAAACCAAAAGGATATCACCTCTGTCGCGGACGACACGTCCAAGTTATACAACACCTTGCATATGTTTTCCTTCAAAGATTGCAACGTGACCGAAGGAAGTGGAGGAACACACTGAATCTGATAGTTGTGTGTTTTGGATGGTTCTGTAGAGTAATTTGATTTTTATAGTACTTTTATTATTTCTAGTAATAATTTACTAACTATCGATTGAAAAATAACTGCTAGTTTGGTGCAAGTGCACTGAAGATGCTCTCCACTTTAGCCGCAACACTCTTTTATTGAAATTGGGGAGTGATACATGGAGTAGAATAAGAGTTAATCAACTAGATGATTAGAAGCCTTGTGGTGAGTCATCGGGTAGCAGGCACACTTTTTCATTCTTAGTCACCCATTTGGTAAATCAAACATTCAGGTACTAAACTAGGTCGTTTGGATTATCTTGTTATTTGTTTCGTTCGCTAGATTATGTGTTGTGCTGAATTATTAAGCTTACAAGGTGGGTCGGTTTTTATTTTTTTGGGAGAATAATGTTTGTGATTACATTAGGAATATTTCTGGGTTATTGGTTGAGTTTATCGACTACATTATTGTTGCATTAAATAAGTTATGAACTGAATTGCGTAAATGGGTCTCTATATCAGAATTTCATAATTGATGTGGTTTGAATCAAACCATCGATATGTTGATCACATAAAATCTGATGTCTTTCAAGCACCATCTTCATCTTTGGCAGGTATGCTGGTATATGCCCGTCAAACACTAAAAACAGAAACTTTGTTATGAGAATAACCTAGCTAAAATTTTGCAATGTCAACAAGATTCAAAGACAATGGCGGTGAGGTCAGTGTGGAAGTTGCAGGTCCTAGAGAGAAGGAAGATGAAGTAGGGGAACAGTTTGGATGGTGTGGCGAAAAACAGGAAGGGAATGGAACTGTGGAGAAGAAGATTGTATGGTTCTATAGACCAGATGTGTGTACAATATGCCATCAATGTCAGAAAAATTATAATGGCAGAGTGGTTTCTCTGTTGAGTCTATCCAGCTGTGGGGAAGAGAATGCGGTACTGTATACCATGCTTAACGAAATGGTACCCAGTCTATCAGAGGAAGAAATTGGCCAGGCTTGTCCTGTATGCTGCAACAACTGCAATTGTGAATGATGCTTGATGAAAGATGTCCCTGATATATGCTTAAAGAAGGTAACCTTAAAGATGGGAGAAGATGAGAAGCTAGAGCATTGTACGTATCTGTTGCATCAGTTGCTTCCATTTTTGAAAGAGATTAATGAGGAACAAGTGACAAAGATAAAGTTTGAGGCTACGACAAGGGTTGGAGGATAAACTTTCTAAACTTGAAATCAGGAAGTCTGATTGCTATTTTTCTTGAAGTATGTTTGGTGACAAATGCCATACTTCCATTTTCAACTACCACCGAAGCTGTTCGGAGTGTAACTATGATCTTTGTCTCACATATTGCACAGAGGTTCGAAACACTAAGGTTGATGGGTGGAAGGTAGATATAAATGGCAACATTGGTTGTGGACATTGTAGCAGGGAGTCTAATATGAAACTCCAATGTTTGCTTTATAGACATAAGATTATGGAACTGGTAGAGTAAGCCACAAAAATAGATGAGGAATACACTCATTTAGTTGATGGTTTCACATTTATGTCACTATGCACCGATTTTTTAGATAAGGATATTCATAAGGAAAATTTGATTAGAGTTACTGCCTTAAAATTCTAAAACTGAAAGACTGACCGCCATCAACAGAATTTGACAAACTTCTTCTGTGCCATGGTGCTGAATTTTTTTGTTGCTTACCTTTCAAGGAATACACTCATTCAGTTGATGGTTTCTTAAATCTTGTTTCCCACTTACTCAAGATATGTACCAAACCAGACATGAGGCCCAAGTCATACATTGCATATTGGTTTGCGATAGGTTTGCTCCGGAACTTGGAAAGGTAGATTCTGTCACAAAACTTCATTGTGACATATCTGATGTAGTGAACATGCTCACTTATACTACTGAAGTAAAGCTTAAAGATAAACATCTTGCTGCATTGAAAAAGTTAAAGAGAACACTTTGTTGTGGTAAATGTGGGAATGAGCCTTGGGGATAGTTCGATGAAGCCTCTGATGGAGGTTCTCTGTGGGATATTTTTCGAGTGGATGATATTTCGAAACTAGAGCAGTACATCAAGAAGCGCCGCATGGAATTCAAGAACTACATGGGCAAACCATTGCAGCAGCTGGATCATTCGATACATGATCAGAATATTTTTCTTACTGTGGAGCACAAAAGAAAGTTGAAGAAGCAGTTTGGTATTGAGCCATAGAAGTTTGTCCAAAAGTTAAGGGATGCAGCATTGATTCCTGCAGGCTGTCAACATTAGGTGAGAAACTTGAAGTCCTACATTAAAGTTGCAGTGGATTTTGTTTTGCCCAAAATAGTAGGCCATTGCATGAAGTTGACTAAAAATTTCTGCACACTTTTAGACGACCATGGGGCCAATCAAGATAAGCTGGAGGTAGAAAAGACCTAGTTCATGCCATATTTTATGCTATGAATGAAATTCTTGGTGACGAATAGAGACTGGCTCATTGAACAGCTAGGCAAACTCTTAGCCAACTGAGTAAAAGGTAACCCATGTTTATACAGTACCTAAATGGTGTTCATTTGGGTATAAGAAATGGTGTTCTCATCATAACTATAATGGATAACCTGTCAGATATATTAATATTTTTTTACTTTGTATAAATCAATTTGTCTAGTCATGATATATTTTCATAACAATTCGATGATAAAATGTGAATGATTTATTACTATACAATCAAACAAAACTTTGGGAAAAAAATAACTCCTTATACAATTATCTACAATTATGTCTTTAAAAAGGGACTATATCAATTATAAACATATCCATCAGGATGATATCCATTACAATTCTTCGAATTGCTGCATTGCGTAAGGATTTGGACTATATTTTCCAACAAACTTAGATATTGATTTATGCTTTCACCAGAATACAAGAAAGACGACAATCTGGAAGTTATACTCTACTATCAATCATGGATAGCAGTCTTATTTGGCAAATATATGCAGTCTTATACGAAGTCAAATCTACGTCTCATAATTATAGTAATAATCATTATTACTAATTATGCCTTATTATTTGGCAAGAATTATTCCAAAAATATTTTTCTACTACTAATTTAATAAATTGGTAAATATTTTTCAGCCATCCACCCTCCCGAGCTCTTTACGCCCCCTAACAAGTTTTTTTAACAGTGTAGATAGTGAGGCCACTAACTTCCTTCATATCATGTGAGTATATACTTCAAATATATTATTTATTTTCCTCACATGTATAAATTTGATTTACCAATAACTTCAAATTGCCCAAAATATTATTTTACCAAAGTGCTAGCCAAATAAGTTCTTGCCAAATAATTCCCCTATGGCAAATTGACGCCTCACCGATGAGAATACCAATGAGCAATTAATGCTCTAAACAACCACATCCAAATATACACCCAAATAAAGTGTTGTTACTATTTACCACTTACTCTCTTACTTTCTTCCTAACTATTTATCTTAGTGTTTGACCCCCTGCATTCTCCATGGCCAGCAAAGAAATCCAGGGTAAATATCTCACTCCTCTCTCCTTTATGTAATTCTAGTATCTTCAAATCTTGCTTTGTTATTAATGTGAATCAGGGTAACATAGTTACAAAGTAGGGCTTTCAGAATCATAGATTAGGGGCACATTAGGGCTTTTGTATTCATAGATTAGGGGCACTCGACCTATGGTTACATGCTACAGCGTATAGTTTATGCATAGATGATTAAATGTAAGAATACAATTGATATCGCTTTAGTATTGTCGGTAAATGCATCTGAAAAAGATGTTGATTTCTTTTTATATCAATTTGAAAAATATATTTACCCTGGGTTTGGGCTACTTTATGAAGATGACAAATTTTTTCCCATATTGGGCTATCATTGTTTTGAAACTGAGTCTGTGATAGTGATGGATGGTATTTGAAACAAAGTTTGGATGTTATTTTTGTAGTTTGGGTTTTTATATGCTTTGCGAATTGGGTATTTTACTTATGCTTATTTGATAACCAAAACAAAAAATGGAAAGGGCATGGTTTCAATCAACTACATTACCAGTGTTTCTGTTCTACATTCATGTAACTTTAATAACTGTTTCAATAAGAAAAGCTCTATAACATCTTTTTTGTGTCTATTATCTATGTCATGTACTTTGTTTTCTTCTACTTACATATTGACATCTAATTTAATTATTAGGTACACCAAAGGACAAGAACTTCAACAACGTCATCCTGAATAAGGAGATCATGCGTGCTCTCTGACACATTCTCCAACCGCATGTACACAACAAAATCTGCCTGCACCACCACACTGTCCATTGCCAAATACCTCACAACCGCCAAATACAAAGCATCAAAAGCATGATTTGAATGAGGATAAAGGAAAGGACACAAAGATCTCAAAGGTAATACAATGTGGGGGCACATGCGGATTAAAGAGACCCGCTACAAGAGAAGAAAAGAAGGTATTCGGAATAGCCATACCAAAGATTGGCATCAACGTTGACCCCTGACCCAAAGAAACCTAGAGGACGACCAAGGTTTGTAATCATTTTGGTACAAACTCCAGTGTTATATAAAGCTTAGCTTTCATCTATTACTTTCCTACTTCCCTACTATATTGAGTAATTACGCTTGAATTTAGAAATACATGATGGTTCCAATTATTTTTTAGACAACTGAGGATCTTGCTCTGTATTTGTTGTTAGAATTTGATATGATTTACCTCACATTATTTTATAGGGAACGTAAGATAGAGTCATCTACATCCCCAATAGAAAAGAAGACGGGAGGCGGGCCTAAAAGAGTGGCAAGAAACACAACAGAAAAGAAGAGGCCTAAAGGAGTGCCAAGGAACTGAGGGAAAATGTTTGTTCAAATTCAATTTTTAGGAAAACCCTCATTTAGGATAACTACTTAGATATTTTTTTTCCAGGAAAATTGCTGTTGTTGAAGAAATGCCCTAGCCAAAGGATAAATCGGGATGGCCATTAGGAAAACCACTGAACCTGTTGCTTCGTGTCACTGATGTACCAAGCACTGGGTAGCAAGGCACGGTTGGAAAAACATCGACAGAGTTCAGCTCCGGTGAAGGAAAATCCATTGAAATGGAAGTCATTCAAATTGGTGCATGGATTGAAGAAAGACTCTTAAGTACTAATGTCATCCTTGGAACTATCAAGCAGCTTTTTTGGATCAAAATATGCTAATCAGGGAACAAAACAAGCACACAAACTAGTTGAAGGAGGTTTTTGCTGAATTAGACAAGTTTCAGGCCTCTGCTCAGTGAAATATCAGGTCACTAATACATCAATTCCAAGTTTCTAGTTCTATCATTGTTGGTTTGAAATTGAATTGAATGAACTGTATGCGTGTGTTGATATAGCGTCATGATGTGGTGTTGTTGGTCAAATAATTTCTAATGCTAAATACCACAATCTAGCATACTAATTATTACTATCTTGAATGAGGCATGATAAAGTTTGTAGGAAAGTGTTTTATTCTACCTCATTACAAGAAAACCCTATAGGCTAAAGCATTTTACCAGTTCATTCATCTCTAAAACATCATACACAAGTCTAGTTAAAGCCCTTCTTCAAACAGGTACTCAAAGCCATCACTCTTTTGTTCAAAGTTTTTTTTGTTGAAGACCAGTGTGTTATTTTGGGGGGCTCAATGGAGTTGGCTACTTTTTTTCTTGCTTAATTAGATGTTAGTTTAACTCCTTTTCTAAACAGAAGCTGTTATGTAATAAAATGAGAAATCGTGTATTCAGTTATGTACTTAGATTCATGCATTAGCTTGTTGACAAAGTAGTTTTGTAATCGGATTACTATATAATGTAGCAAATTTTTAATTTCTACTTTATTTCAACTTATGCATTCTTAGAACTATGCTATCTAAACCTATCTTTGGGCTGGTTTGATCATTGTTTGGTTCTTGATCCGCACATTTTACCTCAACGGTCATTTATGCCCCTATCATCCTTATATATAAGTCACTAAGATAAACGTTATTTTACATCCATTTGGAAATATAAAAAGTTATATTTGCATACATAGGTACTCCTTACGATGTCTTGGATGTGACGAGAAAAATTTGAATTACCGAAGTTACCGATAAGGCAAAGTTAGTGGAATTAAAATATAGGGACAAATTCGACTATGTAGTTTGACTAAATGGATTATGACCAAGACCACACCGAAATCGGCTAAAAGTTTTAACCCCATTTGTATAAGAATTTAATGACCACATCATACGGTCCATTTATTCAATATATTTTTGGATCATTAAAAATATTATATAGATGTGGTTAAAATTTTTGTCAGTTTCCTAATAGTTTCGATCTTGATCCATCAAGTCAAACTCATTGGTCAATTTTTCCCCTATTATTTATTTCAGCTCGATTTACTTTAAAACGTAATCCAACAATTCTTTATTTGGTCTCGTTGACACCATGACGTCATACGAGCCTCCTTAGGATACGCATATGAAATTTTACTTTTCCAAATGTCATCTTAGTTATGGTCTCTCTTGTGATTTTTCCAAATAGAATAAAGGGGCATAAATGATCATTGTGGTTGATCGTGTGGATCGATGCCAAAATGGTGGCCAAAGTGACAAAGTGTTTTTACTTCGCATACAAAATAGCTTTATGTCCGCATCCTACGGTCAATTTCTACTTGTTAAGTTTTGGTTTAACTTTTTAACTTTATTAGTTTACATTCATTGGTAAGCATTAATCGATGATGTATTGTCAATTCGTCCAATCTATCAATATGAAAATGTCTAATGGCCGGTTCGACTTTGCCAACGTCTTTAATGCTTTATGATATGCATTTTTTCAAAAAATTGGGCTCATTGATCAACCTTTCGGTATCAGTCAATAAGCAGGCTAACATAATTAGATATCAAAGTTGCCTTTATGGATCCAGGTCAAAAGCAATGTATTTTAAAATAGATACCGTATGAAGCAATCATTGAACTAGAGGGATAAATTACCATCATAGTTGTTTACGTGAATCGAGGCACTAACTATGACCAACCCGTTTCAAACAATCACACTACGTATACAATAATTATATGCCTCCACCCCTAGGTTGTTTTCGACCACATTCAATTTGTGACTCCTTCAAATATACAATAGGGGCATAAATGTCCGTCAATGTTGACTACATAGATAGAGGCCAAATTGATGATGGAAACAACTCAAATTTTGACCTTGCTTATAAAATAGTTCAACATTCGCCTTCTGTGGATGGTTTATTCAGTTTTGTGTTGCTTCAATTTTTTTCACAATCTAATGTTTATTTTGTTCATAAGCATTATACAAGCTAGGTATACATCACTAGTAAACACATTGTCAGTTTGTGCAATTCATCAAAAAGAACATCTCAAATGTCAACTTTGACTTTGCTAATGTCTTTAATGCATAATTATATGCATTTTGGGAAGAAATTTATCGCGTTGATCAAACAATCTATTGGTGTTAGTCAATAGTTAAAATAACACGATAAAATATCAAGTATTGTTTAGAGAAGATTCAAATTCGCCAATTGCCCAAAATAAGACACTTAGAGTGAAGCAGGCACCATGAAAAGAGTGTAAATTTCTGTAAGTTTTTGAATGATGGAGCTATTTTTTTTTGTTTAAATTGATAAATAGATGATTTTAATCAAAATAACAACAAAATAAAAATTATCTATGACGATCATGGTTGAAATGCTCTCCGAAATTGCTGAAATTACTTAATATTTTTAAGTACTAGTTTATTTTTCAAACATTTGAATTTCATAAAAAACAATGAATAGTTTGACCAACACATTAGAATTCAAAATTTCCGTGTTCGATAATTTAAGAGTAACCTAGACTTCATATGGATCGAGCTTGGCCATGTCGACCTAAGGACGGCTGGTTCGTGCTCCGCTGCTACGGCAGCGACGAAAGACATTGCGAGTACAGCTCGGCGGTGAGTGAGTCCACGCTTATGCGAGAAAGGGGAGGCTGAGGATGCGACGCTCCCGGTCGACGACGAGGTGGAGGCCGAGCTTTAAGCTCGCATTGCTGCTACTGAAATGGCAGCATATATATATATATATATAGAGAGAGAGAGAGAGAGAGAGAGGAGGGTGGCGGCGGAGAAGGAGGATCTGGTTTTTCATGATTGTGGCGGCGAAGGCTCAGCGACGGAGATTGATTTGAGGTGGCGGTGCTCTGGCATAGACAATAATCTTATGGGTTGTGCTTATGTTAAGCTCAGGAAAATTTAAAAAAAGTTAACCTAATTAACCAATCCTATGTTGACACGTGTAAAAAGTAAAATTTAGTAGCCTAATTCTACTTCTAAACCATATCAAAAACTAATTCTGTAAACTTCGCGAGCCTTCTTCCCAGTCGTTCTGGTCGGCGTACTCCAAACTCTGAGGTCACCTCTATGGGTAGGATTAAGGTGGACTTGAAATGGTGGTTCTTTCTTATTTTCAAGCTTGGTCTGAGATATTGCCTATCGATTGCTTTATAAATTCTACCAACTCTGTGGACTGAGATTAGTTGTCGCCGTTGTCGATTGAATAATATAAATCTTCTTTTCATGTTTTCCAATTCACTATTAACTCATAAATGGCTTGTACAATTTCATGAATGACTGGCATATCTTCTCTACTGTTCGATTTTGCGAGCTTTATTTGTTAGGATTTCAATATGCTTTATTTGTTTATGATTGTTATCCTCCTGGATTAATATATAGTCACAAATTGCCATATTCCACTTTATTTTGTATAATATTGGTATATTGTGTTCAATTTCAACATAATGCAGGATTTTGTGGAAAATATGGTAAAAAATAAACTTGCCAGTAAAACCTCACTGAAAAAGGTCCCGCTTAAAAAAACACCACCTCTAAAGACCAATCGGAAAACAGCATGTTGGGATAACAACCAGCCTCAATCATTGAATGGCCGTTTAAATGGGGTTTGAGCTTACAAACCCAAAAAAACTGGAATACATCCTTGCGAGAGCTTCATATCGACGTAGACGCCCATATATTATCCAAGGTATCATCTAGTAGAAACTTATACTTGCAATGATTATGAAATAATTGGAGTAGTCAATTTTGTTGATTTTTTTTATTGTTATAGAAAATGGACAATATATCACTTTATATGTTATTACGCAATTGAGTTACAAGTTTGTTTTACCATGAAGTTTAATATCTAGTAAACAGTGGTTTTCTTTGCACGTTAATGTACGTGAATTTGCAGCTGGTAATGTCAGAGTTAAAAGGAGGCGGAAACTTTAAGATGATATGTGAATGGTATGAAACATTTACAGACAAGATCAAACAAAAGATTTGCCAATGTGGATTGGGAGAATTTATAAAGCTTTTCATTAAAGAGGGAAGGAGGGATCGACAACTTCTGAGTGTGCTTACTGAACAGTGGTGGGATACAACCCTTACTTTCCATTTTTGACAATATCTGAGAAATGACTATGACACCTATAGACTTCAGCGCAATTACCAATATTCAATTTACTGGCAAGCCAATGGAATATGACATGTCTGCACACCATAATAAGGCTGAAATTACCAAGTACTTAGGCTTTGAAATGGCTAAGTTTGTCGATAATCCTTTGACATTCAGTGGTGTTTGTGATGCATATTTTACATGGGTACCAGCAAATCTTGATGATGAACACAAACTTGTGTGATTGTTTATACTTGTTATGTTGGGTTGTTCACTATACGCCAGTAAGTCAAATGTAATGAAGTTGTATTTGATGCCTTGTGTTAAGGATTTAACAAAGATGTCGTCATGGGTGGGGGGGTCCCACTCTAGCCTGTCTTTATCAGAATATGGATGCCATCTCAAGAGGGTTATGTGATAGTATGGGTGGCTTTTGGAGAGCGTGGGAGGTAATTTTATTTATTATTTTATTATTATATTCCATTAGTCATGTTATCAAAATATAGCTAGCTCTTTGATCATGTTTGTGTCATTTGTTATAGGCGTGCGAGTTTCTAAAACTGTTGGCATTATTCAAGTCTAATGACATTGGTAACGGTTGGTTGCGTGCAACCCGTTGGTTTATAGCCAGAGATACACGTGAATGCATGCATAGCTTAGTAGGATTCAGAAAGACCCTTACTTGTTTGACTCGACACGAGGTACGATAAATACATTTTAATACTTTCCTAAATATAATGGCAAGAACCTTATTTTTGGTGAAATATTTTATCAACCTCACATAGATATCATTTACTATAGTGTTTTGTATAAGGGAGTTTATGTTGAATTGAGTGAATATAGACGATATGGTACGTTGCACCTATGTCTCTCTTCCGATAAGTTATCCTAATATGATATTTGAATTACATGGCGTAGGTTGACATGCATCCATTTAGTTCTGATACTACCAAATGGCCGATTTATGTCCAAAACAGTATTGCATGCACCAACAAGCAGATTGTGTTATATGATCCTGTCAGCTATGCTTGGTACCTTGGTGAACGGGTGTCTATTTAAAGCTTGAGAACACGTGCTTTTCATGTGCTGCAACTACAACCAAGGTGACTTCTTTCGGACTACCGACTACACAGTTCAAAAATAGACACTGCAGTGCTAGAGCACGATGCTACCGAACTTTTTGACGAGAACATTGAAATGAATTATGATGATTTTAGGAAAAAATATGTTGCCTACACGCACCAGCCGGTTAAATTTGGAGAGGTTAGCTTTGATATCGTGTTTCCGTTAATTCTTTTTTTAAGTTCAGTGAAACGTACATGATGTAAGATAAAAACAACTTTTAATAGGGATATCACAATATTGACACTGACAGTTTACATGATATTTCCTTTACACTACCTACGTTGCCACCCAGAAGTTTGATAGTCATAGATTGAGAAAGTGGTGAATGTGAGGTGATCCAAATTCCTCGCGAGCAGAAAGCCATGTATCTTCCATTACCATAAAGAATAAAACATGTATGTGGATTGTTACTAATTCATTATATATGTCACATTTGATTCAGTTTCCATTATATAGTTATTAACTATTTTTGTATAGGCTGACGCGGATCAAATGAAAGAGGTGTTGGATATTATTGCTGGCCCAAATGCTCTCATATTCGGCTTATGTTTAAGAGGATGTGAGCTAGTAGAATCAAGAAATAAACTTCAACCAGATATTGTGAGTTAATTAGTTGTACTATATGTATATATTTTTGTTTCGTTAACAATGACATATTGTAGTGTTGTTTACTATTTCATTGTCATTTTTTAATGGTAGGCATGACTAAAAGAATTACTTGAGGAAAGGCAAACAGAAGTAGGTTCTTTGTGTAATATTTTTATATTAAGTAAAATCCCAAATACGTACCATAACTTAATGATGTTATTGATGCGCTTAAGCATATATATCCACATAGGTGTAATCCTCTATGAATGAAGATCTAGAACATCCAAACAATAATTTAGCCGATGATCATTATCAAAATCTAGGGCATGTTCCGAATAATTTCGCTAATGATAAGAATTGAAAGGACTCAACCCCGATTTAGTTTCCTAAACCGGAATCAAACCCCTTCTAAAAACACGAACCAACAAAAACCAGAAAATTTCGGCAGAGTAACGCTACTAACGCGGAATTGCCATTAACTTGCACCCGGAAAATACATTTCATCCTACGCCACAAAAATCAAACCGTGGGCACCAATCCCATCCGGATTTCTCAATATCATAACAGTAATGTAAAGTAATAAATATAACTATACTTTACCGAAATCATGGAAAATCGTATAAAAACATGACATAAGAATACTCAGAGCGACTTCTAGTATAGATATACAAATAGTAGGCCAAACTAAGAACCTACCATAAAAGAAACATCGCTCGAATACTATGCCTCCGACCACAACGTGCGACACCAGAATCTGAGCTGCAAACTGGGCACGAAAACCGAAAAGCCCAGGGGAAAGACATGAAAACTGTTAGAGTGAGTAGACGAAAATAAATGTCTTTCGTCGAATAATATATGTTATAAAAACATATGCGAGTCTAAATGCATAAAAATCAAATGGTACACGAGGGAGACTCTAACTCCTCACGCGTACAGAGCATGCATCATAAATACCGCGGGGTCTCTCATGGACTCCCTCGTGCTAGTACAGTCTGAATCACGGAATCCCAGACCCACACGTGATTCCAAGCCAGAAAGGCATCGGGTGATCAAGATTTCTGTCCCCCCCGGAGCGTACTCGGGGATCAGCCGAGAAGCCAATGTGTATCGATACAACCCTGATAACTGAGACTGTACTCTGTGTAAACCAAATCATAAATCATTTCCATGCACATGCATAAAACATAATATATATATATGTATGTATATTCGTATACTCATATTTGTATATATATAATCGTAAAACACATGCTCATAAAAATCATGATCATACTGCATGCTCAAGCTCGTAAAAACGTATATAAAAGACTCGCAGTCAATCCGTGAAAAGAAATGTCCACTCACAGGTGAGCGTAACGCAATTCGCGTTAATCCCGTGATCCGGTGGAAAATCACTCGCCAAACAAACGATCACGAACTCCTAGATAACCATAAAATCTACTGCTCAAATTCATAACTCGATAACTCAAATCAAATCACGAGAAACAACCGTTCCCGGAAACGTATTATCCAATAACAACGAAATCGTGAAAATCCAATAATCACACCATAAAACCTTGCTATAATTTCCGATGCTCAAATCAAAAAACAAACCTCACCACTACGATCGGGGCGCGATTTGGGGTGAAACGACGTATAACTTGTCGAAAACCACGCCGTCGTCACCGCTGCCTCCGGCCACCGGAATTCCAGACCTGCCCAGAAAATTTCCTGCTACACATGGTTTTGAAGATCTCGACGATTCCAACAACTTTCCAGTTATAAGTTAAGGCCAATTATGACCGGAAAATCTCCAAAAATCAATCCAAAGTTCCAAACCCTTACCTGAATTTCACATCGACGGATCTCTCTCCTCCGGCCACGGAAACCTTCAAGACCACTTGGAAAAGCTTCCTTGGCTTGAGGCTAACAAAACCCCTCAAAGAGGAGCCACCAATTCGGCCGGAAAAGCCACCTCCGACCACCACGAAATCTCACCGGAAAACACCCAAAATTTCTCAACTTTGACAAGCCATAACTTCTTCATACGGCAACCAAATTGAACGAATGACCTATCAAAAGAAAGAGGAGCTCAAGCCCAACAACTTTCATGAAGAGACTCCGGCCAACCGTGGCCGGAATCGGCCTCAAAAAATGTGAAAACCGAACGGCAGTTTTGGGTAAAACGGGTCGCCCACCCTTGACCCGTGGTCAACGCGGGTCAAGGCCCAATTTCCTGATTTGGAAAGTTTCCAATTTCGGCAAGTATTCTCCCGTATTTATACCGTACGCGTATCGAACCCCAAACGGATAAATAAGACAATATTCGACGGACGAAAATATTCACAACTAATTCCTCGTAACTCGGAATAATCCTCCGGAATTTCCAACGAGATCGAAATTAAATTCTCTACAACTTCCACGAAGGATCCCAAATCAAATTCTAGCCCAAAAATTTAGTCACGTACAAGGCCGCCATATTAAACCGATTACGTCGAAATCACGACAATTCGCGAAACTCGCAAATCAAGTCGATAACCATACCAATTTCAATTCGGGTCGATCAACGGTCCAAAACGGATCACAATTACAATTCGGATGGACTCGAATACGAATGGATAAACTCAGATACAAACGGATAAACTCGACGATATTCTGAAATTTCAAATATTCATATTATATTTCTCGGTCGTCCAAATAATGATCCGGAACCGCCCACGAACTCGAAATCACGCATACAACAACTCTCGAGAATAGACTCAACTCAAATTCTCGGTCAATAATTAAGTCATGATCAAGTCTGGTGATTCAATCAACTATCGGAAATCTGCGATTACGCATAACCTCATTGCTTAAGCTAATTAACACTACAGATTCTGTTCCGGGTCGTCACAAATCCACCATCCTTAAAACAATTTCGACCTCGAAATTTCCAAGTCTGCCGACTAAAAGTAGGAACACTGCCTCTGCATACAGCTCAACTCTCCAGTGGCAACGTCAACTGAACAACTCTGTGAATGGAAAATATCTATGTACCCTCAAATCTCGAATCTGAACTAGCTCCACATAAACGCTAAGTCTTCCTGCATAAGGAACTGATAGGGTATAAAACACGCAACAAATCTGAAATGTAGTTCCACCACACAGAACACAACACACACAAAAGCCAATGCTATAGGCAATGCCGAACTATACGGCACAACACAAATTCGCCTATGATCATGTACGGATCAAAATAATGTGGCAATTCACAGCTCAGCCTGCTCACATCAACATAACTCAAACGTCGAACTCGGGCAAGTATCAACCTGTTTCCGCTAATCCGAAAGTCTTTGGTAGCACATTCCACTAAATTAGGATCCAATGTCAGCTCACACCAAACTCGCTCCAACACAATGGAGTACAACATCGTTCCTCAAAACGACATCATGTAATGTCATAATCATAGTGGTCTAGAAACTGGTACTGTATGCAATCTCGAACATTCGAAACTGCTGGTCCCAAATCCTTCGGAACTGCAATACACAAGGCCACAGCATGCCCTCCAAGGTCTGAATAGTCCTCAAAGATCGCTCACCAATCTGAGGATAAGAACCGGTACTAACTTGTAATCTGGTCCCCAGTGCTCATTGCAATACCTGCCCACACTTCGTTGTAACTGATTATCTCGATCAGCAATCTGGAACACAGGCACATCATGAAATTGGACAACCTCTGCCACATACAGTTATGCCAGCCTGCCACCGAAATCTTTTCCGAAAATACAAGGAAAAGAATCAAGTTCATCAAATGGTCCACAAGGACCCGAACTGGTATCACTAACTAAAGTACGTATCGACACACAAAGTCCACAGTAACAAGCTCCAACTTCTAATCGGAAATCTCCAATGGCTGTAACTTCCCATCAAATCTCTGCTTCTCTGCTTCCGCCTACCGACAAATGTGGCATCACTAGTGCATAACGCACGCAAAACAATGAGCATCAATACTAACACACTCAAACTCAGCTCCCATAGCTCGCAACTCGGATAACACGGAAACTCGAGCCACACACACATGAATCACTGAAGCTCCCAACTACCAATTGAATGCATCAGTAACAACATCCCAGATGGATAGTAAAAGTACAACCTCTAGCCTTCTCGAACAAACTCAAAGGTGCAGCCATAGTCGTTAGTCGAGCCCATCCATCTACGTCGCCTCAAGCTCAAACTTGGCCGAATATGCAAGTAGATGAAACTCAAGTGATCAGTGTACATCCTACACTGCGCTGAACACCGTAGCAGTAGTGTGTCCAACTTTCCGATGCTAACATAAAGACAGCTACTCCCAAATCATACATAGGACACGTAGCTTCATAAAGTTCCACTGCCTGAACCCATGAGCCACCGCTCTGCAATGCTACATCAAGCATAGCCAAATCCAAATCTCGATGCATCGCCGTAAACCACGAACTCACCATGATCGTCAGGTAGAGTCAAAACTGGTACAATGGTCATCCTTCCTTCAGGAGTAAGTAATTCATCTCACATGTATCAAACCACCCAAACTTGACGCCTTCTTCGTCAATCCGGAAAGTGGAGTGACAATCCGGGAAAATCCTATACAACGCGCCAATAATAACCTGCTAAACCCAAGGGACTCCTGATCTCCGGCACAATGTCAGGTCAACTCCAAATCAACACGGCTTCTATCTGGTCAGAATCCACGCCAACTCCCTCGGCTGACATCGTGTGGTCCAAAATCTTCACGCGAACCAACCAAAATTCACACTGGCTGAACTTCACAAACAACTGATCATCTCGCAAAGTCCGCAAAACCGCTCGTAATTGCTTCTTGTGCTGCCCTACACTCCTGGAGTAAATCAGGATATTGCCAACGAACACGACCGCAACCTTGTCCAGAATCGTTTGAACACCTGGTCCATCAAGTCCATAAGAACTACGGGGGCATTGGTCAACCAAACGGAGTGACCAAGAACTCCTGATGCCCGCACCGAGATCCGAAAGCTGTCCAGACCACATCTGACTCATCGATCCTCAACTGATGGTATTCGGACCCGAAATCAATCTTCGAAAAGACTGAAGCTCTCGTGAGCTAATCAAACCAGTCGTCAATCCGAAGCGGAGGATACTTGCTCTCTCTGAAGCCTGATTCAGCTTCTGGTAATCAATGCACCACCTCGTCGAACCATCCAACATCCGCACAAATAATGCAAGAGCACACCACAGTGATGCACTGGGTCGCATGAAATCTCCTCCAGCAACTCCTGAAGTTAAACCTGTAGCTCCATCAGCTCCGCTGGCATCGAATGACAAGATGTCGGTGATATGTGTCCAGCGCCCGGTAAAAGCTCAATGGTCTAGTCGGTCTCTTGAACTGGAGGAATACCCGGTAACTCCTCTGGAACACACCTGCAAACTTGGGAACCACCTCAACATCGCCAATGTCGGGCACAGCAACCGTAGTATCCATAATATGAGCTAAGTAAACGACACAACCCATTTCCACCATCCACTCGACCATTACCGCGAAACAGTATCTCGGGAAAAGTTTGGTCGTCGAATACAACTACCTTCTTGTGACCATCGAACATAGCCCAATGCGTCATCAAGAAGTCCATACTCATAATCACACCAAAATCGACGATATCCAGCTATAACAGATCCGCGGCTACGCCATATCCTCCAACAAGGATCTCGCAACCTCCGGATGGATACAACACTCTCCAAAACCTCGAAAGTGGATATGCAGGTACAATAGCCATGGATATCAAGCAATAGTAACCTCGGAAAAAATTCTGTCCTCATACAAGGTCGTGACACAAACTCCAACATGTCCAACAAACTGTCCACGTAAATTGCAACACTGGTCAAACTCCAGAAATAGCATCATGACCTCCTCGTGAACTCTAAGCTGCCGAACCGCTAAAACAGCTGGCTGAGGACACTCTCTCGCAACGAGATCCTCCTGGCCACAACAATAGCATCTGAAAGTGCTCCACGAACACAAGTCACAGCGACACCTGCTGTGAGAAAGGATCACCAACGATCGCCCAAACTCATGCCACAGGAACAAGTCCGCTACTCCGTGATCTCCACCATCACCAAACAGATCCTCTGCTTGATTTGATGACCCTTAACATAATCAAAAAGGCCAAAACCTGATGAAGTCACTGATTCCGAGGTGCCTGAACTCAACCTCATCAAATATCTCGACTAAGTCCACTTTCCTCAAACCAACACATCGGAAACCGCGTATACCTTTCCTTCTCAATAGCCTCACCTCTGAGTGTAGCACATCAAGCTCATCATGGTTATCTCGAGGCATAACAGTCAAAATCCCTCTGATGCTCAGGTTCAAACTCATCTCGAACCTCGTGCACTGCTTCCTCTGAAGCCACATAACACGTGCAAATAGGGACAAACATGTGAACAATACATCTCTGCCTCAGGTGGGTAAACACTCCATATTTCCATCGTTAGGTAGCCTGATTGAACCATTACTATATAAACAACACCCCGAATGTAGGCCATTGAGTCGCAACAGGAACTCACACAATACCAGCCCATCAAATGCAATGATCTGACTCAGGCAAAACATCAACTACCACAATTCTCAGCTCTGAGGCAACATGTAGACGCCCATACACACACAACCAGGCAAACCATGCAACACAAATCTATGAACTCAGAATGCTCATCCAAACCCACAACTTACTGGCAAATCGCGCGTCGTTTGATCCTCAATAGGATCCGCAACCGTACCGACATGGAAAGCACGTCAAGGAGGCATCCTAATGAATAAAACATCGTTCGCAACAAATAAAACGTAATCATGGAACTTTAAATATTTGAAAGCATACAACACCCGGAGTATTGATGAGTATCTGCCGGCCGGTCGGGTCACCACTCCAGACATGCTGTACATTCTCAAATATCCTTAGTAAACACGACTACAGAAGTCTACAGAACCTATAACCTAATGCTCTGATACCAAGCTGAAAGGACCCAACCCTAATTTAGTTTCCTAAACCGGAATCAAACCCCTTCTGAAAACACGAACCAACAAAAACCACAAAAATTTCGGCAGAGTAACGCTACTAACGCGGAATTGCCATTAACCTTCACCCGGAAAATACACTTCATCCTATGCCACAAAAATGAAACCGTGGGCACCAATCCCATCCGGATTTCTCAATATCATAACAGTAATGTAAAATAATAAATATAACTATACTTTACCGAAATCCGGGAAAAATCGTATAAAAACATGACATAAGAATACTCATAGTGACTTCTAGTATAGATATACAAACAGTAGGCCAAACTAAGAACCTACCATAAAAGAAACATCGCTCGAATACTATGCCTCCGACCACGACGTGCGACACCAGAATCTGAACTGCAAACTGGGAACGAAAACCAAAAAGCCCAGGGGAAAGACATGAAAACTGTTAGAGTGAGTGGACGAAAATAAATGTCTTTCGCCGAATAATATATGTTATAAAAACATATGCGAGTCTAAATGCATAAAAATCAAATGGTACACGAGGGAGACTCTAACTCTTCACGCGTACAGAGCATGCATCATAAATACCGCGGGGTCTCTCATGGACTCCCTCGTGCTAGTACAGTCTGAATCACGGGATCCCAGACCCACACGTGATTCCAAGCCAGAAAGGCATCGGGTGATCAGGATATCCGTCCCCCCCGGAGCGTACTCGGAGATCAACCAAGAAGCCAATGTGTATCGATACAACCCTGATAACTGAGACTGTACTCTGTGTAAACCAAATCATAAATCCTTTCCATGCACATGCATAAAACATAATATATATATATATATGTATGTATATTCGTATACGCATATTCATATATGTATAATCGTAAAACACATGCTCATAAAAATCATGATCATACTGCATGCTCAAGCTCGTAAAAACGTATATAAAAGACTCGCAGTCAATCGGTGAAAAGAAATGTCCACTCACAGGTGAGCGTAACACAATTCGCGTTAATCCCGTGATCCGACGGAAAATCCCTCGCCAAACAAACGATCACGAACTCCTGGATAACCATAAAATCCATTGCTCAAATTCATAACTCGATAACTCAAATCAAATCACGAGAAACAACCGTTCCCGGAAACGTATTATCCAATAACAACGAAATCGTGAAAATCCAATAATCACACCATAAAACCTTGCTATAATTTCTGATGCTCAAATCGAAAAACAAACCTCACCACTGCGATCGGGGCGCGATTTCGAGTGTAACGACATATAACTTGTCGAAAACCACGCCGGGTGAAAAGTCGCCGCCGCCGTTGCCGCTGCCTCCGGTCACTAGAATTCCAGACCTGCCCAAAAAATTTCATGCTACACATGATTTTGAAGATCTCAACGATTCCAACAACTTTCCAGTTATAAGTTAAGGTCAATTTTGACCGGAAAACCTCCAAAAATCAACCCAAAGTTCCAAACCCTTACCGGAATTTCACATCGACGGATCTCTCTCCTCCGGCCACGGCAACCTTCAAGACCACTTGGAAAAGCTTCCTTGGCTCGAGGCTAACAAAACCCCTCAAAGAGGAGCCAGCAATTCTGCAAGAAAAGCCACCTCCAACCACCACAAAATCTCGCCGGAAAACACCCAAAATTTTCATACTTTGACAAGCCATAACTTCTTCATCCGGCAACCAAATTGAACGAATGACCTATCAAAAGAAACAGGAGCTCAATCTCAACATCTTTCATTAAGAGACTCCGGCCAACCGTAGCCGAAATCGGCCTCAAAAATCGTGAAAACCGAACGGCAATTTTGGGTAAAACGGGTCGCCCACCCTTGACCCGTGGTCAACGCGGGTCAAGTCCCAGTTTCCTGTTTTGGAAAGTTTCCAATTTTGGCAAGTATTCTCCCGTATTTATACCGTACGCGTATCGAACCCCAAACGGATAAATACGACAATATTCGACGGACGAAAATATTCACAACTAATTCCTCGTAACTCGGAATAATCCTCTGGAAGTTCCCACGAGCTCGAAATTAAATTCTCTACAACTTTCACGAAGGATCCCAAATCAAATTCTTGTCCAAAAATTTAGTCGCGTACAAGGCCGCCATATTAAACCGATTACGTTGAAATCACGACAATTCGCGAAACTCGCAAATCAAGTCGATAACCATACCAATTTCAATTCGGGTCGATCAACGGTCCAAAACGGATCACAATCACAATTCGGATGGACTCGAATACGAATGGATAAACTCGGATACAAATGGATAAACTCGACGATATTCTGAAATTTCAAATATTCATATTATATTCCTCGTTCGTCCAAATGATGATCCGGAACCTCCCACGAACTCGAAATCACGCATACAACAACTCTCGAGAACATACTCAACTCAAATTCTCGGCCAATAATTAAGTCGTAATCAAGTCTTGAGATTCAATCAACTATCGAAAATCTGCGATTACGCATAACCTCATGGCTTAAGCTGATTAACACTACAGATTCTGTTCCGGGTCTTCACAAGAATATTTAGCAAATTTCGTTAAATGCGGTGAATCCTTGTGAACGAGTTCTTTCAAGGAATCTTTCTAATACTGAAGACATTAAAGACAGCGAGCAGTAGTGTCCCTTGGGTCAGCCAGAACCCGTTAAATGGCTATGCATGTGGGCCAAGATGCAATTAGTTGGTGATGCGATGGTTTAACTCGCATGAGATGATATTATATTCGGCCACAAACGCACTGATTGGATACTTTCAAAGTGGCCCACACAAAAAATGCTTCATCCAATACCATTGTGCTCTATCTGAGGTAGTCATCACATGCTTTTATTCATTATAAATTATATTACATGGTACATTGAAACTTAATATCAGGTACTTACATATTGTATTATCTTTATGTTTAGAATATGTGTATCTCGAAGTCTATCTAGCGAATTCTATCTAGATTTTATGTTCACTAATGGAAACACTGGTGCTTATAATGCTAAACATACATCCGCGTTTAATTTATCTCAGCTATCTTTATGGAGTTTTAAAGGGAAATGCGATGTTGAGTAAGATTGCATTTGTTGATCTGAGATACATTGACACTCGAGGACAACAATATACAATAGAATTGATCACCCACCTAGTAGATCGTTACAAAAATGGGACCATGAAACAAATGTTTATCGTGCCGCATAAATCAGAGTATGAACACCGAAACCTTGATAATAGAAATAGTCTATGATGTGTATATTTTAATTACCTTAATACATAAATATTTGTCTATTATATTGATTATATTGTTATATGTACGTGTTACAAGAACATGGATGTTGATGGTTGTGTCACCGAATGATGAAACCGTGTACTTCATGGATCCAAAAAAGAGGAAACTTATTAGAGGAGTCTGGGAAACTATTATGGACAAGTAAGCTGTTAAGTGCCTTCTACCCAAATTATGAATAATTAATATATTCGATGGTTAAAAATTGTAGCTATGACTTATTTGGTTTTGGACACATGTTATCTTATATCTTTGGTTTAGTTCTATTAAGAGTTACAAAGGTGTAATGAGGAAGAAAAAAGTTAAATGGACGAACCTATTAGTATGTGCATTTTGTTGCTCTGCTATCAAGGTTATTAGGTGACTATGCTGGGTGTACATAAAATTATTGTTATATTAGAGGGAATTCAGGAACAAGTGTCCAAGATCATGCATTACATGAAAGACATCGTAGGGGATCCAAATCTCTCAAGTGTCTTACAAAGGTACTTTTAATTAGTTGGTCGAACCTACTGTTTTGGAGCCAACTTTCATTCTTATACTGCTCCAATTTGTTATCAGTGCCGCAGACGCGTTGTAAGAAACTGAGCTCTAAGAGATGTAGTCAAAGAAAAAATTGATGATGACCGAATAGAATGGACTGAGGCTGTTATGGAAGGAGCTAAGATACATCCATAGTAGTTATCTATAGAGCCGTTACGCTAACTAGTTCATGGATATAGACACAATTTTTTGTTATGTTTTCTCAATAATTATAAATTTGGTTGGGCTATATATCATCTTTTGTGAGGATATGATCTATGAAAAACAGCCTAGAAACTTTGCTTTTGTACGAATCGCTATCTGTTAAATTTCATAATGTTAATTACCAACGACAAGTTTAAGTTGCAGCGGTATTAGTAATTCTTGAAGGCTATTACGTATATATTATTATGTATTCGTGGAGTATATAGTATGCGTTGTTGTAGGAGAGGTTTGGTTTCATGTTTGAGAGGCATGGGAGAATCGATCTTTAAAATAATTCAGGGAACGGGAGCTAGAAGTTATTATATCAAATTGGTACTTGTTTAACTACAAACTTAGTACTAGTACTAGGTTCATAATACATAACCTCTCGTATAAAGCAGAAGTAAAATAAGAATAAAGAGCAAATTTGAATAAAGAGATGGTTTATATAATCCCTGCACTAGATGAGATAGGAGGTGAGGTGTGATGAAGTTAAGTTCATCCTTTCACTTCTTTTGGTTTGATTTCAATCTTTCCAAACAAGAAGACATTATTCCTATTTTAGTTCACCATCACCAAATGTGGTTTATGTTGGGTTGGTTTTTATCTTAATTTCGCGTAAGATTAGTTTATGCTCTATTCACTTCGGGTTTTGCTAGGATTGGCCATTGTGGAATCTGATTTTTTTGCCTTATATGTATCTCAGTAATGGTGTGATTGGCCATTTTGGAGTGTAATTTTGTACGTGTGATGATGTTAATGAATGAAGGAATGTATAGTTGGCCAAGATCATGTTGTTTTCATATTGCAATGAATGAACATAGCCAGACTGATAAGTGCAGGACAATGTACAGATAAACACTTGACCGAATAACGTACTGGGACCATTTAGGTGTGTTTAACACTAATAAGTGCAGTACACTGTGGTTATCAGATTTATATATGCAATGTATGCTTGGGTACCTTATTGATAAGTAATGTAAGTTTTGGGTAGCTTATTGATAAGTAATGTGAGTTTTGGGTACCTTATTGATAACTAACACAAGCTTTTGGGTACCTTATTGATATGGTAGTGCAAAGGTGGTTCAATTTTGGCGCCTCTCTGGTTCTTATAAAGGGATGACGTAGGCCAAACAAATTGAACGGTGAGAGAAAGATATAGAGAAGGGTAATTTCTTAGAAATGAATCCGGATTATACTTTTCGGTGCAAAAATACATGCAGAATGGTCATGGAGACTAATGGTGTTGCTCCAACTTCTTCATCAACCTCTGCCTCCCTTTATTTCTCTTCACATCACCTGTAATATACAAACTAATTACCATTGCTTTAATAGGTTTTGCAACTTTTACCATCTCATCAGCCTTTACATCCCCTTTCAAATGAACCCAGCCCTCACTACATGTAGTCCTAGGACGTTTCTAATGAAAAGAAATAGGTTTCTCTCTCTAACCAAAATCCAAGGCAATAGCATCAGCCCTATCCACAACTTCCAAATTTTTTTTTCCTAAACTAATGAATCTTATACTTCATAGTCCCATCCGAATGATTGTGCCTGAAGTATCCACCATGCCGATTTTCCAGATTAATGATTTTCCATATTAAATAAGTCAGATACCACTGCAACAACATAAATGAACACCGATAAGCACACAATCTAATTATGTACATAAGCAGACCACACTATCATACATAACCACAAGAACTTATCAAACAAAGACAACCATAATATATAAGCTGAAACAAATAAAGTCAATAGCTTGATCATTAAACTACATCTTGTAAATGGCTTGTCTATAAAGCACCAACATTTACACAGTTTCCCAACAACACTTGAGCCTCAACCCCAACAACTAAAATATAAACACCACCATAACCATGGTAATAAACACAAGAGTTCCAGACAAACCATGTGCAATGACCCTGCAAAATTAAACTAAAAGCCAAAACCAAAAATATTCTCTGGTCGTGGGACAGCAACCAAAAACTGACTCCAATACACACTCAATGATTGCTGAATTTTCTTCACACTCCAATATAGCGATCTTGTACTTGGAGGCTAATTAAGGGTTTTCGACGTATAGCTTGCACTTGGAGGCTAATATAGCAATCTTGTAACCGGTTCATATTCTTTCAAAGTAAACTCTGGAAAAAAAAATTTAAGGTCATGTTTTCGAAGGGGTTTGATTTTAGTTCAGGCAACTAAATAGGAGTCGGGTCCTTTCAGTTGGTATTAGAGCATTATGTTTCAGGTTCCGTAGACTCTTGTAGTTGTGTTACTAAGGACATTTGAGAATGTACAGTATTTCGGGAGTAATGACCTGACTGGCCTGCGGATAATCATCAATGCTCTAGATTGTTGTATATTTTCAAACGTTTAAAGTTTCATGATTACATCATTTCTGTTCTGTGACTAATATCTTTTATCCTTAGGATGCCTCATCGACGTGGAGTCTGTGCTGAACAGATTGGGGATCCTGATGAGGATCAACGTACGCGTGACTTGCTTATGCAAGCATTGCGTTTGGAGAAACGTATTGACCATGTGGCTAAGGCCAGGACAGCGGGAGCAACTGTTTTCTCTGGTTCCCGTGACAGTGTGTGAAGCTTGGGTGGTTCAGGTTGAGCGTTTTTATGAGTGCCTGCATTTTACTCTTGACTAGAAAACAGTAGCTGCAGTGGGTTTGCCTGAGTCAGAGCCTACTTTTGATGGGTTGGTACAGACAGGGTTCCTATTGATACTCCTTGGCTGATGTTTAAAGACATGTTCATGCGTTGGTATTTCAATCCAGCCACTCAGCAGCGGAAATATGAGGAGTTTACCAACCTGAAGAAGGGGAATATGTCAGTGCTTGAGTATCGGGATAAGTTTACTCGTTTGTCTCAGTTTGCACGTGATATGGTGGCATCAGAGGAAAGCAAAGTGCAGGAGGTTTGAGTTGGTTCTGAATTTGAATATCAAGGGGACTTTGACCACTATGCCTCGAGATAACTTTGATGAGTTTGTTAGTTCTGCACTCAGAGGTAAAGATATGGAGAGAGAGAGAGAGAGAGAGAGAGAGATGCGGTTTCAGACGCGTCAACTTGAAGAGGGTGGACGTAGTCAGAGTGCTTCGAAGAGGCTGAGTTCAGGTACTTCTTGATCGACATCATTTTCGGGTAGTGGACCTTACAGATATCCTACCAGCACTGCTATGCAGAGTCATAAATAGAGGAGGAGTCAACCACAGAGGCAACAGTCGAGTGGGAGTTCCACTGGATCGAGTTATCCTCGACCTTCCTTTGGCACACCAGCTGCACCAAGAGATATTCCCTTATGTAATCTTTGCAACAGGCGATATCACGGTTCATGTTACCGGGGTACTATGAGTTGTTACCATTGTGGCCAGGAGGGTCACTTTGTGAGGGAGTGTCCTCAGCTTAGCACTTTTGGTGGTGTTGCGGATCAGGGTACTACTTCTGGGGATCATGCAACATAGTCTTCTGGACAGGGTGGTCAGTAGAATCGCGGCCAGCGTGGACGACCAGCAGGACAGGCTCGAGTTCATGCCATGTCTCTACGTGAGGGCAGAGCTTCTCCAGAGGTTATCATCGGTACGTTGTACATTTTTGGTCATCCAGTTCTTACTTTACTTGATCCAGGGGCTACGCATTCATTCATGTCATATAGATTAGCAACATTGGCTACTGTACCTGCATCTCCACTCCCTAATTTGTGGCGAGTATTGTATCCATCTGGCAAGGTAATGTGTGTCAGGTGGGTATATAGGGATTGCGAGATTTTTATTGGAGGTTATGGGTTAGCCGCAGACTTGATGCTGCTAGATATTGTGGATTTTGACATGATTTTGGGCATGGATTTCTTGGAGAACCATTGGGCTGTTCTTGACTGTCACAAGAAGGAGGTTATTTTCAGGAGTCTAGGCATGCCAGAAATCTTGTTTCGCGGTGAAAAGAATACTAATTTTCCTTGTTTGATTTCTGTAATGAAGGCTGATCGGATGATGAGGAAAGGTTGTGAGACGTATCTTGCACATGTGGTTGATACAAGTGTTCGTGTGCCGGACATTGGTGATATTGCGGTGGTTTGCGAGTATCCAGATGTGTTTCCCGAGGATTTACCCGGTCTTCCTCTAGTTAGGGTGATTGATTTTACCATCGAGTTACTTCCGGGTACCGGACCTATTTCGCTGACACCCTACCGTATGGCACCAGCAGAGTTGAGGGAGTTACATAGTCAACTTCAGGAATTGATTGAGAAAGGCTTCATTCGACCTAGTGTTTCACTGATCGATGTTTAACCACCTTCAAAGTTACCCTATAATGAACTCAAAATGCTTGTCAATGCAGTACAATAGTATATGGGTCAATCCACAGGAAAAGATGAGACTCAATACTCTAAACTACAAATAGACGCGAAATTCAGAAACCTAACAGCCTCGACCACTGACACTAACGTAATTAATTAAAATACCTGGACTCAACCTAAAATCACGAAATTAATACTGGAAACTACAGACTCAGTAGTGGACTACCACACAAATTTCAAATGCAATCGGAGTTGGTTGATTGTCGATTAAAATTCTGCAAAACAGATTACGAAACTGAAACAATAAACAGATTAACAGTAAAGTAACAATCAATGATAAAAATGGTTAAGGGGGAGTGCCATCCACCACCTTCACATTATCTAGACCACAAATGCAGAACCAAAAACATATTAATGTCATGAATGAAAGTTCCCAGGAAGATTCAAAGCTATGAACACAACCAATTACCCGATCCTTACGTTACAACATTGAAGGTTTGCTTGTCAATATTGTCTATCCCTCAAAGAACCAGAAGTCAAGGACCCGAATTAACCAAGAGAATAGCATTAAGATTTAGAAAGGGTTTGAGAATCTACAAGGCTTTATAAGTACACTACGGTCATGTCTTGCTAGACTTTGGGTTTCTTATACCAAGCATGCATGGGTTCTACAATTGAAACTTGAGGAAGGTAATAATCACCAACAACCATCAATTTTCTTAGAATTAGATTCCTAAACATGCATACTAAGCATGCACTCAAAGCATACATAATCAAGAATCATCACTATATAAATAACAAAGAAACCTCATTCAAATAACAAAAACAATCTTCAATTAA
The DNA here is from genome assembly GCA_946800695.1 of Geum urbanum. NCBI lineage: Eukaryota > Viridiplantae > Streptophyta > Magnoliopsida > Rosales > Rosaceae > Geum > Geum urbanum. Next base: position 17,431,171 of record OX327003.1, on the reverse strand, counting down.
CAAGCATTAATAGTCTAGAAAACATGAACGGGGCTTCAAAACAGCCCCTTAACAATGGAGTTTAGTCCCCCCCCCCTCCCCGTACGTTCTCATGCCAGCTATATATATGTTCCAATCTAGCTAGGTTAATTAACCAAGCTAGCAACCCACATGCCAGATTCCAACTCCAGCCTATCTCTTCTTAATCTCCCAAATGTAAATGGACTCCTCTTCTTCTTCTTGCGAGCAGCTCGCCAACTACCAAATCAACTCCACTAGCAAAGTCAAGATCAATTATCATAGATGTGAGTCACATGCCAAGCTAAGCTTCCTGCTTTTAATCTCTCTCGCGAGGCTCGCCAAGCTGCTCCTTGCCAAGGCCACGTGGGCAATTAATATTCTTCTGAAATTAGGATTCCTTCACCTCGTAAGTCTTCGTCCTCCACAATAACTCGCAAAATATATTATTTAATCTCATTTTCTTCATTAATCTCCAAAATACCTAATTACAAATAAACTTAATTAATTCACTCGATTAATAACAGTAAACTAACTATAGGGAACAAATTAAATACCGAATAGACGCATAAATATGTGACTATCAACCCACACTTAGACATTGCTAGTCCTCGAGCAAAACACTAAACTAAGACTCTAAAACAACTCAAAGACTCTATGACAATGACTCTAATGCCCTCAACAAATTATCTCAGTAATCTTCCACAATTGTAACACCAAGATTAGTAGGACTCCAAATTTATTTTCCATAAAGTTTCGAAAATTAATTTCAATGTATGATACACATGTAATATGTAGGACGAAAGCATATTCATGGTGAAAATAAAGCTATAGCATGCGAAAACAAGTCAAGATTTAACCTCCTATAGATATGCTCTCAAAGTGTTTCTCTCAAAGTATGTCTAAGGTGTTCACTCAACTCAATCACTTGCCAAATGGACCAAACCATATGCTTACTCTTGTGACTATTCTTTACAGATCAAAGGCTGTCATCATGAGGATCAAAATGGCTACATCGGTTATAATGGGTCTAGGCTCACAAGGTTTTAAAAAAACAAGGATATGGAATTCAAAAACAAATCCTAGAACCTAGTAGAGCACCAAATAAGAGACTTTTCTCGGATCTTGCAACCATGGAACTTTTTTATTATTGTGGCCGGATTCTATTTTGTTGGGCTTTCACATCATTCTTTTCATCAACAGTTAACTAGGGTATCAAGCTAGACATCACAATTTTTTTTTCTTTTGCTTTTTTTTTAATAACTTGATACCCCACACTTGTTTCTTTGTATCGCCACGTTGACATTGTTGCCGTCTTCACATACCAGTCTCATGTATAGCTCTACCAAGTTCTAGAACAAGGGTAAAAATATAACTATTCTGAAGTTTAAGGTTAGAGATATGTGGGTGATGACAAAAATTTTAAACATGTAAGCTCAAAGTCGTTAACTAAGGGGTGCACATCTTGTATATACTAAGTCGGGACACAGGCTTATATGGCAATGGTGGTGTCCCCTAAATGCCTTTATCACTTCCTCAATCAAAACAAGTATTGACTATAAGCTTTCAAAAGAACAAGAGCAAGTTCTAGTAATATCTAGAGTCCATTAACTTAATCTATGGCAAGCAATTAACACTCAATAAAGAAAGCATGTGTATTCACATTTAGGCTCAATCGCTCACAGGTTAAATGAATCTCAACAAAGCTTACGCATGCCAAAAGATCTGTACCATATTAACACGTTCCTATATCCACTACACATTCGCATATGCACCATATATCAAGATTAACCAAACAAACCTAAATAATATGATCATCTTTTAGTCACAATTCCGGAAGATAAAATCACATCATGAACTAATTAAGGGCACCTAAAACTCAAAGCAAGAGACTCTTTTTGTATTTTTCTTGACACATTTTACTTTTGTCTTTGGTTTTATAAATAAGACACTAAAACACACAAGACAAACTCAAAAATACCAAATTTTTGCGAGGAAACCCTTCCACGACGAAGTAGTCGTCGGAAAAGACTCCTTCAGACTCACCAAAAACCTAGTACTGCGCAACCCACTCGCCAGATTTATAAAAAATTAATCACACATAGGAATGATCTGAAATTTTGTGAGCATTAATAGACACATGTATAAACACTCCCACCAAATTTAAGAAATTTACGAGACCTCTAGATATGGAAAATAAAGTACCCAAAACAGCATACTGCACAATACCGAAAAAAAAAATGAAAAATTTATACATAGACGCTAAGAATATGATATAAACCCCACCCCACACTTGAAATTTGCATGTGTCCTGAATGAAAAAAAATAAATAAAAACATACAATACATCAAACAAGCATGGAATGAGACACATAACACATCACAAATCACACGAACATGGAGAAAAATAAAGAAAAGAAAAAGGGATAAGAAATCGAATCTGGCAGCCAAGGTTCTCCATCCACATAGGTTGCCTCCCAAGTAGCGCTAAGTTTAACGTCTTCAGCCAGATAGTACCAAGTATCACTCTTTATCCTGTAGCACATCCTCGAGAGGTACCTGCTCAACGGTGTGCTCCATCATCAACTCATAAAATGGCTTCAGTCGATGTCCATTGAGTTTGAAAACTTTCCCTATTTTGTCACTTTTCACAACTACAGCACCACTAGGGAAAACATTAGTGACCACAAATGGACCAATCCATCTAGACTGAAGCTTACCTGGAAACAGTTGCAACCTTGAGTTGAAAACCAAGACCTTTTGTCCTACCACAAAAGTCTCGCTCCTGATATTTTGATCAAGAAAAGCCTTAACTTTCTCCTTGTAAATCCCGCTGGACTCATATGCATTGTTCCTGATTTCTGCCAGCTCATTCATCTGTAATTTCCTGTGAATCCCAGCCTCATCATTATCAAAATTGAACAGTTTGACTGCCCAATAAGCTTTGTGCTCAAGCTCGACCGACAGATGACAAGCTTTGCCAAAAACAAGCCTGTAGGGAGATATCCCTATAGGTGTTTTGTAAGCTGTACAGTAAGCCCAAAAAGCTTCATCTAATCGCTGACTCAAATCCTTCCTGGTAGGGCCTACGGTCTTCTTTAGGATCTTCTTGATTTCACAGTTTGACACCTCCACTTGTCCACTGGTCTGAGGATGATAAGGTGTCTCCACCTTGTGTTGAACATTGTATTTCCTCAAGAGCACAGCAAACATGCGATTGCAAAAATGAGAGCCTTTATCGCTAATGATGTACCTGGGTGTGCCAAATCTAGCAAATACGGACTTTAAGATTTTAAGCACAACAGCAGAATCGTTAGTTCGGGTGGCAACTGCCTCCACCAACTTAGACACATAATCAACTGCTAAAAGTATGTACACATTAGAATGTGAAGAAGGGAAAGGACCTATGAAATCAATACCCCAAACATCAAAAATTTTAACCACCAGAAATGGGTATTGAGGCATTTGATCCCTTGGACCTATGTTACCTGTCATCTGGCATCTTGGACATGCCTTGTAGAATTCATGAGCATCCTTAAAGATGCTAGGCCAATAAAATTCACATTCCAACAATTTGAGTGCAGTTTTCTTTCCCCCGAAATGTCCTCCACATACATGTGAGTGGCAAAAAGAAAGAATAGAATAAATTTCATATTCGGGTACGCACCTTCGGATGACCGAATCTGGGCAATGCTTCCATAGGTATGGATCATCCCACACATAATATCTGGTTTCCTTCTTCAATTTGTCCTTCTAAGCACGGGTATAATCAGTAGGTACCAGTTTTGAAACCTGGTAATTAACAATATCCGCATACCACGGCCTAGAATCCTGGATAACAAATAGTTGCTCATCCGGAAAACACTCATGCAAAGGGAGTTTATCCTCCTTCGCATTGGACCCATCACTACCAAAAGATGTACTATACCCGACGATGAGGTGTCGTCGGTTATAGTTTTCTCCATGGTAAAAATGGTTGACCGTGTTGAAAACTATAGCCGACGATGTTGACACATATCGTCGGTTATAGTTATTAATTATAATTTTTTTTTTGCAGGTTCTGGGTTTTATCCCAAAACCTGCATTCCCAAATAATCACAAATATTGTTCAAATTGCACATCAACAACCATTGAAACTATAGTAATAAATTTAAAAAAAAAAACCGAAATCGTTCAAATCTGTATACATATGCATGCGTACGTAGTAAATAATTAAAATAAAAACCGACAATTGTTCAAATCTACGGGTGTCCTAAATCTATGTGATCAAACAGATTGTCATCAGATGGCTGGTCCTGGTCTGGCTAAGGTTGCGGCTGAGGGTGAGGGTGAGGCTGTGGCTGTGGCGCACAAAAAATAGGCGGGGGAGCTATCTGGATTCCAGATGCCTGCAGCTGTGCATAACAGTGCTGCATCCATGTCCCCATCTGCTGTTGCTGTTCGGCCAACCGATTCTGCTTTGCGGCTCGCGCATGCTCCATCTCCTCCATCCGACGCCGTTGAGCTTCCATCTCAATTGCTTGCCTATGAAGCTGGTCCTGTAGCTCATTAGTCCTCGAAGATGATGATGATCCCGATCCGCGAGAGAATTCAGGGGTTTGCTTCAGCAGCCCTTGACCCCACTTTCCGGAACCCCTACAGTAGAAAGTGTTCTTCCCTAGAGGGATCGCAGTTGACATAATCCTGGCCCTAACGATCGCATCAGATTGATCAATCTGATCAATCGGGAGTTCTGCATCGGGGGTGTTGGAATAGCACTCTCTCGCCACTTGAGTCAACACCTCCGGAATCACCTCCTCAACTCTCGCCTAATTGACAAAGAAAAGTAAAATATTAATTAATGTAAACAATCTAAAAAAATAAGAAATATTTTTATTTTGTTATAAGGACACTTACAGCATATTCGGGGGACTACGGATACGCGTGCTGCATCGTATAGACAATGGGAAGGATTTTCCGGAACCCCTGCAGTAGAATGTGTTCTTCCCTGGAGGGATCGCAGCTGACATAATCCTGGCCCTGACGATCGGATCAGATCGATCAATCTGATCAATCGGGAGTTCCGCATCGGGGGTGTCGGGATAGAGCTCTCTCGCCACTTGAGTCAACACCTCCGGAATCGCCTCCTGAATTCTCGCCTAATTTACAAAGAACAATAAAATATTAATTAAAAAAATTATATCTAAATAAATAAGAAATAAGTTTATTTTGTTATAAGGACACTTATAGCATATTCGGGGGATTGCGGATACGCGTGCTGCATCGTATAGACAAGGGGATCCTCTTCTGGGTGGTTGGTCGCCTCCTCGATCCAACCCGAGTATGATCTGGAACCGGCATGATGATTTTTGGTGTTTTTGGCCCGGTTCCTTGTGTTGACTTCAGAAAGAGCCTGCTCGATTAATCCAACATCAACAAAAAAACACTCATTAGCGAAATAATGACCGGGAAGTACGATAAAACAAAAATTTAATCGATGGAAGGTTGCGTACCTTCAATTTCGGGTTGTTGAAGTGAACCACAAGCCATCGCCACTCGTACTCCCTATAACGAAACTCGCTAGGGGTACTCGAACGATCGTCGCCGTACTTTTTCCAATGCTTCTTCAGCTCACCCTTCCACTCCTTATACCTATATATACCCATAAAATCAAGCGTTAGTAACTTACAACATTGTATCAACATAATCAAAAGAAACGAAAAAATTGAAACAAATTAAATGCCGGTCTGCAAACCTGCTCCCATGCACTTCATCCGCCCACGTGGGTCTAATGTCTGCATCCACGCGGAACCACCTCTGCAATGCATATATATATATCAATAATATTAAAAATTTATTTACAAAATTTACATAATGAATATACAATTCAACTCACCGACAACGCATTATTCAGCTGACATTTGACGGATTGCGGCACTGAATCCCAATCTGGCCACAACATTGGGACTTTATCCCGTATGAGGCTACCCGTCATCCCCGCGTACTTTCGAGTGACCTTTCCCTCGATCACCTGCCCTCTATCCCCGGTCGGAATCATAACTTGGCCACCACCGCTAGCCTGAATGGCGTCGTCCAGTAACTTGCCGACGACGGGGCCTCTGGTTCTCTTCTGTTTCTCACCGGGCACGATCTCGCCTATCACATATATATGTAGACGATTTTTTAAACATCAACACCTAATTGAATTTAAATATTACTAAGTAAAAAGATATCACTAATTAATATTTACCTGATTCGTCGGTGCGTTGTCCAGGAATCCTCACACTCCAGAGAGGTTCCGGGAAGGGTACATACGCATATGCCTGGTCCGGGGTAATGAACCCTAGCTGTCCCGGAACAGGCATCCCGTCGGAATCGACGTGAGGTATCGTCGGGATTTCCAACGGTAAGAATAAGGTAGACGGCGGGCATAGTCGCATCCTCGCCGAGGACTGAGTGGATCCACCAGCCTCCTCGGAAGAATGAGGAGCTGTCTGGTGGATGGCGGGGGAAGGGTCCTCGCGATGAATGTCCGGCATTCGGACGGAGGATTGAGTAGCACTATCCGTTTCTGGCGTGCGACTAACCTCTTGAACCCTCCTCGCGCCTGAGGATCGAGGAGGCTCGAACTGCTGCTACTGAGGCTGTCCCTCGCCCATCAGTCTACGGTGTCGAAAGGTCTGCGGAAGACTGTAAGTGTTGCCGACGCTAGTGGATCCTGATGCGGACCGACTTCCAGTGCCCTCATCCCCACGTCCCGATCTCCCTCTCCCTCTCGACCTCCCCCTCGAGCTCGACCCCCCTCGAGAAGCACCGCAATTTAACCAATTCATCGTTGCTATAAAAATATAAAAATTAAAAATAATTCCTAATTCATCGAAAAATTCGAATACATATTCCAATATATATCAATAATCCAATACATAAATATTCCAATATATATATATCCAAAAATTCCAATAATTCCATAAAATCCAATATATATATATAATTCCAATAATCCAAGATATAAATATTCCACAAAAATTCCAATAATCCAATATATATTCCAATTTATAAATTCAACACAAAAAAATATATTCAATAATATCCAACAATCCACTAAATTCAACACAAAAAAATATATTCAATAATATCCAATATAATTAAATTAATAAGAACACAATATATATATATGTATATAAACCAATTAATTAATAATTATACACTTAAACAATCCAAAAAATAATCCAATAATTCCCAATATAATCCAATAACTCCCAAAAATCCAAAAAATCAACACAAAAATTCCAATAATTCCATCAAATCCCAAAAAATGAACACAATAATTCCAATAAATCCCAAAAATTAACAATAATTCCCATTACTTACAAAATTCAAGCAAAATCCAATATATATTCACACAATGAACATAATGAATCCACATTATCGATAAACAAAGTAAAAAAATTAAAATCTAACCTAAAATCAACATATATAGGGATTTAGGGATTTTGCTAAAACCTGTTTTTGGTTTAAGAGATCCTGTTGATGATGGAGGGCTTGATTGAGATTGAGAGAATCGAACCTTCCTCGATCTTGCTTGATGGAACAAGAGAGCTTGACTGAGATTGAGAGAGAATGGATGAAGATTGAAATGAAACTGCCCGAAACGGTGCCAGTTCTGGGATATAACGCCAACTATAGCCGACGATATAAGTATCATCGTCGGCCATAGTATACCCGTAACTATAACCGACGATATTTGATATGAATATCGTCGGTTATAGTTTTTTTATTTTTTTCATATGCCGGTTATATATATATAGTGTACTTAATAGTTATTAATATATAATAATACGAAATTATTATTAAAAAAACGGAAATTATGTTAAAAGCCTAATTAAATTAAAATGGCATTTAATTTTTTTGGCTATATATATATGTTTAAATATTAATATTTATTACTATTTAATAATACGAAATTTATTCGAATATCGTCGGTTGGCCTGCAGCAATTTAACCGACACAATTTAAAGTCGATCATCTGAATATAATTTCCGTTACATTGCACGTTCAAACTCAAAATAACATACATATATACACTAAGGCGCATAGTCAGAATCATTGCTTGAGTCTGACTCTGTTTCCGAGTTAATTTCAGGTAACATGTGTATGTCCTGGTCACTTGAGTCTTCATTGTCTTCATTTTGATTAACATCAATATGATTCGGTTGAGGAATTCGTACCACACTGCCCTGTCTCACATTATTAAGGCGAATTGTTGAGGTTTCAGGAATACCAGTTGCGTTCGGCTCTTGGTATGCACTGACTTCTTCATTATCCGAGGTCACACCAAGGGTTGAGGCACTGTATATGTTTCGTGGAAGAACATGGTTAACCACTTTCGACGTGCCTTTATGCACAAGATCATCAAGATAGAACAATTGTTTCACCGCCGTGGCCAACACAAACGGATCATCTTCATACCAGCTTGTAGCAGTATTCACAGAAAAAATCCCGTATTGATCAGTCCTTGTGTTCTGAGGGTCGGTATCAAACCATCTACACTTAAACAAGTGCACGGTCATGCCTTCCCCATATATTAATTCGACAACTGAATGGAGAACACCGTAATAGTCAACTCCATTCTGCCCACCATGCACCATTACCGCAGAATTATGTGTTTTTCGTCTGACATCTCTATGTTCACAAATAAATAGCACGCCATTTACCTTACACATAGGATAAACTCTGGAAGTTACCGGTTTCTGCGCCAAGAGCCTCAATTCGTGTGACCACTGAGGGATACCATCATCTTGTACATGATTCATCTGAAAATAATCATTTATTAACTTAACTATAAATAAGATACGATACATGCACTTAACAGCATATATAATTTCAATTTATCTATAAACGTACCCAGTTGCCAAAATAGTTTGCGAACGTCTTATTGTGGTACTCAACATCACCGAAAATAGCAGGGCAGTAAAGGTGCAAATTTTTCCAATATTGAACTTCTGGACAGTTAATCAATACCAACCAATGGGCAATGACTAGCTCATAAGGTTCCAACTTGTACGAGTTAGGCAACTTTCCAGAAACTTCAACATCATCGGAGATGATCGAAAGGTTGAACTGCCCTCCATCTACTCGCATATGTTGTGGAGGGTCCTCGAACGCTCCCAAATACAACTTGGTGTACGTTACGCACTCATGCGCAATATATGCTTCAGCGATACACCCTTCGGGGGCAGATTTGTTCATCACATAGTCTTTGTAGTCCCCTAATTGTCTGTAAATTGGTAATTACAGATCGAGCATGTTATGCTTATTGCAACAATAAGCGAATAAATAATATTAAAGATCGACATATATATAGCCAGATTCAGAGATGCATTACGTACCTTTCCATAGGATCATCCATGTGTAGTGTACTGGACCAGTAAGCAACAATTGTTCCGGAAGATGGAGCATCAGGTGAGGCATGATGTCGAAAAAGTTTGGAGGAAATATTCTTTCAAATTTGCACATGATAAAAATGATGTCCTGTTGCATTTCCAACAAGTCCGATTTCTTCACTTCTCTCGTGCATAACTTCTGAAAGAATCTTGACAAAGCCACTAACGGCTCCACCACCTCTTTGGGCAGGTACCCTCGAATGAAAATAGAGAAGAGGCGTTGAAGCAGTATATGACAGTCATGACTCTTTAGTCCGTACATCTTATTGTCTTTGAAGTTAACACATCGACTTATATTTCCAGCATAGCCTGAAGGATACCTGACATTACCCATCCAGCCAAAAATTTCATTCTTCTGGGCAGGCTTCACGGTATAAGGAGCTTGTGGCATTTTTTTCTTCCCATCTCTTAACCACAAATGTTTTCGCAGTCCCATCCTTTTAAGATCAATGCGTGCCTTCGGGCCATCTTTAGTTTTTCCCTCCCAATTCAACACTGTGCCGACCACACTCTCGCACACATTTTTCTCTATGTGCATGACATCTAAGTAGTGTCTGATCAGCAACTTGGACCAATACGAAAGTTCCCAAAAAATACTTTTGTGTGTCCAAAAATTATACCTGTCCGGTTTGTCAGGTATTGATGCCACTATCTCAGGATGATTGCTTAGCTACCCAAAATCGTATTCATTTAGCACTTCCAATATTTCATCCCCCGTCCATCTCCTCGGCGGCTCACCTGTTTCCACAGTCCCATCAAATGCCTCAATATCCTCCCGAAATGGGTGATCATGTGGAAGCCAACAACGATGACGCATCTGTACAATCTTCCTGCAATGAGGTCTGCAACACTCAACCGTCATGCACTCTGAACAAGCCCTGTATCCCCTAGTAACGTTGCCCGACAACATCCCGTGTGCAGGAAAATCGCTAATGGTGCCAACAAGCATGGCATGCATGTGGAACATCTCATTTTTGAACTTGTCATAAGTGGGATGACCATGCTCACTCAAGTACTTAAGCTCCTCAATCAAGGGTCTCAAATACACATCGAGACACTTTCCTGGATAACCCGGCCCTGGAATTATCATAGTGAGCATATTGTATTCTTTCTTCATGCACATCCATGGAGGAAGGTTGTATGGTACCAAAATAACTGGCCATATACTGTATTGAAGACTCATGTTTCCAAAAGGGTTGAATCCGTCAGATGAAAGCCCCAGCCAAACATTTCGAACCTCTGATGCAAAATAAGAAAACTCCTACACCATGTGCTTCCAAGCCTCTCCGTCAGCAGGGTGTATAAGCGTATCACCGTCAGGCAAATTCCTCTCGGCCCACCATCTCATAGCTTCAGCCGTGTGTGCAGACATGAACAACCGTTCTAGCCTATCTATCAGCGGAAAATACCGAAGTATCTTCACAGCTTTCTTATTTCTAGCAGGAATCAACTTATACCTATCTGTACCACATACCGGGCATTCATCAAGGGATTCAAGATCATTCCCATAAGCATCTTCACCCCAGAAGAGAACACAATCATATCTACAAGCATGGATTTTGATGTAGGAAAGGCCAAGATGTTTCAGGATCTGTCGCACCTTACGATGAGTGGTAGGAAGCCGATGACCAGGGGGCAACAACGAACCAAACTACTTCAGCCAATCATCAACAGCCTTCACACTCATTTTGTTCTCCACTTTGAGCTTCATTACTCCCATAACACTTTCGAGAACAGATGCATTACACCCGTTGTACAACGGGGTCTGTGGGAAGGCAATGAGGTTTTTGTACTTGTCCATACCAGCAGTGTTGACAGTTGTAGGTAATTGCTGGACTGGCTAAATATGAGGGAAGTCTCCAATGGCGAGAGGGATATCCGGTGCTTGAGCAAATATACCGCTCTCATGAGGAAACATATCGTTGATCAGACTTGTTGTTGGATCATTAGATGTAGAGCCACTCTCAAAAAATTCTCCGTGATCATGTTGACCAACTGATGAGCTCTCACCGTGATAAATTCAGCATGTGTACTTATCCCAAAACCCGTTTTTCTTCAAGTGCTCCAATACTTTATCGATGTCAAAACGATATCGCTCGCTGCGACACTGACATTTCGTACACGGACAATAATGAATTGTCATCTCTCCACAATTAACTTTCACATATTCCACAAAACTTCGAATTCCACGGTGATATCTTATATCCCATCTTGGAAGACACATCCAACTCTTGTCCATCCTGAAAATTATAACTGCATGTATATATACCCATGATCTTATTAATTAAAATTTCATAGCGAGATATATATATATCTATATATATATATATCGATATTCAAACTATAATTAAATTACATAATTTAATTATTCAATCTAGCCTACTCGATCCCTAACTAGCTAGCTACCTAATTAATTACAACACTGATCGAGCTAATCCCCCGCCATTTTCACCTTAATTTGGCGCCAACAATGAGAGGTAAAATTAGCAGGGATTAAAAACCGCAAAATTTGATAACCCAAACCCCAAAAAATACTCATTTCGCGCCAAATCTTATTCCCATATAAAACCCAACCCCCGCCCAAAGACTCATTTTTTCCCCTCTCTCTCCCTCTCCCTCTCTCCCGGCCCTCTCCATCTCTCCCCCGGCCCCCAATCAAACCACCCACATACCATATATCATCACCATCACAATAATAATCACAATATATATATATATTATTTATACCCATGCATAATTAATAATCACAATTAATCCTATAATTAATAATCACAATATATATATAATCAATTACGTACTACGTACGTACTCCAACTCAACTATCAATCACGTACTCAAATTAATCAACCATCAATTACTCAAACTCAACAATCGATCAATTAACTCCAATCCATCGATCGATCCATTCAAAATCAACATCATATGATCATATATATCAACAATCGATTAATTAATTAACACGTATACACATATATATATATACGTACGTACCTATATATAATGATCGAATCACGAACTCATGCGCGCATTCTTCACAGTTTTCGATATCACCCAAAGATTTCTTCGCATTTTCAGTTTTCGCGGGAGATTTTTTTTGAATCACAGAGCTAGCTAGATGCTGCCCAGATTGGATCTGAAATAAGAAACTATAGCTGACGATACCAATAACTCGTCGGTTATAGTCTGAAAAAATCGCCGGTCTTAATTGAAACCTATACCCGACGACTTTTCGGCCACTATAACCGACGACAAGATTATCTCGTCGGAAAAAAAACTATGTCCGACGAGGTAATCCTGTCGTCAGTTATAGTAAACTATACCCGACGAGAACCCTCCTCTTCGGTCGTTTTTTGGGAATCTCGTCGGGTATAATCATTCTTCTGGTAGTGCATGTGTGAACCGACTCAAATGGTCTACAACCACATTCTTTGTTCCTTTCTTATCTTTGATTTCCACATCAAACTCCAGAAGGAGTAGTAACCACCTAATCAGCCTTGGCTTTGCATCCTGCTTTGTCATAAGATATCTCAATGCTGCATGGTCAGAGAAAATAATCACTTTAGTTCCTAACAAGTAAGATCTAAATTTCTCTAAAGCAAAGACAACAGCCAAAAGTTCTTTCTCAGTAGTTGAATAGTTCAACTGAGCATCATTAAGGGTTCTAGAGACATAATACATCACATGTGGGAGCCTCTCAACACGTTATCCCAGCACAGCACCTACAGCATATTTCGATGCATCACACATCAATTCGAATGGAAGGTTCCAGTCTGATGCTTGGATGATTGGGAGGTGATCAACAGCTCCTTGAGCTTGTTAAACGCTTCAAGATAATCCTCAGAAAAATCAAATGTCACATTCTTCTGGAGCAAAGCACTAAGAGGTCGGGCTATCTTAGAGAAATCCTTGATAAACCTGCGATAGAAACCTGCATGTCCAAGAAAAGAGCACACCTCCCTCATAGTAGTGGGAAGTGGTAAGGTACGTATAACATCAATCTTAGCTTTGTCTACCTCAATACCTTTTCCAGAAATTACATGTCCCAAAACAATACCTTGTTCAACCATGAAATGGCATTTATCCCAATTTAATACAAGGTTCTTTTCCACACATCTTTCTAAAACTAGGGACAGATTAGTCAAACATGAATCAAAAGAATCACCAAAAATAGAAAAATCATCCATGAATATCTCGATGATCTTCTCCACCATGTCTGAAAAGATGCTCATCATGCATCTCTGAAAAGTAGCTGGTGCATTGCACAACCCAAAAGGCATCCTCCTATAAGCAAATGTGTCAAAGGGACACGTAAAAGTGGTTTTCTCTGTCAATGGCAATCTGGTTGTAGCCAGAATAACCATCTAGAAAGTAATAATATGCATGACCTGCAAGACGTTCCAACATTTGGTCAATAAAAGGAAGAGGAAAATGATCCTTACGGATTGTGGCATCAAGCCTACAGTAGTCGATACAGACTCTCCATCCTGTTTGAACTCTCTTAGGCACCATCAAATCCTCCTCATTTTTAATCACCGTGATGCCTAACTTCTTGGGCACCACCTACACAGGACTCACCCACTTGCTATCAGAAATTGCATAAATAATACCTGCATCAAGAAGTTTGATAATCTCATTCTTCACCACATCCATCATAGGTGGGTTGAGTCTTCGTTGTGGTTATCTTGTTGGCTTTGCTCCATCTTCAAGGAATATCCTATGAGTACACAATGTTGGATCTATTCCTTTAATGTCTACAATTATCCAGCCAATAGCTTCTTTGTACTCCCTGAGTACAGTGACTAGCTTCTCTTCCTGTAATATGGTTAGTTTTGAAGATAAAATGACCGGTAAAGTCTCACCAGTTCCAAGGAATGCATACTTCAAATGCTCAGGCAATGGCTTGAGCTCACGCTTTGGTGCTGTTAGAGTTCACCAGTTGTTCAGTTACTTCTCCATAAGCTCGAATGCCTTGCTAGAGTTCTTGTTGTGCATCTCAATCCCTTCTAGCCTAGCCAATATTGCTACCATGATAGGATCAGGAGCTGGAGCTGCAACCGGCTGTTGTACCTGTTGAAATTCAGGTCTTACCTTGAATCTGGCGGGTAGGTTCAACACATTGTTGGTGTTTCCATAGCTAAAATGAGGATAATTCCTCCACCCCCGATTGTATATGTTCGAATACGGACCATTTCTTAATACATGTTGTCGCACAAAATTCACCTGTTCTTCATCAGGAATAAAGGGACAAGTTTCGTTAGTGTGATCTGACATAGAGCAAATAGAACGTACCTAAGATATAGATGATGATGATGTCGTTTGGCTCTTGATGGCAGTAGTAATAGACTCCAACTTCTTCTCCATTGCTTTCATTCTCTTATCCATATCTGGGCTGGTGCCAACCTCAAATACAGATTGTTGTTTCTTTCTAGCCAATGTTTTCTCTCTTGTATAGAACTTCTTGGTGTTCTCAGCCAATTTCTCACCTGTTTGGTACATAAACATACCTCCACATGCAAAATCCACTATTGTCTTATTGGCTGGCTCTAGACCTTCATAAAAGAAAGTCATCCTGTCCTCAATATAGTACCTATGATGTGGGCACTTCCTCAACAGCTCCTTGAAATGACTCCATGTGAAAGGACCCAACCCCGATTTAGCACCCTAAATCGGAATCGAACCCCTTCGAAAACACGAATCAACAAAATACGTAGAAATTTTGGCAGAGTTTCGTTACTAACGTGGAATTACCTGCACGCGGAAAATACACTTCATCCTATGCCACAAAAAGCAAACCGTGGCCACCAATCCCATCCGGATTTCTCAATATATCAATAGTAAAGTAAAACAATAAATATAATAGTACTTTACTGAAATCCGGTGTAAAATCGTATAACGTGAACAACAGATTACTCAGAGCGACCTCTAATGTATAAACATATCAGTATACCACAGTAGGTAGAACAATAAACCTACTGGAAGAAATATGGTAGCTCGAGTACTATGCCTCCGACCACGACGTGCGACACCAGAGCCTGAACTGCAAACTGGGCATGGAAACCGAAAAGCCCAGGGGAAACACATTAAAATCGTTAGAGTGAGTGGACGAAAATAAATGTCTTTCACCAAGTAATATATACATATAAAATTATATGCGAGTCAAATGCATAAGTAAAGGAAATGGTACACGAGGGAGACTCTAACTCCTCACACGTACAGAGCATGCAACGTAAAATATATCGCGGAGACTCTCGTGGGCTTCCACGCGATAGCACAGTCTGAATCACGGGATCCCAGACCCACACGTGATTCTAGCCAGAAAGGCCTCGGGTCAGGATATCTGTCCCCCCCCCCCGGAGCGTACTCGGGGATCAGCCGAGAAGCCAATGTGTATCGATACTACAACATATACTGAGACTGTACTCTGTGTAAACCAAATCATAAATATTTTTCATGCACATGCATAAAACATAATATGTACGTCTATATATATATATATATATATATATTCGTATACGTATATTCGTATAAGCATAATCGTAAACACATGCTCGTAAAATCATAATCAATCTGCATGTTCAAGTTCGTAAATCATTTATAAAAGACTCTTATTCAATCCGTGAAAAGAAATGTCCACTCACAGACTTGGGTAACGCGATATGCATTAACCCGTGATCCGGCGGAAAGTCCCTCGCAAAACGAACGATCACAAACACCTGAATAATCACAATAACCATTCCTCAAAATCATAATTCAACAATTCAAAACAATTCACGATAAACCACCGTTCTCGGAAACACGAAATCCGAATACGACGAATCGTCGAAAATCCGATATGTACATCTCAATACCTCGCTATAAGTTTGGATGCTCAAATCGAGAAACGAACCTCCCCACTACGATCGGGGCGCGATTTCGAGTCAAATGACATGCAACTTGTCGAAAATCCCAAAACATGGAACCCGAATCACCAAGTTTCTCTCACTTTTCTTGCCAGAATTTCCACTCACTCCGGTGAGCCACGCCGGAAAATAAGGCCGGGGATGAGTTCGTGACATCAAGGCGGAGGGAAAGAGCCCAAAGTCAAGGCGTGGGGTGGCCGGAATCCACCTCGCCGCCGTGGAGCCGTGGCCACCGTCGAACCTCCTCCTCTCTCCACTGAGTTGACTCAGTCAACTCAGTCAACACCCTTTATGGCAAGTTTGACTTGCCCAATATGGAAACTGCTATTTATAGACTTTCTATTTTGGGAAGCTTTCAAACACCCTTTTCGGCAAACTTCGAATATCAGTAACTTTCTCGTCGTAATTCCGATTCCGATAATTCTCGCGGCCACAAACTCGACTCAACACACTCTTCAATTACCACCCAAAGTCAAACACATCAATCAATCGGATAAAAAGTCAACTGTTCAAACCAACACCCATTTAAATCGACTAAATAATCAATAATCGGAAATATTCATAACTTAATCTTCGTAACTCAGAATAATGCTCCGGAAGTTCCCACAAACTCGAAATTAAAGTCTTAACAATTTCCGTGAAGAAGCCGAAACCAAATTCTCGTCCGGTAATTTAGTCGTTAAGAACATCACTATTATAACCCGAACTTCAAATATTCATAACTTATTCCTCGGTCGTCCAAATAACAATCCGGAACCGCCCACGAACTCGAAATCACACATACAACGACTCTAAAGAACAGACCCAGCTCTAATTCTCGGCCAATAATTTAGTCGTTAACAAAAATGGTGATTCCAACAACTGTCGTAAACCTGCGATAACACGCGAGCTCGTAGATTAAGCTGATTCCTCTTACTGATTCTGTTCCGGGTCGTCACAAATCCACCCCCCTTAAAAAAAATTTCGACCTCAAAATTTCCAAGTCTGTCGGCTAAAAGTAGGAGCACTGCCTCTGCATACTGCTCAACTGCCCAGTGGCCACGTCAACTGAACAACTCTGATAACAAACTCCACAATAGGAGATAGCTCTGTACTGAAATCCCTGTACCCTCAAATCTCGAATTTGAACTGGCTCTACATAATAGCCAAGTGTTCTTGCATAAGGAACAGATAGGGTACACAACACGTAGCAAACCTGAAACACAGTTCTGCCACACGGAACACAACACACATAAAAACCAACGATATAGGCGATGCTGAACCATACGGCATAACACACACTTGCCTATAACCACATACGGATCAAAACAACACGGCAATCACAACTCAGTCTACACACATCAACATAACTCATACACTCATATCAACATAGCTCAAACCTCAGACTCGGGCAATTATCAACCCATTTCCGCTAATCTGACAGTCTGTGGTAGCACATTCCACAAAATCAGAATCAAACGTCAAATCAAACCCAACCAAACTCACTCCAGAACAATGGAGTACAACATCGTTCTCCAAAACGACATCAAGCAACATCAAAACCATAGTGGTCCACAAACTGGTACTGTAAGAAATCTCAAACAGCTGAAACTGCTGGTCCCAAATCCTCCGGAACTGCAATACCGAGGTCTATAATATGTCCTCCAAGGTCTGAATAGTCCTCAAAGATCGCTCGCCAATCCGAGGATAAGATCCGGTACTAACTTGTAATCTGGTCCCTAATGCTCGCTGCAAACCTTGCCAACACTCTGTCGCAGCTGATTATCTCGGTCAGCAAACTGGGACATAGGTACACCACATAAATGGACAACCTCCGTCAAACACAGCTATGCCAGTCTGCCACTGAAATGTTTCCCGAAAGTACCAGGAAACGTACTAAGTTCGTCAAATGCTTCACAATAGCCAAACAACTGGTACCACAAACCAAAGTGCGTACAAACATACACAAGATCACAGCGACAAACGTCACGTCTAACCGGAAATATCAAATGGCTAACACTTCACGGCAAGTCTCTGTCTCCTGGCCATCGCCAGTCGACAAAAGTGGCAATTGTACACACAAACCGCTACATTCTTCTACAGGTTGCGTCACGAGTAATACACTCGAAGTATCTGATACATCTCCGCATCACTAGCGCCAAATGCGCATGAAACCACGAGCTTCATCATCATCACACTCGAACACAATTCTCATAGCTCGCATCTCGGCTAATACGGAAACTCGAGCCATACACACACATGAAACACTGAAACTCCTTACTTCCAACTGAATGCATCAGCAACAACATCCCAGACGGATGATCAAAGTACAACCTCTAGCCATTCCTGAACAAGCTCAAAGGTGCAGCCATAGTCGTGAGTCGACCCCATCCATCTACACTGCCTCAAGCCCAAATCTGGCCGAAAATGCAAGTGGATGAAACTCAAATGATTAGTGCACGTCCTACATCGCACCGCACGTCATAGCAGTAGTGTCTCCAACTCTCTGATGCTAACATAAGGACAGCTACACCCAGATCATACATAGGATACGTAGCTACATAAGGTTTCCATTGCTCGTAACCATGAGCCACCGCTCTGCTACATAGCATCAAAGCATAACCAAAGCCAAACCTCGATGCATCGCCATAATCCACGAACTCGTCGCGATCGTCAGGTAAGGTCAAAAACGAAACAACGGTCAACCATCCTACAGGAGTAAGTAACTCTCCTCACGTGCATCGAACCACTCGAACCTGACGCCTTCTTCGTCAATCCGGAAAGTAAAGTGGCAATCTGGGAAAAATCCTACACAAGCCGTCGTTAATAGCCTGCCAAACCCAAGAGAAACTCCGGATCTCTGGTACAATGGTAGGTCAACCACAAATCAACACGGCTTCTAACTGATCAGGATCCACGCCAACTCCCTCGGCTAACATCACACAGCCCAAAATCTTCATGCTAATCGTCCAAAACTCACACTGGCTGAACTTCGCAAATAGCTTATCATCTCGCGAAGTTCGCAACACCACTTGCAACTACTTCAGGTACTGGTCCACACTCCCGGAGTACATCAAGACATTGCCAACGAACATGACCGCAACTCGTCCAGAAACCGTCTGAACACCTGGTCCATCAAGTCCACACGATCTACGGGGGCATTGGTCAACCAATGGCGTGACCAAGAACTCGTAATGCCTTCACCATGATCTGAAAGCCAACCTAGCCACATCTGACTCATTGATCCACAACTGATGGTATCCGGATCCGAAATCAATCTTTGACAAGACTGAAGCTCTCGCGAGCTGATCAAACCACTCGTCAAACCGAAGCGGAGGATACTCACTCTCCTCTTAAGCGAATCAGGCTTTAGAAGTCAATGCACCACCTCATCGAACCATCCATCATCCGTACCCACAATGCAAAAGCACACCACGCAATACGCGGGGTCGCATGAAATCTCCTGAAACCTCCTCCAGCAACTCCTGGAGTCGAAACTGTAGCTCCATCAGCTCCGCTGGCTCCGAACGACAAGACGTCGGTAAAATGAGTCCAGCGCCCGGTACAAGCTCAATGGTGTAGTCGGTCTCCCAAACTGGAGAAATATCTGGTAACTCCTCCGGAACACACCTGGAAACTCGGGAATCATCTCAATGTCACCAATGTCTGGCACAGCAACCGTAGTATCCACATCATAAGCTAAACAAGCAACACAAACCGTCTCTACCATCATCCGCTCGACCATCACCGCGAAACAGTATTTCAGGGAAACCTGGTCGTCGAAACACAACCTCCTTCTCGAGGTACACAAACACAGCCAAATGCGTCGTCAGTAAGTCCATACTCACAAACACACCCAAAGCCACAATGTCCAGCTATAACAGATCCGCGGCTAACACATAACCTCCAACAAGGATCTCGCAACCTCTGGATGGATATAATACTCTCTAAAACCTCGGAAATGGAGATGCAGGTACAATCGCCATGGATATCAAGCAACAGTAACCTCGGAGAAAAATCTATCCTCAAACAAGGTCATGGCACGAACTCCAACATGCCCAACTAGCCGCCCACGTCAAATACGACTTGCTGAATAACTCATCAAAAGGCTACATTGGTCAAGCTCTAGAAACAGCATCATGACATCCTCCTGAACTTCGAGCTGCTGAACCGCTAAAACAGCTGGCTGAGGCTGCTCCCTTGTAACGTAACCCTCCTGGTCACCGAAACAGCAACTGAAAGTGCTCCACGAACACAGGTCACCGCAACACCTGCTGCGTGAAAGGATCACCAACGATCAGCCGAACACATGCCACAGGAGCAAGTCCGCTACTCTCTGATCTCCGCCATCACCAACGGATCCTCTGCTTGATCTAATGACCCTCAACATAATCAAAAAGACCACAACCTGATGAAGTCACTGATCCTGAAGTGTCGGAACTCAACCTCATCAAAATCTCGACAAAATCCACTTTCCTCAACCATCACATCGGAAACCGCGTTCACCTTTCCTTCTCAATAGCCTCGCCACGGAATGCAGCACTAAGCTCCTCACGGTTATCTCGAGGCACATCAGTCAAAGTCCCTCTGATGCTCAGGCTCAAACTCATCTCGAACCTCGTGCACCGCTTCCTCTGAAGCCACATAACACGTACAAACGGAAACAAACATGTGGACAATGCATCTCTGTCTTAGGTGGGTAAACACTCCACATTCAATTGCTGGGTAGCCTGATAAACCTTTACCGTATAAACAACACCCTGAATGTAGGCCATGGAGTCGCAACAGGAACTCACACAATACCAGCCCACAAAATACAATAATCTGGCTCAGGCAAACATCAACTGTCACAATTCTCAGCTCTGAGGCAACATGCAAACACTCATACACACATAACCAGGCAAACCGTGCCACACAATTCTCTGAACTCGGAATACTCATCCAAATCCACAGTTCTCTGAAAAATCGCGCGTCAATTGATCCTCAATAGGATCCACAACCGAGACGACACGGAAAGCACGTCAGGAGGCATTCTATTGAATAAAACATCGTTCTCAACAAGTGAAACGTAATCATGGAACTTCAAATATTTGAAAGTATACAACACCCGGAATATTGATGAGTATCCGCCGGCCGATCGGGTCACCATTCCAGACATGCTGTACATTCTCAAATATCCTTAGTAAACATGACTACAGAAGTCTACAGAACCTATAACCTAATGCTCTGATACCAAGCTGAAAGGACCCAACCCCGATTTAGCACCCTAAACCGGAATCGAACCCCTTCGAAAACACGAATCAACAAAAACCGTAGAAATTTTGGCAGAGTTTCGTTACTAACGTGGAATTACCATTACCTGCACGCGGAAAATACACTTCATCCTATGCCACAAAAAGAAAACCGTGGCTACCAATCCCATCCGGATTTCTCAATATATCAACAGTAAAGTAAAACAATAAATATAATAGTACTTTACTGAAATCCGGTGTAAAATCGTATAACGTGAACAACAGATTACTCAGAGCGACCTCTAATGTATAAACATATCAGTATACCACAGTAGGTAGAACAATAAACCTACTAGAAGAAATAGGGTAGCTCGAGTACTATGCCTCCGACCACGACGTGCGACACCAGAGCCTGAACTGCAAACTGGGCATGGAAACCGAAAAGCCCAGGGGAAACACATTAAAATCGTTAGAGTGAGTGGACGAAAATAAATGTCTTTCACCAAGTAATATATACATATAAAATTATATGCGAGTCAAATGCATAAGTAAAGGAAATGGTACACGAGGGAGACTCTAACTCCTCACGCGTACAGAGCATGCAACGTAAAATATATCGCGGAGACTCTCGTGGGCTTCCACGCGATAGCACAGTCTGAATCACGGGATCCCAGACCCACACGTGATTCTAGCCAGAAAGGCCTCGGGTCAGGATATCTGTCCCCCCCGGAGCGTACTCGGGGATCAGCCGAGAAGCCAATGTGTATCGATACTAAAACATATACTGAGACTGTACTCTGTGTAAACCAAATCATAAATCTTTTTCATGCACATGCATAAAACATAATATGTACGTCTATATATATATATATTCGTATACGTATATTCGTATAAGCATAATCGTAAACACATGCTCGTAAAATCATAATCAATCTGCATGCTCAAGTTCGTAAATCATTTATAAAAGACTCGCATTCAATCCGTGAAAAGAAATGTCCACTCACAGACCTGCGTAACGCGATATGCGTTAACCCGTGATCCGGCGGAAAGTCCCTCGCCAAATGAACGATACGAACACCTGAATAATCACAATAACCATTCCTCAAAATCATAATTCGACAATTCAAAACAATTCACGAGAAACCACCGTTCTCGGAAACACGAAATCTGAATACAACGAATCGTCGAAAATCCGATATGTACATCTCAATACCTTGCTATAAGTTCGGATGCTCAAATCGAGAAACGAACCTCCCCACTGCGATCGAGGCGCGATTTCGAGTCAAATGACATGCAACTTGTCGAAAATCACAAAAAGTCAAAGTTGACCGCCGTTGACCGCCGCCTACGGCGGCGCTGCCACCTGACCGGAAAATTTCACGGCGGTGGAACCCCTATTCCATGCAAAATCACCCACTGAGCAACTTTCACAACTGCAATGAAGGCCAATTCTCACTCTAACGATGTCAATTTCATGAAAAACCGAATGTTCACACAAATTTCAATCCCAAAATTCTCCATACACAAGCAAAATTATAACTCCAAACTTACATGGTAGCTTGTAGGTGAGGAGAGCTTCAAAGCCCAGTAAAAATTGCAGCTCAATTCGGCCTAAAACATGGAACCCGAATCACCAAGTTTCTCTCACTTTTCTTGCCGGAATTTCCACTCACTCTGGTGAGCCACGCCGGAAAATAAGGCCGGGGATGAGTTTGTGACATCAAGGCGGAGGGAAAGAGCCCAAAGTCAAGGCGTGGGGTGGCCGGAATCCACCTCGCCGCCGTGGAGCCGTGGCCACCGTCGAACCTCCTCCTCTCTCCACCGAGTTGACTCAGTCAACCCGGTCAACACCCTTTATGGCAAGTTTGACTTGCCCAATATGGCAACTGCTATTCATAGACTTTCTATTTTGGGAAGCTTTCAAACACTCTTTTCGGCAAACTTCGAATATCTGTAACTTTCTCGTCGTAATTCTGATTCCGATAATTCTCGCGGCCACAAACTCGACTCAACACACTCTTCAATTACCACCCGAAGTCAAACACATTGATCAATCGGATAAAAAGTCAACTGTTCAAACCAACACCCATTTAAATCGACTAAATAATCAATAATCGGAAATATTCACAACTTAATCTTCGTAACTCAGAATAATGCTCCGGAAGTTCCCACAAACTTGAAATTAAAGTCTCAACAATTTCCGTGAAGAAGCCTAAACCAAATTCTCGTCCGGTAATTTAGTCGTTATGAACATCACTATTATAACCCGAACTTCAAATATTCACAACTTATTCCTCGGTCGTCCAAATAACGATCCGGAACCGCCCACGAACTCGAAATCACACATACAACGACTCTCGAGAAGAGATCCAGCTCCAATTCTCGGCCAATAATTTAGTCGTTAACAAAAATGGCGATTCCAACAACTGTCGTAAACCTGCGATAACACGCGAGCTCGTAGATTAAGTTGATTCCTCTTACTGATTTTGTTCCGGGTCGTCACACCATGCCTGATGAAGCATGTCACCATTTTTTTGTATGAAGATATTAATCTCCTTCTTCAACTGTTTAGTCTTCTGGGCTGAAAAATACTCTTTCATGAATGCCACCTTCATCTCATCCCATGATTGTATAGATCTTGGATCCAAAGAATTGAACCACATCTTCGCTTCCTCCTTCACAAAAAAGGAAATAAAATTAGTTTCAACACATTAGATTCAACATTTTGTAAGTTTTGTGTTGAAGCTAAAGCTTCAATCTCAACCAAATGTTGATGAGGATCCTCTGAAAACACCCCCCTATAATGAGGTAGGGTAGAAAGTAATGTAGGAGGCACCGAATATGTCCCAAGAGCCGGCAACACTATTGGTGATGAATTCCCCTGAGCACTAGGTATAAAGGAATTCATCAACATTCTTGGTTGTTCTCCCATTGCTGCTCTTTGTGGTGGCGATTGAGGTACTTCTTCTTCTGAATCCGAACTTGTTTCTATCTCAATCATTGGTTCTGACATTGTGCCACTTGTGTTTCCAACCTCCAGTTCTGCTCGCCTCCTCTGCTTCTGATTTTGCTTAGCTGAGCGATTAACCTCTAAATCAAGTAATAAAGGGTCAGTTCTCCTTGACCTTCGAGTATGCATGCACTAAGTACCTGCACACAAGAGACACGTTATACTACAAAAGAAATGAAACTAAACTAAACAAAAACTGAAAACAAAAGACATGTTAGAATATAAAGAGTAGATCTTTCCCCGGCAACGGAGACAAAATTTGATTGATGTTTAACCACCTTCAAAGTTACCCTATAATGAACTCAAAATGCTTGTCAATGCAGTGCAATAGTATAGGGGTCAATCCACAGGGAAATATAAGACTCAATACTCTCTAAACTACAAACAGACGCGAACGTCAGAAACCTGACAGCCTCGACCACTGACACTAACGTAATTAATTAAAATACCTAGACTCAACCTAAAATCACGAAATTAATACTGGAAACTACAGACTCAGTGGCAGACTACCACATAAATTTCCAATGCAATCGGAGTTGGTTGATTGTCGAATAAAATTCTACAATACAGATTACGAAACTGAAATAATAAACAGATTAACAGTAAAGTAACAATCAATGATAAAAATGGTTAAGGGGGAGTGTCATCCACCACCGTCACATTATCTAGACCACAAATGCAGAACCAAAAATATATTAATGTCATGAATGAAAGTTCCCAGGAAGATTCAAAGCTATGAACACAACCTATTATCCGATACTTACGTTTACAACATTGAAGGTTTGCTTATCAATATTGTCTATCCCTCAAAGAACCCGAAGTCAAGGACCCAAATTAACCAAGAGAAAAGCATTAAGATTTAGAAAGGGTTTGAGAATCTACAAGGCTTTACAAGTACACTACGGTCGTGTATTGGTAGACCTATGGTTTCTTATACCAAGCATGTATGGGTTCTACAATTGAAACTTGAGGAAGGTAATAATCACCAACAGCGATCAATTTTCTTAGAATTAGATTCCTAAACATGCATACTAAGCGTGCACTCAAAGCATACATAATCAAGAATCATCACTGTATAAATAACAAAGAAACCTCATTCAAATAACAAAAACAATCTTCAATTAACAAGCATGAATAATCTAGAAAACATTAACGGGGCTTCAAAACAGCCCCTTAACAATGGAGTTTAGCCCCCCCCCCATACGTTCTCATGCCAGCAATATATATGTTCCAATTCTAGCTAGGTTACTTAACCAAGCTAGCAACCCACGTGCCAGATTCTAACTCCAGCCCATCTCTTCTTAATCTCCCAAATGTAAATGGACTCCTCTTATTCTTCTTGCGAGCAGCTTGCCAACTACCAAGTCAACTCCACTAGCAAAGTCAAGATCAATTATCCTAGATGTGAGTCACGTGCCAAGCAAAGCTTCCTGCTTTTAATC
Organism: Geum urbanum; assembly: GCA_946800695.1. Taxonomy (NCBI): domain Eukaryota; kingdom Viridiplantae; phylum Streptophyta; class Magnoliopsida; order Rosales; family Rosaceae; genus Geum; species Geum urbanum. Next base: position 17,405,192 of record OX327003.1, on the reverse strand, counting down.
TCTCTCGCGAGGCTCGCCAAGATGCTCATTGCCAAGGCCATGTCTTTCGCCGAATAATATATGTTATAAAAACATATGCGAGTCTAAATGCATAAAAATCATAAGGTACACGAGGGAGACTCTAACTCCTCACGCGTACAGAGCATGCATCATAAATACAGCGGGGTCTCTCATGGACTCCCTCGCGCTAGTACAGTTTGAATCACGGGATCCCAGACCTACACGTGATTCCAAGCCAGAAAGGCCTCGGGTCAGGATATCTGTCCCCCCTAAAGCGTACTCTGGGATCAGCCGAGAAGCCAATGTGTATCGATACAACCCTGATAACAGAGACTGTACTCTGTGTAAACCAAATCATAAATTATTTCCATGCACATGCATAAAACATAACATATAGGTATGTATAGTCGTATACACATATTCGTAAATGTATAATCGTAAAACACATGCTCATAAAAATCATGATCATACTGCATGCTCAAGCTCGTAAAACGTATATAAAAGACTCGCAGTCAATCCGTGAAAAGAAATGTCCACTCACAGGTGAGCAAAATGCGCACTCGCGCTAATCTCGTGGCCCGGCGGAAGATCCCTAGCCCGAAGCACGATTTCGATCCTCTGAATAGTCATAAAATATATCTGATCAAAATCATAATCCACAACACTGTACCACACCTCGGAAACCAACCGTTCCCGGAAATATACAACACAGTGCAAAATAATCAACGAAATTCCCGAAATCTCCACTCAAAACCCTCGACTGAAAATCCGATACCCAAATCAACTCGAAAACCTAGAGGCAACGATCGGGGCGCGGATACAAGCGAAACAACATATAACTCGACACATTTCCAAAAAAGTCAACGGTCGCCGGAGCTCCGCCGTTGCCCGCCTTCGTCGCCGCCGGCGCGGCTTCAACGGTGACGGATCCTGGCCAAAATTTCCAGATCACAAGTTCTCCTGAAGCCCAACACATTTCTCTTCTACACCAAGACCCAATTCCACGCCCACCGGCCGGAATTGAGCTCGAAACTCACGGAATCCATGGATTCCGGCGAGATTCCGGCGAGCTTCAAATGGTAACCAAACCCAAATTCCTTCTACCAAAAGCATCTATAGGTTCAGGTGAACCTTTCCCCCTAAAGCCCCGACCCCAAAAGTCGCCGGAGAAGGCCACCCGAATCTGGCAAAATCCAAGAACTTCACTGAGCTCGTTCTCCCTCAATTCTCAACCAAATCAAGAAATTCCAAGTTCTAAACTGCTTAGAATCACGAGAGGAAGATTTTACCATCCAAAGTCGTGGCCAAATTTGGCCTAGAACAGAAGCTCCAATGATGAACAGTAACCAGGTGAATAGTCTCATCGGGTGACGACCCGAAAATGCCCAAAATGGAAATTTGTGACGACCCGAACCAGAATCAGTAGTATTGTCGGCACGATGCACAAGGTAGCGTATAGTCGCGGTTTTTGTGTTATATGTGTGGTTTGTCGATTTAGTTTGCGAGTTTCTTCACGGAAGTTGTAGAGCACGCGATTTCGAGCTCGTGGGTGGTTCCAGATGAATTTTCCGATAACCGAGGAATATAATATGATTATTTGAAGTTTCGGTTTTCGACGAGTTTATCCATTCGTTTCATGTTTATCCGAATCGTGTTAGTTATCCGTTTTGGACCGTTAATCGCCCCGAGATGCGAGTATAAATATCAGAAATAGTCGTAAAATCGTTGAAAAATACTGTTTGAAGTTGATCAGCGTTGACTTTCCTTTTTTGGAAGTTTGACCCGTTGACCGAGGAGGGAGACTTTCCCGTTTGGTTCTCGCCGGCCGACTTGCTTTTTCCGGCCACCTCCGGCCTCGTTGAGGGTATGGTTCGCTTCCCCTTGAGCTTCTTAACTGTTTTGCACTTGAATTTGTGGAAATTGGTTAGGTATTGTGTGAACCCGAATCAGGTTAGGTTGCCGGAGTTGGGTAGGGGTGTTCCGGCGAGTTGTGGAGGTGGGGATGTTTGGGTTTCAACTCCCCAAGCCTTGGTGATGTTTCCTGGGTGGTTAGTTTTAGACGAAGTGGTGGTTTTTGGAGAACCCGATTAGGTTGCCGGAGTTGAACTCCGTTTGGATTTCGAGCTGAAATTGATGGGGTTCCGGTGAGTTTTGGACTTCGGTGTAGTTGGAAATTATGTTGGGCTTGTTGTGATCTTGAGAACTGGAGCTTCCTCGCCGGAGGAAGTCTCCGTTGACGGCACACCGCCGTCGCCGCCGGCGGTCAACGGCGGCGCTCCGGCGAGAGGGTTGACTTTTCAGATTTCGATGTTTTTAATGTCATTTTTCTCGTAATCGCGCCCTGACTATTGTCTTGAGGTTTTTTTATTGATTTAAGTATCGGATTTTCAGTCAAAGGTTTCAAGTGGAGATTTCGGAAATTCAGTCGATTGTTTATACAGTTTAATATGTTTCCGGGAACGGTTGGTTTCTGTGGTTAAGTACAGAGTTGTGGGCTATGATTTTGATCAGTTATGTTTAATGATTATTCAAGGGATCGAGATCGAGATCGTACTTTAGGCGAGGGATCTTCCACCGGGCCACGAGATTAGCGCGAGTGCGCGTTTTCCTTACCTGTTAGTGAACAATTTCTTTTCACGGAATGATTGCGAGTCTTTATACACGTTATACGAACTTGAGCATGCATACGAGATTATGTTTTACATGAGCATGTGTTATACGATTATGCCTATACCAGTATATATTACGTATATGCATTTATATATTGTTTCATGCATTTGCATTGAACTATTTACGATTTGGTTTACATAGAGTACAGTCTTAGTATATGTTGTTGTATCAATACACTCGCATCCCGGCTGATCCCCGAGGATGTGTACCGGGGGAGGCTGTGACTCCTGACCCGAGGCCTTTACCGGGGGGAGGCAGACATCTGACCTAAGGCCTTTTTGGCTAGAATCACGTGTGGGTCAAGGATCCCGTGATTCGGACTGTACTAGCACGGATGTGTCCACGAGCAACCCCGTGGGATTTTTATGCATGCTCTGTACGCGTGAGGAGTTGGAGTCTCCCTCGTGTGCCATTTAATTATTTATGCATCTGGACTCGCATATGTTTTTATAACATATATATTGTTCGGCGAAAGAGAATTATTTTTCGTCCACTCACTCTAACAGTTTTCATGTCTTTCCCCTGGGCTTTTCGGTTTCCGTGCCCAGTTTGCAGTCCAGGTTTTGGTGTTTCACGTCGCGGTTGGAGGCTAGTGATCCGAGCTACCTATGTATTCCAGTAGCTTCTTGTTTCGCCTACTGATGTATATATTGTGTATATTGTGTATATATTTACACTAGAGGTCGCTCTGATACATTCTGATACATGTTTTATACGGATTTTCTCGGATATATATATATATATATTACAGTATGTTTACTGTTTATTGATTATGTTATGATATTGAGAAATCTGGATGGGATCGGTGCCCATAGTTTGGCTTTTGTGGCATAGGATGAAGTGTTATTTTCAGGGTGCAGGTTAATGCAATTCCGCGTTAGTGACGTTACTCTGCCGAAATTTTGAATGGTTTTTGTTGGTTCTCGTTTTCAGAAGGGGTTCGATTCCGGTTTAGGCAACTGAATCGGGGTTTGGTCCTTTCAAAAGTCAACGCTGGTCAACGCTTCAAACAGTGTTTTCGATAATTTTTCGACTATTTTCGATATTTATACTCATGTCTCGGGACGATCAACGGTCCAAAACGGATAACCATTACGATTTGGATAAACACGAAACGAATGGATAAACTCATCGATAAACTGTAACTTCAAATAATCATATTATATTCCTCGGTTATCGGAAAATTCATCCGGAACCGTCCATGAGCTCGAAATCACGTGCTTTACAATTCTCGTGAAGAAACTCAATTCAAATTGTCGGCTGATAATAAAGTCGTGAACTAATCCGACAAACCACACAATTAACGATTAATCGCAATTATGCATAATCTCGTGAATCGTACTAATTACACTACTGATTCTGGTTCGGGGCGTCACACTGCCGCCGTCTGATCCACAGTTTGCGGCCACTTTCGGCCAAGATTTGGGTATGGTTAGAATCCTCTCGATATTTCTTATTGTTTTGAACTTGATTTTGTGAGAATTGATGGAGTTTTGAGGGAGAACGAGTTCGGTGAAGTTTTGGGATTTTGCCGGATTCAGGTGGAGGTTTCTGGCATGTTTTAGGGTCGTTGGGGTTGGAGGTGTTGCTCCCCTTCACCTTTAGATGCTTTTGGGTGAAAGAATTTTGGGTTTGGACGCAGTTTGGTGCTCGCCGGAAAGTCGCCAGAATCCATGGAGGCCGTGAGCTTTTGAGCTTGATTCCGGCAGGTGTGTGTAGAATTGGAGGAAGGTGAAGAAGGAAAAGTTGTTGGGCTGGAGGAGTAGATAAGTTCTAGGCTTTCCCCGCCGGAGAATTTCACCGTTGATACCGCGCTGCTGCCGGCGGCAGCGGTCAACGGCGGAGCACCGGCGAGGGTTGACTTTTTGGATTTTGGAGATTTTTATACCATTTTGCTCGTAATCGCATCCCGATCGTAATCTTGAGGTTTTTGAGTTGATTTGAGCATTTTATTTTGGGACGAGGGTTAATTGGGTATATTTTGGGAATTTTGTCTTCCTCGTCGATATTTCGAGCTATTCGCCTTTCGAGAACGTGGGGTTCTCAACGTATTAGCTCCGTATGTCGTGATTCTATATGTATTGATCGTATCCCTATTATTCAGGTGATCGTGATCGTGATCTAGCGTTTGGCGAGGGATCTTCCGCCGGACCTCAGGTTAGCCTCGTATTGTGAGTGGACACTTTATTTTCACTGTCGAATGCGCCAGCTGCTTTCATGGACCAGATGAATGGGATTTTCAGATGTTATCTGGAAAAGTTCGTCATTGTGTTCATCGACGACATCTTGATCTATTCCAGGAGTATGGGGCAGCACAAGAAGCATTTGCATGCAGTCTTGCAGTCTTTATGAGATGCTCAGTTGTATGCCAAGTTCAGCAAATGTGAATTTTGGCTAGACAGTGTAAAGTTTTTGGGCCACATGATATCAGCTGAGGGAGTCAGTGTGGATCCAGATAAGATTGATGTCGTGTTAAACTAGAGAAGACCTACCAACGTGGCAGAGATACGGAGTTTCTTGGGCTTAGCAGGTTACTATCGCCGATTCGTGCGGGACTTTTAACGGATAGCAACACCGCTTACCCGTTTGACGAAGAAAGGAATGAAGTTTGAATGATATTATGCTTGCGAGGAAAGCTACTTGACTTTGAAGGAAAGGTTGACTACTGCACCTGTATTGACTTTACCTGACGATAGCAGTGAGTTTGTAGTATACAGTGATTCTTCGAAGTTAGGCCTGGGTTGTGTCTTGATGCAGCATGGAAAGGTAGTGGCATATGGTTCGAGACACTTGAAACCACACGAAGTTAATTATCCTACTCATGATTTGGAGTTAGCCGTCATTGTGTTAGCATTGAAGAGTTGGAGACACGAAGTTAATTATCCTACTTGTACGGGGCACAATGCAAGATTTACACCGACCATAAAAGTCTTACCTACTTGTGTACGCAGCCAGATTTGAATATGAGACAGCGGAGATGGATGGAGCTAATTAATGATTATGACTGCACTTTCGAGTATCATCTAGGGAAAGCTAATGTGGTTGCTGATGCTCTTAGTCGGAAACATGGTGCTTCTCACTTCCATGTATGTGTTGCTAGAGTGTCACATTTGAAAGAGTTGCGAGCAACGGGAGCAGAGTTGGAGAAGAATTTCACCGTTGACGCCCGGCAGCGGTCAACGGTGGAGCTCCGGCGAGGGTTGACTCTTTGGATTTTGGAGATTTTTATACCGTTTTGCTTGTAATCGCGTCCCGATCGTAGTCTTGAGATTTTTGAGTTGATTTAAGCATTCTATTTTGGGACGAGGGTTAATTGGGTATATTTTGATAATTTTGTCATCCTCGTTGATAATTCGAGCTATACGCCTTTCGAGAATGCGGGGTTCTCGACGTATTAGCTCTATATGTTGTGATTTTGTACGTATTGATCGTATCCCTGTTATTCTGGTGATCGTGATCATGATCGAGCGTTTGGCGAGGGATCTTTCGCCAGACCTCAGAGTTAGCCTCGTATTGTGAATGGACACTTTATTTTCACTGTCAATATGCGAGTCTTAGTTGTGCTTTTTATATTATGCATTTGACGAGTATGGAATTATGTATGCATTTGCGATTATACATATACAGTTATGTATTTTACTTGGAGGCATATGCATGATTTGTTTTACATGGATTATGGATATATGGATGCATCGATGCATGGCTTCTCGGCTGATCCCCGAGATGCTCCGGGGGGGGGGGGTATGACAAACGTCTGACCAGTGATTATATAGCTCCCAGGAAGGTTATGACAAACCCCTTACCTTGGTTGAGCAGGATTGTAACTCTAAGGAAAATGTACTCGAGTTACGACCTCCACCTTTTATACAGTATACAGGAAGGTTATGACAACCACCTTACCTATGATTGATGACTTTAGACACGCATCATGATTTCATGTATATATTGGTGGAAGACATATTATTCTTTTCGTCCACTCATTCTAACAATTTTATTTGTCTTCCCCTAGGCTTTTCGGTTTCCTTTGCCCAGTTTGCAGTTTTGGTTCCTGTGTTGCACGTCGACTGTGAAAGCATAAAGTTTGGATCACACTTCAGTTTCCGTAGGTTTACTCTTGAATGTTTTGGATTTCTTGTAAACCTTTAGGTTATTACATATATATGTTGTTGAGAAATCCGGATGGGGAACGGAGCCCCACGGTTTGGCTTTTGTGGAATATTCGAAGTGTGTTTCTTTGCAGGTTTTAATAATGGTTCATATACTTTCAAAGTAAACTCTGGCAAAAAATAATTTAAGGTCATGTTTTCAAAGAGGTTTGATTTCGGTTTAGGCAACTAAATCGGAGTCGGGTCCTTTCAGTTTGTATCGGAGCATTAAGTTTCAGGTTCTGTAGACTCTTGTAGTTGTGTTACTAAGGCCATTTGAGAATATATAGCATTTCCGGAGCGATGACCCGACCGGCCAGCGGATAATCATCAATGCTCTAGAGTGTTGTATATTTTCAAACGTTTGAAGTTTCATGATTACATCCTTTCTATCCTGTGACTAATATCTTTTATCCTTAGGATGCCTCCTCGACGTGGAGTCCATGCTGAACGGACTGGGGATCCTGATGAGGATCAACGTACGCGTGATTTGCTTATGCGAGTATTGCATTTGGAGGAATGTATTGACCCTGTGGCTAAGGCCTGGACAGCGGGAGCAACTGTTTTCTCTGGTTCCCCTGATCCAGAAGTGTGTGAAGCTTGGGTGGTTCAGGTTTAGCGTGTTTGTGAGCGCCTGCATTTTACTCCTGAACAGAAAACAATAGCTGCAGTGGGTTTGCTTGAGTCAGATTCCTACTTTTGGTGGGTTGGTACAGACAGGGTTCCTATTGATACTCCTTGGCCGATGTTCAATGAGATGTTCATGCGTCGATATTGCAATCCAACGACTCAGCAGCGGAAATATGAAGAGTTTACCAACCTGAAGAAGGGGAATATGTCAGTGCTTGAGTATCGGGATAAGTTAACTCGTTTGTCTCGGTTTGGACGTGATATGGTGGTATCAGAGGAAAGCAAAGTGCAAGAGGTTTGAGTTGGGTCTGAATTTGAATATCAAGGGGAATTTGACCACTATGCCTCGAGATAACTTTGATGAGTTTGTTAGTTCTGCACTCAGAGGTGAGGATATGGAGAGGGAGAGACAGATGCGGTTACAAACGCGTCGACTTGAAGAGGGTAGACCTAGTCAGGGTGCTTCAAAGAGGCTGAGTTCAGGTACTTATTGATCGACATCATCTTCGGGTTGTGGACCTTACAGATATTCTACTAGCACTGCTCGGCAGAGTCATAGATGGAGGAGGAGTCGACCAAAGAGGCAACAGTTAAGTGGGAGTTCTAGTGGATCGACTTATCCTCGACCTTCCTTTGGCACACCAATTGCACCAAGAGATATTCCCTTATGTAATCTTTGCAACAGGCGACATCACTGATCATGTTACCGGGGTACTATGAGTTGTTACCATTATGGCCAGGAGGATCACTTTGTGAGGGAGTGTCCTCAGCTTAGCACTTTTGGTGGTGTTGCGGATCAGGGTACTAGACGAGATCAGGGTACTACTTCTGGGGATCATGCAACACAGCCTTCTAGACAGGGTGGTCAGCAGAATCGCGGTCAGCGTGGATGACCAGCAGGACAGGCTCGAGTTCATGCTATGTCTCTACGTGAGGGCAGAGCTTTTCCAGAGGTTATCATCGATACGTTGTACATTTTGGTCATCCAGTTCTTACTTTCTTGATCCAGGGGCTACGCATTCATTCATGTCATATAGATTAGCAACATTGGCTACTGTACCTGCATCTCCACTCCCAAATTTGTGGCGAGTATTGTATCCATCTGGCTAGGTAGTGTGTGTCGGGTGGGTATATAGGGATTGCGAGATTTTTATTGGAGGTTATGGGTTAGCCGCGGACTTGATGCTGCTGGATATTGTGGATTTTGACGTAATTTTGGGCATGGATTTCTTGGAGAACCATTGGGCTATTCTTGACTGTCACAAGAATGAGGTTATTTTCAGGAGTCCAGGCATGCCGGAAATCTTGTTTCGGGGTGAAAAGAATACTACTTTTCCTTGTTTGATTTCTGCAATGAAGGCTGGTCGGATGATAAGGAAAGGTTGTGAGACGTATCTTGCACGTGTGGTTGATACGAGTGTTCGTGTGCCGGACATTGGTGATATTGCGGTGGTTTGCGAGTATCCAGATGTCTTTCCCGAGAATTTATCCGATGTTCCTCCAGTTAGGGAGATTGATTTTACCATTGAGTTACTTCCGGGTACCGGACCTATTTTGCAGACACCTTACCGTATGGCACCAGCAGAGTTGAGGGAGTTATAGAGTCAACTTTATGAATTGATTGAGAAAGGCTTCATTCGACCTAGTGTTTCACCTTGGGGTGCTCTATTGTTGTTTGTGAGGAAGAAGGATGGTTCGATGAGGCTATGCATTGATTATCGGAAGTTGAATCAGATTACGGTGAAGAACAAGTACCCGCTCCTTCGGATTGATGATTTGTTTGATCAGCTGAAAGGAGCTTCAGTCTTCTCGAAGATTGAACTCAGGTCTGGATACCATCAGCTATGGATTCGGGAGTCCGATGTAGACAAGACGACGTTTCGGTCACGTTATGGGCACTATGAGTTCCTTGTTATGTTGTTTGGAGTTAGCCGCCATTGTTTTTTGCATTGAAGAGTTAGAGACACTACTTGTACGGTGCACAGTGCAAGATTTACACCGACCATAAAAGTCTTACCTACTTGCGTACGTAGCCAGATTTGAATATGAGACACCGGAGATGGATAGAGCTAATTAATGATTATGACTACACTTTTGAGTATCCTCCAGGGAAAGCTAATGTGGTTGTTGATGCTCTTAGGCAGAAACATGGTGCTTCTCTCTTCCATGTTGTTGAGAAATCTGGATGGGGAATGGAGCCCCACGGTTTGGTTTTTGTGGAATATTCGAAGTGTGTTTCTTTGCAGGTTCTAATAATTGTTCATATACTTTCAAAGTAAACTCTGGCAAGATTTTTTTTAAGGTCATGTTTTCGAAGGGGTTTGATTTCAGTTTAAACAACTAAATCGGAGTCGGCTCCTTTTAGTTTTCCTTTAAAACAATTATCAATTATGTTAACCATATTATTTGTGCATATTATATATCTACACAAATGAAAATTCAATACGAGCTCCCCTGCAAATCTCATTTATATTGATTAGGGTGTTTTACTGATATACGATTAGTGATGAAAAGCAGCCAAAATAGTTGTATCTGCCCCGAATAGTTCCTATGGTCCTCATTTTAACATGAACAAAATTATTTGTAAATGCCATTCCGCCAACTCCATTAAAGGGCTCAATGGAAAATTGGAGTCATAAAAAGGTGTGTAGTAAAAAAAAAAATTAATATCCAAACAAAAAAGAGCTAAGAAGCAAGGTATAGCCCTCTTTTAGGCTTAATTTACCTGACGGAAAATTTTTCATCAGGTGTTAAAGCCGAAGCCCAATAACAAGTGACTAAATTATAGTTATGAAATTCTTACAAGGGAGATACGTAATTGAAATGTTGTATATGTTTAAGTTGATTAATTCTTTATAATTTTCAGTGTATGTCTTTTTCTAGTTAGATTTGGATATTAATTAGATAGATACATGGAATCTCTGTGATATCGAGACACTTATTGTAACAGATTGTATCAGCCTGTATTTAAAGCATTCTATCAATGAAGTAGCTACATTTTTTCTCGTTTACATATTTTCTTCTACAACATTTTATCAGCACGACTCTTAAAGTTAATAGAAGAACCTAAAACTAGGAGAAAATCACCAACCACCGCTGACCACTACCGCCACCGCCAATAGCCACCGTCGTTGCCGATCACCGCCGGCAGCCAAAGACGACCGTCGGCCTCCTCTCTTTCGTCTTCTCCAAACCCCACGAAATTTCCAAGAAGTTGACAAGATTGCATGACTTCCAAGAAATCGTTTCAGAAGAACTCCTTCTTCATCAAAAATAGTGGTCATACCGAGCATAACACCTATCGAGGTAAACTTTTCTAAACCATCAATATCTAGATCTAGCAAACTTACTTACCGCAACAGTCTAGATCTAAGTTGATGATAATTGTAATATGAGTTGCTTTCTATTACATGTTTTTACCCTAGTTCCAATGAACCTATATCCATAGAGTATAAGTGACGGTCCTGGGGGAGTCACGGTTTAGAAAAGAAAAGAAAAGAAAAGAGAAATCGATCCCATATGACAGTTAGTCACGGTGGCTGGGTGTGGTTTTTGCCACCGTTTATGATCAATTTTTTGACCATATATCATGGATCACGTTTTTATTCAATAAAACATGAAAGTTTTTGTGATTATAGTTTTCGATCGTTATTGACAAAACATCTCTGTGTGTTTTTGTAGAAGAGTTCGAATCATCCAACTAGGCCGGAATTCGACATCCTTGACCTCTAAGGCAGAGAATATCATCGTTGGGTCTCTGATATGGAAACTACATTCATCGGAAAAAGATTGACCAACACCATCAAACCCCTTGGGCTGGAACGAATCTCCTGCCCCCCACTGAAGAGCCAAAAGCTTAATCCCTCATGTTTTGAGGCGTCATATTCATCCAACTCTCAAGAAGCATTATTTAAACAAAACAGATCCCATGGTATTATTGCACGTTCTGAAGCAGTGCTTCAACAATGTGCATGATGCACAGCTTCCTGAGTTGGCTTCTAGATGGGAGCACACTAGACTTGTGGATTTTCCAAAAATCCAAGAGTTTAATCAAGCCATGCTAGATCTGCAGTCAGAGTTGAGTTTTTGAGGGGTAGAAAAATTTGAGAATGACATGATTGAGAAGGCATTACAAACCTTCCCAACTTCCATGAGCATTCTCGTACACCAGTACCGGATTAAGTACGAACAGGGGATAATTACCACCTTCAGTGATCTCATCAATAGCCTTGCGAAAAAAGAACGACATCATGAGATCATCCTCAATAATAACTCAAGACCAGCTGGTACTAAGAAGCCTGCGAGTTATCATACTGGTGGAAAGGCCCACAAAAATAAGAAGGTTGCTCAATCAAAACCTTATGTTCATGGAGGACATGCTCTATGTGGGAGTACATGAGGGCGTGGGCGTGGCCAAGGCCATAGCTGAAATCTGACTTGGCATAGAGATCAGAACGCCAACTCCAACAAGGACCAATCTGGTTCGGTTTCTGATGGTCAAAGGTCCCAACATTCTGGATGATACATTTGCTTCAAATGTGGTTCTACTATGCATATGCACAAACAATGTCGGGCTAGTAGAGAAATCTAGAACATCAACATAAAGCACAAGTAGTATTTGGCTCAAGAGTTTAATTATGCTGGTGATTTAGAAATGGAGGTTGACACCAATCTCGTTCTTGCAGATGACAAGGGGAAAGATCTTGCTACCCCAAATTTTGATTAAGTCTATGTAAAAGGCATTGTCTCTGTAATCTTTCAAGTTTTTGGTTTGTTTTTCGATTACTTTTTGGTCAAGAATTTTAAACACACTTGTCTTTTTTTTATGAATAACAACACATCTATGATGTAATTTTTGTCGGCAAGTAATGAATATTTATCTATGTTTGGTATATGAAAGTGTTTTGAGAATGTTCCATTCCATGCAATTCTTATGTATGGTTTGATATATATAAGTATATGGCAATATGAGACAATGATACGGTCCAAACGTGACACAAAGGAGAGGATGTTATTTTGAACTCGGTGACATTTTGATCCATCGAAGTATTGCACTTCGACCCATCAAAACTCTCCCTCGGGTTGTTTTCTGGCATTTTTCGATACATCGAGCACTTCTTCGACCCATCGAAGGGATGCCTCAAGTCAATTTTTAGACCCATCAAAAATCCCTTCGACCCATCGAATATAGGTGTCGGAAATTCAATCTCGTTTTTGGGTTCCTTCGATCCATCGAAGGAATTCATTTGACCCATCGAAGATATCGTTCTGGTTAATTTTTTGATCCATCGAAAAGTCATTCGACCCATCAAAGAACTGTCTCAGGTTAATTTTTCGACCCATCGAAGCCTTGCTTCGACCCATCTAAAATGGTATCGGAAAATCACACTTTATTTTGGGTTCTTCGATGCATCGAAAGTTTCCCTTTGACCTATCGAAGATGTAACCCGAGAGTGATGTACTAAGATGAATTTTTCATATGTATCGTTAGCTCATGATGTTGTTTATACATCGGTTTTCTTGGAAAATATTGAAAAAAAATTCGACCAACTTGGATTTTAACACCAAATGTGGTTATACATCAGTTTGTGTCATGCCATATAAGCACTCAACAAGGGTCACGCCCTTATTCAAATCTTGAAGTATGTACTTAGAGTGTACACCTGGTCTTTGTTCTAAGGACTTACTTATTTACATTGATTATGTAGATGTCTCAAGGCAAAATTGAGTGTCTAGCAGATAGTGGTACTACCTATACCATTCTGTGGAATAGGAAACTATTTGTGGATCTTTTTTCATACAAATCCTCAGTGACAACCATGATTTGTGCAACGCCCGTTATACAAGGGCATGGTTCTACAGAGTTTCTGCTGCCCCATGGTATAAAATTATATATCATTGATGCCTTATACGCGCCAAAGGCCAATTGAACCTTGCTAATTTTTAAGGATATTCATGCCAACGGTTTTCACTTGGAAACCTATTGTGAGAATGACAAAGAACTATTATGTATAACCACTGTTAAATGTGGCCGCAAACGTATTCTAGAGAAGTTTCTGGCTATTCGTAGTAGTTTATATCTAACTTTTCGGATCATTGAATCCAATGCCATGACTCACACTACTATGTGTGATTCTGTGTCATACAAGCTTTGGCACTTTTGACTGGGACACCCAGGTCGTGACATGACAATCAAAATCTTAAAAATACTCATGGTCATCCGTTCTTTAGAGCTAAAAAACATGTGGGATTACCTATTTTCATCAGTTTAGATGGTGAGGATGAGACTACTCCTCTCATTCCTGGCTCGGTCTCCAAGTCGAGTGCAGCACCATCCCGGCAAAGTACCGCTGAGGCGTTGTGCGTTATCCCACCAGATTCCCATGTTGCAATCTCTGATGCACATCGCTTGTTTTGCAAAGCTTGTTCTTATCAAAATTGACGGCTCGTCCTTCTTTTGCTGTTGATAATAATGACAATATTCCATTCTTACAAAGGATCCAAGGTGATATTTCCCGTTGTTAGGGGGTGGGCTCGGAAGTTAGTTGTTTCGCAGTCCCCATGGTGGGTTGATTCTGATGACCTGCATGCCCGCTCTTGCTTCCTCTGTCAGTCCTGGCTCCTCACTTTGGGTCTCCTGGTTTCGGATGAATGCATCAAGTCGTTCCTCCAATTGCTAGTGGGCCTAGCGTTTCTGATCTCTTTCGGTTCTAGCTGATTAAAGTTCCTTTATGAGATGGGCTGCTGCTTCATCCTTCGTTAGGTCGTTGATGCTACTAATTGCGTCTACGAGTGTCTCTTGTCTTCCTGCTTTCGGGTGTGATATGGTCTATCGCCATTTTTTTTTGGTGCTGGTTTTGGTTTTCAGGCTCTCTTTTTTTTGCGGATTTTTTGTACGTGGTTTACAATTGCTCGCTTCCCACAGACAGCGTCAATTGTTTCTACCAAATTCTGTAAGGGACTTTAGCAGAAGAGCAAGTCAAGCTGTTTCGGGCTACCCTTTCCTATCGCGCGCGTGTTATCCTTTACCTGTTGTTAAGAACAATACACCAAATGGGCGTTAAAAGTCTTGACGGGGTGTTCCCGCCTTCGACTCTACGACGCTCTAGTTAGAATGTATGGAGTGTAACAGTAAATTGGTAGAGTAACGGGTGTACCTTGTATCTATCATAAATGTGTTGCTTATATTGGTGGTAGTTGAGTATGGAGGTTGTTGTTGTCCTTCAATGTGGGATCTTTGCCTATATTATACATGGCCCGCCTTGGTACTTTGTGTTTGTCATACCGATCGTGTGGACGTTTCGATGGTGTAAGTTCCTTGGTTAAAGTTGAGGCCTGCATTGCTTCCTTGAGTTTGGTCTTAGCTGTGTTGACCCATTTTTAGTGACTAAGTGTGCGGTATTTGTGTGTTACCGAATCACACACTAACAGAGGTGGCCAAACGAAGTATCCTAACCTGCCATGACTGATAAATACTAAAAATATAGGTGATGGGCCAGACAAGGAAACCTGACCTCCCCTGACGACTAGACGAGGCAACCCCTGATCTCCCCTGACTGGACTATCCGGTGATCAACCGAGTAGTGAGTGCATCGATGCAACTAACTAATGTCATCACAACAAAAACCACCAAATTTAGTCTTGTCTAAAAATATACTATAAATTAATTTGAAATACTGAATTATTGAAAGTTGAACTCACTACGACTGTGAAAATAAAAAGGGTCCACTCACAGTATTATGCCGTGATCTCCAATCAGCCAAGAGCATCAGTTGACGTCTCTATACATCTGCGACTAGTTGCTAATACATCATCCTGAAATAATGATTAATATGTAAAAACTAATATTCGAAAATTATATCGAATAACCAAACTCATCACCAACGAGTAAAACCATCGAGAATATCGATTTCTCTAAATTACGCTTCCCAAAAAAATACCGAGCTTTAATCACATTCCCAAATCCCAATTTCCAATTCTTGAATCCTCTTTTTAAGTCGTAACAAAAATCCTTAAACGTTACGTGACTCACAATCAGATCGACAAATGATTCTACTGATTATTAATATCATAAAAACGTTTAATCACTCTCCGATTAACTATAAATCTTAACCAATTACGTGAAAATCAATTCAATATTCTCATCATTATAATAAGTACGTAGTTACGAATAAAAGGATATAAAATTTCTGCCAAAAATGCCATTGCCGGAGCTTCGTCGTGAATCACCCGCGGCGGCGGCGCGGTGCCGGTGATTTTTCTTGGTGAACCGAAGCAATAATATTCATCAAATGACCAACATCCAATTCCTGCCCAACCGACTGGAATTGTTCTCAAAACTCTCCGGCCGAAAAATCCTTTCCAGCGACCATTCTCCACCATCAAGCCACCTCATGGATCAAGGCATACCCCAATCGGCTCAAGGTGATGCGGGGAGCAATATCCCCACCACCCCACCGTCCAATTCACCGTTGACCACCGCCCACGGCTTCGACCTCAACCACCCTCATAGGAGCTGATTGAATTCCTACAAATCTCATCGATTTACACTACCTCACATCAAAACTACGATACCAATACAACCTAGGATCAAAACCTAATCCAATTATACCTGAAAAGTGGCCAGAAACCTTGCCAGAGCCGATGCCGGTTACCCTTGAAACAGTGACATTCACGACGTCGATTCTCCTTCCTCCGCCACCCATCGCCGCAAAGACACCCACCAACATGTAGAGGAGGTTGAGGCGGTTGTTTTGCTATCGGCCCCACCGGTTTTGGTGGCCGGCTGGTCTTTCACTGACAGAGGAGAGAGAGAAAGGAGAGAAAAGAAGAAAAAAGAAATTACCAAGAACGGAAAAAAAAGTTGACTTTCCATTTACGGAAACTTTCTATTTATAGTCAAAACTTGTGACTAAATGTATCATAACCTCTTACAAAACTTTCGTTGACTACAACTTCTTTCTTGTAACTCATATTTAAACTCTTGACGTGGCGACGAATTCGTCTCGATAAACTCTATAACTTTTTGTAAAGAACTTCCTTGAAAAATGCAATCGGAAAAATTCTAATAAATATCATCTATACTTAATGACGGTAAAAATTAATTACCATCAACGATTGTCATTAAATTAATCGTAAATAAAGAATGCTCAGAACGGGATGTCATATGACATATAATCATAAAGTACTTGGAAACCGTGGCTTGTTATTGATGGCTTTTGGGTAGGGGTTACGAATTTCGATTCATATTAATGAAAAAAATTATAAAATTCAAACGGATATAATTAGTTCATTGCTTTGAACGGGCTAGTATTATTATGGGGTTATAATTATAGTCTCATAGAAGCATAAACTAAAGAGGTTTTATGGAGGAGAATTTGTGTACAAAGTGTAGGGGGTAGGAATTTTAGGTATTGTGGAATTTTACATGCATCGTAAAAGATTGTTAATTTTGAGTTTATGATATATGTTTTATGCATATACAAAAACAACAGTTGGAACCGACAGGTTGAGACATGTACGTAGTTGATATGACATGAACAATTTATATCTAGTGCGTATAATTTTCAATAAAATAGGTTGACAATTTGCTTCTGTTACACAAAATTAATCAACATGTAAATTCGGTTAATGAAGACATACAATGCCTTGTATTTTTAATACAATGATTGTGCATGCAAGTTTGTTTGGTGAATCTAAAGATTAAATTTCTATGTAATTTTATTTTAAAATTAAAAGCAACATTAATTTAGTAATAGAATTAAATTTGTTGCCAACCAAAATAAATTTAATAAATAATTTTAGTATGAAAACCCAAGAAAATTTATTTTTCCTTAATTCCTTATCATTTATTAATAGCGTAATTCATAAACTAACTGATTCTAATATTCAAATATTAATTGAACCAAAAGTATATTTCAAATAGAATATTTTTATTAAATTACAAATAATTTCGAATACACTTATTCAGCGGCCTTGTTAATTGTGTTGTAATTAATGTATATGATATTTGATTAGATTTATTGTACGTTCTGGTTGCAACAGTATAAAATGTACGGATATTTTTTGTGTATATTATTTAACAATAACATAAA
Source organism: Geum urbanum (assembly GCA_946800695.1). NCBI lineage: Eukaryota > Viridiplantae > Streptophyta > Magnoliopsida > Rosales > Rosaceae > Geum > Geum urbanum. Next base: position 17,387,653 of record OX327003.1, on the reverse strand, counting down.
AAACAAGGCAAATATTAATTGTCCCCGTTTCGTTATCTAATATTTAATTGTTTTAAAAAAATCCATTATATGGTTGTTACATATATTACAAACGATTATAGTGTTATAGCAGAAAATATGTAAATGGGAAAAACTATAGCTCTTTCATTGATAGAATGCCTTAAATACAGACTGATATAATCTGTTACAATAAGTGTCCCGATATCACAGGGATTCCATGTATCTATCTAATTAATATTCGAATCTAACTAGAACAAGACAAACACCGGGAATTATGGAGAATTAATCTCCTTAAACACTCCTCCCTGTGTCAATGGCTATAAGAATGATGCATGATTTGTTGTCTCATTAAAAACCTCACCAAGCAAACAAAAATCTCATGGATAAAACAAAAATTTGGTCTAAGGGAATAAGAGTACAACTCACCAACTACTAAAGCTACTACATCTGATGTAGACTCCCCCTGGTGTCTATAGACATGTAACTCCCCCTGACTGTAAACTCAGTCTAGAAGTTTTGATAACCTGCGGATACCAATGCTTCTCACATGTTTCACAAAAGTAGATTTAGGAAGTGACTTGGTAAACAAGTCCGCAACATTATCAATGGAACCAGTCTGGTTCACTTGGTTATTCAATATCTGCTGTTATTGCTGATTAAAGAAAAACTTCGGTGATATATGTTTTGTATTGTCACCCTTAATGAAACTCAACTTCATTTGTTCAATGCATGCAACATTATCCTCAACGATGCAAGTGGGATCAGTAACAGTAGATTTCAATCCACTAGAGCCTCGAATATGACCTATGATTGAACTGAGCCAAACACATTCTCTAACTGCTTCATGCAAAGCAATTGTTTCCTCAAATGATATCAGCTGCAGGGCAAGTAAAACACCGCCAGCACACTCCTCAAGATCCATCACGGAGACATCGAAAACTTGGCCGGCTTCATCAATCGATGGAGAACCCTTGGGAACATATGCAAGAACCTCGACAAAAATGTGGAAAAAACGACATTACTGGAAAATCTGACAGGAACCCCGTTTCTAGAGAAGTTGGTCAGGAAAGACCACCTAGGGTACGACGAGGTCATCGACCTAATCGTACAGAAGGCACTGGCAGAAACCCGTGTATATGGAGAACAAGGTCCAAACACAGCCCAACCCTCGAAAGCACCCAACTACATACACAACCGTCCATCATCCCCCCACATATCTAAAAGCCCACCACCGAAAACACAACCCAAATTAACCTCCTGCAAACGCGAGAGCCACTACCGCGAACACAAAAGCAACAAACAATATCAACAAGCGTATCGCGGATGCGAACCCCCAGCCCGAAAAAACCCACCACCACCATCCATAGATCTCCACCTATGCCGCAAATTCTTCTCGATTGCCCAGGCCTCGAACGAGGAGGTGCTCAAGCAAAACAAAAACCAGATCCGCCCATCAATGCCAAGGGCACCCGATATCACCCCCATGCGGAATAATAGGGGAACGTGGTGCATGTACCATGATTCGAACACCCATAACACCATTGACTTCAAAATCTTGGCAAGGGAAATAGAACAGTTGCACAACAAGGTAACGTTAATCTTCCAGAGGTCGAACATCGAATGACAGATTGCAAACATACGAACAAGGGGTACAATCAACAACATCTCGGGAGGGAAGCACAAGCCCGAATGCCCACGAGAGCGGGAAAGTCCTGGCCCAAGGGATGTATTCGCAGTACATTCAGGGAATCCACCGAAGGCAGGAAGGAAGGATTGGCCCCCAATCACTTTCTCCTACGAAAAAAAGAGGGCAACCAGAACAGCACACTGCCATTCGTCATTGACGGAATGGTGGATCAATATCTTGTCAAGCGTATTCTCATCGACAACGGGGCATCCATTAACATCATCTTTGGGGAGGCATACGAGGGGCTCAAACGCCCGAAGTGCAAGATGACACAGGACCACGAAAACATCGCCAGCTTCTCGGGCGAAACCACATACCCTCGGAGCGACTATATGCGATTTGGCCTCGGGACGCCAGGCACCCCCCATAACGAGATCAGAACAGACTTCGTCATTTTAGACATTCGCACGTCCTACAACATGATCCTGGGACGACCTGGTATCTCGAAGCTAAAGCTGATTATCATAAGCCACATGCTCTTGGCCAAATTCCTAACATATTACGGAATCGACACTATCAAAGGGTACAATTTTGTGGAAAAAGTTACACGACCGGACAAAGACAACAAGCGATTAGAGGCACTCGCAATGGCAGAAGGCTCCCCCAAAGAACAACAACCTGATGACCCAGAGGTTAGGTTGAACACCATCCAGCTGGCCAAAGAATAAGAAGAGCTACGCACGATACACGTATCTAGTGAACACCCAGAGCGCACGATCCGCATCGGCGCCCAGCTAGAGCCAGACATAGCAGCAAGACTGGTTCAGATCCTATCAGATTGCCAGCAGGTGTTTACATGGTCTTACGCGAACATGCCCGAAATCGCCTTAAGCATCATCTCCACTAAACTCAGCATTAACCCAATCGCGAAGCTAGTCAAGCAGAAATGGCGAGCGTATGACCAAGAATGATACACGGCCATGCATGCGGAGGTGGATAGACTACAAAAGATCGGTTTCATCCGAAAAGTTGACTACCCAAAATGGATCTCAAATGCTGTTATGGTCAAGAGGCACAATAGATCATGATGCATGTGCATGGATTACAGCAATCTAAACAAGGCCTGTCCCAAGGATAGTTTCCCATTGCCTAGGATTGATCGGCTGGTAGACGCCACTGCAGGACACGAACTGTTATCCATGATGGATGCGTATTCGGGGTATAACCAAATTCTCATGAACTACGAAGACCAGGAAGCCACTTGCTTCACTACAGACAAGGGACTCTATTGTTACGTAGTCATGCCATTCGGCCTGAAGAACGCAGGCTCCACCTACCAAAGATTGATGAATATCATATTCGATGGGCTAACGGGAGAAATAGTGGAAGTATACATTAATGACATACTGGTCAAAATCTCCAAGGCAGTGGACCACCCCGAACACTTACGAACCTTACTCGAGCTCCTGATCAAGAATGGCATGCGATTGAACCCGCCTAAATGCCCATTCGACGTAACGACAAGCAAGTTCCTCGGATACATCATAAGTCGACGGGGTATCAAAGCTTCCACCATGAAGGTCAAGGAAATACTAGACTTACAACCTCCAACAACTAAGGCCGAGCTCCAAAGCCTAATGAGAAAACTAGAGTCCCTGAATCGCTTCATCTCTCGTTACTCCGACAAGTGCGCACCGTTCTTCAAGGCCCTCCGAACCACAAACAAATGAAATGTCATTTGGACACCCAATTGTGAAGCTGCATTCACATCCATCAAGTAATATTTGGCCTCAATCCCCCTCTTATCCAGGCCGGTGAAAGGAGAAACCTTGTATATATACTTATCTCCTTCTCTAAGGGTCGTTAGTTCCTCCCTTGTTCGGAGGGAAACAAATTCGGCACTGCCAGTTTTCTTCGCCGGAAAGGGCATGACACCACACGAGACCCGTTACCCAACAATCGATAAGGTGGCACTCACACTCGTAACAGCAGCCAAACGACTCAGGCCATACTTCCAGGCCCACAGCATCCACGTTCTTACAAACGTCCCACTACGACAAGTGCTACGACATCCATTATACGCCCCGGACGACACTAAGGTCGAAGATACAACAAAGTCTGCTCCCGATGGCATAGCACCCATCATCATAGACATCCCAACCAACACTACAAGAAAAATGCACTTAGACCACGGAACCTTAAAGGTTCCGTCGTCTAAGTAACACTTAGACCACGGAAACTTCTCCGCGGTCTAAGTGAACACTTAGACAACGGAGAAGTCTTTTTCCGTCGTCTAAGTGAAACTTAGACCGCGGAGAAAATTTCCGCGGTCTAAGTGTAACTTAGACGACGGAAAAAGACTTCTCCGTCGTCTAAGTGTTCACTTAGACCGCGGAGAAAGTTTCCGCGGTCTAAGTTAGCACTTAGACGACGGAAATGTCTTTTTCCGTCGTCTAAGTGAATTTTTTTAAATTTTAAATTTTTTTTTTTAAAAAAAAAATATTTTTTAAAATTAAAAATTAAAAAATTCACTTAGACCACGGAGATGGTCATCTCCGTGGTCTAAGTGAATTTGGATTATGACTTTGAATTTAAAATATTTGATTCGAATTGTCGGATTATGACTTTGAATATTGGACATTGTGATTATTCAGGGGTTCGTGATCGTTTGTTTGGCGATGGACTTTCCGCCGGATCACGGGTTAACGCGAACTGCGTTACGCTAATCTGTGAGTGGACAATTTCTTTTCACGGAAATCTTGCGAGTCTTTTATTTATGATTTGTGAACTTGAGTATGCAGATTGATTATGATTTTACGAGCATGTGGTTTGTGATTATACTTATACGAATATACGTATACGAATATATACATATACGTACATATTATGTTTTAAGCATGTGCATAGAAAAGATTTATGATTTGGTTTACACAGAGTACAGTCTCAGTATATGTTGTGGTATCGATACACATTGGCTTCTCGGCTGATCCCCGAGTACGCTCCGGGGGGGGACAAATATCCTGACCCGAGGCCTTTCTCGCTAGGAATCACGTGTGGGTCTGGGATCCCGTGATTCAGACTGTGCTATCGCGTGGTAGTCCATGAGTGATTCCGCGATTTTATATTGCATGCTCTGTACACGTGAGGAGTTGGAGTCTCCCTCGTGTACCCGGACGCGTGAGGAGTTGGAGTCTCCCTCGTGTACTATTTCTTACTTATGCATTTGACTCGCATATGATTTTATACGTATATATTACTTGGTGAAAGACATTTATTTTCGTCCACTCACTCTAACGTGTTTATTGTCTTTCCCCTGGGCTTTTCGGTTTCCGTGCCCAGTTTGCAGTTCAGGTTTGGTGTTTCACGTCGCGGTTTGGAGGCTAGTGATCAGAGTCACCTGTATTTTCCAGTAGGTTCTTGTTTCGCCTACTGATGTACATATTGTATATGTTTTACTCTAGAGGTCGCTCTGATACATTCTGATACATGTTGTGCGGATTTTCACGGATATACATATATACATAGTACAGTTTATTTACTGTTGTTGATTATGTTGATGTTGAGAAATCCGGATGGGATTGGTGCCCACGGTTTGCTTTTTGTGGCATAGGATGAAGTGTATTTTCCGCGTGCAGGTTATGGTAATTCCACGCTAGTAACGAAACTCTGCCGAAATTTTGAAAATTTTTTGTTGGTTCGTATTTTCGAAAGGGTTTGATCCCGGTTTAGGTAACTGAATCGGGATTGGGTCCTTTCACGCATGATTGCCATGTCTTGCTTCAACGTCTTCTTCCTGTGGTTATCAGAGGGTTCCTGCCAGAAAACGTTGTCAAGCCATGGATAACACTGTCAAATTGGTTTCGTCAACTATGCAGTAGGGAGCTTAAGAAGGAGGTTGTGCGTGACATGGAAACTGAGATAGTGATGATTCTCTGCAATTTGGAGCTCATATTTCCTCCACATTTTTTTACATCTATGGTTCATCTCATGGTTCATCTGCCCGAACAAGTATTCCTTACAGGTCCAGTATACTATACATGGATGTATCCAATTGAAAGGTAAAATGTTTTGTTATTGCTACTATTATGTTCGTTGTGTAATATGTCGGCAATTAGGAAAATATTGTACTAATCTTGAGTGGTGTTTTTGCAGGCAATTAGGAAAATATAAAAAGTCAATGAGGAATACACGTTACCCGGAAGGTAGTATTGCTGAACAGTACCTCGTACATGAGTCGGTGATGTATTGTAAGTCTTATCTCAGACGGATGGACAACGAAGATATCGACACTTCCATAGCTGGGTGGAATGTCAGCTGTGTTTCACTCTTAGTAAGACCAGATATTATCGAGACTCGTCGCCAGTTCAGGTTGACTGAGGCAGAGACTGCTGAGGCTCACTGGCAAGTCTTGGTGGAAACAGACGAAGTCAAACCTTACCTAGAAGAACATCTCAGAAGGTTCGAGGCTAAAAATGGTGAAGATTTCGACGAGCTTCGTCGGAGGAGGAGTTTTCTTCGATGGTTCTTAACATGGGTACATATGCCTATTAATTCTTGTAAGGTTCTTTGAGGGTTTATAACACTTATAACTAACTTGTTTATAACACTTATCTCTCAGGTGCCCCTTAAAGAAAAAAACTCGGACCCGAGCTTGGTTGCAGGAATAAAGTCATTAGCTCAAGGACCTCAGCAATGTCGGGTTTATAAGTCGTGTTATGTGAACGGTGTCAAGTTCACATCGTTTGATAGAGATCAAAGAACCGTGACTCAAAACAGCGGTGTCATGATAGACATGGGTTCATCCAAGTTCTACGGCCATGTTAACTACGTGGTCGAAGTATTATATGCAGGTCGTATGCCAGTGGTCTTGTTTAAGTGCACATGGCACAACTCCGAGGACCCTGAAGATCTTGACACCCTTATAAAAGATCATGGACTGATATCAGTGAATACAAACAACAGTTACTATGAGGATTCACCCTTCATAATTGCAACCAAAGCAAAACAGGTATTCTACATAGACGATCCAAAGGCTGGTGGTACTTGGAAGGTAGTACAAGAAATGTCGCACCGCAATGTCCACAGCGCCGAAGTACTGGCCATAGATGAAAACATATCGCGTATAAGAGATCATATATTCGAGCCTTACCAAGAGGACACTCCCACGGTGATACAATTTTACCTAGATTTTCAACTACTTTTGGACAAAGAAGGAGACGAGGACGAGGATGAGGACGAGGACGACGAGGACGACGAGGACGACGAGGACGAGGACAAAGACGAGGACGAGGACGAGGATGAAGACGAGGACGAAGACGAAGACGAGGACGAGGACGAGGAGGAAGACGAGGACGAGGACGAAGACTAAACTATTATTATTATGAATTTGAAACCTAAATTCGTATTTTCTTCAACCTAAATATTACTTCATCGTTTCTTTCATATTCGGTTCATTATGAGACCATAAATAAATTGATGCGATGAAGAATTCAATTTTTTTAGTAGCTCCAAATTTAAGGAAGCGAGGTGGATTGAGAAATCTACGTCGCCTCATTGATTTAAAAAAAATTAAAAATTAAAAATACAAGGAAGCGACGTAGATTGATCATTCTACGTCGCCTCATTTATTAAAAAAAAATTAAAAATTAAAAATTATGAAGCGACGTAGATTGATCATTCTACGTCGCTTCATTTAAATATAAAAAACAAAATTAAATACAAGTAAGCGACGTAGATTAAACAATCTACGTTGCCTCATTTATTAAAAAAAACAAAATTAAAAATTAAATACAATAAGGCGACGTATATTGAAAATCTACGTCGCCTTGTTTAAAAAAAATAAAAATAAATATTTAGTTATTTGATTAATCTAAGCGACGAAGATTTCATTCTTAGTCACGTTGAAATAAAAAAAGCGACGTATATTGAAAAATACGTCGCTTCAAATGAAACGAAGCGACGAATATTGTAATATACGTTGCGTAGATTAATAAAATGAAACGAAGCGACGAAGAATGCAAAATACGTCGCCTCGTTGTGTATATGTATTCCAGATTTACAGTTTCTTTCTTCAGTTCCTCATTTCGGATCAAAAATCCCTAAACCCGTTCCTAAACCAATCGGCCCCAAATCCCTAAACCCGTTCCTAAACCAATCGGCCTCCCCTCCACCACCACCCTAAACTCCCTGTCTCCTTCAATCAGACCACCCCGAAACCTCTCTCCCGATAAAAGGTTCAACCCGGAAACCTAATCGGCCTCCCCTCCATCGAACTCCAACCCCGAAACCAAACTAACCGACCCCTCCATCTTCGAAGCCGTTCACCCCATCTTGCATCGCTCAATCTGTAAGCACCTTCTTCTTAGGTTTCAATTTTCAAACCTAGGTTAAATTTGATACAATTGATTCGGGTACTTGCGAAGTCAAACCTATCTTCTTATCCAATTTCTATCAATACTTGTGATTTCAGAAAGAAGAACAGTTCCCCGTCCGGATTTCCGTCTCTCTCATTCTCTAGTACTCTCTAAGCAATATGTAAGTTTTTTTCTCATTCTCTAGTGGGTTATATGCTTGTTCATGTGTAGTTGCTGTGTAGTTACAATGTAGGTGGGTATATGTAATCTGTTCATGTGTAGTTGCTGTGATACAAATTTGAAACTGTGGATTGTGATTGTGTGTAGTCGTTTTAGTTAGTGGATGTAGTGGATGTAGTTGTTGTGATACACATGAGAAACTGTGGATTGTGATAACTGTGCCTAAGCTGTGTTAAATGATTATAAAGTATTTCCATAATCGGTTAGGAGTGAGTAACATGGACAAGCTCTTATTTCAACTTCAGATAACTGTTTAGGAGCATGTCAAGCTTCGGATTTATGGGATTAGTTTGCATATTCAGTTTGCATATTCAGTTTGCATATGTAAATAGATGTGGATGGTAGTATTGTGTCATTTGAATTGGTGACAAGCTGATGCATTTGAGTTTCATTTTGATTGTTTAGTTGCTGAATGTTCATGTTTAGTTGGTTTTCATGTTTAGTCTTTCATGTCTATAATCATTTATTAACTAATCTGCAGAGTTAAGGTTTTGTATCTACCTATTTATTAGCTTGCTTAAATTAATTTCTCAAGCTAGCATGTGTTATTTGAAGTAGCTTTTGTTCTTGAAGTTTAATGAATATGTGACATTAAGGATTAAGGGTTTGGTTAAATGAAAACATATGCGTAATGATTAAGGGTTTGGTTAAATGAAAACATATGCGTAATGTGATTATTGAAGTAGTTCAATCTTAATAGTTCAATCTTAAAACTCGAAGGTATATTGAAGTAGTTCAATCTTAATAGAATAGTTTTAACAGAATGGCTCCCGGAGATACTGGATACCAGAGGAAGAAAGCGGCGATCCGGCGTCGTGAAGCGGCCGCGGCGGCAGCTGCGGAGGCGGCGGAGGCAGGGTGGCGAGCATTCAGCAGAGATGAAGCTTCCGGGTCGGGTTGCCCCACGGGACAATCGGCGACCCCGACGATTCCAGAAGCTCCCATGTTAACGCCCGCCCCTCCACTTGAGGATGCGATTCCTCAAGTGGATGACAGCGACGCCACTACGGCGTCACAGCACCCTCCCGCCCTCAGCATCCGGTGCAAGAAGACCAAACTCCCCGACATGGTCGACATGGCAACCGGAGATCCGACGACACAACAGCGCGGAGTCGTTGTCGGGACGAAGACGGAGTACCTCGTCCGGATGAACAACAATAAGCGACTACAAGTCGCTTACTCTACGAGGCATGCGGGGCCTGCGACGAGGGAAATGAGGAGTCTGATGTGCAGAGACATCGGTAGCATCATCCGCGGAAAAGTTCCAATGCTTGCACCTAGCTTCTTGGGACTTAGCGATTTGCATCGCGATATCGTCAGTAACAGTCTTGAGGTATACTTACTGGCCTTAGCTTACTTACCTACTTGTAGTAAATGTAAATATAACTTTTACATAACGGAATTTAAATGTGTTGTGCTAGACGAACTACGACATCCCGGCGACTGATGTGGAGATGTGGAACTTCATTGATGCGACGGCGCAAACAATCTATAAGGATTGGAAGTACGATTGCCATCAACATTATCTCCACGTCAGCCAGGAGACTCCGGCCGAGTTTCTCGGGAGGGAAGACCAATGGGCGTGGTTAAAAGCCCACTTCGAAGACCCTGCTTACTTGGTGAGTTTCATAAACTATCCGCACAGTTTTGGTAGCCAACATTCGAACAATATGCATGTTTATCTGTTCTTATTTTAAAATGATTTTTGTGTGTGTGTGGCAGCGATTGTGCGAACGGAACCGAGGAAACCGAAATAAGAACAAGGAGCAGCAGCTCAACCACCATTCGGGATCCCTCGCCCTCTCGTACCGAAGCGAGGTGTTGGAGAAGGAGGGTCATAGAGCGCCCGCCGTCCAGACGTGGATTAACGTATACCAGCCGGAGAGGAATGCGGCTGAGAAAGTGGTAAGCTCAAATAGGTTCACGTTACGTTATTTCAATTATTTTTGTTTACTATATTGTAATATTATTTATTTTATCTATTTTAATTGAACAGGCGGCAGTGAAGCGTTGACTCGATGAAGTCTTGTCGCAACAAGATAGTGTTGCGGGCCCAGTTGACGGCGAAGAGGTTTCCCAACCTCAGCCTCTTCCTCTTGATACACAAATAAATATCATAGAGGAAGAGGTGGGTTCAAGGCCCGGGACCTCTATAAGAGGTAATAAATCTCCTAAACCACCGTCGTTCATCTCGATTTACGTTTTGCTTTATTTTGGTTTACGATATAGTTTACTAATATTTGTTCTTGTTCGACGTTACAGGGGTGGGGCGCGCTCTCACACGCGACCCCAAACCGAGAGGTGGGGCCCGGGTACAGGAACGCCAAATCCTAATGCAAAAGGAGATCGCTGAAGCCAAAGAGGCGGCGCACAGATCGACCGAGGAGGCGCGCAGATCGACCGAGGTCGCGCAGAAGGCCATAGCGGATTACAATGCGCTCGCCCAAAGGATGCAAGAAATGGAGGCCATGATGCGATCATTCCAGGGTGGGAGTCAACAACCTCAAGCTCCTCCACCACCTCCTGGCTCGTAAACTGTATCTAGGCTCCCAAAAAACTTGATTTGTGTAAACTTGATTTGTATAAACTTTTAACCTTTTGATTTGTGATTGAATGCGTTTTTGTGATTGAATGCGTTTTTGTGGTTGAATGCGTTTTTGTGTTTGTAAATTGCGATAGGTCGTGACTTGGTACAATAATATTTAAATTTTTTTTATTTTTATTTTTGCATATATGAGGCGACGTAGATTGAGCAATCTACGTCGCCTCATTGTATAAATAAAGAAAAAAATATAAAATAAATACATTACGGCGACGTAGATTGCTCAATCTACGTCGCTTTGTTTATTCCGAAATAAAAAAAATAAAAAGTAAATATATTAAAGCGACGTAGATTGCTCAATCTACGTCGCTTTGTTTATTTAAAAAGAAAAAAAATAAATATTAAATACAATGAAGCGACGTAGATTGCTCAATCTACGTCGCTTTGTTTATTCCAAAATAAAAAAAATAAAAAGTAAATACAATGAAGCTACGTCGCCTCGTGGATTAAAAAAAATTAACAATAAATAAAATGACGCGACGTATATTGCTCTCAATCTACGTCGCTTAAGTTGAAGCGACGTAAAAGTATTTATGTCGCGTGAAATGAAATGAAGCGACGTAGATTGGATCTACGTCGCCCCAATGGTGGCGTGATCAATCTGAAGCGACAAGACGAGGCGACGTAGTTTTGGTCACAAGAAATCTAGGCGACGTAAAATCCAGCAGAGGGGACCACCTTTCTACGTCGCCCCGATTCCCTCGTCCAGTAATGTACTATGGAATTGTTACACAGTCACTAGAACTACGATCAACCTTTTAACACAAAATTTCCCGAACATAGAAAAATGGTGAATAATTCTATGTGTTTTTAATTTGAACCAGATATATTTAATGTTGATCTAGGTATTTGCCACCAACCAGGTCATATTTGTGCACTAGCTTGTTCCCGTCCCCCATGCACGTTGTGTAAACGCATATAGGTATCCGAATTTTCCTACCCATTCTTGTTTACGTGGTTTGATAACCATTCATATTTGACGGTCGCGACCCTTTTTATACGAATCTGGGTCATCAAACATTGCGACGTATTTTGTTCCAGGCATAATCCTTGAAACACCACTAGCCGGAGGAGCCAATCTCGTTTCATGAGGGTTGGTGTTCGTTGGACGTTCCCTTTAGAAACAAATAAAAGGAGCACACGGTTTGTAACAACTTAGTACAACAACCATTTCGAATCAGACATATAATCCAGAACGGCGAAGGAACTATGAATAGAGCTCGCACTCACAAGGTGGACATACTATGGTCCGAACTCCCTGACGAGATATGGCAATATATCTTCATACTCGCCGCCTATAATCAAACAGTTTGGCAGCGCCATGCAGTTGAGACCATATATTTCTTAATGGCGGTTTGCAAGAAGTTCCGGGAACTAGGACGCTGCAGAGATGTCCTTGTCATCGTGGAGACCTCTTGTATTGCCCCTTCGTGGAATGAATACGTTGATTCCGGTTCGGCGAGGTATATTAGTGACATGAAGTTCATGAATACATGTTTGGAATATGAAACACCAGAACCACTATATAGATCACGAATACTGCAATTATTTTGCCATGGGAACGTTCGTAAGGCGCTTATGTATTTCGACGAAGCGGCCAACGGGTTCAACAGCTAGATGAAATTGGAACATTATGCTGCGAAGTACATGTATTTTTTCTTGCAAATTATGGGGACTCCAAAGGATCGTGCGTGCGGATTGCAAGCAATGACGCAATGGGTATCATCTATAAATGATTCAGAGTGGATCCTTTCGGTTTTTAGAAACAGAGTTTGGATTAGGTCATTGTGGGTTCGCGATGAAGATGAGGAGTTGCAAAAGCCTCCAATTCCTCATAATGCCATCATCCAAGAGCTTACACCCCCTGAATTTTTCATGACGACTTACTTGAAGGAAGCAAACTGTGTGGCAGGTGCAGGTTATGCAAAGTTCTTTCGGAGGTGATATGGTTTCATGATTTTAAGTACGCTTGGACGCGATAATAAGTAATGAAATCTTGAATTAATATTGTAAGCTTATATGGTTAAGTTATTTTATTAAATTGTTATGAACTTGTTTTATTAATTTATGTAAGCAAGAGAAGATAATAGGCAATTGATTATTGTATTCATATTCAAAAATACTTGAAAATATACACATGCATGCTAAGCGTGTGATAATCTTTTTTTTTTTTTTTTAATTTAAAGAACGAATAAAAAAATGTATTTGGTCAATTTGATTATAATAATTTATTATGGTAATACAGTACTTATGTACAAAGAGAAAAACGAGGAGGGATGATATATTTAGTTTTTAAATTACTGAAAGATCCTTTAATAATTATGTCCCGTGGATGTGTCGGGTATGTTCTGAAAAATGGGGAAACAATTTGGGTTTAGTTAAAAAATAGTATAGATTATGGTCAACTGATTTTGAAAACTGGGGGTACAGTCCTTAGCCCTTCACTGGTCGACTGATTTTGAATGTAGGAAACCCTAATGAACTTGAATGTGAAAAAAAAAGGTTGTTGGGCCTGATTGTTCAATATGCAACTTCTATGCTAGATTATAACGTAACGACCTAACCTACATTTAAATAATCAGGTTATATACTATATATATTAATAATAATTAGTTGGTCGGTTGGCCCTAGATATATGGGTGTCGAGAGTTTGGTTTTTGGTTTTTTCTGTAGTTAATTGCTCTAGCTTCCACATATCTATTTTTTGCTATGTGCTGAACCTTAAATAAGGTATATATGATTCATCGGACCACCATCCCTGCATCAATTGGAACTGCATATTTAGGGTATAACTAGTCATCGTGTTTTAATCACAACCATCATTTAATTCATGTGCAGGATATTCTTAACAATACATGGTCCGTGTCGACTCAGAAATTGAGATATTTATGTACTGAGGCGCAGTGGAGGACAACCGCTCTAAGGGCATCTCCAATAGGGAGATCTAAACCCTAAAAATATAGACTCTAAAATGGAAAAGGCTCTCCAATGGTACAATTTTGGGGTTCTAAACCCTAAAAATATAGGGTGAAGTGTTATAAGAAGTGCTAAGATAGCACCTCCTTTAGATCCCGTCTCAAATGACAGCACACCTGCACTATGGGACCCGCGCTGACGCAAGAGAGAGGAGAGCATAAGCCATCGACGCGCCCAGCCTGGCGACGGAAAGGCACGCAAGCAGCTGGAGGAGAGAGGAAGAGAAATGACGCGCCACGCGCTTGACCGAAGGAGAGAGTAGGCGACAGAGCTGCTGGCGTGGGACCCGCGCACGTGCAGATCGAGCTGGCAACCAACGGTCCAATAATGGACGGCTTGAATTCAAACCCGAATCAGAATCAACGGCCAGATTTCAATCTGGCTTAAATTGATTTTTCTTTTTAGTTTATTTCTGATTTTGATCGGACGACTACGAATATATCTGGAAATCGATCGGACGGTTATCGTAAGATCTAAATGATTTATAGGACCTTAACCATTGAAGAGCCCTAAAGTCCTAAATGAAAAGTCCTATAATAAAGTCCTAAATTTAGATCTAGGACCCCATTTTAGATCTCCCCATTGGAGATGCCCTAATAGGAGAGGAGATCTATTGGAAATGTTCAACCCTACCCTTTCAGACGGTCCTCCCCCAAAATGTCAACATGATTAGCCAATGGTGTAGGGTCAATCCGCGAATTGGGGATCACACTGGCGTGCTAACTGGAAATGTTTGGCATTGTACTTGTCGAACTGTGTCAACCGGCTGAGTAGTTGCATTCTATTTGTCGACGCACTCTTCAGCCCGGTCGGGGGGATGTCAACAATGTACAGATACAATTTTGGTTTATGTCCCTGGATCGTCAAGACAAATGTAGTACGACGTACCAAGATTTTGTCCACTATGCAATATTTGCCACAAACAGGATGATGTCTTTTTTCTCCACAACTTGATAGCATACAGGACGATCCTATTGGTTTTTTCGAGGCCCGAAGGTAAGGGTAATTTAATATACATAAACCGCATCCGACCATGAGGAGTCGATATTTAACTGGTTCGCTTCTTCGAACAGAGTGAAGAGCATGGAGGTGGATTTTTATGGGCCGAAACGAATTTGATGATCACCATTCTAGTTCATATGATTCCATGGATCCAGCTAATTATCACTCTTCCCCTGATTCAACCGACCACAATTGAGTACCGATTCATTTGATGTTTGTATTCGTGGACCTTTCATTTGAAGTATAATTTGTATTCTGTTGTTTATGATGTTTCGTAATATGCATGTACTCTTATGTAACCATGTTTATATATTATATGATGTATTATTATAACCATTCAGTACCGGGTCAATAATAAACTTCGCTCAAAACGCCATTCAATTTATAAACAGAAGTATAAACCAATCGTAAACAACAAGCAGCAAATAATTACATAAATAGTGCATGTTTAAACCCTAAGTAATCTTCATATCTTGCTGCCGCTCTATGATCTACAAGAGAATCATTTAGTGGTTTCACTCATTCACCAACTTTGTCAATCTATGAAATTCAATTTGTTTTACTAGATGTTGTCAAACTTCGACGTTTGAAATAATGGTATTTGCTACTAGTTAATTATTATTCGCTTTAATTAGAGACATAGGTGCTTGTTTCATGCTATTAAGGCAACGAAGGTGATGATAATGATAACAACCTTATTCATATAAAAAACATTATCACATATAGTACATTCAATTTATAGATACTAGTGTATTGATCATTGTTAAAAAAATTTTTTTCCCAATGTATGATTATCGTTTGAGCTTTTACTGTCATGATTTGCAACAACGGGTCAGTAACGGTTCCGATTATTTATATTATAGTATAACATTAATTTGATCAAATAAGATGAAAAATACATAAAGTGATCTATACACTAATGTATATAAATTAATGGTAGAGACAATAGTCTTGTAGAGTTGGAGATGTGTTAGGTTTCGACTCAAATTTGTATTTAGAACCCTGAACCTAATCATATACGATGTACAAGATCATCTAGCAAATTAATTTTTTCTAAATTTATAGTTAGGACTGGGAAAATATGTCGTACCCCTGATTATCCGGGCTTACTAGTACCTGAACGAACCTGATTGGTAAGACAAAAACTCTGATATTGAGACCAGTCGAAGCGCCAAGCAATTTTGCCAGGAATAGGATTTCCTCTAACTGGGATTCCTCGGGCTATTATCGGTGTAGCAGTGTAAAACAGGACCGTCGATCTGAAGTTGACGACGAGGATTTCCTCGGAGAACATCGGTAATCGACTGCAAGAGAGAACGCTTCCCCCACGCACGTGTGTGACGATAGGCACGCGTATGTTTTGTTGTTTTTTACAACTCGTGTACACTTTCCATAAAAGGTTTAATTTTTGTTTCGACATACTAACGCGCCAGTGACAGCTCGCCACGTTTTTGGGTATGTCTACCACCACTCTTCTAACGGCTCCCCCAATCTGGCCCATCCTTCTTTGACTTGAATTTTTAATCAGATGCGCATGATTCAAATAAAAAGTTTTTTTTGATATTAACTCAGATATTGGCATAAAATACCTTAAAAATTTTTAAACAAAAATATCAAAATTGATAATAACCCCCTTTAATTTTCCCGCAAATCTTATAAAAGACATGAAATTTTAAATTTTTATAATTAACTTTAGTTATATATAGGTATTTCTATTTTTTGCACCGCCGCACGAAGAGAATAGAAGGAACCTCATATTCGATAAATAGTGATTGCAATTCCTCACATAGGAATATGTAGACCAATAGAAATTCCTAAACAGGTGCGGATGCGCTTAATGTTATAAAATAGAAATCGGTGTACAATTTTTATTTCAATTTAATTATTTATGGTTCGGGTAAATTTGACGAGTTCTAGTATTACATTTCCGATTGGTTTGGGTCGGGTAGAAACACAAACTAAATATGAGCACAAGTCTGGCTCAACCAGTTGCAATCCGTATTTAGTTTTATTTTTGTTGTTTGTATAATTTATTATGACTTATAACGTCCTGTAATGAAAATAAAGACGTATAAATGAATAAAGTTAATTTCATATAAATGTATACTAAATATTAACTATTAAATATATGATGAGCGATTAATATATTATGAATTATATTTTCGCTAAACTATTGTGACACTTATATGTTTTAAAGAATAACAAATTTCTTACTCCTCTCACCATATCTATAATCCTTTTCCTAAATTATCCATACTATTTTTTTAGCTTTACAGCTATGGCTTAGGACGTCCGCGCCATTACCTTTATGTTTGACAGTGTCATTGTGTTGTCAATCCGGACTGCCAATGTTCCTAGCACGTTGCAGTATTTTTTTTTAAGCATAAAGCTGTGCTTTTCTACCAAATAAGTAAATTTTTCTTATTCAGATTACCGATGAATTTTCTGTACCTTTGTTGTATAGCACATGCATGTGGGTTTCTTAATACTCTTTTCTAGCTGGTTGAATCGTCATGGGTTTGATTGGACCTCATATCTATTGGCAGACTGGTTTGGGTTTGATTGAATGTGCATTAGCAGAGTCGGTCCTCATATTTATGGACCTCATTTGTTGCCTTGTCCATGTTGGACCAGTAAATATAATATGTATATATTTATGTATTTTCCAAAATTTATATTAACGGAACCCTTGTTGCATACATTAACCACAGGGTAGCACAGACACAATCATCACAGTCTGTGTATACAATAGGTCAATAGTCCTGATTTTCTGTCAAGTCAAAAATAATAATAACTTTTACAATTATTCACGAAACCAATCTAAAATAATAATATAAATAATAATAAAAACAGCTGAGAAAGTTCACCTACTAAATATATCCAACCGAAGCCAAAATTCTAGATTTCGTTCACTATGTGTAGGCAAGAGCGGCCATGCCTGTCAGAGTTCAAGTTTGAAAATTGCTCTACTGCATAGGTTATATGAGTAGGCGGAACAATGTTTATTCATTAATGATCGTCAAAGTAGGTATTGTTATTCTAACACAACCCAGCCCAATACAACATGTTGTCTGCCACATATCAAATAACGAAGACACTATAGTTTGGCAAGACCTTCAAAAAGCTGCAACTATTTTTTATCAAATAGTGTAGTTTCATCCATGGCCTCGGTAAAGAGTAATGCAAGGCAATTGTGACGACCCGGAACAGAATCAGTAAAGTAATCAGTTTAATTCACGAGTTAACGCGTAATTATTATTTTTAGATAATTGATTGATTTGCCGTTTTAATCACGACTTAATTATCGGCCGAAAATTTGAGTTGAGTCTCTTCTTGAGAGATGTTGTACACGTAATTTCGAGTTCATGGGTGGTTCCGGATTATTATTTCGACGACCGAGGAATATAATATGAATATTTGAAGTTGCGGAATATCGTCGAGTTTATCCGTTCGTGTCGAGTTTATCCAAATCGTAATGGTTATCTGTTTTGGACCGTCGGTCGTCCCTAGACGCGACTATAAATATCGGAAATAGTCGAAAATTGTCGAAAATCATTGTTCGGGAAGTTTGACCGGCGTTGACCGAGTTTGGAAGCGTTGACCACCATTGACCGTGGAGATTTCGGACTGTTTGGATTCCTTCGGCGGACTGGCCAATTTCGGCCGTTTCAGGCCACGACCCTCGAAGGTAAATTGTTCTCCTCGTGATTCTAAGCAGTTTAGAACTTGGTCTTGCTTGAATTGATGTCGAATTGAGGGAGAAATGTTGAGTTGAAGTTTGGGAAAATCTTGCCGGAATCGGGTTTTGTGGACGGTGGCGCTCCGGCCATGGGGGTGGCCGGGGATTAAGGGGGTTTGGACCGTGGGGCCACGGCGGTGCCTTTGGGAATGGTCTCGAAGGCTGCCGTGTGCCGTGGATGGAGATCGAAGGTCGCCGGCGGTGGTGGAACCCCGTGGGTTTCGAGCTATTTTTCCGGCGATTTGGGCCGGAATTGGTTGATGCCACAGTTAAGAGATGTGTTGGGCTCGTTGAGATGAAGCTTCGGTGAGCTTAGCCTCCGGAAAATCTCTCTGATTGACATCGCGCCGTCGGCGGCGGTGGCGGTCAATGGCGGAGCTCCAGCGACCGTTGACTTTTTTGGAAATGTGTCAAGTTATATGTCGTTTCGCTCGTATTCGCGCCCTGATCGTCGCCTTGAGGTTTTCAAGTTGATTTGGGTATCAGATTTTCAGTCGAGAGTTTTGAGTGGACATTTCGGGAATTTCGTTGATTATTTTTGTATCAGTTATATGTTTCCGGGAACGGTTGGTTTCCGAGGTGTGGTACAGTGTTGTGAGCTATGATTTTGATCAGTTATATTTTATGATTATTCAGGGGATCGAGATCGTGCTTCGGGCGATGAATCTTCCGCCGGACCACGTGATTAGCGCGAGTGCGCACTTTGCTCACCTATGAGTGGACACTTTTATATTTTCACAGTCGTTGCGAGTTCGTGATTTTTTTCGTATTTATTTATATACGATGTTGAGATTATTTATTATTTTCGGAGGTATTATTTTATATTTTATGATGATGGCATACTTGCATCGATGCTTCGGCTACTCGGCTGATCACTGGTAGTCTGACCAGAGTTGAGAGATTCCTCTGGGCAGGGTTGAGAGATTCCCTTGTTATGCAGCCGGGGTTGAGAGATTCCCCTGGCCTATCACTGTCGGGCTTGAGAGATTCGCCTGACCGTCGGGCTTGAGAGATTCACCTGACCGTCGGGTTTGAGAGATTCGCCTGGCACCTCCATATATATTTTCCGAACTCGCTATACTTGTTTACTGTATATGAAATTGGTGAAAGGCATATGTTTATTTTCGTCCACTCACTATAACGTTTTATTGCCTTTCCCCTGGGCTTTTCAGTTTCCGTGCCCAGTTTGCAGTTCAGATTCTGGTGTCTCACGTCCCGGTCGGAGGCTAGTCGTTCGAGCTACCTTTCTTTTCCAGTAGGTTCCTTGTTTCACCTACTGTTTTATATTTTGTATATATATATATATACACTAGAGGTCGCTCTGATACGTTACTGATACATGTTTTATATGGTTTTTCCTAGATTTTCTATATAATACAGTATGTTTATTATTTATTGTTATTGATATGATATTGAGAAATCTGGATGGGATTGGTGCCCACGGTTTGGCTTTTGTGGCATAAGATGAAGTGTTATTTTTCGGGTGCAGGTAAAAGCGATTCCACGTTAGTAGCGTTACTCTGCCAAAATTTTAATGGTTTTTGTTTGTTCGTGTTTTCAGAAGGGGTTTGATTCTGGTTTAGGAAACTAAATTGGGGTTGGGTCCTTTCAGCTTGGTATCAGAGCATTAGGTTGTCAGATTCTGTAGACTCTTGTAGTTGTGACGCTTAGGGTATTTGAGTTTGTACAGCATGCTTGGAGCGATGACCCGATTGGCCAGCAGTACTCATCAATGCTTCGGGTGTTGTGTGTTCTCAAATATCTAAGGTCTCATGATTACGTTCCTTCTGCTTGTACCTAATGCTTTTCTTGTATAAATAGGATGCCTCCTCGACGTGGTCCCCGTGTTGATCGGGAAGTGGATCCTGATGAGGATCGCCAGACGCACGACTTGCTGATGCGAGTGTTGCGTTTGGAGGAGCGTTTTGACCCTGTGGTCAAAGCTTGTACTGCTGGTGCGACTGTCTTTTTGGGTTCAGCTGATCCAGAGATGTGTGAGGCATGGGTTGTTCAGGTTGAACGAGTTTGTGAGCATCTGCGTTTTACCCCTGAGCAGATAACAGTGGCAGCAATTGGATTACTTGAGTCAGATGCATACTTCTAGTGGGTTAGCACCGATAAGGTACCAGTTGATACTCTCTGGACTTTGTTTCGAGATTTGTTTATGAGGAAATACTTCAACCAGGCTACCCAGCAGCTAAAGTATGAGGAGTTCACAAACTTGAGATAGGGCAATTTGTCTGTGCTTGAGTACTGGGACAGGTTTACCCGCTTATCTCGGTTTGCGCGTGACATGGTGGCTACTGAGGAAGCCAAGTGCCGCAGATTTGAGCTGGGTTTGAACTTGAACATCAAGGGGACTCTGACTACGATGCCTCGGAACAACTTCGATGAGTTTGTCAGTGCAGCACTCCGAGGTGAGGATATCGAGAAGGAAAGGCAGATGAGATACCAGCCTAGACGATTTGAGGAGGGCGGACCGAATCAGGGGCCTTCCAAGAGGCAGAGTTCTGAAACTTCCGGTTCGGCTTCATCCTCGAGCAATGAACCATATCGACCACCAGCTAGTGCACCGAGACAGAGGCAGAGATGGAGGAGAGATCGACCACAGCGACCACAGTCTAGTGGGGGTTCTAGTGGTTCCACTTATCCTCGGCATACCGGTGGCTCTTTTACCGTACCGAGGGAGTACCCGTTGTGTAGTCTCTGCAACAGGCACCATGTTGGTCCGTGTCAGTGAGGCCTTGTCACTTGTTTTCGTTGTGGCCAGGTGGGTCACTATGCGAGGGAGTGTTTCCAGCTTGATGGTACTGGTGGACAGGCGGCATAGAGTTCCGGAGAAGAGCGAGGTGCCACTTCAGGGGCTCGACCAGTACAGTTCGCGGGCCAGGGCGGACAGCAGGGACAGCCTCAGCGTGGACGACCAGCTGGGCAGGCCAGGGTTCATGCCATGACTTTGCGTGAGGGCAGAGTTTCACCGGAGGTTGTTATCGGTACGTTGCATGTTTTCTGTTATCCAGTACTTACATTGTTAGATCCAGGTGCTACGCATTCATTTATGTCGTATAGGCTATCATCTTTAGCTACTGTACCTGCGTCTCCACTTCTGGGGTTGTGGAGAGTGTTGTATTCGTCCGGTGAGGTTGTGAGTATTGGCTGGGTGTACATAGACTGAGATTTTTATTGGAGGCCATGGTTTAGCTACGGATCTGTTATTGTTGGATATCGTCGATTTTGATTTGATCTTGGGTATGGACTTCTTGGAGACACATTGGGTCATGTTTGACTGTCACAAGAAGGAGGCTGCGTTTCGACGACCAGGCTTTCCGGAGATATTGTTTCGCGGCGAAAAGAACACTTCATTGCCATGTGTGATTTCCGCGATGAAGGCGGATCAGATGATGAAGAAGGGCTGTGTTGCTTACTTAGCTCATGTTATGGACACCACGGCTGCTGTGCTGGACATTGGTGATATCGAGGTCGTTTCTGAGTTTTCAGATGTGTTTCCGGAGGAGTTACCGGGTATACCTCCAGTTCGGGAAATTGATTTCACTATTGAGCTATTACTGGGCACTGGACCCATATCTCAGGCACTGTATCGTATGGCGCTAGCGAAGTAGAAGGAGTTACAGATTCAACTTCAGGAGTTGCTGGAGAAGGGTTTCATTCGACCTAGTGTTTCGCCGTGGGGTGCCCCGGTTTTGTTTGTGCGGAAGAAGGATGGATCCATGCGGTTGTGCATCGATTATCGGAAGCTGAATCAGGTCACTGTGAAGAACAAGTATCCGTTGTCGCGTATTGACGACTTGTTTGATCAGCTCAAGGGAGCTTTAGTCTTTTCGAAGATTGATCTCAGATCCGGATATCATCAGTTGAGGATCCGAGAGTCTGATGTGGCCAGAACAGCTTTCAGATCGCGGTATGGGCACTAAGAGTTCTTGGTTATGCCGTTTGGGTTGACCAACGCCCCCGCATCCTTTATGGACTTGATGAACCGGGTGTTCAGACGGTTTCTGGACAAGTTTATGATCGTGTTCATCGATGACATCCTGATCTATTCTAAGAGTGTGGGCTAGCACAAGAAGCATTTGCGAGCGGTGTTGCGGACTTTGCGGGACAATCAGTTGTTTGCGAAGTTTAGAAAATGCGAGTTTTGGTTGGACAGTGTGAAGTTTCTGGGCCACGTGATATCGGTTGAGGGAGTCAGCGTAGATCCTGACAAGATCGAGGCCGTGTTGAATTGGAGTAGACCTACCACCGTACCAGAGATCAAGAGATTCTTGGGTTTGGCATGCTACTATCGGCGATTTTTGCAGGATTTTTCTCGGATTGCTACTCCACTGACCAGACTGATGAAGAAAG
Source organism: Geum urbanum (assembly GCA_946800695.1). Classification (NCBI taxonomy): domain Eukaryota; kingdom Viridiplantae; phylum Streptophyta; class Magnoliopsida; order Rosales; family Rosaceae; genus Geum; species Geum urbanum. The sequence goes on along the minus strand of OX327003.1, from coordinate 17,364,752 downwards.
GCGTTAAGTTTGAGTGGTCCGATGCATGTGAGGAGAGTTATATACTCCTGAAGGAAAAGTTGACTACTGCACCGGTTTTGATTTTATCAGACGACAGCGGTGAGTTCGTGGTTTATAGTGATGCGTCGAAGTTGAGACTTGGTTGTGTGTTGATGCAGCATGGCAGAGTTGTAGCTTACGGTTCCAGGTAGCTGAAACCATACTAAGTCAACTATCCGACCCATGATTTGGAGTTGGCCGCTATTGTGTTAGCGTTGAAAAGTTGGAGACATTACTTGTATGGAGCTCAGTGCAAGATCTACACCGATCACAAGAGTCTCACTTACTTGCGGACGCAGCCAGACTTGAACATGAGGCAGCGCAGGTGGATGGAGTTGATCAATGACTACGATGTTGTTGCCAATGTCTCACTTACTTAGGGATGGCCAATGTTGTTGCCGATGCACTAAGTCGGAAATCCGGAGCTTCGTTATTTCACGTGTGTGTGGCCAGAGTATCTATGTTAGCCGAGCTTCGGGCCACGGGAGCCGAGTTCGAGTGGGATGACGAGGGAGCTTTGTTAGCCAGTTTCCAGGTTCGACCCGTGTCGGTTGATCAGGTTCGGGAAGCTCAGGATTCGGATTCCTACCTGTTGGACAAGAAGATCATGATACGGAATGGTGTGCCAACAGAGTTTCGGTTGAGTGATGACGGTACGTTACTATTCAGAGGCAGATTGTGCGTACCCCGAGATGAGAGTTTGAAGAAAGAGATTTTAGATGAGGCTCATTGTTCGGCGTATGCGATGCATCCCGGGGATACAAAAATGTTTCGTACGTACACTTCGAGCGTATTACTGGTGGCGCAATATGAAGCGGAAGATTGCCGCATATGTGAGCCGATGTTTGATTTGTCAGCAGGTTAAAGTGGAGAGGCAGAAGCCTGCGGGAAATTTGCAGCCCCTGGAGATTCCGGTTTGGAAGTGGGAGCACATTACCATGGATTTCGTGTATCAGTTGCCGCGTACTTCGGCAGGTAACACTAGTATTTAGGTTATCGTGGATCGACTGATGAAATCCGCTCATTTTCTCGCACTTCCGGGGAAGATTTTAGTGGGCAGATTGGCTAAGCTGTATTTTTCGGAGATCGTTTGACTGAATGGGGTGCCTGTATCTATTATTTCTGACTAAGACAGTCAGTTTACTTCCGAGTTCTGGCAGGCATTGCAGCGAGCCATGGGCACGAGATTGCGTTACAGTACAGCTTTTCATCCTCAGACTGACGGGCAGTCTGAGCGGACCATACAGACTCTTGAGGATATGTTGCGGTCTTGTATTTTGTAATTTAGAGGGAATTGGGACCAACAACTGCATTTGATTGAATTCTCCTACAACAACAGCTATAAGGCCAGTATCGAGATGGCACCATACGAGGCTCTGTACGGGAGGCAGTGCCGCACTCCATTGTGTTGGAGTGAGGTGGGCGAGCGATGGCTTATTGGCCCTGATCTGGTGAAGAGCACTATGGAGGACGTCCAGATTATCCGGGATAGATTGAAGATTGCCCAGGATCGCCAGAAGAGTTATGCAGATGTGAGGAGAAAGAGTCTCGAGTTTGATGTGGGCGACTGGGTCTTCCTGAAACTATCTCCGTGGAGAGGAGTTGTGCGTTTCGGGAAGTGTGTCAAGCTACGACCACGGTACATTGGTCCGTATGAGATTACTGAGAGGATTGGAGATGTGGCTTTTAGGCTTGAGTTGCCATCTGAGATGGCTCGTGTTCATGATGTTTTCCACGTTTCGATGTTGCGGAAATATATCCCAGATCCATCGCATGTGTTAGCGCCACAGCAGCTACCGATCCGAGAGGATTTGACATATGTGGAGGACCCGGTACAGATTCTCGATCGACGTGAGCAGGAGTTGAGGCACCGTGTTATACAGCTAGTGAAGGTCTTGTGGTAGAATCACTCGGTTGAGGAGGCCACCTGGGAGACTGAGCAGCGTATGCGGGAGCTGTATCCTCATCTGTTCACTTGACAGGTACATAAATTTCAAGGTCAATTTTTTTTTAAGGGGGGTAGATTTGTGACGACCCGGAACAGAATCAATAGAGTAATCAGCTTAATTCACGAGTAAGCGCGTAATTACTATTTTCCGATAATTGATTGATTTGCCGGTTTTAATCACGACTTAATTATCGGCCGAAAATTTAAGCAGTTTAGAACTTGGTTTTGCTTGAATTGATGTCGAATTGAGGGAGAAATGTTGAGTTGAAGTTTGGAAAAATCTTGCCGGAATCGGGCTTTGTGGACGGTGGCGCTCCGGCCATGGGGGTGGCCGGGGATTAGGGCGGTTTGGACCGTGGAGCCATGGCGGTGCCTTTGGGAGTGGTCTCGAAGGCCGCCGTGTGCCGTGGACGGAGATCGGAGGTCCCCGGTGGTGGTGGAACTCCGTGGGTTTCAAGCTATTTTCCGGCGATTTGAGCCGGAATTGGTTGATGCCACAGTTGAGAGATGTGTTGGGCTCGTTAAGATGAAGTTTCGGTGAGCTTGGCCGCTGGAAAATCTCTCCGGCCAACGGCGCGCCGCCGCCGGCAGCGGCGGTTAACGGCGGAGCTCCGATGACCGTTGACTTTTTTGGAAATGTGTCGAGTTATATGTCGTTTCGCTTGTATTCGCGCCTTGATCTTCGCCTTGAGGTTTTCGAGTTGATTTGGGTATCGGATTTTCAGTCGAGGTTTTTGAGTGGAGATTTCGAGAATTTCGTTGATTATTTTTTGTATCAGTTATATGTTTCCGGAAACGGTTGGTTTCCAAGGTGTGGTATAGTGTTGTGAGCTATGATTTTGATCAGTTATATTTTATGATTATTCAGGGGATCGAGATCGTGCTTCGGGCGAGAGATCTTCTGCCGGACCACGTGATTAGCGCGAGTGCGCGCTTTGCTCACCTGTAAGTGGACACTTTTATATTTTCACAGTCGTTGTGAGTTCGTAATTTTTTCCGTATTTATTTATATACGATGTTGAGATTATTTATTATTTTCAGAGGTACTATTTTATATTTTATGGTGATGACATACTTGCATCGATGCTTCGGTTACTCGGCTGATCACTGGTAGTCTAACCAAAGTTGAGAGATTCCTCTGGGCAGGGTTGAGATATTCCCCTGTTATGCCGCCGGGGTTGAGAGATTCCCCTGGCCTATCACCGTCGGGCTTGAGAGATTCTCCTGGCACCTCCATATATATTTTCCGAACTCGCTATACTTGTTTACTGTATATGAAATTGGTGAAAGGCATATGTTTATTTTCGTCCACTCACTGTAACGTTTTATTGTCTCTCCCCTGAGATTTTCGATTTCGGTACCCAGTTTGCAGTTCGGATTCTGGTGTCTCACGTCGCGGTCGGTGGCTAGTCGTTCGAGCTACCTTTCTTTTCCAGTAGGTTCCTTGTTTTGCCTACTGTTGTATATTTTGTATATATATATATATATATATATGCACTAGAGGTCGCTCTGATACGTTACTGACACATGTTTTATATGGTTTTTCTCAGATTTTCTATATAATACGGTATGTTTATTATTTATTGTTATTGATATGATATTGAGAAATCCGGATGTGATTGATGCCCACAGTTTGACTTTTGTGGCATAGGATGGAGTGTTATTTTCCGGGTATAGGTAAAGTCAATTCCGCGTTAGTAGCGTTACTCTGCCGAAATTTTAATGGTTTTTGTTGGTTCGTGTTTTCAGAAGGGGTTTGATTCCGATTTAGGAAACTAAATCGGAGTTGGATTCTTTCAGCGATTCCCTTAGTAAATGTTCGGAAATCACCCCGGCTTACTCCCCCACTGCCTCCTGATGTCGGACCAGGTTGTCTTCAAGTGACAATCCCGCATCACTTGTTTAACATTCTTGTACCGGTTCAGAGGCTGCGAATTCGGCCCATACTTGTTGTTTGGAGGAGTGTTCGAGTGCTCATCCAATGCAGGCCTGGTTAAGTTCGGTGGAAAGGGATGTCTAGGGCTTGGGGACATCTTAGGGACAAGCTCTCGACCATTTAGGGGAGGCTATAATTGGTCTGACAGCTGCGATCAATCGTCATTTTGATGTAAGTCCAATTACGGCTGCTGGTAACATATGAGATGATGTTGATGAATAAGCCTACGCCCACCGTGGGTTATCTTTTGCTAATTTTCAACCCGGCTATTACTACCCTTGACAGTGATATGGATTTTTCCCTATTGCACTATGTCTAATTGCAATTACAGCAAAATCATGTTGTAGTATATTATTATGTCAACAATTAGCAAATTCAACTGTGCTAACGGTTTTTGCACTCTGGTGTCATCATTTTTCATGTCTCCTTCCATTTTTTGTCACAATTAACAATTAACTACCGAGATAAATTTAATGTTTCAAATACCTAGTCGACTAATATTCCATGAACTATGGATCATTTTCAAGATTCGTGCTTCTGCACAAAAGAAGGATGATTAGAAAACTGGATGCAAAGCAATCACCATTCAATTTAATTTCAACATGTAGCTGCATCAAAACTGATATAGCCTAGGAAGGTGAGAATGCAATTTGACCTAGTGATATGAAAATTAACTTCTTCGGAAACTCACAGTTGAAAACACGAAATAATTTTGCTCAATTCGTGATGAATTTTTAGGTATGATATGCACAGGCACGGAGGGATGAATTTTTAGGTATGATATTATTATTATATAATATAAATATTATAATTTATTTGAAGTATATCTAAACTTTAATGACGCGTATGAGTGTATGACTAATTCAAATCTGACGACTTGGTAAAAATATTATTATATATTATTTTAATAATGAAGTCCAAATATTAAGTCAATTAGGATTCAATCTCTTACTAGGTTTAGGATTTTATGGTCTTTTTTTTCTTTATAAAAGCTCTACCGTTCATGAGATTAAAATATAATCATTTTTATTAAGTTTATTAGATATGGAGAGATACTTCAAAAAAAAAAATCATCTTCTTCTACTCCAACATCAGATGAGTAATCACCTACGAAAATTTAAAAGAAGAATAGTAACAATATGAAAAAGTCTCGTGCTGGAGATATTACATAAACGTATCCATCGGATCCCACTAAACGTCCGCCAATTTCAAGTTATCATCCTAACTTTTAAGAAAAAGTTCGAAGATATTATCTACAACAAGGCCTTTGTCGACCTAAAAATTATACTTTTTCTTTCACAGAATTTGGGGGAAAAAAGAAGAAAATATAGTTTATTTGTGATTGGTTTATAATTTTCATATTGGTTAGAGTACAGTATTAAAGAGGATGCTGCATTTTGTTTATGTTGTTATCTTTTCAAACCAGCTACTGGAGAACAAGGCGGTAGTGAAACTTTTGTTGGTGCTGGTCATGGATTTAGTAATTAGAAAAATAAGTAAACGTTAATATCACATTTTGGAGGATAAAATATTACTCATAATCAGGCTGCGAGTAATTGTGATGCTTTATCAAACCAAAAAAAACATATGGAGACTGTTTTGGCAAAATATACAGATCAAGATCGAATTGACTAACCTAACCGAGACTATTTTTTAAGTTTTTTATTTAGGCTCCCCCTAACTGAAAATTCTGGCTCCGTCCCTGGATATGCATAAGCATAAAAATCCTACCTGAGGAACACCATGCAACAGTAACCAACTACTCGGGACTGTTGGTCATTACGAAAGATGTTAGATCGAGGCCACGAGACGCGACAAGTGCAATCATCTGAGACTCGAGTCGTTCTGCTGTATGAACTTCAAGAATATTTAGATAGGCTGACTGATTATGAAGTGGAGCTGATATTCAAAAAATGGGATCTAACTCTGCTACAGAACGTTCCAGGCCATCAATCCAAACTTGCATGTCTCTGAGATCGGTTGTTTCCACAGTTTCAATATAATTCCGATTCATCCTGTGTTCTTGGTTGATTTGTGGATATATGTTGAAGATGTAGTATCCCTGTCAACTTCAATGGTCGGAATATGACTAGAAACAGAGTCCACGACTGAAATTGGGTTGATATCATTGTATCCCTGCATTTCAAAGGTTACGTTATTGGTGTTGGTGGTCGGTGTAGTTTGTTTCTCCATGGTTGGATCTTGTGGAAATCTGGAGAATACTAAATGCGGGAAATAGTGTATGCCAAAGTGGGAATACTAAATACGGTTATTTACCCAGTTAGTTACTACCAAACATTGAATAAGGACCATTACATACCATTCAAATGCATAACCCTATACGAATAATTGACCGAACAACTCGGATAATTGATTATAAATTAATAGTTTGACCGGAGAATATATTACTTAATTACTAAATGACTTTTTATGTCAGTCTCAAAAGGGCTTCTCCGATGGAGACGCCAAATTAATATGTCAAATTTGAACTTTGATATATGAGTTAACAAAAATTAAAAGTTACATTTTAGCTCTCCAACCCATAAGTTAAAAATAATAGTTATTTTTTTATACATCAAAGCAAGTTCATATACGTGAAGAAGAGAGTTGAGAGAAGAAGAGACCTATCCGGAGAAACAATAGTAAATAAAATTAATGGCATATTGGTTTTGATCGATATGTCAAATTCGCCATACTGAGTATGGGTTGCCTTCCCCTATGGCGCTGAGACAATGGTTGGAGGCCCCAAAGACTTTCTTTTCCCAGCCTGATGTTTCAATTGGAGTGCCAACAAGGATTTTGGCATAACTATCGGGGATGCTCTAAGTAATTACTAAAAAAAGATAATCCATTATATCAAATATGGAAGAAGCTTAAAAGTTTAGAAATAATACAAATGGGTTAGGAAATATAGAAATACAGGACATATAGAAAATGTTTCGCCATGCAAGCTAAAGGTGCACTACAAGAAAACTGCACTTAGACCACGGACCATTTCCGTCGTCTAAGTGCAGTTTTCCGTCGTCTAAATACTTGGACGACGGAAACTCCGTCGTCCAAGGTCCGTGCTCCAAGTGCTGTCATCCAAGCATCTGGACGACGGAGACTTAGTGTTTCCGTCGTCCAAGTGAACTTGGACCTCGGACATTATCCGTGGCCCAGGTGTTCACCTGGACGACGGAAACACTAAGTTTCCGTCGTCCAGGTGAGCACCTGGGCCACGGAGAACAACAGGGTTTAGGGGTTAGGGGTTAGGTTTAGGGTGTGCACCTGGACGACGGAGAACATAATCTCCGTCGTCCAAGTGAGTATTTAATTTTTTTTAAAAAATAAATTGAAATTAAATATTATTAATTTAATTTATTATTATTTTAATTTAAATAATGAAAAATGCTAATATTAAATAAATAAACTAAATTTTGAATATTAAAATTAATAACTTATATATATAATTATTAAATAATCAAAGTAAATTAATTTGTACATACGAAAAAACCCATAAATTAAAAATTAAAATATTGTTCGGAATGCGGAAAGAAACGAGATAATATACTACGTGCTAGCTAATACACTGGAGGAGCAGATGCGGGGCCGAGTCCTCCGCCTCCAGCCGGGTCGTTGTCGTCGGGGTGTGGGTTCGGAGGAGGTTGACATACTTATCGATTTTGGTTCATGAGCGCGATGAGTTGGGCTATTTGTGCTTGTTGTTCGTCAAGTCTTTGCCGCATTGACTCATTCTGCTCTTGTGTCCGTCGATTCTCCTCTCGTGCCAGTCGAGCTTCTTGAATGGCTGCTTCGACGGCCGCAGCTTGACTCATTCTCCGCTGCCTCGAACCTCCCGTAGATGATGAGCCGGAGGTCGTCGACAAATCTCGTACCACCCTAGGCCCAAAGTGCCTAACCTCCTTGCCAGCTCTACGACCGTAGACCTCATCCGCGATTGCAATTTGGCTCTCTAAGGATAGAGGAGGCAGGTCTTCCGGCGGCACATCTGGGAACGCAAGCTGAGTGTTGGCCAACTCTTCATGCGCACGCTCTATCGCCCTTGCCTACAAAATTATAATTAATTTATTATAATTTTTGTAATCATATTTAAATAATAATTACTATAATTAAAAGCACATATATACATATATACATATCACTTACCCCGCATTGACTCGCTTCATTATCGAGCCCTGGCGTCACGTACGCGCTTACGCTTGCATCAATAAAAGGGTGTTTGGAACCCTTATCCTTGTGCTCCTTGGCAATTTGAATGAACTGTTTGGCGCCGGTAGCATGGTGTTTCTCCTTCTTCCCCCGGTTGGCTTTGTTGACACCGGAGAATTTCTGTTACACAACATAATTAAATCATTAAAAAATGAATAACTACAATTTAAATAATTCAATTATTTTAATTGAAATAAAAAAATTAAATTAATACCTTAAATTGTTCATCGGCAAAGTGGTTACACAACCACTCCCACTCATCTTCTCTCTCCCCTTGCAGCTCTACCGGGGGAGGCACGGGACCAACATCTTTGAAGTACTTATGGAGCCTGTACTTCCAATCTTTGTAGATGGAGTTGGCGGTTTGATTGATATGCCTCAACATAGCCGGTGTCGGATCCACGTCAAATTGTTCCTATGAAAAATAAATAGAAAATTATAATCGTATATATTATGAAATTTTAGGCCGAGATTAACAATATTATATAATAACTAAATTGAACGTATTACGTACCGAAAGATCTTTGAAGACTTTTTCCTTCTCATGATCCGGCGCCTCCTTCCAAGTAGGGGCAGTGATACGAACCCGGTTACGGATGATTGACCCTATCCCATGCGCCGAGAAACTTGCTAGTTGAGCTGTGGGAGGGCCACCGGTGAATTCGTCGTACGGCAAGTCGATCTTTTTACCGGTTGCCTTGCAAATACTCTCCGCTTTCCCCCCTTTAACGAGACCCCGAGTCCTTTTCGGTTCCGGGTCAGTGGGGGCCCTCCTTTGCCTACGGCGGGCGCTGTACATGATTGATTCGGCGGTGGAGGACGCCTGAGTACTTCCCGTTGAATGGGTACCGGGCGTCGGAGATTGGAAGGGGTCGACGTCATCACCGCTCGAGATGAATGGGGGAGCGGGAATTTCCCCAGAGGGCGCTACGGACGGACCAGATGATCCGTCCGGATTGAGAGCGTCGTTGCCCTCCGGTGGTAATTCCCAACCGACTTGGTCCGCCAAGCGGCGGAGCATGGCATCTTCTGCCTCTTGTTGGGCTTTCTTCTTGCCGGATGTCGTCTTTGGCGGAGCCATTTAAACCTAAGAGTACGGGGTTAAAATACCTACTTACCATAATAATTACAACTTAAAAATTTACGCTAATTAATTAAGTACGTTTAAGATTTAAATAGAGTACACTAGCTTGGCATTTTCGGTCGTTCAATGGACGTGCGACCCGCGCGATAAAGTGTAAATTTTCAATTAATCAGCCTTGGTTAAATCGAAAAACATGGCCAGTTAGGGATAGAGATAACGCGAGAGGCAGGACTAATTTCGACAAAAGTCTTTCTTAGTCCAAATCCTGTCACCAGTCATAACCCGTTTCTAGACACCATGTCCGACATTCGGCCAATTTTTCGAAAATTTACACTCCCTCAAGTCCTTTGCAAACTCCGCCCTCAACCTCGTGTCCATAACTTCACTTAGGTTATGGTGTGCGGTGATGAAATCCACACACTACCAACATAAACACTTTAGGCAACGAATTTGAAAACAACGCGCAACGAGCTGGTAAATTCGTTGCCTATAGTATACTATAGGCAACGACAAGGGTTTTCGTTGCCTATAGTATACTATAGGCAACGAACTCGTTGCCTGTTGATGTAAAATCGTTGCCTAATGTTTGATTTATAGGCAACGAAAAAAATCGTTGCCTAAACCCTAAACCCTATACTATAGGCAACGAGTTCGTTGCCTATTGAAGTGAAATCGTTGCCTAATGTTTGGTTTATAGGCAACGAAAAAAATCGTTGCCTATGCAAATCGTTGCCTAAAGTATGGTTATAGGCAACGAAAAAATCGTTGCCTATAGTTTAATAGGCAACGAAAAACAATATAGGCAACGAAATAGTAATTCGTTGCCTATAATTATTATTATATCAGATCTAGCCAGCTCCTCCATTCAAATCAAAATCGGTGGAAAAATCTGAAACGTTCTGGAATCGCTAGTGCATTTCAGGATGGACAAGAGTTGGATGAGGCTGGATAGAACTGATGCAAGATATGGGCAGGGAATTAGGAGATTTCTGGAATTTGTGGCGGCTAATTGTGGAGAGTTGCCAGTGCATTATTGTCCATGTAAACAATGTCGGTGTCGCGGAAATCGTTGTCCCATTGCTACAGTTGAGCGACACCTTCATAGAAACGGATTTTGGAATAAGTACACCCGTTGGATTTATCACGGTGAAGCAACAGCAGCCGATCCGCATGATCATGGACAATTTGCTGATACTGCGAGTTCATCCAATTATGATCCCACCAGGAGGTTCATCGACGATATGTTTCCTCATGAGAGCGGTGTATTTCATGATTCTCAAGCACCCGTATATGTTCCTCCAGAAGTTGAGAATTTCCCTCACATTGAGCCAGTCCAGCCATTACCTAGAGTTTATGTCAACACACGTGGTATGGACAAGTACCACAACCTGATTCAGATGCATCAAACTCCGTTGTACCACGGATGTCCTAAGACAGTCCTTGAAAGTGTGATGGCAGTGATGCAGCTAAAAGTGGAGACCAAGAGCACCGTGGCAGCGGTCGATAGGTGGCTTCAGTTGACTGGTGATCTGCTGCCCCCCGGTCATCGTCTTCCCCCCACTCATCGTAAGATACGACATGTCCTCAAAGATCTTGGACTTTCCTACACCAAGATTCACGCATGCATGTATGACTGCGTTCTCTTTTGGGGTGTAGACGATGACGGGAAGGATCTATCAAAGCTTGATTACTGTCCGGTGTGTGGTACGGAAAGGTGGAAGTACACTCCTGCAGGAAACAAGAAAGCAGTGAAGATACTTCGGTATTTCCCACTTATTGATAGGCTGGAAAGGTTGTTCATGTGTGCATTCACGGCGAAAGCTATGAGATGGTGGGCTGAGAGGACTTCGCCTGACGATGATGTCCTTAGACACCATGTTGATGGTCAGGCTTGGAAGCACCTGGTGAATGTGTTTTCTGATTTTGCAGCTGAAGTCCGAAATGTTTGGCTGGGGCTATCGACTGACGGATTCAACCCCTTCGGCAACATGAGTCAGAAGTACAGCATATGGCCCGTTATATTGGTACCGTACAACCTTCCTCCGTGGATGTGCATGAAGAAAGAATATAATATGCTGACTCTGTTGATTCCAGGGCCGGGTTATCCAGGAAAGTGTCTGGATGTGTACATGAGGCCATTGATTATGGAGCTTCAGCACTTGAGTACAGTTGGTCATCCCACTTACGACAGGTTTAAAAATGAGATGTTCCGAATGCGTGCTATGCTTGTGGGCACAATCAGTGATTTTCCAGGTCGAGGGATGTTGTCGGGAAACCCAACCAAGGGGTACAGGGCCTGTCCAGAGTGCATGACTGCCATGTTTGGACAAGCTCATTGCTCAAAGATTGTCCATATGCGTCACCGATGTTGGCTTCCACGACATCACCCATTTCGCCAGGACGCCCAGGCTTTTGACGGCACTGTAGAAGAAGGTCTGCAACCCATGGGATGGACTGGAGATGAAATCTTAGAAATCCTGAATGAGTATAATTTTGGGCCATTGAGCAATCATCCTGAGGTTGTTGCGACTATACCGAAGATACCCGACAGGTATAAGTTCTGGACACACAAGAGCATCTTCTGGGAACTCCCGTACTGGCGGATGTTGCCTATCAGGAACTATCTAGATGTCATGCACATAGAGAAGAATGTGTGTGAAAGTGTGGTGGGCACCGTTCTAAATTGGCAAGGTAAAACCAAAGATGGCCCTAAAGCTCGCGTTGATTTGGAAAAAATGAAACTGTGGGAACATCTGTGGTTAAAAAAGAAGGGGAGAAAGATGCCCCAAGCTCCTTACACGGTCACGCGTGACGAGAAGCATGAAATTTTTGTGTGGATGGCTAACGTCCAGTATCCTTATGGGTTTGCTGGAAATATAAGTCGGTGTGTTAACTACAGGGACAATAAGATTTATGGATTAAAGAGTCATGACTGTCATGTACTACTTCAACGCCTCTTCCCTATTATGATTCGAGGGTACTTTGATGATGAGGTGATAGAGCCGTTAGTGGCGCTGTCAAGGTTCTTTCAAAAGTTATGCACCAGAGAAGTGAAAATTCCAGACCTCGAAGAAATGCGAAAGGACATCATTTTTATCATGTGCAAGTTGGAGAGGATTTTCCCCCCAAATTTCTTCGACATCATGCCTCACTTGATGATGCATCTTCCCGAGCAATTGATGCTCACCGGTCCCGTTCACTACACTTGGATGTATCCAATGGAGAGGTATATACCTTGCATTTGTATGATGTTTGCTAATTAAGTCTTTATATATTAATTTATTCTTGTTCTACGTACAACAATAATAACAAGCTGTTTTCATCTTTGTAGACAACTGGGAGACTACAAAGGGTATGTACATAATACATCTGCACCTGAAGGGTGTATCGCCGAAGCATATCTTGCGCACGAGTGCGTAACGTACGTCAAACTGTATTTGGGAGCGCTTGAGGACCCACATTCGAATATGTCGGTAGATGAACCCCAGTTCAACCTTTCTGTAGTCTCTAATGATGTTTACCCACAGAGTAGGTTGCACGGGGAGTGGGAGTTGACACCATATGAGTTAGACATTGCACACTGGTGTGTACTCATTAATTGTCAAGAAGTTAAATATTGGAAAGACACACACCTTGGAAGTCCACAGGTTCGCGGGGATGTTGCGTACCACAACCGGACCTTTGCAAATTTTTTTGGCACATGGGTGAGTATATATTCATTTAGTCATAATATATATGACGTGTAAAAGCAAATTGTGACGGTTATTTATATGAAATGTTGTATCTAATGTTGACGGTTATTTGTTTCAGATGAACTATGTAGAAGATGATGGTTACCCACAATGGTCACACGCATTGAGGCTCTTGGCTATGAAACCTATATCATCAAAAGTTTACGCGATGTGTAGGGTCAATGACGTGAAATTTATGTGTCAAGAAAGAGACAACAGGGTGAAGACACAGAATTGTGGGGTAATGGTGCATGGTGGGGATAACGACCCTGACTACTACGGTGTACTCCATTCAGTGGTTGAACTCATGTATGGTGAGCGCATGAAAGTTTACTTGTTTAAGTGCAGATGGTTTGATACTCGTCCGGAGAACGTTCGCATCGATCAGTATGGATACATTTCCGTGAATACTGGCACAAGCTGGTATGAGGAGGATCCTTTCGTTCTTGCCACATCGGTCAAACAAGTGTTTTACCTTGACGATCTTATGAACAGACCCCCGTGGAAAGTAGTAAACCATGTGCAAGCTAGGAATGTGTACAGTGCTGCCACACTTGGTGAGAATGAAGATGACGAAGAAGTTGCAGCATACCAAGAGGGAAATGGAATTGACATTCCGGAATCCGATACAATTCGCCTTAATAATGTTCGACCTGGTATTGTGGTTCAAAATTCTGGAGCAGCACTTCTAAATGTTAATCCAAATGACTTTGATGAAGACTCGAGTGACGAGGACGAGGAGCGACACCTATTACCAGACTTCAACTATCAAACTGCGTCAGACTCTAGCGATGATTTTGATTCTGATTATCAGCCTTAGTTAGAGATGTAATTGAGTATAGTCTTCGAGCTTGGTTCACCCTGGTTCACCTTGAATTGGTTCACCCTGGTTCAGCTTGGTTCACCCTGGTTCACCTTGAATTGGTTCACCCTGGTTCAGCTTGGTTCACCCTGGTTCATCCTGTGAACTTGAATGGCTATGTAGACTTTATGAATTTCGTTGCTTATAAATTGAAGTTCGTTGCCTTTAATAATGAATTCGTTGCCTATAGTATAGGCAACGAAATTTTCGTTGCCTTTAACATTGATTTCGTTGCCTTTGATATTTGTGTCGTTGCCTATAGTATAGGCAACGAAAATTTCGTTGCCTTTAATATGGATTTCGTTGCCTATACTATAGGCAACGACACAAATCGTTGCCTAAAGTATTGGTATCGTTGCCTAAAGTCCTCCTCGTTGCCTAAAGTATAGGCAACGACACAAATCGTTGCCTAAAGTATTGGTATCGTTGCCTAAAGTCCTCCTCGTTGCCTATACTTTAGGCAACGATTCTCCCATTCGTTGCCTATAATAGGTTGAATAAATGACCCAGTCGCGACCAGATTTCTGCCCTCGCCCTCGCCGCAACGACCGCCGCCGCACCTATTACTCTCGCTTGAGTATATATTCTGCCCTCTCCCGAATATAGGTTCGCATTCTCTCATGATTCTCCTTACTTGAATATATAAATTAACAACGTGATTTAGGTTGATTTTAGTTGGATTTGTGTTGGATTTGTCTTGTGATTTATGTTAGGTTGTGTTGGATTTGTGTTGGATTTAGGTTAGGTTGATTTTAGTTGGATTTGTGTTGTTATTTAGTTTGTATTGTTGAATTTAGGTTTTATTTAGGTTTGATTTTGGTAAGGATGATGAACTATGTTGGATTGTTGATTTAATTAGGTTGGGATTATATTGTGGATTAGAGGATTTAATTTGGTTATTTAGTTTATGTAAGGTGAATTGGGAATATAAGTGTGATTTTAGTTTGGTTATTTAGTTTAGGTAATTAGAATTGGGAATAAGTGTGATTTTAGTTTGGGTTGTTCATTTTAGTTAGACAAAATTTAAATTTGGGTTAGTGTTGCCTCAATTGTAAGCTATTCATTATGTTATTTTGTTGCAGACATTAATAAAAATGTCGGTGTTCAAAAGATTGATTCCCGGGAAAAGTGGGAAACAGAAAGGAGCTTCCTCCTCGTCACCTCAAGGAGCGACACCTCAAATGTCCTCCGGGTTGAACCCTCAAGGACCCAGGAGTGGGTCTAGGTCCGTTGGTCAGAGTGCTGGAAGCACCGTACCGGACAGTCTTGAGACCGTCTATGTACATTCCAATCGTCACCTCCAACTATATACAGCATCCCAGGATCCCCAAGGTCCACGTCACTCGGTGTCTCATGAACGACCCTCCCACAACAGCAGCCGAAACTCCACCACGGAATCCGGTCGTCACTCAGTCAGCAGCGAACGCCCAAATAGTACGAGGGTACTATGGCCAAACCAGCAGGACCCACCGCGTATGCCACCTCTTCCTCCCAATCCGGCGACGCCACACCCTAATTCCGGATCATCTGGGCCATCCGGCAGTGCATCCCGCACGGATTCTGTGCACTTATGCCCGCCCAGGGACTTGTTCTTCCCTACGGTTATTCCGAAGATACCTCAGCTCGACCCTAACAACGTGGCCATATATGATGAGGACCCGTTCACGACGCCTGAGGAAGCATACACATATGAGCCGTTCTCTCAACCTCTGTTGAGTGTGAGGGTTAAGGGCCAGCTCACTTACGAGAATGGTAAGTTTATGTTCTTTTAGTAGATACAGTACATTAAATTAGGTTCTATTTCTTAATTTCCTTCTTTTGTACCGTGTCTTAGGCACCGTCGTCAACCCTAAAGCTAAAGCGAGCAGAGGTACCACAACCGGGAAGGGTATTGAAGATCGAGTTGGTGACAATCGGGCTCATATTGATTATGAGGACGATGGCTCGGCTATCGAGTATTCTGACAAAGGGATGTATGCTAGCCAAGCAGGATTTGTCATACGTGATTTCGTCCCGATGTTGTGGGACTCGTGGGGTTCAGTTGATGCTCAAGTGAAGGCCCGAGTGCATAATGCACTGTCGGTGAGTTAAATTTACATTAATTTGTCATAAAAATATGAGCATTCTTATTATTATAAGCCACCAAACATACATATTTATGAGGCTAATTATGTATACGTGTATTGCAGCAATGGTTTATTATTGACGATCGGCTGAAGCAGCCCGGGGGGTGGTGTGAACGAAAGCTCGCGTCTAGGTGATGTGATTTTGGATTTATATAAGGCTAAGTATCCTGAATACGTTAGATTTGTGAATATAAAGTGTTGGTTATATGATATTTTTGTTGCATCAATATAGGTATCGAGAGTGGAAGTCCCACTTGAAGACGTTCTGGGAGGAGAACATAGATAAAGGCCGAAATGGCACTCCAAGTGAGTTCAGATACCGGGAGTACGAGTGGAACTGGCTTATAGCCCACTGGAAGCATCCCAAACTTGTGGTATGCACATGAATTGATTTGCGTACCTAAATATTATTATTATTAATTTACCTACATTTTATGATATATTATTTTATATACGCAAGAGGTAGTAGGTAAATCTCTATCTATGTTATTAATTTAATATGTAGGTAAATCTCTAATATATTGTGTAGGTAAATTAAATGGGTTGGATTTTAATCAAAAAAATTAATGTTGCGAGAATATTCTCTAATTTATGCTATATATATAATTGGCTAATAATTGTGCACATTTTCTTATGGTCACAAGCACATTTCGAAACAAAATGCTAAAAACCGAGCGCAGAACGTGAACCCACATCATTGCGGTTCCCGAACGTATGAGAGATGGACTCGTCGTGGGGCAAGGTTGGAACCAGAGACCGATCCTCTCGTGTATTCCATCCGACATGGGTATCCGAACAACCCTGAATATGTTGTAAGTATCTAATAAATATTTGTCCATATTTGATACATCTCATGTTTAATTAATTCTTGTATTTTACTCAATTATTAATGCGTCACCGATTTTGCATTGTCTATTAGGAGAGATTGGTTGAGTCGATCCTGAAGGTGCGTGCTAAAGTAGCTCGAGAGCTGCATCAGGGGTGCACGGAGGAGGAGTTGACCCAGTATGCATCTCAGGTTGACCACATGACGCCCATTAATGCGGCGAGGTGCGTGTCAGATGCGCTTCCCGTTGGAAAGAACAAGTTTTGGGCCAAGGGGATGGGTTACAGAGGAAATGGAGTCTTGAAGATGACTCCAGAATTCTCCAGCGGGTCCAGCAGTTCTAGGTCGTCCGGCCAACAAGAGCAGATTCGGAGGTAGGAGGAGCAGATTCGGAGGCAGCAGGAGGAGTTGGAGGAGATGAGGCGTGCCAGGGAAGCCATGGAGCAGGAAAGAGCCCGTGAGAAGGAGCAGCACGACCAAATGTGGGCATTCTTTCAATCTCAGCAACCTCGGGGGGCTTCGCAGCCGCACCCGCAGACTCAGCCAAATCTGTTCACGCCTACAGCACAGCCGCAGTATTTTGGGGGTCACCAGCAACCGCCGTTATATGGGGACCACCAGCAACCGCCGCAGCAGCATCAGTTTTTTGGGGACGCCGAGCCGCCGCTGCAGCATCAGTTTTACAGGGGTGACGACCAGCAGGAGGGTTCACACGAGGACTTCCTCAATTGTGTTAACTTTGATCAGTAACACGTAGCTAGTTTTTGATTTAGGTTGGAATGTGTACGCTTTTGTGGTTTGAAATGTAAATGTTGCAGATTCTGGAATTGGGCCCAATCCAGAATCAAGTATTTTTTTTTAAAATAACACAAACTATAGGCAACGAAATTGGACCAATTTCGTTGCCTATAGTTTGCCACCAAAAAAAATTTCAAACTATAGGCAACGAAATTGGTCCATTTCGTTGCCTATAGTTTGCCAGAAATACAACAATTCAAACTATAGGCAACGATGTTCTTGACTATACGCAACGAAATTCTTCAGTATAGGCAACGACTTCGTTGCCTATAGTTTCAAAGTTGGTCAAAGTTGACCTGTTGGTTTAGCGTTTAGGCAACGAAGAAGTCGTTGCCTATAGTGAAACTATAGGCAACGATTCACTCTAGTCGTTGCCTATAGTACAAAACCCTAACCCCTAAACCCCGAACTATAGGCAACGAATCGGTTTTGTTTTTCGTTGCCTATAGTATAGTCAACGATGAAAAGGCAACGACGGTATAGGCAACGAATTTTCGTTGCCTATACTTATAGGCAACGATTTTTAAACTATAGGCAACGATTTTAAATCGTTGCCTAAAGCTGTTATGTTGGTAGTGACACATCACGAGGGGTTAAGGAGATAAGCAAGGAAAAGAGGCGCCATCTATTCCAAAGAGTGCGACTTAATTACACCAAGCCTATGTACTAAATTTAAATCGAACACGTACTACTAATTAATTTACTAAAAAATACACGTAATTACATGCAATAATTTATTTTCCATTTAGCATGCAATAATTAACCATTTAATTAATTAATAACAATAATTAATTATTTATTTATTTAATAACAACAAATTTACAATTATTCATTTAATTAGGAAACAATAACAATAATTATGATTTAATTAATAAATAACAACAATTAATCATTTATTAAATATTTAAAATTAATTACTAAATTAATTTCTACTAATTAATTATATTTAGAATTTAATTAATTAATAAAATGAAAATTATTTAAATAAGGGAAAAATAGAAATGTACCGAAGCGGAGTTTACGGGAATTTCGCCGGACTTGAGTCGTCGGAGAGGAGGAACCACGCCGGAAAAAATGTCGTCGGAGCGTCGCCGGAGGAGGATCGCCGGAGGAGAGGAGAGGAGAGGAGAGGAGAGGGACAGGAGGAGATGGAATGATGTGAAAATGAGGGGGGGTGCAACTCTATTTATAGAGTTTCACTTAGACGACGGATCACTATTCTCCGTCGTCTAAGTCCACCTGGACGACGGAAATAGTGTTTTCCGTCGTCTAGGTGGCGGTTTAAAAATTTTCAATCGGCGCGTAATTAATCGGCGGGACGTTTTGAACCGCCATGATTTTGGACTTAGACGACGGAGAATGAATTCTCCGTCGTCTAAGTGAAAATTCAAGCGGTGCCGAAAACGGAAGCGGTAAATTGAACCGCCATAATTTTGGACTTGGACGACGGAGATGGTCAGTTTCCGTCGTTCAAGTGAAAATTACATGAAAAAAATAAACAAAAATAAATTTGAACCGCCATGGTTTTTGAACCTGGACGACGGAGATGGTCATTCTCCGTCGTCCAGGTTCAAATTACGTAAAAAAATTTTTTAAAAATAATTCGCTAGGAATTTAGCGATCTGTCATTCGAGTGAAATAGTCGTACAATATCGATGAACACATCGTGTATATAAACAGTTAAATTTGAACCGACGATTAATTTTACGTATTGAAACATGTTAAGTATCGACTAATCTTTACGACTTAAGTGTTCATGAGTAGACGCTCATTTGCAGCAGAGTATTAACGAAATTAAATTTGGACAAAACAACCGTTGGATATGTTCGTCGTAACATAATATATAATTGTCTTCAAAGGATCATAAAATAATAAGTTCGGGAAGGGTTTGATCGGCACAGTCAACTGCAAAACCGATAATTTCACAAACCGGAAACGTGGATACTAGGCATTTCGTAACTCCGATTTTTGAACCGTCGAAGCTCACACACCAAGAATTGTTTACTCTAAAGTCTTGATGAAAAGACTTTGCATTGGAAGAAGGTCTAGATGGTCGTTGTCTTAGAAAAAATTACGATATCTGCACCCGGACGACGGAAATGAGTTTTTCCGTCGTTCAGATAATCACCTGGACGACGGATATGAAGTTATCCGTCGTCCAGGTTCTGACCTGGACTACGGAGAATGACGTTCTCCGTCGTCCAGGTGTATAGACCCTGAATTCAGGGGTTAGGGCCTTACTGTTTAGGGTTTAGGGTTTGTGAACTTGGACGACGGAAAATGACCATCTCCGTCGTCCTAGTGTGTACCTGGACGACGGAGAATGACCATCTCCGTCGTCCAGGTGTAAAAACCCCGAATTCAGGGGTTAGGGCCTTAGGGTTTACGGTTTAGGTCGTCCCCGGTCATTTGTGTGTGCGTTCAATTATTCTGATTCAAAAATATAATTAAAAAATTGATCGATCGATCCGAACTGCTAGATTTAGGGTCCAGGATTTAGCTAGGGTTTTATATGAGATTGAGATTTGGCGCCAATTAATCTGCAATTAATTTCTCCGTTGTCCAGGATATATAATTCGGATTAATTTCTTACCGTAAACCAGTATCGATCATATATATATATATTACAATAATTACAGTAATTAATTACCAATTAATCTCCCTCGTCGTATGACCGTACTCTTCGTCATAATCATCATCGTCCTCATCCCCGTTAGTCGACGACTCATCCTCGTCATCGTACTCAACATCGTCCGACGAATAACCTGAGTCCTCGTCCGCGTCCTCTTCCTGCTCGTCTTCTTCATCTACCTCATGGATAATCTCATCTTCAGTTAGATCTGTACAACCATCAGGCATGGGTAACCGTTCACCATCTTGAACCAGGTCCATTATATCGGAGCGGACCATAGAAATATTAGGCTCTTGATAGGCAGGAATGTCTCTTTCTGGTTCAGCAGCATCTTCAGTCGTCGCCGGTGTCCCTTCAATTGTCTCTGTATTCCATATTCCTCGGTGAGAGATATGGTTCACTATTTTCCACCCTTCACCAGCTTTCGGATCGTCGAGATAGAACACCTGCCGAACTAAGGTGGCGAGAGCGAAAGGCTCATCCTCATACTAGTGCGAGTTTGTATCGACAGATAATAGTCCCAGGTCTTCCTTTGTACGCTTGAACCATCTGCACTTGAATAGGAAAACGTTGACATCATTCCCGTAACATAGCTGAACCACGTATACAATAGCCCCGTAATATAGATCATTGTCTTTCCCAACGGCTACCCCACTGTTTTGTGTTCTTCTTCCTTCGTCTCGGGCCAATGAATGGAACTTTACACCGTTCACAAAACATCCGGGATAAATATAGTGTTTAACCGGCTTCCCTGCTAGCAAGTGCTTTGGCCATGACCACCACCCTCCGTGGTTATCAGATTTTTGCAGATCAATCATCTGCGAAAAAGGCCAAATTAATATAATGGTTTACTTTCTACAAACATGAGCAATATGTATTTAAATAATTAATACCGAGTCGTATGTACGTACCCATTGGAAGAAATAATCAGGAAACTTCTTCTTAACCATTTTCTCAATCCACGCCGAACTCTTGTTTTGATTTAACGCCTGAAGCCTCTCCCTGTATGACATCATGTACGGCTCAACTTCATCACAGTCTCGCAACACTACCCAATGTGCCTCAATAAGTTCTTCCCGTGTTAACGATTCCTTTAATACTCCTCTAAACGGTCGGACGACATTGGTGACGACAGAAAGATTGATGCGGGCACTGCGATCGGAGGCAGTACTGGGAGGGGGTGGATCTTTGAGGTACCTGTTGCAGTAAGTAACACACTCATGCATTAGGTATGTCTCTGCTATGGAGCCATCCGGGGCCGACCTGTTTTTGACGAATGACTTATACTGTCCAAGCTGTCTACAAAATCAAACGTACACATTACATAAGTACATATAGCTAGCTGGCTAGTATATATATAATCTCCAGTGGAACAAATTAATTAGTTAGTTGTACGTACCTTTCTTGAGGATACATCCAAGTGTACTGGACCGGACCAGAAATGAGCACCTGCTCGGGCAGGTGGATCATTAGGTGAATCATGATGTCAAAGAAAGCAGGGGGGAAAATCCTCTCTAGTTTGCAAATGATGTTCACAATTTGTTGTTGCAATTCCACCACATCTGACTTCTTTAATTCTCTGGCGCATAACCTCTGCCACCACCTGCACAATGCCACTATTGGTTCTACGACGTCCCAAGGCAAGTATGGTCGAATTACCACTGGAATCAGACGTTGCAGCATAACGTGATAGTCATTTGTCTTTAGACCAACAAACTTGTGTTGCACCTCGTCCACTGCTCCAGTTATAGTAGCTGCATACGTAGCCGGATAACGAACGCCCTTAAATCAGTGAAATACAGAACGTCTAAGCGTCGGCTTCACTGTGTAAGGTGCATCTGGCATCTTGTTGTACACTCATTTCCTATCCCTCCTCAACCACAAGGGACGACGTAGATTCATTGATTCCAAATCTTTGCGCGCTTTGGGAGTATCTTTAGTCTTGAACTTAATACCGAGAATTGTTCCCACCACGCTGTCGCACACATTCTTTTCTATGTGCATCGCGTCCAAGTTGTTCCTCAGCTTCAACTTCGACCAGTAAGGGAGTTCAAAGAATATACTCTTGTGATCCCAATAGCTCAGATCATGTGGAGGAATTGGATTGCATTTCTTTACATCCGCGTCATTGCTCAACACACCAAAGTCGAAATAGCTCAACCTCTCTAAAATCTCTTCGCCCGACCAACTACGGGGTTTAGGATTGTTCTCTACCGTACCGTCGAAATGAGCTTCATCCTGTCGCCACGGGTGGTCGTGAGGAAGCCATCTACGGTGACCCAAGTAACACACCTTCCCCGCGTGCCAACTAGAGTTCACGTCGTCCAAACATATAGGACATCCATTATATCCTTTTGTCCTGCAGGCTGCCAACATCCCATAAGCTGGAAAATCGCTGATCGTCAACATTACAGCAGCCCTCATCGTGAACATCGTGTCAGTGAATTTGTCATAAGTTGTGACTCCATTTTCCTACAACAGTTTCAGCTCGTCGATCAAAGGTCTGAGGTAGACATCTAAGCACTTCGATGGAGATTTAGGACCTGGAATTAGTACGGTAAGGAAATTAAATTCCTTGTCCATGCACATCCACGGAGGCAAGTTGTATGGCATCAGAATAACTGGCCAAGTGCTGACGGCGGAGCTATTACTTCCCCAAGGATTGAATCCGTCTGTAGATAGGCCGAGTCTAACATTTCTAACCTCTGAAGCAAAGTCTCCAAATTCTCTGTCGAAATGTTTGAAACCCTCCCCATCCGCGGCGTGTCGCAGGACATCGTCATCTATTCGCTTTTCTGCGTACCATCGCATCGCCTCTGCTGTGTGTAGCGACATGTACAGGCGCTGCAATCTGGGAATCAAGGGAAAATATCGAACAACTTTCACAGGAATTCTCTTTTTCGAACTCTTCCTATTCAACTGGAATCTGCACTGGCCACATACGGGACAATAGTCCAACTCTTTATACTCTTTGTAAAATAGCACACAATCATTCGGACATGCGTCAATTATCCTGTACTTTAGGCCGAGGCTGCTCAGGATATTTCTAACCTTATAATGAGATTTAGGAAGATTGTGATCATCAGGAAGCAACTTACATATTTGCTCCTGAATTTCGTCAAAAGCACTCACTGACATTTTGTGCTTCACTTTTATCTTCATTTGCTCCATCACATATTGCAACACATTCTCTCGACATCCAGGGAACACCGGGGTCTGCGCTTCAAGTAGCATCCGGTTGTACTTTTCCATCTCACTGGTGTCAGTGGCCAAGCTAGCTGCGGGGAATGTGTCATCATGCTCATTGGTGGTACTGTAACCTCCGTCTTGGTGTTGGTGTCCGCCATGACTACATCCCGGAAACGCATCATGGACCAAATCTGCAGTTGGGTTGCAAGCTGGGGGTCCGGCACCACTGCCGCTGGATGAGGCACCATGGTAACTGTACCCTGAGCTGAAGTCTGCTGCGCTGAACTCTACATATTCACCATGCTCGCTCCATGTAGTGTAACTCCACATCATACCATTTTCGTACAAGTGTTGCACCATAACATTAACCTCCGCATACTGACAATTAAGACATTTCTGACACGGACACCTGAAACGTTTCTTTCCCTGACCATGTTCTATCGCAAAATTCACAAATTCGCTAATTCCATCCATATACCGGACATCACATCTATTCTTCAACTTCATCCAACTCTTGTCCATACTGCTACAAAATATTATACTTAATTAATTATTACATATATATATATTTGTCCATTAATTTACGCTTAATTATACGTACTCGATCTACATATCGATCCATCAATTACGTACGTATGTACGTAATTTAATCGATCTGTACATATATATATATAGCTAACATCAGCTAACATCCTTGCATGTATATATATATGTACGTACGTTTTCACTAAATACATATTAATTAAGCAAATTTTAACTGCGTACGTACGTACCTGCTGGCCTTCTCGATATCTTTACGTTAATTAAGCTAACTAGCTAGTCAGCGGAGATCCCTTATCGATCCTGATTCTTCTCGGCCTAGCTAGCTTCTAGCTACCTAGCTCGAGCTCCCTAGCTTCTCCTTCTCCCTTCTCCTTCAATTATTCTTCAAATGGAATCGATCATGAAGAGATCGAGGCTAGCTAGGAATGAATTCGATCAGTTTGGCCGGCAGTGGGCTTATATAATGTTTCACTTAGACGACGGAGGTGTCGGTACGTCGTCTAAGTGGAAGTACGTTTTGTGAACTCGGACGACGGCGTGTCGGTCCGTCCTCCAGGTAATCACCTGGACGACGGAGAATACCATCTCCGTCGTCCAAGTGGTCACCTGGAGGACGGAGAAGACTCCGAGGTCCAGGTGGTCACCTGGACGACGGATAATACCATATCCGTCGTCCAAGTGGTCACCTGGAGGACGGAGAAGACTCCGAGGTCCAGGTGGTCACCTGGACGACGGATAATACCATCTCCGTCGTCCAAGTGGTCACCTGGAGGACGGAGAAGACTCCGAGGTCCAGGTGACCACTTGGACGACGAAGATGGTATTATCCGTCGTCCAGGTGGTACTTGGACCACGGAGTCTTTTCCGTCGTCTAAGTGTCACTTGGACGACGGAGAATTAGTGTTTCCGTGATCTAAGTGCTGTTTTCTTGTAGTGGTGACCATTTGGGCTATAAGCTCGAAAAACCCATGAGTGGCTAATGGTAAAAAAAGAATAAGTCCGGCCATCCTAAAATTTTCCTACGGAAAATCGTAGCCCTACATGCATAGGCCAATGAAAAATGGCAGTCAAAGGGTTGAACATTTATCTTATTCCCTATGATTGCATAATGCAACATATAACTCATACGGATAATTTTGTGCATATTTTATAAAATGAGTGCAAAAGTTCATGCCGAAGTTGGTTAAGCATCGTTGATTCGGAGGTGGAATCCATCTATAGTTGTATATATTCAAATAAATAAGTACACCACCAGAAAAAGCAATTTAGACCACGAAACAGTGAAGGTTTCGTTGTCTAAGCTGAATTTAGATGACGTCAATAAATTATATTGTCTTGAACTTTTTTCCATCGTCTAAGTCACACTTAAACGATAGAAAAGAGTCTTTCTCGTCCAAGTGAGAATTGAAATGACGCACTGACACGTCATCGTCTATGTGACTACTTAGACGACGCAGCGTCGGTACCTCGTCTAATGCATCACTTGGACGACGGAAACTACACACTGTCTATCGTCTAAGTAGTCAGTTAGACGATGCACTGACGTTGCATCATCTAAGTAGTCACTTAGACGACAAATACTCATTTCCGTCGTCTAAGTGATGCATTATATATTGTGCCAGATTCTTTTCCTCTTCGCTCGCTCATTGTCATTTTCATTTTCATTCTCATTCTCATTCTCATTCTCTCTCGATCATACTCTCCTCACATGTACAACTAGCACTATATATATATATATATATCCGGCTCCGACCATCGATTTGCCATATATTGGTGAAGGCTAGGTATGTACGTAGTTAATTTCTGATAATCTTAACGTTTATATATATAATTAATTATACGTTTGATTGATTGCATTGTTAGTACGCATAATATTTATAATTAAGTTTGCTAATTGATTGATATATATATATATTAGTTAATTAACTAGTATGCACGGATGTTTAAAATTTTTGTTAATATTTAGTTAAAATGTACATGCATGTTAGATATATTAAAGTAATTGTTGTATAGTATATTCCCTGTTAATTAATAAAGGTAATAATAAATATTTTAATTAATTATACGTTAATAATTAAGGTAGTTGACTAATATGATATTTATTTCTATATACAACAGTTTAATAATTACTTGAATATATATATATAATAGTTGACTAATATGATAATTATTAAATTTTGTAGAAGTATGCACAAGAGTTGGATAAAGTTGCGGAATAGTATATGGATGGAATCAGAGAATTTGTGAATTTTGCGATGGAACATGGTCAGGGAAAGAAGTGTTTCCGCTGGATCTCGTAATTAGCGCGTTTGCGCGCTGTGCTATCTATGAGTGGACCTTTTTACTTACACTGTCATAGCGAGTTCTTGATTTCTGTATTTATTTACAGTGCGATGTTGAGATTATTTATTGTTTTTGGAGGTATTATTTTATATTTTATATGGTGATGTCATTTATTTAGCATCGATGCATTGGCTACTCGGCTGATCACCAGTTGTTCAGATCTAGGGTTGAGAGATTCCCCTGATGTGCCCACTAGGTTCGAGAGATTCGCTTAGTGTATCACCGTCGGGCTTGAGAGATTCGCCTGACCGTCGGGCTTGAGAGATTCGCCGGACACCTCCATTCATTTTATGAACTCGCTTTGTTTTATGATATGTATAAATGGTGAAAGGCATATGATTATTTTCGTCCATTCACTCTAACAATTTTATTTTCCTTTCCCCTGGGTTTTTCGGTTTCCGTGCCCAATTTGCAGTTCGGATTCTGGTGTCTCACGTCGCAGTCGGAGGCTTAGTGTTTGAGCTACCTTTCTTTTCCAGTAGGTTTCTTGTTTTGCCTACTGTTGTATATTTTTGTATATATACACTGGAGGTCGCTCTGATTACTCTGTTGCTATACTTTTATGTGATTTTCCCCGGATTTCTGTAAAGTACAGTTTTGATTATTGCTTTACATTATTGTTATGATATTGAGAAATCCGGATGGGATTGGTGCCCGCGGTTTGGCTTTTGTAACATAGGATGAAGTGTATTTTTGGGTGCAGGTTAATGGAAATTCCACGTTATAGCGAAAGTCTGCCGAAAATTTTGTGGTTTTTGCAAGTTCGTGTTTTCAGAAGGGGTTTGATCTTGTTTAGGAAACTAAATCTGGATTTGGGTCCTTTCATAATTGCCTTGAATTTGTGCGATGAGAGACTAGATATCTACTAGGTGGGAGGGCCATCGGTGAAATCATCGTACGGAAACGGGATATGTTACCCCGTCACCTTGAACAACTTCCCAGATTTTCCGCCTTTTCTGAGTCCTCGGGTCCTTTTCAGTTGAGGGTCTAGCAGGGCTGTCCTGAGCTTGCGCCACGTGCTGTAGAGAATAGACTCGGAGGCTGACTCTTGGGCACCTTCTGACATCGACGATTGGGCCGAAGGGATGTCACCGTCATCGCTCGCCATAACTAAGGGGCATTGGTAATTTCCTCAGTCGCCGCAGCCGAGAGACTAGCTGAAGGGTCCGAAGGAGCCGCAACAGTGTCCTCTAAGCGTCGCCAACCCACTTGGTCTGCCAAGTGTCAGAGTCGGGCATCTTCGACCTCTCTCTGTGCCTTTTTCTTACCCCATAGGGTCAATTTATTGTAGGAGTTGTAAAATTTAATTATTAAACCTTTTTTACCATTAACTATTTTACAATATTTACTATTATTCATATTTACCACAAAATTTTTCATTTTTAATATTTACCATTTTTTAATATTTACCTTTTTTCATATGTAATTTTTTTAATATTTACCACCTTTTATCATTTACTATTTGTAATTTTTGCCTTTTTAACAATTTACCATTTTCATTATTTACAATTTGGTTTTACCATGTTTTCATATTTACTATTTTTTATATTTACCATTTTTTAAATTTTACCATTTTTAATATTTACCTTTTTATATTTTTACAAATTTATTATTTTTACCAATTCAAAATATTTACCATATTTTACCAACTTATAATATTTACCTAAATACACATTATTCAACAAATTTTACCTAAATACATATTATTTTTTTACCAATTCATAATATGTACCTAAATACACATTATTAAATAAATTTTACATAAACACTTTATTTACCATTTTTTTTACCAATTTATAATATTTACCTAAATCCACATTATTATAATATTTATACACATTATTATACTCCATATTATATGTAAATACATATTATTATACCTAAATATATATTTAAAAAAAATTATACGTACGTACGTAAAATTTTAAAATTTCTAATTTTATCATGGTGGTGTCGGCGGTGGGAGGGGGCCGGTGGTGATGCCGGAGAGAGGCGCTAGAAGCGGTGGGAGGAATTGGAGGGAGGTGGGAGGCGGCGAAGGGAGGAGGCTTGTACCTGTACGTGCGTGCGTGGAGAAGGTGGAGGGAGGTGGGAGGCAGCAGAGGAGGCGGAGGTATTGAATTGAGTTTTTTTACATCCTTGTTATTGGTCAGCACACTAAAGTCGAAGTTGTTCAACCTCTCTAAAATCTCTTTGCCAGACCAACGAAGAAGTTTAGAATTATTCTCTACTGTCCCGTCGAAATGAGCTTTATCCAGTCGCCACGGGTGATCGCGAGGAAGCCATCTACGGTGACCCAGGTAACACACATTCCCTACTTGCCAACTAGAGTTCATGTCATCAAAACATGTAGGACATCCATTGTATCCTTTCGTCATGCAGGCAGCCAACATCCCATACGCTAGAAAATTACTAATCGTCCACATTACGGCTGCCCGCACCATGAACATCGTGTCAGTGAATTTGTCATAAGTTGGGACTCCATTTTCCCACAACAGTTTCAGCTCCTCAATCAAAGGTCTGAGGTAGACATCTAAGCACTTCCTCGGAGATTTAGGACCTGGAATTAGCAGCGTAAGGAAATTAAATTCCTTATTCATGCACATCCATGGAGGTAGGTTGTACGGCATCAGAATAACTGGCCAAGTGCTGACAACAGAGCTATTACTACCCTAAGGATTGAATCTGTTTGTAGGAAGTCCGAGTCTAACATTTCAAACCACTGCTGCAAAATCTCCAAATTCGCTGTGGAAATGTTTGAAAGCCTCCCCATCCGCGGCGTGTCTCAGCACATCGTCATCTATTCGCTTTTCTGTGTACCATCGCATCGTCTCTGCCGCTGGATGAGGAACCATGATAACTGTACCTTGAGCTGAAGTCTACTACTTCACCATGCTCCCTCCAAGTAGTGTAACTCCACATCATACTATTTTCGTAAAGGTGTTGCATCATAACATTAACCTCCACATATTGATAGTGAAGACATTTTTTGCACGAACACCTGAAACACTTCTTTCCCTGACCATGTTCCATCGCAAAATTCACAAATTCTCTGATTCCTTCCATATACCGGACATCACTTCTATTCCGCAACTTTATCTAAGTCTTCTTCATACTTCTACGAAATTTAATAATTATCATATTAGTCAACTATTATATATATACATATTTTCAAGTAATTATTAAACTATTATATATACATATTTTCAACTACCTTATTAACGTATAATTAATTAAAATATTTATTAATTACCTTTATTAATTAACAGTGAATATACTATACATCAATTACTTTAATCTAACATGCATGTACATTTTAACTAAATATTAATCAACTTTTTAAACATCCATGCATACTAATTAATTAACTAATATATATATATATCAATCAATTACCTAGCTTAATTATAAATATTAGACGTGCTAACAATATAATCAATCAAATGTACAATTAAATATACATATATATAAATGTTAAGATTGTCGAAAATTAACTACGTACGTACCTAACCTTCACCGATATGGCAAATCGATGGTCGGAGCCGGAGAAAGTGTTGGTTGTACGTGTGAGGAGAGACTAATCAAGTGAGAATGAGATGGCCCGAGCGAGCGAACAGAAAAAGAATCTGGCACAATATGTAATTGTGTTTACTTAGACGACGAAAATAAGGTTTTGTCGTCTAAGTGACTACTTAGATGACGAAGCATCGGTGCGTCATCTAAGTAGTCACTTAGACGATGAACTGTGTGTAATTTTTGTCGTCCAAGTGAGGGATGAGAAGACGCACCGACACATCATCGTCTAAGTAGTCACTTAGACGATGACGTGTCAGTGCATTGTCTCAGTCCTCACTTAGACGACAAAGTCTCATTTCCGTCGCTTAAGTATGACTTAGACGACGAAAAAATGTTTGAGACGACGTAATTTATTTATGTCATCTAAAGTCCACTTAGACGAAGAAATCTTCACTATTTCATCGTCTAAGTTGTTTTTTCTCATAGTGGGTATATTCTTTGGGTAGAGGTTACAACACTTTTTGTTCCACATCATTTCTGGCAAGATATTTCATACCTCATCTCCTAGTGTCCATCGTTTGAGTTGTTTTCCATGATGGGGGAGGAGCTGACGCCAGAGTCGGAGTTTTGAATAAGCTTCGGTGGATCTAGATTTGTATCTCCAGCATCCAGAGATTCTCTTTTATGTAACATTTTCCATAAATATCGTTATGGGTAGTGCCCGTTGGGGATATTAGTATGTTATCCTTGTAGTTTGGTAGACCTCTTTGCGTGGGAATATCCATAGAGGGACACCTCTGGTGCATTTCTGGCTCTAAGTTCTGGTGCCGACCAGAGAATTACTTCAGGAGTCAAACCTACGCAATCACCATGGCTACCAGCATACCCGAACTGAGGTTAGGAGGACGACTGACGGGACTGTCAGGTCTGACTCGTCTTCACCGAATGGGTCTGTGGGAGCTCCGAGCATCTTTGGAGATCATTATTTGAAAGTTGAATGTTTTCGACTATGTTGTTTATCGTTTGTTTGACCTGGTGGGTGACGCGTTCGTTATAGCGGTAAGGCTAGCGTTTATAGTCAGCATACCTACCACATCTTCTCCGGAATTGTGGTGAGTAAATTTATCCCTCTGGCGAGGTGATGTAAGTTAAATTATTTTACAGAGTTGAAGTGTAATGTTTGGAGGTTTTGGTTTGTCTATCGATATAATAGAATTTGTGTTGATCTTAGGCATAGACTTCTTGAGCCATCATTAGGCGTTAGTATACGGTTATTGAGAAGTGATGTTTTGGAGTCCGGTTTGTCTGAAATTTTGCTTTGTGGTGAGCTAAACTTGTTATTTTGTGCCTGGGTTCAGCCATGAAGGCTGTAATGGTGTTGCGAGAGGAATGTACCACATACTTGGCACATGTGGTGACACTTTGTGTCTCTACTTTCAGTACTGATTCGATTGAAGTAGTTAGTGTGTATCTAAATGTATTTCCTGAGGAGTTACCATATTTATCTATGGTTCGGAAGAGATTTAATTGTGGAGTTACTATGGGGTACGGAACCTATAACTCAAGTATCCTATCAGATAGCTCCAACTGAGTTATGAGATGTGCAGACTCAAGATTAGGAATTGATCGACGAGAATTTTATCCGTTCAAGTATTTCATCATGGGGAGCCCCAATATTATTTGTGAATGTGAAGGATGGTTCAATAAGGTTAAGCATCGGTTATTTGAAACTGAACCAAGTTTTGGGAAAGAACAAATGTCCATCTACAGGGGTCGATGATTTATTTAATCTTGATATTCCTTCCTTAATGGTAGATATAGGTTTACGAGCATTACAGGTGTACGTGGACGTTAGTAGCAAATGAGTATGATTTGCAGTTTGTATGTTGCATAGTTTCCAAATTTCTCTTAGACGTGATTTGGAGCACCCAATTGATAACTCAGTGTTTATCACGTGCAAAAGTGTATGAGGATTTAATCCACGAGCGTGAATTCAAACAAGGGTCATGCTTGGCGATGACGATTTAATTTATTTCTTCTAGCTTTATAAAATTTGAATTTCTAACGTTGCTTGTTATCGAGAACTATTGTGTTTCTTGGATTTCGCAGTACTTTGACATTCTTATTAATTTTTATAAGTTGATGATCCTATGTTAGAGGAATTATAATATCTACGATTGTACAACATGGAAAGTTGTAGCAATTCGATTATTCAATTGAGATGATACTCTGGTGTGAGTTTGGCGTTGCAACATTATATTACTCTTAATGGACTATTATTTTCGGCATACGCGTATATGTATTGATGGCCCATGCCTAATTTCTTAGTGTATTGGCTCGTGTCAGTAGTAGCTATGTGGTTGTGCGAGCCATATAAGTAAATTGTTGAGGTGCCGATTATTATACGCTTAGTATTCAATTTGGGTATTTGAGCTACAAAAATGATCAAGTATGCTGAGGTTTAGGTTACGCTTGGATATTTGTTCAGACTGCAAAAATATTAGATATTAATGACTTAATAGTGGCCACTATTCGGGAACTTCAGATGGAATGTCGAGTTTATATCTCTAATTTGTAGTAAATTGCGATGTTAGTTTAACTTCCTCGTTCTTGCCCATGGTTTGAGTTAATTTCAGCCTTACTAAGAATGTTTTCTTTTGAGCCTCTTTATAGTTTTATGGATATTTTTTAAGGTAGTATGCTTTCGAGAGTCATGAATTGTGGAGATTCATGGTTTGTGCAATCATTATAATTCGTGAATTCACTCAGGTAGTATTGATTTATGTTTGTGTATAGCTCTGTTGATTTGTAAGTAATCCGAACAGAATACGGAACCTACGGTTTATATTATTGAGTTGAGATGATTGAAATAGTTTCGTTATACAAGTTTTAGGTTTCTGAAGTTTTAGAGGAGGTTATGCCTAATTTTCTGTAACTAATTTCGAAAACGCTATATAGTTGGAAGTTCATTGCGGATCGGCC
Source organism: Geum urbanum (assembly GCA_946800695.1). Taxonomy (NCBI): domain Eukaryota; kingdom Viridiplantae; phylum Streptophyta; class Magnoliopsida; order Rosales; family Rosaceae; genus Geum; species Geum urbanum. The sequence goes on along the minus strand of OX327003.1, from coordinate 17,331,985 downwards.
TTGTACCCATATTTGTTGTGATTCTAACTGATTTGTTGGGTTCCCTATTTGTGATTTTGGTTGTTTTAGTATCCACCTTATGGGTTAGTGTTCGTGATTGGACATCTCAGCTAGTTTTCGATGTTAGGTTCTAATGGCAATTTGTGTGCCACATCTGTGCTAGAACCGCACCATTATCGATGTAGTTACCTTAGTTGGACCTTGGTCAGGAAATCTTCAGGTCTGGTCAATAGAGCTAGAGTATATTGATAAATTTGGCCATTACTTTTGGTATGGTTATTAGAAGCCTTTAAGTATGCACATCATCAAATTTGAATTATGTCGTTCCTGATATCAAATTTCTATGGAGTAGTTATTATGACTTCAAATTTATTGTGGGTGACATGTTAATGAAAAGTTATTTTAGTAACAAGTTTTTGGATCATTCTGTTAGTTGCGTTTATTCTTATGAGTTTGAAGTCGTTGCCAAGAACAATAATTTGAAAATTATTCCGTTATATATTTATGTGTAAATTTCAATGGAAAAACTTTTGTAAGGGGGGTAGATTGTTACGACCCGGAACGTCATTTCACGTCAATCGGAATGTATGTGGTTAGTCGCTAAATAATTACGTTAATCGTCGATGATAATTAGTTTCTACCATCAGTAACTTTCATTGGCTTTTCGTCAAAATTTTATCGATTATGTTTTTTGAGAAATTTCTTTGGATAAAGTTGTAGAGTTTATTGATACGAGTTCGTGATCACGTTAAGTGTTAAAATCGGAGTTACGACAAAGAAGTTATGGTCAGCGGAAATTTTACGAAAATATCGGAAAACTTTTTATCACAAAATCACGGGTATAAATACGGATTTCCATTTTGGGAAAGTCAGAAGTTTCCATTTTTGGTAACCAGGTTGACCCGCGTTGGCTGGGCTTACCGACCCAGTTTCGCTGCTGTGGGCGACGGTGGCTCCGCGACAGTTTCGAGCCACCTTTGGCCGTGAAACTGGTCAAGTTCTGTTGGGCTTGGGCTCCTCTACCTTCTGGTGGAAACATCTCCAACGTTGGTGGCCGGTGGACGACGGATCGAGGCTGATAAATCGGCCGGACTCGGGTGGAATTTCACAACGATGGTGGCGGCGCTCACGACGGCTTTGGATGGCGAACCCATTGGGTGCCGGATGAAGAAGTTATGACTTGTTAAAGTTTGGGGAATTCCGGAAGTAATAGGCGGCTCGGATGGTGGTGATGGGGGTTGAGGTTATGGGGGGTTGTGTATCCCATGGAGAGGTGAGTCTATTCCAAGTGGTTTCAGCCCTTGCCATGCCCGGTGGTGGCCGATCGGAGAAATAGAACTCCGGCGAGGTTTTCAAACTTCACGGTGAGTTTTTGACCTTTTCCGGTTAAAATTAGGCTTAGTTTTGAACTACAAAATTGTTGGAAATGTCGAGATCTTCAAATTGATGTATAGGTCGAAGATTTCTGGGTTGGTGGATTTTTCGGCGACCAACGGCGGCGGCGGCCCCACGCGCCGCCATGCGCGGCGGATTTCCGGCGAGATGGAATTTTCGCAAAGTTTTATGTCGTTTCGCTTGTTTTCGCGTGCCGAACGCAATGGTAAGGTTTTTTAGTCGAGTTGAGTGTTCTATTTTGGGACGAGGGTTATTTGGGTGTATTTTGAGAATTTTGTTATCCTCGTCGATATTTCGAGCGATACGTCTTTCAAGAACGCAGGGTTCTCAACGTATTAGCTCCGTGTGTTGTGATTCAATATGTATTTATCATATCCCTATTATTCAGGTGATCATGTTCGAGTGTTTGGCAAGGGATTTTCCGCCAGACCTCAGAGTTAGCTTCGTACTGTGAGTGGACATTTTATTTTCACAGTTGAATTGCGAGTCTTGATTTATACATATTATGAGTATACATTTATGATTATGCATTTACGTTATGCATTTATGATTATGCATTTTATGATTATGCATGTGCATGCAAAGGATTTATGATTTTGTTTACACAGAGTACAGTCTCGGATATAGAGGTAGCATCGATGCTTTAGCTTCTCGGCTGATCCCCGAGATGCTCCGGGGGGGACAGATATCCTGACCTGAGGTCTTTCAGACTTATATTAATCACGTATGGGTCTGGGATCCCGTGATTAGACTGTACTATGCGAAGGAGTCCATGAGTGACCCCGCAGGATTTTACGTGCATATTTATGGATCAGGGAAAATGTACGTGGTCGGAATTTTCATGTGCATTGACTTGCATTATGCTTTTATGAGCACGTCTACTTATATGTTGGGAAAGACATATTATTATTTTCGTCCACTCACTCTAACAATTTTATTTGTCTTCCCCTAGGATTTTCGGTTTCCTTTGCCCAGTTTGCAGTTTGGGTTCCTGTGTTGCGCTTTGACTGCGGAGGCATAGAGTTCGGATCACACTTTAGTTTCTGTAGGTTCCTTGTTCGATCTACTTGATGTAAATGATGTATATAGGCATCGCTCTGGATACTTATGTTTGTTTTCAGTTGAGTTTACTCCTGAATGTTCTGAATTTCTTGTGAACCTTTAGTTTATTATATATTTGTTGTTGAGAAATTCGGATGGGGAACGGAGCCCCACGGTTTGGCATTTGTGGAATATTCAAAGTGTGTTTCTTTGCAGGTTCTAATAATGGTTCACATATTTCAAAGTAAACTCTGGCAAAACAAATTTAAGGTTGTGTTTTCGAAGGGGTTTTATTTCGGTTTAGGCAACTAAATCGGAGTTAGGTCATTTCATTGCGACTCTAAAATTTAGTAATAGTGCAGGAATGCAAAGAACTGAATTCAGAATTTCATTAAGTTCGTTTTTAGTCGGAAAAATACGTTATGCAAGAATGCGTGATTCTCAACATTATTGCTCATAGGATTACGAGCTTAGTTATTCAATATCGACGAGTAGATATTAATTATAATCGTGGTTTTATGATTTTGAATTAGCGGGCCATGTCAGATGATTATTGCACCGATTAGTAGGTTACGACTTTATGAATATCCCGGCATAGTACGAGTGGACACCTTTCTTTTCACAATTGATAGCGAGTTCATGGTTTTTATGCATTAAACTTTACAATATGTTTTCTTCCAAGCGTTTATTTGGAGATTTGTTTGTGATGGTCTATTTAGTTACATTGATGCTCTAGCTATTCGGTTGATCACTGAATAGTTGGTCGGACCGGGTTAGGATCCCTGCCCGACCCTGATTCGTCTCGGGTCAGACTGCACCCTAGACCCTCCCATCACCTATATTCTCTATTTGTAGTCATACCGAGTCAGGAGCCCTGAACGACCACCTCCATTGCATTTTAGTTTATTTATTTTTTGAACTTGTTGTATTTCCCAGAACTCAGCTGAAAGGCACAAATAGAATATTTTATTGTTTTATACTGATTATGACTTTTTGTTCACTCACGCTAACGTTTTTTTTATCTGCCTTTCTTTGGACCTTTCGATTTTCCATGTCCAGATTGCAGTGCTTCTCCTATGCTGAATTTTGGATCTCCAAAGGCTTTGAGTTCACCGGGTTATCATACCTTCCTAGCTAGAAGTGTATTTTCATATGTTTTATTCTGCTCCTAGAAGTTGCTCTGAACACTAGTGTTGTAAATACTTTTCAGTATTGGTAGTGAATTGTTAGTATTGCTGGATTATAAGTTTTCAGTTCCGTATTATTATTCCAGCAATTTAATTAATTTATTTTCCGCATTTTAATGAGAAATCCGGATGGGTATTGGTGGTCCATGGTATTGTTCGTGGGAAATCCGAAGTGTGAATTTTCTTGCACGTGTCTGGTAGTCCACATCGTAGAGGAAATTATGTCAAAACTTTTTCTGAATTCCGTAGTTTAAGTCTTGTAGTTAGGGCATGATCCTAGATTACTAGTTAATCTAGAGTATGGTCCTTTCTATCAGCCTCTTTGTCCGCAGCCGCGCGCCTCTTCTATGTTGCAATAATTAAGCTGAATAAATGAAATACCTAGTAATAATTCATCCAAATATATCCAAGTTTTATCAAATATATCCAAATTTATCCAAAAATTCAAAACTCACAAATATATCCAATGTATCCAATTTTCACAATATTTTTCAACTTTATCCAAATATAGCCAAATTTATCCAATGTATCCAAATTTCACAATATTTTTCTGATTGATTCAAATATAGCCAAATTTATCCAATTTATCAAAAATTATACATAAATATTATATACCCAAATTAATCAATTAATATATATATTCCATTCAATATACCAAAATTAATCCAAATATATTCAATATACCTCAATTAATCCAACTATAATACAATAATCCATATATATTTAATTTAATTTAATCTAATATATATAATTAATCTGATATATATATTACATTTTATTATCAAATATGTATATATATATATATAAACGGAGAGGATTGGAGATACCGACGGGGAGGGGAGACCAGGGGAGAAGAGAGAGAGAGAGAGAATCTAGCGGGGTCGGCGAGGAGAGGAGAGAGAGGCCACGGGGTGAGAGAGAGAGAGAGACAATCGGCAGCGTCTTGGGTTCCGGTTTTCGGGATTGAAGTCGAGAGAGAATCGGTGGTCGAGAGAGATCGAGAGATAAATTAGAGAAAACTAGATCGAAGTCAATCCAGTTTTTGGTGAAACCACTCAGGATGAAACCAATGTTTTCATCCCCTAAATAGTTTTTAAATGGGACCCAAAAAATTTGGCTGAAAAACATGAACCGTCCAAAAAAATGGCCTTACGCGACGAAACGAGAGGATTCGTCACCTAAGTACTTACTTAGGCGGCGAATGCATTCGTTTCGTGCCTAAGTACTGACTTAGACAGTGAACTGTTTAGTTTTGTCGTCTATGTAGTTTTTAAATGGGACATGAAAAATTTGGTAGAAAAAAAGGAACCGCCCAAAAAAATTTCCCTTAGACGAGTGGTTTCTTCGCCTAAATACTTTGAACCATGAAGTTTTGTCATCTAAGATTTCAGGGTTTAGGGTAAAGGGATTAGTGTTAGGGTTAGGGTTCACCTGGACGACGAAGATATTATTTACGTCATTTAGGTAGTTCTACTTAGCCGACGAAATATTCTATTTTCGTCATCTAAGTGTACCTTAGACGACGAAATAATCCATTTTCGTCATCTAAGTGTACCTTAGACGACGAAATAATCCATTTTCGTCAGCCAAACGGTTTTTTTTTTCTATTCCAAACATAATTTTATTTCAAGCATCACCATCTGGCCTTATTCATAATCTAGCTTATAGATCGAAAGCAAAATAATCAAAAATATACACAATTGAAGTCATCAAATACACCATTTGCACTCAAAAATTTATATATATAAACCTCTTTACATATATATAGTACGCGACTGTAAATTAATAAAATTTATAATATAAATATATAGTAATCTGGCCTCATATCAATCTTCATTCTCATAATCATCATCATCTGAATCACTATCAACTGATTGCTCCTCATCATCATACTCTACATCGTCTGAATTATATGCGACATTGTCGTCGTCCTCAGGCTCCTCGACGTCCTCAGGCTCCTCGACTTCTGGAGCATTCTGCGCTAACTTTCTAATCTTCATTAGAGTAAGATCTGTGGTGGCATTAATCGGGGGTAAGTGTTCGTTATTGTGAACAAGTTTTATAACGTCAAGGATGACTGAAGTATTAGGCTCATGATATGCATTATCTCTATGCACTTCAATATCAGTCTCCGAAGTCCCATCAAGTGTTGTTGCACTCCATATTCCTCAGTGTGACATATGATTTACTATTTTTAAGCCTTCACCAACTTTCAGATCATCCAGATAGAATACCTGCCGAACTAAGGTGGCAAGAGTGAATGACTTATCCTCATACTAGCTTATGTACGTATCTGAAAGGATCCAACCCCGATTTAGTTTCCTAAACCGGAATCAAACCCCTTCTGAAAACACGAACCAACAAAATCCATAAAAATTTTGGCAGAGTAACACTACTAACGCGGAATTACTATTACCTGCACCCGGAAAATACACTTCATCCTATGCCACAAAAGCCAAACCGTGGGCACCAATCACATCCGGATTTCTCAATATATCAACAGTAATGTAAAGTAATAAATATAACTATACTTTACTGAAATCAGGGGAAAATCGTATAAAAATATACATCAGAATACTCAGAGCGACTTTTAGTATAGATATACAAATAGTAAGCCAAACTAAGAACCTACCATAAAAGAAACATCGCTCAAATACTATGCCTCCGACCATGACGTGCGACACCGGAATCTGAACTGCAAACTGGGCACGAAAACCGAAAAGCCCAGGGAAAAGGCAAATAAAACGTTAGAGTGAGTGGACAAAAATAAACGCCTTTCACTAGTTTATATACATAATCAATGTAAAACAATGCGAGTTCGGAAAGTATATATGGAAGTTGCCAGGCGAATCTCTCAAGCCCGACGGTCAGGTGAATCGCTCAAACCCGACGGTGATAGGCCAGGGGAATCTCTCAACCCCGGCGGCATACATGGGAATCTCTCAACCATGCCCAGAAGAATCTCTCAACTCTAGTCCAGAGGAATCTCTCAACTCTGGCAGACTACCGGTGATCAGCCTAGTAGCCGAAGCATCGATGCAGTAATGCCATCACCAATAAATATAAAATAAAACCTCCGAAAATAACATATATCTCAACATCGTATAATGTAAATACGGAAAATCACGATAAATCACGAACTCGCAAACAACTGTAAAAATATAAAAATGTCCACTCATAGGTGAGCGTAACGCGATTCGCGTTAATCTCGTGATCCGATGGAAAATCCCTCGCCAAACGAACGATCACGAACCCCTGAATAATCATAAAAATCTATTTCTCAAAATCATAACTCGAATCCCCAAATCAAATCACGAGAAACAACCGTTCTCGGAAACATATAATTCAATCACGATGAATTGTCGAAAATCCAACAATCACACCTCAAAACCTCGCTATAATTTCCGATGCTCAAATCGAAAAACAAACCTCACAACTGCAATCGGGGCGCGATTCCGAATGAAACAACATATAACTCATCGAAAACCCTGAAAAGTCAACTGTTGACCACCGTTGACCGCCGCCGGCGGTGGCGGCGCCACCCAACCATGAAATTTCGCGGCGGACCAAAGCCTATTCCACTCAAAATCATCCAACAAGCAACTTCCATAACTACACCAAAGATCAATTTTGACTCTAACTAGTTCAATTTCATGCAAAACCGAAATCCCACACAAATTTCAATCCAACAATTCTCCATGTAAGTTTGGAACTCCATACTTACATGGTTAGACTCGTAGTGATGAGAGCTTCAAAGCCCAATACTTCTTGTAGCTCAATTTGGCCGGAAAATTTGATAACCAAACCCAAATTTTCCAAACTTTCCACCGGAAAAACTCCTCCCTCCGGCGACCCATGCCGTGAACGATGGCCGGCACCACCGCGGGGAGGCCAAACCGAGTCGAAAGAGACCAAGGCCGAGCTCGGAGGTGGCCGGAAGGCGTGCCACCGCCGGCGAGCCGTGGTGCTCCGTCGAGCTCCCTCTCCTCCACCGAGTTGACTCGGTCAACCATTCAATGCAAGCTTTGACTTTCTTGAAATAGAAGCCCAGTTTAAATACTTACCCTTTTAGGAAACTTCTAAAATACATTTTACGACAAACTTCAAATACCCGTAACTTTCGCGTCGTAAATCCGTTTCCAATAATTCTCGTGGCAACAAACTCATCTCGACAAGTTCTTCAATTTCAACCCAAAGTCAAACACTTCGAAAAATCCAATAAAAAGTCAACGGTTCAAACCATCACAAGCTTACCCGATTAAATAATCAACGGTCGAAAATATTCGCAACATAATTCTCGTAACTCGGAATAATCCTCTGAAAGTTCCCACAAGCTCGAAATTAAATTATCTACATCTTCCATGAAGAATCTGAAATCAAATTCTCGCCCGATAATTTAGTCGCTAATGACGCCGCCATATTAGCAGATTATGTCGAAATCACGACAAATCGCGAAACTCGCAAATCAAGTCATTATTCATTCCATGTACGGTTCGGGTCGATCAACGGTCCAAAACGGATCACAATCACGATTCGGATAGGCTCAAACACAAATGGATTAACTCAACAGTATTCCGAAATTTCAAATATTCATATTATATTCCTCGGTCGCCCAAATAATGATCCAGAACCGCCCACGAACTCGAAATCACGCGTACAACAACTCTCGAGAAGAGACTCAATGAAAGGACCCAACCCCGATTTAGTTGCCTAAACAGGAATCGAACCCCTTCGAAAACACGAACTAACAAAAACCAACAAAATTTCGGCAGAGTTTCGTTACTAACGTGGAATTACCATTACATGCACGCGGAAATTACACTTCATCCTATGCCATAAAAATCAAACTGTGGGCACCAATCCCATCCGGATTTCTCAATATATCAACAGTAAAGTAAAACAATAAATATATCTATACTTTACTGAAATCCGGAGTAAAATCGTATAATATATACAACAGAATACTCAGAGCGACCTCTAATGTATAATTATATACGTATACCACAGTAGGTAGAACAATAAACCTACTGGAAGAAACAGGGTAGCTCGAGCACTATGCCTCCGACCACGACGTGCGACACCAGAGTCTGAACTGCAAACTGGGCACGGAAATCGAAAAGCCCAGGGGAAAGACATGAAAACTGTTAGAGTGAGTGGACAAAAATAAATGTCTTTCACCAAGTAATATATGTTATAAAAACATATGCGAGTCGAAAGTATAAATAATCAAATGGTACACGAGGGAGACTCTAACCCCTCACGCGTCCGAGTATACGAGGGATACTCTAACTTCTCACGCATACAGAGCATCCATAAAAATCTCACGGGGTCACTCGTGGACACATCTGTTCTAGTACAGTCAGAACCACGGAGTGCCAGACTTCCACGTGATTCTTAGCCAGAAAGGCCTCGGTTCCGGGGAAACACCCCTCGCCGGTCAGGTCGGGGTAACGATGCCCCTCCTGGTAGGCCTACCATCGGGGATCAGCCGAGAGGCAAGTGTATCGATACAACAACGTAACTAAGACTGTACTTTGTGTAAATCAAATCATAAACAGTTTGATGCAAATGCATGAAACAACATATAAGTGTATGTATACTCGTATACGCATATTCGTATATGTATAATCGTAAAACACATGCTCATGTAATCCGAAATCTCATATGCATGCTCAAGTTCGTAAAACGTGTATAAAGACTCGCAAAAAATCCGTGAAAAGAAATGTCCACTCACAGACTAGCGTAACGCAGTTCGCGTTAACCCGTGATCCGGCGGAAAGTCCCTCGCCAAACAAACAGTCACGAACCCCTGAATAATCACAAAATCCATTACTCAAAGTCATAACTCGACAATTCAAATCAAATCACGAGAAACCACCGTTCTCGGAAACACGTAATCCGATTACGACAAACTGTCGAAAATCCGAAAATCACACCTCAATACCTCACTGTACTTTCGGATGCTCAAATCGAGAAATGAACCTCCCCACTGCGATCGGGGCGCGATTTCGAGTGAAATAACATGCAACTTGTCGAAAACCCCAAAAAGTCAAAGTTGACCGTTGACCGCCGGCGGCGGCGGCGCCACCACCAACTTGAACATTCCTCGGCGGAGCAACCTCTATTCCACTCAAAATCATCCACTGAGCAACTTTCTCAACTGCATCGAAGGCCAATTCTCACTCTAAGTAGTCCAATTTCATGTAAAACCGAATTGATACACAAATTTCAATTCCAAAATTCTCCACACACAAGCAAAATTAGATCACCAAACTTACATGGTAGCATCTAGGTGATGAGAGCTTCAAAGCCCACTCCAAATTTCAGCTCAATTTGGCCGGAATCTAAGAACCCGAATTCACCCAAAATTAGCAAACTTTGGCCGGAAAATTCATGCACCTCCGGCGTCCCACGCAGTGAAAGGTGGCCGACACGGGGTCGAGGACTCCAAGGCGAGTTGAATGGTACCAAGGTCGAGCCTAGAGGTGGCCGGACGGGCTTCGCCGCCGTGGAGCTCGTCGGTCACCGTCGTACCTTCTCCTCCATCTCGGTCAAACCGAGTCAACCCAGTCAATGCAATAATGATCCAATGTTGACTTACCTGATATGGAAACCCACTTTAAATACTTGTCCAAAATGGAAACTTCCATAATTAGCTTTTCGACAAACTTCAAACACCCGAAACTTTCTCGTCGTAAATCCGATTCCAATAATTCTCACGGCAACAAACTCGACTCGACGTATTCTTCAATTATCACCCGAAGTTAAACACTTCGACAAATCGGAAAAAAAGTCAACTGTTCAACTCAAACACAAATTTATCCAATTACATAATCGACAATCGGAAATATTCATAACATAATCTTCGTAACTCGGAATAATGCTCCAGAAGTTCCCACGAGCTCGAAATTAAATTCTCAACAACTTCCATGAAGAATCCGAAACCAAATTCTCGTCCGGTAATTTAGTCGTTAAGAAGGTCGCCATTATAAACCCGATTACGTCGAAACTTCAAATATTCATAACTTATTCGTCGGTCGTCCAAATAACGATCCGGAACCGCCCACGAACTCGAAATCACATGTACAACAACTCTCGAGAAGAGACCCAACTCCAATTCTTGGCCAATGATTAAGTCGTTATCAAGCCTGGCGATTCAAACAACTGTCGGCAATCTGCGACTACGCGCAAGCTCGTAGATTAAGCTGATTTCTCATACTGATTCTGTTCTGGGTCGTCACACTCAACTCAGATTCTCGGCCAATAATTAAGTCGTAATCAAAGCCGACGATTCAATCAATTATCATAAATCAGCGATTATACGCTAACTCACGAATTAAGCTGATTATACTACTGATTTTGTTCCGGGTCATCACAGTATCGACTAGTATTAACCCCATATCTTCCTTGGTATGCTGGAACACCTTGCATTTGAAGAGAAAAACGTTGATATCATTCCCATATAGCAGCTCAACGACATGTTCAATAACTCTATAATAGACAACATCGCCTTCCCCAATTGCTATCTCACTGTTTTGTGTGATTCTTCCTTCATCTCGAGTCAATGAATGAAACTTTACACGGTTCACAAAATACCCCAAGTAAATATAGCGCTTAACCGGCTTATGGGACAACATAAGCTTTTCCCATAACCACCACCCTTCGTGGTTATCGGATTTTTATAAATCATCCCTCTGCAAAAATGTGAAGAATATATATGAATGTGTAATTTAATTTTTACAGAAAATTTGACATAGTTTCATCTAAAATAAAGGAAACCAAAAACTTGCATACACAAAGTAAGGAAAAACACTTTGCATATACAAACACCAAATGCCCTACATACTATATATGAGAATAGAGTTTTAAAATAATTAAAAATACGTATCCATTGTCAGAAATAATCGGGGAACTTCTTCTTAAGCATATTTTCAACCCAAGCAGGAGTCTTGTCCGGTTTAATCGTATGAATGTACTCCCTGTAGTACTTTATGTAACGGCCGACATCGTCACAGTCTCACAATACTACCCGATGCGCTTCTTCAAGTTCTTCTTTAGTTGATCTTTCCTTTAATACTCCTTTAAATGGTCGCACAACATTTGTGACAATTGAAAGATTGTGGCGTCATGTGGTTCAGATTTATTTTTCACAAATCATTTATACTATCCAAGTTGTCTGCAAAATCATACAATTAATAATTTGAAGAATAGTAGAAATACAAAAAAAATATGTAAAAATGATGAACAACCATTATAAATAAATATACGTACCTTTTTAAAGAATACATCCAAGTATTGTGGACCAGACCAGAAAGGAGCACCTCTTGGGGTAGGTGGATCATGAGGTGAATCATGATGTCAAAGAAAGTAGGGGGAAAAATTCTCTCTAATTTGCAAAGGATGTGCACTATTTCGTGTTGAAGTTCGAGGACATCTAACTTCTGAAACTCTCTAGCGCATAACCCCTGCCACCATGTACACAATGCTACTATTGGTTTGACAACGTCATGAGGCAAATATGGTCAAATTACCATTGGGATTAGATGTTGCAGAATAACGTGATTGTCATGAGTCTTTAGACAAATGAACTTGTGATGCACCTCGTCAACTGCTCCTATAATATTCACTGCATAAGTAGACGGATAATAAACAGTCTTGAACCAGCTGAATAAAGAACCCTTATGTGTCGGCTTCACTGTATAAGGTGCATCTGGCATCTTGTTTTACACTCCTCTTCTATCCTTCCTCAACCACAAGTGACGGCACAAATTCATTGATTCCAGATATTTGCGCGTTTTGGCAATATCTTTGGTATTTAATTTAATACCCAAAATTGTTCCCACCATGCTGTCGCACACATTCTTTTCTATGTGCATGACATCAAGGTCATTCCAGAGTTTCAAATTGGATCAATAAGGCAATTCAAAGAAAATACTCTTGTGATGCCAATAGCTGAGATTGTGTAGTGGGTGTAGATGGAGTCTCTTCATTTCTTTGTCGTTGGTCAACACACCGAAATAGAAGCTGTTCAACCTCTCTAAAATCTCTTCGCTAGACCACTGTCGAGGTTTATGATTATTCTCTACCGTCTCGTCAAAATGAGCCTCATCCTGTCGTCACGGGTGATCGTGAGGAAGCCATCTACAGTGACCCAGGTAACATACCTTCCCCACGTGCCAACTAGAGTGGACGTCGTCCAAACAAACAGGGTAATCGTTGTATCCTCTGGTTGTGCAAGATGCCAACATCCAATATGCAGGAAAATCGTTGATTGTCCACATAGCAGCTGCTCTCATCATGAACATCATGTTAATGAACTTGTCATAAGTTTGAAATTCATATTCCCACAACAGTTTGAGCTCGTTGATCAATAGTCTGAGGTAGACATCTAAACACCTTCCTGGAGATTTAGGACATGAAATTAGCAGAGTAAGGAAATTAAACTCCTTGTTCATGCACATTCACGGAGATAGGTTGTAGAGCATGAGAAAAACTGGTCAAGTGCTGACGGTAGCGCTGTTACTACCCCATGGATTGAATCCATTTGTAGATAGGTCAAGTCTAACATTTCGAACCTCTGCTGCAGAGTCTTCGAATTCCTTGTCAAAATATTTAAAAGCCTCCCCATCTGCTGCGTGTTGGAGCACATCGTCATCTACTCATTATTTCACGTCCCATCTCATTGCCACTGCTGTGTATAAAGACATGTATAGATGCTGCAGTCTGGGAATCAACAGAAAATATCGAAGCACCTTCACAGGTATTTGCTTCTTCGAACTACTCTTTCTCCCCTGGTTCAAATATCTACACTGGTTGTATATAGTATAGTAGTCCAAATGTGCATACTCTTTGTAAAATAGCACACAATCATTTATGCAGGCGTCAATTTTCCTGTACTTTAGGCCGAGGCTGCTCAAGATTTTTCTAACCTTATAATGACTTCCCCGAAGTTTGTGATGATCAGGTAGAAACTTACATATATGCTTCTGTATGTCATTAAAAGCACTGTCTGACATTTTATTCTTCACTTTTATCTGAACTTCCTCCATTATCACTACCACATTAAGTACCATTGCCGGCGACCTAAAGTAGTCGGCTTTTCTTTTTTTTTTTCGCCGGAAATTTGGGGCCGGTGAAAGTATTACCGGCGACTTATTTTTCAAGTTGCCGGCAATACTCAAGGAATCACCGGCGACTTGAGTCGCCGGCAATGATTGATCAAGTCGCCGACAATGACGAAGGGCATTACCGGCTACTTGAGTCACCGGCAATGATTGCTCCGCCGTGGCCGAAAAATGAGGGGTATTGCCGGCGACTTTGGTCCAAGTCGCCGGCAATACCCGGAGAAATTTGTCAAAAAAAAGCCGGTTCTGGATTGGGCCCAATTCCAGAACCTGCACAGAAAAACAGAAACCGTACAAATACAAGTTCAACAGTACACACATAATTGTCCAACGTACAGTACAAATAGCAACAATACGAAAATAAACTATAACTACACGTCAGGGTCGAGGAACTCCCGCGTTAGGGTCGAAGAAATCCATGTAATCATTTGAACTCCGGTGGCTACCCTGGTCTTGTTGTGGCGGTGTGACGACCCGGAACAGAATTAGCAGTGAAATCAGCTTAATCCACGAAGTTGCACGTAATCGCTGTTTTTCGTAAATTGATTAAATTGTCGAGCTTGATCATGACTTAATTATTGGCCGAGAATTTGAGCTGAGTCTCTTCTCGAGAGTCGTTGTATGCGAGATTTCGAGTTCGTGGGCGGTTCCGGATCATTATCTGGACAACCGAGGAATAAAATATGAATATTTGAAGTTTCGACGTAATCGGGTTTAAAAGGCGGCTTTCTTAACGACTAAATTACCGGACGAGATTTTGGTTGGTTTTTGTTGGTTCGTGTTTTCGAAGTTCCATGATTACGTTCTACTTGTTGAAATTTTGTTGGTTTTTGTTGGTTCGTGTTTTCGAAGGGGTTCGATTCCGGTTTAGGCAACTAAACCGGGGTTGGGTCCTTTCAGCTTGGTATCAGAGCATTAGGTTATAGGTTCTGTAGACTTCTGTAGTCCTGTTTACTAAGGGTATTTGAGAATGTATAGCATGTCTGGAGTGGTCACCCGACTGGCCGGCGGATAATCATCAATATTCCGGGTGTTGTATGCTTTCAAATATTTGAAGTTCCATGATTACGTTCTACTTGTTGTGAACGATGTTTTATTCATTAGGATGCCTCCTTGATGTGCTTTCCGTGTCGGTACGGTTGTGGATCCTATTGAGGATCAATCGACGCGTGATTTCCCTGAGAATTATGGGTTTGGATGAGTATTCTGAGTTTAGAGAATTGTGTGGCACGGTTTGCCTGGTTGTGTGTGTATGAGCGTCTACATGTTGCCTCAGAGCTGAGAATTGGGGCAATTGATGTTTGCTTGAGTCAGATCATTGTATTTGGTGGGCTGATATTGTGTGAGTTCCTGTTGCGACTCCATGGCCTACATTCAGGGTGTTGTTTATACAGTAATGGTTTTATCAGGCTACCCAGCAATCGAATGTGGAGTGTTTACCCACCTGTGGCAGAGATGCATTGTCCACATGTTTGTCCCGCTTTGCACGAGTTATGTGGCTTCAGAGGAAGCGGTGCACGAAGTTCGAGATGAGTTTGAATCTGAGCATTAGAAAGTGTCTGATTGATATGCCTCGAGACATCTGTGAGGAGCTTAGTGTGCTGCACTCAGTGGCGAGGCTATTGAGAAGGAAAGTTGTACGCGGTTTCCGATGTGTTGGTTTGAGGAAAGTGAACTTAGTCGATATTTTGATGAGGTTGAGTTCCGACACTTCGGGATCAGTGACTTCATCAGGTTGTGGTCTTTTTGATTATGTTAAGGGTCATCAGATCAGGCAGAGGATTCGTTTGGTGGTGATGGAGATCACAGAGTAGTAGACTTGTTCCGGTGGCATGAGTTTGGGTGATCATTGGTGATCCTTTCACGCAGTAGGCGTTGCGGTGATTTGTGTTCGTGGAGCACTCTCAGTTGCTATTGTGGTGGCCAGGAGGGTCACGTTGCGAGGGAGTGCCCTCAGCCAGCGGTTTTAGCGGTTCGGCAGCTCAGAGTTCAGGAGGAGGACATGATGCTGTTTCTGGAGTGACCAACGCAACTTTTTAGATGAGTTATTCAGCAAGTCGCAATTGATGTGGGCGGCTAGTTGGGCATGTTGGAGTTCGTGCCACAACCTTGTTTGAGGACAGAATTTTCTCCGAGGTTACTGTTGTTTGATATCCATGGCTATTGTACCTGCATCTCCACTTCCGAGGTCTTGGAGAGTGTTGCATTCATCCGGAGGTCGCGAGATCCTTGTTGGAGGTTATGACTTAGCCGTTGAGCTGTTATAGCTTGATATCGTGGTTTTGATGTGACTATGAGTATGGATTTTTTTTGATGACGCATTGAGCTATGTTCGAGCGCCTCGAGAAGGAGGTTATGTTTCGACGACCAGTTTTCCCCGAGATACTGTTTCGCGGTGATGGTCGAGTGGATGGTGGAAACAGGTTGTGTTGTTGCTTAGCTCATGTTATGGATACTACGGTTGCTGTGCTCGACATTGACGACATTGAGGTGATTCTCGGGTTTCCAGGTGTGTTTCGGAGGAGTTACCAAGTGTTCCTCCAGTTCGGGAGACTGACTACACCATTGAGCTTGTACCGGGCGCTGGACTCATTTTACCGACATCTTGTCGTTCGGAGCCAGCGGAGTTGATGGAGCTACAGTTTCGACTCCAGGAGTTGCTGGAGGAGGTTTCAGGAGATTTTGTGCGACCAAGCGTATTTGCGTGGTGTGCTTTTGCATTGTGTGTACGGATGATGGATGGTTAGACATGGTGGTGCGTTGACTACCGGAAGCCTGATTCTTTTCAGAGGAGAGCGAGTATCCTCCGCTTCGGATTGATTAGTGGTTTGTTTAGCTCAAGGAAGCTTCACTCTTTTCGAAGATTGATTTCGGGTCCGGATACCATCAGTTGAGGTTTGATGAGTCAGATGTGGTTTAGACAGCTTTTGGATCTCGGTGCGGACATCAAGAGTTTTTGGTCACGCTGTTTGGTTGACCAATGCCCCCATAGATTGTGTGGACTTGATGGACCATGTGTTCAGACGATTCTGAACGAGTTGCGTTCATGTTCTTCAGCAACATCCTGATTTACTCCAGGAGTGTGAGCCAGTACCTGAAGCAATTGCGAGCGGTTTTGCGGACTTCGCGAGATGATAAGCTGTTTGCGAAGTTCAGCCAGTGTGAGTTATGGTTGCGTGAAGATTTTGGGCTGTGTGATGTTAGCCGAGGGAGTTGGTGTGGATCCTGACCAGATAGAAGCCGTGTTGATTTGGGGATTGCCCTACTATTGTACTAGAGTTCGGGAGTCTCTTGGGTTTGGCAGGCTATTACCGACGACTTGTGCAGGATTTTCCCGGATTGCCACATCACTTTCCGGATTGACGAAGAAGGCGTCAAGTTTGAGTGGTTCGATGCATGCAAGGAGAGTTACTTACTCCTAAGGGATGGTTGACCGTTGCTTCGGTTTTGACCTTACCTGACGATCGTGGTGAGTTCGTGGTCGTAAGTTATGGCGATGCATCGAGGTTTGGATTTGGTTATGTTTTGATGCTGTGTAGCAAAGCGGTGGCTCATGGTTTCAGACAGTGGGAAACCTTATGTAGCTACGTATCCTATGTATGATTTGGATGTTGCTGTCCTTATGTTAGCATTACAGAATTCGAGACACTACAGCTATGGCGTGCAGCGCGGTGTAGGACGTGCACTGATCACTTGAGTTTCATCTACTTGCATTTTCGGCCAGATTCGGGCTTGAGGTAGTGTAGATGGATGGGGTCGACTAATGACTATGGCTGCACCTTTGAGCTCGTTCGAGAAAGGCTAGAGGTTGTACTTTGACTACCCATCTGGGATGTTGTTGCTGATGCATTCAGTTGGAAGTCGGGAGCTTCAGTGTTTCATGCGTATGTGGCTCAAGTTTTCGTGTTTGCCGGGTTATGCACCACGGAAGCTGAGTTCGCGTATGATGATGTTAAAGCTCATTGTTTCGCGCGCATTTGGCGCTAGTGATGTGGAGATGTATCTGATACTCCGAGTTTTCTACTCGTGACGTAACCTGTAGAAGAACATAGCAGCTTGTGTATGCAGATGCCACATTTGTGGATAGGTGATGGCTAGGAGGCAGAGACTTGCCGGAGAGTTACAGCTATTGGAGATTTTCGATTAGAAGTTGGAGTTTGTCACTGTGGTTTTTGTGTGCCAGTATGCACTTCGGTTTGTGGTACCAGTTGTCAGGCCATTGTGGACCATTTGATGAACTTGGTACGTTTAGTTGTACTTTCCGAAACAGATTTCAGTGGCAGGTTGGCATAGCTGTGTTTGGCGGAGGTTGTCCATTTACGTGGTGTGCCTGTGTCCCAGATTGCTGAACGAGGTAATCAGCTACGACTGTGTGTTGGCAAGCTTTACAACGAGCATTGGGGACCAGATTACAGTTTAGTACAGTTTCTTATCCTCATAATGGTGAGCGATCTTTGAGGACTATTTAGACCTTGGAGGGCGTGTTGTGGTCCTATGTATTGCAGTTCCGAGGAATTTGGGACCAGCAGTTTCAACTGTTCGAGATTGCATGCAGTACCAGTTTGTTGACCACTATGGATATGACGTTACATGATGTCGTTTTGAGGAACGATATTGTACTCTATTGTGTTGGAGCGAGTTTGATGTGAGCTGACGTTGAGTCCTGATTTTGTGGAATGTGTTACCACAGACTTTCGGATTAGCAGAAATAGGTTGATAATTGCCCGAGTTCGATGTTTGAGTTATGTTGGTTTGTGTAGGCTGAGTTGTGATTTGCCATGTTGTTTTGATCCGTATGTGATCATAGGCGAGTTTGTGTTGCGCCGTATAGTTCGGCATTGCCTATAGAGTTGGCTTTTATGTGTGTTGTGTTCCGTGTGATGGAACTATATTTCAGATGTGTTACGTGTTTTGTACCCTATCAGTTCCTTATGCAGGATAACTTGGAGTCTGTGTGGAGCCAGTTCAGATTCGAGATTTGAGGGTACAGGGATTACAGTACGCATATATCTCCTATTGTGGAGTCTCTTGTCAGAGTTGTTCAGTTGACGTAGCCACTTGATAGTTGAGCTGTATGCAGAGGCAGTGCTCCTACCTTGTAGTTGGCAGACTTGGAAATTTCGAGGTCAAAATTTTTTTAAGGGGGGTGGATTTGTGACGACCCGGAACATAATTAGCAGTGAAATCAGCTTAATCCACGAAGTTGCACATAATCGCTGTTTTTCATAAATTGATTAAATTGTCGAGCTTGATCACGACTTAATTATTGGCCGAGAATTTGAGCTGAGTCTCTTCTCGAGAGTTGTTGTATGCGAGATTTCGAGTTAGTGGGCTATTCCGGATCATTATTTGGACAACCGAGGAATAAAATATGAATATTTGAAGTTTTTACGTAATCGGGTTTAAAAGGCGGCTTTCTTAACCACTAAATTACCGGACGAGAGTTTGGCTTCGGATTCTTCACGGAAGATGTAGAGAATTTAATTTCGAGCTCGTGGGAACTTCCGGAGGATTATTCCGAGTTACGAGGATTATGTTGTGAATATTTCGAGCGACGATTATTTAATCGGGTTAGCTTGTGTTGGGTTGAACCGTTGACTTTTTATCACGTTTGTCGAAGCGTTTGACTTCGGGTGGTAATTGGAGAACATGTCGAGATGAGTTTGTTGCCGTGAGAATTATCGAAATCGGATTTACGACGCGGAAGTTACGGGTGTTCAAAGTTTACCGAAATGTGTAATTAGAAGTTTCCAAAAATAGAAGGTCTATATATGGAGGTTTCCTGTTTGGGAAACATGCCATATTGGGAAAGCTGGGTTGACTGGGTGGGTTGACCCATTTGGGCTGATTTGGGGCTGATCGGTTTCATCATCGTGGAGTCTGATTCCGGCCATATTTGGGTATGGTTTCTTCACGAGATATGTTGGGCTCGTGCTCCTCTTCGGATTGGTAGGTGGATCACCTCCTATGGTGGCCGGAGGAGGAAGAAAAGTGGCGGCGAAAATGGGGAAATTCCGGCGAGTTTTGTTCGATTCGGGTGGCGACGTGGAGGCCGCGATGGTGGCTCCTCTTTGAGGGTTTTGTTAGCCTCAATGAGAGGAAGCTATTGCAAGTGGTTTGAGAGGTTGCCGTGGCCGGAGGAGAGAGATCCGTCGAATTGAAATTCCGGTAAGGGTTTGGAACTTTGGATTGATTTTTGGAGGTTTTCCGGTCAAAATTAGCCTTAACTTATAACTGGAAAGTTGTTGGAATCGTCGAGATCTTCAAAATCATGTATGCCACGTATTTTTCTGGGCAGGTATGGATTTTCAGGCGACGGGGCAGCGGCAACGGCGGCGGCGATTTTTCGCCCGGCGTAGTTTTCGACGAGTTATATGTCATTTCACTCGAAATCGCGCCCCGATCGCAGTGGTGAAGTTTATTTTTCGAATTGAGCGTCTGAAATTATAGCGAGGTATTGAGGTGTGATTATTGGAATTTCGACAATTCGTCGTTATTGGATTATGTGTTTCCGAGAACGGTTGTTTCTCGTGATTTGATTTGAGATATTGAGTTATGATTTTGAGAAATAGATTTTGTGATTATTCAGGGGTTCATGATCGTTCGTTTGGTGAGGGACTTTCCGCCGGATCACGGGTTAACGAGAACTGCGTTACGCTCACCTGTGAATGAACAAGTTTATATTTTCACAGTTGATTTGCGAGTTCGTGGATTTCATGATTTTCCGTATTTACTTTATACGATGTTGAGATATATGTTATTTTCGGAGGTATTATTTTATTTATATTGGTGATGGCATTACTGCATCGATGCTTCGGCTACTCGGCTGATCACCGGTAGTCCACCAGAGTTGAGAGATTCCTCTGGACCAGAGTTGAGAGATTCCTCTGGGCAGGGTTGAGAGATTCCCCTATATGCCGCCGGGGTTGAGAGATTCCCCTGGCCTATCACCGTCGGGTTTGAGCGATTCACCTGACGTCGGGCTTGAGAGATTCGTCCGACAATCTCCATATATATATGTGTTCCGAACTCGCATTGTTTTATATTGATTATGTATATAAACTGGTGAAAGACATACGTTTATTTTCGTCCACTCACTCTAACGTTTTTATTTTCCTTTCCCCTGGGCTTTTCGGTTTCCGTGCCCAGTTTGCAGTTCGGACTCTGGTGTCGCACGTCATGGTTGGAGGCATAGTGCTCGAGCTACCTTGTTTATTCCAGTAGGTTTATTGTTCTACCTACTGTGGTATACTTATATGATTATATATTAGATGTCGCTCTGAGTATTCTGTTGTATATATTATATGATTTTACTCCGGATTTCAGTAAAGTACAGATATATTTACTACTTTACATTATTGTTGATATATTGAGAAATGCGGATGGGATTGGTGCCCACGGTTTGGTTTTTGTTGCATAGGATGAAGTGTATTTTCCGGGTGCAGGTAATGGTAATTCCACGTTAGTAACGAAACTCTGTCGAAATTTTGTTGGTTTTTGTTGGTTCATGTTTTCGAAGGGGTTCGATTCCGGTTTAGGCAACTAAACCGGGGTTGGGTCCTTTCAGGTGGTGACTCACTACAAGAAAAGAGGACTTAGACGACGGAACAGTATTAGTTCCGTCGTCTAAGTTACACTTAGACCTCGGAGATTTCTCCGTGGTCCAAGTAACACTTAGACGACGGAGATGTAATTCTCCGTCGTCTAAGTGTTACTTGGACCACGGAGAAATCTCCGAGGTCTAAGTGTAACTTAGACGACGGATGTGAAATTTCTCCGTCGTCTAGGTAAGTACCTGGACCTCGGAGACGTATCCGTCGTCCAGGTTATCACTTGGACGACGTAGAATTACATCTCCGTCGTCTAAGTAACATTTAGACCTCGGAGATTTCTCCGTGGTCCAAGTAAAACTTAGACGACGGAGAATTACATCTCCGTCGTCTAAGTTTTACTTGGACCTCGGAGAAGTGATCACCTGGACAACGGACCGACACGTCGTGGTGTAAGTTCCACTTAGACGACGTACCGACACCTCCGTCGTCTAAGTGAAGCATTATATATATAGGCCATGCCAAACTCTCTTAGCTTCGATCATTCCATTATATTTTCTCTTGTGGGGAATTTTTGAGATCGAAGGAGAAGGAGAAGGCCGGATTAGGCTAGGCCGGGGCTAGAAATTAAAGGATCTCCGGTGTTCGATCACTAGCTAGCTTAATTAACTGCAGATATCGAGAAGGCGAGCAGGTACGTACGTACGTACGTAGGCAGTTAAAATTTGCATGATTAAATATATATATATATATTTAGGGAAACCGTACGTACGTACATACATGCATGAATGTTAATTAGCTATATATACAGATTAAATTACGTACGTAATTTGATGGATCGATGTAGATCGAGTACATATAATTAATGGTAAATTAATGGACTAATATATATATATGTAATAATTATTTAATTATAATATTTTGTAGCAGTATGGACAAGAGTTGGATGAAGTTAAAGAATAGATGTGATGTCCGGTATATGGATGGAATTAGCGAATTTGTGAATTTTGCGATAGAACATGGTCATGGAAAGAAGCGTTTCAGGTGTCCGTGCCAGAAATGTCTTAATTGTCAGTATGCGGAGGTTAATGTTATGGTGCAACACCTGTACGAAAATGGTATGATGTGGAGTTACACTACATGGAGCGAGCATGGTGAAGCAGTAGAGTTCAGCGCAGCAGACTTCAGCTCAGGGTACAGTTACCATGGTGCCTCATCCAGCGGCAGTGGTGCCGGACCCCCAGCTTGCAACCCAACTGCAGATTTGGTCCATGATGCTTTTTTCGGGATGTAGTCATGGCGGACACCAACACCAAGACGGAGGTTACAGTACCACCAATGAGCATGATGACACATTCCCCACAGCTAGCTTGGCCACTGACACCAGTGAGATGGAAAAGTACAACCGGATGCTACTTGAAGCGCAGACCCCGGTGTTCCCTGGATGTCGAGAGAATGTGTTGCAATATGTGATGGAGCAAATGAAGATAAAAGTGAAGCACAAAATGTCAGTGAGTGCTTTTGACGAAATTCAGGAGCAAATATGTAAGTTGCTTCCTGATGATCACAATCTTCCTAAATCTCATTATAAGGTTAGAAATATCCTGAGCAGCCTCGGCCTAAAGTACAGGATAATTGACGCATGTCCGAATGATTGTGTGCTATTTTACAAAGAGTATAAAGAGTTGGACTATTGTCCCGTATGTGGCCAGTGCAGATTCCAGTTGAATAGGAAGAGTTCGAAAAAGAGAATTCCTGTGAAAGTTGTTCGATATTTTCCCTTGATTCCCAGATTGCAGCGCCTGTACATGTCTCTACACACAGCAGAGGCGATGCGATGGTACGCAGAAAAGCGAATAGATGACGATGTCCTGCGACATGCCGCAGATGGGGAGGGTTTCAAACATTTCGACAGAGAATTTGGAGACTTTGCTTCAGAGGTTAGAAATGTTAGACTCGGCCTATCTACAGACGGATTCAATCCTTGGGGAAGTAATAGCTCCGCCGTCAGCACTTGGCCAGTTATTCTGATGCCGTACAACTTGCCTCCGTGGATGTGCATGAACAAGGAATTTAATTTCCTTACCGTATTAATTCCAGGTCCTAAATCTCCATCGAAGTGCTTAGATGTCTACCTCAGACCTTTGATCGACGAGCTGAAACTGTTGTGGGAAAATGGAGTCCCAACTTATGACAAATTCACTAACACGATGTTCACGATGAGGGCTGCCGTAATGTGGACGATCAGCGATTTTCCAGCGTATGGGATGTTGGCAGCGTGCAGGACAAAAGGATATAATGGATGTCCTATATGTTTGGACGACGTGAACTCTAGTTGGCACGCAGGGAAGGTGTGTTACTTGGGTCACCGTAGATGGCTCCCTCACGACCACCCTTGGCGACAGGATGAAGCTCATTTCGACGGGACGGTAGAGAACAATCCTAAACCCCGTAGTTGGTCGGGCGAAGAGATTTTAGAGAGGTTGAGCTATTTCGACTTTGGTGTGTTGACTAACGACGCGGATGTAAAGAAATGCAATCCAATTCCTCCACATGATCTGAGCTATTGGGATCACAAGAGTATATTCTTTGAACTCCCTTACTGGTCGAAGTTGAAGCTGAGGAACAACTTGGACGCGATGCACATAGAAAAGAATGTGTGCGACAGCGTGGTGGGAACAATTCTCGGTATTAAGTTCAAGACTAAAGATACTCCCAAAGCGCGCAAAGATTTGGAATCAATGAATCTACGTCGTCCCTTGTGGTTGAGGAGGGATAGGAAAGGAGTGTACAACAAGATGCCAGCTGCACCGTACACAGTGAAGCCGACACTTAGACGTTCTGTATTTCACTGGTTTAAGGGCGTTCGTTATCCGGCCACGTATGCAGCTACTATAACTGGAGCAGTGGAAGAGGTGCAACACAAGTTTGTTGGTCTAAAGACACATGACTATCACGTTATGCTGCAACGTCTGATTCCAGTGGTAATTCGACCATATTTGCCTCGCGACGTCGTAGAACCAATAGTGGCATTGTGCAGATGGTGGCAGAGGTTATGCGCCAGAGAATTAAAGAAGTCAGATGTCGTGGAATTGCAACAACAAATTATGCACATCATTTGCAAACTAGAGAGGATTTTTCCTCCTGCTTTCTTCGACATAATGATTCACCTAATGATCCACCTGCCCGAGCAGGTTCTCATTTCTGGTCCGGTCCAGTACACTAGGATGTATCCTCAAGAAAGGTACGTACAACTAATTAATTATATAGGTTTTTCGATTCATAATTTGTTCCACTGGAGATTACTAGCTAGCTATATGCATGTACTTATTTTTATTGTACGTTTGATTAATTTTGTAGACAGCTTGGACAGTATAAGTCATTCGTCAAAAACAGGTCGGCCCCGGATGGCTCCATAGCAGAGACATACCTAATGCATGAGTGCGTTACTTACTGCAACAGGTACCTCAAAGATCCACCACCTCCGATCCCAGTGCCCGCATCAATCTTTCTGTCGTCACCAATGTCGTCCGACCGTTTAGAGGAGTATTAAAGGAAACGTTAACACGGGAAGAACTTATTGAGGCACATTGGGTAGTGTTACGAGACTGTGACGAAGTTGAGCCGTACATGATGTCATACAGGGAGAGGCTTCAGGCGTTATATCCAGACAAGAGTTCGGCGTGGATTGAGAAAATGGTTAAGAAAAAGTTCCCCGATTATTTCTTCCAATGGGTACGTATTTAGTGATTTATATACATATTGAGATCATGCATGTTTAATTTGTAGAAAGTAAACCCTTACATTTTTCCATTTTCGCAGATGATTGATCTGCAAAAATCCGAAAACCACGGGGGGTGGTGGTCTTGGCCAAAGCACTTGCTAGCAGGGAAGCCGATTAAACACTATATTTATCCGGGATGTTTTGTGAACGGTGTGAAGTTCCATTCATTGGCGCGAGATGAAGGAAGAAGAACACAAAACAGTGGGATAGCGGTTGGGAAAGACCCTGATCTATATTACGGAATGATCGTATATGTGGTTCAGCTATGTTACGGGAATGATGTCAACGTTTTCCTATTCAAGTGCAGATGGTTCAAGCGTACAAAGGAAGACCTGGGACTTTTATCAGTCGATACAAACTCAAGCTGGTATGAGGATGAGCCTTTCGCTCTCGCCACCTTAGTTAGGCAGGTGTTCTATCTCGACGATCCGAAAGCTGGTGACGGGTGGAAAATAGTGAACCAGATCTCTCATCGAGGAGTTTGGAATACAGAGACAATTGAAGGGACACCGGCGACGACTGAAGATGCTGCTGAACCAGATAGAGACATTCCTGCCTATCAAGAGCCTAATATTTCTGTCATCCGCTCCGACATAATGGACCTGGTTCAAGACGGTGAACGGTTACCCATGCCTGATGGTTGTACAGATCTAACTGAAGAAGAGATTATTGAGGTAGATGAAGAAGACGTGCAGGATGAGGACGATGACGACGACTCTGGTTATTCCTCGGACGATGTTGAGTACGATGAGGAGGATGAGCAATCGGATAACGGTGATGATGATGATGACGATTATGACGAAGAGTACGGTCACACGACGAGGATCATTAATTGGTAAACCCTAATTTATTATTGTAATATATATATGATCGATCGATGCATCGTAAAAAGGTGAAAGATTTCTATTATGTCGAGACTTTAAGATTCCTCGTCCAGCTTTGGTTGGTTTTATTGTTTTTAAATACTATTTATGTATAAATTGGATTAATTATGGGTCCCTATATATGATTATATATATTGACTTGTGATAGTATTATTGAGAGCACAAATTTTGTACATAGTCCCGGCCCCTCTCTTTGCTTTCAACTTCATCGGTGTATTCTCTGATCTTATTAAAAGTAAGCTGAAGCTGCTCTACATTTCGCTCAAGCAGCCCTTCAAACCCTAAATCCTCGACACTAAATGTAGCATGATCGGATCGATCGATCATTTTTTTAATTATATTCTTGAATGAGAATAATTGAACGAACATACAAATGACCGGGGACGACCTAAACCCTAAACCCTACGGCCCTAACCTCTGAATTCAGGGTTTTACACTTGGACGACGGAGACAGTCATTCTCCGTCGTCTAGGTACACACTTGGACGACGGAGAATGACTGTCTCCGTCGTCCAAGTGACAAACCCTATACCCTAAACCCTAAGGACCCCTAACCCCTGAATTCAGGGTATATTCACCTGGACGACGGATACGACATTCTCCGTCGTCCAAGTACACACCTGGACGACGGATATTAGCGTCTCCGTCGTCCAGGTGTGTACTTGGACGACGGAGAATGTCGTATCCGTCGTCCAGGTGTAAATTTCGTAATTTTTTCTAAGACAACGACCATCTAGACCATCTTCGAATGCATATTCTTTTCGTCAAGACTTTAGAGTAGTATATTCTTGGTGTGTGAGCTTCGACGGTTCGAAAATCGGAGTTGCGAAATGTCCTGTATCCACGTTTCCGGTTTGTGAAATTCTCGGTTTTGCGGTTGACTGTGCCGATGAAACCCTTCCCGAACTTATTATTTCCTGGTCCTTTATAGTAATTATATATTATGTTACGACGAACATATCCAACGGTTGTTTTGTCCAAATTCAATTTCGTTAGTACTCTGCTGCAAATCAGCAACTACAAGTGAACACTAAAGTCTTAAAGATTAGTCGATACTTAACAACTTTCAAAACGTAAAATTATTCGGCGGTTCAAATTTATCTGTTTATATATACGATGCGTTCATCGATATTGTACGACTATTTCACTCGAATGACAGATCGCTAAATTCCTAGCGAATTAATTTAAATATTTTTTTTTGCATAATTTGAACCTAGACGACGGATACGGTCATTTTCCGTCGTCCAAGTGTTCACCTGGACGACGGAAAATGACCGTATCCGTCGTCTAGGTTCAAATTACCATGGCGGTTCGAATAAATTTTTTATTATTTTTCGATGTAAATATTGACTTGGACGACGGATATGTCGTTTTCGGTCGTCCAAGTGAACACTTGGACGACGGAAAACGACATATCCGTCGTCCAAGTCGAAATAACATGGCGGTTCGATTTGCCGCCTCAATTTTCGGCACCGCTTGAAATTCCACTTAGACGACGGAAAACACTGTCTCCGTCGTCTAAGTCAACATTTATGGCGGTGAAACGGCCCGCCCATTTATTTGGCGCCGGTTCGAAAAAATTTGACTCTTCACTTAGACGACGGAAAACACTGTTTCCGTTGTCTAAGTGCACTTAGACGACGGAGAATAGTGCTCCGTCGTCTAAGTGAAACTCTATAAATAGGCCGAGCCTCATCTTCTTTTCCTCATCCCTTACAACTTTCTCTCCTCCATCTCCTCTCTCTCTCTCATTCCGGCGATTCTCCTCCGGCGACGCTCCGACGACATTATTTCCGGCGTGGTTCCTCCTCTCCGACGACATAACTCCGGCGATTTTCGCAGAAAACTCTCGAAAAACTCCGATTCGGTAAATTTCTATTTTTCCCTTATTAAAATAATTTTTTTTTAATTAATTAGTTTTAAATATTTCTTAAATGATTATTTTAATGTTATTTATTAATTATTGCTATTAATACTAATTAAATGAATAATTGTAAATTTATTGTTATTAATTATATTTAGATTAATTATTGTTATTAATTAAATAAATGATTACATATTGTTATTAATTAATTAAATGGTAAATTATTGTTATATATTAATAATAATTAAATGAATAATTGTAATTACTTGATAATTTATGAAATGAATAAATATTATTGTAATTATTTATTAATTAGTTGCATAATTAAATAAATATGAGATTAAATTAATTAGTAGTACGTGTTCGATTTAAATTTAGTACATAGGCTTGGTGTAATTAAGTCGCACTCTTTGGAATAGATGGCGCCTCTTTTCCTTGCTTATCTCCTTAACCCCTCGTGATGTGTGGATTTCATCACCGCACACCATAACCTAAGTGAAGTTATGGACACGAGGTTGAGGGCGGAGTTTGCAAAGGATTTCAGGGAGTGTAAATTTTCGAAAAATTGGCCGAATGTCGGACATGGTGTCTAGAAACGGGTTATGACTGGTGACAGGATTTGGACTAAGAAAGACTTTTGTCGAAATTAGTCCTGCCTCTCGCGTTATCTCTATCCCTAACTGGCCATGTTTTTCGATTTAACCAAGGCTGATTAATTGAAAATTTACACTTTATCGCGCGGGTCGCACGTCCATTGAACGACCGAAAATGCCAATCTAGTGTACTCTATTTAAATCTTAAACGTACTTAATTAATTAGCGTAAATTTTTAAGTTGTAATTATTATGGTAAGTAGGTACGCGTATTTTAACACCGTACTCTTAGGTTTAAATGGCTCCGCCAAAGACCACATCCGGCAAGAAGAAAGCCCAACAGGAGTCAGAAGATGAGATGCTCCAAATGTTGGCGGCCCAAGTCGGTTGGGTTCAACCGCAGGACGACGCCCTCAATCCGGGGCCTTCTGGGGAAATTCCCTCTGCCCCATTTCTCTCAAGCGGTGATGACGTCGACCCCTTTTCAACTCCGACGCCCGGTACCGCTTCAACGGGAAGTACTCAGGCGTCTTCGACGGCCGATTCTATCATGTACAGCGCCCGCCGTAAGCAAAGGAGGGCCCCCACTGACCCCCAACCGAAAAAGACTCGGGGTCTCGTTAAAGGTGGAAAGGCGGAGAAAATTTGCAAGGCGACCGGGAGCAAGATCGCCTTGCCCTACGACGAATTCACCGGTGGCCCTCCCACACCTCAGCTAGCAAGTCTCTCGGCTCATAGCATTGGGTCGATTGTTCGTAACCGGGTTCGTATCACTGCCCCTACTTGGAGGGAGGTGCCGGATTCGGAGAAGGCGAAAGTCTTTAAGGATCTTTCGGTACGTAATACGTACAATTTTAGTTATTATATACTATTTTTAATATTAGTTATATATAATTTTATAATATATACGATTATAATTTCCAATTTATTTCTGATAGGAACAATTTGCGGTGGATCCGGATCCGGCGATGTTGAGGCATATCAACCAAACCGCCAACAACATCTTCAAAGATTGGAAGTACATGCTCCATCAGTACTTCCGAACTAACGGTCCCGTGCCTCCCCCCGAAGAGCTGCGTGGGGATAGAGAAGATGAGTGGGAGTGGTTGTGTAACCACTTTGCCGATGAGCAATTTCAGGTGTTAATTTACTTTTTTTATTTCAATTAAGATAATTGAATACTCTAAATTTTAGTTACTTATAAATTTTTTAATGATTTCATTATGTTGTCTAACAGAAATTCTCCGGTGTCAACAAAGCCAACCGGGGGAAGAAGGACAAGCACCATACTTCCGGCGCCAAGCAACTCATTCAAATTGCCAAGGAGCACAGGGATAAGGGCTCCAAACACCCTTATCTCGATGCAAGCGTAAGCGCGTACGTGACGCCTGGGCTCGATAATGAAGCGAGTCAACGCGGCGTAAGTCATATATATATATGTGTGTGCGCTAATAATTATAGTAATTATTATTTAAATATTATTTCATTATAATAAATTTATTATTCTTTTGTAGGCAAGAGTGATAGAGCGTGCGCAGGAAGAATTGGCTAACACTCAGCTTGCGTTCCCAGATGTGCCGCTAGAAGACCTGCCTCCTCTATCTGTGGAGAGCCAAATAGCAATTGCGGATGAGGTCTACGGTCGTAGAGCTGGCAAGGAGGTTAGGCACTTCGGGCCTAAGGTGGTTCGAGATTTGTCGACCTCTGAGTCATCATCTACGGGAGGTTCGGGGCGGCGGAGAAGTTCTCAAGCTGCGGCAGCCTATGAAGAGGCTCGAATCGCACGAGAGGAGAATATTGCCATGCGCCAAAGAATGGACCAGCAAGACGAGCGAATAGCCCAACTCATCGCCCTTATGCAACAAGCTCAAAGACAATGTCAACCTCCTCCGAACCCATTCCCCGACGACGACGACCCGGCTGGAGGCGGAGGACGAGGCGGCGCATCTGCTCCTCCAGTGTTTTAGCTAGCTAGTAGTTTATTATTTCGTTTCTTAATTTCCGCATTACGAACAATATTTTCATTTTTAATTATGGGTTTTTTCGATTATGTATGTACAAATTAATTTTAATTATTTTATTAATTTAGTGTATTTAATTAATTTAATTAATTTTTTTTCAATTAATATTAATAATATTTTTGAATTTAATTTTTTTTTAAAAATTAATTTTTCACTTAGACGACGGAGACATTAATCTCCGTCGTCTAAGTCCCCACATGGGCCACGGACGTTGTTAGCTTGTCCGTGGCCCAGGTGGTGACTTAGACGACGGAGAATTTAATCTCCCGTCGTCTAGGTTACTACCTGGGCCACGGAGAAGCTAACAATCTCCGTGGCCCAGGTGGTGACTTAGACGACGGAGATTAATGTCTCCGTCGTCTAAGTTCCTACCTGGGCCACGAAGATTGTTAGCTTCTCCGTGGCCCAGGTAGTAACCTAGACGACGGAGACATTAATCTCCGTCGTCTAAGTCACCACCTGGGCCACGGATATTGTTAGCTTCTCCGTGGCCCAGGTAGGCACTTAGACGACGGAGACATTAATCTCCGTCGTCTAAGTCACCACCTGGGCCACGGACGTTCTCCGTGGTCCAAGTGAACTTGGACGACGGATATTAAATTCTCCGTCGTCTAAGTACTTAGACGACAGCACTTGGAGCACGTACCTTGGACGACGGATTTTCCGTCGTCCAAGTACTTAGACGACGGAGACTGTCACTTAGACGACGGAAATGCTCCGTCGTCTAAGTCACTTTTTCTTGTAGTGACTGCTGCGGTGGTGGATTACTGTGGAACACAGGGATCGGGGGAGGTGTGGGGAGCGGTTGTCCAGTAGTCTGGCACGCGTACATCGTCTGCATCCATGTGAACATTTGTGTCTGCTGCTGGACCATCATTCGGTGTTGCTCGACCAGCACCCGGTGCTCGGCATCTCTGACTGCCTGCTGCTCGGCCAATTGCCGCATCTCTACTCCATCTGCCTCCTTTGCTCCTCCAACTCCCTCTGCGTCCTCTTAAGCTCCGCTGCTAGGTTAGAGTTCCTAGAAGTTGAAGTTCTTGACCCGGTAGAGTATTCTGAAGTGTTCTTCAATACTCCTTCGCGCGCCGAACCCATTTCCCTGCAGTAGTAGGTATTCTTTCCAGTCCCGCATGCTTTTGCCATGATCTGAGCCGCTATAGGGCGATCAAGCGGATCGATCTGAGAGGCATACTGGGTCACTTCTTCCTCCGAGCAGTCAAGATGGTTGTTTCGAGCTATATTCATGGTGACTTCTGTGATCGCTTCCTCCACTCTCACCTAATTGAAAAGCTAATATGAATAACAACGAGTTAAATTAATAGAGAAAAATAGTTTTATTAACACATGCATATGTGAAGTACAAAATAATGAGGCGAAAGACTTACCGCTTCTTCAGGGCACTGCGGATAGAACTTCTGATGAATAAACACCAACGGGTTGACTTCTTGTTGTTCCTGCGCCTTACTCGACCAACCCAAATAGTTGAGTGAACTTGCATGATGGGCCTTGGTGTTTTTCAATCTGTTCTCCCGGTTCGTCTTGGAAATCGCCTTGTTTGATAAACATATGTAAAAAAATTAGTAACTAACTATTTCAATGTGATACGATACATTAGAGTTGTAAGATATATTCAGGATGCATACCTTCGCTTTGGGGTGCTCGAAGTGGGCTACCAGCCACAGCCACTCGTACTCCGTAAACCGGAATTCGCTAGGGGTAGAACCTCGGCCTAGCTCCTTGTACTGTGTGTAATGTTTTGAAAGCTCGTTCTTCCACTCTTTATACCTATAATAACAGCAGAAAAAAAAGTTAGAGATATTAAAACACTTGATAAACAAAAATCTAACTCGATATATACTCAAATAACTCGAATCACATAACCTGATATGTAGTTGACGCTCTACCCACGTGTGAATAAGGCATTCATCCACGTCAAACCACACCTGCAAGATGAATATATAAACGGTAAAATTATATATTTACATAAAGAAAATAGGATTTAACTCACACTCAGTGTATTATGCACTTGCATCTTCACGTAGAGAGGCACAGATTCCCAATCTGGCCAAAGCATTGAGACCTTGTCCCGCACGACAGCCCCGGCCATGTTGGCATACTTTCGCGTGGTGTCAAATGTCTCAATCACCTCACCATGCTCATTGGCCCTAATGAGCGTTTTCCTTCCCCCGATGGCCTGCTCAAGATTCTTCCCGGTGCATGTGCCTCTACTCTTTCGTTTTCCAGTGCCATTAACGAAATTGCCTAATAATACAATGTCAACAAATTGATATCATTAATTGAACCTATCGTAAGTCTTAAGTAATAATTAAGTAATCAATCTTGTTAAATAAAATTTACCTGCATCGTCCGTTTGTTGGTTGGTGCACCTCGCACTCCAAAGATACACGGGTCGAACGGGATGAAGTTGTATGCTTCCTCCACGCTTAGGAACTCTGGCCGTCCTTCAATATAAATAGGCCTCCCCCTATCATCGAATTCAGGGATCACAGGAATCTCGTCGGGCAGGAAGAGACCGGACGGCGGAGATAGACGAGGCCTGGACGATGAGGCGCAAACACCATCTGCCTCAGATGATTCCCGTGAAACTGGAGTAGGCACTGGGCCAATAGGGGGCATTCGGATGGGGGGAGTTTCTGATGCCCCCGTTGACTGTCGCTCGCCTGTGGGTCTGCTGACTGAGGGTCTGCTGACTGAGCGTCTGCTGACTGAGGCTCGAGGCTAGACTGGGGGTTGCACGGATCCGGATCGTGCGACTTCCTTTTCTCCTCACGCAGCTAGCAACATTTGTGTGCGAGCATTCATAATTGGCCCACTGCGCGTGTTGCTGACTACGGTTGAGGAACCTTGACTGCTGCTCCCTCCACTATTTCTAGTCCCTCTCCGTTTGATGCCTCCAAGCCAATTTGCCGCAAAACCTCCTGCACATCCAACAATTAGTCCTGGATTCGGTTCTATGAAAATTAAGGATGGAACCGTTTGGAACCAGAACCATTTGGAACCAGAACCGTTTGGAACCGGAACCGTTTGGAACAGGAACCGTTCGGTTCCGGTTCCGGTTGTAGTGATTATAGGTTCCAAACGGTTC
Source organism: Geum urbanum (assembly GCA_946800695.1). NCBI lineage: Eukaryota > Viridiplantae > Streptophyta > Magnoliopsida > Rosales > Rosaceae > Geum > Geum urbanum. Next base: position 17,298,438 of record OX327003.1, on the reverse strand, counting down.
CGGTTCCGAACGGTTCCGGTTCTAAACGGTTCCAATTCCAAATGGTTCTGGTTCCAAATGGTTCCGGTTCCAAACAGTTCCGATTCCAAACGGTTATCGGTTCCAACAATGAGTCCTGGATTCGGTTCTATGAAAAACCGGAACCGGAACCGTTTGAAATCGGAACCGTTTGGAACCGGAACCGTTTGGACCTGGAACCGTTTGGAACCGGAACCGTTCGGTTTCAAACGGTTTCGGTTCCAAACAGTTCCGGTTCCAAACAGTTCTGGTTCCAAACGGATCCGGTTCCAAACGGTTCCAGTTTCAAACGGTTCCGGTTCCGTTTTTATTCCGGTTCCAAACGGTTCCGGTTCTGGTTTTTCATAGAACCGAATCCAGGACTAATTGTTGGAACCGATAACCGTTTGGAACCGGAACCGTTTGTAACCGGAACCGTTTGAAACTGGAACCGTTTGAAACTGGAACCGTTTGGAACCGGAACCGAACACGGTTCCGGTTCTAGCGGTTATCGGTTCCAAACCAAACGGTTCCGGTTCCAAACGGTTCCAGTTCCAAACGGTTCTAAATGCGGTTATGATATCGTACATTAAATTAAACATTAAACATTAAATTAAATTGCATCATATCATATCGATCATTACGAATATAATTATCAAAATATCAATTAATTATTACCCAAATGCTTATTTAACCAATTAATTAAGTTAACAAATATACCTTAAATTATCAACTATATCAATTAATCCAAATCACCTTAATTTGCCCAACACCCTAAATTACCTTAAATTACCTATATCAATGAATCCAAATCACCTTAATTTGCCCATACATGCGACACCTTAAAAATACAATATAATTATGAACTATATATATCAATTAATCCACCCAAATCACCTTAAATTACCTAAATATTTTCCACATATATACATCACCTTAAATTATCAAAAATGATCAAAACTTAATTATATACATCACATATATACATATATACATCACATATATACATCACCTTAATTAAATTTTCCAAATATTTTCCATATACATACATCACATATATACATCACCTTAAATTATCAAAAATTAAAACATCACCCAAAACTTAATTAATCAAGTTAATTAAAATGTTTAAAAATATAATTAAAATTCATATATATACATAATTATAAAAAACAAAAATTGAGAGAGAGAGAGAGAGAGGGAGCTAGGACCTGTCATGGTCGAGCTCGAAGTGGGCTTCCGGCGACGGAGGTGAGGGGGGGAGGTAGAGGAGGAGGGGAGGAGGAGAGGAGGAGGGGAGGAGAGGAAGAGGAGATTTTGGGTTTTTGTGTGGAGAGGGGAGAGGGGAGGAGGGGAGGGGAGAGGGGATGAGAGATTTGAGGAGAGGAAATGTGAGGGGCGAGGTGAGGAAGAGAGGGGGAGATTTTAGGGTTTGAGGAGAAAAAGTGAAGAAATGAGGTGAGGGGAGAAGGAGCTGCTCGATCTGGAATATAAGGCACCATTGCCGGCGAGTTACGAGTTAACTCGTGGGCAATGCTATTACCAACGAGTTAACTCGTTGGTAATAGTATTGCCCACAAGTTGATAAGCAACTCGTGGGTAATACTATTACCAACGAGTTATCAACTCGTTGTTAATGATAGTGATTCCCGGCCAAGAATTTCCGACTAGAATTTCCGACTATAATTTTCGACTATAATTTACGACAATAATTTCCGACTATAATGTACGACTATATTGTACGACTAGAATTTCCGACTATAATTTACGACTATAATTTCGACTAGAATTTCCGACTATAATTTCCGACTATAATTTCCGACTAGAATTTCCGACTAGCATTTCCGACTATAATTTCCGACTATAATTTCCGACTACAATTTCCGACTACAATTTCCGACTATAATTTCCGACTATAATTTACGACAATAATTTCCGACTATAATGTACGACTATATTGTACGACTAGAATTTTCGACTAGAATTTTCGACTATAATTAAAATACGTACATCATTAACGTACTAAGGATGATAATCGTAATCATCTTCATCACTTGAGTCTGACTCGGTTTCATAGGTAACCTCTGGCAATATGTGCCGCTCCTCGTCATCTAAATCAGCGTCAACTTCATATGGATTAACATCGAGAAGTTCTGCTCCAGTAATTCGAACCACACTCCCAGATCTCACATTATTAAGGCGAATCGTAGATGATTCCGGAATGTCAAAAGCGTTCGGCTCTTGGTATGCAGTAACTTCCTCATCATCTGCGGTCTCACCAAGTGTGGCAACACTGTATATGTTTCTATGAGCAACATGGTTAACCACCTTCCACGGGACTTTGTTCAGAAGATCGTCAAGGTAAAACACTTGTTTTACTGATGTGGCAAGAACAAAATGGCCTTCTTTATACCAGCTTGTGGCAGTATTCACCGAAAATGTTTCGTACTGATCGGTCCTTGTGTTCTCCGGGCTAGTATCAAACCATCTACACTTGAACAAGTGCACTTTCATGCGGTTCCCATAAATTAGTTCAACAACTGAATGAAGGATACCGTAATAGTGAACGCCATCCTGCCCACTATGGACCATCACCCCACAATTCTGTGTTTTCAGTCGGTCGTCTCGATTTTCACATATAAATTTCACGTCATTGACCTGACACATAGAGTAAACTTTTGAAGCTATCGGTTTCATCGCCAGGACCCTCAATTTGTTTGACCACTCTAGGAAACCATCATTTGCTACATGGTTCATCTGAAAACGATAAGAAACCACACAAGAAATTATGAACATAGAAAAACAAAACCACGTACACACATGGTATATAAGGATATAAAAAATAGATATATACACATATACCCTTGCCCATTGACCAAAGTAGTTTGCAAACGTCCTGTTGTGGCAATCAACATTTCCGGCAATAGTAGGGCAGTGAAGATGATAGTTTTTCCAATATTGTACTTCTGTACAGTTTATCAGTACCGACCAGTGGGCAATGGCTACCTCATTTCCATCCAACTTGTACGACTTTAGCAAGCTTCCCTGTACTACCACGTCATTGGAGATTATAGAAAGGTTGAACTGAGGTTCATCTATCGGCATCTGTTGTTGGGGGTCCTCAAGCGCTCCCAAATACACGTTGGTGTACGTTACACACTCGTGCGCAATATATGCTTCAGCGATACACCTTTCAGGTGCAGATTTATTCTTCACATAGTCCTTGTAGGATCTAATTGTGTACAAGTTAACAAGTGCATGTTATGGTACTTAAAAATTAAGAATTTACATATAAAAACAGAGGCAAACTAAATGTATGAATCATTTGTACCTTTCCATGGGATACATCCAAGTGTAGTGTACGGGACCGGTAAGCAACAATTGTTCGGGAAGATGGATCATCAGGTGAGGCATGATGTCGTAAAAATTTGGGGGAAATATCCTCTCAAGCTTGCACATGATAAAAATGATGTCATCTTGCATCTCCCTGAAATCTGATTTTTTAACTTCGTTGGTGCATAACTTCTGAAAGAATCTTGATAAGGCTACCAACAGCTCCACCACCTCTTTGGGCAGGTACCCTCGAATGAAAATAGGGAAATGGTGTTGAAGCAGTACATGACAGTCATGACTCTTTAATCCGTACATCTTATTGTCCCGGAAGTTAACACACCTGCTTATATTTCCTGCATAGCCATAAGGATACCTGCATATATAGCCATAAACAACAATTATATTTCTTGCATATAACCATATATAAGTAAAAATTATATTAATTTCCTGCATAGCCATAAGAATATATACCTGACATTACTCAGCCACCCAAAAATTTCATGCTTATGCTTCGGCTTGACGGTGTACGGAGCTTGCGGCATTTTTTTCTTACCATCTCTTAACCACAAATGTTTCCGCAGTCCCATAGCTTTCAGATCAATGCATGCCTTAGGGATGTCTTTTGTTTTCCCCTCCAAATTAAGAACTGTGCCCACCACACTTTCACACACATTCTTCTCTATGTGCATGACATCTAGGTAGTGTCTGATAGGCAACCTGGGCCAGTAGGAGAGTTCCCAGAATATGCTCTTGTGTGTCCAAAACTTATACCTTTCGGGCTTGTCTGGAATTGACGCCACTATCTCAGGATGATTGCTCAGCTGCCCAAAATCATATTCATTCAACACTTCCAAAATTTCATCCCCTGTCCATCGCCTGGGTGCCACACCTGTTTCCATAGTCCCATCAAAAGCATCTGGATCCTGCCTAAATGGGTGATCATATGGAAGCCAACAACGGTGACGCATCTGAACAATTTTACTGCAATGAGGACTGCAACAATCAACCGTCATGCACTCTGAACAAGCCCTGTAACCCTTGGTTACGTTGACCGACAACATACCGCGGGCAGGAAAATCACTGATGGTGCCAACAAGCATGGCATGCATCTGGAACATCTCATTTTTGAACCTATCGTAAGTGGGGTGGCCACACTCACTCAGGTACTTAAGCTCCTCAATCAAAGGCCTCAAATACACATCGAGACACTTTCCTGGATAACCCGGGCCCGAAATTAACAGAGTAAGCATATTGTATTCCTTCTTCATGCACATCCATGGTGGAAGGTTGTACGGTACCAAAATAACTGGCCATATACTGTATTGAAGACTCATGTTGCCAAAAGGGATGAATCCGTCAGATGAGAGACCTAGCCAAACATTTCGGACCTCTGTTGCAAAATGATCAAACTCTCTGACTATGTGCTTCCAAACCTCTCTGTCGGAAGGGTGTATAAGGGTGTCATCGTCAGGCAAATTCCTTTCAGCCCACCATCTCATAGCTTCGGCCGTGAAAGCACACATGAACAACCGCTCCAGCCTATCAATAAGCGGGAAATATCGAAGTATCTTCACAGTTTTCTTGTTGCCTGCAGGAGTCAACTTATACCTTTCTGTAAAACATACCGGGCAGGCTTCAAGGTCTTCAAGATCTTTTCCCCAGAAGAGAATACAATCATATCTGCATGCATGGATTTTGATGTAGGAAAGCCCAAGATCTTGCAGGATATGTCGCACCTTATGATGAGTGGTAGGAAGACGATGACCGGGTGGCAGTAGCGAAGCAGTCCACTTCAGCCAAGAATCAACAGCTTTGACAGATATTTTGTTCTCCATTTTGAGCTGCATCACTCCCATGACACTTTCAACAATAGTCTTACTACACCGTCGTACAACGGAGTCTGTTGCAATGCAATCAGGTTGTTGTACTTGTCCATACCACTTGTGTTGACATGAGCTCCAGGTAATGGCTCGACTGGCTCAATATCGGGGAACCCCTGCACGACGGGAGGGACATTTGGTGCTTGATCAGCAAATACACCGCTCTCATGAGGAAACATATCATTGATTAACATCGATGTTGGATCATAGGATGGACTGCCCCTCTCAGCAAAATGTCCATGATCATAGGATGGACTGCCCCTCTCACCAAATTGTCCATGATCATGCGGACCCGCTAACGATGTTTCACTGTGATAAATCCAACAAGTGTACTTATCCCAAAACCCGTATTTACTCAGGTGCTTCTGGACTTTATCAATGGGAAAACGAAATCGATCGCTGCGACACTTACATTCTTTACACGGGCAATAATGAAGTGTAGTGTCTCCACAATTAGCCTTCACAAAATCCACAAAACTCCTAATTCCCTGGGAATATCTCACATCCCATCTTTCGAGGCTCATCCAACTCTTGTCCATCCTGAAAATTCTAACAATATTACGTACTATAAATATATATATATACACATTCACTACTAATTAATTAATAAATCATCATTAATTACATTCGAATTCATCCGATTAATTAACAAAAGTCGACCCATGCATGCATATAAATTAAAAAATATATATATACCAACAATTCACAATTACAAATTAACATGCCTGTATATATATATAGACATATTAACACTTAATATTCACAAAATAATTTTATATCCATACATATATATATACACACAAATTAACATATTTTCATCGAAATAATCTCAAATCCACTCAAAATCAACAGTCAATCACTCGAAATCAACAATATATCCACTCTATTTGCGTATCAAACCAATAATCGATATCTCAACTCTAAATCAACACATGCATATATATATATATATCGATCTAATTAAATCAACACACATATATACATATGTACCTATATATAGCTACGTATATAGCTTCCCGAGCGGGTTTTCGACGCCTTTTGACAATACCCAAAGATTTCAGAGCGTTTTCCTTCTTTCGATTTCACCGGATTTTTTTCTACCCAAATGAATGAGCTGCTGCGATCTGGATCTGATATAAGAGGTATTGCTGGCGATTCATTAAATCGCCGGCAATAACTCCATTGTCGGCGAAATTCCGGCCAAAAATCGCGGAAAATGCTGGAAAATTATTGTCGGCGTCGGAGAAGGTCGCTGGCAATAATTTTTCCCCATTGCCGGCGATTTTCCGGCCGGAATATTGCCGGCAATGATGGAGAAATTATTGCCGGCGACGGAGAAGGTCGCCGGCAATAATCTCTCCCATTTCCGGCGACTTTGTGGACGTATTGTCGGCGACGGTTCAAGTCGCCGGCAATGCTCATTATTGCCGGCGACTTGCTCCGTTGCCGGCCTTTTTTTTTTCTCGCCGGCAATGCCCTTGAATGTGGTAGTGTATATATTGCAACACATTCTTTGGACATCCAGGGTACACCAAGGTTTAAGATTTGAGTAGCATCATGTTGTACCTATCCATCTCTGTGGTGTCACTGGCCAAGCTCACAGTGGGAAATGTGTTATCATGAGTACTGGTATTGTAACCTCCCTATTTGTGTTGGTGTCTACCATGACTAAATTTTGGAAAAGTATCATAGACTAAATCCATAGTTGGGTTCCAAGCAGAGCCGCCGCTACTGCAAGATGAGGCACCATGGTAATTGTACCCTGAGCTGAAGTTTGGTCCTGAGTTGAAGTCTACTACTTCACTGTGCTTGCTCCATAGTGTAACTCCACATCATACTGTGCTCATACAGGTGTTGAACCAAAACGTTAGACGGAACAAATTGATGATTGAGATATTTTTTGCACGGACACCTGAAACATTTCTTTTCTTGAGCATGTTCCATCGTAAAATTCACAAAGTCTCTGATCCCGTCTATATACCGCACATCACTTTTGTTCGCCAATTGTATCCAACTCTTGTCCATATTTCTGCGTAAGGATATATAATAAATTGATCTATTAATTATATAACTTTTTAACCAATAATTCATTTATCTAATATACTTTATATATATTAAGTATAAGTATATACTTTAGATATACTTGTAATGAATTAATTAATTTTATATATATTATATTATTAACTTTATATAAATACATGAATGAATGAATTATATATATATATTTTTAACTAATTATTCTAACATATATATTAATTAACTATATATATTACCTAGCACATGCATGCATGTTTTAATAAACTAATTAATCAAATTAAAATATATATACCAATTAATTAACTAATTAATTAACCAATATAGCTTACAATTTGTTTAAGAATGCAATTCAACAATGGAAGTAATGTTAATTAAGGTCGTTGGAACATACTATATATATATTCGTTGAAAAAATCAATCGCCGTACGTAATTACGTAGGATATTAAAAAAATTAATCGAGAGAAACGAGTTAATACCTTCACCTCTAAGGAGATAAGTGAGTAAAACTAGAACTCCGGGAGTTGAAAATTCAAGTTTTGATGAATTTTGCCGGATATAATTCGGAGCTACCGGCGGTGGATTTTTTTGAGTGAGGAGAAAGAGCTAGCTGAGAGGGAGAGAAAGATAGAGAAGTGATGAGGAGATAAGGAAATCTAATCGAGAGATCTATTAACTAACTTTCCTTGGATGACGATGTGACGACCCGGACCAGAATCAGCAGTATGATCAGCTTGATTGATGAGTTTGTGTGTAGTCGCAGAGTTGTTCGACAGTTATTGAATCGCCAGGCTCGTTAACGACTAAATTATTGGCCGAGAATTGGAGCTGGGTCTCTTCTTGAGAGTCGTTGTACGTGTGATTACGAGTTCGTGGGCGGTTCCGGATCGTTATTTGGACGACCGAGAAATTAGTTATGAATATTTGAAGTTTCGACGGAAACGGATTTAATTGGCAGGTTTGCTCGCGACTAAATTATCGGACGAGAATTTGGTTTCGGCTTCTTCACGGAAGTTGTTCAGAATTTAATTTCAAGTTCGTGGGAACTTCCGGAGCATGATTTGGAGTTACGAGGAATTAGTTGTGAATTTTTCCGTTTGTTGATTATTTAGTCGATTTAATGTGTGTTGCTTTGAAGGGTTGACTTTTTATCCGATTGGCCGATGTGTTTGACTTCGGGTGATTATTGAAGAGTATGTTGAGACGAGTTTGTGGCCGCGAGAATTATCGGAATCGGATATACGACGAGAAAGTTACGCGTGTTTAAAATTCGTCGAAATGGATAATTACAAGTTTCCTTTTTGGGAAGTATAAATAGTGGACTTGCCTTATTGGGAAAGTCAAAGATTGAAATAAATGTTGACCTTGTTTGACTGGTTTGACCGAGAGGAGAGATGGCTCACGACGGACCTCCACGGCCTCGCCGGTGACGGTGACTTTCCGGCCACTTCATGGCTTGGTCCTTGGCCGTCCGACTCGCCGAGTTGCCCTCGACCCCGTGCCGTCCTCCTCACGTGGTGGAGCTCACGGTGGAGAGAGAATTCATGGACCAAAGTTTGGGATTTTTTGGGTTTAATGGTGAACTCCGATTTCGGCCGAATTGAACTTCAAGAGGTACTGGGTTTTGTAGCCCTCTTCATTGTGATTCTAACCATATAAACATGGTGTTCTAATTCGATTTGAGTGTGGAGAATTTTGAGATTGAAATTTGTGGAACAATTCGGTTCTTCATGAAATTGGATGAGTTAGAGTGAGAATTGGCCTTTGTTGTAGTTGATAAAGTTGCTCAGTGGGTGATTTTGCATGGAATAGGGGTTCCTCCACCGGAAAATCTTCAAGTTGGCGGCGGCGCCACCGTTGACGGCGGTCAACGCGGCGGTCAACGGTCAACGGCGGTCAAACTTTGACTTTTTGGGACTTTCGACGAGTTGCATGTCATTTCACTCGAAATCGCGCCCCGATCGCAGTGGGGAGGTTTGTTTTTCGAGTTGAGCGTCCGAAATTACAGCGAGGTATTGTGGTATGATTTCTGGATTTCCGACAGTTTGTCGTGATCGGATTATGTGTTTCCGAGAACGGTGGTTTCTCGTGATTTGTTTTGAATTGTCGAATATTGTTGTGATAATTGGACATTGTGAATATTCAGGTATTCGTGATCGTTCGTTTGGCGAGGGGCTTTCCGCCGGATCACGGGTTAACGCGAACTGCGTTACGCAAGCGTGTGAGTGGACAAGTTTCTATTTTCACTGTTGATTTTGCGAGTTCGTGGATTTATTGATTTCCGTATTTAATTATACCATGATTGTGATATATGTTATTTTCGAAGGTATGTTATTATGTGTTATTGGTGATTGGCATTTATTGCATCGATGCTACCAGAGTTGAGAGATTCCTCTGGCCCAGAGTTGAGAGATTCCTCTGAAGCAGGGTTGAGAGATTCCCCTGAGTGCCGCCGGGGTTGAGAGATCCCCCTGGCCTTTCACCGTCAGGTTTGAGCGATTCACCTGACGTCGGGCTTGAGAGATTCGCCCGACAATCTCCATATATATATGTGTGTTGTGTTTTCTGAACTCGCATTGTTTTATATTGAGTATGTTTATAAACTGGTGAAAGGCATGTGTTATTTTCGTCCACTCACTCTAACGTTTGTCGTTTTATTTGCCTTTCCCCTGGGCTTTTCGGTTTCCGTGCCCAGTTTGCAGTTCGGACTCTTATGTCGCACGTCGTGGTCGGAGGCATAGTGCTCGAGCTACTTTGTTTATTCCAGTAGGTTTATTGTTCTACCTACTGTGGTATACATATATGGTTATGTATTAGAAGTCGCTCTGAGTTTCCTGTTGTACATGTTATACGGTTTTAAACCCGGATTTCAGTAAAGTACTATATTTTGTATTGTTTACTTTACTGTTGAGATATTGAGAAATCCGGATGGGATTGGTGCCCACGGTTTGCTTTTTGTGGCATAGGATGAAGTGTATTTTCAGCGTGCAGGTTAAGGTAATTCCACGCTAGTAACGAAACTCTGTCCAAATTTCGAAAAGTTTTTGTTGGTTCATGTTTTCGAAAGGGTTTGATTCCGATTTAGGGAGCTAAATCGGGGTTGGGTCCTTTCAGCTTGGTATCAGAGCATTAGGTTATAGGTTCTGTAGACTTCTGTAGTCGTGTTTACTTGGGGTATTTGAGTTGATACAGCATGACTGGAGTGATGACCCGACTGGCCAGCGGTACTCATCAATACTTCGGGTGTTGTGTGTCCTCAAATATCTGCGGTTTCATGATTACGTTCCACTTGTTGTGAACGATGTTTTATTCATTAGGATGCCTCCTGACGTGCTTTCCGTGTCGGTACGGTTGTGGATCCTGTTGAGGATCAATCGACGCGTGATCTGCCAGTGAATTGTGGATTTGGATGAGTATTCAGAGTTCAGTGAACTGTGTGGCACGGGTTGCCTGGTTGTGTGTGTGAGAGCCTACATGTTGCCTCAGATCTGAGATTTATGGCAGTGATGTTTGCCTGAGTCAGATTGTGTATTAGTGGGCTGATGTTGTGCGAGTCCCAGTTGCGACTCCATGGCCTACATTCAGGGTGTTGTTTATACGGTAATGGTTTTATCAGGCTATCCAGCAATTGTTTGTGGAGTGTTTACCCACCTGAGGCAGAGATGCATTGTCCACATGTTTGTTTCGGTGTGCACGAGTTATGTGGCTTCAGAGGAAGCAGAGCACGAGGTTCGAGATGAGTTTGAACCTGAGCATCAGAGAGATTCTGATTGATATGCCTCGAGACATCTGTGAGGAGCTTAGTGTGTTGCACTCAGTGGCAAGGCTATTATGAGGAAAAGATGTATGTGGTTTTCGAGGTGATGGTTCGAGGAAAGTGGATTTAGTTGAGATTTTGATGAGGTTGAGTTCCGATACTTCGGGATCAGTGACTTCATCAGGCTGTGGTCTTTTCGATTATGTTGAGGATCCTCTGCTGATCCATTTGGCGATGGCGGAGATCACAGAGTAGCGGACTTGCTCCTGTAGCATGAGTTTGGGCGATCATTGGTGATCCTTTCACGCAGCAGGTGTTGCGGTGATTTGTGTTCGAGGAGCACTTTTAGTTGTTGTTTTCGGTGGCCAGGAGGGTCACGTTGCGAGGGAGCGCCTCAGCGAGCTGTTGTATCGGTTCGACAGATCAGAGTTACGAAGAGACCCTCATGTTGTTCCTGTAGTCTGGCCAATGTACCCTTTTGACGAGTTATTCAGCAAGTCGCATGTGACGTGGGCGACTAGTTGGGCATGTTGGGGTTCGTGCCAGGACCTTGTTTGAGGACAGACTTTTCTCTGAGGTTACTGTTGTTTGATATCCATGGCTATTGTACTTGCATCTCCACTTCCGAGGTTTTGGAGAGTATTGCATCCATCCGGAGGTTGCGAGATCCTTATTGGCGGTTATGGTTTAGCCGCGGATCTGTTATAGCTGGACATCGTGGTTTTGGTGTGTTTGTGGGTATGGACTTACTGACGACGCAATTGGTTGTGTTCGAGTGCCTCGAGGAGGAGGTTGTGTTTTGACGACCAGGTATCCCCGAGATGCTGTTTCGCGGTGATGGTCGAGCGGATGATGGAGACGAGTTGTGTTGCTTGCTTAGCATATGTTGTGGATACTTTGGTTGCTGTGTCCGACATTGGTGACATTGAGGTGGTTTCCGAGTTACCAGGAGGATTCCGGAGGAGTTACCAAGTGTTTCTCCAGTTCGGGAGACTGACTACACCGTTGAGCTTGTACCAGGCGCTGGACTCATTTTACCGGCATCTTGTCGTTCGGAGCCAGCGGAGCTGATGGAGCTACAGTTTCGACTCCAGGAGTTGCTGGAGGAGGTTTCAGGAGATTTCATGTGACCTAGTGTATTTGCGTGGTGTGCTTTTGCATTGTGTGTACGGACGTTGGATGATTCGACGAGGTGGTGCATTGACTACCGAAGCCTGATTTGCTTCAGAGGAGAGTGAGTATCCTCCGCTTCGGATTAACGAGTGGTTTGATCAGCTTGCGAGAGCTTCAGTCTTGTTGAAGATTGATTTCGGGACTGGATACCATCAGTTGTGGTTTGATGAGTCAGATGTGACAATGTTAGCGTTCGGATCTCGGTGTATGCATCTGGAGTTCTTGGTCACTTCATTGGTTGACCAATGCTCCGTAGATCGTGTGGACTTGATGGACCATGTGTTCAGACGGTTTCTGGACGAGTTTGCGGTCTTGTACGTTGGCAATTTCCTGATGTACTCCGAGAGTGTGGACCAGCACCTGAGACAATTATGAGTGGTTTTGCGGACTTCGCAAGATGGTCAGCTGTTTGTGAAGTTCAGCCAGTGTGAGTTTTGGCCGATTAGCGTGAAGATTTTGAGTTATGTGATGCTAGTCGAGGGAGTTGGCGTGGGTCCTGACCAGTTAGAAGCCGTGTTGATTTGGAGTTTGCCCTACTATTGTACCAGAGATCAGGGGTCTCTTGGGTTTGGCAAGCTATTACCGACGGCTTGTACAGGATTTTCCCAGATTGCCACTCTACTTTCCGGATTGATGAAGAAGGTGTCAAGTTCGAGTCGTTCGATGCACGCAAGGAGAGTACTTACTCTTGTAGGATGGTTGACAGTTGCTTCGGTTTTGACCTTACCTGGCGATCGTGATGAGTTCGTGGTCGTGGGTTTTGGCGATGCATCGAGATTTAGAGTTGGTTATGTTTTGAGGTTGTGTAGCAGAGCGGTGGCTCATGATTTCAGGCAGTGGAAACTTTGTGTAGCTACGTATCCAGTGTATGATATGGGTGTAGCTGTCTTTTTGTTAGCATTGAAGAGTTCGAGACACTACTGCTATGGCGTGCAGCGCAGTGTAGGACGAGCACTGACCACTGAGTTTTATCCACTTGCATTCTCGGCCAGATTTGGGCTTGGGGCAGTGTAGATGGATGGGGTCGACTCACGACAAGGGCTGCACCTTTGAGCTTGTTCAGAAAATTCTAGTGGCTGCATTCTGACCATCCGTTTGGGATGTTGTTGTTGATGTATTCAGTCGAGAGTTGGGAGCTTCAGTATTACATGTGTGTTTTATGTGTGTGTGGCTCAATTTTCGTGTTAGCCGGGTTATGGGCTACGAGAGCTGAGTTCGAGTGTGATGATGTTGAAGCTCATTGTTTTGCGCGCGGTTGGTGCTAGTCATGCGGAGATGTATCAGATACTCCGAGTTTATTACTCGTGACGCAACATGAAGAGCAATGTAGCAGCTTATGTGTATAGAAGCCACATTTGTCGACTGGCGATGGCTAGGAGGCAGAGGTTTGCCGAGATGTGTCAGCCATTTGAGATTTCCGGTTAGACGTGGCGATTGTTGCTGTGATTGTGTGTGTTTGTATGCACTTCGGTTTGTGGTACCAGTTGTTTGGCCATTGTGGATCGTTTGATGAACTTAGTGTGTTTCCTTGTACTTTCGGAGATGATTTCAGTGGCAGGCTGGTATAGCCGTGCTTGACGGAGATTGTCCATTCCATGGTGTGCTTGTGTCCCAGTTCGCTGATCGAGACAATCAGCTACGACAAAGTGTTGACGAGCTTTGCAGCGAGTATTGGGGACCAGATCACGAGTTAGTACCAATTCTTATCCTCAGATTGGTGAGCGATCTTCGAGGACTATTCAGGCCTTGGAGGGCATGTTGTGGACCTCGGTATTGCAGTTCCGGAGGATTCGGAACCAGCAGTTTCACTTGTTTGAGATTGCATGCAGTACCAGTTTGTGGACCACTATGGTATTGACGTTGCTTGATGTCGTTTTGAGGACGAGGTTGTACTCCATTGTGCTGGAGCGAGTTTGGTTTGAGTTTGAGTTGACATTTGATTCGGATTTTGTGGAATGTGTTACCACAGACTGTCAGATTAGCGGAAATGGGTTAATAATTGTTTGAGTCCGATGTTTGAACTATATTGATGTGGGTGTGTGAGTTATGTTGATGTGTGTAACTGAGTTGTGATTTGCCACGCTATTTTGATCTATGTGTGGTCATAGGCGAGTTTGTGTTGTGCCGTGTGGTTCGGCATCGCCTATAGCGTTGGCTTTTATGTGTGTTGTGTTCCGTGTGGCGGAACTACATTTCAGGTTGTTGTGTGTTGTGTATCCTATCTTTTCCTTATGTAGGAACACTTGGCTATTGTTTGGAGCCAGTTCAGATTTGTGATTTGAGGGTACAGGGATTCCAGCACGGAATTATCTCCTATTGTGGAGTTTGTGATCAGAGTTGTTCAGTTGAGATTGCAGTTTGTGAGTTGAGCTGTATACAGAGGCAGTGCTCCTACCTTGTAGTCGGCAGACTCGGAAATTTCGAGGTCGAAATTTTTCTAAGGGGGGGTGGATTTGTGACGACCCGGACCAGAATCAGCAGTATGATCAGCTTGATTGATGAGTTTGTGTGTAGTCGCAGAGTTGTTCGACAGTTATTGAATCGCCAGGCTCGTTAACGACTAAATTATTGGCCGAGAATTGGAGCTGGGTCTCTTCTTGAGAGTCGTTGTACGTGTGATTACGAGTTCGTGGGCGGTTCCGGATCGTTATTTGGACGACCGAGAAATTAGTTATGAATATTTGAAGTTTCGACGGAAACGGATTTAATTGGCAGGTTTGCTCGCGACTAAATTATCGGACGAGAATTTGGTTTCGGCTTCTTCACGGAAGTTGTTCATAATTTAATTTCAAGTTCGTGGGAACTTCCGGAGCATGATTTGGAGTTACGAGGAATTAGTTGTGAATTTTTCCGTTTGTTGATTATTTAGTCGATTTAATGTGTGTTGCTTTGAAGGGTTGACTTTTTATCCGATTGGCCGATGTGTTTGACTTCGGGTGATTATTGAAGAGTATGTTGAGACGAGTTTGTGGCCGCGAGAATTATCGGAATCGGATATACGACGAGAAAGTTACGCGTGTTTAAAATTCGTCGAAATGGATAATTACAAGTTTCCTTTTTGGGAAGTATAAATAGTGGACTTGCCTTATTGGGAAAGTCAAAGATTGAAATAAATGTTGACCTTGTTTGACTGGTTTGACCGAGAGGAGAGATGGCTCACGACGGACCTCCACGGCCTCGCCGGTGACGGTGACTTTCCGGCCACTTCATGGCTTGGTCCTTGGCCGTCCGACTCGCCGAGTTGCCCTCGACCCCGTGCCGTCCTCCTCACGTGGTGGAGCTCACGGTGGAGAGAGAATTCATGGACCAAAGTTTGGGATTTTTTGGGTTTAATGGTGAACTCCGATTTCGGCCGAATTGAACTTCAAGAGGTACTGGGTTTTGTAGCCCTCTTCATTGTGATTCTAACCATATAAACATGGTGTTCTAATTCGATTTGAGTGTGGAGAATTTTGAGATTGAAATTTGTGGAACAATTCGGTTCTTCATGAAATTGGATGAGTTAGAGTGAGAATTGGCCTTTGTTGTAGTTGATAAAGTTGCTCAGTGGGTGATTTTGCATGGAATAGGGGTTCCTCCACCGGAAAATCTTCAAGTTGGCGGCGGCGCCACCGTTGACGGCGGTCAACGCGGCGGTCAACGGTCAACGGCGGTCAAACTTTGACTTTTTGGGACTTTCGACGAGTTGCATGTCATTTCACTCGAAATCGCGCCCCGATCGCAGTGGGGAGGTTTGTTTTTCGAGTTGAGCGTCCGAAATTACAGCGAGGTATTGTGGTATGATTTCTGGATTTCCGACAGTTTGTCGTGATCGGATTATGTGTTTCCGAGAACGGTGGTTTCTCGTGATTTGTTTTGAATTGTCGAATATTGTTGTGATAATTGGACATTGTGAATATTCAGGTATTCGTGATCGTTCGTTTGGCGAGGGGCTTTCCGCCGGATCACGGGTTAACGCGAACTGCGTTACGCAAGCGTGTGAGTGGACAAGTTTCTATTTTCACTGTTGATTTTGCGAGTTCGTGGATTTATTGATTTCCGTATTTAATTATACCATGATTGTGATATATGTTATTTTCGAAGGTATGTTATTATGTGTTATTGGTGATTGGCATTTATTGCATCGATGCTACCAGAGTTGAGAGATTCCTCTGGCCCAGAGTTGAGAGATTCCTCTGAAGCAGGGTTGAGAGATTCCCCTGAGTGCCGCCGGGGTTGAGAGATCCCCCTGGCCTTTCACCGTCAGGTTTGAGCGATTCACCTGACGTCGGGCTTGAGAGATTCGCCCGACAATCTCCATATATATATGTGTGTTGTGTTTTCTGAACTCGCATTGTTTTATATTGAGTATGTTTATAAACTGGTGAAAGGCATGTGTTATTTTCGTCCACTCACTCTAACGTTTGTCGTTTTATTTGCCTTTCCCCTGGGCTTTTCGGTTTCCGTGCCCAGTTTGCAGTTCGGACTCTTATGTCGCACGTCGTGGTCGGAGGCATAGTGCTCGAGCTACTTTGTTTATTCCAGTAGGTTTATTGTTCTACCTACTGTGGTATACATATATGGTTATGTATTAGAAGTCGCTCTGAGTTTCCTGTTGTACATGTTATACGGTTTTAAACCCGGATTTCAGTAAAGTACTATATTTTGTATTGTTTACTTTACTGTTGAGATATTGAGAAATCCGGATGGGATTGGTGCCCACGGTTTGCTTTTTGTGGCATAGGATGAAGTGTATTTTCAGCGTGCAGGTTAAGGTAATTCCACGCTAGTAACGAAACTCTGTCCAAATTTCGAAAAGTTTTTGTTGGTTCATGTTTTCGAAAGGGTTTGATTCCGATTTAGGGAGCTAAATCGGGGTTGGGTCCTTTCAGACGAAACATTTCGTCACCTATGTTTCATGTTTCATCGCCTAGGTTATAACTTAGGCGATGAAACTGTTTCGTCGTGTAGGTGTTCAGTTAGGCGACGAATGGATCAAGTCGTCATCTAAGAGTTCACATAGGCGGCGAAATGTGTATCGTCGTCTAATTGTGTAATACTTAAATGACGACAACAAATAGCCGTCATCTGAGTGTGCATCTTAGGCAACCAAATGACATATTTTGTCGTCTAAGTGCACACTTAGGCGACGACTTTTGTTTTGTCGACCAAGTCGCACTTAGGCAACAAAATTATTAAGGTTTCAGCCCGCCTAAGTGCAATCTGGTAGTGTCGTATTGAATGAAAATTCATCTACTTGTATATTGAATGGTGATGAACATATCTAATGGTTGTTTTGTCAAATTTGATTTCCTTAATATGGATGTAGAGCATGGACAGACATATGAACACATACCTTAGTCAACATTAGTAGCTGGCATGGTTAACAAGTATTACCTCGTCAATCTAGTTTTAAAGTCAAATTTTAATTAATTTAAATGTAATTGATATATAAAGTCTCAGCATATAACAAAATGCCCATCACGCCAAAAACGGTTTTACGATTATTAATATTTACGATTGTTTCCATCTTTTAAACTTTTGTCCATATTTACAAAGCTGTATCGATCAAATACCAAACTCTACTGCATTGACATCAATTTAAAAAAAAAATATTATAGTAATGATTATATCTGATGGCTAATTTTGTCCTATTTTTAAGAAGGTAGCAAAAATTTAATTTTAATTTATCAAAAAAATATATAATAAAATATCACTTAGGCAACGAAACTACATGGTTTCGTCGTCTAGGTGACTTCTTAGGCAGTGAAATATTGTAGTTTCGTCGTCTAACCCCAAAAATTTGGCGGTTCAATTTTTTGCGCCAAATTTTTTGAGGGCATTTTAAAATATGACTTCGACTTAAAATCCCATTCGTGGAACAAGCTACCCGAATCCGAAATGTTCTGGGTTTACCGCGAACTCTCGGTAATAATATTTAATTTTATTTAATTTCATAATTAATTACAAATCATAAAAGCATAATGTCTAGGCTTTTAATTTTTTGTTTATTTTCCTATGTAAATTTTGATGTCGAAGGCAGACCAGAGATGTTGGCGCACATCGATGACATGGCTACCCACATTTTGAAGCATTGGAAGTACGACCTCCACAAGTACTACAAGAAACACGGCGCCTTGCCTACCCTACAAGAGTTGGGAACTATTGCCACTCGTCTTCAATAAAGTGTACTACAAGATGAGTGACAATAGGTTGTCACACACTTTGAGTCCGACAAGTATAAGGTTCTTCTTCATTTTCTTTAATGTAATAAAAATTGAATAATTTCTTATTTTAACTATTTATATATTATTTAATGATCTTTGTTGTGAAACAAACAAGGTCGGAGGCCAACAAGGCAAATCGTGACAAAAATTTGCCCACTATTCTTCGGGCTCGAAAGGGTTCATCTACATGGCAAAGGAGCACAAAGATGCAGGTTCAAAGCGTTGTTTCCTAGATACCAGCATCTCCGCTTGTGTCAAGCCCGGGGTCATCAATGATGCGAGTGAATGCGGCATAAGTAACTCATCTTTCCTAAATCAATTCAATTTAATTGTACTTCCAAAATGTCTTGAAATTTAGTATAACGGTAATTGCATTTTTAATAAATTGAATTATGATTAGGATATATTAGTTAGGTTGGACTCTTCGAATATGGTTTTGAGTTTGAGTTAGGATACGTTTTAGTTGGTTAAATTATGAATTTGAACTTGAGAAATCTGGATGGAAATCGGTGCCCACAGTGAATTTGTGTTGGAATTGGTTATTCAAAGTGTCTTCTTTCCTGCAGGTTTTTGGTTTCCTCCAATTTTAGGGGAAACTATGACAATTTTTTTTTATGACTTAATATTTATGTATTGTTCACATTATTAATATTTCGCAGAAGTGATTGGCGAACACCCAGTTGCAAAACCCAAAGATGATGCCTGAGAGTTTCCTCCTCTATCGATGGAGACCCAGATCACTATTGTCGATGTTGTTTACGGCCACTGAGCTGGCAAGGAGGTTCGTGGGCTGATGCCGACTAGGCGCAGAGAGATTTGTCCCAGTCATCGACATTGTTAACTAGGCGCAGTTGGGCGGACGCCGAGGTGGTCCGAGCCGCCTAAGAGATGTCTCGATTAGCTAAGGAGTCGACCGATCGGGCCTGGGAGCAGGCGCGGTCGATGCAGGGTTAGCTTAACACGATCAACAGTAGGATGAGCGTCATCTTCAAGTTTCTTAAGATGATGGGAATGGACATTCTTGCGGAGTGTCATCCCCCCTGGGCCCTCTCTTGATACAAATAAAGACGATCTAAATGGCGGTGGGGGAATCGGCGCGATGTCTACTCCCGGTTTCAGTTTATTTTCGTAGTTTTGTTTATGTACTATTATTTTTATCGATGTACGTATACTTTTGATATTTAATGAATATTTTATTAATTTAATTAATTTTATATTTAAAATTTAATTTATAATTCAAAACAAAAAGAACCCAAAAAAACTAAAAATTGAACTTGTCGCCAAGTCAATCACTAAGACAGCGAATGCTTCGTCGCCTTGGTCTAAACCCTAGTCGACGAACATTGATCTTCGTCGTCCAAGTGGTTGGACCTAGCCGACCAAGACTAGGTTGTCGTTTAAGTGAATCACTTAGACGACGAACAACAATGCGTCGTGTAGGTGGCACCACTTAGACTACGAATATTGTTCGTCATCTAAGTGGTAATACTTAGACGATGATTACAGATATTCGTCTTCTAAGATGACTCTGAGACGATGAACACTTTCTTCATTTACAGGTACAATTTTTTAACATCTAAGTACTAAAGCGACGAAATATGTTTCGTCACCTAAGTACCATCTTGGACGACAAAACAAATAAGTTTTGTCTTCTAAGTACTTAGACTACGATTGTCAGACGTCGAACCTTAGGCGACAAAACTTTAATCGCCTACGTACTTGGACAACAAAAAATTCCACTTAAGTGACGAAAGTGCTTCGTCGCCTAAGTCTGCATTTCTGGTAGTCTAAGATTATTGAACGTGTTGGTGATGTTGCTTATTGTCTGGAGTTACCATCAGAGCTAGAACGAGTTCATGATGTGTTCAATGTGTCCTTGTTGTAGAAATACATCTCTGATCTCTCTCATGTCATTCCGCCTCAGAAAATCCCATTACATGAGGACTTGGTCTATATTGAAGAACTAGTGGAGATTCTTGACCGTAGGGAGTAGGTTCTCTAGAACCAGACCATTCCTTTAGTAAAGGTTTTGTGGAGGCATCTTGCACTAGAAGAAGCCACTTGGGAACTACAGCAGCTCATGAGGGAGCAGTACCCTCATCTTTTCTAAAAGGTATGTAAATTTCGATGATGAAATTTTTCGTAAGGGGGGTGGATTGTTACAACCCCAACCAAAATTACACATATATCGAATTGTATTTAGCTTTATCGAGTTGCACTAATGAGGTTATTAACGACTTTTTCACTGAGCGAGAATTGTACTTGACTTTCTTTGCAAGAGTTGTAGAGTATTTTATTTCGAGACCGTAGGAATTTTTGGAGAATTTTTTCGGAGAAGAGAGCTATTTCTTATGATTATCGAAAGTCGGCGTGAGAAATTATTAAAAAGAAAATTATTTTTGGTTAGTTTAATCTCAACCGTTAGATCGAGATAAGATTGAATTTGGACCGTTGATCTTTTGAGCTGCTTAAGGGCATAAATACTCATTTTCAAAAAATCCTTAATAAGAAATCGACTTGGGCTCGACCCGTTTAGCCAAAAATTTAACCTGCACCTCCCATTTTTCGTCCATCTCCTTCCTCAAAATAGGTAGGAAATTAAAGCTTGAAGCTTCCTTGATGTTGTGCTATGATTCTTTTAGGCATTTGCAGGGTTTTTCAGGCTACCTAATTTGGCAGTTCTCCGGCGAGTTAGGGTTATGAGTCTATTGGTGGTAGTCTCAAGCTCCATCATGTAGACTATCAATAATGTGAATTTTCACACCGATTTCGAACAGTGAGGTTTAGATGACGATTCTAGCGAATCGGCTTTGAATTGGGGCACGTAGGTTTAAGGGTTAGTTGGGCTCGAGGAGAGGAGCATTATGTGGGATGAATCACCTCCATTGGTGGCAGTCGACGAAAATAGGTTTTTCGGTCTGTTTATGTAAATTTTGGCCAAACGTCGTCAATTTGGACCTTGGGCCAGTTATAAAGTTGTAGCCTTGTTGAGAGCTTGCCAACGAGGTATTAATGACCGTCATTATAGTAGTTCTTCCAAAGGTGGGTAGGACCCATGCGCGGACTCCTATAGAGACTCATGAGGGTCATGTGTCCCCGTCCATGGTGTAGCTCCAGAGAGGCAGGTTAGTGGATTCTTGAACAGTGTTTTCGGGGTTATTTTTAGAGCCAATTTCCATAGTTTTACATGTTTTGATATTATATGATCCTTATGGACAGGACATCGTGATCGCGACCCCAACGAGGGGAATTTTGTTAGACCCCAACAACAGTCGTAGACTTGTTAGTGGACCTTTATTTTCACAGTTGATAGCAAGTTCATATTATTATGCTTTATGTTTTACAGTATATTTTAGAGCATTTAAATTGGAAGTTTACTTTGTGATGGTTTTATTTAGTTGCATTGATGCCTTAGCTATTCGGCTGATCACCGTATAGCTGATTGGACCGGGTTAGGATAAACACCTTGCCAACCCAGATTATCTCAAGTAAGGATAAACACCCTATACGATTTCATCATCTTATTTTGCATACATACTTTCATTCTGGGTTAGGAAAAATACCTTGAATGACCACCTCTATTGCATGTATTTCAGTTTATAATATTTGAACTCGCATTATTTGACCGAAATCAGTTTTATCGATTTACGCAGATTATGTTATTTTGTCCACTCACGCTAATGTTTTATATTTAAATGTCTTTTTCTGGGCCTTTCAATTTTCACTGCCCAGGCTGCAGAGTATATCCTGAGAGTGCTTGGTTTCGTCGAAGACTTAAAGTCCACATTTCAACTCTTCACTATTAGGTTTCAGCTCCACTACTAGCATGTATGATAGGTGTATAGGAGTTACTCTGAATACCGGTTCTATTATGTTGCTTTTAGTGGTACTCATGTAAATAGGGTGATCATGTAAATAGTCAGCTACTCATGTAGTCGTTTGAGTTTACTTTTCCTTGACTTCAGAACTAGTACTTTGTAAATATGTCTTTAAATTCCTGAGTCAAGTTTCTTTTGTTGTTATATCATTTTTGGGAATTGGTCAACAATTTTTTTGTGGGATTTGATTTTGAAGTGTTCTCTTCTTGCATGTTTTTAAATTGTCTCAATTTTAAGGGAGGTTATTGTAACGATCCAAACCAAAAGTTATGCTAACTTTTACGATTTAGGTTTTCCGCGAATTATGCACCTCGTGAAATTTTCTTAACAACTTTTTCTTCGGGCGAGAATTTGATTCGACTTCCTTCGCAGAAGTCGAAGAGTATTTAATTTTGTGGGCGTAGGAATTTTCGGGAAATTTTTCGGGTTATCGAGCTATTTCTTTCAATTTTTGGAAGTTCGTATGTGAAATTATGTATTTTAAAATATTTTTCTTGGCGGTTTACTTTGGACCGTTGGATCTTGATCAGATTAGACCTCAGGAATTGATCTGATCAGAAATTTTGGGTATTTATATTGGAAATACGGTGGAAATACAGAGAAAATCAGAAAAATATGAGGAGTGTACGTACGCGACCCGTATACCCATTTTGACCCGTTTTGAATTTCGATTTTGACCCAGCCGAAAATGCCACGGTAGCCAGTGTTCTTGGTATGGTTTGAAAGTTCTTTCTCTCCTCTATCTGTTTATCTATTTATTGTTGATTTTTGAGTGAGTTTCATGGTGTTTTCGAGGCCATGAAACAGTGGGTTTCCGGGGTAGTTCGCCGGCGGCATTCTCGCTGTTTTCCGGCATGATGGTGGGGTGGGTTCGATTGGGTTTGATCCAAGGATCAGAACCCCTTTGGTTTTGGGGGCCAATGTGCATCACCGGTGACGAAATCGACTGGAGAAGTTTTCCAGCAATTTCGGCCACAGTGGGTTTCAGGCTCAATTCTGGCCAAATGCCATGGAATTGGGTCTAGGTGCAGTTGACAAATGTGTTGGGATCATGGAGATCTTTCCAACAAGTGGTCAAACGCTCCCAGGGAAGTAGTTTGGACTGGGAGCCCGTGTGGTTCACGGCGAGTGAAAAATTCTAATTTTTCCTTGGGGTTTCCGGGATGGTTTCTGAGATGTTTTTCGCGTGTTGTACCTAATTCTGAAATTAAACGAACTTATTATTTATTCAGGAAACCGCGAGAGAGATTTTTGTGAGGGAACTTCCGCCGGACCTTTATGCTAGCCGTATACTGTGAGTGGACATTTTATTTTTACGGATTGACGTGTGAGTCTTGATTATGCATTTTATGATTATGCACGTACGAGTATGCATTTACGATTATGCATTTTATGAATATATATCATACGAGTATGCATTTATGATTATGCATGTGCATGGAAACAAATATAATTATTTTACACTGAGTACATTCTCACTGATACTAATGGCATCGATGCATTGGCATGCTCAGCTGATCCACGAGATGCTCCGGGGCGGCGGGGGGGGGGGGGGGGGGGGGGGGGTTGTGGGTTTGGGATCTCGTGATTTAAACTGTATGAGGAGGAGGTGAACGAGAGTGGGACCCTGCAGTTTTTAGACTCGCATCATGTTTATTTGCATATATATTGTGAAAGGCATGCTATATTTATTACTATCAGTTTAAAAATGAAAGTTTATTTTCGTCCACTCACTGTAACAGTTTTTATTATTTATATGTCTTTCCCTGATTGCAGTTTCTATTCTGTGGTTGCCCAGTTTCTATCATGTGGTTGCACGTCGTCGTCGGATGCCTAGAGTTCAAGTCACCGTTCTTTTCTAGTAGGTTCTTAGTTTAACCTACTAGCTTTGTATATTTGTAAATTAGGACTCGCTCTGAGTACTATGTTGGTATACTTTCTTTTGTGATACTTTTTGAGTACTTACTGAATTTTGAATAATATGTGTAAAGAAATACTTTTACTGTTATTCAGTAGTTTGTGAATTTGAGAAATCTAGATGGGAATTGGCGTCCCACGGTTTGGATTTTGTGGACTATTTGGAAGTGTGTTTTCATTGCAAGTCTTTGGTTTACTCATTTTATAAAGTAAACTCTGGCAAAAAAAAATTAAAAGGTTGTAGTGTTTTTAGGAGCTAATTCCGGTTTAGACAACTGAATTGGGGTTGGGTTCTTTCAGTTATGTCAAAATTTTCGTAGAATTTCTTAGAGTATGGTTAGTCGTTAGGACTTAATCTTAGTTTACTAGCTAAACAAGGGTTGGGTCCTTTCAGTGACAACGCCAAAGCAGTAATCTTTGGCTCGACTGTAGGGGTTATAGCCGCTTCTTTGGAGCATATGGTATCGTCTGAGAAGCCGCACAAGCCATAACGGTCTCCTCTAAGTTTTGAACTGTGACGAACCAGTTGGAAATCAGCAGTGTGATCAGTTTAGTTCATGAGGTTATCGTGTAGTCGCAGATTTACGACAGTTATTTGAATCGCCAGACTTGTTAACGACTAAATCATTGGACGAGAATTGGAGCTGGGTCTCTTCTCGAGAGTCGTTGTACGTGTGATTTCGAGTTCGTGGGCGGTTCCGGATCGTTATTTGGACGACCGAGGAGTAAGTTATGAATATTTGAGGTTTCGATATACTCGGGTTTAAATAGTGGATTTCTTAACGACTAAATTACCGGACGAGAATTTGGACATTTCTTTTCACGGATTGTTTGCGAGTCTTTATACACGTTTTACGAACTTGAGCATGCATATGAGATTTTGATTTACATGAGCATGTGTTTTATGATTATACATATACGGATATGCGTATACGAGTATACATACACTTAGATGTTGTTTCATGCATTTGCATCAATCTGTTTATGATTTGATTTTCACAGAGTACAGTCGTTATATATGTTGTATCGATACACCTGCATCCCGGCTGATCCCCGAGGATGTTACCAGGGGAGGCTGTGACTCCTGACTCGAGGCCTCTACCGGGGGGAGGCAGACCTCTGACCTGAGGCCTTTCTGGCTAGAATCACGTGTGGGCTAGGGACCCCGTGGTTCCGACTGTACTACCTCAGCTAGAATCACGTGTGGGCTAGGGACCCCGTGGTTCTGACTGTGAGATTTTTACTTGCATGCTCAGTACGCTGGAGGAGTATGATTTTACCTCGTGTACTTTGTTATTTTTATTTACCTGGACTCGCATATGTTATTTTAAACATATATATCAACTGGTGAAAGACATTTATTTTCGTCGACTCACTCTAACAGTTTTCATGTCTTTCCCCTGGGCTTTTCGGTTTCCGTGCCCAGTTTGCAGTTCGGACTCTGGTGTCGCACGTCGTGGTCAGAGGCATATTGCTCGAGCTACCTTGTTTCTTCCAGTAGGTTTATTGTTCTACCTACTGTGGAATACTTATATGATTATACATTAGAGGTCGCTCTGAGTATTCTGTTGTATATATTATACGATTTTACTCCGGATTTCAGTAAAGTATAGATATATTTATTGTTTTACTTTACTGTTGATATATTGAGAAATCCGGATGGGATTGGTGCCCACGGTTTGATTTTTGTGGCATAGGATGAAGTGTATTTTCCGCGTGCAGGTAATGGTAATTCCACGTTAGTAACGAAACTCTGCCGAAATTTTTACGTTTTTTGTTGGTTCGTGTTTTCAGAAGGGGTTTGATTCCGGTTTAGGCAACTAAATCAGGGTTGGGTTTTTTCAGCTTGGTATCAGAGCATTAGGTTATAGGTTCTGTAGACTTCTGTAGTCGTGTTTACTAAGGATATTTGAGAATGTACAGCATGTCTAGAATGGTGACCCGACCGGCCGGCGGATACTCATCAATATTCCGGGTGTTGTATACTTTCAAATATTTGAAGTTCCATGATTACGTTCAACTTGTTGTGAACGATGTTTTATTCATTAGGATGCCTCCCTGACGTGCTTTCCGTGTCGGTATGGTTGTGGGTCCTATTGAGGATCAATCGACGCGTGGTTTGCCAGTGAACTGTGTGTTTGGATGTGTATTCTAAGTTCAGAGAATTGTGTGGCACGGTTTGCCTGGTTGTGTGTGTATGAGCGTCTACATGTTGCCTCAGAGCTGAGAATTGTGGCAGTTGATGTTTGCCTGAGTTAGATTGTTGTATTTGGTGGGCTGATATTGTGTGAGTTCCGGTTGCGACTCCATGGCTTACATTCAGGGTGTTGTTTATACGATAATGATTTAATCAGGCTACCCAGCATTTGAATGAGGAGTGTTTATCCATTTGAGGCAGAGATACATTGTTTACATGTTTGTCCTTGTTTGCATATGTTATGTGGCTTCAGAGGAAGCAGTGCACGAGGCTCGAGATGAGTTTGAACCTGAGCATCAGAGAAAGTTTGATTGTTGTGCCTTGAGATTACCGTGAGGAGCTTAGTGTGTTGCACTCCGTGGCGAGGCTATTGGGAAGGAAAGATTTACGCGGTTTTCGATGTGATGGTTTGAGGAAAGTGGACTGAGTCGAGGTTTTGATGAGGTTGAGTTCCGACACTTCGAGATCAGTGACTTCATCAGGCTATGGCCTTTTTCAATTATGTTGAGGGTCATCAGATCAAGCAGAGGATCCGTTTGGTGATGGTGGAGATCACAAAGTAGCGGACTTGCTCCTGTGGCATGAGTTTGGGTGATCGTTGGTGATCCTTTCTCGCAACAGGTGTCGCTGTGACTTGTGTTCGTGGAGCACTCTCAGTTGCTGTTTGGGTGACCAGGAGGGTCACGTTACGAGGGAGCGCCCTCAGCCAGCTGTGTTAGCAGTTCGACAGCTCAGAGTTCAGGAGGAGGTCATGATGTTATCCCTGAAGTCTGATCAATGTACCCTTTTGATGAGATATTTAGTAAGTCGCAATTGACGTGGGCGGCTAGTTGGGCATGCTGGAGTTCGTGCTATGACCTTGTGTGAGGACAGACTTTTCTCCAAGGTTACTGTTGTTTGATGTCCATGGTTATTGTATCTGCATTTCCACTTCTGAGGTTTTGGAGGGTGTTGCATCCATCCGGAGGTTGCGAGATCCTTGTTGGAGGATATGGCTTAGCCGCGGATCTGTTATAGCTGGACATTGTGGTTTTGATGTGACTATGAGTATGGACTTTTGGCGACACATTTTGGCTGTGTTCGAGTGCCTCAAGAAGGTTGTTGTGTTTTGGCGACCAGGTTTCCCCGAGATACTGTTTCGCGGTGATGGTCGAGTGGATGGTGGAAACAGGTTGTGTTGTTTGCTTAGCTCATGTTGTGGATACTATGTTTGCTGTGCCCGACATTGGCTATGTTTAGGTGGTTTCCGAGTTTCCAGGTGTGTTTCGGAGGAGTTACCAGGTGTTCCTCTAGTTCGGGAGACCGACTACACCATTGAGTTTGTACTGGGCGCTGGACTCATTTTACCGGCGTTTTGTCGTTCGGAGCCAGCGGAGCTGATGGAGCTACAGGTTCGACTCCAGGAGTTGCTGGAAAAGGTTTCAGGAGATTTGATGCGACCCCGCGTATGTGCGTGGTGTGCTCTTGCATTGTGTGTACGGATGTTGGTTGGTTCGATGAGGTGGTGCATTGACTACCGGAAGCTTGATTAGCTTCAGAGGAGAGTGAGTATCCTCCGCTTCGGATTGACGAGTGGTTTGATCAGCTCGCGAGAGCTTCAGTCTTATCAAAGATTGATTTCGGGTTCGGATACCATCAGTTGAGGTTTGATGAGTCAGATGTGGTTTGGACAGCTTTCAGATCTCCGTGCGGGCATCAGGAGTTCTTCGTCACGCCATTTGGTTGACCAATGCCCCGTAGATCTTGTGGACGTGATGGACCAGGTGTTCAGACGGTTTCTGGACGAGTTTGCGGTCATGTTCGTCGGCTGCGTCTTGATTTACTCCAGGAGTGTGGCCCAGTACCTGAAGCAAATGCGAGCGGTTTTGCGGACTTCGCGAGACGATTAGCTGTTTGTGAAGTTCAGGCAGTGTGAGTTTTGGCTGATTAGCATGAAGATTTTGGGTTGTGTGATGCTATCAGAGGGAGTTAGGGTGGATCCTGACCAGTTAGAAGCCGTGTTGATTTGGAATTGATCTACCATTGTACCAGAGATCAGGGGTCTCTTGGTTTTGGCAGGCTATTACTGACGGCTTTGTGCAGGATTTTCCCGGATTGCCACTCTACTTTCCGGATTGACGAAGAAAGCGTCAAGTTCGAGTGGTTCGATGCACTCGAGGAGAGTTACTTACTCCTGAAGGATGGTTGACCTTTGCTTCGGTTTTGACCTTACCTGATGATCGTGATGAGTTCATGGATTACGGCGATGCATCGAGGATTGGATTTGGTTATGCGTGATGCAGCTTTGTAGAGTGGTGGCTCATGGTTTCAGGCATTGGAAACTTTATGAGGCTACGTATCCTATGTATGATTTGGATGTAGCTGTCTTTATGTTAGCATCGAAGAGTTCGAGACATTACAGCTATGGCGTGCAGCATGGTGTAGGACGTACACTGATCACTTGAGTTTCATCCACTTGCATTTTCGGCCACATTTGGGCTTGAGGCAGTGTAGATGGATGGGGTCGACTCACGACTATAGCTGCACCTTTGAGTTTGTTCGGGAAAGGCTAGAAGTTGTACTTTGACTATCCATCTGGGATGTTGTTGCTGATGCATTCAGTTGAGAGTCAGGAGCTTCAGTGTTTCATATGAGTGTGGCTCGAGTTTCCGTGTTAGCTGAGTTTTGCGCTATGGGAGCTGAGTCCGAGTGTGATGATGTTGAGGCTCGTGGTCTCACGCGCATTTGGCGCTAGTGATGCGGAGATGTATCAGATACGTCGAGTTTACTACTCGTGACGCAACATGAAGAAGAATGTAACAGCTTGTGTGTGTAAATGCCACATTTGTTGACAGGGGATGGCTAGGAGGCAGAGACTTTCCGAGAAGTGTCAGCCATTAGAGATTTCCGGTTGGACGTGGCATTTGTCGCTGTGATCTTGCGTGTGTTTGTGCGCATTTTGATTTGTAATACCAGTTGTCAGGCCATTGTGGACCATTTGATGAATTTGGTACGTTTCCTTGTACTTTTCGGGAAAAGATTTTAATGGCAGGCTAGCATAGTGGTGTTTGACGGAGGTTGTCCATTTCCGCGGTGTACCTGTGTCCCAGTTTGCTGGTCGAGGTAATCAGCTACGACTGTGTGTTGGCAAGCTTTGCAGCGAGCATTGGGGACCAGATTACAAGTTAATATCGGTTCTTATCCTCAGATTGGTGGGCGATCTTTAAGGGCTATTCAGACCTTGGAGGGTATATTGTGGACCTCGGTATTGCAGTTCCAGAGGATTTGGGACCAGTAGTTTCACCTTTTCGAGATTACTTGTAGTACCAGTTGTGGACCACTATAGTTTTGATGTTGTTTGATGTCGTTTTGAGGAACGATGTTGTACTCCATTGTGCTGGAGCGAGTTTGATTTGAGTTTGAGTTAACATTTGATTCGGATTTTGTGGAATGTGCTATCACAGACTGTCAGATTAGCGAAAATGGGTTGATAATTGCTCGAGTCCGATGTTTGAGCTATGTTGATATGAGTGTGTTGAATTGTGATTTGCCATGTTATTTTGATCCGTATGTGGTCATAGGCGAGTTTGTGTTGTGCCGTATAGTTCGGCATCGTCTATATCGTTGGCTTTTATGTGTGTTGTGTTCCGTGTTGCGGAATTATGTTTCAGGTTTATTACGTGTTGTGTACCCTATATGTTCCTTATGCAGGAACACTTGGCGATTGTGTAGAGCCAGTTTAGATTCGAGATTGAGGATACAGGGATTTTCAACACGGAACTATCTCCTATTGTGGAGTCGGTTGTCAGAGTTGTTCAGTTGACGTAGCCACTGGGTAGTTGAGCAGTATGCAAAGGCAGTGCTCCTATTTTTAGTCGGCAGACTTAGAAATTTCGAGGTCGAAATTTTTTTTAACGGGGGTGGATTTGTGACGACCCAGAACAGAATCAGCAGTGTGATCAGTTTAGTTCATGAGGTTATCGCGTAGTCGCAGATTTACGACAGTTATTTGAATCGCCAGACTTGTTAACGACTAAATCATTGGCCGAGAATTGGAGCTGGGTCTCTTCTCAAGAGTCGTTGTACGTATGATTTTGAGTTCGTGGGAGGTTTTAGATCGTTATTTGGACGACCGAGGAGTAAGTTATGAATATTTGAGGTTTCGATATACTCGGGTTTAAATGGTGGATTTCTTAACGACTAAATTACTGGACGAGAATTTGGTTTTGGCTTCTTCACGGAAGTTGTTGAGAATTTAATTTCGAGCTTGTGGGAACTTCCGGAGCAATATTCTGAGTTACGAAGATTAAGTTGTGATTATTTCCGATTGTTGATTACTTAGTCGGTTTAAATATGTGTTGGTTTGAACAGTTGACTTTTTATTCGATTTGTCAAAGTGTTTGACTTCGGGTGATAATTGAAGAATACGTCGAGTCGAGTTTGTTGCCGCGAGAATTATCGAAATCGGAATTTTGGTACGAAAGTTACGGATATTTGAAGTTTATCGAAAATGGTATTTGGAAGTTTCTTAAAATGGAAAGTCTTTAAATGAATAGCTGTTTTGGGAAAGTCAAAAGGGGAATTAATGGCCTTGACCAAGTCAACGCGGGGAGAGAGAAATGGCGCGACGGAGCTTGGCGGTCCACGGCGGTGGTTCGCTGTCCGGCCACCCCAGGGCTTGGGGTTGGTCCCAAACTGCTCGCCGTGATGTCCCTAACCCATCCCCGGCCTCTTTTTCCGGCGTGGCTCATGGTGGAGAGAGAAACCATGAACCAAAGTTTGAGAAATTTGGGTTTAATGGTAGTTTTCGATTTCGGCCGAGTTGAGCTCAACCAAGGACTGGGTTTTGTAGCCCTCATCTCCATGATTCTAACCATGTAAGTATGGAGTTCTAAATCGATTTGTGGATGGAGAATTTTGGATTTGAAATTTGTGTATCAATTCGGTTTTACATGAAATTGGACTATTTAGAGTGAGAATTGGCCTTCGATGCAGTCGACAAAGTTGCTCAGTGGATGATTTTGAGTGGAATAGAGGTTGCTCCGCCGAGGAATTTTCAGTTCGGGCGGCGGCGGTCAACGGCGGCGATCAACGGTCAACAGTTTGACTTTTTGGGATTTTCGACAAGTTGCATGTCATTTCACTCGAAATCGCGCCCCGATCGCATTGGGGAGGTTCGTTTCTCGATTTGAGGGTCCGGAAGTACAGCGAGGTATTAAGGTCTGATTTTCGGATTTTCGACAGTTTGTCGTAATCAGATTTCGTGTTTCCGAGAACGGTGGTTTCTCGTGATTTGATTTGAATTGTCGAGTTATGATTTTGAGAAATGAACTTTGTGATTATTCAGGGGTTCGTGATCGTTTTTTTGGCGAGGGACTTTCCGCCGGATCACGGGTTAACGCGAACTGCGTTACGCTAGTCTGTGAGTGCACATTTCTTTTCACGAATTGTTTGCGAGTCTTTATACACGTTTTACGAACTTCAGCATGCATATGAGATTTCAATTTACATGAGCATGTGTTTTACGATTATACATATATGGATATGCGTATACGAGTATACATACACTTATATGTTGTTTCATGCATTTGCATCGAACTGTTTATGATTTGATTTTCACAGAGTACAGTCGTTATATATGTTGTATCGATACACCTGCATCTCGGCTGATCCTCGAGGATGTTACCAGGGGAGGCTGTGACTCCTGACCCGAGGCCTCTACCGGGGGGAGGCAGACCTCTGACCTGAGGCCTTTCTGGCTAGAATCACGTGTGGGCTAGGGACCCCGTGGTTCCGACTGTACTACCTCAGCTAGAATCACGTGTGGGCTAAGGACCCCGTGGTTCTGACTGTGAGATTTTTACTTGCATGCTCAGTACGCTAGATGAGTATGATTTTACCTCGTGTGCTTTGTTATTTTTATTTACCTGGACTCGCATATGTTATTTTAA
Source organism: Geum urbanum (assembly GCA_946800695.1). Lineage (NCBI taxonomy): Eukaryota > Viridiplantae > Streptophyta > Magnoliopsida > Rosales > Rosaceae > Geum > Geum urbanum. The sequence continues at coordinate 17,266,135 of OX327003.1, read as the reverse complement.
ACATATATATCAACTGGTGAAAGACATTTATTTTCGTCCACTCACTCTAATAGTTTTCATGTCTTTCCCCTGGGCTTTTCGTTTTCCGTGCCCAGTTTGCAGTTCGGACTCTGGTGTCGAACGTCGTGGTCGGAGGCATAGTGCTCGAGCTACCTTGTTTCTTCCAGTAGGTTTATTGTTCTACCTACTGTGGAATACTTATATGATTATACATTAGAGGTCGCTCTGAGTATTCTGTTGTATATATTATACGATTTTACTCCGGATTTCAGTAAAGTATAGATATATTTATTGTTTTACTTTACTGTTGATATATTGAGAAATTCGGATGGGATTGGTGCCCACGGTTTGATTTTTGTGGCATAGGATGAAGTGTATTTTCCGCGTGCAGGTAATGGTAATTCCACGTTAGTAACGAAACTCTGCCGAAATTTTTACGTTTTTTGTTGGTTCGTGTTTTCAGAAGGGGTTTGATTCCGGTTTAGGCAACTAAATCGGGGTTGAGTCCTTTCATGAACCCAACCCCACTATTGTCCAATGGATTGGAATTCGGCAGCCTTCTGTTGTGCAGTACGCCTCTTCCTACTGCTAGGCATGTTAATTGAGTTGTATGACATTGGAAATTGACAACATTCACTTAACAAAACCATGTTCGTCAAAACACATCTATACCATAAAACCAAAATTTCATCTAATACAGAGATTATTCAACTGAAGCCTCATTACATACTCATCCTTATTCATTTATGCCTTATCCATTTTCCTTGAACAAAGTACATATTTACAGGATCCATCAACAATAATTCTACATAAACTCCATACTCAGAACATAATCACCATAATCTCACTAATGTCCATAATCAAAATACAATTCTTTGAATAATATCCTTAATCAACAACAATTCTATATAATCTCTCTATCAACAACAAATCCACATCATCTCCATCAACAACAATACATAATCCTGAATTAGGTATTTCACCAATCCATAACCTCCATCAACAATCCACAAGCTCATCTATCCAACAATCCACCTAATCATAAATTCATCAATATGATAATCCACATAATCCACAAATTCATCAATCCAACAATCCACATAATCCTAAATTATACAGTAGAGAGAGAGAGAGTGAGAGAGAGAGACGGAGGAGCGAAGAGGTGCGAGAAAGGTTGGTCGGGTCGGTTTGGCTGCAATTCTGGTGGAGGCGACGAGGATAGAGATGGATGCAAGGAGTGAGATGGAGGTAAGGACAAAGATGAAGGTGAGGAAGAGAGAGGAAACTAAGAAGATCGAGAGAGAAAGGATTGAGCGAGAGAGAGGGGAAGTTTTTAGGGTTCGGATCAAATTTGAGGAAATTGGTTCCCATATCGATTCATATTGATCGACTTAGATGACAGAACTTAAAAGTCATTTTTAAAAATGCCCGCAAAAAATTGGCGCAAAAAAAACCCACCAAATTTTTGGTGTTAGACGACGAAATAACATGATTTCGTCGTCTAGGAAGACACCTAGACGGCGAAACCTAGGCATTCCGTTGTCCAGGTCATAATTTATTTCATTTTTCTTAGATATTTTAAAAATAAAAAATTTTGCTACCTACCTAAAAATACACAGAAATCAGCCGTCAGATGTAATCATTATATTTATATAATATTTTGTCAAAAAATTGACACCAATTCGGTGGAGTAGTGGTGAGCACAATTCCTGCATCAAAAACTGTTGTAGGGGTGAGCTTTCATCCTTGCTGCTCAATAGGGCTGTACCCAGCTAGGTGTGAAAACAAATGAAATCCATAAGTGTCGGCAAGTAAATGAAATACCATGCATATGATAAAATGCTCAAAGCCACAAACTGTAGTAGTATAAAAATATAGTAGGGCCCATAAAGAAAACTCAAACCTGATGAACGATCTCTAACCCAACTACCACATTACCACGATTAATATCGTCTATTTGGCGAGGTGTAGCGAAAGTCTCAGCTTATGCCGTATCGCCTATAAGCAGTGTGACACCTCAAAGGATGTCAGACAATCTTCCGTCTATACAACCCATCCTAAGGTTTAGGGGATCGAAACCCAGAGAAGTAGCTATGCTCCTCTCACTTTCAAGTCATCAAACAAAACTCATATGCAATAAAAACATTATAATCATGCTACAAGAGAATACGTTTCTTTCATAAAATCACTAAGTGAGGCAAGTCCAAAGTCCTCTACTCACAACATCGTCGCTTTTACATTCAAATGCATCCCTAGGCCAACCCATCATATTTCACGTCTCGGGTAACTCATGTAAAGCAATCTCCGTTGTGTCATGGCCGGATAAGGGAATTCCGGTCGGGTTCAGGTCACGTGTCGATGTCCAAAATGGGTCTCAAGCTCTCAAAGCTAACTCATACTTAATCCCAATCGAAATTAAGATCACCCATACCCAGATGAAGAGGATTGGATAGAAGGAATTGACATGCGACAAGAATTAGAATCCATTTGATGCTCAACTGAAAATCAGGAAATTGTGTTGAGCAGTGGCCACGTTTACCATGATCTAGAATGACACCAAAGTTGGATCGTCGCAAATTTTAGATATGATACTAAAGACAAAATTCCGAGCAACCTTCATGGAGGAGTCAAAGGCAAAGGAACAACATAGAATGTTGATTTCGACTCTGCAACGCAGCTGTTGAAAATGAGACCGGGTTGAAACGAGAAGAGAGATGCTCAGTTGGGTCAGCTCGATTCTGGTCTCTTGTAAACGGACCCCAAGTGTTTTAACACTTCCATCCAAAAGCCCACATCACTTAGCTTATGATCAATGATCTAGATTATCCCGCTTAAATCCAATGGTCCAAAAACATCCTATAAATAAAATATTTCCTTATTTTCAATCTTCTAAAATTCGAAATAAATAGCAAACGCTTCCAAAAAATACCACAAAAATTATCACGGACTCGTGAAGATGTGTACTTACACATTGAAGCTTTAAATTAAAAATTTTACTTACTCAAAATTTCATAAATTTTCACGGAGGTCTTCATGATCACCAAGATTACAAATTAAATATCGCGATAATCTCCTTAAATTTTTTCGGAGTCTCACATCATCACCACCACCTCGGCAGCACCACACACCAACACCACAACACCACCGCTACCATCTCGGCACACTACCACCTCGACACTACTACCACCTCCACCATTAAATTATTTAATTATGATGTAATAAATTTTTTATTTCTAAAAAAAACCACTTAGACAATGAAACAAATAATTTTGTCACTAAGTTGTTTATTTATTTATTTTATTTTAAAAAAATCAACTACTTAGGCGACGAAATGTTTCGTCATCTAAGTGGATTACTTTATTTTGTTTATTTTTATTTTTTTAAATTGACACTTAGGTGACAAATAACCTAAAATTTTGTCATCTAAAAACCTAGACAATGAAGTTTTTTTCGTTGCCTAAGTGGTTACTTAGGCGACGAAACTGTAACGATCCAACCAAAAAGTTACACTAACTTTTATGATTTAGGTTTTCCGCGTATTTTGTTAACGACGTTTTCTTTGGACGAGAATTTGATCTGGCTCTCTTCGTGAAAGTCGTAGAGTTTTTAATTTCATGCTCGTAGGAATTTTCGGGCAATTTTTCGTACTTACGAGCTATTTCTTTCGATTTTTAGAAGTTTTTATGTGAAAATATGTATTTTAAAATATGTTTCTTGGTGGTTTACTTTGGACCGTTGGATCTTGATCAGATCAAACCTCAGTCGTTGATCTGATCAGAAATTTTTGGTATTTATAGTGGAAATACGGTGGAAATACAGAGAAAATCAGAAAATAAAAAGTGTGTACGTACGCTTGAGTTTGAGTTTCGATTTCGAACCACCGAAAAATGCCACGGTTGCCGGCATTCTTGGTATGGATTTGAAGCTCTTCATCTCCTCTTTTCATTCATGTATATGTTTGTGAAATTTAGTGAGGTTTTGTTACCGAAAAATGGCCGGGAACCCATGGGTTTTCGGGGTAGTTCACCGGCGATACTTCGGCCAATTTCTGGCATGGTATGGGGGTGGGTTCGACTAAGTTTGGTCCAAGGACCAAAACCCCTATGGTTTGGGGGACCGAGGTGCGTCTCCGGCGTTGGAATCGACCAGAAAAGTTTTCCGGCGATTTTCTACCCGTGTACTTTCGGTGTGAATTACGGCGAATCGACGGCCATTTGGACTTTGCTCCAGTTGGGAAAGATGTTTGGCTCATTGAGATCTTTCCAACAAGTGATCAAACGCTCCTATCGAAGCAGTTTGGACCGGAAGCGCGTGTGGTTCAGGCACCACGGCCGCGGCGGACCTCTGGCGAGTCAAAAATCCTAATCTTTCTGTGGGGTTTCCGGGATGGTTTCTGAATTGTTTTTCACATGTTTTATCAAATTCTGAAATTAAACGAACCTGTTATTTATTCAAGAAACCGCGAGAGAGATTTTGGCGAGGGAACTTCCGCCGGACCTTCGAGCTAGCTGCATACTGTGAGTGGACAATTTATTTTCACTGATTGACGTGCGAGTCCTGATTATGCATTTTATGATTACGCACGTACAAGTATACATTTACGATTATGCATTTTATGATTATATGTCGTAGAAGTACGCATTTACGATTATGAATGTGCATGGAAACAATTATGATTTGTTTTACACAGAGTACAATCTTAGAGGTAGTAGTGGCATCGATGCACTGGCACGCTTGGCTGATCCCGGAGATGCTCCTGGGGGGACAGAGTCCTGACCCGAGGCCTTTCTGACTATTTAAATACGTGTGGGTCTGGGATACCATGATTTAGACTGTACTGAGGCGGAGGTGTCCGAGAGAGGGACCCCACGGTTTTCAGACTCGTATCATGTTTATTTGCGAATATATTGTTAAAGGCATGTTATATTTATTGCTATCAGTTTAAAAATGAAAGTTTATTTTCGTCCACTCACTCTAACAGTTTTCATTATTTTATATGTCTTTCCCTAGGGTTTTCAGTTTCCTTCTTGCCCAGTTTGCAGTTTCTATCATGTGGTTGCGCGTCGTCGTTAGAGGCCTAGAGTTCAAGTGACCGTTCTTTTCTAGTAGGTTCTTGGTTTAACCTACTAGCTTTGTATATTTGTTAATTAGAAGTCGCTCTGAGTACTATGTTAGTTTTTTTTTCTTTTGTAATATTTTTCGAGCACTTGATCTTGAATAATAAGTGTAAAGAAATGCTTTTACTCTTATTCAGTAGTTTGTGAATTTGAGAAATCCGGATGGGGATTGGCGTCCCACGGTTTGGCTTTTGTGGACTACTTGGAAGTGTGTTTTCATTGCAGGTTTTTGGTTTACTTATTTTATAAAGTAAACTCTGGCGGAATTTTTTTTTTAAAAAGTTGTAGTGTTGTTAGGATCTAATTCCAGTTTACGCAACTAAATCGGGATTTTGTTCTTTCAGTTGGTATTAGAGCATTAGGTTTTAGGTTCTGTAGACTTTTGCAGTTATGTTACTAAGGACCTTTGAGAATGTACAGCATTTCTGGAGCGATGACCCGACCGGCAGGCGGATAATCATCAATGCTCTGGGTGTTGTATGCTTCCAAATATTTGAGGTATCATTATTGCATTCTGTTGGTTTTGGTGACGAATGTTTGGTTTTCTTAGGATGCCTCCCCGACGTGGAGCCCGTGTTAATAGGGCTGGGGATCCTAATGAGGATCAGCGAACGCACGACTTGCTTATGCGAGTTTTGCGTTTAGAAGAGCGTTTTGACCATGTACTAAACGCTAGGATACATGGAGCAACTACTTTTTCTGGCTCTACTGATCCTGAAGTATATGAGGCTTGGTTAGTCCAAGGGGAGCGTGTTTGTGAGCGCCTACATTTTACTCCTGAGGAGAGGACTGTTGCTGCTGTTGGGTTATTGGACTCTGATGCTTATTTCTGGTGGGTTAGCACCGAGCGGGTTCCTATTGATACTCCATGGCCTACGTTTAGGGACTTGTTTATGCGCCGATACTTCAATCAAGCTACCCATCAAAGGAAATATGAAGAGTTTACCAACTTGAGGTAGGGAGGTATGTCAGTGCTCGAATATCGAGATAAGTTCACCCGTTTGTCTCGATTTGCATGTGATATGGTTGCATCAGAGGAAGCAAAATGCAGAAGGTTTGAGTTGACCATGCAGAAGGTCTGATTATCAAGGGAACTTTGACAACTATGTCTCGGGACAACTTTGATGACTTTGTCAGTGCTGCACCTAGAGGCGAAGACAATGAGAGAGAGAGAGACAGATGCAGTTTCAGCCTCGTCGTTTCGAGGAAGGTGGATCCAGTTAGGGTCCTTCAAAAAGGCTTTAGTTCTGATACTTCTGGATCAGCATCTTCTTCGAGTGGTGGATCTTACACATTTTCAACTGGCTCATCTAGTCAGAGAGGAAGCCGGAGATAGAGGAGAGATCGACCCCAGAGGCCGGAAGAAAGTACGAGTTCCAGTTGATCAAGTTATCCTTGACGTTCTTTTGGCACACCACCTGTATCAAGTGATGTTCCACTGTGTAATTTTTGTAACAGGCGGCATTTTGGTTCATGTCAATGGGGCACTACCAGTTGTTATCTTTGTGGTCAGGTGGGTCACTTCATGAGGGATTATCCAGGTAGTGGCACTTCGAAAGGTGTCGCAGCTCACGGTAGCAGACATGGTCAGGGTACCACTTCCGGAGATCGAACAGCACCGTTTTTTGGACAAGCAGACCAGCAGAATCGTAGTCAACATGGAGGACCAGCTGGATAAGCTTATGTGCATGCCATGAACCTGAGAGAGGGCAGAGCTTCCCCTGAACTCATCATCGGTACGTTATATGTTTTTGGTATTCCTGTTCTTACTTTGTTAGATCCCGGGGCTATGCATTCCTTCATGTTATATAGATTAGCATCATTAGCCAATATACCTGTTTCTCCACTCCCTAATATGTGGCGAGTGTTGTATCCATCCGGCGAGGTAGTATGTGTTGGGTGGATGTATCGGGACTGTGAGATTTTGATAGAAGGTTATGGGTTACCCGCGGATTTGATGTTGTTGTATATTGTGGACTTTGATGTGATTTTGGGGATGGATTTCTTTGAGACTCACTGGGCAGTCTTCGATTGTCATAGAAAGGAGGTAGTTTTTAGAAGTCCAGGCACGCCAGAAATCTTATTTCGCGGTGAAAGAAATGTCTCTCCACTTTGTTTGATTTCGGCAATAAAGGCTGAGAAGATGTTAAAAAAAAGGATGTGAGGCGTATTTGGCTCATGTGATTGATATTGATGTTTGTGTGCCGAATATTGGGGATATCTCTGTAGTTTATGAGTACCCAGATGTGTTTCCTAAAGATTTACCTGGTCTTCCTCCAATGAGAGAGATTGACTTCACCATTGAGTTGCTTCCGGGTACTGGTTCGATCTCACAAGCAGCTTATCGAATGGCCCCAGCAGAGTTGAAAGAGTTACAGACACAGTTACAGGAGATGATTGAGAAAGGCTTCATTCGGCCTAGTGTTTCATCGTGGGGTGCTCCAGTGTTGTTTGTAAGGAAAAATGATGGTTCTATGAGATTGTGTATTGATTATCAGAAACTGAATCAGGTCACAATAAAGAACAAGTATCATTTGCCACGGATTGATGATTTGTTGATCAACTTAAAGGAGCTATAGTATTCTCGAAGATTGATTTGAGGTCTGAATACCATCAGCTGCGTATTAAGGAATCTGATGTTCCCCAAACAACTTTTCGATCACGGTACGGACATAATGAGTTTCTAGTTATGCCTTTCGGTTTAAAAAATGCCCCTGCTGGTTTTATGGATCTCATGAATCGAGTATTCAGGCATTATCTGGATAAGTTCATGATTGTGTTCATCGATGATATCCTGATTTATTCCCGAAGTGTAAAACAGCATATGAAGCATTTGCGGGCAGTCTTGCAAACCTTGTGGGATACACAGTTGTATGCGAAGTTTAGCAAATGTAAATTTTGGCTGGATTAGGTGAAATTTTTGGGCCATGTGATTTCGGCAGACAGAGTTAGCGTTAATGCTGACAAGATTAGGGCAATGTTGAATTGTAGCAGACCTACCAGTGTATCCGAGATAAGAAGCGTTCTGGGTTTAGCGGGATACTATCGCCGTTTTGTACAGGACTTTTTGCCACCTAAGTACTTGGATGACAACACTTAGATGATGAAAGTTTCGTCGCCTAAGTATTTAAGCGACGAAAAAATCCATTTAGACGATGAAATTGGTAATGATTGCAACACTTCCACATTTCTCCTATATATTTATACGATGGAACTCAAAGGGTTTGGGATTTTAAGAAAGACATTAGATAAGACAAGAATAAAATAAAGGAAATAGATCTCCATGAATAAAACGTATTGAGGTTTATGATTCCTCTACACTTCCTCTCCTTCAAGCAACATATAAATTCTCCATCGATCAATTCCTCTTCTCCCTTAAACCCAAAATGTTTCACTGAACGTAGATAAGAAGATAAAGAAATATAAGGAAAATGGTCAATTGGGTCACATACTCCGACGCACTCATTCTCTAAATCATACGCCTCTGTTTGTGATTAAGATGAGTTTTGATTCAACTCTCATTGGCAAACTTTCAGGGGTTGGTCTTGATTTGAAATGTGATAGATATTACCACAAAATGAAAGAGCTGACATGTCTTACAAGTTCAAATGAAATTCAATCAACTTAAAAATATGTGAGGTGAGTATAACTACAACAGTGACGGAGAACTATGATGCACCAGCAATTTTTTTTCCCAATTTTTTTTTAAATTATGGTAAAAGAGGAATTAAAATCTTTCAAAAAATGGAGGTGTAGAAATCAAACTTAAAGGTGTGAATAGATGCACCCATATATATAATACATCTATCTATGTAAGAAGATATTTCTTAATAATGAAATGAATTATTAAGAAAAATGGCACCTCATATATGTTCGTAATCTGTTCTCAAGCTAAGTTTCTTTAGTTTATATATATAGCTAAAGGATTGAAGAAAACTACAAAATATCATAATACAATTCAAGTTTTTTTTTCAATCATTTGTGAAACATAGATTCAACATTTTCATTGTTCATACTAAAAATAACCAAGATATTCAAGATATGAAACAAGAGTACCTAAACTAATATGATAAGTAAGTGCGATAAGTAAACGACATAAAAATTATAGTGGTTCACCGAATTGACTACTCCACCTTGCCACTTTGGACTTTAACTATGCATGTTGAGCCCAAAGATGATTTAGGCCCAAGAAGACTACAAGAGAAATGGGGTGTAGTTGAATAGAATAAAGAGTGGAGAGAGGCCTCATTTTATAGGTAAAGAGTGCCTCTCCCATTACAATCTTTCCAATGTGGGAGAAAGTCCCCTAATGTTATAAGAACTTGTCTTCAATGTTTCTTGTTGATGATGATGTCTTCTAAGCTCTGTGTCTGGCTCTTTGCTTGATTAATGCTTACTTATGCTTGGTAATGGTATGCCAATATGACATATATGTACAAGTCCCCTAATTCTCCAAGTAAAAGCAATTCTTGCTTGGGGAGTGAAGAAATAAATTACCAAGCATAAGTGAGGGTACGGAACCCCCAGTCCCCTAACTCTCCAAGTAAGAATAGGCACTCTTAATTATTTTACAACTTTTGCAATTAAAACAAATTTAAGCATATAATAAAAGTAGACAACGGAATATGGTATTAGTTTAGTTGGGCCGGTAGCTATGAATGCGCGATATATGTGCGTATGCAACATGCGTATGATGGTGCACATGTTTTGTGGTGGGGAATGCATAAGGGATCATGCTAAAAAATGTGTTTTAGTCCCCGTGGCCTAGAACGGGAATACATTCTTTTTTCCGCTGCCAGTTACGGGCCATATGGTCACTGGCTCTCTGACCAATGTTGATCCATTGTTCCTTTGTGCACCTATTACATTATGAAAAAGAATAACATCATAAGTGTGGTTAGTTTTTGAAAAAACAGCAAGTAGCTAGTTTTGTTGTCCTCTCAAATATGTAATATCGGTACTCGTGGTATTTTTACTCACGGTTCTGCTTCGCTGTGGTGTATTTTCGCAAGTATCAGCGGATGTTAAAAAATAGTTAACCAAAAGATAGGATCTTATAAATATTCCCGAATGAGTCATGACGTCATTTCGGGGTTCCTCCAAATAGCGGAACCCAGTAGGCCCGCTCCCAATGAAGCCCGTCCCAGTTATTGACGTACTTCTCCATATCATTCCAGTAAGGGGGTGCAAGTTGTGGCTCAGCTTGCACTGACTGTAGCGACATACCCTTCGGTATGTTACACGCGGTCCTTCTTACTGATCGCTTATCACTGCACCGGTAGTGGCGCTATCGTAGGTGGGAATTGTTATCGGTGGCCCTTGAGTCCCCGAGTTCCAGACCTTAGTGCAACTTTCGGCTTTTTTTTGGAAACAAATTATTGGCGTACCCACGGGTGTACCTTGTCGGTCAGCTGCTTTAACGAAACTGAGTTGTCCCTGAATAAACGAATTTGCTTACCCGGGTGCTTCGTGCTTCGCTGCACGACGTGCTAGTCCCCGAGTTACACATAAGAGATAGTGAAGTAAGTGTGGGGTGCGTAAAGTTCTAACCTCAACGAGACCAAATAGTCCCCAAGTGCTTCATAGAGTAGCTTGGTGATCAGATAGGTTTCACCGTGTGATTGGCAAGTCCCCGAGTTACATATAACAACACATGGCATAATCAAGTATAATGTTTTAAAACATGCATGCGTGGAAGTTGATTTTGCATCAATAAAAGGTATGAAGAGAATTTATTTACGGTTGTGTAATGTAATGTAACGAGCGTAAATGATAAGTGAAAGTGTGAAGAATTCTCATTTCATTGATGCAAAAATAGTATAATTAAGTATTAATTGAAGCAAAATTAAAGAAAGTCAAGTCCCACACGAGTTGGTGCGTAAGTATCATAAGTGTCCAGGAAGATGTGATAATCTTTCTCGGGGGACATATTTTAACTGTAACGTAACGTAGCTAATACCTAACTTGAAGTGACCCAATCAGAACTATAGATTACCTAATTAAATTTTAACAAAAAATTTAAACATATATTAATTATAAGAAAATTGATGTGTAACTGTAACACGTATATTTGGTAGTAGTGAAACACGTGTGAGTGAGAAAAGTATTAGAACAGATGCATAAACGGCAGTAATTAGTCATGCTTTGTTAAGAGTAACTAAAATTGTATACAAGTCTTAGCTTTGCAGGTTGGAGGGGTACAGGCCCGAGTTTCACTAAGCTGAAACTCTTATGAGAGCACAAAGCTCGTGGCGGCGAGAGAGAGCATCTGATGCGGTGTTGAGGCGGCCAACGTGGTTCTCTATTTTGAATGTGTAGCCCAACAACTTCATCATCCAACGCTATTATGTAGGAGTTGTAGGTCACTGGTCCAAGAAGAAACATAGCATCTTGTGATTTGTCACGATTTTGAATTTTTGTCACAATACGTACGAGCGCCATGTGTGGACAGCCATAACCACCGCGAGCATCTCCTTATCGTAGACGGATAAGGCCAGGTTCCGTCCAGAGAGAGCTTTACTTAAGTAAGCTATTGGGTGGCCATCTTGTTGAAGGACTGCTCCCAACCTTCTCCTAGCACATTGGCTTCGATCACAAATTATTTCTGGAAGTTGGGTAGAGTGAGAACTGAGGTATCAGTGATGGCAGCCTTGAGAGCAACAAAGGCTAAGGTTACATCATTGTTCCATACAAAAGCATCCTTCTTGGTCAACTCGATCAGTGGATGAGCTATCAACCCAAAACCCTTCACAAACCGTCTATAATACCCAACAAGGCCCAAAAAGCCTATGAGCCCTTTTAAGTGTTGTGGGCTTGGGCCAATTGACAATTGCCTCTACCTTGCTTGGATCCACTTGTACACCATTTTCCGAGACAATGTGACCAAGGTATCGAACGCTGGTTTGACCAAACAAGCACTTGGACTCCTTAAGCTTGAGAGAATGGGACTGCAATACAGTTAGCACTTGGCGCAAATGGCTCACATGTTGTTCGATGCCCTTACTATACACTAGTATATCGTCAAAGAAAACTAGGACAAACTTGCATAAGTAAGGCTTAAAAATAGTATTCATCAAATTTTGGAAGGTAGATGGACCATTAGTGAGTCCAAAAGGCATTACCAAGAACTCGTAATGGCCCTCGTGAGTCTGGCAAGCCGTTTTGTGGATGTGATCTTTACTTATTCGGATTTGGTAATAACCGGACCAGAGATCAAGCTTAGTGAAGTGAATAGCTACATGAAGCTCATCAAGCAATTCGTCGACTAATAGAATGGGGAATTTGTCTTTTACCGTGATGGCGTTCAATGTCCGATAGTCAACACAAAGTCTTTGTTTTCCATCCTTCTTGAGCACCAATAGTATTGGGGAGAAAAATGGGCTTTGACTTGGCCTTATCTCACCTCGGCCTAACAAGTTACTGACTATTTATCCACCTCGTCCTTTTGCTTAGGACTTTGACGATATGGCCCGGCGACCACGAGTTTTGCTCCGGGAACGAGTGGAATTCAGTGGTCATCATCACGGCATGGTGGAAGGGATGTTGGACTCTCAAAGAGGTGAAAGAACGCACGGAATAAGGGACTCGGGAGTGAGTGACGGTAGTCAGAGCTCGATTGCAGTTTCCTCGATGGATTGAGGATCGAGTAAAGATGGTGGAGCGAAGTGTCGATCTGGTCCTCTTGTCGATTGGATTGAACCCCTTGGAGAACGTGGGCTCGGCCATCTACCTCAAACACCATCAGCTTCTTTTTGAAGTGCCATCCAAAGAATGCTAATTTCTCAAGTCATTCTGCTCCCAAAACCAAGTCACAACCTGCAACTTCCAAAAGACGGACGGAGTCAGTAAACTCATACCCTTGAATGCGAATGGTGACGTTTTGGGACAATTTGCTAGCCACCATGGGTACACCCTTTGTGTTGGTATAGGTGAGTGGGTAAGTTTGATGAACATCCAATTGCAACTGTTCTACGATGAGTGGGTTGAGGAAGTTGGAAGCTGCGTGGGAATCGACGAAGACCTTTATCGAAAAATCCCTAATTTTGCCTCGGAGTCGCATTGTTTGTGCAGGTTTAGACCCCGTCAAGGCGTGGAGCGTGAGGGAAAGGGTGGCCTCATCTCCAGCATTTTCATCCGTCAGACAATCATGGAACTCCTCCTCTTGTTGCTCTGCTTCGATCAAGATTGCTATGGGCCTCAAACACCTGTAGATGGGGGTATACTGCTGGTTACAGTTGTAGCACTCACCACGAGCTTTCTTCTCCTCCAATTCTGCTCGTGTTAGGCGAAAAAATGTATTGGGCGTTGTAGGCACAGATCGTGATAGTGGCCTTTATGACAGTAGCGGTTGGGGTAACACGTGCGGTGGGTTTTGGGACTGAATGGAGCTCTGATATGCTTGGTTGGCTGGCTGGAACGCTTGGTTTGCCTTAAACTTGTTTTCCACATTTCGAGCCACCCGGATATTAGAGAGCAGGGAGTCTGGGTTGAGCAGTAGAACCTCATGTCGAATCTCATCCTTGAGGCCACCAATAAACACGTTGTTGAGCTGGTGGTCTGACCAATTTTGGACTGTAAGATAAGAGTGTAAATTACTCTCTGTACTCATCAACTGATCCATTCTGCACGATGTGGGAGAGTGTTGATTCTAGCTGGTTCGGCAGAGTCACCGGCTCCAAAAGATTGAAGCAATACTTCAACAAAAAATCTCCAGCCGTTGGTAGGAAATCGTTGTTCATACCATGACATCCAAGGTGATGTGTGTTCATCGAACATACATGAGGCTGTAGCGACCTGCTACTCCGTAAGGATCTTATAGAAGCTCAAATAACGTTCTGCCATGGAAACCCAGCCCATGGCTTCCTTTCCAGTAAATCTGGGGAGATCTATCTTTAGAGTGGGGCGAAAGGGAGGGACTTGAGCAGTGAAGGAACGTGGTGTGGGATGGCCCTGTCATGTAGGTATGTGGAAAAAGGAAAAGGCAGAGTTTGTGGGTGATGGTGATGAAGCTGTTTCTGTTTGTAAAGTGGGTACGAATGGAAAGGAGAGGGGAGGTGAAAAGGTGAGAATGTGAGGTGGTATGGCGGTGAGAGGGGATGTGGTAGTGGCGGTAATCAATGGTGGAGTTTGGGGAGGTGTTTTGGAGCTTGTTACGGTGGTGGTGGGCTGTGCTGACAGTAGTTGGCGTAGCTCTTCCATGATGAGGGCTAAGGAGGTTTGAACCGAAGTGTAGCTGGTTTGGAGGACATCAACAACATTTCAAAGCTGTCTTTGTTGGTTTTCCAGAAGTGAAAGAGAAGACCCTGCAGAGGTTGTATATGCTGTTGTGTCGCCATCAAGGGGTGGCGGCTCGTTGCCGGAAGCTAAGGCCATCCTAGTTCGAGCGCTGCCGACCATGGAAATGGCTCAGAATATCAAATGTGAGCAACCAGAGGGGAAAACAGAGAAAACAAGGAGAAGAGAAAAGCTTTAATTTCTTGATACCGCAATTTGTTGTAATCCGTTGTGATTGTGCTTTCTGATGTGGGCGATCCGCTCTTGTGTAACATAATATGGTAGCAAAAGCATGGCATGCATTAGCATAATCTGAATACATATTCTATTTTTGTACCGCCATACAACTATGTATCCGCTGGTACTTATTTGAAGAAAGCATGTATGTAGTTGCTCCTAAGAAAACTTAGCTTTTGGGTTTATGCGGCCTGATTCCGCTTCCCACCCCCACTCTTATAAGTTTCCACTCATGTTGCTTGCTCACCGCTTATCTCACAAAGAATAAATCTCTAGCTCTCTAATTTCTGAAAAGAAAAAAAAAATGTTAGTTGCCTATCTTAGCTCCGCTACTATAACACTTTAAACGTTTTGTTGCAAATCTCGCAAACCTCAATTTTCATACCAAGAATGACCAAGGTATTCAAGATATGAAACAAAAGTAATTAAACTAATACATCAAGTAAGTGCGATAAGTAAATGAAACAATTATACTAATTCACCGAATTGGTTACTCCACTTTGACACTTTGAATTTTAACTATGAATTTCACGTCCAAACATAATTTAAGCCCAAAAAGACAACAAGAGAAATGGGGTGTAGTGGTATAATAAAGAATAGAGAGAGGCCCCTCTTTATAGATAATGGTGCCTCTCCCATTATAATATGTCCAATGTGGGAGAAAGTCTCCTAATGTTATAAGAACTTGTCTTCAATGTGTCTTGCCGATGATGATGTCTTCTAAGCTCATTACGTGACTCTTGGCTTGATTAATGCTTACTTATGCTTGGTAATGGTATACCGTCTTGGCATCTATATACATTCATTATTTCATATAAATGTACATAGCTAATAGTGCTATAAAAAAATTAATCATGAAAAGCCAACCCAATGACTAACCTTAACCTCTTTTACAGTAGAACTGGGAAGCATGACTAAAAACTGCAAAACATGGAATCCAACCCTTGTTTAAATCAAACACCTACACCTCACTACCGCTTTTCTTTGTACCCACTACATTCGGCTTCTGCATCATACACCGCGCCCTAATCACTTCCCCGTCAACACGAATCTTCTACAAAATCTCAACCTACAACCCCACACAGAGACATAAAACACTCAAAATTCTCTTCAGGCATTTCATCAAACACTGAATGCGCAAAAAATACATGTCCCCAACCTTAAAAAAATGGATATGAGAGGAGAAAAGAACCCAACTTGAAGTTGCTGGAAAATTTTCGTTCAGTAGAAGTGGGTAGCTGGAGGGCAAGAGATGTGAACAAAGAGAGTCGCTAGAGATGAAGGGCTCTGATTAGTGGATGCTAAGAGATGCAACCAGAGAGAGAAAGAGAGGGACTCACCAGAGAGAACAGATGATGAACAGTGGGTTCACTAAAGAGAGATTTCCTTGGTCTTTGTTCGTCGAGTCCCTGCTCTTTTGAATTTTCTCCAGCACAGTCATAGTCCAAGCCGCTTAGAGAGGAGAACAAAAGGGATACAGTGAGTGAGATATCGATGAGAATGAATTTGAGAAATTTGAGATATGGACCATGTGCCTTATCAAGAACAATCACAGTAAATAAAAATAACCAGAAGTAAAAAAAAAAAAAGATAAATGAGTGATGAATAAAAGATGAACAGTAAAATGAATAGTGGTTTGTGGGTTCAACTTTGTTAAATACTAGGGTTGATGCCCGTGCGCGAGGCACGGGTTGTGACAAAGGAAAATTCAAATGAAATTAATCGAATAGAAATAAATAATTTATAAGAAATAAAATTAATGATTCGTGTCTTAATAACGTAAAAATTTCATCGATATTTTTCGTGTAAAATGATCAATGATTTTGTCAAATTATAGCATAAAAATATACTAGGTGAAAAGCCCGCATCAACGTGGGATTAAATTGCTTGTACTTCAAAGAAAGAAAAATGAATTTGCATATGGAATTAGACAACATAGTTATATATTATACATTAAGCATCTACAAATTATTTGTCATAAGAAAAGTCAAACTGTTGACCGTTGACCGCAGTTGACCACCGCCGGCGGCGGTGGCGCAACCCGAATTGAGAATTTCTCGGCAGAGCAACCTCTATTGCACTCCAAATCACCCACTGAGCAACTTTCACAACTGCATCGAAGGCCAATTCTCACTCTAACCATGTCAATTTCATGTAAAACCGAATTGTCTCACAATTTTCAAATCCAAAATTCTCCACACACAAGCAAAATTAGATCACCAAACTTACATGGTAGCTTCTAGGTGATGAGAGCTTCAAAGCCCACTCCAAATTGCAGCTCAATTTGGTCGGAATCGGATCGCCCAAAAAACCCCAAAATTTCATAAACTTTCCACAGGAAAATCTCTCACCTCCGGCAACCTCGCCGTGAGAGGTGGCCGGGGATAGGATCGGGACGCCGGGACGAAGCGGATGGGACCAGAGCCGAGCTCGGTGGTGGCCGAAATGCCCCTCGCCGGCGGCAAACCGTGGCGCCGTCGTGAACTCTCTCTCCACCACGTGTTGACCAAGTCAACACGGTCAACTCCCATAATGACAAGGTTTGACTTGCCCAAACAGGTAACCTTCTATATATAGACCTTCCCAAAATGGAAACCTCCATAATTCACTTTTCGACAAACTTCGTGTACCCGTAACTTTCTCGTCGTAATTCCGATTCCAATAATTCTCGCGGCAACAAACTCGACTCGACGTATTCTTCAATTATCACCCGAAGTCAAACACATCGACCAATCCGATAAAAAGTCAACGGTTCAAACCAACACATACTTTAACCGACTAAATAATCAACAATCGGAAATATTCACAACATAATCCTCGTAACTCAGAATAATGCTCCGGAAGTTCCCACGAGCTCGAAATTAAATTCTCAACAACTTCCGTGAAGAATCCGAAACCAAATTCTCGCCCGAAAATTTAGTCGCTAAGAGAGCCACCAATTTAACCCGATTCCATCGAAACTTCAAATATTCATAATTTATTCCTCGGTCGTCCAAATAATGATCCGAAACCGCCCACGAACTCAAGATCTTGCGTACAACGACTCTCAAGAAGAGACCCAGCTCCAATTCTCGGCCAATGATTTAGTCGTTAACAAGTCCGGCAATTCAAACAACTGTCGGAAATCTGCGACTACGCACAAGCTCGTAGATTAAGCTGATTTCTCATACTGATTCTGTTCTGGGTCTTCACAATAGGTGGTTTGAAAAATTGATTCTATAGGATGAACTGTGGGATCAGTAAGTAATTCTTCTGGTATATCAATCCAACTTACATCAGGATCACCTGTAGGGAATTTCGATTCTAATTGGCCTTCTCCTATTTGTAGTATCCATTCAGCAAAATCTTTAATTTCATTTTTTTCTATGTTGCTTAAACCAATCATCGATAATCTCATATTTTCAATTAGATGAAATACTGTAACGCTAGGCCACAAATATGAATTATTAAACGATGCTTGAATGACTTGTTCTTTACTATCACCTTGTATGACTAGCAATGTCTGTCTAAAATCTCCACCGAATAGTATAGTCTTTCCTCCAAACGGTTCTTCTTTTTTTGACAAAATATTACGCAATGTTATGTCTACTAATTCAATACACCATTTATTACACATAGGAGCTTCATCCCAAACGATTAATTCAGCCTTCTCAATTAAATTAGAAAGATTGGTTTATTTATTTATATTACAATTTGAATCTTTATCTATAATTGGTTTTATTTTGAAACGTGAATGAGTTGTTCTGCCTATCAGAAGTAATAATGAAGCATTGCCTGATGAAGCAACAGCCACAACAATTTTTCCTTCAGATCTCAATTTAGAAATTATAGTGTCCCATAAAAAAAAATTTCCTGTACCTCCACTACCATAAACAAAGAATGATCTTGGGTTTTTTTGTTCAACGACTTTGATCACCTCATCGTATATCATTTTTTGATTACTATTTAGTTTAGTAATTAGATCAGAATGTTTTTGTTTTAGCACTTCACAATCAAAAACTAATTCTTCTCTGATAAGCCTATTGTCAAGTTGACGTATTTGTTGTGTCTTTTGCATTGGTAATTGATGATCTTTTAAAGTACTCGACGACATGTTAAAACAATTTTTCATGTTCAAATAAAACAGCATTTTTTAGTTCATCATCGGGTATGGTAAGATTTAACATATTAAAATTTGATCTTATTTTGTTTGATATATCATCAGACATGCTAATCCAATATGCATCAAGTAAAGCTTGAGGATTCGAGACATTATAAAATAGAATAATCGTAGCAAATAAATGACGAATTTGAGAAGAACTGGCAATAAAAGTAGATTCTAATAATGCCTCTATCCATTCTTTATCATCACCTAGCAATCTAAAGGCTCTACATGCTTCTTGATACGTAGAGTATATTACACCATTAACTGTTTTTATTGAATCAAAATTGGTACATCCTTTTTGAATATTCAAAAGAATTCTAAGATAATATAATTCACCTGTAATTGGTGGCACATGTGCTGTTCTACCGAGTACGCGATATTGTTTCTTTTGGGTCCATAATTTCTGATTATCATTCCAAACAAATTTAGTGGGAAATTGAGTATATGTTAATTTCTTTGCTTTCTTATAAATCTTGTTTGCTTGAAACCAAGAAGTTAGTATAGTAGTTTCTATATTCGGATCATTTAACACATTTTCAAGAGAATTCGTTTGATGAAAACAAATAGTTTGTTCTTTGGGCAAATAAATTTTTAAATATTGAACTGCAGGAAATCTAGAATGAATGGAAAATTCAAATAAACGCCATATGGACTCATGAGGAGTTAAATATCGACAATTAAGATAATTCTGGATCTCATCATTTATATTGTCACGGACTAACACGCGAGTTCTATCGAGTTCTTTATTTATATATTTAAATAAATATTTTATTAACATAGATTGAGAACCCGATTCAACATTTATATGAGCATTATATCTCAACAACAAATTAGCATTGTAAGGAACAACATAATTATTACCAACATGAACTTCTTTTTTAATTACAAAACGTGATTCATCGTCACGACGTCTATAATGAGGAGCTTTAATTGCTTGAAAAATCGTGTCAGTAATAAATAGTTTTGGAAAATATTTTGTACATTGTTTATCTCGCATGCATGGAGAATTCGAATTAAGTTGACCGCAAGGATCATGAATCATGAATTGACTAACTATTTCAAATAACTGAGGGTTAACATTTTTATCGGGTAATTCTGCTGATATTATGGAATCTACATTATTTGTTGTATAACATTTGTATTTATGTTTAAGCCAGAATAATATATGTGCATGGGGTAACCCTTGCTTTTGGAACTCAATTGTACACACATGAGCATGAACTTCTCGAAAGGGTTCTCCAGATTTAATATAAGCAATCATATCATCTACTTTTATTTTAAAAATTCGACAAACAATATCAGGACGATCTTCTGGTTTGTACCTAGGTTTTTTTTTTCAAATATCTCTAAATTTCTGGCCATTTCACATTGCATGTGAAAGTAATGAACAAATCAGGATTACCGTATTCTCTACAAATTATCATTGCATCTTGATAATTATTTATTATATCTCTTGGACTTCCCGTGTGAGAACCAGGAAGAATTTTTTTTTCCGACATCAAAACCTTGGACAATTCCATTCGAAACAAATGTAGATATATTATTCCTGTTTCACATCTTAATTCTGGTTTATGATGTCTTATATATTTTTTTAACTATTTTTCTTCGACAGTTGCATATATATCGACTAAATATTGTTGAAATAATCTTCCACCTTTTAACAAAGTACTCGATTCATTTTCTCTATCATGAATTTGGTAACACACAAATTTGTTCATTGTTAATTTTTTTATTTTTATCGTTACTATTTTCTGCAATTCGTTTTAATAACATATTTATTTTAAACCCATCCTCTCCATATGAGAAAAGAAGCGGATATTGTAATGACATTAATTTTGGATGAATTTTAGAGATTCGTTTCAATTGTCCATCGTTTGATCGAATGATTATATCTCTATTAAATTAAATTCACTGATGTCACCCATAATTAATCCTCCAATTTCAGAAGTAGAAGGTAATTCGTATTGTTTGCTATCAGTTATTTGACGATCAAGTATAGAGATATCAAAATTGGGCAATGAATTATTTTCAAAATTATCTCTCACAGTTCGATACTCTTTGGTTATTTCATTGCACTCATCTAACAATTGTATTAATCCTTTGACAATATTAGTATCAATTGCTTTATTTGCATTATTTGGATCAACAACGCTTATACGGTTTGAAATTTCATTCACAGTGTCATAAACATATAATTGAGCATATTTAGGATATTCTCCTTCCAAATGTAAAACTGAACCCATTTTATGATGCACTTATCCACATATTTTAAATACATAAGGAGATGTTCCATTGTTTATGTTATATTCAATTTTGGCTCCCATAGAAGTAAATGCAAACATGGAATTGTAAAATCGAATATTCTCTCGAAATAATATGCTTGCTCAACCATTATTTGGATTCAATAATTGATCAAGAAAAGGTGGAGTTGGATGTGACAATGGAATTTGGACTCGTCCTTTTTTACAACAATTTGTGTAAGTCAATTGATTTCTAATTTTTTTCTTTAAAGCATCATCTTTCCAAAAGCAAGCATGCATTGTAATAATTACATGTGTAAGAATCATCACCACAGTCGTTATAACTTATAACGACTGCGATGATTATAATACCAAGATTTGTGTTAGTAATTTGTTTGATAAATTGATAATTGATAGTTGATAATTGATAATTGATAATTGATAATGGGATAGTACGTCACGTATCTGCAATGTCAATATCAAAATTTGTGTTAGAGAGAATTTTTGTTAAATTGTTAATTTTTGATATTTAATAAATCATAATTTAATATGTCACTCACCTTTGCAGCTTCTCTGGTACATTGCTTGACCAAAAGGAGTTCCACTGAGATCTGTAAGTAAAGTTAAAAAGAAAACTTTTGCTATAGTTATTGAAATAAAAGTTAAAATGAATAATGTATCTAATGATTCACTTAATGATTAAACTGGTATTAATAAACAATATAAATATTACTTAATTACAGTGCCTGATACATGCTCCTCAGTATCACTTTCATCGTCAACTTCTTCATCATCAACTGTATTTGACTGGTTTGTGTTGTCATCCTGAAAATAGCTTGACGATGATGTTGTATTACGATCTCCAAAGCCTTGTTCAAAAACACGCTTCTTCTTGGTTATGTAACCTGAATTTGATTCGATCACACTCTCATCTTCCAAATTGTAAGACGGTGCTGTTGACCCATAAATTGTCAATTCTTGTGCAAGATTTTCTTGATTTTCAAAAAAATGCTTCCTCTTTCTAAAATCTTGTTCTCATAGCTGAAAAAAGTAATAATCGTTGGATAGTAAAATTCAGGATCAATATAGCAATAACTATTGTCTAATTAGGAAGAGCTTGTAGTGGTTAATTTTAGTTGTAAACATAAATGCCATTATGTACCAAATGAAAACAGTGTTTTAGTACACTATTTAATTTAAAGACTAACACATTCCAAACAAAAGCACTTACAAAACTCAATCATGTAGTCAAATATATTGTCACTATAACACAGTAAAAATTTTATTATTTAAAAGTATCTTTATATGTGCATACTAAAGTCATATGTATTGATATCTATACTATTTATATAAACCTATGCACACATCTAATCCATTTAATTATATTTTTTTCACTGTATATATAATTACAAAATAACAAATGTATATACCTAAATGTTGATGAGAAAATGATAGAGTGCACAACGACAACCACAGAATCAACAGCCCAATAACGCAGCTAAAAACTTTTTGCATATAAACTTCAAACCCTGCATAATTTGCACTCATACATGAACACTCTTTTCTACAAAATTTCGTATGAATATTGGTTAAACAACACTAATCATAATCGAACCTATATATGTAGCATATTTGAACTAAAATTTAGAAGTTGTCAAATACAAAAAAAGAACGAAGCTAGCATTATCATTTGCAAGCAAAACCCAAAACATGCAAAGGGATCGAGAAATGAGAGATAATTAATCTAATAAATGCTATAATTCATGTTATTATGAAGATAGCTACTGCATATACTTGGATTTCAAACACTATGTGACTAATTATGAAAAGTAAAGTGACCTAAACAACAACAAAGAACATCTCTTTCTGAGCCAATATAAATCAATCCCAATTATGACAAATACGATTTGTCTATCACTTGGAACAATTAAGTTTTATCTATAATTGCTATATGTCTTTCATCCATTCTCACCAAGAAATTGAAACTGAATCAATCAATCACAATTTCAATTACGTACGCAATACTAATTAAAGATAAGAGAAAGTACCTCGTAGCTTGTCTAACTTGAAATCGATGCCAATCCCCAATATCAAATTAATCAATCACCAGTGCCTTGGCAGCACTAATCAAGTATCCGATACCCAAAATCTGAAATAGAGAACTCACCTCATGAATTAAATTGTAGAAACTGAAAGTGCTTAGGTATGCATTTAAGACTGATATTTCAGAAAGCACAATATAAACCCACTTCATGAATTAAATATGCCAGAGATATGTAGCATATGTGCATCTCATTTAGTTATTGCAAGATGAGATGTGGAAACTGGGATTAATGAATTATCTCACATCTCATTTTCACATCTCATCAGGTGACTAATTTCGATAGTTTGGGTTATTTGGTAATCAAAGTGCTACGCACTGATGTCATCGTTACAAAGATAAAGATATTTGAACTCTATTTTCTATATATTCATAATGCATACTCTGTAGAACTCAAAAGAAATGGTTTTCAAGACATTTAGAGAATGTGCTAAGAATGTAAGGATAGTAGAATGACTAATGGGTATATCTGAATAGAAATTATGGAAAGCCTTTGGTTACAGATGATGAAATAGATTGAAAGAGCTTGTATATTACTCAATCAACCCAATTAAACTAAAAAAGCATTATTTTCTTCCATTCAGAATTCTATCACTAAGATCCTTTTATGAAATATATGTCAAACAAAGGAATAGATATATGAAATGCTTATTGGTCCCAAGCTGTCTAAGATCCGAGGCTACTGGACTTCCTCTGCAAACAAAGACTGGGAGTTTGCGATAAACTGGACCTATTGGTCCCAAGTTGTCTAAGATCCGAGGCTCAGAATTCTATCACTAAGATCCTAATCCATACTTATGCATGAATTACAATATTCCAATCAACTTAGATGATTTAGATCATAGGAAAAGATGTTTCCTCAAGCTCAGATAATGAGAAATTGATAACTAATCCTAGCACCTCTACAGACAGATAATTAAGCCTCAAAATTATTCTTGATTAGTTCCCTAAACGCATAAAATTAAAGCTTTTTTTCGACCTGTGTAGAGAAAACCACCTAAGATCTCTTTCAAGATGGAGATGAGAACACATAAGCATATTAAAACCAAACACCCATTGAAGATGAGGGTTTGAGAAGTCATGGGGATGATATGTCAAGGGTATAATTTCACCTAATTAAAAGTGAGCCTAGTGGCTTGGGTTAAATCATCTTCAAAGTCCCAAACTTTAAACTAAATATAATACACCATACCCATATCCCCAAATTGAAAAAATTATGATAGAGAGGTTGTGATATACATAAGATGATTAAGAATTGGAACTCTCATTCATGAATCATATTGGTTCATTAGCATAACAAAAAAATATAATCTTCGACACCTCTCACATTCAATCCATTTCAACATGGAAATCATGAATCAGCATACCCAATAACCCTACTCAATTAGATTAAATTTTCGACAAACATAAAACGTCAATGCTCAATACTTTATGATTCAAGACATCAAAACAAAGCGAGCAGATGGTTATATGTAAATCTTTCGGATCAATGAACGTTTTAATATGCACTACAATTCTGGAATTATAGAAGAAGATCAAACTTTTTAAGAAAATCATGAGCTTCACAATGCTTATATCTGATGCAATTAGGTGTTGCAAAAGGCTATACCTGAGATTCGTGGATCTTGCCAAAGCGAACAAAAACAGTCTCAAGCTAATGGTCTGTCATGTCCCAGGCCAACCGATGAAGATTATGTACTCTTCTCTCTATCTCGCTAAGTTGTCTGCAATTTTAGAAACTTGAATCCAGGTGATTGGGTGCGAAAGACACGACGGTGGATACGTGATATATAAGTCCCCTGCTCCATTTCAATTTCAGGTTACCAATTGAATATTAGGTGACAGTTACATTAGAGTATCCGGTTATCTAAATCTAAAAAAAAGAAGAAGCCAAAATTGCACAAATAACATTTGGCTTTCCCCATTGTGATTCAGAAGCAAAGAGATCAATTTACTTCGCATGTACAAATGATTATTAACCACTCTCAGAACACGTATTACTCAATAAGAAGTTCATGATAGATCATGAAAATGAGTAGCCAAAGTGTACTATTTGAAGTTTATATTAAGACGTACTATAAGCCCAAAGAATTCTATTCAAATTATATATATATATGCAAAGATCAATGTCGATGCCATTATTGAAGCAAGCTGAAAAACTGAAACGAAATAAGTCGACAACTCTGGCAGCTCAAAAACACAAAGTACCTGATGACAATATTAACCAATATAGCTGAAGCAAAACAATTGAAGATCGGTGCGGGTAGTGTAATACAAAGAAATTAAAATTTGAAACAGAGGTTCAAAGTTTAGACACCAACCTTGGTAACTCCGGAGAAACTTAAGCCTCAAATCTGAAAGTTTGTAAACCTACAAACACAAAACACAAAACGGTTAACGTTGAAACCCCATGTTCGTCGATCGATCTTTCAGTCTCATGTACAATATACTACTACTACTACTAGTACTACTACTACCATTATCATAATAATAATCCCCATATTATAATTAGTCCAAACATTACTCAGTAAGCGTGTGTTGGGATTTGTCTTATAAAAATTGATCAGGTTGCATACTTGCATATCAAGTAACACCAATATATATATATCATGCTACGTAGAAGCTAGCACTAATGCGAGTATTATATATCTTAAAAATGAAAACATCCCTTGGATTAAAAGTCATGACCGAGGAATTTCCTTTTGTCTTATATATCAAGCAAAGAAATTGTTTCCCAAAAAAAAGAGCAAAGGAATTAAAGTACTTCTGTCTGAGTTTGTATGCAACTCGAACTGGTTCAATTACTGAATTTGTATTTTTCTAAACAAACACCAAAACAAGAAAAAGATACTTCTATCTTTAACTTAAGAAAACGCTCAAAATGAAGTTTATAACTAAATCGAAACCAACCACTACTTTCCCATTCCCAACTCAAATCATACAGTTTCGGAAAATGTCATGTTTGTATTCTATTCTTCATTTTTAGAAATAGAAACGAAAGGAGAGAGAGCAATTTGTGGTTGAGAAGAGAAGAAGAGTAGATGAGATTATTAAGGGTCACGTGAGAGCAAATGGAGTATAAACATATAAGCTGTGCTGAACATATAAGCCAATAGGTAATTACCTAAAGTTGATTGGTAATTGTACTTAATGTCAATGCAAATGGCGTATAAACATATAAGTTGTCGTGTTGTGGTGCTTACTGCGAATTTTCTTCCTAATTTAACATCTCAAGGCTGATCGGGTGATGAGTTCATGTTTATACACCACAGCTTAGAGAGAAGAAATAACAACAAAAGGATAAGTAGAATTCTTACCCAAAGTTCACTTACCCAAAGTTATGAATGCAAATTTAACTTATTAATAATGTTTATCTCTTAAAATCAGCACAGGGAACATCAAACATCGATGTTAAGTTTGGGAATGGCAACGCCGGGTTGATAAATAGAAGAACCGAGTTCAGTTGGGTTGATAAGAGAAGAGAACAATAGTAGTCCAAAAGCAGTACTATAGATCATATATAGTAACATAACGGAAATTACTTGTGTAAGATGATGTGGTGAATAAGAGGGGAAAATAGCTTTAAACACGATATGAACACTGTGAAAGAGGATATGTTTACTATATATATCGATATGAGACTTGTCTATGATCTAAACATTGGGATTTGTCTCACTGACATATACATTGTGCATGAAATATCCTCAGTGACATATATATGGGATCAAAGCCACCAGTCTGTTGTTTACTATCATTGCATGTCCTAATAGAAAACTAATTTCAGTACGTGTAAAATGATGATGATTTTAATCTTCTTTATATCAATCTCCCTCCGGTTGTCATTCTACTTTTATATCACAACAGTATTATCCATCAACCATTTCAAGAAGAACATATGCGGTCTCAATTAAAGTTCATAGAAAAGAACGTATCCATCGATTTCAACACTTAAAATCAGAGAAAAGATTGAATAAGGCGGTCTCATGACAGAATCAAACCCATAACTTCAGAAAAGAAACCCATAAACAAAACATAAACAATTAGCCATGCTCACCAAGATTAAAAGCTACGGTCTGCACAATGTATTGAAAAGTGAGCCTAAGAAGCGAAGCCAAGCATTGGGTTCCTCCACTAATGAAAACCCATAAACACACCATAACCGATCAGAAAAGAAATCCCGGCAGTGGTAACTGAAAACAAACCCAGAAACAAACCCATAGATAATCAGAAAAGAAAAGAGATGCTGCAAACCTAGTCTGGAAGTTGAGAGAACGACAGAAAGTCACAAAAACGGCAAGGATTTTTGGAGAGAATCGGTACTCAGGTCGGAGTGATCAGAGCACTCGGGATTCGTAAGGATTGGTACTAAGCTGAAGAGATCAAAAGACTCGATCGAGATGCAAGGGCACGATGTAGATCAGGTTGATAAAGCAAATCACGTGAGTTATGCGTGATGAATAGTGAACAGTAGATTGTACAGTAAATCCAACTCTGTTATATAGTAAATGAAATTATATCTATATACTATATATTAAGAAAACAGCCCTTGTCAACCAAAACAATTTTTTTTTACTATAATACTCTCTAAATATTTAATTACTTTACTAAATTTTTTATTGTCAAGAAAAAATTGGAGTTACGAAGATTCATCTATTGTAGTCTAATCAAGTTTCGTCGCCGAAACTTTCATTATCTAAGTTACGTCGTCTAACAATGATAGTCTAAGTAACAACTTAGGCGATGAAATAAATTTTGTCGTCTAGAATTTTAGACGACGAAAATTAATGGAAAAAAGACAAAGTTTTTGTCATTTTAGTGAGAACTTAGATGACGAAACAAACAATTCGTCGCCTAAGTTAAACCACATAGACGACAAAAATTTAGGCTATTCACTTAGACAAACGAAGGTGTCCAATTATTTTTTAATAAATAAATAAAGAATCCACTTAGACAACGAAGGTGTTTTATCGTCTAAGTGGTTGTTTTTAATAAAAACAATTAAATAAACAACTTAGATGACGAGACTATTTGTTTCGTCATCTAAGTATTTTTTTTAAAAATAAATAAAAATTAATACAAAATTTTTAATTAATAAATAATTTAATGGTGGTGGTGGCCGTGGCATGTGGTGGTGGTGGTGGTGTGTAAGGTTTGAGAGAGAAAGAGAGATTGAGATATTGTGAAAAGTAGTGGATGACTTTTTTTTTATAGGCGACCACTATGGCGACGAAACCAACAAGTTTCGTTGCCTCATTAAGTAATGTAAATTTTTGGTAAAATTTGGTGGAAAAAATTACCGCAAAAAAATTTGAACTTAGGCGATGAAACAAGTTTCGTCCCCTAAGTGATTTTGAATTTGGGTAAAAAAATTTGGCTAAAAAGAAAAACTGCCAAAATTTTGAACTTAAATGACAAAACCTATTAGTTTCGTTGCCTAAGTGGATTTAAAAAAATTAAAAAAATTCACTTAAGAGATAAACATGTATAGTTTTGTCGCCTAAATGGTTTTTTTAATTTTGATTTATTATTTAAAAAAACTAAAATAAACTTCAATTAAGCAACGAAAATATATAGTTTTGTCGCCTAAGTGAATTATTTTTTAAAAATATATGAAAATTAATTTTGGGTAGTTGCTTAAAAAGCATTATAAATCAATCAGTAGATGTAACCATTACATTTATACAATATCGTAGAAATAAATTAAAACCTAATTCAGATTCGTTTAGGTTTCAATCAAATAAATTTAGTAATTATCGAAAAATAGTTAAAAGACGAAAACTATTGTAAAAAATAATTCGTAAACCTGTTTACGAAGTTACGAATATTTGTCTTGTCGTAATAATTTAATTTATAAACCCGTTGATATATAAATCTTTGTAACTCCGATTTTCGAACCATTGATACTCACAGTCTAAAAATTGTTTACTATATACCCTTGACGAAAGAAATATTCATTTTCAGATGGTATACATGGTCTTTCTCTTTGATCGGAGACAATTAATTAAATTCATCTTAGACGACGAATGTTACTCATTTCGTCGTCTAAGTAATTAGAATCAGGGGTTAGAGGTTAAGGTTAGTGTTATGGTATGGACTTAAACAACGAATTGGTAACAATTTCGTCATCTAAGTACAATTACTATGGTGACGCAATTTTTCGTCGTTTTAAGTTTCACTTAGACGATGAATTATGGATTTCGTCGTTTAAATATTTCTTAGACAAAGTTTTTTTTTCATTGTCTGAGTGTGACTTAGACGATGAATTTTCTCTTTCTTTTGACTTAGTCGACAAAATATTATTTTTTCGTCTAAGTGGTACTTAGGCGACGAAACCTTAATGATTTCGTCGCATAAGTTAGTTTTTCTGGTAGTGACAACTTCTTTCGAACCCAACTCATCGATCAATTCGATCATCAACAATACTTCCTTGATGGAAATGTTAGACTACAGGAGCCTTGGTGGTCTTTCTCATTCTCCTTCTATATGTTTTACATCTCTAAAAATTTCAAAAGTCATCTGCCATGAACGACAGCTGACGCTTATTAATCTGTATATCATTAATTTTCAAGTAATAGAACACCCCTAGTACAGAAAGCCTCGAAATTAAGGAGAACAATCACTTTGCCATAGGGTAGCAAAACAAGCCCATCGGTCTTGAATTGAATCGACATATCAAATAAAGAAAATCTACTGCCCACCAGAAAATATCATATGGGTTAGAGATAGATTTCACATTGGTTTCGACTTTTTGAGAAGCAAGAAGGAAAAAAAGTACGAGATTGGATAGATTAAGAAAGGGAAATGGATGCAACATACTCAAACCAGATAGATAGAATGACGAGGAGAATAGACTAAATTTGTGCTTCTTGAGCCCATGAATTTTAAGGGTGATGAGATGAACTTCTCAAATCAAGGTCAAGAAAGAACACTTGGGTTGAGAAAAAGGAATAGATTCTGGACAAATGAACTCAGTTCGAATACAACAATTATGAAAAGAAAATAAGAGAGTGTTTCTGAAAAATAGAATAGACAGAAAGTAGTTATTCTTTTTATTGATAGAATACCTTAAATACAGGCTGATATAATCTGTTACAATAACTATTCCAACATAATTGAGATTCTCTGTATTTATCTAATTAATATCCGTATCTAATTAGGATAAGACACACACGGAGATTAATGGAGAATAAATATCCTTAAACACTCCTGCTTGTGTCGATGACCATAAGAATGATGCATAACTTGTTGTCTCATTAAAACCTCGCTAAGCAAACAAAAACCTCATGGGTAAAACAAAAGTTTGGTTTAAAGGAGAAAGAGTACAACGCACCAACTGCTAAAGTTACTACATGTGATGTAGACTCCACCTGATGTCTACGGAAATGGAACTGCCCCTGACTATAAACCCAGTTTAGAAGTTCTGATAACCTGCGCATACCAATGCTTCTCATATGTTTCACAAAAGTAGATTTAAGAAGTGACTTGGTAAACAAATCCGCAGCATTATCAACAGAACCAATCTGGTTCACATGAATATTCAACAGCTATGCTTTGTATTGTCACCCTTAATGAAACCCATCTTCATCTGTCCAATACATGCAATATTATCCTCAAAGATGCAAGTGGGATCAGTAACAGTAGATTTCAATCCACTAGAGCCTCGAATATGACCTATGGTTGACTTAAGCCAAACACATTCTCTAACTATTTCATGCAAAGCAATTATCTCAGAATGATTCGAGAAAGTAGCAACAAGGGTTTGTTTTGTTGATCTCCAAGAGATCGCCGTGTTTTCGATAGTGAAAACATAACTGGTCTGTGAACGACCTTTGTGTTGGTCAAAGAGGTACCTAGCATCAGCAAATCCAACAAACACATCAACCGGTGTTTTAGAATAGGGGATAGCATGAAAACTGTTCGAAACAGGACCATTTTTTGACCGGTTGAGAGAATCCCTCGATGGGTCAAGGGAATCACTCTGGTCGGTTTAGGGTGCAGATTTCAACGGGTTGAGGAAAATCCTCGATGGGTCGAAATCCCCAAAATTCGCTTCAACTTTCTTTTTTCCAAGAATATCATGCTTTTCTCTGTATTCTTTGTAAGGGAAGAATAAACCCATGTCAATGGAACCCTTCAAGTACCTAAATATTTGTTTTACTCCATTCCAATGACTTTGCGTAGGTGCAGAGCTAAATTTTGCCAACAAGTTCACTAAGAATGCAATATCTGGACGTGTGCACTGAGCTGAATACAACAAAGCTCTAATGGCACTAAGATATGGAATTTCAGCTCCCAAGATCTCCTCATTATCATCTAACGAACGAAACGGATCTTTCTTGGGGTCTAGACTGCGTATAACTATTGGCGTGCTAATGGGGTGCGCTTTGTCCATAATGAATCACCTGAGCATCTTTTGGACATAAGCAAATGAATAAGAATTCCACTAACTCGTTGTTCTAGCTCTAATCCAAGATAAAATCGAGTCCTACCAAGGTCTTTCATCTCAAATTCATATTTCAAGTAGCAAACAGTCTCATTGATCTCTTTAAGAATTCCGATGATATTCATATCATCAACATAGATAGCTACTATAGAAAATCCTGATATTGTTCTTTTAATGAACACACATGGGCATAAATCATCATTCTTATATCCATTCCCAATCAAGTAGTCACTGAGGCATGTATACCACATCCTACCGAATTGTTTCAATCTATACAGTGAACGTCTCAACTTTATAACATGAGCACTCTGTGGTTTAGAATTTCTTGATTTGGGTATAGCAATGTCATTTGACACTTTCATGTATATTTCTAAATCTAGATCCCTATATAGATATGCAGTAACCACATGCATCAGCTGCATACTAAGCTTTTCGGACACTACTAAGCTTATCAAGTAGCGGAAGGTGATGATGTCCATAACTCGAGAATACATCTCCTCATAATTAATTCCAGGGCGCTGAGAGAAACCATGCGCTATAAGTCTAGCTTTATAACGCAAGATCTCATTCTTCTCATTATGCTTCTGACCAAAGACCCATTTATGTCCAACTGGCTTAACATTCAGTGGGCATAGCACAACCGAACCGAAAACTTGCCTTTTATTCAGAGAGTCTAGTTTAGTCTGGATTGTTTCCTTCCATTTCGGCAAATCTGCTCTGCGTTGACATTCATCAACTGAGCAGGGTTCCACTTCATCGTCGTCAATAATCTCCTGAGGGACGAAATAAGCAAATATATCATCAACTCACATGGAATATCTATCCATAAGAATGTGCACATCATTTGTTCTATGTGAGATTTCTGGGTTCTCTGATATCATAAAAGATTCTGGAGTGTCCCCCAGAGATGCCAATTATGATTCAAGGACATAACCATAATAAGAGACAATCTCATGTGAAGGATTCATAATGTTGATGATAAGTGGATCTTTTGGTGTCTTGATGGCCTGTCTTTTAACCGGCGATACATCTGTAGATTTTCTTGGTCTCCCCCTCTTTCTAATGGGAGCCGAGGCCAAAACAACACCATCCACATGAGCAGGAGCAACGACTCCTTGCCCAGTGTTGCTATTAATGAATCCCTTTACCGGGATTTCCAACCTTGCACGAACATTAGCAGTAGATATATATGATCTCGTCACTTTAGCAATATCAACAAATGAATCAGGCATGGAGTCTGCCACTTGCTGAAGATCAAGTATCCTACGCACTTCTATCTCACTCTGAGATGTGCGTGGATCATGATGAGACATGGTGGCCCAAACCACGTCAATTCCTGACGTTGAACTGGAATAAAGCTATTCCTATCTCCCCCTAACGGTGGGAAATATGTCTCATCATATTGATAAGCTACAAATCTAGCAGTAAAGAGATCTCCTGTCAAAGATTCAAGTTAGCAGATTATCTTGGGTGATTCGAAACTAGCATAAATGCCCAATCTTTGTTGAGGACCCATCTTAGTACGTTGTGGAGGCGCAATAGGCACATAGACCGCTTAACCAAAAACGCACAAATGTGAAATATCAGGCTCATATCCAGTTACCAACTCGTATGCACTGAATGGTTAACGGGCAACAGGTCTAAAATGAAGAAGCAATGCTACGTGTAACACCGCATAACCCTAAGCAGAGACCAGTAAATTTGTATGCATTAGCAAAGCTCTAGACACAAGCTGTAACCGCTTGATATGAGCCTCTACTAGAGCGTTCTGGGAATGAACGTGGGGAACGAGATGCTCAACATCAATCCCAAGAGACATTCAGTAATTATCAAAAGATTTTGATGTAAACTCTCATGCATTATCTGATCTAATAGAGTTGATTTGATGGTCCAGGTTGTGAGCCCGGAGCTTAATGATTTGAGCTAGAAGTTTTGCAAACGTAGTATTCCTTGTGGACAACAAAGCAACGTGTGACCATCGCGTTAATTCGTTTATCAAAAGCATAAAATATTTAAATGGTCCGCATTCAAGTTTGATAAGTCCACAAATATCACCTTAGATCCGTTGTCATAATGGAATATTTTCATTGTTATCAATAACAAAAGAAGAACGAGCCGTCAACTTTGCTAAAAAACAAGCTTTGTAGAATGAGCGATGCACATCAGAGATAGCTACATAAGAATCTGGTGGGATAACGCATAAAGCTCAACAGTATATTGTTGGGAAGGGGCTATACTTGTCGTGGAGACCAAGTTAGGATTAAGATGTGTAGTCTCATCCTCACCATCTAAACCAATGGAAATAGGTAATCCTACATGTTTCTTGGCTCTAAAGAATAGGTGACCATGAGTATTTTTCAAGATTTTGGTAATCATATCACGACCTAGGTGTCCCAGTCGTTCATGCCAAAGCTTATATGAATCAGAATCACACGTAATAGTGTGAGTCACGGCATTTGATTTAATAATCTGAACCGTGGTGAAGTACAAACCATTACGTATTGCCGGAAACTTCTCTAGAATGCACTTGCGGCCACAATCAAGAGAGATTATTCACAAAAATTCTTTTCCATTCTCACAATAGGTGTGACGACCCGAACCAGGATCAATTGTGTATTCGGCACGATTCTCGAGATTCTGCTTAGTCGTAGTTTTACGTCGTATATGTGGTTTGCCGATCCGATTCGCGACTATGTTTTCAGTCGAGAATTTGAGTTGAGTGTCTTCACGGATATTGTAGAGTACGTGATTTCGAGTTCGTGGGCGGTTCCGGAAGATTTTTCCGATAACCGAGGAATATTTTATGATTATTTGAAGTATTGGGTTCCGACGAGTTTATCTGATTGTTTTGTGCTTATCCGAATCATTTCGTATATTCATTTTGGACCGTCGATTGACCCGTGGCGCGAGTATAAATATCGAAAAGTCGAAAAATAGTCGAGTAATAGTCGAGAATTTCATTTCGGGCGTTGACTAGACTTTGACTTTCCATTTTGGGAAAGTTGACCGTTGACCCGTGGGGGGGGGGGGAGAGTTTCCCGATTGGGCTTGCCGTCCGACGACTATTTTTCCGGCCACCTTTGGTTGATTGAAAGGTACGGTTAGCTTCCTTGTAAGATTTCGAGTTGATTGATGTTGAAGTTTGTGAGAATTTGTGAGGATTTCTTGGAACCCGATTAGGGCCGAAATGGTGAAGTTCGCCGGTAACGGTGGAGGTGGTTCTGGCGAGTGATGAGGGTCGAGATGTTGGGGGTTTTGCTCCCCACGCCTCGTTGATGCTTCCTAGTTAACTGGTTTGGGACGAGGTGACGTTTTATGGTGAACCCGATTGGGTTTTTCGGTGGGTATTCCGAATTGATTTTGACGAAATTGATAGTGTTAGTGTGGGATTTGGTCTGTGAGGTAGAGGAGGAAATGGTTCGCCTAGTTATGGACTGTAATTCTGGAAGTTTTGGCCATGAAACTCCACGGTTGACGGCGCGCCGCCGGCGGTGGCGGCGGTCAACGGCGGAGCTCCGGCCAAAAGTTGACTTTTTCAGATTTTGATGAAATTAGTGTCATTTTTCTCGTAATCGCGCCCTGATTATCGTCCAGAGGTTTTCGGGTTGATTTGGTTAGCCGATTTTCAGTCGAGATTTCGAGTGGGGATTTCGGGATTGCCGTAATTCATTTTGTACTGCATTTCATATTTCCGGGAACGGTTGGTTTCCGTACATCAGTACAGTGTTGTGGATTACGATATTGATCAGTATGTTTTGTGAACATTCAGGAGATCGAGATCGAGACCGTGATCGTGTTTCTGGCGAGGGATCTTCCACCGGTCCTTGAGATTAGCGCAAGTGCGCATTTTGCTCACCTGTGAGTGGACATTTCTTTTCACGGATTATTTGCGAGTCTTGATATATGATTTATGAACCTGAGCATGCGTATGAGATTTCGGATTACATGAGCATGTGTTTTACGATTATATTTATACGAATATACGTATACGAGTATACATACACTTATATGTTGTTTCATGCATTTGCATCAAAATGTTTATGATTTAGTTTACACAGAGTACAGTCGTTATATGTTGTTGTATCGATACACTCGCATCCCGGCTGATCCCCGAGGATGTGTACCGGGGGAGGCTGTGACTCCTGACCCGTGACCTGTACCGGGGGGAGGCAGACCTCTAACCTGAGGCCTTTCTGGCTAGAATTGCGTGGAAGTCTGGGACTCCGTGATTCTGACTGTACTAGCACGGTGTGTGTCCATGAGTGACCCCGTGGGATTTTTACTTGCATGCTCAATACGCTGGAGGATTATGGTTTTATCTCGTGTACTTTGTTATTATTATTTACCTGGACTCGCATATGTTATTTTAAACATATATATCAACTGGTGAAAGACATTTATTTTCGTCCACTCACTCTAACGTGTTTATTGTCTTTCCCCTGGGCTTTTCGGTTTCCGTGCCCAGTTGCAGTTCAGGTTTTGGTGTTTTCACGTCGCGGTTTGGAGGCTAGTGATCAGAGTTACCTGTGCTTTCCAGTAGGTTCTTGTTTCGCCTACTGATGTGTATATTGTATATGTTTTACTTTAGAGGTCGCTCTGATACATTCTGATACATGTTTATACGGATTTTCTCGGATATACATATATATATAGTACGATTTGTGTCTGTTATTGAATATATTGATGTTGAGAAATCCGGATGGGATTGGTGCCCACGGTTTGGCTTTTGTGGCATAGGATGAAGTGTTATTTTCTGGGTGCAGGTTATGGCAATTCCACGTTAGTAACGAAACTCTGCCTAAATTTTGAAAAATTTTTGTTGGTTCGTGTTTTCGAAAGGGTTTGATTCCAGTTTAGGTAACTGGATCGGGATTGGGTCCTTTCAATAGGTTTCCAAGTGACATTTGTCGGCACGAATATCTTTAAAACATAGCAAGGTTCGATTGGTCTTTGGCGAATATAAGACATCAGTGATATATAATTTTGTACCATGGTGTAGCAGAAACTCTGCACTACCACACCCCTGAAAACGGGCGCTGCACCAATCATGGTTGTCACTAAGGATTTGTATGGGAAAAGACCCACAAACAGTTGCCTATTCCGCATAATGGTATGAGTAGTACCACTATCGGCTAGACACTAAATTTTGCCTTGATACATCTACAAAATTAATGTAAACAACTAAGTCTTTGAAGCAAAGATGAGGCGCACACTTCAAGTATACACTTGAAGATTTGAGAAGGGTGTGACCCTTGTTGAGTGCTGATATGGCATGGCATAAACCGATGTAATAACAACATCATAAGCCAATGAAACAAATTAAAAACTCATCTAAAAATATCACATCCGGGTTGTATTTTTGACAAGTCGAAGAAAGGCATCACCGGTCGAGAAAACCCAAAATAACTTGTGATTTTTCGATACCAGAATTTCAATTGGTCGAGAAAACTTTCCACGCGTCAAATTTGGACCAATTTTGGGATAGAAGCATGGCTTCGACGGGTTGAAAGTTGTATAGTTCAATTTTTCAACAGGTCAAATTTGAACCAATTTTGGAACAGAAGCATGGCTTCGACGGGTCGAAAATTGTATAGTACAATTTTTCGACGGGTCGAATTTGCTCTATGAACTACTTCAAGTTGTTTTTTAGCGTTTTTTTTTCAAAGTGGTATCTTGGCTTGCTTTTTCCATATATATATGTAAACATCGAATCATACATAAGAATCGTATGAAGTAGAACATTCTCAAACACTTTCATATACCAAACTAGAGAAATATTCATTGCTTCCCAACAAAAATTACATCATAGATATGTTCTTATTCATAAAACAAAGACAAGTTTCTTTAAACATTCTTGACCAAAAAGTGAGCCAAAAATAAAACTAAAACTTGAAAGATTACAGAGACAACTTCCTTTTACATAGGCTTAATCAAAATCCGGGGTAGCAAGTTCTTTCCCCTTGTCATCTGCTAGAACTAGGTTGGTGTTAACCTCCATCTCATAATCTCCAGTGTAATTCGACTCTTGAGGCAAATATTGTTTGTTATTCTTGTAGATATTGTGGATTTCTATACTAGCATGACACTGTTTGTGCATATGTCTAGTAGAGCCACACTTGAAACAACCAAGCTTGACCGAATGTTGATACCGTTGACTATCAGTAACCGAACCAGACTAGTTCTTTTGAGAAGGGGCGTTCTGATCTCTATGCCAAGTCATATTTTGGCTGCGGCCTTGGCCACGCCCATGCCCACGCCCTTCTCTTCCCCCACGTGGAGCATGTCCATTACGATTATAAGGTTCTGAACGAGCAACTTTCTTATATTTTCGAGCCTTTCCTCCCCTATTATAACTCTCAGGCATTTTAGTACTAGCCAGTCTTGAGTTATTATTTAAAATGACCTCATGATGCTTTTCTTTAGTCGCAAGACTGTTATGAGATCATTGAATTCGGTAATCCTCCATTGCTCGTCCTCAATACGGTACTGATGAGCTAAAAGACTCATTAATGTAGGGAAGGTTTGTAAAGCCTTCTCAATCATGTCTTCCTCAAATTTTTTCACACCGCAAAAGCTTAATTCAGACTGCAGATCGCCCATAGCTTGGTCAAAAGCGTTGATCATTGGGAAATCCACCATTCTGGTGTTGTTTCATCTCGTAGTCAACTCAGGAAGCTGTGCATAATGCATATTATTGAACCACTTTTTTAGAACATCCCATAAAATCATGGGATCTGTCTTGTTCAAATAATGCTTCTTCAGAGATGGGTGAATATGACGCCTCAGAAATATGATGGCTTGAGCTTTTGTCTCTTCATTTGGTGGGAGGAGGTTTGTTCTAGGCTCAGTGGGTTTGATGGTGTTGGTAAATCTCTTTCTGATGAATGTATTCTTTACCTCAGAGACCCAACAATGGTACTCCTTGACTTCAAGGTCAAGGATGTCAAATTTCTGCTTTGCAAGCTCATTCGAACTCATCTAAAAAACATACAGAGATGTTTTATTAGAAACGATCGAGTACTACGATCACATAATTTCAAGTTTAATTGAATAAAAACGTGATCCATGATGCATGGTCACAAAATCGACTATAAAACGGTGGTAAAAACCACACCCACTGAAAGGACCCAACCCCGATTTAGTTTCCTAAACCGGAATCAAACCCCTTTTGAAAACACGAACCAATAAAAACCATCAAAATTTCGGCAGAGTAACGCTACTAACGCGGAATTGCCATTACCTGCACCCGGAAAACACACTTCATCCTATGCCACAAAAATCAAACCGTGGGCACCAATCCCATTCGGATTTCTCAATATATCAACAATAATGTAAAGTAAAAAAAAAATATAACTATACTTTACAGAAATTCGGGGAAAATAGTATAAAAGTATACATCAGATTACTCAGAGCGACTTCTAATATAGATATACAAATAGTAGGACAAACTAAGAACCTACCATAAAAGAAACATCGCTCGAATACTATGCATCCGACCACGACGTGCGACACCAGAATCTGAACTGCAAATTGGGCACGGAAACCGAAAAGCCCAGGGGAAAGACATGAAAACTATTAGAGTGAGTGGACGAAAATAAATGTCTTTCGCCGAATAATATATGTTATAAAAACATATGCGAGTCAGAATGCATAAAGATCATATGGTACACGAGGGAGACTCTAACTCCTCACGCGTACAGAGCATGCATGGAAAATCCCACGGGGTCGCTCGTGGACACATCCGTGCTAGTACAGTCT
Organism: Geum urbanum; assembly: GCA_946800695.1. Taxonomy (NCBI): domain Eukaryota; kingdom Viridiplantae; phylum Streptophyta; class Magnoliopsida; order Rosales; family Rosaceae; genus Geum; species Geum urbanum. The sequence continues at coordinate 17,226,822 of OX327003.1, read as the reverse complement.
GAATCACGGGATCCCAGAGCCACACGTGATTCTAGCCAGAAAGGCCTCAGGTCAGAGGTCTGCCTCCCCCCAGTAAATGCCTCAGGTCAGGAGTCACAGCCTCCCCCGGTAAACATCGTCGGGGATCAGCTGGGATGCAAGTGTATCGATACAACAACATATACTGAGACTGTACTCTGTGTAAACCAAATCATAAATCCTTTCTATGCACATGCATAAAACATAATATATATGTATGTATATCCGTATACGCATATTCGTATATATATATAATCATAAAACACATGCTCGTAAAAATCACGATCATACTGCATGCTTAAGTTCGTAAAACGTATATAAAAGACTCGCAATCAATCCGTGAAAAGAAATGTCCACTCACAGACTAGCGTAACGCAATTCGCGTTAATCCCGTGATCCGGCGGAAAATCCCTCGCCAAACGAACGATCACGAACCACTGAATAATCACAAAGTTCATTTCTCAAAATCATAACTTGGATCCCCAAATCAAATCACTAGAAACAACCGTTCTCAGAAACATATAATCCAATAACGACGAATTGTCGAAAATCCAATAATCACATCACAAAACCTCGCTATAATTTCGGACGCTCAATTCGAAAAACAAACCTCACCACTGCGATCGGGGCGCTATTTCGAGTGAAATGACATATAACTCGTCGAAAACCACGTCGGGCGAAAAGTTGCTTCCGCCGTCGCCGCTGCCCCGCCACCGGAAAATCCATACCTACCCAGAAAAATACATGGCACATATTATTTTCAAGATCTCGACGATTCCAACAACTTTCCAGTTATAAGTTAAGGCCAATTTTGACCGGAAAATCTCCAAAAATCAACCCAAAGTTCCAAACCCTTACCGGAATTTCAATTCGACGGATCTCTCTCCTCCGGCCACGGCAACCCTCAAGACCACTTAGAAAAGCTTCCTTGGCTCGAGGCTAACAAAAGCCCTCAAAGCTCCACCATCAACTTGGCCGGAAAAGCCACCTCCGATTACCCCAAAGTTTCGCCGGAAAACACCAAACTTCAAAACGTCATAACTTCTTCATCCGGCAACCAAATTGAATGATTGACCTATCAAAAGAAAGAGGAGCTCAAGCCCAACAACTTTCATGAAGAGACTCTGGCCAACTGTGGCCGGAATCAACCTCAAAAAAAGTGAAAACCGAACGACAGTTTTGGGTAAAACGGGTCGCCCACCCTTGACCCGTGGTCAACGCGGGTCAAGGCCCAGTTTCCTGTTTTGGAAAGTTTCCAATTTCGGCAAGTATTCTCCCGTATTTATACCGTACGCGTATCGAACCCCAATCGGATAAATACGACAATATTCGACGGACGAAAATATTCACAACTTATTCTTCGTAACTCGGAAAAATTATCCGGAAGTTCCCACAAGCTCTAAATTAAATTCTCTACAACTTTCATGATGGATCCCAAATCAAATTCTCGTCCGGTAATTTAGTCGCTAACGAAGCTGTCATTTTAACCCGATTATGTCGAAATTTCAAATATTCATATTTTATTCCTCGGTCGTCCAAATAATGATCCGGAACTGCCCACAAACCCGAAATCACGCGTACAACAACTCTCGAGAAGAGACTCAACTCAAATTCTCGGCCAATAATTTAGTCGTGATCAAAGCTGGCGACTCAATCAACTATCGGAAATCTGCGATTACGCATAACTTCATGAATTAAGCTAATTAACACTACTGATTCTGTTCCGGGTCGTCACACCCACCAATCGTGACACACCAATCACATAGAATCGATTTCTTTTTTCTTTTATTTTTCCAAACTGTGACTCCCCCGGGACCATCACGTATAATCTATGGATATATATCCACAGAAGATAGGGTATAAACATGTAAACAACTCATATCACAAGATCAATAGTCCTAGATATAGGGTTTTGTTGTAAGTAAGTTTTACCAAGATCTATAAATAGACGGTTTAGAAAATGTTTATCTCAACAAGTATTGTGCTTGGTATGACCGGTACACTTGATGAAGAAGAGTTTCTTCTGAAACGATTCTTTGGAAGTCGTGCAATCTTATCAACTTTTTACACTTTGTGAGATTTTTTGAAGAAGGAAGGAGGCCGACAGTGGAACTTGGCTGCCATTGGTGATCAATGGCGGCGGTGGTGTTCGACGGCGGTGGTACTTTTTCCAAGTTTTAGGATTTTTCTATCAATTCTGAGAGTCGTGTTGATAACGCGTTGCAGGAGAAAGTAGAATAAATAGAAAGTAGTTATTCTTCTCATTGATAGAATGCCTTGAATACAGGCTGATACAATCTGTTACAATAACTATCCCAACATACACTACAAGAAAACATCACTTAGACCACAGAAACGTAATTGTTCCGTGGTCCAAGTGACACTTGGACGACGAAGACTTCTCTGTCGTCCAAGTACTACCTGGACGACGGATAAGTGGTATTCTCCGTCGTCCAGGTGACCACCTGGACCTCGGAGACTTCTCCGTTGTCCAGGTGATCACCTGGACGACGGAGAATACCATCTCCGTCGTCCAGGTGACCACCTGGACCTCAGAGTCTTCTCCGTCGTCCAGGTGATCACCTGGACGACGGAAATGGTATTCTCCGTCGTCCAGGTGATCACCTGGAAAACGGACCGACACGCCGTGGTTCGAGTAATTTCCACTTAGACGACGTACCGACACCTCCGTAGTCTAAGTGAAGCATCATATAAGCCCGATGCCAAACTCTCTTCATTCCATCCTCTCCCGCGGGAAATTTTAAAGATCGAAGAAGAAGGAGAAGGGAGAAGGAGAAGGAGAAGGATCAGGATCAAGATCTCCGCTGACTAGCTAGCTAGCTTAATTAACTGATATCGAGAAGGCTAGCAGGTACGTACGCAGTTAAAATTTGCTTAATATATATTTAGTGAAAATGTACATACATGCATGGATGTTAGCTATATATACAGATTAAATTACGTACGTAATTGATGGATCGATGTAGATCGAGTACGTATAATTAGGCGTAAATTAATGGACTAATATATATATATATGTAATAATTAATTAATTATAATATTTTGTAGCAGTATGGACAAGAGTTGGATGAAGTTGAAGAATAGATGTGATGTCCGGTATATGGATGGAATTAGCGAATTTTTGAATTTTGCGATAGAACATGGTCAGGGAAAGAAGCGTTTCAGGTGTCCGTGCCAGAATTGTCTTAATTGTCAGTATGTGGAGGTTAATGTTATGGTGCAACACCTGTACGAAAATGGTATGATGTGGAGTTACACTACATGGATCGAGCATGGTGAAGCAGTAGAGTTCAGCGCAGCAGACTTTAGCTCAGGGTACAGTTACCAGGGTGCCTCATCCAGCGGCAGTGGTGCCGGACCTCCAGCTTGCAACCCAACTGCAGATTTGGTCCATGATGCATTTCCGGGATTTAGTCATGGTGGACACCAACACCAAGACGGAGGTTACAGTACCACTAATGAGCATGATGACACATTCCCCGCTGCTAGCTTGGCCACTGACACCAGTGAGATGGATAAGTACAACCTGATGCTACTTGAAGCACAGACCCTGGTGTTCCCTGGATGTCGAGAGAATGTGTTGCAATACGTGATGAAGCAAATGAAGATAAAAGTGAAGCACAAAATGTCAGTGAGTGCTTTTGACGAAATTCAGGAGCAAATATGTAAGTTGCTTCCTGATGATCACAATGTTCCTAAATCTCATTATAAGGTTAGAAATATCTTGAGCAGCCTCAGCCTAAAGTAATGTTAGACTCGGCCTATCTACAGACGGATTCAATCCTTGGGGAAGTAAAAGCTCCGCCGTCAGCACTTGGCCAGTTATTTTGATGCCGTACAACTTGCCTCCGTGGATGTGCATGAACAAGGAATTTAATTTCCTTACTGTACTAATTCCAGGTCCTAAATCTCCAGGGAAGTGCTTAGATGTCTACCTAAGATTTTTGAACGACGAGCTGAAACTGTTGTGGGAAAATGGAGTCCCAACCTATAACAAATTCACTGACACGATGTTCACGATGAGGGCTGCCGTAATGTGGACAATCAGCGATTTTCCAGCGTATGGGATGTTGGCAGCCTGTAAGACAAAGGGATATAATGGATGTCCTATATGTTTGGACGACGTGAACTCTAGTTGGCACGCGGGGAATGTGTGTTACTTGGGTCACCGTAGATGGCTTCCTCACGACCACCGATGGCGACAGGATGAAGCTCTTTTTGACGGGACGGTAGAGAACAATCCTAAACCCCGTAGTTGGTCGGGCGAAGAGATTTTAGAGAGGTTGAGCTATTTCGACTTTGGTGTGTTGACCAATGACGCGGATGTAAAGAAATACAATCCAATTCCTCCACATGATCTGAGCTATTGGGATCACAAGAGTATATTCTATGAACTCCCTTACTGGTCGAAGTTGAAGCTGAGGAACAACTTGGACGCGATGCACATAGAAAAGAATGTGTGCGACAGCGTGGTGGGAACAATTCTCGGTATTAAGTTCAAGACTAAAGATACTTCCAAAGCGTGCAAAGATTTGGAATCAATGAATCTACGTCGTCCCTTGTGGTTGAGGAGGGATAGGAAAAGAGTGTATAACAAGATGCCAGCTGCGCCTTACACAGTGAAGCCGACGCTTAGACGTTCTGTATTTCACTGGTTTAAGGGCGTTCGTTATCCGGCTACGTATGCAGCTACTATAACTGGAGCAGTGGATGAGGTGCAACACAAGTTTGTTGGTCTAAAGACACATGACTATCACGTTATGCTGCAACGTCTGATTCCAGTGGTAATTTGACCATACTTGCCTCGTGACGTCGTAGAACCAATAGTGGCATTGTGCCAATAGTGGCAGAGGTTATGCGCCAGAGAATTAAAGAAGTCAGATGTGGTGGAATTACAATAACAAATTGTGCACATCATTTGCAAACTAGAGAGGATTTTTCCCCCTACTTTCTTTGACATAATGATTCACCTAATGATCTACCTGCCCGAGTAGGTACTCATTTCTGGTCCGGTCCAGTACACTTGGATGTATCCTCAAGAAAGGTACATACAACTAATTAATTATACAGGTTTTTTGATTCATAATTTGTTCCACTGGAGATTACTAGCTAGCTATATGTACTTATTCTTATTGTACGTTTGATTTGTAGACAGCTTGGACAGTATAAGTCATTCGTCAAAAACAGGTCAGCCCCGGATGGCTCCATAGCCTAGACATACCTAATGCATGAGTGTGTTACTTACTGCAACAGGTACCTCAAAGATCCACCACCTCCCACTGCCTCCGATCGCAGTGCACGCATCAATCTTTCTGTCGTCACCAATGTCGTCCAACCGTTTAGAGGAGTATTAAAGGAATCGTTAACACGGGAAGAACTTATTGAGGCACATTGGGTAGTGTTGCGAGACTGTGACGAAGTTGAGCCGTACATGATCTCATATAGGGAGAGGCTTCAGGCGTTAAATCAAAACAAGAGTTCGGCGTGGATTGAGAAAATGGTTAAGAACAAGTTTCCCGATTATTTCTTCCAATGGGTACGTATGTACGTCTCGGTATTTAATTAGTAATTTATATACATATCGATCATGTTTGTAGAAAGTAAACCCTTATATTAATTTGCCCTTTTTCGCAGATGATTAATCTGCAAAAATCTGAAAACCACGGGGGATGGTGGTCATGGCCAAAGCACTTGCTAGCAGGGAAGCCGATTAAACACTATATTTATCTCGGATGTTTTGTGAACGGTGTAAAGTTCCATTCATTGGCCCGAGATGAAGGAAGAAGAACACAAAAAAGTGGGGTAGCGGTTGGGAAAGACAATGATCTATATTACGGGGCTATTGTATATATGGTTCAGCTATGTTACAGGAATGATGCCATCATTTTCCTATTCAAGTGCAGATGGTTCAAGCGTACAAAGGAAGATCTGAGACTATTATCAGTCGATCCAAACTCAAGCTGGTATGAGGATGAGCCTTCACTACAAGAAAAAAACACTTAGACCACGGAAACGTAATTGTTCCGTGGTCCAAGTGACACTTGGACGACGGAGACTTCTCCGTCGTCCAAGTAACACCTGGACGACGGAGAATACCGTCTCCGTCGTCCAGGTAGACACCTGGACCTCGGAGTCTTCTCCGTCCTCCAGGTGATCACTTGGACGACGGAGACGGTATTATCCGTCGTCCAGATGATCACCTGGACAACGGACCGACACGTCGTGGTCCGAGTAACTTCCACTTAGACGACGTACCGACACCTCCGTCGTCTAAGTGAAGCATTATATAAGCCCGATGCCAAACTCTCTTTATTCCATCCGATCCTCAATTCATTCCATTCGAAGAAGAATTGAAGGAGAATGGAGAAGGAGAATGAGAAGGGAGAAGGCCGAGAAGGATCAGGATCAGGGATCTCCGCTGACTAGCTAGCTAGCTTAATTAACTGATATCGAGAAGGCCAGCAGGTACGTACGCAGTTAAAATTTGCTTAATATATATTTAGTGAAAACGTACGTACATACATGGATGGATGTTAGCTATATATACAGATTAAATTACGTACGTACGTAATTGATGGATCGATGTAGATCGAGTACGTATAATTAATTAAGCGTAAATTAATGGACTAATATATATATATGTAATAATTAATTAATTATAATATTTTGTAGCAGTATGGACAAAAGTTGGATGAAGTTGAAGAATAGATGTGATGTCCGGTATATGGATGGAATTAGAGAATTTGTGAATTTTGCGATAGAACATTGTCAGGGAAAGAAACGTTTCAGGTGTCCGTGCCAGAAATATCTTAATTGTCAGTATGTGGAGGTTAATGTTATGGTGCAACACCTGTACGAAAATGGTATGATGTGGAGTTACACTACATGGAGCGAGCATGGTGAAGCAGTAGAGTTCAGCGCAGCAGACTTCAGCTCAGGGTACAGTTACCATGGTGCCTCATCCAGCGGGAGTGGTGCCGGACCCCTAGCTTGCAACCCAACTGCAGATTTGGTCCATGATGCGTTTCCGGGATTTAGTCATGGTGGACACCAACACCAAGACGGAGGTTACAGTACCACTAATGAGCATGATGACACATTCCTCGCTGCTAGCTTGGCCACTGACACCAGTGAGATGGATAAGTACAACCGGATGCTACTTGAAGCGCAGACCCCGGTGTTCCCTGGATGTCGAGAGAATGTGTTGCAATATGTGATGGAGCAAATGAAGATAAAAGTGAAGCACGAAATGTTAGTGAGTGCTTTTGACGAAATTCAAGAGCAAATATGTAAGTTGCTTCCTGATGATCACAATGTTCCTAAATCTCATTATAAGGTTAGAAATATCTTGAGCAGCCTCGGCCTAAAGTACTGGATAATTGACGCATGTCCGAATGATTGTGTGCTATTTTACAAAGTGTATAAAGATTTGGACTATTGTCCCGTATGTGGCCAGTGCAGATTCCAGGTGAATAGGAAGAGTTCGAAAAAGAGAATTCCTGTGAAAGTTGTTCGATATTTTCCCTTGATTCCCAGATTGCAGCGCCTGTACATGTCTCTACACACAGCAGAGGCGATGCGATGGTCCGTAGAAAAGCGAATAGATGACGATGTCCTGCAACACGCCGCGGATGGGGAGGGTTTCAAACATTTCGACAGAGAATTTGGAGACTTTGCTGCAGAGGTTAGAAATTAATGTTAGACTCGGCCTATCTACAGACGGATTCAATCCTTGGGGAAGTAATAGCTCCGCCGTCAGCACTTGGCCAGTTATTCTGATGCCGTACAACTTGCCTCCGTGGATGTGCATGAACAAGAAATTTAATTTCCTTACTGTACTAATTCTACGTCCTAAATTTCCAGGGAAGTGCTTAGATGTCTACCTCAGACCTTTGATCGACGAGCTGAAACTGTTGTGGGAAAATGGAGTCCCAACTTATGACAAATTCACTGACACGATGTTCACGATGAGGGCTGCCATAATGTGGATGATCAGTGATTTTCCAACGTATGGGATGTTGGTAGCCTGCAGGACAAAAGGATATAATGGATGTCCTATATGTTTGGACGACGTGAACTCTAGTTGGCACGCGGGGAAGGTGTGTTACTTGGGTCACCGTAGATGGCTTCCTCACAACCACCCGTGGCGACAAGATGAAACTCATTTCGACGGGACGGTAGAGAACAATCCTAAACCCCGTAGTTGGTCGGGCGAAGAGATTTTAGAGAGGTTGAGCTATTTCGACTTTGGTGTGTTGAGCAATGACGCGGATGTAAAGAAATGCAATCCAATTCCTCCACATGATCTGAGCTATTGGGATCACAAGAGTATATTCTTTGAACTCCCTAACTGGTCGAAGTTGAAGCTGAGGAACAACTTGGACGCGATGCACATAGAAAAGAATGTGTGCGACAGCGTGGTGGGAACAATTCTCGGTATTAAGTTCAAGACTAAAGATACTTCCAAAGCGCGCAAAGATTTGGAATCAATGAATCTACGTCGTCCCTTGTGGTTGAGGAGGGATAGGAAAGAAGTGTACAACAAGATGCCAGCTGCACCTTACACAGTGAAGCCGACGCTTAGACGTTCTGTATTTCACTGGTTTAAGGGCGTTCGTTATCCGGCTACGTATGCAGCTACTATGACTGGAGCAGTGTACAAGGTGCAACACAATTTTGTTGGTCTAAAGACACATGACTATCACGTTATGCTGCAACGTCTGATTCCAGTGGTAATTCGACCATACTTGCCTCGTGACGTCGTAGAACCAATAATGGCATTGTGCAGGTGGTGGCAGAGGTTATGCGCCAGAAAATTAAAGAAGTCAGATGTGGTGGAATTGCAACAACAAATTGTGCACATCATTTGCAAACTAGAGAGGATTTTTCCCCCTGCTTTCTTTGACATCATGATTCACCTAATGATCCACCTGCCCGAGCAGGTGCTCATTTCTGGTCCGGTCCAGTACACTTGGATGTATCCTCAAGAAAGGTATGTACTACTATTTAATTATACAGGTTTTTCGATTCATAATTTGTTCCACTGGAGGTTACTAGCTAGCTATATGTACTTATTCTTATTGTACGTTTGATTTTGTAGACAGCTTGGACAGTATAAGTCATTCGTCAAAAACAGGTCGGCCCCGGATGGCTCCATAGCAGAGACATACCTAATGCATGAGTGTGTTACTTACTGCAACAGGTACCTCAAAGATCCACCACCTCCCACTGCCTCCGATCCCATCAATCTTTCTGTCGTCACCAATGTCGTCCGACCGTTTAGAGGAGTATTAAAGGAATCGTTAACACGGGAAGAACTTATTGAGGCACATTGGGTAGTGTTGCGAGACTGTGACGAAGTTGAGCCGTACATGATGTCATACAGGGAGAGGCTTCAGGCGTTAAATCAAAACAAGAGTTCGGCGTGGATTGAGAAAATGGTTAAGAAGAAGTTTCCCGATTATTTCTTCCAATGGGTATGTACGTACGTCTCGGTATTTAATTAGTAATTTATATACATATCGATCATATTTGGAGAAAGTAATTAAACCCTTATATTAATTTCCCATTTTTCGCAGATGATTGATCTGCAAAAATCTGAAAACCACGGGAGGTGGTGGTCATGGCCAAAGCATTTGCTAGCAGGGAAGCCGATTAAACACTATATTTATCCCGGATGTTTTGTGAACGGTGTAAAGTTCCATTCATTGGCCCGAGATGAAGGAAGAAGAACACAAAACAGTGGGGTAGTGGTTGGGAAAGACAATGATCTATATTACGGGGCTATTGTATATGTGGTTCAGCTATGTTACGGGAATGATGTCAACGTTTTCCTATTCAAGTGCAGATGGTTCGAGCGTACAAAGGAAGACCTGAGACTATTATCAGTCGATACAAACTCAAGCTGGTATGAGGATGAGCCTTTCGCTCTCGCCACCTTAGTTCGGCAGGTGTTCTATCTCGACGATCTGAAAGCCGGTGAAGGGTGGAAAATAGTGAACCATATCTCTCATCGAGGAATATGGAATACAGAGACAATTGAAGGGACACCGGCGACGACTGAAGATGCTGCTGAACCAGAAAGAGACATTCCTGCCTATCAAGAGCCTAATATTTCTGTCATCCACTCCGATATAATGGACTTGGTTCAAGATGGTGAACGGTTACCCATGCCTGATGGTTGTACAGATCTAACTGAAGATGAGATTATCGATGAGGTAGATGAAGAAGACGAGCAGGAAGAGGACGCGGACGAGGACTCAGGTTATTCGTCTGACGATGTTGAGTATGATGAGGAGGATGAGCAATCGGATACCGCGGACGAGGATGATGACGATTATGATGATGACTACTTAACTAAGACGAGAAAAATTAATTGGTAGTTGAGTATGTAATTATTTTAATATATGATGCATCATCGATCAATAATTAATATAAATATTATAAGGAGGAGAATGTATATATGTACGTAGATCTTAATATTTTTGTACTTAATTAATTAATTACACGCGTCCAGGTTATATAATTATATATTGCGAGAGATTAATGAAATAAATGTTTCAGAAATTATACTATATTATTCTATGATTAATTGATTATATACGTTGATCGACATTTGATATTATTATTGTGAGCACAAATGTAGTATATATATATATATGTTGTTTTAATTACGGCGTTAAATCTATATATCATGCGAGAAGGAAATTTCATACATAAATACGTATCTTGAGCTATCTCCCTAAACCCGCGACCCTAAATGTAGCAAATCGGATCGATCGATCATTTTTTTAATTTTTTTTTATTCAAAATAATTGAACGGACACAAAACTGACCCTGGACGACCTAAACCCTAAACCCTAAGGCCCTAACCCCTGAATTTAGGGTTTTTACACTTGGACGACGGAGATGGTTATTCTCCGTCGTCCCAGTTCTAACTAGGATGACGGAGATGTCATTCTCCGTCGTCCAAGTTCACAAACCCTAAACCCTAAACAGTATGGCCCTAACCCCTGAATTCAGGGTCTATACACCTGGACGACGGATATGATATTCTCCGTCGTCCAGGTGAAGATTTCGTAATTTTTTCTAAGACAACGACCATCTAGACCTTCTTCCAATGCATATTCTTTTCGTCAAGACTTTAGAGTAAACAATTCTTGGTGTGTGAGCTTCGACGGTTCGAAAATCGGAGTTGCGAAATGCCTTGTATCCACGTTTCCGGTTTGTGAAATTCTCGGTTTTGCGGTTGACCGTGCCGATGAAAGCCTTCCCGAACTTATTATTTTATTGTCCTTTAAAGACAATTATATATTATGTTACGACGAACATATCCAACGGTTGTTTTGTCCAAATTCAATTTCGTTAATACTCTGCTGCAAATGAGCCTCTACTCATGAACACTTAAGTCGTAAGGATTAGTCGATACTTAACAACTTTCAATACGTAAAATTATTCGTCGGTTCAAATTTAACTGTTCATATATACGATGTGTTCATCGATATTGGATGACTATTTCACTCGAATGACAGATCGCTAAATTCCTAGAGAATTAATTTTAAATTTTTTTTTAACGTAAATTGAACCTGTACGACGGAGAATGACGTCTCCGTCGTCCAAGTCAAAAATTATGGCGGTTCGATTTACCGCCTCAATTTTTGGCACCGCTTGAATTTCCACTTAGACGACGGAGAATTAATTCTCCGTCGTCTAAGTCCAAATTTATGGCGGTTCCAAAACGTCACGCCGATTAATTGGCGCCGCTTCAATTTTTTTAAACCGTCACTTAGACGACGGAAAACACTGTTTCCGTCGTCCAAGTGAACTTAGACGACGGAAATTAGTGCTCCGTCGTCTAAGTGAAAGCCTATAAATAGAACAGCACCCCCCCTTTTCTCATTCCATCTCCTCTCCTCTCCTCCTCTCCTCTCCTCTCCTTTCCGTTCTCCGGCGATTTTCCTCCTCCGGCCACGCTCCGACGACAAATTTTCCGGCGTGGTTCCTCCTCTCCGACGAATCAACTCCGGCAAATTTTCCGGTGAGGTAAATTTCTATTTTTTACCTTATTAACATTATTTTCATTTAATTAATTAATTTCTAAATATAATTTAATAATTAGTTTTAAATATTTCATTATTGTAATTATAATAATTTTTAGTGGTTAATTATTGTAATTAATAATTAATTAAATGCATAATTGTAATTAGTTGATAATTAATTAAATGCATAAATTTATTATTGTAATAATAATAATGTGGACATAATTAGTTTTAAATAATTCATTATTGTAATTAGTTTTAAATAATAATTATTGTTGATAATAATTAATTATATTGGTAAATGAATAATTATTATTAAATGGTATGGTAAATAATAATTCATTATTGTCATTATTTATTGTTTTAATTAATTGATAATTACGTGTATTTTCCAGTAAATTGCATGGTAGTACGTCTTCGATTTAAATTTAGTACATAGGCTTGGTTTATTAAGTCACACTCTTTGGATTAGATGGCGCATCTTTTCCTAGCTTATCTCCCTTAACCCCTCGTGATGTGTGGATTTCATCACCGCACACCATAACCTAAGTGAAGTTATGGACACGAGGTTGAGGGCGGAGTTTGCAAAAGACTTGAGGGAGTGTAAATTTTCGAAAAATTGGCCGAATGTCGAACATGGTGTCTAGAAACGGGTTATGACTGGTGACAGGTTTTGGATCTAAGAAAGACGACACCAATAGGTGTTTTGTCGAAATTAGTCCTGCCTCTCGCGTTATCTCTATCCCTAACTAGCCATGTTTTTCGATTTAACCAAGGCTGATTAATTGAAAATTTACACTTTATCGCGCGGGTCGCACGTCCATTGAACGACCGAAAAAGCCAAGCTAGTGTACTCTATTTAAATCTTAACCGTACTTAATTAGCGTAAATTTTGCACTTGTAATTATTATGGTAAGTAGGTATTTTAACAACGTACTCCTAGGTTTAAATGGCTCCATCCGGCAAGAAGAAAGCCCAACAGGAGGCAGAAGATGCCATGCTCCGCCGCTTGGCCGACCAAGTCGGTTGGGTTCAACAGGAGGGCAACGACGCCCTCAATCCGGACCCTTCATCTGGTTCGGAGGTGGCGCCTTTTGGGGAAATTCCCTCTGCCCCATTTATTTCCGGCGGTGATGACGTCGACCCCTTTGCGGAGGAGGGCCCCGACTGACCCGGAACCGAAAAGGACTCGCGGTCTCGTTAAAGGGGGCAAAGCGGAGAAAATTTGCAAGGCGACCGGGAAAAAGATCGACTTGCCCTACGACGAATTCACCGGTGGCTCTCCCACAGCTCAGCTAGCAAGTCTCTCGGCGCATAGCATAGGGTCAATCGTCCGTAGCCGGGTTCGTCTCACTACCCCTACTTGGAAGGAGGTGCCAGATGATTAGAAGGCGAAAGTCTTTAAAGATCTTTCGGTACGTAATACGTCGAATTTTAGTTATTATATAATATTGTTAATATTAGTTATAATTTCATAATATATACGATTATAATTTTCTATTTATTTTTGATAGGAACAATTTGCGGTGGATCCGACACCGGCGATGTTGAGACATATCAACCAAACCGCCAACTCCATCTACAAAGATTGGAAGTACAGGCTCCATCAGTACTTCCAAACTTACGGTCCCGCGCCTCCCCCCGTAGAGTTGCGGGGGGATAGAGAAGATGAGTGGCAGTGGTTGTGTAACCACTTTGCCGATGACGAATTTAAGGTGTTAATTTACTTTTTTTATTTCAATTAAGATAATTGAATTATTTAAATTTTAGTTATTAATTTTTTAATGATTTAATTATGTTGTCTAACATAAATTCTCCGGTGTCAACAAAGCCAACCGGGGGAAGAAAGACAAACACCATACTTTCGGCGCCAACCAACTCATCCAAATAGCCAAGGAGCACAAGGATAAGGGCTCCAAACACCCTTATCTCGATGCAAGCATAAGCGCGTACGTGACGCCTGAGCTCGATAATGAAGCGAGTCAATGCGGCGTAAGTGATATATATATATGTGCTTTTAATTATAGTAATTATTATTTAAATATTATTTCATTATAATAAATTAATTATTTATTTGTATGCAAGGGTGATAGAGCGTGCGCAGGAAGAATTGGCTAACACTCAGCTTGCGTTCCCAGATGTGCCGCCGGAAGACCTACCTCCTTTATCCATAGAGAGCCAAATTGCAATCGCGGATGAGGTCCACGGCCTCCTTTGAACCCATACCGCGACGACGACGACCCGGCTGGATGCGAGGGACGCGGCGGTGCATCTGCTCCTCTAGTGTGTTAATTAGTTAGCTAGTTTTTTAATTATCTCGTTTCTTTCCGCATTCCGAACAATATTTTCATTTTTATGGTTTTTTGGATATGTATGTATAAATTAATTTTAATTATTTAATAATTAAGTAATATTAAAAATTTAGTTTATTTAATTAATTTTATCATTTTTCATTATTTAAATTCAATTAATAATAAATTATATTAATAATATTTAATTACAATTTATTTTTTTTAAAAATTAAAAACACACTTGGACGACGGAGAACGTAATCTCCGTCGTCCAGGTGATTACCTGGGCCACGGAGATTACGTTCTCCGTCGTCCAAGTGATTACATGGGCCACGGAGATTGTTACATTCTCTGTGGCCCAGGTAGTCACCTGGACGACGGAGATTAAGTTCTCCGTCGTCCAAGTGGTTACATGGGCCACGGAGAATGTCCGCGGTCCAAGTGAACTTGGACGACGGAGAACTTAATTTCCGTCGTCTAAATGCTTGGACGACAGCACTTGGAGCACGGAACTTGTACGACGGAGATTCCGTCGTCTAAGTACTTAGACGACGGAAACGCTCCGTCGTCTAAGTGCGTTTTTCTTGTAGTGCTTTCGCTCTCGCCACCTTAGTTAGGCAGGTATTCTATCTCGACGATCTGAAAGCCGGTGAAGGGTGGAAAATAGTGAACCATATCTCTCATCGAGGAATATGGAATACAGAGACAATTGAAGGGACACCGGCGACGACTGAAGATGCTGCTGAACCAGAAAGAGACATTCCTGCCTATCAAGAGCCTAATATTTCTATCATCCGCTCCGATATAATTGACCTGGTTCAAGATGCTGAATGGTTACCCATGCCTGATGGTTGTACAGATCTAACTGAAGATGAAATTATCGATGTCATTAATGAAGAAGATGAAGAAGACGAGGAGGATGAGGACGCGGACGAGGACTCAGGTTATTCGTCGGACGATGTTGAGTATGATGAGGAGGATGTGCAATCGGATACCGGGGACGAGGATGATGACGATTATGATGATGATGATGACTACTTAACTAAGACGAGAACAATTAATTGGTAACTAATTTATGTAATTATTGTAATATATGACATCATCGATCAATAATTAATATAAATATTATAAGGAGGAGAATGTATATATGTACGTAGATCTTCGACTTTTTATACTTAATTAATTAATTACACGCGTCCATGCTCAATCAGATCGGATCGACCGACGTACGTAAACTAAATTTAATTAATTAATTAATCCAAATTATATATCCTGGACAACGGAGAAATTAATTGCAGATTAAAGCCTTTTGGGTATTTTGGCTATCTCCCTAAATCCTCGACCCTAAATCTAGCAAATCGGATCGATCGATCATTTTTTTAATTATATTCTTGAATCAGAATAATTGAACGGACACACAAATGACCAGGGACGACCTAAACCCTAAACCCTAAGGCCCTAACCCCTGAATTCAGGGTTTATACACTTGGACGACGGATATGGTCATTCTCCGTCATCTAGGTACTCACTAGGACGACGGAGATGATCATCTCCGTCGTCCAAGTTCACAAACCCTATACCCTAAACCCTAAGGCCCTAACCCCTGAATTCAGGGTCTCTGAACCTGGACGACGGAGAATCCCATCTCCATCGTCCAGGTTCAGAGACCCTATGCCCTAAACAGTAAGGCCCCTAACCCTTGAATTCAGGGTCTCTGCACCTGGACGACGGAGATGAGCTTCTCCGTCATCCAGGTACTAACCTGGACGGCGGAGAAGCTCATCTCCGTCGTCCAGGTGTAGATTTCGTAATTTTTTCTAAGACAACGACCATCTAGACCATCTTCCAATGCATATTCTTTTCGTCAAGACTTTAGAGTAAACAATTCTTGGTGTGTGAGCTTCGACGGTTCGAAAATCGGAGTTGCGAAATGTCTTGTATCCACGTTTCCGGTTTGTGAAATTCTCGGTTTTGCGGTTGACTGTGCCGATGAAACCCTTCACGAACTTATTATTTTCTGAAAATTATTGTAATTATATATTATGTTACGGCGAACGTATCCAACGGTTGTTTTGTCCAAATTCAATTTCGTTAATACTCTGGTGTAAATGAGCCTATACTTATGAACCATTAAGTCGTAAACATTAGTTGATACTTAACAAGTTTAAAGACGTAAAATTATTCGTCGTTTCAAATTTAACTGTTCATATATACGATGCGTTCATCGATATTGTACGACTATTTCACTCGAATGACAGATCGCTAAATTCCTAGAGAATTAATTTTTAAATTTTTTTTTATGTAATTTGAACCTGGACGACGGAGATGGTCATTCTCCGTCGTCCAGGTTCAAATTACCATGGCGGTTCATTTTAATTTTAATTTTATTTTTCAATGTAAATTGCACTTGGACAACGGAGATGGTCATTCTCCGTCGTCCAAGTTGAAAATTATGGCGGTTCAATGTGCCGCCTCAATTTTCTGCACCGCTTGAAATTTCACTTAGACGACGGAGAATCAATTCTCCGTCGTCTAAGTCCAAATTTATGGCGGGTGAAACGTCCCGCCCATTAATTACGCGCCGCTTTGAAAATTTTTAACGCTTCACCTAGACGACGGAAAAGCCTGTTTCTGTCATCCAAGTGCACTTAGACGACGGAAAATAGGGCTCCGTCGTCTAAGTGAACGCCTATATATAGAACAGGAACCCCCCCCCCTTTTCTCATTCCATCTCCTCTCCTCCTCTCCTCTCCTCTGGCGATTTTCCTCCTCCGGCGACGCTCCGACGACTAAATTTCCGGCGTGATTCCTCCTCTCCGACGACTCAACTCCGGCGATATTCCCGATTATTCCGGCGAGGTAATATTTCTATTTTTTACCTTATTAACATTATTTTTAATTATTTAATTAATTAATTTCTAAATATAATTAAATAATTAGTTTTAAATAATTAATAGTTGTAATTATAATAATTATTTAGTTGTTATTATTAATATTTAGTAATCATTTAGTTATTATAATTATTATAATAATCATGTAGTTGTTATTATTTAATTATTTAGTTATTATAATTGTTTTTTGGTAAATAATAATTATTGTAATTAAATAATAGTAATAATAATTATTGTTAATAATAATTAATTATATTGCTAAATTAATAATTATTATTAAATGCATGATAAAT
The DNA here is from genome assembly GCA_946800695.1 of Geum urbanum. Lineage (NCBI taxonomy): Eukaryota > Viridiplantae > Streptophyta > Magnoliopsida > Rosales > Rosaceae > Geum > Geum urbanum. Next base: position 17,209,270 of record OX327003.1, on the reverse strand, counting down.
AATATTTCATTATTGTCATTATTTATTGTTTTAATTAATTGGTAATTATGTGTATTTTCTAGTAAATAAATTGCATGGTAGTACGTATTTGATTTAAATTTAGTACATAAGCTTGGTTTATTAAGTCGCACTCTTTAGAATAGATGGCGCCTCTTTTCCTAGCTTATCTCTTTAACCCCTCGTGATGTGTGGATTTCATCACCGCACACCATAACCTAAGTGAAGTTATGGACACGAGGTTGAGGGCGGAGTTTGCAAAGGACTTGAGGGAGTGTAAATTTTTGAAAAATTAGCCGAATGTCGGACATGGTGTCTAGAAACGGGTTATGACTGGTGACAGGTTTTGGATCTAAGAAAGATGACACCAATAGAGTATATACTATTCATTTGGTTAGCCTCGGGGTGTTTTGTCGAAATTAGTCCTGCCTCTCGCGTTATCTCTATCCCTAACTGGCCATGTTTTTCGATTGAACCAAGGCTGATTAATTGAAAATTTACACTTTATCGCACGGGTCGCACATCCATTGAACGACCCAAAAAGCCAAGCTAGTGTACTATATTTAAATCTTAGCCGTACTTAATTAGAGTAAATTTTTAGTTGTAATTATTATGGTAAGTAGGTATTTTAACAACGTACTCCTAGGTTTAAATGGCTCCATCTGGCAAGAAAAAAGCCAAACAGGAGGCAGAAGATGCTATGCTCCGCCGCTTGGCGGACCAAGTCGGTTGGGTTGAACAGGAGGGCAACGACGTCCTCAATCCGGACCCTTCATCTGGTCCGTCGACAGCGCCTTTTGGGGAAATTCCCGCTGCCCCATTTATCTCCAGCGGTGACCCCTATTCAACTCCGACGCCTGGTACCGGTTCAACAGCAAGCACTCAGGCGTCCTCGACCTGGGAATCTATCATGTACAGCGCCCGGCGTAAGCAAAGGAGGGTCCCGACTGACCCGAAACAGAAAAAGACTCGCGGTCTCGTTAAAGGGGGCAAAGCGGAGAAAATTTGCAAGGCGACCGGGAAAAAGATCGACTTGCCCTACGACGAATTCACCGGTGGCCCTCCTACAGCTCAGCTAGCAAGTCTTTCGGCGCATAGCATAAGGTCAATCCTTCGTAGCCGGGTTCGTCTCACTGCCCCTACTTGGAAGGAGGTGCCGGATGATGAGAAGGCGAAAGTTTTTAAAGAACTTTCGGTACGTAATGCGAGCATTTTAGTTATTATATAATATTGTTAATATTAGTTATAATTTCATAATATATACGATTATAATTTTCTATTTATTTCTGATAGGAACAATTTGATGTGGATCCGACACCGGCGATGTTGAGGCATATCAACCAAACCGCCAACTCCATCTACCGTGATTGGAAGTACAGGCTCCATCAGTACTTCGAAAATATCGGTTCCGTGCCTGCCCCCGTAGAGCTGCGTGGGGATAGGGAAGATGAGTGGCAGTGGTTGTGTAACCACTTTCAGGATGAAGAATTTAAGGTGTTTACTTTTTTTATTTCAATTAAGATAATTGAATTATTTAAATTTTTGTTACTTATTAATTTTTTAATGATTTAATTACGTTGTCTAACAGAAATTCTCCGAAGTCAATAAAGCCAACCGGGGGAAGAAGGACAAACACCATACTTTCGGCGCGAAGCAACTCATTCAAATAGCCAAGGAGCACAAGAATAAGGGCTCCAAACACCCTTATCTCGATGCAGGCATAAGCGCGTACGTGACGCCTGGGCTCGATAATGAAGCGAGTCAATACGGCGTAAGTGATATATATATATGGGCTTTTAATTGTAGTAATTATTATTTAAATATTATTTCATTATAATTTTTTAATTATTATTTTGTAAGCAAGGGTGATAGAGTGTGCGCAGGAAGAATTGGCTAACACTCAGCTTGCGTTCCCAGATTTTCCGCGGGAAGACCTGCCTCCTCTATCCATGGAGAGCCAAATTGCAATTGCGGATGAGGTCTACGGTCGTAGAGCTGGCAAGGAGGTTAGGCACTTCCGACCTAAGGTGGTTCGAGATTTGTCGACGACCTGCGACTCATCATCTACGGGAGGTTCGGGTCGGAGAAGGACTCAGGCTGCGGCCGTCGAAGTAGCCATTCAAGAGGCTCGACTGGCACGAGAGGAAAATCAATCCATGCCTCAAATACTTGATGAGCAACAAGCACAAATAACCCAACTCATCGCCCTCATGCAACAATCTCGAGGAGAATGTCAATCTCCTCCGAACCCATACCCCGACGACGACGACGACCCGGCTGGAGGCGGGGGACTCAGCGGCGCATCTGCTCCTCCAGTGTTTAGATAGTAGTTTATTATCTCGTTTCTTTCCGCATTCCGAACAATATTTTAATTTTTATTAATTTTTCGATTATGTATGTACAAATTAATTTTAATTATTTAATTAAGTAATATTACAAATTTAGTTTATTTAATTAATTTTAACATTTTTCATTATTTAAATTCAATTAATAATAAATTAAATTATTAATATTTAATTACAATTTAATTTTTAAAAAAAAATTAAATAAGCACCTGGACGACGGAGAATGTATTCTCCGTCGTCCAGGTGCTTAGTAGGGCCACAGAGAATGTCCGCGGTCCAAGTGCACTTGGACGACTCCGTCGTCTAAGTGCTTGGACGACAGCACTTGGAGCACGGAACTTGGAGGACGGAGGTTCCGTCATCTAAGTACTTAGACGACGGAAAAACGTACTTAGACGACGGAAACGCTCCGCGGTCTAAGTGCGTTTTTCTTGTAGTGATAACAGAGATTCTCTGTATCTATCTAATTAATATTCATATCTAACTATGACAAGACACACACCAGAATTAATAGAAAATAAATCTCCTTGAACACAAAAAAAAAAAAATATTCAACTTCTTTATTTTAAGTTTTCTACGTCATCTCATGATCTAATCTTGACCATTGAAGGACAAAAAAATCTAATGGCCTCAAAATTGTGTTAAAACTTGTGTAAAAAATGTCATGCCATTGAACCTAATCCATTAAAGAAATGCTAAAATTTAGGAAGTAACTTCCTACATAATTCAAACCACCCATACACACCAACACGTATGTTAATAGCTTTACTCCATCGACTATATATATTGGTGATGACCACTAGTATCTAACCACTGAAAACCCATCGATGTTTTCACGACTCTACAAAACTCATAAATAGGTTTCTTCATATTAATAAATAGGCGTCACGTCCAAAGACACACCTTAACAGTATGCCTTCCTCTCTCCTTCTATATAGCTCAACATCCTTGAGTACATAATTGGGAGCTAGAAATCGAATCCGCTTGTCTACCGGATTATTAGGATCCTGGAGATAAGAGATAATGTCCTGTCTCCAATCCTTGTCAATGTGATCAAGTGTAGCAACGTACCATTCATTTTTATCTTCTTGTCGTGCAATGAAAGATGGAAGGGTTCTTCTTTCAACCTTTAATATTCGTTCGCATACTCCATCTTGCAAACTTATACCCGTTGCTAGTTGAGCCAACTCATTGGCCGCATAGTTCTTCTCGCGAGGAACATGACTCAACTCCACTTCTGTAAACAACTTTAGTAGATCACAGACCCTTCTCGCGTAAGGTTCTAATATTGGACCTGCCTTGTATTTTGTTTCAAGTTGTCTGATCACCAGTTGGGAATCTCTAAAGATATGCACATCATTGATTTCCATGTCTATCAGAAGTTCTAATCCAATGATTAAAGCTTCGTACTCTGCTTGATTATTTGTGCATCTGAAGTCCAACCTGAAGGAATAAGAATAAGTTTGGCCGCGTGGGGAAATCAAAGCTACTCCTGCCCCGGCCATGGTACTTGTACTGGACCCATCGAAATATAAACACCAAGGGGCCAAGTCAATACGAGCGAGATCCAGTTCTGGCCCCTCAACCACCTCTTCCATGGGATGATGAGCCAAAAAATCAGCCACTGCTTGGCCTTTTACCGTCTTCTGAGGGACATATTGCAAAGAAAATTCTGACAAAGCCAGAATCCACTTTTCAATGTGCCCACGGAGAATCGGTTTGGACAACATATACTTCACTAAATCTGTTTGTGCAATAACACACGTAGTGAAGGAAAGCATATAGTGCCTCAACTTACACCCTGAAAAGTATAAGGCTAGGCATAATCTTTCCATTGGAGAGTATCTCGTTTCACAATCGTTTAAGGTACGACTCAGATAGAAAATAGCACGTTCAACTCCTGCCATGTCGTCCTGAGCCAATAGACTTCCAATGGAGAGATCAGTAGCTGATATGTACAGCTTAAGAGGAACCCCAGGTCTTGGAGGAACCAAGACAGGTGGGTTTGTTAAGTAAGCTTTAATGGTTTCAAAGGCCTCTTGATATATAGGCTCCCATACAAAGTCTTTTTGATTTTGAAGCTTGAGCAATGTGGAAAATGGTTGTGTTTTCCCAGCAGCATTGGTAATAAACCGTCGTAAGAAATTGATTTTTCCCAATAAACGTTGTAGCTCTTTCTTACTCTTTGGTGGGACTGCATTGAGAACTGCTTGTTTCTTGTCATCCGGTATCTCAATCCCACGCTGATGAACCAAAAAGCCCAGGAAATCTCCTGCCTGGACGCCAAACACACATTTGGCTGGGTTCATCTTCAGTTGATGTTGCCTCATTCTGAGAAACACTTGCCTTAAGTCTTCAAAATGATCACTTTTGTGTTTCGTTTTAACTACCACATCATCACTATATACCTCCATGGTCTTACCAATCAGATCATGAAAGATCAAATTCATAGCTCGTTGGTAGGTTGCCCCTGCATTTTTAAGTCCAAATGGCATTTCCACGTACTCAAAAACACCGGCAAAGCCAGGGCACCGAAACGCAGTTTTATGTCTATCTGCTTCAGCCACTGGAATTTGATGATAGCCAGCAGTGCCATCCATGAATGTTAACATTTCATGGCGGGCAACTGAGTCAACCAACAAATCAGCTACTGGCATAGGGGTTGCATTGTTCAAGTCCCTGTAGTCGACGCATACTCGCATCTTTCCATTCTTTTTCTTGACTGGGACTATATTGGAAAGCCACTCATTATATTTGGCTACACGTATAATCCCTGACTTGAGCATTTTCTCGACCTCTTCCTTGACTAGAATTGCTGTTTCTGTATTCATGCAACGCATCTCCTGTTTTACAGGCTTCTTCCCTTCAATGATGGGCAAATTATGACAAACCAAGTCTGGGGACAGACCAGGCATATCATCGTATTTTTCTGCAAAACAGTCTGCATATTCTTTTAGCAATTCAATAAGCTTGAGTCTTTCCTCAGGCTCCAAGAAGGTACTAATAGCCACAGAGATTGGCTCCTCATGTGTCCCAATATTAATGTGTTCGATGGGATCCTTGACTTTGGGAGGGAAATGATCTAGAGCTGCTGGAGCTAATTTAATCTCGTCCTCCTCCTCAAAGTCTTGCAAAATGTCTTCATCCACGTATTCCAAGGCTGCAACCATTGGAACCTTCTCAAAGGCTTGGCTCTCTAATAGAAAATTATGAAAGCGTTCGTGTAGAGAAAGACAAGCCTCGGTCTCTATATCTGATAGAGACCTAATCATGGAGAACGTCTAGATGGTAGCTCAATGGTGTAGGGTCTTTTGCTATCTTGATTTGCTTGAAGTATACCCCACTGAGCTAATTCAGAGGCCGTAACACCAACTGGGCGGCCTTTACCGTCGACGCCACATACCTCCAATGGCCTAAGGTCACTGTGGTAATATCTGGCTTCTAATGCATTAGCAGAAACAGAATATGGACGAGGGTCAGCATTGACAAGTTCTGCTTCGCCTGACTCCATGTTCCAGAGTAACATCTGCTGATGAAGTGAAGATGGTACACAGTAGCTTCGATGTATCCAGTCACGCCCCAAAATGGCACTATATGGAGATGTGCATTCTACCACAAAGAATGTGTAAGTGCCTAAAGCCAGCCCTATGTGTACCTGCAGGAAGACAATTCCCAAGGTCTTGGTTATGCTACCCTGAAAGTTTCTGACACTAAGCAAGGTCTCTTGGATAGCAGACTTGGGAACACCTATTAAGGCCATTGCCTTAACAGTGATGATGTTAACCGCTGCCCCTGAGTCCACTAGGAGTTTATTCAATTGAATCCCTTGGACTTGTCCTGTGACATACAACGGCCGCATGTGCATGGCCATGTCAATGGTAGGCTTGGAGAACATCATCTGTCCTTTTGTGTGTGATGAATCCATCTTTGGTACTTCAACCAGTGTTGAATCATTTGGTAGCTCTGGCTCTTCATCTGGTAACACCACGCTGTTGACGTTCCTGGATTCACCTTTTGATGGGGACGGAGACAAAGCATATTTAGAAGATAAGACATACACCATGTTAATGGCTGAAGAGTCTTCCTCGATACAATCAAGTGCTTCTAGATCTTCGTCTTCACCGTAATCTACCAGTTGCTCGTCGTCGTCGTAGTTATCATCTCCAGCCAAGTGTCCATCCTTGTTAGACATTGTAGTTACCTCAAGATGGGCTACTTGCTGTATTGGATCCTCAGGAATAGGATCAATGGCTGCTGGTAGTAGTAGTGGTGGTGGAGTTTTTTCCTTGGGAGCAGGGATTAATTTTTGGGTCTTCGCTTGTTCTTCCACAACCAAAGGCCTGGGTTTCCATTGCAAGACTGGAGGCTTACTTGGAGTATCTTGTTTCTGCATGCCCCCTGTTCCCTTAGGGGGTGTCTTTAGCCCTACTGTTTTCATCGTATCTTCCTCAAAAGTGAGGCGTTTCCTTACTGGCTGTCATTTTGTAGTCTCACGATGAATCTCCTGAGTAGATTCAGGCTCTTTACCTTTAGTTCCTAACTCTGGGTTTCGTTCGAAAACCCCTGGTCTTTGGGCTCTCACCTTAGGCTCGCGAGATTTCCTCCCAAAGACCACCAATGGGTTTGCTACAAGGGTGTTCAATCTCCTTTGCAACACTTCTGGAGGAAACTCCAGGTCTTCTTCTTTGATGAGGCCAGCCTCGTAAGCATCCAATGCTCTCTTGGCCCTACCAAAGCGTCGTTGAAGGTTTCTCCTTTTGCTCAGAGTCACCTCCACGATTTTTCCTTTCTCCCTTATGTACCAAACATCCTCCTTTGTAATATTTCTCGAAGCTGGAGGAATATATGGCTTCGCGAGCATACTTGCAACTTTAGACTCAGGTGTTTTAGCAAGACTGGCTTGGTCTATTGCTCGCGAGCGCTTGGGAGCTGGAGTATCCCTTTGTCTTGGTTGTGGAGGCTGATGATCTGTGTTCGAGAATAGCTCTGGGAAAGATTTGGCTGCCTGAGCCAGTTCCTCATAAGAGATCCTCAGTCCACTTCTGAGTTTACAATGTGCACAAAGGGCTACTGGCGATTCCGCCTTGGGATCCACCTTTTCTTTTCCTTTATTCTTTGGTGTATAAGATGGATTCTCGCCAGTAGTTGGTTGGTCGTTGGACTGTTTTCTTTTATTTGATTTGTCACGTGTTAATTCCAACATTCCAACCATGAGCATGGGGGTGGTCAGGTTTGGCAAGGGATCTTGTTCTATCTCTATCACTCCCTCGTCAATCAGCTGCTGTATCTTGTACATCAAATCTCGACAAGCAGCCGTAGTGTGACTTCCCCATCTGCGATGGTATTGACAAAAGGGCAAACCCCTAACATCTGCAGGATGTAGGACAGGTGCTTCCCAATTTTCAGGAACCACAGCTATTCCCTCTAGGCATAGCTTAATGAATATCTCCTCTCGCCAGGACGTGTCATATGTTATGCGAGGCCGTGTAGGTCGGACAAATGCTATATTTCGCTTAGTTCTTCGTCTGGACTTCTTCTTCGCTTGAGTTGATTTAGTTTGACTACCGCTTAAAGAAGTGCCACTGGCAGGAGAAGTTGTAACTGGAGGAGATGGTGTTCTATGAAGATATTCTGGGTGAAAATCCATCTCGCCCTTGTCGTTTATTTCAATCACTTCCCAGTTGATCAAACCTTGGATTTCATCTCTCAAGGTGGAACAAATCGCTGTTCGATGACCAAAGTGATTGTGGAATCTGCAGAAGTGTTGGGGTGGTTCTTTATACCTTAATTGTCGAAGCTCAGTAATTGGGTAAAAAGCGATCAGCCCCATCTCCTTTAGCCTATCAAAGAATTCTTCTGTCATATCCAGTTTGAATGAATAGGCTAAATAGGATGATTGATTCCAGTCCTCCGCACCCTCGAGGTGCTTGTCAGGTGAGGTCCAATTTACATCAACCATATTCACCTGTGGAGTAGGAAACGGCTTGGAATCCACCAATGCAGCGGTTTTGGACGAACCCTCTAATTCTAGTTTTCCTTCATTGATCCACTTCTGGATCTGATCTTTAAGCTTAATGCAGTCTTTGGTAACATGATTCCATGCTCCATGGAACTTGCAATATTTCTTACCCTTTAACTGCTCAGCTGTGGGAAGGGGTCCAAAGTCTGCTTTGACGACACGCATACTATACAACTCGTCCAAAATTTCATGAGCCATGTTGGCGTCATAGGTGTACTTCTCAAATTCTGGCTTAGTGAAAGCCACTGTTGAGAGCTTGATTAGACCCCTACTCTTCTGGAGCTTGCGGGGTTTTATAACTTTGTTTGTTGATAAGTCAACAGCACCCACATGGTCACCATCAGAGTCTGATTCCTGGTCTTCTAAACCTTCAATATAAGCCACTGTTTTTGGCTTCAACTTATCATAGGTTCGACTACTATACATTCCTTTGGACGCGTTTCTTCTGTTATCTCTCTCTTGCATGTTGCTATGAGCCTTAGTCACAGCCGTTATGAACTCATTCAGAGAGTAATACTTGCTGTTTAAGAATAGCTGGTGGAAAGTGTCCTCCAGACCATTCTTGGTCATCTCGACCACCTCTTCCTTGCTCAGAGGGGTCTTGCATAGATTGTACTCTGACCGGAAACGGTGTAGGAAGATGACTGGACTTTCTGTCACGGATTGGCTCAAGGAAGCCAGCTTTCCAACACTAGTCTCTGGCCTTGCCGTTCCAAAGTGATTTATGAACAAGGCCTCCATATCCTTCCACTCACTGATCGAACCCTTCTCTATTCCAGTATACCATACCAGGGCTGATCCTGATAACGATGAACCAAAAACCCTTAGTTTGAGTCCTTCATCTTCGGCAAATTGGCCTAACTGCAGAGTAAAATAGGCCAAGTGTGTTGCCGCATTTGCATCGTCATCACCAGAGAAAGTCTGGAAGGTTTGGTGTTTGTAAAATTTTGGCCAACGCCACTCGTTGGGATCATCTTTCATCGGAGGAAACGGCGTCTCGTAAGTTTCATGCATCTTAGATAATTGTATGTTACAATCATCTAAGAACTTATTTAACCGTTGCTCCCAGGCAAGAGGAAAAGACTCCGCTTGCCTAGTTTTCTTGGCCAAGTCGGATACGGGTTTGGTTAGAGATCCTATGTCATTGTCTACCCTTTGTGATAGAGTCGCCGCGTATCGGCGGTATTCCTCCAATCCTTTTTCCATTTGGCGAAGGATATCTATCCGTAGTCTGTCTTGACCTTCTACCAAACTAGTCACCTGGGCCCCCATGGCCTCTCTCTCCTCCCGATCTTGATTTAACTCTGCTCGTAGTGCCTGGAATCTGACTGTTGCTGTATCAACTAATTGGGCCTGGGTGGTGAGAAGTTCTGCCTGTTGCTCGATTTTTTTTATTCGAGTGCCAAGTGGTGATTAGCCTGGTGAATATCTCGCCTGGCTGCATAAGCCAGGTATTGTTCGAGCGTAAGCCCTGTTATTTCCGCCTCACTCAACAATTGGAAAGACATGGTATCGAAGTTGTTAGCGAAAATAACTCAACCGCTTAACTACTTAATGAACGACACTTGGTAGATGTGTGTTCACTGTAAACCGGTTGTGGATGTTTGCGACACTGAGGATAGACCCTTCGATAAGGATCTTCAATTTTCGCTTATGGATGCAAAGAGATATTATCCCACTGGGCGTGCCAAAATGTTCGATTTTGACACAACAATGGTATCTTGTTTAGAGACACGAGAATTGGGCGAAGTATATATTATATTTTTTTTTATGTCCCACTGGGCGTGCCAAAATGTTCGATGCAAAGATATCTCTCGCGAAGAGATCCTTCTCGCGAAGTAGTCTCTTTTACCTCGGATGTTTTAACCGCGTGGGCCGGTCTATCCTGCTTGTGCTTCGTATGTTGGCGTGCCACCGTCTCTCGACGGAATATGGACTGATCACAACCGCCTGACTTCTATATTAAGCGATTAGAACAGGGAGAGCACCAACCCTGCTCGAATAGGTCCTTTTTGCCTAGAAACCTAGGACTTTGATATGTGAATCTCTCGCTAAGTCTTGAAATCGATACTCCACACGTCCTTTCTCGTGCAGAGCAGAGCAATCTCTTAACAGAGTGTTGAGAACACTCGCTCCCTTTGAGTATTCAAGCTCCCAACTTACAAGTGAGCCGCTCTTCAACTTTCCGGTTGCAATTGCTTCCTTGGAGTCGTAATACTTTCACTCGATATGTGACAAGCACTTAGACTTTCTGGTTGCAAGAAAGATAGAAATCTCGAGGACGAGACGTCTAGTCTAGGTTTGTTTGCGTATAGCAAGATGGTTTGATTGATCGGGGGGGGGGGGGACTTCTCATAAAATCCTTGCTCTCCTTATATACTCGCTTAATAACAGTCATTCATTCAATATTAAATTCCTCTGCTCTTGTAATCACAGTCTGAATCCAACACCAACATACGTGTCATAATCACTCATAGATCTTCTAATTCCATCATAACTCTTCCAAGAGTTCTATATAAAATGAAACTAGTTATGACAGAACCTAAGCCGCATAGAATCAGCTAATAAGACATAGTTCTAATAGAACTCAAAGTCTTCCTCTAGCGAAGCTCGCCATACGTTATACAACTTGACTCTTCACCAAGCACCATTAATTATAACGGGCTGCTCACATAGACCTCGGCCATCCAAGCCCAAAATGAAATTCTTTATTTAGGCCCAAACACCTTGTTTGTTCATGTCGCCACAGATGACATACGGCAAAGGATACTTGGAACTAGTGGTAAGGATCCATTTGTTAATTAGTAGTCAATTCTTAGATTGGGGGTATAAGCCACATCTTACAACGCTAGATTTCTTTCATTTAATTTAGTCTTTATTAGTATTGACGTATCGAAATATAACAAAGTTACGTGACGTGCCATCTTTATTATCATGCATGATCACATGTATGAAGAGGACTGATCGAAGCAAGAGTTTCATGCATAGATAAGACAAGGTACATTTGTCTTCATTACACTCTTGGTGGATCACTTCTCTTCATACATGTGATCACTCCAAGAATAATTTCTGGGTTTAAAAATGGATATTTCGAAAAAGATTGAGTAAATTTTTAGACAAGGGTCTCAATGAGACTATAAGATGTGGGTTTTAATCTGACGTGATATTATGTTATGTCATATAAATAAATTATTTTTTTGTAAATTCATGTGAAAATATTCAATTTACAAAATCAATCTTATCATTTTATATATTAAATTAAATTTATTTATAAATTATTAATTCAAAATCAAAACCTAACAACATCAAAATTGATAAACTTTAAACAACATAAAACATTCAAATTGTTGTCCGACGTGAATGTTAACCACTTTTCTTCAATGTAAGATCAACTTAATTTGATACTAGGTTGCACTGTATGTACCTTACTTCTTTCTATTTGATCTCCTTTGTAGCATAAGATATTTCTAAGTTCTAGTAGAAGTTTTGCATTCTGCGTATTCGAATATCCCCTTGTGTCAATGACCTAATGAATGATGCATAACTTGTTGCCTCACTAAATATATTGCCAAGCAAACAAAAACCTCATGGGTAAAACAAAAGGTCTAAGGGAAAAAGAGTATAAAACATCAACTACATAAGCTAACACATGTGATATAGATTCCTCTTGATGTCTACATATATGCAACTCCCCCTGGCAATAAACTCAGTCATGGAGTTTGATAACCTACATATACCAATGCGTCTCACATGTTTCAGAAATCTAGATTTGGGTAATAGCTTGGTAAACAAGTCCATAACATTATCCGTCGAACCAGCCTGGTAATTACATGGATAATCAATAACCGCTATTATTGTTGATTGTAGGAGTACTTTGGCGAATTGAATTAAGTATGACACCCTTAATGTAACCCAACTTCATTTGTTCAATGCAAACGGCATGATTCTCAAAGATGTAAGTTGGCGCTATCATAGTAAATGACAATCCACTAGACCCTCGAATATGATGTATTACTGTCCTAAACTAGACACACTCATCAATCGCTTCGTACAAAGCTTTAATCTTAGAATAGTTTGAGGAAGTAGGAACAAAGGTTTACTTTGTTGTTCTCCAAGAAATTGTCCTGTTCCCCATGGTAAATACATAATCAGTTTAGGAACGTCCTTTATGTGGGTCGAAGAAGTACCCAACATCGGCAAATCCGACTAACACATTAACCAGTGTTTCAGAATAGTAGACTACAGTAAAACTACTCATAATAGGTTTAATCTTTGTTGGAATGAAGAACGACTCCTTCGATGGATCGAAGGCATGATTCTGGCCCATCCAGAGAGCATCCTTCGATTGATCAAGAGAAATTCTTGATAGATCGAATGCTCTAAAATCTTCATGTTGCGATTGAACCATCCCATTTTCGAGACTTTCAAGCTTCTCTCTATACTCTTTATAAGGGAATAATACCCAAGTCAATGATTACATTCAAGTACCAAAATGTATACTATACTTCATTCCAATCACTTTGCATTGGCGCATACCAAGAGAGCAATGTTTAGACGTGCAAACCAAGCTATATTTAATCAAGCTCTAACAACACTAAGATATAGAATCTCAGCTCCAAAAGATTTTTGCCATCATCATTCCGATGAAATTGATTCTTTTGGGTTCCATACTATAAATAACCATTGATGTGCTTAAGAGGGTGTGCCTTGTCTATTGCTTGATCTAGACATAAGTAGACTGGTGAATAAGTATTCATCAAACTCGATGTTCCACCTCTAAACCGAGATATAATCGAGTCCTACCAAGGTCTTTCATCTCAAATAACTTCTTCATCTATTGAATACACATGAGCATAACTTTTCATTCTTGTATTCCTTCTCAATCAAGTACTCACTAAGACGTGTATACCACAACCTACCGGATTGTTTCAATCCATATAGTGAACATCTCAATCTAATTACATGCATGAGCACTCCGTAGATTTGAGTTACTTGAATTAGGTAGATCCATCTCAATCGACACTCTCATGTATATCTATGAATTAAGATCCTCATAGCGATATAATGTAACCATATCCATGAAAGGACCCAACCCCGATTTAGCTACCTAATCCGGAATCGAACCCCTTCGAAAATACGAACCAACAAAAATTTTCCGAAATTTGGGCAGAGTTTCGTTACTAGCGTGGAATTACCTTAACCTGCACGCGTAAAATACACTCCATCCTATGCCACAAAAATCAAACTGTGGGCACCAATCCCATCCGGATTTCTCAACATCAATATAATCAACAACAGTAAACATACTGTACTATATATATGTATATCCGAGAAAATCCGTATAAACAAGTATCAGAATGTATCAGAGCAACCTCTAGTATAAAATATATATAACATGTACATCAGTAGGCGAAACTGAAACCTACTGGAAAACACAGGTGACTCTGATCACTAGCCTCCAAACCGCGACGTGAACACCAGTATCCGAACTGCAAACTGGGCACGGAAACCGAAAAGCCCAGGGGAAAGGCAATTAAAAACGTTAGAGTGAGTGGACGAAAATAAACATATGCCTTTCACCAGTTATATATATACAATCAATATAAACAATGCGAGTTCGGAACACAACACATTTATACAAGGAGGTTGTCGGGCAGATCTCTCAAGCCCGACGTCGGGTGAATCGCTCAAACCCGACTGTGATAGGCCAGGGGAATCTCTCAACCCCGGCGGCACTCAGGGGAATCTCTCAACCCTGCTTCAGAGGAATCTCTCAACTCTGGGCCAGAGGAATCTCTCGACTCTGGTAGCATCGATGCAATAAATGCCAATCACAATAACACATAACAATACCTCCGAAAATAACATATATATCAATCATCGTATATAATAAATACGGAAATCATAAATTCCACAAACTCGCAAATCAACAATGAAAATAGAAACTTGTCCACTCACAGATCAGCTAGCGCGAACTCGCGCTAAACTAGTGGTCCGGCGGAAGTTCCCTCGCCCGAAGCACGATCACGATCCAGATCTCGATCTCGATCCCCTGAATATATTCATAAAACACAACTGATCAATATCGTAATCCACAACACTGTACTGATGCACGGAAACCAACCGTTCCCGGAAATACGAAATGCAGTGCAAAATGAATTACGGAAATCCCGAAATCCCCACTTGAAATCTCGACTGAAAATCGGCTAACCAAATCAATACGAAAACCTCCGTACGATAATCAGGGCGTGATTACGAGAAAAATGACACTAATTACATCGAAATCTGAAAATTTGACTTTCTGACCACCGTTGACCGCCGTTGACCGCCGCCGCCGGCGGCGGCGCGCCGTCAACGGTGGAATTACACGGCCAAACTCTCCAGTTCTCTAGATCTCATCAAGGCGAGAAAGATTCCCTTCTACCTCACCAACCAATTCCAAGCCGAACTACCTCAACCGACAAGAATCCGATCGGAATTTCCAACTCCGGCAACCCATTCGGGTTCACCGGAAAACTCCACCAATCACCAAACAAAACACATAGGAAGCTTCCTTGGGGCAAGGCGAGGTGAAGCCCTCACCCCTCGGCCTCCAACTCTCACCGGAAAGCCCTCCACCGTTAAGGCCGAATTCCGGCAAGGTTACCCAAATCGGGTTCCACAAAAACCTCAACAATTCTCATCATACTATACATCATTCAACTCGAAATCATGCAAGGAATCTAACCATACCTTCCTCGAAGTCCAAGGTGGCCGGAATCCGGTCGCCGGAAATCAACTTCCCGTTTGGGAAACTTTCCTATTCGGTCCGAAAATTCACTTTCCAAATATGGAAAGTCAACACAATTTCCAATTTGGTCAACGCCCAAATGAAGTTTTCGACTAACTCTCGACTATTTTTCGTCTTTTCGATATTTATACTCGTCCCTCGGGTCGATCGACGGTCCGAAATGAAAATACGAAATGATTCGGATAAGCTCAAAACAAACGGATAAACTCGTCAAACCCGAAACTTCAAATAATCATAAAATATTCCTCGGATATCGGAAAAATCTTCCGAAACCACCCACGAACTTGAAATCACGTACTCTACGTTTTCCGTGAAGACACTCAACCCAAATTCTCGACCGAAAACAAAGTCGCGAATCGAATCGACAAATCACATAATATCGCAAAACTGCGACTAAACTCAAATCTCGAGAATCGTGCCAAACGCACCTCTGATTCTGGTTCGGGTCGTCACAATCCATAAGCAGCATACTCGGTTTTTTGGATACTACCAAACTAATAAGGTAGCAGAAAGTGATGATGTCCATGACCGGAGAATATATCTCCTCATAATCAATACTAGGTTATTGAGAACATCTTTGCGCCACAAGTCTAGTTTAGCCTAGATTGCAACTTTCCATATCGATTAATTTTCTCTACATTATTTGTTGACAATCCGCAATAGAAAAATGTTCCACTTCATCATCGTCACTTTCTGAGCGACGGAATAAATAAATCCATCATCAACGAAGATGAAAGAACCATCCACAATACTGCTAGCATTCGTTTAAATTTGTGGGATTTCTTTGTTTATTGACATCGTCATTTACTCTGAGGCGTCCCCCAGTGTTTGTCAATGTCGACTTTTCGACACAATTGTAGTCAGTAACAATCTCATATGTTAATGATGAATGGTTATGCCTTAATGGCTTGCCTTTTCACCGGCAACTCATTAGTGAATTTTGACTAATGCTACACCCGTACTATAGGCAGGAGAAACACTACCTCGCTCGGGTGTTGTGTTAACTTTCCCAATGTTAGGAACTTTTAACCTTCCAAGATTGGCAACATGTATACCGATCTCGTCACTCACATAATATCAGTAAAGTAGTCAGACATCAAATCTGCTACTTTCTGAAGATCGAGAATACATTGAACTTCAATTTCACATTGAGATGCGTGGGGATACTGATGAGACATAGTGGGGACATACCACGTCAATTTTCTACGTTCAACCAGAATGAGACCATTCCTATCTTCCCCTAACAACAGGAAGTATGTCTCATCAAAGTGACATTCTGGCAAAACTAGCAGTAAAGAGATCTCTTGTCAAAGGTTCTAAATAGCAGACAATCGTTGGAGAATCATAACAAACATAAATGCATAATAGTCGTTGATGACCCATTTTTATACGAAGTGGAAGCATAGGAGGCGCATGTACCACACAACCAGAGATGCATAGGTGTGAGATATTAGACTCATATTTAGTTACCAACTGGTACACACTATATGGTTAGCAGTTTATAGGTATCAAGTGAATAAGCATAGCTACATGTACCACTGCATATCCTCAAACATAAACTGATAAATCAATATGCATTACCCAACTCTGGCCACAAGCTATAAACACTTGATTTCTGCTGCCTCTGCTAAAATGTTCTATGAATGAAAATGTGGAACTGGGATGTTCAATTTCAATCCAAATCAACATACAATAATCAACAAAATATTGTGATGTAAACTCTCTGGCATTATCCAATATAATTAACCTGATTGGGTTGTCTGGGTGGTGAGCCCGAAGCTTAATAATATGTGCTAGGAGTTTTACAAATGTAGCATACCATGTGGATTGCAGAAACGTGTGACTTATGCATCGATGCAGCAATCAAAATCATATATAAACAGTCTACATACCGATTTGATTGATCCACAAATATATTCTTGGAATTGGTGAAGGAATGAAAGTTGTGCCTACAAAAAAGGATTGTCATGCATGTAAACAGCATTATAGACATAAACAAGTTTTTTAAAACAAGCGATGTGTATTGGATTTTTTCATAAGAACATTCGGTGAGATAACGCACGACGCCATAATGGTACTTTGTCCAGATTGTGCTGCACTGATCTTGGAGACCGAGTCAGGAATGAGATGAGTAGTCTCATCCTCCCCATCTAAACTGATGAATTTAGGTATTCCCACATGCTTCTTCGCTCTGAAGATCTGATGACTATGAGAATTTCTTAATATCTTGATCATCATAGTGCAAAAGGTCATATGAGGCCAAGTCACACACATATAGTAATATAAGTGACTGCATATGATTTAATTAATGATTCAAACCGTAGTAAGATATAAATACTACAAGTCCTTATAAACCTCTCTATATTGCGCCATTGGCTTTTATGAAGTTTGGACACAAAACTTGTTTCATTCTCACAATATTATTTCAAGTAAAAACTGTTGGCACAAATGTTTACAAATCTGAGTAAGGTTCAAATGGCCATTAGGCGCGTATAATACTCAATCTCGCCATCATATATCAACAAAATAATGTCAATCAATCTGTCTTTGAACCCGAGACATGGCGAATACTTTAAGTGAATACTTAAAGATTTCAAAAGGGTGTAACCCTTATAGAGTGTGGATATGATAGGATAATATCTAAAAACAACCGATGTATAGAAACATCTAACCGGTTGAAATGACCTTTGTAGATTAAGTTCCATGGCATGAAAAAAATCGATGTAAAACCACGTCTGGTGCAAAATTCCAGGTTGGTAAAAAAAAATTGAATTTTTATTTGTCGATAAAACCGATGTAAAACACATCAAAATTACCACAATCTTGGTAGCACTTTTGATGGATCGAAGTACAAAAACATTTATGGATAAAAAATCTCACAAAACTACCGGAGGGATACCTTCGATGGATCGAAGAATAATTCCTCGACAGATCGAAGAAACCCAAACTACCGGAGGAATACCTGAGGTAGCACTTTTCCAATACTGATTTTTGATGGGTCGAAGAATTAGGCTTTGATGGATTGAAGCTTCACTACCGGAAGAATTACTATGACCGACGACTTGGTGTCGTCGGTCTGTTTCCCCTTATCGTCGATCATACCTATATTCGACGACACATCGTCGGATATAGTATCGTCGGTAATACACCGTCGGTAATACTATATCCGACGATAATTTAGGGTTATCGTTGGAAAATAGATAGACTAAAACCGACGATAATTTATCGTCGGTCATAGTTTAAACTATAACCGACGATGTCATCGTCGGATATAGTTTTCTCCATGGTCAAAATGGTTGACTGTGGAGAAAACTATATCCGACGATATTGACACATGTCGTCGGATATAGTGAAAAATTTTAAATTTTTTTTGGCAGGTTTTGGGTTTTATCCCAAAACCTGCATTCACAAAAAATCACGCTATCTATATATTGTTCAAATTGAAAATCAATAACCATTGAAACTAGATCGAGTACGTAGTAAATAAATAAATTAATAAATTAAAACCGAAATCATTCAAATTTGTATACATATGCGTAGTAAATAATGAAAATAAAAATGAAACCGACAATTGTTCAAATGTAGGGGGGTCCTGGTCCTAAGTCTATGTGGTCAAACGGATTGGAGAAAGTTGGTTGGTCCTGGTCTGGCTGAGGCTGAGGCTGAGGCTGCGGCTGAGGCTGAGGCTGTGGCTGTGGCTGTGGCGCACCGAAAATGGGCGGGGGGGGGGGGGGAGCTATCTGGATTCCAGATGCTTGCAACTGTGCTTAACATTGCTGCATCCATGTCCCCATTTGCAGCTGCTGTTCGGCCAACCGATTCTGCTCTGCAGCCTGCGCTTGCTCCATCTCCTCTATCCGACGCCGTTGAGCTTCCATCTTAATTGATTGCCTATGAAGCCGGTCATTTAGCTCATTAATCCTCGAAGATGATGATGATGATCCCGATCCGCGAGAGAATTCAGGGGTCTGCTTCAGCAGCCCTTGACCCCATTTTCCGGAACCCCTGCAGTAGAATGTGTTCTTCCCTGGAGGGATCGCAATTGACGTAATCCTGGCCCTGACGATCGGATCAGATCGATCAATCTGATCAATCGGGAGTTCCGCATCGGGGGTGTTGGGATAGAGCTCTCTCGCCACTTGAGTCAACACCTCCTGAATTCTCGCCTAATTGACAAAGAACAATAAAATATTAATTAAAAAAACAATCTAAATAAATAAGAAATAAGTTTATTTTGTTATAAGGACACTTACAGCATATTCGGGATTCTGCGGATACGCGTGCTGCATCGTATAGACAAGGGGATCATCTTCTGGGTGGTTGGCCGCCTCCTCGATCTAACCCGAGTATGATCTGGTACCGGCATGATGATTTGTGGTGTTTTTGGCCCGGTTCCTTGCGTTGACTTCAGAAAGAGCCTGTGCGATTAAGTCAACATAAAAAAAACACTCATTAGCCAAATAATTTACGGGAAGTACGATAAAACAAAAATTAAATCGATTGAAGGTTGCGTACCTTCAATCGAGGGTTGTTGAAGTGAACCACAAGCCATCGCCACTCGTACTCCCTATAACGAAACTCGCTAGGGGTACCCTCACGATCGTCCCCGTACTTTTTCCAATGCTTCTTCAGCTCGGCCTTCCACTCCTTATACCTATATATACCCATAAAATCAAGCGTTAGTAACTAACAACATTGTATGAACATAATCAAAAGAAACGAAAAAATTGAAACAAATGGTCGTCTGCAAACCTGCTCCCATGCACTTCATCCGCCCACGTGGGTCTAATGTCTTCATCCACGCGGAACCACCTCTGCAATGCATATATTTATATATATATATATCAATAATATTAAAAATTTATTATTGAAAAATTTTCATAATGAATATACAATTCAACTCACCGACAACGCATTATTCAGCTGATGTTTGACAGCTTGTGGCACTGAATTCCAATCTTGTCACAACATTGGGACTCTATCCCGTATGAGGCTGCCCGCCATCCTCACGTACTTTCGAGTGACCTTTCCCTCGATCACATGTCCTCTATCCCTGGTCGGAATCATAAGTTGGCCACCACCGCTAGCCTGAATGGCTTCGTCCAGTAACTTGCCGACGACGGGGCCTCTGGTTCTCTTCTGTTTGGCACCGGGCACGATCTCGCCTATCACATATATATGTAGACGATTTTTTAAACATCAACACCTAATTGAATTTAAATATTAGGGATTAAAAAGATATCACTAATTAATATTTACCTGATTCGTCAGTGCGTTGTCCCGGAATCCTTGCACTCCAGAGAGGTGCCGGTAAGGGTATATACGCATATGCCTGCTCCGGGGTAATGAACCCTAGTTGTCCCGGAATAGGCATCCCGTCGGAATCGACGTGAGGTATCGTCGGGATTTCCAACGGTAAGAATAATGTAGGCGGCGGGCATAGTCGCATCCTCGCCGAGGACTGAGTGGATCCACCAGCCTCCTCGGAAGAATGAGGAGCTGTCTGGTGGATGACGGGGGAACCCTCCTCGCGATGAATGTCCGGCATTCAGACCGACGATTAAGTCGCACTATCCGTTTCCGGCGTGCGACTGACCTGCTGAACCCTCCTCGCGCCTGAGGATCGAGCCGGCTCGAGTTGCTGCTGCTGCTGAGGTTGTCCCTCGCCCATCAGCCGACGGTGTCGAGAGGTCAGCGGAACACTGTAAGTGTTGGGGACACTGGTGGATCCTGATGCGGACCGACTTCCGGTGCCATCAGGATCCCCAGCTCCCGAGCCCTCATCCCCACATCCCGATCTCCCTCTCCCTCTGGACCTCACCCTCGAAGTACTCGATCGCAACCCGGCCCCTCGGGAATGTCCGCAATTAAACCATTGCATCGTTGCTATAAAATTATAAAAATTAAAAATAATTCCTAATTCCTAATTTATCCATAAAATTATAAAAATTAATCCCGGTGCCATATATAATCCAATGATTTAACTATATATATATCAATAATTCCAATAATCCAATTAATCCAAATTCATGCAAATTTAACCTAAAATTCCAATCCATATATAATCCATATATAATCCAAATTTAACCTAAAATTTCATACTATTCCAATATATATCAATACATGCATAAAATTCCAAAAATTCAAAATTTAACCTAAATTTAACATACATATTATTTACAAATATTCATGCAAATTTAACCTAAATTTAACATATTATTTACAAATATTCATGCAAATTTAACCTAAAATAACCTAAATTTAACCTAAAAATAAAAATTATTCTAATATAACTCAATACATGCATAAAATCCACAAATTCCACAACTATATCAATACATGCATCCACATTGACAATCAACACATTCCACAACGTAAAATCCAACCGAATTCAAAAAATTCTAAAATTTGAAATTAGGGATTTCAAACCTGTTTTTTCACTAATCGACGAGGGATTTGGCTTGAGGATCGATGGAATAGCACTTGACATTCGATTTCTTGCTTCCAACACGAAGATTGCGTAGAAAATCGAGAGGAGGCGGAGAGGAGGCGACTGTTCCGGTTTGGGGCAGTTTCATTTCTGCCCCAAATCGTACCCAGTTCCGATATAAAACATAACTATATCCGACGAATTAAGTAATCTCGTCGGATATAGTTGAACCGAAACTATATCCGACGAGATTTCATATGCATGTCGTCGGACATAGTTTCGGTTCAACTATATCCGACGAGATTTCATATGCAACTCGTCGGATATAGTTCCTCTATTTATTTTTCATTTATGCCGGCCGGTAAACTAATTAAATGTGTAGTGTTTTAATATATATATTTATTAATAGTTAATTAATACGAAATTATTAAATAGTTAATACAAAATTAGTAAAGCAAAATTATTTAATAATACGATCGATCGATATTAATTATTAATCGATCAGTTGTATTTTTTTCCCGATCGATCGACACAATTTAAAGTCGATTGATAATATGATCGAATAAAATTCATTTTACATTGTACGTTCTAAGTCGAAATAACATACATATATATATACACTAATTAAGGCGCATAATCAGAATCATCGCTTGAGTCTGACTCTGTTTCCGAGTTACTTTCAGGTAAGATGTGTATGTCCTCGTCACTTGAGTCTTCATTGTCTTCATTTTGATTAACATCAAGAAGATTCGGTTGAGGAATTCGTACCACACTGCCCTGTCTCACATTATTAAGGCGAATTGTTGAGGTTTTAGGAATACCAGTTGCGTTCGGCTCTTGGTATGCATTGACTTCTTCATTATCCGAGGTCACAGTACCAAGGGTGGAGGCACTGTATATGTTTCGTGGAAGAACATGGTTAACCACTTTCCACGCGCCTTTATGCACAAGATCATCAAGATAGAATAATTGTTTCACCGCCGTGGCCAACACAAACGGATCATCTTCATACCAGCTTGTGGCAGTATTCACCGAAAAAATCACGTATTGATCGGTCCTTGTGTTCTGAGGGTCGGTATCAAACCATCTACACTTAAACAAGTGCACGGTCATGCCTTCCCCATATATTAATTCGACAACTGAATGGAGAACACCGTAATAATCAACTCCATTCTGCCCACCATGCACCATTACCCCAGAATTCTGTGTTTTTCGTCTGACATCTCTATGTTCACAAATAAATAGCACGCCATTAACCTTACACATAGGATAAACTCTGGAAGTTACCGGTTTCTGCGCCAAGAGCCTCAATTCGTGTGACCACTGAGGGATACCATCATCTTGTACATGATTCATCTGAAAATAATCATTTATTAAGTATGTATAAATAGGATACGAGACATGCACTTAACATCGATCATATACAGGTCAATTTAAGTATCAACTTACCCAGTTGCCAAAATAGTTTGCGAACGTCTTGTTGTGGTACTCAACATCACCGGAAATAGCAGGGCAGTAAAGGTGCAAAATTTTCCAATATTGAACTTCTGGACAGTTAATCAATACCGACCAATGGGCAACGACTAGCTCATAAGGTTCCAACTTGTACGAGTTGGGCAACTTTCCAGAAACTTCAACATCATCGGAGATGATCGAAAGGTTGAACTGCCCTCCATCTACGGGCATATGTTGTGGAGGGTCCTCCAACGCTCCCAAATACAACTTGGTGTACGTTACGCACTCATGCGCAATATATGCTTCAGCGATACACCCTTTGGATGCAGATTTGTTCATCACATAGTCTTTGTAGTCCCCCAATTGTCTGTAAATGGGTAATTACAGATCGAGCATGTTATGCTTATTGCAACAATATATAAGTGAATAAATAATATTAAAGATCGACATATATATAGCCAGATTCAGAGATGCATTACGTACCTTTCCATAGGATACATCCATGTGTAGTGTACTGGACCAGTAAGCAACAATTGTTCCGGAAGATGGAGCATCAGGTGAGGCATGATGTCGAAAAAGTTTGGAGGAAATATCCTTTTGAATTTACACATGATAAAAATGATGTCCTGTTGCATTTCCAACAAGTCCAATTTCTTCACTTCTCTCGTGCATAACTTCTGAAAGAATCTTGACAAAGCCACTAACGGCTCCACCACCTCTTTGGGCAGGTACCCTCGAATGAAAATAGGGAAGAGGCGTTGGAGCAGTATATGACAGTCATGACTCTTTAGTCCGTACATCTTGTTGTCTTTGAATTTAACACATCGACTTATATTTCTGGCATAGCCTGAAGGATACCTGACATTACCCATCCAACCAAAGATTTCACTCTTCTGGGCAGGCTTCACGGTATAAGAAGCTTGTGGCATTTTTTTCTTCCCATCTCTCAACCACAAATGTTTTCGCAGTCCCATCCTTTAAAGATCAATGCGTGCCTTCGGGCCATCTTTAGTTTTTCCCTGCCAATTCAACACTGTGCCGACCACACTCTCGCACACATTTTTCTCTATGTGCATGACATCTAAGTAGTGTTTGATCAGCAACTTGGACCAATAAGGAAGTTCCCAAAAAATACTTTTGTGTGTCTAGAATTTATACCTGTCGGGTTTGTCAGGTATTGACGCCACTATCTCAAGATGATTGCTTAGCTACCCAAAATCGTATTCATTTAGCACTTCTAAGATTTCATCCCCCGTCCATCTCCTCGGCTGCTCACCTGTTTCCATAGTCCCATCAAATGCCTCCATATCCTCCCGAAATGGGTGATCATGTGGAAGCCAACAACGATGTCGCATCTGTACAATCTTCCTACAATGAGGTCTACAACACTTAACCGTCATGCACTCTGGACAAGCCCTGTATCCCCTGGTAACGTTGCCCGACAACATCCCGCGTGCAGGAAAATCGCTAATGGTGCCAACAAGCATGGCATGCATGTGGAACATCTCATTTTTGAACTTGTCATAAGTGGGATGACCATGCTCACTCAAGTACTTAAGCTCCTCAATCAAGGGTCTCAGATACACATCGAGACACTCTCCTGGATAACCCGGCCCTGGAATGATCATAGTGAGCATATTGTATTCTTTCTTCATGCACATCCATGGAGGAAGGTTGTACGGTACCAAAATAACTGGCCATATACTGTATTGAAGACTCATGTTGCCAAAAGGGTTGAATCCGTCAGATGAAAGCCCCAGCCAAACATTTCGAACCTCTGATGCAAAATAAGAAAACTCCTTCACCATGTGCTTCCAAGCCTCTCCGTCAGCAGGGTGTATAAGCGTATCACCATCGGGCAAATTCCTCTCGGCCCACCATCTCATAGCTTCAGCCGTGTGTGTAGACATGAACAACCGTTCTAGCCTATCTATCAGGGGAAAATACCAAAGTATCTTCACAGCTTTCTTGTTTCCGGCATGAGTCAACTTATACCTATATGTACCACATACCGGGCATTCATCAAGGGATTCAAGATCATTCCCATAAGCATCTTCACCCCAGAAGAGAACACAATCATATCTACAAGCATGGATTTTGATGTAGGAAATGCCAAGATGTTTAAGGATCTGTCGCACCTTACGATGAGTGGTAGGAAGACGATGACCGGGGGGCAACAACGAACCAGACCACTTCAGCCAATCATCAACAGCCTTCACACTCATTTTGTTCTCCACTTTGAGCTTCATTACTCCCATAACACTTTCGAGAACAGTCTTATTACACCCGTTGTACAACGGGGTCTGTTGGAAGGCAATGAGGTTGTTGTACTTGTCCATACCAGCAGTGTTGACAGCTGTAGGTAATTGCTGGACCGGCTCAATATGAGGGAAGTCTTCAACGGCGGGAGGGATATCGATATCCGGTGCTTGAGCAAATATACCGCTCTCATGAGGAAACATATCGTTGATCAACCTTGTTGTTGGATCATTGGATGTACTGCCACTCTCAAAAAATTGTCCGTGATCATGTTGACCAACTGTTGAGCTCTCACCGTGATAAATCCAACATGTGTACTTATCCCAAAACCCGTTTTTCTTCAAGTGCTCCAATACTTTATCGATGTGAAAACGATATCGCTCGCTACGACACTGACATTTCGTACACGGACAATAATGAATTGTCATCCCTCCACAATTAACCTTCACATATTCTACAAAACTTCTAATTCCACGGTGATATCTTACATCCCATCTTGGAAGACATATCCAACTCTTGTCCATCCTGAAAATTATATATATATATAATGCAATATATTAATTAAATTAATTAATCACCCTAGCTAGCTAGCTAGTTATTGCTATATATATATATTCACAATAATCAAATTAAAATTAACAACAATTAATATATATATATATATATTTACGATCAATCACGCGTACGTACTCAAAGTCAACCATTGATCAATTACTCAAACTCCAGAATCAATTAATTAACTCGATCGATCTATATATTCAACCAATTAAGCATTAATATATACATACATGCATATCATGCACAACACATATATATATTAATTAAGCACGACGTACCTATATATATATAATGCGCATGAATCATCACGAACTCATTGTCGACATCACCCAAAGATCGATTTCAGAGCATTTTCAGAAAAAATAGAAAGTTTCTTGAATGACAGATCGAGCTGCTGCCCAGATCTGAAATAAGAAACTATAACCGACGAAATGAAAAACTCGTTGGTAATAGTCAAAAAAAATCATCGGACATTGTCCAAAACTATGACCGACGAGTTTCCGGCGACTATGACCGACGACAAAAAAAATCTCGACGGTCAAAAAACTATAACCGACGAGATAATCATGTCGTCGGTTATAATTTACTATATCCGACGAGATCCCTTCTCGTCGGTCGTTCTTTGAGGATCTCGTCAGATATAGTACTTCTTCTGGTAGTGCTTGACTAGAGACAGGCCTTCGATGGATTAAAGAAGGAATCCTCGATGCATCAAAAATGATAGTTTAAGGAACCGAGACATGCCTTTGATGGATCAAAGAAGGAATCCTTGATGGATCAAAAATGACATTTTAAGGACCCGAGGATGACCTTTGAAGGATCGAAGTATAAATTTTTGATCGATCAAAAATCTCAAAAACCAACCCGAAGGATAGCTTCGATGGATCGAAAGCCTCCCGAGATCAAAACAACATCCTCTCACTTATGTCTCGTTTTTGACTGTATCGTTGTGTCATTATGCCATATGTTCATGTAAACATCGAACCACACACTGAATTGGTATAAAATAACATTCTCAACACTTTCATATACACACAAATAAATAAAATTTCATTACTCGCCAACAATTAAAGATTACATCATATATTTCTTATTCAAAAAATCATGACTTAAAACAGTCTCAAACCTTGACTAAGCCAAGTCAAAAATAAACCATGACTAAAACCAAGTCAAAAATAGAGCTACACTTGGTTACATAGAAAAAACTTGAGCCTAACACATACAGACTTGCTTTTGGACTGTCTGCTATTATAAGATTAGTTTTACCATAATCTTGCATATCATAGTCTTCAAATGAAGTTAGTCTCATGTGCCAAGTATTGTGTGTACTTTTTGTACGCATTTTGAATATCCTTGAGTGCACAACATTGTTTGTGCATGTACTTGGTAGAACCACATCTATAACAAGATGATAAGCATGAATTAGAAGCAGAATTTTGAAGAATATTTCCTATTCCTAGAACCGGAATGATTCTTGTGGGAATTATGGCTATTGTCTTGGTGAGTCCCAGTCAAGTTCAAACTATATTCTCTACCACAACCTTTGCCCCGTCGTCCTCTTCCACCATGGTTCATGTAAGACTCAGAACGACCATTTCTCCTATCCTTATGTGTCTTCCTACCATTGTTGTATAACTCATGGATTTTTTTAGTATGTGTTGGCCAAGCATTATTTATGAGAAGAGTCTCGCGATACCGCTCCTTCTTCACCAATACATTCATGAGATCATTGAATGATCTAAGTCATCCTTATGTATAATATATGCAATTTTGGTGCGCAAGGTTGTACATGGAGGTAGAAAATGTGCTTAAAGACTTCTCGATCATATCTTGATCGGTCTTTACAATGCCAAAAACATTGAACTCCACTTGTAGCTTCAACATAACTTGATTGAATGCGACAATCTTTGGATAATCCAATAACCAGATTGAATCCCATTTTTCTTACAGTCCTCAAAGTTATGTATTATGCACATTATTGAATCTATCTTGTAAAGTCACCCACAAAACCGCGGGGTCATTCTTTAGCAAATATTATTTTTATAGAACTTGATGCATATGTCACCTCAAAAATATGATGGCTTAAGCTTTGTGAGCTGGAGTAGGTGGCTCAGTACCAGGTGGTGGTGGTGGTTGTTGGATTGTATCCGTCAGATTCATACCGAGAAACACGTTCTCAATATCTGACACCCAACAATGGTTTTCTACTCCTTGAGGATCAAGGATATCAAATTCAGGTCATTCCGACTCAATTGATATCATCTACAAGAGAGACAAGAGATGTAATTAGCTCACCGATCAAAAAACTATGATCACTAATATAATAATTTAGGGAATAAGAACCGTGATCAATGATGTTTGGTCATAAAAATTGATTATTAATAAACGGTGGGTCAAAAACCACACCCAGAAATCTTGATTAACCATCACATAAGATCGATTTCCCTTTCTTTCTTTTCTTTTCAAAACTATCTCCCTCATGACCGTCACTTATATTCTATGGATACAAGTACATAAGAACTAGGGTATAAATATTCAATAATCACAAACAACACTACAAGAAAACAGCACTTAGACCACGGAAACGTAATTGTTCCGTGGTCCAAGTTACACTTGGACGACGGAGAAGTCTCCGTCGTCTAAGAACCACCTGGACGACGGATAATACCTTCTACGTCGTCCAAGTGATCACCTGGAGGACGGAGAAGTCTCCGAGGTCCAGGTGTCCACCTGGACGACGGATACGGTATTCTCCGTCGTCCAGGTGATCACCTGGACCTCGGACTCTTCTCCGTCCTCCAGGTGATCACCTGGACGACGGAGAATAACATCTCTGTCGTCCAGGTTATAACCTGGAGGACGGAGAAGAGTCCGAGCAACGGACCGACACGCCGTGGTCCGAGTAACTTCACTTAGACGACGTACCGACACCTCCGTCGTCTAAGTGAAGCATTATATAAGCCCGATGCCAAACTCTCTTCAATTCATTCCATCGATCTCTTCATTTTCCATTCGAAGAAGAATTGAAGGAGAAGGGAGAAGGAGAAGGAGAAGGGATCAGAGATCGATCGAATTCGAAGGGCCGAGAAGGATCGATCAGGATAAGGGATCTCCGCTGACTAGCTAGCTAGCTTAATTAACAGATATCGAGAAGGCCAGCAGGTACGTACGCAGTTAAAATGTGCTTAATTAATATATATATATTTAGTGAAAACGTACGTACGTACATACATGCATGGATGTTAGCTATATATACAGATTAAATTACGTACGTACGTAATTGATGGATCGATGTAGATCGAGTACGTATAATTAAGCGTAAATTAATGAACTAATATATATATATATATGTAATATATAATTAATTAATTATAATATTTTGTAGCAGTATGGACAAGAGTTGGATGAAGTTGAAGAATAGATGTGATGTCCGGTATATGGATGGAATTAGCGAATTTGTCAATTTTGCAATAGAACATGGTCAGGGAAAGAAACATTTCAGGTGTCCGTGTCAGAAATGTCTTAATTGTCAGTGTGCGGAGGTTAATGTTATGGTGCAGCACCTGTACAAAAATGGTATGATGTGGAGTTACACTACATGGAGCGAGCATGGGGAAACAGTAGAGTTCAGCGCAGCAGACTTCAGCTCAGGGTACAGTTACCATGGTGCCTCATCCAGCGGCAGTGGTGCCGGACCCCCAGCTTGGAACCCAACTGCATATTTGGTCCATGATGCGTTTTCGGGATGTAGTCATGGTGGACACCAACACCAAGACGGAGGTTACAGTACCACTGATGAGCATGATGACACATTCCCCGCAGCTAGCTTGGACACTGACACCAGTGAGATGGAAAAGTACAACTTGAAGCGTAGACCCCGGTGTTCCCTGGATATCGAGAGAATGTGTTGCAATATGTGATGGAGCAAATGAAGATAAAAGTAAAGCACAAAATGTCAGTGAGTTCTTTTCACGAAATTCAGGAGCAAATATGTAAGTTGCTTCCTAATGATCACAATCTTCCTAAATGAAAGGACCCAACCCCGATTTAGCTTCCTAAATCGGAATCAAACCCCTTCGAAAACACGAACCAACAAAAAATTTTCGAAATTTGGGCAGAGTTTCATTCTAGCGTGGAATTGCCATTACCTGCACGCTGAAAATACACTTTATCCTATGCCACAAAAAGCAAACCGTGGGCACCAATCCCATCCAGATTTCTCAATATATCAACAGTAAAGTAAAACAATAAATATATATATACTTTACTGAAATCCGATATAGAATCGTATAACATATGTCACAGAAGGCTCAGAGCGACATCTAATACATAATCGTATACGCATACCACAGTAGGTAGAACAATAAACCTACTGGATGAAACAAGATTGCTCGAGCACTATGCCTCCGACCACGACGTGCGACACCAGAGCCTGAACTGCAAACTAGGCACGGAAACCGAAAAGCCCAGGGGAAAGACATAAAAAACCGTTAGAGTGAGTGGACGAAAATAAATGTCTTTCACCAAGTAATATATGTTATAAAAAACATATGTGAGTCGAAATATAAATAAATCAAATAGTATACGAGGAGACGCTGACTCCAACTCGTAAACAGAGCATGCAAGGAAAATCTCACGGGGTCACTCGTGGACACATCCGTGCTAGTACAATCGGAATCACGGAGTCCCTAACTTCCACGTGATCCATAGCCAGAAAGGCCTCGGTTCCGGGGTACTGCCCCTCGCCGGTCAGGTAGGGGTACTGCCCCTCCTGGTGGCCTACCATCGGGGATCAGCCGAGAGGCAAGTGTATCGATACAACAACGTAACTGAGACTGTACTCTGTGCAAATCAAATCATAAACAATTCGATGCCAATGCATGAAACAACATATAAGTGTATGTATACTCGTATACGTATATTCGTATAAGTATAACCGTATAATCGTAAAACACATGCTCATAATAAACATAATCTCGTATGAAATCTCATGCTCGTAAAACCATAATCATGCTGCATGCTCAAGTTCATAAAACGTATATAAAAGACTCGCAATCAATCCGTGAAAATAAATTGTCCACTCACAGACTGGCGTAACGCGTATCGCGTTAACCCGTGATCCGGCGGAAAGTCCCTCGCCAAATGAACGATCACAAACACCTGAATATTCACAAAATCCATATCTCAAAATCATATCTTGACAATGCAAGACAAATCACGAGAAACCATCGTTCCCGGAAACACATAACTCAAAGTCGACGAATCGTCGAAAATCCGTATATGTACACCACAATACCTCGCTTTACGTTCGGACGCTCAACTCGAAAAACGAACCTCCCCACTGCGATCGGAGCGCGATTTCGAGTCAAATGACATGCAACTTGCCGAAAGTCCAAAAAGTCAACCTGTTGACCGTTGACCGCCGTTGACCGCCGCCCACGGCGGCGCCACCGCCGACTGGAGAATTTCAAGGCGGAGCTGCACCATTTCCACTCAAAATCATGCACTGAGCAACTTTCATAACTGCACCGAAGTCCAATTCAAACTCTAACTCATCCAATTTCAAGCAAAACCGAATTAGAACACAAAATTCAAACCCAAAATTCTCCATGCTCAAATCGAATTAAAACACCATGGATATATGGTTCGAATCACATTGAAGAGGGCTACAAAACCCAGTACCTCTTGAAGTTCAATTCAGCCGAATTTGAGGAACCCGATTAACCCAAATTTCTCTCAAACTTTTGATCGAAATTCTTCCCTTTCCGGCGAGCCATGCCGTGAGAGGTGGTCGGATTCGGACTCGGAAGGCCAAGGCGAGGCGGGAGGGGCAAACCCCGTGGCCGGAGATGGCCGGACGGCGGCTCGCCGTCGCCACCGTGAAGCTCCGTCGCGTTTCCTCTTCACCCTCCGAGTTGACTCGGTCAACTCGGTCAAGCCCCAAAATGGTAAGTGTTGACTTGCCCCAAAACAGAAAGTTTCTATTTATAGCCTTTCCCAAAATGGAAACTCAAACTTATCCATTTCGACAAACTTCAAACGCGCGTAACTTTCTCGTCGTAATTCCGATTCCGATAATTCTCGCGGCCACAAACTCGTCTCGACGTACTCTTCAATAATCACCCGAAGTCAAACACATCGGCAAAACGGATAAAAAGTCAACCCTTCAACCAAATGCACATTTAAATCGACTAAATAACCAACAATCGGAAATAATCACAACTAAATATTCGTAACTTAAAATCATGCTCCGGAAGCTCCCACGAACTCAAAATTAAATTCTGAACAACTTCCGTGAAGAAACCGAAACCAAATTCTCGACCAGTAATTTAGTCGCGAACAAACATGTCATATAAATTCATTTCCGTCGAAACTTCAAATATTCATAACTAATTCCTCGGTTGTCCAAATAATGATCTGGAACTGACCACGAACTTATAATCACACGTACAACGACTCTCGAGAAGAGACCCAGCTCCAATTCTCGGCCAATAATTAAGTCGTTAAGAAGCTTCGGCGATTAAAACGACTGTCGTAACTCTGCGACTACGCGCAGGCTCATCGATCAAGCTGATTCCTCTGCTAATTTTGGTCCGGATCGTCACAAATCAACCCCCCTTAGAAAAATTTCGACCTCGAAATTTCCAAGTCTGTCGACTAAACATAGGAGCACTGCCTCTGCACACTGCTCAACTACCCAGTGATAATGTCGACTGAACAACTCTGATAGTTGACTCCACAATTGGAGATAGCTCCGTGCTGAAATCCCTGTACCCTCAAATCACAAATCTGAACTGGCTCCACACAATAACCAAGTGTTCCTGCATAAGGAACAGATAGGGTACACAACATGTAACAAACCTGAAACTTAGTTCCGCTACACGGAACGCAGCTCACACAACAACTAACAATATAGGCGACGCCGAACTATACGGCACAACATAATCTCGCCTAAGACCACATACGGATCAAAACATCAAGGCAAATCACAACTCAGTTCACACATCAATATAACTCACACATTCATATCACCATAGCTCAAACATCAGACTAGGGCAATTATCAACCAATTTCCGCTAATCTGACAGTCTGTGGTAGTACATTCCACAACATCCAAATCAAACATCAACTCAAACTCAAACCAAACTCGCTCCAGCACAATGGAGTACAACATCGTTCCTCAAAACGACATCATGCAACATCAAAATCACAGTGGTCCACAAACTGGTACTGCAAGCAGTTTCAAACAACTGAAACTGCTGATCCCAAATCCTCTGGAACTGCAATACCGAGGTCCACAACATGCCTTCCAAGATCTGAATAGTCCTCAAAGATCGCTCACCAATCTGAGGATAAGAACCGGTACTAACTCGTAATCTGGTCCCCAATGCTCGCTGCAAAGCTTGCCAACACACAGTCGCAGCTGATTATCTCGACCAGCAAACTGGGACACAGGTACACCACGTAGATGGACAATCTTCGTCAAACACAACTATGCCAGCCTGCCACTGCAATCGTCTCCGAAAGTACAAGGAAATGTACTGAGTTCATCAAATGGTCCACAAAGGCCTAACAATTGGTATCACCAACCGAAGTGCATACAATCACACACACACTAGATCACAGCAACAAACGCCACGTCTAACTGGAAATCTCAAATGGCTGACATCTCTCGGCAAGTCTCTGCCTTGCTGCCATCGCCAGTCGACATTTGTGGTATCTGCACACACAAGCTGCTATATTGCTCTTCATGTTGCGTCACGAGTAGTAATCTCGAAGTATCAGACACAACTCCACATCACTAGCGCCAAACGCACGCAAAACAATGAGCTTCAACATCATCACACTCGAACTCAGCTCCCCATAGCTCACAACTCGGCTAACATGGAAACTCGAGCCGCACACACACATGAAACACAGAAGCTCTTGACTCTCGACTGAATGCATCAGCAACGACATCCCAGATGGATAGTCAAAGTACAACCACTAGCCTTCTCGATCAAGCTCAAAGGTGCAGCCATAGTCGCTAGTCGACCTCAACCATCTACACTGCCTCAAGCCCAAATCTGGCCGAGAATGCAAGTGGATGAAACTCAAGTGATCAGTGTACGTCCTACACCTCGCTGCACGCCATAGCAGTAGCATCACCAACTCTCCGATGCTAACATAAGGACAGCTACACCCAAATCATACATAGGATACGTAGCTACACAAAGTTCCACTGTATGGAACCACGAGCCACCGCTCTGCTACACCGCATCAAAACATAGCCAAATCTATACCTCGATGCATCGTCATATCCCACGGACTCGTCGCGGTCGACAGGTAAGGTCAAAACTGAAACAACGGTCAACCATCCTGCAGGATAAGTAACTCTCCTCGCGTGCATCGTACCACTCGAACTTGACGCCTTTTCCGTCAATCCGGAAAATAGAGTGGCTATTCGGGAAAATCCTGCACAAGTCGTCGATAATAGCCTGCCAAAACCAAGAGACCTCTGATCTCTGGTACAATGGTAGGGCAATCCCTAAATCAACACGGCTTCTAACTGGTCAGGATCCACGTCAACTCCCTCGAATAACATCACACAGCCCAAAATCGTCACGCTAATCGGCCCAAAACTCTTATTGACTGAACTTCGCAAACAACTGATCGTCTCGCGAAGTCCGCAAAACCACTCACAATTACCTCAGGTGCTGGCCCACACTCCTTGAGTGAATCAGAATACTGCCGACGAACATGACCGCAAACTCGTCCTGAAACCGTCTGAACTCCTGGTCCATCAAGTCCACAAGAACTACGGGGGCATTGGTCCACCAAACAGCGTGACCAAGAACTCCTGATGTCCACACTATGATTCGAAAGTCAACATAGCCACCTCTGACTCATCAATCCACAATTGATGGTATCCGGATCCGAAATCAATCTCCGACAAGACTGAAGCTCTCGCGAGCTAATCAAACCACTCATCAAACTGAAGCGGAGGATACTCACTCTCCTCTGAAGCGAATCAGGCTTCGGTAGTTAATACACCACCTCGTCGAACCATCCATCATCCGTACAAACAATGCAAGAGCACACCACGCAAATACGCGGGGACGCACAAAATCTCCTGAAACATCCTCCAACAACTCCTGGAGTCGAAACTATAGCTCCATCAGCTCCGCTGGCTCAGAACGACAAAGTATCGGTGAAATGAGTCCAGCGCCCGGTACATGCTCAATAGTGTGGTCAATCTCCCGAACTGGAGGAACACCTGGTAACTCCTCTGAAACACACCTGGAAACTCGGGAACCACCTCAATGTCACCAATGTCGGACACAGCAATTGTAGTATCCACAACATGGGCTACGCAAGCAACACAATCCGTCTCTATCATCCGCTCGACCCTCACCTTGAAACAATATCTCGGGAAAATCTGGTCGACGAAACACAACCTCCTTCTCGAGACACTCGAACACAACCAAATGCGTCGTCAGTAAGTCCATACTCATAGTCACATCAAAATCACAATGTCCAGCTATAACAGATCCGCGGCTAACCCATATCCTCCAACAAGGATCTCGCGACCTCCGGATGGATACAACACTCTCCAAGACCTCGGAAGTGGAGATGCAAGTACAATAGCCATGGATGTCCAACAACAGCAACCTCAGAGATAAGTCTATCCTCAAACAAGGTCATGGCACGAACACGAACTCCAACATGCCCAACTAGCCGCCCACGTCAATTGCGACTTGCTGAATAACTCGTCAAAAGGGTACATTGGTCAAACTTCAGGAATAGCATCATGACCTCCTTCTGAACTCTAAGCTGCCGAACTGCTACAACAGCTGGCTGAGGGCGCTCCCTCGTAACGTGACCCTCCTGGCCACCGAAATAGCAACTGAAAGTGCTTCATGAACACAAGTCACCGCAACACCTACTGCGAGAAAGGATCACCAACAATCGCCCAAACTCATGCCACAGGAGCAAATCTGCTACTTTGTGATCTCCGCCTTCGCCAAACGGATCCTCTGCCTGATCTGATGACCCTCAACATAATCGAAAAGACCACAGCCTGATGAAGTCACTGATCCCGAAGTGTCAGAACTCAACCTCATCAAAACCTCGACTAAGTCCACTTTCCTTAAACCATCACATCGAAAACCGCGTACACCTTTCCCTCTCAATAGCCTCGCCACGGAGTGCAACATACTAAGCTCATCACGGATGTCTCGAGGCACACCAATCAGACTCTCTCTAATGCTCAGGTTCAAACTCATCTCAAATCTCGTGCACCACTTCCTCTGAAGCCACATAACACGTGCAAATGGAAACAAACATGTGAACAATGCATCTCTGCCTCAGGTGGGTAAACACTCCACATTCGATTGCTGGATAGCCTGATAAAACCATTACCGTATAAACAACACCCTGAATGTAGGCCATAGAGTCGCAACCGGAACTCACACAATACCAGCCCACAAAACTCAATGATCAGAATCAGGCAAACATCACTGCCACAATTCTCAGCTCTGAGGCAACATATAGACACTCATATACACATCCCCAGGCAAACCGTGCCACACAATTCTCTGAACTCTGAATACTCATCCAAATCCACTGTTCTTTGGTAACTCGCGCGTCGATTGATCCTCAACAGGATCCACAACCGAAACGACACGGAAAGCACGTCAGGAGGCATCCTAATGAATACAATATCGTTCACAACAAGTGG
The DNA here is from genome assembly GCA_946800695.1 of Geum urbanum. Taxonomy (NCBI): domain Eukaryota; kingdom Viridiplantae; phylum Streptophyta; class Magnoliopsida; order Rosales; family Rosaceae; genus Geum; species Geum urbanum. The sequence goes on along the minus strand of OX327003.1, from coordinate 17,172,697 downwards.
AACGTAATCATGGAACTTCAAATATTTGAAAGCATACAACACCCGGAATTTGATGATTATCCGCCGGCCGGTCGGGTCACCATTCCAGACATGTTGTACATTCTCAAATATCCTTAGTAAACACGACTACAGAAGTCTACAGAACCTACAACCTAATGCTCTGATACCAAGCTGAAAGGACCCAACCCCGATTTAGCTTCCTAAATTGGAATCAAACCCCTTCGAAAACACAAACCAACAAAAACTTTTCGAAATTTGGGCAGAGTTTCGTTACTAGCGTGGAATTGCCAATACCTGCACGCAGAAAATACACTTCATCCTATGCCACAAAAAGCAAACCGTGGGCACCAATCCCATCCAGATTTCTCAATATATCAACAGTAAAGTAAAACAATAAATATATATATACTTTACAGAAATCCGGTATAGAATCGTATAACATATGTCACAGAAGGCTCAGAGCGACATCTCATACATAATCGTATACGCATACCACAGTAGGTAGAACAATAAACCTATTGGATGAAACAAGATTGCTCGAGCACTATGCCTCCAACCACGACGTGCGACACCAGAGCCTGAACTGCAAACTGGGCACGGAAACCGAAAAGCCCAGGGGAAAGACATAAAAAACCGTTAGAGTGAGTGGACGAAAATAAATGTCTTTCACCAAGTAATATATGTTATAAAAACATATGCGAGTCGAAATATAAATAAATCAAATAGTATACGAGGAGACGCTGACTCCAACTCGTAAACAGAGCATGCAAGGAAAATCTCACGGGGTCACTCGTGGACACATCCGTGCTAGTACAGTCGGAATCACGGAGTCCCTGACTTCCACGTGATCCATAGCCAGAAAGGCCTCGGTTCCGGGGTACTGCCCCTCGCCGGTCAGGTAGGGGTACTGCCCCTCCTGGTGGCCTACCATCGGGGATCAAGTGTATCGATACAACAACGTAACTGAGACTGTACTCTGTGTAAATCAAATCATAAACAATTCAATGCAAATGCATGAAACAACATATAAGTGTATGTATACTCGTATACGTATATTCGTATAAGTATAACCGTATAATCGTAAAACACATGCTCATAATAAACACAATCTCGTATGAAATCTCATGCTCGTAAAACAATAATCATGCTGCATGCTCAAGTTCATAAAACGTATATAAAAGACTCGCAATCAATCCGTGAAAATAAATTGTCCACTCACAAACTGGCGTAACGCGTATTGCGTTAACCCGTGATCCGACGGAAAGTCCCTCGCCAAAGGAACGATCACAAACACCTGAATATTCACAAAATTCATATCTCAAAATCATATCTCGACAATGCAAGACAAATCACGAGAAACCATCGTTCCCGGAAACACATAACTCAAAGTCGACGAATCGTCGAAAATCCGTATATGTACACCACAATACCTCGCTTTACGTTCGGACGCTCAACTCGAAAAATGAACCTCCCCACTGCGATCGGAGCGCGATTTCGAGTCAAATGACATGCAACTTGCCGAAAGTCCAAAAAGTCAACCTGTTGACCGTTGACCGTTGACCGCCGCCCACGGCGGCGCCACCGCCGACCGGAGAATTTCAAGGCGGAGCTGCACCATTTCCACTCAAAATCATGCACTGAGCAACTTTCATAACTGCACCAAAGTCCAATTCAAACTCTAACTCATCCAATTTCAAGCAAAACCGAATTAGAACACAAAATTCAAACCCAAAATTCTCCATGCTCAAATCGAATTAAAACACCATGTATATATGGTTAGAATCACATTGAAGAGGGCTACAAAACCCAGTACCTCTTGAAGTTCAATTCGGCCGAATTTGAGGAACCCGATTAACCCAAATTTCTCTCAAACTTTTGATCGGAATTCTTCCCTTTCCGGCGAGCCACGCCGTGAGAGGTGGTCGGATTCGGACTCGGGTGGCCAAGGCGAGGCGGGAGGGGCAAACCCCGTGGCCGGAGATGGCCGGACGGCGGCTCGCAGTCGCCACCGTGAAGCTCCGTCACGTTTCCTCTTCACCCACCGAGTTGACTCGGTCAACTCGGTCAAGCCCCAAAATGGTAAGTGTTGACTTGCCCCAAAACAGAAAGTTTCTATTTATAGCCTTTCCCAAAATTGAAACTCAAACTTATCCATTTCGACAAACTTCAAACGCGCCTAACTTTCTCGTCGTAATTCCGATTCTGATAATTCTCGCGGCCACAAACTCGTCTCGACGTACTCTTCAATAATCACCCAAAGTCAAACACATCGGCCAAATGGATAAAAAGTCAACCCTTCAACCAAATGCACATTTAAATCGACTAAATAACCAACAATCGGAAATAATCACAACTAAATATTTGTAACTTAAAATCATGCTCCGGAAGTTCCCACGAACTCGAAATTAAATTCTGAACAACTTCCGTCAAGAAACCGAAACCAAATTCTCGACCGGTAATTTAGTCGCGAACAAACATGTCATATAAATCCATTTCCGTTGAAACTTCAAATATTCATAACTAATTCCTCGGTCGTCCAAATAATGATCCGGAACCGCCCACGAACTCATAATCACATGTACAACGACTCTCGAGAAGAGACCCAGCTCCAATTCTCGGCCAATAATTAAGTCATTCAGAAGCTTCGGCGATTAAAACGACTATCGCAACTCTGCGACTACGCGCAGGCTCATCGATCAAGCTGATTCCTCTGCTAATTCTGGTCCGGGTCCTCACACTAAATCTCATTATAAGGTTAGAAATATCCTGAGCAGCCTCGGCCTAAAGTACAGGATAATTGACGTATGTCCGAATGATTGTGTGCTATTTTACAAAGAGTATAAAGATTTGGACTATTGTCCCGTATGTGGCCAGTGCAGATTCCAGTTGAATAGGAAGAGTTCGAAAAAGAGAATTCCTGTGAAAGTTGTTCGATATTTTCCCTTGATTCCTAGATTGCAGCGCATGTACATGTCTCTACACACAGCACAGGCGATGCGATGGTACGCAGAAAAGCGAATAGATGACGATGTCCTGCGACACGCCGCGGATGGGGAGGGTTTGCAACATTTCGACAGAGAATTCAGAGACTTTGCTTCAGAGGTTAGAAATGTTAGACTCGGCCCATCTACAGACGGATTCAATCCTTGGGAAAGTAATAGCTCCGCCGTTAGCACTTGGCCAGTTATTCTGATGCCATACAACTTGCCTCCGTGGATGTGCATGAACAAGGAATTTAATTTCCTTACCGTACTAATTCCAGGTCCTAAATCTCCATCGAAGTGCTTAGATGTCTACCTCAGACCTTTGATCGACGAGCTGAAACTGTTGTGGGAAAATGGAGTCCCAACTTATGACAAATTCACTGACACGATGTTCACGATGAGGGCTGCCGTAATGTGGACGATCAGCGATTTTCCAGCTTATGGGATGTTGGCAGCCTGCAGGACAAAAGGATATAATGGATGTCCTATATGTTTGGACGACGTGAACTCTAGTTGGCACGCGGGGAAGGTGTGTTACTTGGGTCACCGTAGATGGCTTCCTCACGACCACCCCTGGCGACAGGATGAAGCTCATTTCGACGGTACGGTAGAGAACAATCATAAACCCCGTAGTTGGTCGGGCGAAGAGATTTTAGAGAGGTTGAGCTATTTCGACTTTGGTGTGTTGAGCAATGACGCGGATGTAAAGAAATGCAATCCAATTCCTCCACATGATCTGAGCTATTGGGATCACAAGAGTATATTCTTTGAACTCCCTTACTGGTCGAAGTTGAAGCTGAGGAAAAACTTGGACGCGATGCACATAGAAAAGAATGTGTGCGACAGCGTGGTAGGAACAATTCTCGGTATTAAGTTCAAGACTAAAGATACTCCCAAAGCGCGCAAAGATTTGGAATCAATGAATCTACGTCGTCCCTTGTGGTTGAGGAGGGATAGGAAAGGAGTGTACAACAAGATGCCAGATGCACCTTACACAGTGAAGCTGACGCTTAGACGTTCTGTATTTCACTGGTTTAAGGGCGTTCGTTATCCAGCTACGTATGCAGCTACTATAACTGGAGCAGTGGACGAGGTGCAACACAAGTTTGTTGGTCTAAAGACACATGACTATCACGTTATGCTGCAACGTCTGATTCCAGTGGTAATTCGACCATACTTGCCTCGGGACGTCGTAGAACCAATAGTGGCATTGTGCAGGTGGTGTCAGAGGTTATGCGCCAGAGAATTAAAGAAGTCAGATGTGGTGGAATTGCAACAACAAATTGTGCACATCATTTGCAAACTAGAGAGGATTTTTCCCCCTGCTTTCTTTGACATCATGATTCACCTAATGATCCACCTGCCCGAGCAGGTGCTTATTTCTGGTCCGGTCCAGTACACTTGGATGTATCCTCAAGAAAGGTACGTACAACTAATTAATTAAACTGATCCACTGGATATTATATACTAGCTAGCCATATGTACTTATTCTTATTGTACGTTTGATTTTGTAGACAGCTTGGACAGTATAAGTCATTCATCAAAAACAGGTCGGCCCCGGATGGCTCCATAGCAGAGACATACCTAATGCATGAGTGTGTTACTTACTGCAACAGGTACCTCAAAGATCCACCACCTCCCACTGCCTCCGATCGCAGTGCTCGCATCAATATTTCTGTCGTCACCAATGTCGTCCGACCGTTTAGAGGAGTATTAAAGAAATCGTTAACACGGGAAGAACTTATTGAGGAACATTGGGTAGTGTTGTGAGACTGTGACGAAGTTGAGCCGTACATGATGTCATACAGGGAGAGGCTTCAGGCGTTAAATCAAAACAAGAGTTCGGCATGGATTGAGAAAATGGTTAAGAAGAAGTTTCCCGATTATTTCTTCCAATGGGTACGTACGTACCTCTCGGTATTTAATTGGTAATTTATATACGTACATATCAATCATGTTTGGAGAAAGTCCAAATTAAACCCTTATATTAATTTTAACTTTTTCGCAGATGATTGATCTGCAAAAATCTGAAAACCACGGGGGGTGGTGGTCATGGCCAAAGCACTTGCTAGCAGGGAAGCCGGTTAAACACTATATTTATCCCGGATGTTTTGTGAACGGTGTAAAGTTCCATTCATTAGCCCGAGACGAAGGAAGAAGAACACAAAACAGTGGGGTAGCGGTTGGGAAAGACAATGATCTATATTACGGGGTTATTGTATATGTGGTTCAGCTATGTTACGGGAATGATGTCAACGTTTTCCTATTCAAGTGCAGATGGTTCAAGCGTACAAAGGAAGACCTGGGACTATTATCAGTCGATACAAACTCTAGCTGGTATGAGGATGAGCCTTTCGCTCTCGCCACCTTAGTTCGGCAGGTGTTCTTTCTCGACGATCCGAAATCCGGTGAAGGGTGGAAAATAGTGAACCATATCTCTCACCAAGGAATATGGAATACAGAGACAATTGAAGGGACACCGGCGACGACTGAAAATGCTGCTGAACCAGAAAGAGACATTCCTGCCTATCAAGAGCCTAATATTTCTGTCATCCGCTCCGATATAATGGACCTGGTTCAAGATGGTGAACGGTTACCCATGCCTGATGGTTGTACAGATCTAACTGAAGATGAGATTATCGATGAGGTAGATGAAGAAGACGAGTAGGAAGAGGACGCGGACGAGGACTCAGGGTATTCGTCGGACGATGTTGAGTACGATGACGAGGATGAGCCGTCGTCTAACGGGGATGAGGACGAAGACGATTATGACGAAGAGTACGGTCATACGGCGAGGATTATTAATTGGTAATTAATTATTTTAATATATGATCGATGCAGGTTTACGGTAATTAATTAATCCGAATTATATATCCTGGACAACGGAGAAATTAATTGCAGGTTGTCGCCTTTGGGTATTTTGGCTATCTCCCTAAATCCTCGACCCTAAATCTAGCAAATCGGATCGATCGATCATTTATTTAATTTTTTTTTTGATTCAAAATAATTGAACGGACACCTGAATTCAGGGTCTATATATACACCTGGACGACGGAGATGAGATATTCCGTCCCGTTTATATTAGGTCCCCCGCCATTTTCACCTTTGGCGCCCCGCCAAATCTCAATCTCATATAAAACCCAAAATCCTGGACCCTAAATCTAGCAGATCGGATCGATCGATCAATTTTTTAATTATATTTTTGAATCAGAATAATTGAAGGGACACACAAATGACCGGGGACGACCTAAACCGTAAACCCTAAGGCCCTAACCCCTGAATTCAGGGTTTTTACACCTGGACGACAAATATGTTCATTATCTGTCGTCCAGCTACACACTAGGACGACGGAGACGGTAATTCTCCGTCGTAAAATTACACACTAGGACGACGGAGATGGTAATTTTCCGTCATCCAAGTTCACAAACCCTAAACCCTAAACAGTAAGGCCCTAACTCCTGAATTCAGGGTCTATACACCTGGACGACGGATAACATCATATCTGTCGTTCAGGTTCTAACCTGGACAACGGAGAACGTGATATCCGTCGTTTAGGTGATTACCTGGACGACGGAAACTCTAATATCCGTCGTCCAGGTGCAGATATCGTCATTTTTTCTAAGACAACGACCATCTAGACCTTCTTCCAATGCATATTCTTTTCGTCAAGACTTTAGAGTAAACAATTCTTGGTGTGTGAGCTTCGACGGTTTGCAAATCGAAGTTGCGAAATGCCTTGTATCCACGTTTCCGGTTTGTGAAATTATCGGTTTTGCGGTAGACTGTGCCGATCAAACCCTTCCCGAACTTATTATTTTATGGTCCTTTGAAGACAATTATATATAATGTTACGACGAACATATCCAACGGTTGTTTTATCCAAATTCAATTTCGTTAATACTCTGTTGCAAATGAGCCTCTACTCATGAACACTTAAGTCGTAAGGACTAGTCGATACTTAACAACTTTCAAAACGAAAATCTATTCGTCGGTTCAAATTTAACTGTTCATATATACGATGCGTTCATCGATATTGGACGACTATTTCACTCCAATGACAGATCGCTAAATTCCTAGCGAATTAATTTTAAACTTTTTTTTAACGTAAATTTCACCTGGACGACGGAGAATGACGTTATCCGTCGTCCAGGTGAACACCCGGACGATGGAGAATGACAAGTTCCGTCGTCCAGGTTCAATTTACCATGGCGGTTCGATTTTTTTTTAATTTTTTTTTCAATGAATTTTTGACTTGGACGACGGAGAATGCCGTTCTTCGTCGTTCCAGTGTTCACCCGGACGACGGAGAACGTCATTCTCCGTCGTCCAAGTCGAAAACATGGCGGTTTGATTTACCGCCTCAATTTTCGGCGCCGCTTGAATTTCCACTTAGACGACGGAGAATCAATTCTCCGTCGTCTAAGTCCAAATTTATGGCAGGTGAAACATCCCGCCCATTAATTACGCGCCGCTTCGAAAATATTTAACCCTTTACTTAGACGACGGAAAACACCGTTTCCGTCGTCCAAGTGCACTTACACGACGGAGAATAGTACTCCGTCGTCTAAGTGAAACTCTATAAATAGCCCGCGGCTCATCTTCTTTTCCTCATCCCATACAACATTCTCCTCTCCTCTCGATCTCTCTCTCTCTCACTCCGGCGACGCTCCGACGACATTTTTTCCGGCGTCGTTCCTCCTCTCCGACGACTCAACTCCGACGATATTCCCGAAAACTCCGATTCGGTAAATTTCTATTTAATTAATTACTTAAATTCTAAATATAATTAATTGTAAATTTATTGTTATTAATTAAATATTTGGATTAATTATTGTTATTAATTAAATAAATGATTAATTATTGTTATTAATTAATTAAATGGTTAATTATTTTTATTAATAATAATTAAATGAATAATTGTATTTACTTGATAATTTATTAAATGAATAAATTTATTATTGTAATTATTTATTATTAGTTGCATGATTAAATGAATTTATTATTAAATTTATTAAATGAATAAATTATTATTCATAATTTATTAAATGAATCAATTTTTTATTAAATGCATGATAAATAAAAATAAATTGTTGCATGTAATTAAAAATTATTAATTAATATTTACGTGTATTTTCTAGTAAATTAATTAGTAGTACGTGTTCGATTTAAATTTAGTACATAGGCTTGGTTTATTAAGTCGCACTCTTTGGAATAGATGGCGCCTCTTTTCTTAGCTTATCTCCTTAACCCCTCGTGATGTGTGGATTTCATCACCGCACATCATAACCTAAGTGAAGTTATGGACACGAGGTTGAGGGCGGAGTTTGCAAAGGACTTGAGGAAGTGTAAATTTTCGAAAAATTGGCCGAATGTCGGACATGGTGTCTAGAAACGGGTTATGACTGGTGACAGGATTTGGACTAAGAAAGACTTTTGTCGAAATTAGTCCTGCCTCTCGCGTTATCTCTATCCCTAACTGGCCATGTTTTTCGATTTAACCAAGGCTGATTAATTGAAAATTTACACTTTATCGCACGGGTCGCACGTCCATTGAACGACCGAAAAAGCCAAGCTAGTGTACTCTATTTAAATCTTAACCGTACTTAATTATCGTAAATTTTGCACTCGTACGTAATTATTATGGTAAGTAGGTATTTTAACAATGTACTCCTAGGTTGAAATGGCTCCATCCAGCAAGAAGAAAGCGCAACAGGAGGCAGAAGATGCCATGCTCCGAATGTTGGCGGCTCAAGTCGGTTGGGTTCAACAGGAGGGCAACGACGCTCTCAATCCGGACGGATCATCTGGTCCATCTGTAGCGCCCTCTGAGGAAATTCCCGCTCCCCAATTCATCTCGAGCGGTGATGACGTCGACCCCTTCCAATCTCCGACGCCCGATACCGGTTCAACGGGAAGTACTCAGGCGTCCTCGACCGCCGAATCAATCATGTACAACGCCCGCCGTAGGCAAAGGAGGGCCCCCACTGACCCGGAACTGAAAAGGACTCAGGGTCTCGTTAAAGGGGGCAAAGCGGAGCGTATTTGCAAGGCGACCGGGAAAAAGATCGACTTGCCCTACGACGAATTCACCGGTGGCCCTCCCACAGCTCAGCTAGCAAGTCTCTCGGCGCATGGGATAGGGTCAATCATCCGTAACCGGGTTCGTATCACTGCCCCTACTTGGAAGGAGGCGCCGGATCATACGTCCAATTTAGTTATTATATAATATTGTTCATATTAGTTAAAATTTCATAATATATACGATTATAATTTTCTATTTATTTTTTATAGGAACAATTTGCGGTGGATCCGACACCGGCTATGTTGAGGCATATCAACCAAACCGCCAACTCCATCTACAAAGATTGGAAGTACAAGCTCCATAAGTACTTCCAAGATGTCGGTCCCGTGCCTCCCCCGGTAGAGCTGCAAGGGGATATAGAAGATGAGTGGGAGTGGTTGTGTAACCACTTTGCCGATGACTCCTTTAAGGTGTTAATTTATTTTTTTTATTTCAATTAAGATAATTGAATTATTTAAATTGTAGTTATTAATTTTTTAATGATTTAATTATGTTGTGTAACAAAAATTCTCCGGTGTCAACAAAGCCAACCGGGGGAAGAAGGAGAAACACCATACTACCGGCGCCAAGCAGTTCATTCAAATAGCCAAGGAGCACAAGGATAAGGGCTCCAAACACCCTTATCTTGATGCAAGCGTAAGCGCGTACGTGACGCCTGGGCTCGATAATGAAGCGAGTCAATGCGGCGTAAGTGATATATTTATTATGTGCTTTTAATTATAGTAATTATTATTTAAATATGATTTCATTATAATAAATTAATTATTCTTTTGTAGGCAAGGGTGATAGAGCGTGCGCATGAAGAGTTGGCTAACACTCAGCTTGCGTTCCCAGATGTGCCGCCGGAAGACCTGCCTCCTCTATCCTTAGAGAGCCAAATTGCAATCGCGGATGAGGTCTACGGTCGTAGAGCTGGCAAGGAGGTTAGGCACTTTGGGCCTAGGGTGGTACGAGGTTTTTTGACGACCTCCGGCTCATCATCTACGGGAGGTTCGGGGCAGCGGAGAATGAGTCAGGCAGTGGCCGTCGAAGCAGCCATTAAAGAGGCTCGACTGGCACGAGAGGAGAATCGACTGACACAAGAGCAGAATGAGTCAATGCGGCAAAGACTTGACGAACAACAAGCACAAATAGCCCAACTCATCGCGCTCATGAACCAAAATCGAGAAGTCACTACCGGAACAATTACTATGACCGACGACTTGGTGTCGTCGATCTGTTTGGGATCCTCGTCGGTCATAGTAATATCCGACGATGTGTCGTCGGATATAGTAGCGTCGGTAATAGACCGTCAGTCATACTATATCCGACGACCAGTTAGGGTTACCGTTGGAAAAAGTATACACTATATCCGACGACGATTTTGCGTCGGTCATAGTTTTAAACTATAACCGACGACATCATTGTCGGATATAGTTTTCTCCATGGTCAAAATGGTTGACTCTGGAGAAAACTATATCCGACGATATTGACACATGTCGTCGGATATAGTGGAAAAATAAAAAAAATATTTGCAGGTTTTGGGTTTCATCCCAAAACCTGCATTCACAAAAAATCACACTATCTATATATTGTTCAAATTGAAAATCAACAACCATTGAAACTAGAGTACGTAGTAAATAAATAAATTAATAAAAAACCAAAATAGTTCAAATCTATATACATATGCGTAGTAAATAATGAAAATAAAAATGAAACCGATAATTGTTCAAATGTAGGGGGGTCCTGGTCCTAAGTCTATGTGGTCAAACGGGTCGTCATAAGTAGGTTGGTCCTGGTCTGGCTGTGGCTGTGGCTGAGGCTGCGGCTGAGGCTGAGGCTGCGGCTGAGGCTGAGGCTGTGGCTGTGACTCATCGAATATGGGCGGGGGAGGTATCTGGATTCCAGATGCTTGCAACTGTGCATAACATTGCTGCATCCATGTCCCTATTTGCTGCTGCTGTTCGGCCAACCGATTCTGCTTTGCAGCTTGCGCTTGCTCCATCTCCTCTATCCGACGTCGTTGAGCTTCCATCTCAATTGATTGCCTATGAAGCCGGTCGTTTAGCTCATTAGTCCTCGAAGATGATGATGATGATCCCGATCCACGAGAGAATTCAGGGGTCTGCTTCAGCAGCCCTTGACCCCATTTTCCGGAACCCCTGCAGTAGAATGTGTTCTTCCCTAGAGGGATCGCAGTTGACGTAATCCTGGCCCTGACGATCGGATTAGATCGATCAATCTGATGAATCAGGAGTTCCGCATCGGGGGTGTCGGGATAGAGCTCTCTCGCCACTTGAGTCAACACCTCCGGAATCGCCTCCTGAATTCTCGCCTAATTGATAAAGAACAATAAAATATTAATTAAAAAAACAATCTAAATAAATAAGAAATAAGTTTATTTTGTTATAAGGACACTTACAGCATATTCGGAATTCTGCGGATATGCGTGCTGCATCGTATAGACAAGGGGATCATCTTCTGGGTGGTTGGCCGCCTCCTCGATCCAACCCGAGTATGATCTGGTACCGGCATGATGATTTGTTGTGTTTTTGGCCTAGTTCCTTGCGTTGATTTCAGAAAGAGCCTGCGCGATTAAGTCAACATAGAAAAACACTCATTAGCCAAATAATTTACGGGAAGTACGATAAAACCAAAATTAAATCGATTGAAGGTTGCGTACCTTCAATCGAGGGTTGTTGAAGTGAACCACAAGCCATCGCCACTCGTACTCCCTATAACGAAACTCGCTAGGGGTACCCTCACGATCGTCCCCGTACTTTTTCCAATGCTTCTTCAGCTCGGCCTTCCACTCCTTATACCTATATATACCCATAAAATCAAGCGTTAGTAACTAACAACATTGTATGAACATAATCAAAAGAAACGAAAAAATTGAAACAAATGGTCGTCTGCAAACCTGCTTCCATGCACTTCATCCGCCCACGTGGGTCTAATGTCTTCATCCACGCGGAACCACCTCTGCAATGCATATATTTATATATATATATCAATAATCTTAAAAATTTATTAGTGAAAATTTTCATAATGAATATACAATTCAACTCACCGACAACGCATTATTCAGCTGATGTTTGACGGCTTGTGGCACTGAATTCAAATCTTGCCACAACATTGGGACTCTATCCCGTATGAGGCTGCCCGCCATCCCCGCGTACTTTCGAGTGACCTTTCCCTCGATCACCTGCCCTCCATCCCTGCTCGGAATCATAAGTTGGCCACCACCGCTAGCCTGAATGGCTTCGTCCAGTAACTTGCCGACGACGGGGCCTCTGGTTCTTTTCTGTTTGGCACCGGGCACGATCTTGCCTATCACATATATATGTAGACGATTTTTTAAACATCAACACCTAATTGAATTTAAATATTAGGGGGTAAAAAGATATCACTAATTAATATTTACCTGATTCGTCGGTGCGTTGTCCCGGAATCCTTGCACTCCAGAGAGGTGCCGGTAAGGGTATATACGCATATGCCTGCTCCGGGGTAATGAACTCTAGCTGTCCTGGAATAGGCATCCCGTCGGAATCGACGTGAGGTATCGTCGGGATTTCCAACGGTAAGAATAATGTAGGCGGCGGGCATAGTCGCATCCTCGCCGAGGACTGAGTAGATCCACCAGCCTCCTGGGAAGAATGGGGAGCTGTCTGGTGGATGACGGGGGAACCCTCGTCGCGATGAATGTCCGGCATTCGGACCGAGGATTGAGTCGCACTATCCATTTCTGGCGTGCGACTGACCTGCTGAACCCTCCTCGCGCCTGAGGATCGAGCCGGCTCGAGCTGCTGCTGCTGAGGTTGTCCCTCGCCCATCAGCCGACGATGTCGAGAGGTCAGCGGAACACTGTAAGTGTTGGGGACACTGGTGGATCCTGATGCGGACCGACTTCCGGTGCCATCAGGATCCCCAGCTCCCGAGCCCTCATCCCCACGTCCCGATCTCCCTCTCCCTCTGGACCTCCCCCTCGAAGTACTCGACCCGGCCCCTCGGGAAGGTCCGCAATTAAACCATTGCATCGTTGCTATAAAATTATTAAAATTAAAAAAAATTCCTAATTCATCTAAAAATCAATAATCCAATATATATTCAATATATAAATATTCCACAAAAATCAACAATATATAATTCCATAAAACTTCCAATACATATATATAATTAATCCAATTCAATAATTTAACTATATATATCAATAATTCCAATAATCCAAATAATCCAAATTCATGCTAATATAACCTAAAATTTCATATAATCCATATAATCCAAATAATCCATATAAAACAATCCATATAATCCAAATTATCCATCATTTCCACATATAATCCAATCCACATATAACCTAAAATTTCCAAGTACATCCCAATATATATCAATTCATGAATAAAATTCAAAACAATCGAAATTTAATTATAACCTAAAATTCCATAAATTATAATCCTAATTTAACCTAAAATTAGGATTATATCCAAATTTCATTATAATCCAATCCACAATTTAACCTAAAATTGTACCTAATTTAACCTAAAATTAATCCAAATATAACCTAAATTTTAATCCTAATTTAACATAAAAATATATAACTCAATTTAATCCTAATTTAACATAAAAAAATATATATAATCTACCACAATTTAACCTAAAATTTCCTAATTCCTAATTATATAACTCAATATATGCATAATCCCCACAAAATCCACAACTATGTCAATACATGCATCCACATTGACAATCAACACATTCCACAACGTAAAATCCAACCGAAATCAAAAAATTCGAAAAATTGAAATTAATTAGGGATTTCAAACCTGTTTGGGGCAAATCGACGAGGATTTTGCTTGAGGATCGATGGAATAGCTTGGTGACCTTCGATTGCTTGCTTCCAACACTAAAACTGGCTTGAAAATCGAGAGGAGGCGAGAGGAGGCGACTGTGTAGTGTTTGGGGCAGTTTCGTTTCTGCCCCAAATCGTAACCAGATCGGGATATAAAACAGACTATATCCGACGAGTTAAGTAATCTCGTCGGATATAGTTGAACCGAAACTATATCCGACGAGATTTCCTATGAATGTCGTCGGATATAGTTTGGGTTCAACTATATCCGACGAGAGATCATATGCAACTCGTCGGATATAGTTCTTCCATTTATTTTTCATTTATGTCGGCCGGTAAAGTAATTAAATGTGTAGTGTTTTAATATATATATTTATAAATAGTTAATTAATACGAAATTATTAATACTTAATACGAAATTAGTAAATTAAGCAAAATTATTTAATAATACGATCGATCGATATTAATTATTAATCGATCCGTTGTATTTTTTTCCTGATCGATCGACACGTACCGGCCATTTAAAGTCGATCGATAATATGATGGAATAAAATTCATTTTACATTGCACGTTCTAAGTCAAACCATCTACATACATATAAATTATACACTAATTAATTAAGGTGCATAATCGGAATCATCGCTTGAGTCTGACTCTGTTTCCGAGTTAATTTCAGGTAATATGTGTATGTCCTCGTCACTTGAGTCTTCATTCTCTTCATTTTGATTAACATCCAGAAGATTCGGTTGAGGAATTCGTACGACACTGCCCTGTCTCACATTATTAAGGCGAATTGTTGAGGTTTCAGGAATGCCAGTTGCGTTCGGCTCTTGGTATGCACTGACTTCTTCATTATCCGAGGTCACACCAAGGGTTGAGGCACTGTATTGGCTTCGTGGAAGAACATGGTTAACCACTTTCCACGCGCCTTTATGCACAAGATCATCAAGATAGAACAATTGTTTCACCGCCGCGGCCAACACAAACGGATCATCTTCATACCAGCTTGTGGAGTATTCACCGAAAAAATCCCGTATTGATTGGTCCTTGTGTTCTGAGGGTCGGTATCAAACCATCTACACTTAAACAAGTGCACGGTCATGCCTTCCCCATATATTAATTCGACAACTGAATGGAGAACACCGTAATAGTCAACTCCATTCTGCCCACCATGCACCATTACCCCAGAATTCTGTGTTTTTCGTCTGACATCTCTATGTTCACAAATAAATAGTACGCCATTAACCTTACACATAGGATAAACTCTGGAAGTTACCGGTTTCTGCGCCAAGAGCCTCAATTCGTGTGACCACTGAGGGATACCATCATCTTGTACATTACCCATCCAACCAAAGATTTCACTCTTCTGGGCAGGCTTCACGGTATAAGGAGCTTGTGGCATTTTTTTCTTCCCATCTCTCAACCACAAATGTTTTCGCAGTCCCATCCTTTTAAGATCAATGTGTGCCTTCGGGCCGTCTTTAGTTTTTCCCTCCCAATTCAACACTGTGCCGACCACACTCTCGCACACATTTTTCTCTATGTGCATGACATCTAAGTAGTGTCTGATCAGCAACTTGGACCAATAAGGAAGTTCCCAAAAAATACTTTTGTGTGTCCAGAATTTATACCTGTCGGGTTTGTCAGGTATTAACGCCACTATCTGCGGATGATTGCTTAGCTGCCCAAAATCGTATTTATTTAGCACTTCTAAGATTTCATCCCCCGTCCATCTCCTCGGCTGCTCACCTGTTTCCACAGTCCCATCAAATGCCTCCATATCCTCCCGAAATGGGTGATCATGTGGAAGCCAACAACGATGTCGCATCTGTACAATCTTCCTGCAATGAGGTCTGCAACACTCAACCGTCATGCACTCTGGACAAGCCCTGTATCCCCTGGTAACGTTGCCCGACAACATCCCGCGTGCAGGAAAATCGCTAATGGTGCCAACAAGCATGGCATGCATCTGGAACATCTCATTTTTGAACTTGTCATAAGTGGGATGACCATGCTCACTCAAGTACTTAAGCTCCTCAATCAAGGGTCTCAGATACACATCGAGACACTTTCCTGGATAACCCGGTCCTGGAATGGTCATAGTGAGCATATTGTATTCTTTCTTCATGCACATCCATGGAGGAAGGTTGTACTGTACCAAAATAACTGGCCATATACTGTATTGAAAACTCATGTTCCCAAAAGGGTTGAATCCGTCAGATGAAAGCCCCAGCCAAACATTTCGAACCTCTGATGCAAAATAAGAAAACTCATTCACCATGTGCTTCCAAGCGTCTCCGTCAGCAGGGTGTATAAGCGTATCACCGTCGGGCAAATTCCTCTCGGCTCACCATCTCATAGCTTCAGCCGTGTGTGCAGACATGAACAACCGTTCTAGCCTATCTATCAGGGGAAAATACCGAAGTATCTTCAAAGCTTTCTTGTTTCCGGCAGGAGTCAACTTATACCTATCTGTACCACATATCGGGCATTCATCAAGGGATTCAAGATCATTCCCATAAGCATCTTCACCCCAGAAGAGAACACAATCATATCTACAAGCATGAATTTTGATGTAGGAAAGGCCAAGATGTTTAAGGATCTGTCGCACCTTACGATGAGTGGTAGGAAGACGATGACCGGGGGGGCAACAACGAACCAGACCACTTCAGCCAATCATCAACAGCCTTCACACTCATTTTGTTCTCCACTTTGAGCTTCATTACTCCCATAACACTTTCGAGAACAGTCTTATTACACCCGTTGTACAACGGGGTCTGTTGGAAGGCAATGAGGTTGTTGTACTTGTCCATACCAGCAGTGTTGACAGCTGTAGGTAATTGCTGGACTGACTCAATATGAGGGAAGTCTCCAACGGCGGGAGGGATATCGATATCCGGTGCTTGAGCAAATATACCGCTCTCATGAGGAAACATATCGTTGATCAACCTTGTTGTTGGATCATTGGATGTACTGCCACTCTCAAAAAGTTGTCCGTGATCATGTTGACCAACTGTTGAGCTCTCACCGTGATAAATCCAACATGTGTACTTATCCCAAAACCCGTTTTTCTTCAAGTGCTCCAATACTTTATCGATGTGAAAACGATATCGCTCGCTGCGACACTGACATTTCGTACACGGACAATAGTGAATTGTCATCCCTCCACAATTAACCTTCACATATTCTACAAAACTTCTAATTCCACGGTGATATCTTACATCCCATCTTGGAAGACATATCCAACTATTGTCCATCCTCAAAATTATAACTGCATGCATGTATATATACCCATGATCTTATTAATTCAAATTTCATAGCTACATATAAATATTTATTATTTTAATTCCCATAATTTTAATATATATATATACACACACACGTACACCCTAACTATATATATATATAATCGATCACAAAAATCTAAATATATATATATATAATTGCTATATATATATTCACAATAATCAAATTAAAATTAACAACAATTAATATATATATATTTACGATCAATCACGCATACGTAATCAAAATCAACCATCGATCAATTACTCGATCAAACTCAAGAGTCAATTAATTAATTAACTCGATCGATCGATCCATCTATTAATTCGATCAACAAATTAATTAAGCAATACATGCATGCACAACACATATATATATATATAGATTAATTAAGAACGTACCTAGCTAGCTAGCTAGATAGCTATATATAATGCGCACGAATCATCACGAACTCATTATCGACATCACCCAAAGATCGATTTCAGAGCATTTGTTGAAAAAATGGAAAGTTTTTTGAATGACAGATCGAGCTGCTGCCCAGATCTGAAATAAGAAACTATAACCGACGAAATGAAAAATTCGTTGGTTATAGTCCAAAAAATTAGTCGGACATAGTCGATAACTATGACCGACGAGATTCCGGCGACTATAACCGACGACATGATAATCTCGTCGATCATAAAACTATAACCGACGAGATAATCCTGTCGTCGGTTATAGTTAACTATAACCGACGAGATCCCTTCTCGTCGGTCTGTTTTCCGGCAGCTCGTCGGATATAGTGGTTCTGCTGGTAGTGAGTATGTCAACCTCCTCCGAACCCACACCCCGACGACAACGACCCGGCTGGAGGCGGAGGACCCGGCGGCGCATCTGCTCCTCCAGTGTATTAGCTAGCTAGTTAATTATCGCGTTTCTTTATTTCCGAGTTCCGAAAAATATTTTATAATTTTTATGGGTTTTTAATTTGGATGTGTATGTACAAATTAATTAATTATTTAATTAATACATTAATTAATATTAAAAATTTAGTTTAATTAATTAATTTCGACTATTTTTCATTATTTATATTAAATTAATAATAAATTAAATTAATAATATTTAATTTCAATTTATTTTTTAAAAAAATTAAATAGTCACTTGGACGACAGAGATTATGTTCTCCGTCGTCCAGGTGCACAAACCCTAAACCTAACCCATAACCCCTAACCCCTAAACCCTAAACCCTAAACCCTGCCATTCTCCGTGGCCCACGTGTTCACCTGGACGACGGAGAATTAGCGTTTCCGTCGTCCAGGTGAACACATGGGCCACGGAGAAGCTAGCATTCTCCGTGGCCCATGTATGCAGCTGGACGACGGAAACGCTAATTCTCCGTCGTCCAGGTGAACACGTGGGCCACGGAGAAACGAGCAATGTCCGTGGCCGATGTAGTCACCTGGACGACGGAGAATTAGCGTTTCCGTCGTCCAGGTGCATACATGGGCCACGGATAATGTCCGCGGTCCAAGTTAAATTGGACGACGGAGAACTAATTCTCCGTCGTCCAGGTGCTTGGACGACAGCACTTGGAGCACGGACCTTGGACGACGGAGATTTCGTCGTCCAAGTACTTAGACGACGGAAATTGTCCGTGGTCTAGGTGCAGTTTTCTTGTAGTGCAATATCACAATCCTAGATCTAGGGTTTTGCAGGAAGTTTTAGTCCTAAATCTACAGATTGATGGCTTAGAAAATTTACCTCGAGGGTGTTATGCTCAGTGTGAAAACTTTGAAAAAAGTTTGAAGAATCACCAAAAAATCGGCGACGCGCTCTGACAAGGGAAGAATTTCGTCAAGGTAGGGAGGCCCATAGGTTGAGGGTAGGGTATTTTTCTTTCTTCTCATTTTTCTTATTTCAGGCAGACTGAACTTCATGCACTGAACTTACTCTAGACACATTTGAATTGACATCTGAAGGATGTTCTGGAAACTAGACATCTAGAGTTTTCCGCCTATATAAACACTACCAGAAAAATGCACTTAGACGACGAAGCAATTTCGTCGTCTAAGTGACGTTTTTCGTCGCCTAAGTACTTAGACGACGAAATTTTCGTCGTCTAAGGTTCGTCGTCCAAGTGTTGTCATCTAAGTACTTAGATGACGACAATTAAAAATTTCGTCGTCTAAGTGAACACTTAGACAATGGATTTACTTTTGTCATCTGAGAGAACACTTAGACGAAAAAAAAATTTCGTCGTCTTAGTGAACACCTAGACGACAAAAACTATAAGTTCGTTGTCTAAGTGTTACATCTTAGACGACGAAATTATAGTATTTTCGTCATCTAAGTGGTTGATTTTGTAAAAAAATTTAAATGAAAAATTCATGAAATGCTAATTAGTAATTTATTAATTAGCATTTCATGAATTTTTCATTTAATTTTTTGTATATCAATATTCATAATATTGCAAAATTTATTAAATGCTAATTATTAATAATGATACAAAATTCATAATGAATAAATAATTTAAATTATTATGTATTTAAATACAAAATCATAATATAATAAATTATTAATCTAACATAAATAAACTAAATTAACCTAAAACTAAACTAATTATAGGTGATGGTGGTGTCTTGTGGTGGTGACAGCGCCAGTGGTGGTGGTGGAGGTTGTGGAATGTGGTGGTGGTGGAGGCGACGTTGTAGGTGGTAGTGGTGTGTAGTGGTGGTGGAGGCGATGTTATAGACGGTGGTGGTGGCGACGGTGGTGATGTCGGGTAGTGGTGATGGTGGATGGTGATGGCGGTGGTGATGATGGTGGGTGGTTTGATTGGGAAGGGGGGGGGGGGGAGGGGGAGAGAGAGAGAAGAGTGAATTGAGAGAGAAAAAAATCAAAAGAGATTGAGAAAATGGTGAATTTAAAGGGTTTTAAACGACTGAGACGACCAAATCTACTAATTTTCGTTGTCTAAGTGTTTTAAATTTTTTAAAAATACCGCCAATTATTTTCATTTCGACGACGAAATTGTTATATTTCGTCATCTAAGTGATTTAATTTTTTGACAAAATTTAAGCTGGAAAAAAATACCGCCAATTATTTTGACTTAGTTGAAGAAATCTACTAAATTCATCGTGTAAGTGATAAATTTTTGCCAAAATTGTTGGCGAAAAAAAGCTGACTAATTTTTTTATCACTTAAACGACGAAACACATACATTTCATTGTGTAAGCATTTTCTATTTTCTCCAAAATTAATTTTTCAAATATTTATTAAAAAATTTTTTTTAATAAATATCTGAAAAATTTATATGAAGTTCTTGTTTAAAAATTATAAAAAAATCAACCGTCAAATGTAACCATTAGATTTATAAAATATTGTAGAAAACAAATCAACCAAATTAGGATTAGTTTAGATTATGATCGAATGAATTTAGTGATTATCAAAAGAGACGCAAATTTCGTCGTAAAAAATAATTCGTAAACCCGTTTTCGAAGTTACAATTGTTTGTCTTGTCGTAAAAAATTAATTTATCAACTATATAGAAATTAATTAAAATTTAACATAAAAACTTAATTTAAGACTAAAAACTTGTTTTATATCTATTCATATTGTATTACTAATTAAGTGTTCGTGTGTATAGATTCACTTCCCATCAATATTAACGAAATTGAATCTGGACAAAACAACCAGTGGATATATTAAACATAACATAATATGTAAGTGGATGAGTTTTCAGTAAATACTAAGTTTGTTAAGGGTTTGATCGGTGTATAGTCAACCATGAAACTGAAATTTTAACGAAACGAAAACGTTGATATACGAATCTTCGTAACTCTGATTTTTGAACCGTCAACACTCAAAGTCCAATAATTGTTTACTTTATGCCCTCGACAAAAAAAATATATTTTAATATGGTATACATGGTCATGCTCTTAGAGGGCATTTGATGAAACACTACTTAGACGACGAACGTGGTTGGTTATCGTCATCTAAGTACTACTTAAATGATGAAATCCAGAGTTTCGTCGTCTAAGTACTTCTTAGACGACGAAATCCAGGGTTTTGTCGTCTAAAGGATTCCGGGCCGGGGTTTAGGGGAAAGGGTTTAAGGTTTAGGGTTTAAGTTTTGGAAATGATTTTGGACGACAAAATATCATATTTTCGTCGTCTAAGATTTTCACTTAGACGACAAAAATCTCCATTTCGTCGTCTGGGTGTGTATTCTAATGACAACACAAATTTCGTCGTCTAGGCATATTCGTTGTCTAAGTGCATACCTAGACAACAAAATTCTCTCTTGTGCGACGAATTTTTTTTCCGTCATCTAATGGGCACTTAGATGATAAAACATTTATGGTTTCGTCGTCTAAGTGCATTTTTTTTGTAGTGGAAGATTCCTTCTGGTTCCTCCTGAGCTGCTGGCAATGTTCTATCGCAGTTGGTAGATGTGCATAGGCTGTGAGATTGAAGTGGTCAATCTCAAATTTAGGGATGAGTTTTCAGTTTTTTTTAATGGTGATTGCTCGCTATCAACTCAGAGTGTGCTGATAACGTGTTTTAGGGGAATAATATGATAGACTGAAACTGTAACTCTTTCATTGATAGAATACCTTATATATAAGATGATACAATCTGTTATAATAAATGTCCTGATATAATAGACATTCTCTGTATCTATATTTATTCTAATCTTTATCTAATTAGAACAAGACACACATTGAAAATTATGGAGAATAAATCTCCTTAAACATTATCTAAATTTTCTCACATTTATCTAAAATTGTATATTTTTATGCTGAATTAGAGTTTTTAGCACGCAAAGAGGGGACGGACACGATCACGTACTCGTGCCGCCCATCGGCCTTAGCGCGCGCAGAGGCCTCTGCCGCCTAACCCGGGAAAATTTCGTGCCTGGAGAGGGCGGACCTCACACCCGGTCTACGCTCGTCGGTCTCGGGCCCTTAGGAGGAGAGGACGGACCCCACACCCCCCAGCCGGAACCCGAGTCGGAGAATCGATCGTTAACGTTACGCCCACGGAGGGGAAGAACCCCACACCCGTGCCGCCCATCGAGCTTAGCCCCGCTAATTCGGCTTGTATTTTGCGATCGTCGAGGAGGGGCGCACCCCACACCCGCGTCGTGTCCGTGGCCTATAGGGGGGGGGGCGAACCTCACGTCCCTACTAGGGCTTAGGTAGGCGTACGGAGGGGAAGAACCCCACGCCCGTGGTCGCCTATCGTGTTTAGCACGCAAAGAGGGGACGGACCCCATGCCTGTTGTCGCGTAAACCGATGTTGTTTCGTCAGGAGAGGGGACGTATCCCATGCCTCTGCTAGGAATGAGCCGTCGCACGGAGGGGAAGAACCCCACACCCGTGGCGCCCATCGAGCTGTGGAACCGCCAGAGAGGGGACGAACCCCATGCCTCTGCGTTGGAATATGGCGGCGTACGGAGGGGAAGAACCCCACGCCCGTGCCACCCATGGTGCGCGCAAGAGAGGGGACGTACCCCATGCCTGTTGTCGCCCATCGTTTTTTGGGACACCCAGAGAGAGGGCGAGCCTCATGCCTCTGGTTCTTAATCCGACCTGCACTTGTGCGAACAGAGGGGACGTACCCCACACCCGTCGCCCGTTGGTTCCAGGGACTGCAAGGGGAGGACGGGCCCCTTGCCTTTTCGTATAGGCAACCTGTATTTTTGCGTATGGAGGGGACGTACCCCACACCCATCGCCTGTCAGTCTCAGCGCCTGCAACCTGCCAGGGCCGAGCCAGTGTGTACGGGGAGAACCCAACGCCAGTGGCGCCCATCGAATTTTTACGCGCCAGGCCTGTTGCCGCGTAAACCGTGTTGCCCGTTCTTACCGATGGGCGCACGATGGTGTTTTACCTCGTTTGGTCGTGCGCGGGAGGTGTGACTTGCCTTGGATTTGTTGGTGTGCTGATGATGAAACGGTTGAGGTGACAGTCCGTTTGACTTCTCCTTGGGGATCGATGAAATAAATGCTAGCCGTCATGTTTAATGCCGGCGTGGGCCAGGCATCAAATGTTGTCGTCGTCATGATTGCCTGAAGGGTAGGCGTCGTGCGCGTGGGCGCGTGGGAGTGGTGCATGGGTGCCACGTTGAACCGTTGGAGGCTATGCTAGGGTTGATTTAAGGCGGGAAGATGATGGGTTGGTACGGTTACTGAGAAGGGCAAGTGAACCGGGTTGTGCCACGCGTCCCAATCCGACGGTGGGTGTGATAGGATGGACGGCTGGCGATGGCTGGCTGACGTCGGTCGATTAGTATAAATAGGGGTGTGGTTTGCTTGTTCCAATACTTCCATGATTTACAAGAAACTCTGCCGAAATCACTTGCGATCTGCCTCCTCGAGCTTTGCTGTATTTGTATCCTCCGTTGCCGGAAACCGTGCTCGGCGCTTGTATCCCGTTGTACCATTCCAACCTGGTAAGGCCCTCGGCCTTGGTGTGGCTGCGTTTCTTCCCCTGCTTGGTTTTCTGTGTTTCTGGGTTTTTGCTTGTTTTCCTTAAGAGCAGGGCTTGTTTTTGAGGTGGGGTGGGTTTGATCTATGTTGGGTGGTGTGTGGTGGGTTTCTGGTGTTTCTGGCTGCTGGAAAGTGTTGCGTCCTTCGTTCGTGAGTGTATACGGGCGAAAGTTCCCTAGTCTGTGCGCGCCTGGCACGGGCGAGTGCCCAGCGGGCGCGAGCGTTCCAGTAGTGTAGTGTCCAACAAGAAGTAGGAATAGAAGAATTGTTTGAAGTGTTGTATCTGTTCGCTAACCTTTCTGCGCGTGCGTTTGCAGCGAAGAAGATGGATGAAAAGGCCAGGCGTCGAATGCTCAGACTGCGGAGTGCTGGGGCGAAGACCCTCGGTGTGGCGGATGATGGTGGTGGGCCGCCTGCTGTAGGGGATGAGGCCCAACGTGCGCCTCCAGTGGGCGATGTGGGTGCCCCTTCTCTACCCGCCCAAGTACCACAAGCGGATGTTCCTCTCCTGCCGGCAGGCGATGTTGCTGGAGCCGAGACGCAGGTCCAGGTAGAACGTGAGCAACAGCTGGTCGTGCGCGGTGGTGGCGCGGACAAGCGGGATGTTGTTCTTGCGCTTTCGCCAGTGAGTCGTGTGCTTGCTGTGGTACCGTCTCCAAGTCGGGTGATTGTTTCAAGTCGACCTCCCAGTCCCCAACAATACTCTTGCTTTCCAGATCCTCCTCCTCTGGGATTGGGTGCGCCAAAGTCTCCCCCGCACGGGAAAAGTGGGGAACGTGCGCGGAAGAGGGCGCGGACGGGAGACTCCTCTCCCGGCCCTGCTCCTGGGTCGGGTGACGATGCTGTGGATGTGGTGCGCCGATCGCTGGCGGATGATGCTGCTGCGCTCGCAGCGGCGCTGCCTCCGGTAGAGGAGGCCCCTGCTGATGGGCTGGATGGGGTCTTTGGTTCCTGCGCTCGTCTGATGCAGCAGGTCTTCCGCTACCGCTCGCGGGAGATTGCGGAACTTGCACGTCTCAGTGCTGGTGCGCTGGAGCACCGGAGGGTGGTGGAGGGGTTGGTGGCCAGGGCGGATAAGGCCAATGACCTGGCGCGTCGGTACGTGGCTCGTGTGGACGAGGCGAACGTCCGGGCGGAAGAAGCTGCTGCCTGTGAAACTCTGGCCAAGGTTGACAGGGACAAGGCCGTGGCCGAGGCGGAGTGTCTGCGCGGTGAGCTAAAGCGCGTGCGTGCTGAAGCAGCCGCCCGGGAGGCGTTCCTGGAGTCTGAAGTTGAGAGGCTGATGGGCGCCGGGGTTCCTGCGTACGAGAGGGTGGCGAGGTTTTCCAGGGAACGTGCCGAGGCAGACCTGGACCCGGTGGTCATGCGGGTTTTGGGCATCTTTTTTTTTTTTTGAATAGCTCGCGCCAACGTGCGCGCGCCCATTCCCCTGCTTTGAATGGCCGTGGGTTTCAACTAAGTGTTACATTTACGCGAGTAGCCTATCCCCAGTCCCCCAAGTGTATGGGCGGGCGGGTCAAGGGCAAACGGGCGTACGAACGTGAACTAACGGAGAGAGTTCAACAAAAGTACAATATAATCAATATAATAAGTAACAAGTACTTCCCCAAATGTTGGACGCTCCATGGGCGGGGAGTCCCCTTCCGTTAGATTGTTTCCCAGTCCCCCCAGTTGGATAGGTTGGGATTTGAATGTGCTGAAGTGTGGTCCTGCGCCGCTCGTGTGTGGATCGCGCTCGTCGATCCGTGGGTCCCAAGGTGAGAACCTCCTGCCTGCCCCGAGTCTCCGTGGCTTCCTCGTGATTGTATCCCCGAACGTGCCCGATCCCATGCTCGGTTGGGAATCTTCCCAAGAGCAGGTGCCCCGCGATGATCAACTTTAGTTTGCAGATCCCTGGCCTCCCGAGTATGGCGTTGTAGGGGGAGGGGGTGTCCATGATGATGAAGTCCGTCCGGATCTCGCTGTGCGGGGAGTCGAGCGCGCCAATCCCGACCCGAAGATTGTCGCTACCGATGGGATACGACGTCTCGCCCGTGAAGCTGGCGATGCATTCATGGTCCTGCGTCATCCTGCTGGCGGGTCGTCCGAGCGCCGTGTATGCGTCGAAGTAGATTATGCTCATGGACGCCCCGATGTCGACCAGCACCCTCCTCACAAGGAATTGGTCGATGATCGCGTCGATCACGAACGGTAGGGTGCTGTCCTTCGGGTTTTCTTCCTCGTCCTTTGCTGTGAAGCTGATGGTGGGCGCTTCCTTCCTTCCTGCCTTGGGCGCTCTCCATGCCCCGATCGTCAACATTTCCCTGCCCGCGCGGTCGGGCGATGATGCTCTTTCCTTGCGCTTGCCCCCGGATATCATGTTGATAGTCCCACGGGTCCTCGCGCCCGTCTGGCGCTGTCGTCCTCCCGCCCTGGGAGGGGTTATCCTTTCGTCCTTCATGTCTTCGAGCGCCTTCTTCAGCATAATGCAGCTGTTGGTATGGTGGGTGGCGGCGTTGTGGAATTCGCACCATACGTCCGGGAGCTGGCCAGTTGGAACCCCCGCTTTCGTCATGTTGTTTGGTGGCGGTATTCGGTGTCGATGCAGGCGAAGTAGGTGCTCGGGCGACTGCCCGTCGATTGTGAAGACTTCCTGCACCGCCGGCCGGTAACCTGGTGCTTGCCCCCGCGCCTGGTTGTAGTTGCCCTGATGTCCACGAAAGAAAGGCCTCTGGTAGTTCTGCCTGTATGTGTCCCGGTTCCTCTTGAAGCCCCCGGTTGGCCTTTCGTCGTCCGCCAGCTGTCGCGGCTGAGCGCCTGTTGCCTCAGGTCTGGTGGAGCTAGGTTCGGAGGCGGCTCCGTACACCCGCGTTTCCACCAACGCCTTCTGCACAACCAGATCCATAATCTCGTCGTAGTCGAGATGCTCCTTCCTCACAAGTTTCTCTACGAACGGAGTGGCGAGCAGGTTGTCCATCAGAGCGACCTTGGCCACTCGCTTGTCAAGGTCCCTGCATGTGCTTGCGAGCGTCCTCCACCGGTTGATGTAGCTCGACAGGCTCTCGTCCATCCCCTGGCGGACCTTGAGGAGGATGCCCGTGGTGTTGTACTTCCCCTGGAGCCGATAGCGCTTCTGGAAACTCTCCGCCAGCTCGAGGAACGAGTGGATGGATCCTGGCGGGATCTCGTAGAACCAGCACCGTGCCTCCTCCGCCAGTGTTTCCTGGAACAGGAAACACAAGGTTGGGTCCGAATATCGGGTCCCGTCCGTGGTGGACCGAAACTCGTTCACGTGCGCTCGTGGATCCCCGCTCCCGTCGAACCGAGCAATCTTCGTTATCTTGGCGTGGGGATCCCTTCCCTTCTCCAGTATGCGCGCCGAGAACGGGCTGACCCGGGGGGCGAACGTCCCGCCCTGACCGGCCAGCTTGTCCTTGCGCAAGCGCGAGACTTCTTCCGCCAACTTCTCCATCCTCTGCAGGATCAGATCGTTGTTCGTCGGGGGTATCGACTCCTCCACAGGTGAGGGCGCTCGGGCGTTGGTCCTGCCGAGCGGGTGTCGCTCCTCGCTGGCGGTCTCCTGGGTTTCTTCGTGCTGCTCCATCTGCTGGCTAATGAGCGCCTCCAGTCGTTCCTCCAGCCTCTGGTGGATCTGGCGCTCCTCTGCTCTCTCGAGCGCCGCCTCCCGCAATTCCTGGACCATGCCGCTGATGCGCCCGTCGTCGTCGTTCTCGTTGGTCCCCCGTACATTCTGCTCCTGTGAGTCCGGCGGAGTCTCCCCGTCGGGCGTGTTGCTGCCGTTAGTCACCGGGTTGAGCATGTGGACCTTTGGTTTCGGTGGTGTTTATACGAGGTTTGTAATTTGTAAGTTTCCCACAGACGGCTCCAGATGTTTCCACCGATTTATGCGCGGGGGCGTAAAGGAGCGGAAGCAACACGAATAAGCTTCTACGAACTCCTCTCTTCCTCCTGGTGCGTCTGAACGGTGAGGCTGTTCGGATGGGCGGGCGCTCCTT
This sequence comes from Geum urbanum, assembly GCA_946800695.1. Lineage (NCBI taxonomy): Eukaryota > Viridiplantae > Streptophyta > Magnoliopsida > Rosales > Rosaceae > Geum > Geum urbanum. Next base: position 17,145,051 of record OX327003.1, on the reverse strand, counting down.
CACTTCGTGCGTGCGGGTTCTCCTTGCGGGTGCTTCATTCTCTCCTCTCGGGCGTTCGGGTGCTGCTGTTAGAAGAATACAACAATGAAGCAGGCGGTCAGGGGTCAAGACGGGGTGGCCCGCCTTCAACGCTCCGATGCCTAAGTCAGATGATGTATTGGATATAACAGTCAAGCGAACGTGCGAACAAGTAAGCTGGGGTATGAATGAGTGAGATTGAGTCCAACGTGTTGTGTTGAGATTCAATGGAGTGATCTTACCTGTAATAAATACCTGATATATATATATAGGTGGTTGAGTTTGGGACCTGGTGGTGTTCTTCGATGTGGGACTTGGTGTGCTTGCTGGTGTGTGATTCGTATGTTCGGGCGCGCCCCCCATGGGCGCGTGCGCGCTCGGAGGGGGTGGGTCTGGTGAGTAAAGTTGGAGCCTCCTTGGTGGTCTTGCGTATGGTGTGGTAGGTGTTGCTAATCTGCTTAACTGGATAAATATGTTAATCGTACAACTAATGATACAATACTAACACCTTCAATCTTACAACCCCGTCTCCGCCGTTGCTCGACGATGGTACTGGTTGCTTGGAGTGGTTGATTAAGCAAAAACCTGCATCGGTGGCATACATTAGCTTCGGAAGTGTGGTGAGACCGCCGCCTCATGAGCTAGCCCTATTAGTGGAAGCTTTGATTGAAAAAGGGTTTCCATTTCTTTGGTCAGTTAGAGGGAATGCAGATGACATATTGCCTAAGGGATGTAACATGAGTAGCCTAAATGAAAAAATAGTTGCATGGGCTCCTCAGTTACAAGTTCTAGAGCATGCCGCAGTTGGAGTATTCGTGACACATTGTGGGTGGAATTCAACTTTGGAGAGTATCGTTTGTGGTGTGCCAATGATATGTAGACCGTTTTTTGGTGATCAAAAGATGAACATGAGGACTGTGGGGTCTGTATGGGGGATTGGTGTGGGAATTGAAGGAGGCGTTCTTACCAAAGATGGAGCAATCAAGGCATTGGAACTGATTTTAAAAGGTAGAGAAGGACATGAAATGAGAGAGAAACTAAGAGTGCTTAAAAATCAAGCTAAATCGGCTGTTCCATGTGATGGCAGTTCAACCAAATCTTTTAATAGCTTGGCTGAGATAGTAACCAAGCATTAAGGAATTTGATGAACTAATTAAGTCGAAAAAAAAGGAATTTGATGAACTTATGTCGAGAAAGATTGTACTTCTAATCATGACGTTTGTTTGTTTGCATCAGGTTTCATGTGTTGTTTTTATTTTTTAATTTTATTTTGACTGTTTTGGGTGTTGATTTCATTGATATAAAAGATAAGTACGTAATATTACAAGAAATTTATGTTTGAAGAAAAAAATTATTAGAAAAACATTAATTTGGCATTAACAAAGTCATCTAAAAAGAACCGTTTAGATAAGTGACACTATCGATTAAAGAATAAAATATCAATAACATTCTCGATATTTCTGCAATATTTCTGTTTTTTGGACTTCCCGATATTAATCCTACATTTCAATATCCTTTGTCCGATGTTTTCTGATATATCGCCGAAATCTTTCATATTTTAGAATTTATCCGAGATTTTGACTTTAAATATATGTTTATTAGACTAAATCAAAAGCACAAAACTCTTCATGCTAACAATCCAAAATCTCAATCAAATAATCTCTATAAATAATCAACAAAACACAACTTACAAGTTTCAGAATACATATTGATCATATAAGAATCTCATCAAATTCAAATACAAGTTTTCATGTATTTATCTCAAATTCTATCGATTTTTTATTGAATCGATATTTCATCAATATTTCTATCGAAATATCCATATTTTAAACAGTCGATATATGTTTGATATTCGATATTTTACTCCTTGCTATCAACAATTATTAATAATTCTCAGATATATGCGTCAACTATCTTACATCGATCAATCAATACATTAGCAGAATAATTCAAAGTCTAAATTAAATTTTGAAATATTTTCCTATTGTGTTCTCTGCCAAACTTGGGTGAAGCCCCGCGGCGATCTTGGAGGCACGGTGTCGAGAGGGGATTGTTATGGTGGTGAGGGCGGAATCGTCACCGATCAAGCGGTGGTGGTGGTGTGGAGCGTGTGGGACAGGGTCACCTGAACGGGAATACTTAGCGCTCCTCCACGCGGGTGAGGATGTGTGGGATGATAGCGACTCCACCAAGTGTGAGGGTGATTAGAGGTGACACTGTCAGGTTTGGGGACGACCAGGCGGAGAAGACATCTGTTCGCTCCCTGCTTGCTCAGTGGCCCGGGGCTGAGGGTGATTAGGAGACAGGGGCGAAGACTTGCTTTTGCTTGAGCCAGTGGACATGTGCCAACAGAAACCAGACTGCGACGGCTGTTAGCTGATGGACCTATGCTGGCGGGGCCATGGAGTGGGGACGGTTGCTAATGGTAACTTCTATGTTTGAATTTAGGTTCAAAGTGTATTCTGGGCCTATGCACACATATTTGGGCTACTCTCACCATGTTGAATTTTTTTGCCTCCTGTTGAGTCACAAATTGTACACTAAATTACACCTCAACTCATTGGGTTTATATTTGTCTTGCCTCAAATTTTTTCCACATTAACTAATTTATCTCGATCATTTTGGTAGGAATTATTCACGGGAGAGACAAACCACGTTTCTGAGATTAAAAGGCGGTATTCGAAGAAGAGACGGTGCAAAGAAAATTAAACATCAACTTTTTAGTCGACTTTTTTTGGTTGACTCTGGTAGAAGACACTCTGCGGACTCAAGAAGAGGGTGAACCCTTTCACTCATTCGACTTCTTTTGCCTTTTATTTTTTAGTTCAAAGTTGCTATTTGAATTGATGTTAGTGAATTGTGAAACTATGTGTGAGTATTCCATTGTTGGGCTAGGGGTTTCCTGCTTAAATTTCATGTTAAATTGATTTTGATGCTAAGCATCTTCACTGCACCAAGTGCACTTAAACCGACTACCATAATTTAATCTCAGTCATTCCTTTAATCAAATTCTGACATGACATGAACATCGAGACTAACACCGCTATAATAATTACAACAAACAAAAAAACTTGTCAACCAAATTAAAATATAAAATAATAGATGGGGATCAACAATTCTTTTTTCTGATTTTGTTCATTATTTCATTTCAGTTAAACCTCTAAACCCTAAACCCAAACACAAAACCCAAATGTCAAATTTGTAAATCCTAAATGAAACAATCGAATTAGCAATTCCAAATCATAAACCGTAAACCATCAAACCATACACCATAAGAAATCAACGATGATCCCTAAAACCCTTAAAACCCTAAACGATAAGTCCTAAGTCATATCCTATAAACCATTAAAAATCACTTAACCACAAACCCTAAACACACTACAAGAAAAACGCTCTTAGATGATGTCAAAAAATTGTGTCATCTTAAGCATTTTTACGTCATCTAAGTGGTCACTTAGACGATGGAAATGTGTATGTGTCATCCCAATTCAGGATGAGACGACGTACCGACATGTCATCGTCTATGTGACCACTTAGATGATTCATCAACTATGCGTCGTCTCATGCTGCACTTGGACGACGAACCCCAGTTAATTCCGTCATCTAAATGTTCACTTAGACGACTCACCAATACTACATCGTCTAAGTGCTCACTTAGACGACAAATACTCATGTCCGTCGTTGAAGTGATGCATTATATATTGTCCATGCCAGACTCTTTTCCTCTCCGCTCGCTCGTTTCATTTTCATTTTCATTTTCATTCACATTCTCATTCTCTCTCGATCAGACTCTCCTCACACCTACAACTAGTACTATATATATAGAGAGATATATCTCAGGCTCCGACCATCGATTCGCCGTACATCGGAGAAGGCAAGCTACGTACGTAGTTAATTTCCGACAATCTTAACGTTTATATATATAATTAATTGTATGTTTGATTGATTGCATTGCATTGTTAGTAGATCTAATATTTATAACTAAGTTAGGTAATTGATTGATATAAATATATTAGTTAATTAATTAATTAACTAGTATATATGCATGCATGGATGTTTAAAATTTTGGTTAATATTTAGTTAAAATGTACATGCATGTTAGATATATTGAAGTAATTGATGTATAGTATATTCACCATTAATTATTAAAGGTAATTAAAAAATATTTTAATTAATTATACGTGACTAATGAAGGTAGTTATTGAAAATTTGTATATATAATAGTTTAATAATTACTTGAAAATATGTATATATAATAGTTTAATAATTACTTAAAAATATGTATATATAATAGTTCACTAATATGATAATTATTTGTGACGACCGAACATAATCAGCAGTGGAATCAGCTTGATCTACGAGGTTGCGCGTAGTCGCAGAGTTTCCGACAGTCGTTTGAATCGCCGAACTTGTTAACGACTTAATTATTGGCCGAGAATTGGAGCTGAGTCTCTTCTCGAGAGTCGTTTTACGTGTGATTTCGAGTTCGTGGGTGGTTCCGGATCGTTATTTGGACGACCGAGGAATTAATTATGAATATTTGAAGTTCGGATTTAAATGGTGGTGCTTTTAACGACTAAATTACCGGTCGAGAATTTGGTTTCGGCTTCTTCACGGAAGTTGTAGAGAATTTAATTTTGAGTTTGTGGGAACTTCCGCAGCATTATTCTGAGTTACGAAGATTAAGTTGTGATTATTTCTGATTGTTGATTATTTAGTCAATTTAAATGTGTTGGTTTGAACAGTTGACTTTTTATCCAATTGGTCGATGTGTTTGACTTCGGGTGATAATTGAAGATCATGTCGAGTCGAGTTTGTTGCCGCGAGAATTATTGGAATCGGAATTACGACGAGAAAGTTACGGATATTCGAAGTTTGTCGAAGAGATAAGTACGAAGTTTCCAAAAATGGAAGGCCTATAAATAGAAACCTGCTGTTTTGGGCAAGTCAAAACTTACCATTTTGGGAGTTGACCGAGTTGACCGAGTCAACTCGGTGGAGAGAGAGAAGTTGGCGACGGAGTCACGATGCTCCACGGTGGCGTGACGTTTCCGGCCACCCCTTGGCACGGGACTTGATCCGTTAGGTGCGCCTTGACCTCCCGAGTCTATCCTCGGTCATCACGCACGGCGAGGCTCGCCGGAGAAGGAGAAATTCTGGCCAAAAGTTTGGGATTTTTGAGGTTATTCGGGTTCCACGATTCCGGCCAAATTGAGCTGCAAAAAGGACTGGGCTTTGAAGCTCTCATCCCCTAGAAGCTACCACGTAAGTTTGGTGATCCAATTCATCTTGTACATGGAGAATTTTGGATTTGAAATTTGTGTGAACATTCGGTTTTTCGTGAAATTGAGCTAGTTAGAGATGGAATTGGCCTTTGTTGCAGTTATGAAAGTTGCTCAGTGGGTGATTTTGCATGGGATAGTGGTTGCTCCGCCGAGAAATCTCACGGTTGGTGACGGCGCCGCCGTGGGCGGCGGTCAACGGTCAACGGCGGTCAAAGTTTCACTTTTTGGGATTTTCAACAAGTTATATGTCATTTCACTCGAAATCGCGCCCCGAACGCAGTGGGGAAGTTCGTTTTTCGAGTTGAGGGTCCGAAATTACAGCGAGGTATTGAGGTGTGATTTTCGGATTTCCGACAGTTTGTCGTGATCGAATTATGTGTTTCCGAGAACGGTGGTTTCTCGTGATTTGTCTTGTGTTGTCGAGTTATGACTTTGAGTAATGGACATTGTGAATATTCAGGTGTTCGTGATCGTTCGTTTGGCGAGGGACTTTCCGCCGGATCACGGGTTAACGCGAACTGCGTTACGCAAGTGTGTGAGTGGACAAGTTTATATTTTCACAGTTGATTTGCGAGTTCGTGGATTTTATGATTTTCTCGTATTTTAATTATACGATGTTGAGATATATGTTGTTTTCGGAGGTATTGTTATATGTTTATTGGTGATGGCATTTATTACATCGATGTACCAGAGTTGAGAGATTCCTCTGGACCAGAGTTGAGATATTCATCTGGGTGGGGTTGAGTGGTCCCCTGCGTGCTGCCAGGGTTGAGTGGTCCCCTGGCCTATCACTGTCAGGTTTGAGCGATTCACCTGACGTCGGGCTTGAGAGGTCGCCCGACAACCTCCGTATATATATATGTGTTGTTTTCCGAACCCGCACTGTTTTACATTGAGTATGTATATAAACTGGTGAAAGGCATATGTTTATTTTCGTCCACTCACTCTAACGTTTTTATTTGCCTTTCTCCTGGGCTTTTCGGTTTCCGTGCCCAGTTTGCAGTTCGGACTCTGGTGTCGCACGTCGTGGTCGGAGGCATAGTGCTCGAGCTACCTTGTTTCTTCTAGTAGGTTTATTGTTCTACCTACTGTGGTATACTTATATGTTTATACATTAGAGGTCGCTCTGAGTAATCTGTTTTTTATGCTATACGATTTTACTCCGGATTTCAGTAAAGTACAGTTATATTTATTGTTTTACTTTGCTGTTGATATATTGAGAAATCCGGTTGGGATTGGTGCCCACGGTTTGATTTTTGTGACATAGGATGAAGTGTATTTTCCGCGTGCAGGTAATGGTAATTTCACGTTAGTAACGAAACTCTGCCAAAATTTCTACGGTTTTTGTTGGTTCGTGTTTTCGAAAGGTTGATTCCAGTTTAGGGAGCTAAATCGGGGTTGGGTCCTTTCATTATTAAATTTCGTAGATTGACAAGAGTTGGATAAAGTTGCGGAATAGAAGTGATGTCCGGTATATGGATGAAATCAGAGAATTTGTGAATTTTGCAATAGAACATGGTCAGGGAAAGAAGCGTTTCACGTGTCCGTGTAAAAAATATCTTAATTATCAGTATGTGGAGGTTAATGTTATGATACAGCACCTGTACGAAAATGGTACGATGTGGAGTTACACTACGTGGAGCAAGCATGGTGAAGCAGTAGACTTCAGCTCAGAGTACAATTACCATGGTGCCTCATCTACTAGCAGTGGTGCCGACCCCCCTGCTTGGAACCCAATTGCGGATTTGGTCCATGATGCGTTTCCGGGATTTAGTCATGGTGGACACCAACACAAAGAGGGAGGTTACAGTACCACTCATGGGCATGATGACACATTCCCCGCTGCTAGCTTGGCCACTGACACTAGTGAGATGGATAAGTACAACATGATGATACTTGAAGCTTAGACCCCGGTGTACGTTAGATGTCGAGAGAATGTGTTGTAATATGTGTTGCAACAAATGCAGATAAAAGTGAAGCACAAAATGTCAGTTAGTGCTTTTGACAAAATTCAAGAGCAAATATGTAAGTTGCTTCCTGATGATCACAATCTTCCTAAATCTCATTATAATGTTAGAAATATCTTGAGAAGCTTTGGCCTAAAGTACAGGATAATTGATGTCTGTCCAAATGATTATATGCTGTTTTACAAAGAGTATAAAGATTTGGACTATTGTCCTGTATGTGGCCAGTGCAGATATGAGCGGAATAGGAAGAGTTCGAAAAGTAATTGCAACATCTGTACATGTCTCTGTACATAGTAGAGGCGATGCGATGGTATGCATAAAAGTGAATAGATGACGATGGGATGAGACATGCCGCGGATTGGAGGCTTTCAATCATTTCGACAGCGAATTTGGAGAGTCTGCAGCAAAGGTTCGAAATGTTATACTCAGACTATCTACAGACGGATTCAATCCTTGGGTAGTAATAGCTCTTCCGTCAACACTTAGCCAGTTCTTCTGATGTCTTACAACCTGCCTCCGTGGATGTGCATGAACAAGGAATTTAATTTCCTTACTCTGCTAATTCCAGGTCCTTAATCTCCGGGGAAGTGCTTAGATGTCTACCTCAGACCTTTGATCGACGAGCTGAAACTGTTATGGGAAAATGGAGTCCCAACTTATGAAAAATTTACTGACACGATGTTCATGATGAGGGCTACCGTAATGTGGACGATCAGCGATTTTCCAGCGTATGGGATGTTGGCAACCTGCAGGACAAAAGGATATAATAGATGTCCTATATGTTTGGGCGACGTGAACTCTAGTTGGCACGCGGGGAAGGTGTGTTACTTGGGTCACCGTATATGGCTTCCTCACAACCACCCGTGGTGACAGGATAAAGCTCATTTTGACAGGACGGTAGAGAACAATCATTAACCCCGTAGTTGGTCGGGCGAAGAGATTTTAGAGAGGTTGAGCTATTTCGACTTTGGTGTGTTGACAAATGACAATGATGTACAGAAATGCAATCCAATACCTCCACATGATGTCATCTATTGACATTACAAGAGTATATTCTTTGAACTCCCTTACTGATCAAAGTTGAAGCTGAGGAACAGCTTGGATGCGATGCATATAGAAAAGAATATGTGCGACAGCGTTGTGGGAACAATTCTCGGTATTAAGTTCAAGACTAAAGATACTTCTAAAGTGCGCAAAGATCTGGAATCTATGAATCTACGTCGTCCCTTGTGGTTGAGGAGGAATAGAAGAGGAGTGTACAATAATATGCTAGCTACACCTTACATAGTGAAGCAGACATTTAGAGGTTCTGTATTCCACTAGTTGAAGAGTGTTCATTATTCGGCTATGTATGCAGCTACTATAATTAGAGCAGTGGACGAGGTGCAACACAACTTTTTTGGTCTAAAGACACATGACTATCACGTTATACTGCAATGTTTGATTCCCATGGTAATTCGGCCATATTTGCCTCGTGTCATCGTATAACCAATAGTGGCATTGTGCAGATGGTGGCAGAGGTTATGCGCCAAAGAGTTTAAGAAGTCGGATATGGTGGAACTGCAACAACAAATTGTGAACATCATTTGCAAATTAGAGAGGATTTTTCCCCTTGCTTTCTTGGATATCATGATTCATTTAATGATCCACCTACCCGAGCAGGTGCTCATTTCTGGTCCGGTCCAGTATACTTGGATGTATCCTCAAGAAAGGTATGTATAGCTAATTAATTATACAGGTTTTCCGATCCATTATTTGTTCTACTCGAGATTACTAGCTATATGTACTTATTCTACAATTAATTAATTGAACGTTTGATTTTGTAGACAACTTGGACAGTATAAAGGATTCGTTGTGACGACCCGGAACAGAATCAAAAGCGTAATCAGCATAATTCGTGAGTTAGCGTATAATCGCAGATTTCCGATAATTGATTAAATCACTAGCTTTGATCACGACTAAATTATTGGCCGAGAATTTGAGTTGAGTCTCTTCTCGAGAGTTGTTGTACGCGTGATTTCGAGTTCGTGAGCGGTTCCGGATTATTATTTGGACGACCGAGGAATATAATATGAATGATTGAAATTTTGGTATATTGTTGAGTTTATCCGTTCGTGTTCGAGTCTATCCGAATTGTGATTGTGATCCGTTTTGGACCATTGACCGACCCGAAGCGTAGATGGAATGATTATTGACTTGATTAGCGAGCTTCACGATTTGTTGTGATTTCAGCATAATCTGCTAATATGGCGGCCTTGTTAGCCACTAAATTACCGGATGAGAATTTGATTTGGAATCCTTCGTAAAAGTTGTAGAGAATTTAATTTCGAGCTTGTGGGAACTTCCGGAGGACTATTCCGAGTTACGAGGATTAAGTTACGAATATTTTCAACCGTTGATTATTTAATCGGATAAGTTTGTGATGGATTGAACCGTTGACTTTTTATCGGATTGGTCGATGTGTTTGACTTCGGGTGGTAATTGAAGAACTTGTCGAGATGAGTTTGTTGACGCGAGAATTGTTGAAATCGGAATTACTATACGAAAGTTACGGGTATTCGAAGTTTGTCGTAAAATTAATTATGGGAGTTTCCTAAAATAGCAAGTATTTAATGAGGGTTGCTGTTTTGGGAAAGTCAAACATGGAATTTAGGGAGTTGACCGAGTCAACTCGGTGGAGGAGGGGTGGTGCGACGTGCACCACGGCTCGCCGGCAACGAGCTGCCGTCCGGCCACCCCAAGGCACGGGGCTGGTCCTAATCAACTCGCCTCGACTTCCCCTTCCTCTTTCCGGCCACCGTTTACGGCAGGGATGCCGGTGGAGAGAGGAATTTTCGGCCAAAGTTTGTGAAAATTGGGGTTTTGGTTGATAATTTTTTCGGCCGAATTGAGCTACAAGAAGTACTGAGCTTTGAAGCTCTCATCACCACGAGTCTAACCATATAGGTATGGTGCTCCAATTCGTTTTGTACATGGAGAATTCATGGATTGAAATTTGTGTGATAATTCGGTCTTACATGAAATTGAGCTAGTTAGAGTTTGAATTGATCTTTGGTGTAGTTATGAAAGTTGCTTGTTGGATGATTTTGAGTGGAATAGACTTTGGTCCGCCGGGAAATTTTTCAGTTGGGTGGCGCCGCCGCCGGCGGCGGCAATCAATGGCGGTTTCCGGTCAAAGTTGACTTTTTGGGGTTTTTGTCGAGTTGTATGTCGTTCCGGCGGATACTCATCAATGCTCCGGGTGTTGTATACTTTCAAATATTTGAAGTTCCATGATTACGTTCTACTTGTTGTGAACGATGCTTTATTCATTAGGATTTCTCCTTGACGTGCTATCCGTGTCGGTACGGTTGTGGATCCTATTGAGGATCAAACGACGCGTGGTTTGCCAGTGAGTTGTGGGTTTGGATGAGCATTCTGAATTCAGAGATTTGTACGGCATGATTTTCCTAGTTGTGCATGTATGAGCGTCTACATGTTGCCTCAGAGCAGAGAATCGTGGCGGTTGATGTTTGTCTGAGACAGATTATTGCATTTGGTGGGCTGGTATTGTGTGAGTTCCTGTTGCGACTCCATGGCCTACGTTTTGGGATGTATCGTTCATATGTTTGTTTCCGTTTACACGTTTTATGTGACTTCAGAGGAAGCAGTGCACGAGGTTCGAGATGAGTTTGAGCCTGAGCATCAGAGGGATTTTGACTGTTATGCCTCGAGATAACCATGAGGAGCTAGATGTGCTGCACTCAGGGGCGAGGATATTGAGAAGAAAAGGTATACGCAGTTTCCGATGTGTTGGTTTGAGGAAAGTGGACTTAGTCGAGATATTTTGTTGAGGTTGAGTTCTGACACCTCGGGATCAGTGACTTCATTAGGCTGTGGCCTTTTCGATTATGTTGAGGGTCATCAGATCAAGCAGAGAATCTGTTTGGTGATGGTGGAGATCACAGAGTAGCGGACTTGTTCCTGTGGTATGAGTTTGGGTGATTTTTGGTGATCCTTTCTCACAGCAGGTGTCGCTGTGACTTGTGTTCGTGGAGCACTCTCAATTGCTATTGTGGTAGCCAGGAGGGTCACGTTGCGAGGGAGCGCCCTCAGCCAGTTGTTTTAGCGGTTCGACAGCTCAAAGTCCACGAGGAGGTCATGATGCTATTTCTGGAGATGACCAACACAACCTTTTTAACGAGTCAATCAGCAAGTCGTAATCAACGTGGGCGGCTAGTTGGGCATGTTGGAGTTCGTGTCTTGACCTTGTATGAGGACGGAGTTTCTTTGAGGTTACCGTCACTTAACATCCATGGCTATTGTACCTGCATCACCACTTCTGAGGTTTTGGAAAGAGTTGTATCCATTCGGAGGTTACGAGATCCTTGTTGGAGGATATGGTTTAGCCGCAGATCCATTATTGTTTGATATCGTCGATTTTGGTGTGATGATGGGTATGGACTTCTTGACGACGCATTGGGCTATGTTCGATGGTCACGAGAAGGTTGTTGTGTTCGACGACCAGACTTTTCCCGAGAAACAGTTTCGCGGTGTTGGTCGAGCGGATGGTGGAAACGGGTTGTGTTGTTTGCTTAACTCATGTTGTGGATACTACGGTTGTTGTGCCCGACATTGGCGACATTGAGGTGGTTCCCGAGTTTCCAGGTGTGTCCCGCAGGAGTTACCGGGTATTCCTCCAGTTCGGGAGACCGACTACACCATTGAGCATTTACTGGGCGCTGGACTCATATCACCGACATTTTGTCGTTCGGTGCCAGCGTAGCTGTTGGAGCTACAGGTTCGACTTCAAGAGTTGCTGGAGGAGATTTCATGCAACCCAGCGTATCTGCGTGGTGTGCTCTTGCATTATTTGTGCGAATGTTGGATGGTTCGACGAAGTGGTACATTGACTACCGGAAGCTGAATCAGGCTTCAGATTGACGACTTGTTTGATCAGCTCACGGGAGCTTCAGTCTTTTCGAAGATTGATTTCGGGTTCGGATACCATCAGTTGAGGATCAAGGAGTCAGATGTGGCTAAGACAACTTTCGGATCATGATGCAGGCATCAGGAGTTTTGGTCACGCCATTTGGTTGACCAATGCCCCCGTAGTTTTTATGGACTTGAAGGACCAGGTGTTCAGACGATTCTGGACAAGGTTACGGTCGTGTTCGTTGGCAACATCTTGATTTACTCCAGGAGTGTGGGCCAGCACAAGAAGCAATTGCGAGCAGTTTTGCGGACTTCGCGAGATAATCTGCTGTTTGTGAAGTTCAGCCAGTGTGAATTTTGGTTAGTTAGCGTGATGATTTTGGGCCACGTGATGTTAGCTGTAGGAGCCAGCTAGATCCTGACCAGATAGAGCCGTATTGATTTGGAGTTGACTTACCATTGTACCAGAGATCAGGAGTCTCTTGGGTTTGGCAAGTTACTATCGGTGCTTTGTGCAGGATTTTCTCGGAATGCCACTCCATTTACCGGATTGACGAAGAAGCTAAGGTGTCAAGTTCGAGTGGTCCGATGCATGTGAGATGAATTACTTACTCCTGGAAGAAGGTTAACCATTGTACCGGTTTTAACCTTACCTGACGATCGTGGTGAGTTCGTGAGTTATGGCGATGCATCAAGGGTTAGATTTGGTTATGCTTTGATGCAGCATTGCAGAGCGGTGGCTCATGGTTTCAGGCAGTGGAAACCTTATGTAGTTGCATATTCTGTGTATGATTTGGGTGTAGCTGTCCTTATGTTAGCATCGGAGAGTTGGAGACACTACTGCTACGGCGTGCAGCGCGGTGTAAGATGTACACTGATCACATGAGTTTCATCTACTTGAGGCAACGTAGATGGATGGGGTTGACTAACGACTATGGCTGCACATTTGAGTTTATTCGAGAGAGGCTATTGTTGTTGCTGATGCATTCAATCAGAAGTCGGGAGCTTCATTGTATCATGTGTGTGGCTCGAGTTTCCGTGTTAGCCGAGTTACGAGTTACAAGAGTTGAGTTCGAGTGTGATGATTTTTGGAGCTCATTGTTTTACGTGCGTTGTGCACTAGTGGTGCGAAAATGTGGCAGATACTTCGAGTTTACTACTCGTGACACAACCTGTAGAGGAATGTAGCAACTTGTGTGTGCAGATGCCACATTTGTCGATAGGCGATGGCTAGGAGGCAGAGCTTGCCGAGAAGTTGCAGCCATTGGAGATTTCCGATTAGAAGTTGGAGCTTGTCACTGTGGATTTTATGTGTCGGTACGCACTTCGGTTTGTGGTACCAGTTATCGGGTCTTTGTGGACCATTTGATGAACTTAGTTCTTTTCCTTGTACTTCGGAAAAGATTTCGGTGGCAGGCTGGTATAGCTGTGTTTGGCGGAGGTTGTCTATTTTCATGATGCGCCTGTATCCCAGTTTGCTGATCGAGATATTCAATTACAACCAAGTGTTGGCAAGCTTTGCAGCGAGCATTGGGAATTAGATTACAGTTTAGTACAGTTTCTTATCCTCAGATTGGTGGGCGATCTTTGAGGACTATTCAGACCTTGGAGGGCATATTGTGGTCTTGTGTATTGCAGTTTCGAGGGATTTGGAACCAGCAGTTTCAACTGTTCAAGATTGCATGCAGTATCAGTTTGTTGACCACTATGATTATGATGTTGCATGATGTCGTTTTGAGGAACGATGTTGTACTCCATTGTGCTGGAGCGAGTTTGGTGTGAGCTGACGTTGGATCCTGATTTAGTGGAATGTGGTACCACAGACTTTCGGATTAGCGGAAACAGGTTGATAATTGCCCGAGTTTGATGTTTGAGTCATGTTGATGTGAGTAGGCTGAGTTGTGAATTGCCACGTTATTTTGATCCGTATGTGATCATAGGCGAATTTGTGTTGTGCCGTATAGTTCGGCATTGCCTCTAGCGTTGGCTTTTGTGTGTGTTGTGTTCCGTGTGGTGGAACGACATTTCAGATTCGTTGCGTGTTTTGTACCCTATCTAATCCTTATACAGGAACACTTAGTGTTTGTGAGGAGCCAGTTCAGGTTCGACGATTTGAGGGTACAGAGATTACAGCACAGAGATATTTCCTATTATGAAGTCTGTTAATAGAGTCGTTCAGTTGAGGTTGCCACTTGGGAGTTGAACTGTATGCAGAGGCAGTGTTCTTACTTTTCAGTTGGTAGGCTTGGAAATTTCGAGGTCGAAATTTTTTTAAGAGGGGTGGATTTGTGACGACCCGGAACAGAATCAGAAGCGTAATCAGCTTAATTCGTGAGTTCGCGTATAATCGCAGATTTCCGATAATTGATTGAATCACCAGCTTTGATCACGACTAAATTATTGGCCGAGAATTTGAGTTGAGTCTCTTCTCGAGAGTTGTTGTACGCGTGATTTCGAGTTCGTGGGCGGTTCCGGATTATTATTTGGACGACCGAGGAATATAATATGAATATTTGAAATTTTGGTATATTGTTGAGTTTATCCGTTCGTGTTCGAGTCTATCCGAATTGTGGTTGTGATCCGTTTTGGACCATTGACCGACCCGAAGCGTAGATGGAATGATTATTGACTTGATTAGCGAGTTTCGTGATTTGTTGTAATTTCGGCATAATCTGATAATATGGCGGCCTTGTTAGCGACTAAATTACCGGACGAGAATTTGATTTGGGATTCTTCGTGAAAGTTGTAGAGAATTTAATTTCGAGCTTGTGGGAACTTCCGGAGGAGTATTCCGAGTTTCGAGGATTAAGTTACGAATATTTTCGACTGTTGATTATTTAATCGGATAAGTTTGTGATGGATTGAAGCGTTGAATTTTTATCGGATTGGTCGATGTGTTTGACTTCGGGTGGTAATTAAAGAACTTGTCGAGATGAGTTTGTTGACGCGAGAATTGTTGAAATCGGAATTACGATACGAAAGTTACGGGTATTCGAAGTTTGTCGTAAAATTAATAATGGGAGTTTCCTAAAATAGCAAATATTTAATGAGGGTTGCTGTTTTGGGAAAGTCAAACATGGCATTTAGGGAGTTGACCGAGTCAACTCGGTGGAGGAGGGGAGGTGCGACGTGCACCACGGCTCGCCGGCGGCGAGCTGCCTTCCGACCACCCCAAGGCACAGGGCCGGTCCCAATCAACTCGCCTCAACTTCCCCGGTGGAGAAAGGAATTTCCGGCCAAAGTTTGCGAAAATTGGGGGTTTTGGTTGACAATTGTTCTGGCCGAATTGAGCTATAAGAAGTACTGGGCTTTGAAGCTCTCATCACCACGAGTCTAACCATATAGGTATGGTGCTCCAATTCGTTTTGTACATGGAGAATTCATGGATTGAAATTTGTGTGATAATTCGGTTTTGCATGAAATTGAGCTAGTTAGAGTTTGAATTGATCTTTGGTGTAGTTATGAAAGTTGCTTGTTGGATGATTTTGAGTGGAATAGACATTGGTCCACGGGGAAATTTTTCAGTTGGGTGGCACCGCCGCCGGCGGGGGCGGTTAACGGCGGTTTCCGGTCAAAGTTGACTTTTTGGGGTTTTTGTCGAGTTGTATGTCGTTTCGCTCGGAATCGCTGAGGTTAATTTTTTCGATTTGAGCATCGGAAATTATAGCGAGGTATTGTGGTGTGATTATCGGAATTTAGACAATTCGTCGTTATTGAATTATGTGTTTCCGAGAACGGTTGTTTCTCGTGATATGATTCGAGGTATTGAGTTATGATTTTGAGAAATAGATTTTATGATTATTCAGGGGTTCGTGATCGTTCGTTTGGCGAAAGATTTTTCCACCGGATCACGGGATTAACGCGAACTGCGTTACGCTTATATGTGAGTGGACAATTTCTTTTCACTGATAATCGCGAGTCTTTATACACGTGTTACGAGCATGAGCATGCATTTGAGATTATGGTTTATATGAGCATGTGTTATACGATTATGCCTATACAATTATACATTACGTATATGCATTTACTTAT
Organism: Geum urbanum; assembly: GCA_946800695.1. Classification (NCBI taxonomy): domain Eukaryota; kingdom Viridiplantae; phylum Streptophyta; class Magnoliopsida; order Rosales; family Rosaceae; genus Geum; species Geum urbanum. The sequence continues at coordinate 17,128,835 of OX327003.1, read as the reverse complement.
TGCTTTATACATTTGCATCGAATTATTTATGATTTGATTTACACAGAGTACAGTCTTAGTATATGTGGTTGTATCGATACACTTGCATCCCGGCTGATCCCCAAGGATGTCTACCAGGGGGGAACTGTACCTTGTGCCGATGTATTTCCGGGTGGGTACAGATTTCTGTTCCTTGTGCCGATGTATTTCCGGGTGGGAACAGATACCCTGACCTGAGGCCTTTCTGGCTAGAATCATGTGTGGATCTGGGATCCCGTGATTCGGACTGTACTAGCACGGATGAGTCCATGAGCGACCCAGTGGGATTTTTACATGAATGCTCTGTACACTGGAGGAGTTTGAGTTCACCTCGTGTACTATATTATGTTTATTCATTTTGACTCGCATATGTTTTTTTTATAACATATATTATTCGACGAAAGACATTTATTTTCGTCCACTCACTCTAACAGTTTATATGTCTTTCCCCTGGGCTTTTCGGTTTTCGTGCCAAGTTTGCAGTTCAGATTCTGGTGTCGCACGTCGTGGTCGGAGTCATAGTATTCGAGCGATGTTTCTTTTATGGTAGGTTCTTAGTTTGTCCTACTATTTGTATATCTATACTAGAAGTCGCTCTGAGTATTCTGATGTCTTGTTTTTATACGATTTTCCCCGGATTTCTGTAGAAGTATAGTATATTTATCACTTTACATTATTGCTATGATATTGAGAAATCCGGATGGGATTGGTGCCCACGGTTTGATTTTTGTGGCATAGGATTAAGTGTATTTTCCGGGTGCAGGTAATGGCAATTCCACGTTAGTAGCGTTACTCTGCCGAAAATTTGATGGCTTTTGTTGGTTCGTGTTTTCAGAAGGGGTTTGATTCCGGTTTAGGAAACTAAATCGGGGTTGAGTCCTTTCATTCGTGAAAAATAGGTCAGCCCTGGATGGTTCCATAGCAGAGATATACCTAATGCATGAGTGTGTTACTTACTGCAACAAGTACCTCAAGGATCCACCACCTCCCACCGCCTCCGATCCCAGTGCCCGCATCAATCTTTCTATCGTCACAAATGTCGTATGACCGTTAAGAGAAGTATTAAAGGAATCGTTAACACGAGAATAATTTATTGAGGCACATTGGGTAGTGTTGCGAGACTGTGATGAAGTTGAGCCTTATATGATTCGGTACAGGGAGAAGCTTCAGGCGTTAAATCCAGACAAGTGTTCGGCATGGTTTGAGAAAGTGGTTAAGAAGAAGTTCCCTAATTATTTCTTCTAATGGGTACGCATGTTTACTTATTTAATTTATATACATGTTTATAGAAATTAAACCCTTTAATTATATATATATTCTTTTCATTTTCACAGATGATTGATCTACAAAAATCTGAAAACCACAAGGGCTGGTGGTCCTAGCCAAAGCACTTGCTAGCAGGGAAGCCGATTAAATACTATCTTTATCCCGGATATTTTGTGAACGGTGTAGCCAGAGATGAAGGAAGAAGAACATAAAATAATAGGGTAGCGGTTGGGAAAGACAATGATATACACTACCAGAAGATTTACTATACCCGACGATGAGGTGTCGTCGGACTGTTCCTCTTTATCGTCGGGTATAGCCTATACCCGACGACTCATCGTCGGTTATAGTCTCGTCGGTAATGCACCGTCGGTGATACTATAACCGACGATGAATTAGGTTTTTCGTTGGAAAAAAGGGTGACTAAAGGCAACGATGGTTTATCGTTGGGCATAGTTTAAAACTATAACCGACGATGACATCGTCGGTTATAGTTTTCTCCATGGTCAAAATGGTTGACCGTAGAGAAAACTATAACCGATGATGTTGACACTTATTGTCGGTTATAGTTAATAATAATTAATTTTTTTTTGCAGGTTTTGGGTTTTATCCCAAAACCTGCATTCCCAAAAAATCACTAATATTGTTCAAATTGAAAATCAACATCCATTGAAACTATAGTACGTAGTAAATAAATTAAAAAAAACCGAAATCGTTCAAATTAATATGTATACATATGCGTAGTAAATAATTAAAATAAAAAACCGACAATTGCTCAAATCTAGGGGGGTCCTGGTCCAAAGTCTATGTGGTCAAACGGATCGTCATAAGTTGGTTGGTCCTGGTCTGGCTGAAGATGCGGCTGAGGCTGAAGCTGAGGCTGAGGCTGAGGCTGTGGCAGTGGCGCACCGAAAATGGGCGGGGGAGCTATCTGGATTCCAGATGCCAGCAACTGTGCATAACAGTGTTGCATCCATGTCCCCGTCTACTGCTGCTGTTCGGCCAACTGATTCTGCTCTGCGGCTCGCGCCTGCTCCATCTCCTCCATCCGACGCCGTTGAGCTTCCATCTCAATTGCTTGCCTATGAAGCTGGTCCTGTAGCTCATTAGTCCTCGAAGATGATGATGATCCCGATCCGCGAGAGAATTCAGGGGTCTGCTTCAGCAGCCCTTGACCCCACTTTCCGGAACCCCTGCAGTAGAATGTGTTCTTCCTTGGAGGGATCGCAGTTGACATAATCCTGGTCCTGACGATCGGATCAGATCGATCAATCTGATCAATCGGGAGTTCCGCATCGGGGGTGTTGGAATAGAGCTCTCTCGCCACTTGAGTCAACACCTCCGGAATCGCCTCCTGAATTCTCGCCTAATTGACAAAGAACAATAAAATATTAATTAAAAAAACAATCTAAATAAATAAGAAATAAGTTTATTTTGTTATAAGGACACTTACAGCATATTCGGGGGATTGCGGATACGCGTGCTGCATCGTATAGACAAGGGGATCCTCTTCTGGGTGGTTGGCCGCCTCCTCGATCCAACCCGAGTATGATCTAGAACCGGCATGATGATTTTTGGTGTTTTTGGCCCGGTTCCTTGTGTTGACTTCAGAAAGAGCCTGCTCGATTAATCCAACATAAAAAAAACACTCATTAGCCAAATAATTTGAGGGAAGTACAATAAAACAAAAATTTAATCGATCGAAGGTTGCGTACCTTCAATTTCGGGTTGTTGAAGTGAACCACAAGCCATCGCCACTCGTACTCCCTATAACGAAACTCACTAGGGGTACCCGAACGATCGTCGCCGTACTTTTTCCAATGCTTTTTCAGCTCGCCCTTCCACTCCTTATACCTATATATATATTAATAAAATCAAGCGTTAGTAACTTACAACATTGTATGAACATAATCAAAAGAAACGAAAAAATTGAAACAAATGCCGGTCTGCAAACCTGCTCCCATGCACTTCATCCGCTCACGTGGGTCTAATGTCTGCATCCACGCGGAACCACCTCTGCAATGCATATATATATATATATCAATAATATTAAAAATTTATTTAGAAAATTTACATAATGAATATACAATTCAACTCACCGACAACGCATTATTCAGCTGATATTTGACGGATTGCGGCACTGAATTCCAATCTGGCCACAACATTGGGACTCTATCCCATATGAGGCTGCCCGCCATCCCCGCGTACTTTCGGGTGACCTTTCCCTCGATCACCTGCCCTCTATCCCCGGTCAGAATCATAACTTGGCCACCACCGCTAGCCTGAATGGCGTCGTCCAGTAACTTGCCGACGACGGGGCCTCTGGTTCTCTTTTGTTTGTCACCGGGCACGATCTCGCCTATCACATATATATGTAGACAATTTTTTAAACATCAACACCTAATTAAATTTAAATATTACTAAGTAAAAAGATATCACTAATTAATATTTACCTGATTCGTCGGTGCGTTGTCCCGAAATCCTCACACTCCAGAGAGGTTCCGGGAAGGGTACAGACGCATATGCCTGGTCCGGGGTAATGAACCCTAGCTGTCCCGGAACAGGCATCCCCTCGGAATCGATGAGAGGTATCGTCCGGATTTCCAACGGTAAGAATAAGGTAGACGGCGAGCATAGTCGCATCCTGGCCGAGGACTGAGTGGATCCACCAGCCTCCTCGGAAGAATGAGGAGCTGTCTGGCGGATGAAGGGGGAAGGGTCCTCGCGATGAATCTCCGGCATTCGGACCGAGGATTGAGTCGCACTATCCGTTTCCAGCGTGCGACTGACCCCATGAAGCCTCCTCGCGCCTGAGGATCGAGCAGGCTCGACCTGCTGCTGCTGAGGTTGTCCCTCGCCCAGCAGTGCACGGTGTCGAGAGGTCTGCGGAAGACTCTAAGTGTTGCCGACGCTCGTGGATCCTGATGCGGACCGACTTCCGGTGCCCTCATCCCCATGTCCCGATCTCCCTCTCCCTCTTAACCTCCCCCTCGAGTTCGACCCCCCTTGGGAAGCACCGCAATTTAACCAATTCATCGTGGCTATAAAATTTCAAAAATTCAAAATAATTCCTAATTCATCTAAAAATTCGAATTCGTAATCCAATAATTCCAAAAATTAATTAATTAAACTCCTCTCTATATATATAATCCAATAATTCCATAAATCCAATATATAAATATTCCAATAATTAAACGTAAATCCAATATATATATATATATATTCCAATATATATCAATAATCCAAAACATAAATATTCCAATATATATATCCAATAATTCCAATAATTCCATAAAATCCAATATATAAAATTCCAATAATCCAATATATATATAAATCCAATAATCCTCCCTATATATTCCAATATATATATAAATATTCCACAAAAATGCACAATAATTCCATAAAATCCACAATAATTCCAATAATTCCATAAAATCGATATATAATTCCAATAATCCAATATATAAATATTCCACAAAAATTGCAATAATCCAATATATAAATCCAATAATCCAATATATATTCCAATATATAAATATTCCACAAAAATCAACAATAATTCCATAAAATTCAACAATATCCAATATATAATCACAAAATTCATTCATGCATCCACATTATCGATGAACAATCGAAACAACTTCAAATCTAACAAAAAAAATGGAGAAATTAGGAAATTAGGGATTAGTTTCTAACCTGTTTTTGGGGATTCTAATCCAATAATAGAGGCTTGAGGATCGAATTGAATACCTTTGGCTTGAGGACTGCAGCTTGGTTGCTCCCAACACACCGGAAGTTCCCAAATTCAGGCGAGGAGGAGTTGTGGAGTTTTGGGCAGTTTTGTTTCTGCCCAAAACGTACCAAGTTCTGGATATAAACCAGAACTATAGCCGACGATATAAGTAATATCGTCGGCCATTGTTGAACCGAAACTATATCCGACGAGATTTCATATGAATATCGTCGGCTATAGTGTTTTTATTTATTTTTCATATGCCGGTTATATATAGTGCACTTAATATTTAATAATACGAAATTATTAGAAAAAAAAACTGAAATAATTTAAAAGCCTAATTAATTAAATTAAAATGGAATTTAAATTTTTTGGCTCTATTTAATAATATTTATTAATATTTATTAATACGATATTAATTCGAATATCGATCGTCGGTTGTAGTTTTTTTTTCGAGCTCTCGATCTCTCTCTCTCTCATGATCGCTATTTAACAATTTAATCGACACAATTTGAAGTCGATCATCTGAATATATATCGAAATCATTTTACATTGCATGTTCAAACTCAAAATAACATACATACACTAAGGCGCATAGTCAGAATCATCGCTTGAGTCTGACTCTGTTTCCGAGTTAATTTCAGGTAAGATGTGTATGCCCTCATCACTTGAGTCTTCATTGCTTTTATTTTGATTAACATCAATAAGATTCAGTTGAGGAATTCGTACCACACTGCCCTGTCTCACATTATTAAGGCGAATTGTTGAGGCAGGAATACCAGTTGCGTTGGGCTCTTGGTATGCACTAACTTCTTCCTTATCCGAGGTCGCACCAAGGGTTGAGGCAATGTATATGTTTCGTGGAAGAACATGGTTAACCACTTTCCACGGGCCTTTATGCACAAGATCATCGAGATAGAACAATTGTTTCACCGCTGTGTCCAAAACAAACGGATCATCTTCATACCAGCTTGTAGCAGTATTCACCGAAAAAATGCCGTATTGATCAGTCCTTGTGTTCTGAGGGTCGGTATCAAACCATCTACACTTAAACAAGTGCACGGTCATGCCTTCCCCATATATTAATTCGACAACTGAATGGAGAACACCGTAATAGTCAACTCCATTCTGCCCACCATGCACCATTACCCCAGAATTCTGTGTTTTCCGTCTGACATCTCTATGTTCACAAATAAATAGCACGCCATTTACCTTACACATAGGATAAACTCTGGAAGTTACCGGTTTCTGCGCCAAGAGCCTCAATTCGTGTGACCACTGAGGGATACCATCATCTTGTACATGGTTCATCTGAAAATAATCATTTATTAACTTAACTATAAATAGGATACGAGACATGCACTTAAATAGCATATACAGGTCAATTTATCTATAAACGTACCCATTTGCCAAAATAGTTTGCGAACGTCTTGTTGTGGTACTCAACATCACCGAAAATAGCAGGGCAGTAAAGGTGCAAATTTTTCCAATATTGAACTTCTGGACAGTTAATCAATACCGAGCAATGGGCAATGACTAGCTCATAAGGTTCTAACTTGTACGAGTTGGGCAACTTTCCAGAAACTTCAACATCATCGGAGATGATCGAAAGGTTGAACTGCCTTCCATCTACTGGCATATGTTGTGGAGGGTCCTCCAACGCTCCCAAATACAACTTGGTGTACGTTACACACTCATACGCAATATATGCTTCAGCGATACACCCTTCAGGTGCAGATTTGTTCATCACATAGTCTTTGTAGTCCCCTAATTGTCTGTAAAGTGGTAATTACAGATCGAGCATGTTATGCTTATTGCAACAATAAGTGAATAAATAATATTAAAGATCGACATATATAGCCAGATTCAGAGATGCATTACGTACCTTTCCATAGGATACATCCATGTGTAGTGTACTGGACCAGTAAGCAACAATTGTTCCGGAAGATGGAGCATCAGGTGAGGCATGATGTCGAAAAAGTTTGGAGGAAATATCCTTTTGAATTTGCACATGATAAAAATAATGTCCTATTGCATTTCCAACAAGTTCGATTTCTTCACTTCTCTCGTGCATAACTTCTGAAGAATCTTGACAAAGCCACTAACGGCTCCACCACCTCTTTGGGCAGGTACCCTCGAATGAAAACAGGGAAGAGGCGTTGAAGCAGTATATGACAGTCATGACTCTTTAGTCCGTACATCTTACTGTCTTTGAAGTTAACACATCGACTTATATTTCCAGCATAGCCTGAAGGATACCTGACATTACCCATCCAGCCAAAAATTTCATTCTTCTGGGCAGGCTTCACGGTATAAGGAGCTTGTGGTATTTTTTTCTTCCCATCTCTCAACCACAAATGTTTTCGCAGTCCCATCCTTTTAAGATCAATGCGTGCCTTCGGGTCGTCTTTAGTTTTTCCCTCCCAATTCAACACTGTGCCGACCACACTCTCGCACACATTTTTCTCTATGTGCATGACATCTAAGTAGTGTCTGATCAGCAACTTGGACCAATACGGAAGTTCCCAAAAAATACTTTTGTGTGTCCAGAATTTATACCTGTCGGGTTTGTCAGGTATTGACGCCACTATCTCAGGATGATTGCTTAGCTGCCCAAAATCGTATTCATTTAGCACTTCCAATATTTCATCCACCGTCCATCTCCTCGGCTGCTCACCTGTTTCCACAGTCCCATCAAATGCCTCCATATCCTCCCGAAATGGGTGATCATGTGGAAGCACACAACGATGACGCATATGTACAATCTTCCTGCAATGAGGTTTGCAACACTCAACCGTCATGCACTCTGGACAAGCCCTATATCCCCTGGTAACGTTGCCCGACAACAACCCGCGTGCATGAAAATCGCTAATGGTGCCAACAAGCATGGCATGCATCTGGAACATCTCATTTTTGAACTTGTCATAAGTGGGATGACCATGCTCACTCAAGTACTTAAGCTCCTCAATCAAGGGTCTCAAATACACATCGAGACACTTTCCTGGATAACCCGGCCCTGGAATTATCATAGTGAGCATATTGTATTCTTTCTTCATGCACATCCATGGAGGAAGGTTGTACGGTACCAAAATAACTGGCTATATACTGTATTGAAGACTCATGTTGCCAAAAGGGTTGAATCTGTCAGATGAAAGCTCCAGCCAAACATTTCGAACGTCTGATGCAAAATAAGAAAACTCCTTCACCATGTGCTTCCAAGCCTCTCCGTCAGCAGGGTGTATAAGTGTATCACCGTTGGGCAAATTCCTCTCGGCCCACCATCTCATAGTTTCAGCCGTGTGTGCAGACATGAACAACCGTTCTAGCTTATCTATCAGCGGAAAATACCGAAGTATCTTCACAGCTTTATTGTTTCCGGCAGGAGTCAACTTATACCTATCTGTACCACATACCGGGCATTCATCAAGAGATTCAAGATCATTCCCATAAGCATCTTCACCCCAAAAGAGAACACAATCATATCTACAAGCATGGATTTTGATGTAGGAAAGGCCAAGATGTTTCAGGATCTGTCGCACGATGTTTCAGGAAAGGCCAAGATGTTTCACGATGAGTAGTAGGAAGACGATGACCGGGGGGGGGGGGGGCAACAACGAACCAGACCACTTCAGCCAATCATCAACAGCCTTCACACTCATTTTGTTCTCCACTTTGAGCTTCATTACTCCCATAACACTTTCGAGAACAGATGCATTACACCCGTTGTACAACGGGGTCTGTTGGAAGGCAATGAGGTTGTTGTACTTATCCATACCAGCAGTGTTGACAGCTGTAGGTAATTGCTGGACTGGCTCAATATGAGGGAAGTCTCCAACCGCGGGAGGGATATCCGGTGCTTGAGTAAATATACCGATCTCATGAGGAAACATATCGTTGATCAGACTTGTTGTTGGATCATTGGATGTAGATCCACTCTCAAAAAATTGTCCGTGATCATGTTGACCAACTGATGAGCTCTCACCGTGATAAATCCAACATGTGTACTTATCTCAAAACCCGTTTTTCTTCAAGTGCTCCAATACTTTATCGATGTGAAAACGATATCGCTCGCTGCGACACTGACATTTCGTACACGGACAATAATGAATTGTCATCCCTCCACAATTAACTTTCACATATTCCACAAAACTTCTAATTCCATGGTGATATCTTACATCCCATCTTGGAAGACACATCCAACTCTTGTCCATCCTAAAAATTATAACTGCATGTATATATACCCATGATCTTATTAATTAAAATTTCATAGCTAGATATATATATCTATATATATCGATATTCAAACTATAATTAAATTACATAATTTAATTATTCGATCTAGCCTACTCGATCCCTAACTAGCTAGCTAGCTCATTAATTACAACACTGATCGAGCTAATTCCCCGCCATTTTCACCTTTGGCGCCAACAATGAGAGGTAAAATTAGCAGGGATTAAAAACCACGAAATTTAATAACCCAAACCCCAAAAAACACTCATTTCGCACCAAATCTTAATCCCATATAAAACCTAACCCCCGCCCAAAGACTCATTTTTTCCCCTCTCTCTCCCTCTCCCTCTCTCCCCGCCCTCTCCATCTGGTCCCCCCCCCCAATCAAACCACCCACGTACCATATATCATCACCATCACAATAATAATCACAACATATATTATATATACCCATGCATAATTAATAATAACAATTAATCCTATAATTAATAATCACAATATATATATATAATTAATTACGTACTACGTACTCCAACTCAACTATCAATCACGTACTCAAAATCAACCATCAATTACTCAAACTCAACAATCAATTAACTCCGATCCATCGATCGATCCATTCAAAATCAACATCATATCATATCAACAATCGATTAATTAACACGTATACACACACACACACACATATATATATATATACGTACGTACCTATATATAATGAATCACGATCGCGAACTCATTCTTCACAGTTTTCGACATCACCCAAAGATTTCTGAGCATTTTCAGTTTTCGCGGGAGATTTATTTTGAATCACAGATCGAGCTGCTGCCCAGATTGGATCTGAAATAAGAAACTATAGCCGACGATACCAATAACTCGTCGGTTATAGTCTGAAAAAATAGTCGGCCTTAATCGAAAACTATACCCGACGACTTTTCGGCCACTATAACCGACGACAAGATTATCTAGTCGGAAAAAAAACTATGTCCGACGAGATAATCCTCTCGTCGGTTATAGTTAACTATACCTGACGAGAACCCTTGTCGTCGGTCGTTATTTGGGAATCTCGTCGGGTATAGTGATTCTTCTGGTAGTGATATATTACAGGGCTCTTGTATATGTCGTTCAACTATGTTACAGGAATAATGTCAACGTTTTCCTATTCAATTTCAAATGGTTCAAGCGTACAAAAGAAGACCTAGGCCTTTTATCAGTCGATACAAAGTCAAGCTGGTATGAGGATGAGCCTTTCGTTCTTGCCATCTTAGTTAGGCAGGTATTCTATCTTGATTATCCAAAAGTTGGTGAAAGGTGGAAAATAATGAACCATATCTCTCATCAAAGAATATGGAATACCATAACAGCTGAAGAGATGCCAGTGACTGAAGATGTTGAACCGCAAATAGACATTACTGCATAGCAAGAGACTAATATTTCTGTCATTCGCTCTGACATAATGGACTTGTTCAAGCTGGTGAACGTTTACCCATGTCTGATGGTTATACGGATCTAATTGAAGATGAGATTATTGATGTAATTAATGAGGTCGATAAAGAAGAGGCACAGGATGATGACGAGGACGAGGACTAAGGATATTCGTCGGACGATGTTGAGTATGATGATGAGGAGCAATCGGATAACAGTGGTGAAGATGATGATGACGATTATGACGAAGAGTACAATATAATGACGAGGAATATTAATTGGTAGTTAATTATTGTAATTAAACTTTTTTGACGTAATGATGCATGATTAACTATATATATTATGAGGAGGAGTAGGTACAATTATTAGTTATGTATTTAACTTAATAATTAATTAATTATCACTTTTAACTTTTTCACATAATTAACTTCAAATTAATTAAAGAGTGAAGTCGCTTTGATAGACGGAAATACAAATTAAAATTAATTAATCCGTACGACCAAGAATCACATTTTTCCTAAACCCTAAAACCTAGACGACGGAACGACTTTTCGTAGTCCATGCCACGGTAAACATGCATAATATATATTATTTATATAACCCTAAATCCTAAAACTAGGACTTTAGACGACGTAAACAGGTCATACCGTCGTCTATGTAAACCCTAAACCGAAACCCCTAAACCTTAACCCTAAACCCTAAAATTTTAACTTAGACGACGTAATGACACGCTTGTGCCGTCTTAGTGATGATATCATAATTTCACATCTAAGGCAACGACCATATAGACTATGTCCCAATGCATATTTTTTTCGTCGAGACCATAGAGTAAAAAATTCTTGGTGTGAGCGTCAACGATTCTAAAATAGGAGTTACGGATTTTCGTGTATCCACGTTTTCGGTTTGTAAAAATTTTAATTTTGTGGTTGACTATGCTGATGAAACCCTTAACGAACTTACTATTTACTGAAAAAGGTTCTTAAAAAGCACCATTCAGTTCTTGGTCAACTCCCTTCGGTTTGGTACTTACTGATATCGGTTCTTAGGTCTGATCCTTGATGCATATTTTGTTCGCTCCTCGTCGGTTTTTACTTTTTTTCATATTGATTTCAGTCAAATTTTGGATCAGAACTGTTATTGTATTAAGCCAAATGACCTAAATCGTGTTGTTTTTAGATCGGTTCCAGTTACTTTTTAGCCATTACTCAAGTCTTGATAGTTGGCCATCGATAGATTGATTTGGTTCTTACTAGGTAGTTGGCCGGTTCTAATAGTTGCGAGATAGGGTTCTGAAGGTTGATAAATATTGACATATCTTATACTCTACAAAACATTGATTTAAAGACTCAAAACAAGTGAAGATTGAATGTAGAGATCATCAATGGTACACCACACTAACCTCATGAACTCAGGTAAAATCATTCATATGCCTTTCACTGTTTTTCACTGAGGATACCAATATGGTTTCCTATCCCTAAAGTCCAAGCCTTGACAGTTTATAGGTTCAGTTTTATCAAAACTCCAAATATGTTTGTGAAACATTTTTTAACATATCTTTTATCAAGCTAGGCATTTAATAAGTTAGTTTTATATTCCTAAAACTTAAATCAACTCAAAACATATTTAGTTCATCCTTATCTCTTTCTTGTAAAGTAAAGATATTTTCTAAAGGTGAACATGAGGTTGTGTGGCCTTCAAGATTACTCACTTGGTCTATAATTAATTAAGAGGAGTTTAATAATCTATTGAAATACTTGGCTTAGGCTCGATGGTTTCACTCATAGGCCATTTCATTTGGCCTATATAAAGAGCAAGCTTAACTTCACTCACTTATGTTGAAAGTTGTATTGTTCATTTTCTACAAACTGAGTCTAACTTATGCTTACTTCCTTCATGTCTTAAAGTCTTTACAAAAATTTTAAACATATACATATACATCTTACATAACATGAGGTTGCATTGGTAAGATCGAGCATCCAACCCGAAGTGTTCAAAGTGAATCGGTTGTGTGATAATCAAGTTCATGTAAGAAATGTTGTTACATATTAGAAAGATTTGACCTTCATGAGTAAGGGCCATGCAGTTTTTATCCTTAATTACAGGATCGGATTTCTGCCAAGTAAAAACATACTTGCGTTATTTGTCTCATCTACTCATAGCACTGCTTGTTTACTTTGTTAATCTAGTCCTAATCACCCCTCAAGGACCTTCAGGTTCCCATCGGTTTTGAGGTTGAGTCTTCGGTTCTAATGTCTTGTTTACTCGGTTCCATATCAGTGCTGCAAATCTGCGTTCGGTTTCTTTGGACTACAAGTAATTTACTATCAATCAACGTATTCGAAGGCATTGGTCTCCCTCCACATGTCATAGTAATTAAGTGCATAACTACGTACTTGTATTCCATGCACGTTATTTAACTTACAGTCCATGGACTCATGGGCACAAGTGCAAGGTTTATTATTGAGTTTAATATTTTTTACTTCAGTACGTACGATACAATTCACATTGCAAAGTGAATGTCTACTTGTACTTCATGTCGTGGTTGAACTAAATGAAATTCACGAGGTGAATGAACATATGTAGGGGAAATGGTGATGCTGTGGCGTTGTAGAATCATCGATGTCATAATCTTTACTTCTGTAGTCGCAAAGCTAAAGCCAGCACAGGTTCGAGGTCCTATTCCAAAGGGTAGGAATGCGGTTTTGTTGTTCCTTGTAGCTTTAGCGACCCCTTCTCAGAACCGATCAGGTTTGAAGAGTTCTACGTCTTGTCCCTAAAGCTGTCGCTCATGGTTGAGTGCTAAGATTGGAATGAGCAACTCAACATCAGCAGGGACATCAGCTTTCCTGGTTTAACTTCCCTTTCTACTTTTCTTATCATGGAAACAACAGGAGGATACAGCCTCAGGGACTCGTTGATAATCATACTCAACTGCATGCAAGGGATTCATAGTTAATTAAGAGAACAATTATGAAAAGATGGGATGGCGTGAAAATATATACAAGCTATGCATGTGTTTTTAATCTATAGATTGAGTCCCTCAAGTACTTACTGTTTTTAATTTGAACATTTCATCAGCATGTGGAGTTTGCATTCCAAATACTTGTAAGATCTCCCTTCTGGCTTTCTCTTGCCAATCCGTATTAAGTGCAAGAAGGAAGACAGTCCAAGTAAGAGCTGTTACAGTTTCGTGTCCAGCAAAGAAAAATGTCTTGCACTCGTTCACCAAATCTTGCTCCGAAATCCTCTTGTCATTTAGATCTTGACAAGCCTTCAACACTAATCCAAGAAAACCACACTCAATGTTTTTTTCTTCTTCTCCGGTTGCCATTGCATTCTCTTTTTGCTTCTTGGCAATCTCGAGAATAATATCGCACATTTCTTTGTCAAGTTTCTCTGATTCGACCATATCTTTGGTTCTAAAAAACTTGCTACAAAAATCAAATGAGAATATATAAAATTAAATTAAATGGTCTGATCGATTACAGTACCTCCCACTTTTGATCGATGATGCGCAAATTGTGTTTTTTACTCCAAATGTTAATTTGATCTTTTTATATTCAGGAAATCATGAATTAATTAGCCGTCCTTCAGTACCATTTATAATGTGAAGTACCAAAACAAAACAAAAATTACCTGATGCCAAGACGTTCAAGTTTGGAAGTGTGTTTGAATAATATAGACCATATTTTGGTTGTCCTCCCAAAAATGCTTAGTCCTTCTAAATAGCTACTGCCAAATACGTACAGCTTTTGAAAACACTTCTGAGGTCAGCAACTTAAATTCTTCAAACACATCAATCTCATTGCCTTCATGATTTTCCCACCCTTCTAGCATTCTTTGGGTACTAGCTATCATTACTGGAATCGTACTCTGGTAAAATCAGCATGCAGTTACAAATATGTTCGTCATAACAGAACAAACTGCCTATATATAATTTTTGTAAATTGAGAGCATCACGTACCTAGTTTTTAATTTCTGAAAAACTACATAGATATGTATATACATGAATTTATTGTCTGGTCCATAACAAATATATATATGAGCGTTCATAATGATTTACATAACTAAACTATGTACAATTTACAACTATGGAGGCATATGCGCATATTTTATTGAGGTGCAAAGAAGTAATGTTATTAGGGTGTGCTGGCTCGGCTAAAAATGCACGAACACGTACATCGTCTAAGATACCATTTGTTTTTCACGAAAACACTACCATTAACTATTTAATAGTTGTAACGTAACTTACCTTTAAGCTCTCTCCATTGTAAGCATGTGTTCATCGTCTAAGATACCATTTGTTTTTCACGAAAACACTACCATTAACTATTTAATAGTTGTAACGTAACTTACCTTTAAGCTCTCTCCATTGTAAGCATGCATGGTTTGCGAGTTTTCGCAACTTGACCCATTTTGCACCTACTGATCTTGGAAGACCATCTCCTTTTAGTGTCTTTAAATAGCCTTGGGGATTCAGTTTTGAAAACTTTCCTTCTTTATTTTCCAGTATCTCAATGCACAGCTCAGGTTCCATAATCACCAACTGAGCTTGACATCCCTTCCATTGAAGCTAAGATAAACCTTCCCTGCATGCATGTACGTAATTGCATCCGTGCATAAATTATCAGAAAAATTAAGAATTACAAGAATTGGGAAGTAGTTATACATACCATATCTCTTCGTCCATGAATGAATATGAGGTTGAACTCGAGAGAGTGTATTGTGTGAAAATAAAGTAGTATAGGGTGTAGTATTGCTCCCTAACTTCACTTTTCAATTCAGAGATCACTTGGGTGTTTCCACAAACGAATCTATATGAGGGCCTTCGATACCTTGCAAACGCATCGAATTCTGTAAGCGAGTTGGAGTCCATTGTTTTCGAAGAATTTCGATAATGAAAGCTAAGAGAGTCGTGAACAGAGAAAAGAGGATTGTTTGAAGCGTGACTATCCCTTGGTCTCCCAACCAACTCATCATGATCATTCCTGTAAATCTGTCTTGAATTCATGATCTGCTTAAAATAGACGGGAACCATGAGTCCATGACTAAAAAAACATATTGAAGAACGTCTTGATTTACTGGCATGGCGCGTCTTATTGAAATGTAACATTTTTTTTTCTTTTGGCTGAGATTAAGTTATTACGTATTTACAACAACAAAAAAGGTATATATTACGTATACGTAAATAACTGGTACGATTAGCTACTTGATCTAATATCATCTCTATACACATTGTCACGTCAAGTCGTCAACTTCAATCCATATATGATCGCGATCGATAGCAGTACGTACGTATACATGCATGATGCATCAATCTAATTCCTAGTGGTTGTTTTGATTACAACTGCAATTAGCTTATCTGATGCTTATAGTTTTATATTGGTATAATATTGGACGACAAAGTTTTCACAATTAAGCAAGTGGATTAGATAAATATATATTACGTGATGATTACGGATCGACTGGTGGGATAATCGAAGAGGGCCATCCCTGATGAAGAAGTGGAGCTAGCGATTGCATGCCCATAGCGTCGAAGTCACTGACCGCGCGCGCGCCTAAAATAGATTACAGACGGAAGCGTAGTGCAAGGATAAGTGCATGAAAGTGTAGCTAATTACGGTGCTCGAAGGGTATAAATGGTGGGATGATGCTCCAGAATTTATCAAGTATGGTATGGGACGGCACTCAATTGACGTTATAATCCATTTTGACAGTGGCCTAGAATGTGTGATGGCTGGCCATGTTATCATGGGAGTTGCTTCTCGATCAAGTGGAAAATGTGTTCTCGGATTTAGCTGCAGAGATCTCGGCATCCTGGCAGGCATTTAAGCTAGTAGAAAAGTGTGCGGAGAAAATTTAATGTATTTATCTTAATTTTGGGTTAATATAAATTTACAAGTAATTTTGTACTAGAAAAATATATTAATTTACACAATTCTATCATATATGCAAGAGTAAATTATAATTACAACATGACTATACTTTCCAACACTCTCCCTCAAGTTGGAGTATAGATATCAATCATGTTCAACTCTTCAGTCTAACATGCAATTGCTTGGTGCGACAACCCCTTAATGAGTACATCCGACAGTTGCTATTGAGAAGTTATAAAGAGAAACCGAATAATTTTCTTATCAAGGTTATCTATGATGAAATGTCGATCAATCTCCACGTGTTTGATTCTGTCATACTGAATTGGGTTATGTGCAATTTCAGTCGCTGCAGTATTGTCAAAATGTTAGTCCATTGGTTTCAGAAGCTTGTAACCCAATTTCTTCAATATATTTCGTATCCATAAAAGTTCACACACTCCATGAGCTAGGCCGCGATATTCTGCTTCAACACTATAGACCGTGCAACAATTTTTTGCTTCTTACTACACTAGGTAACTGAAAAAACTCAACCCCGATTTAGTTGCCTAAACCGAAATTAGGCCCTAACGACACTACGACTTACAAATTTTTTGCTAGAGTTTACTTTATAAAACGTATAAACCAAAAACCTGCAAGAAGATTACACTTCACAGATAAATTTTCAGACACACCATGGACCTCCAATGTCCATCCGGATATCTCAAAATCCTTATATAAAACTAAACTCAAGGTTTACAAGAAATCCAGAAAATATTCAGGAGTATAACTCAAACTGAATAACACAACACAAGTATTCAGAGCGACACTGTGACGACCCGGAACAGAATCAGCAGTTAAGTCGCATAGTCGCAGAGTTACGACAGTGTTGAAACCGCCAGCTTTCTTAACAACTTAATTATTGGCCGAGAATTAGAGCTGGGTCTCTTCTCGAGAGTCGTTGTACGTGTGATTACGAGTTCATGGGCGGTTCCGGATCTTTATTTGGACAACTGAGGAATTAGTTATGGATATTTGAAGTTTCGACGGAAACAGATTTAAATGGCAGGTTTGTTAGCGACTAAATTACCGGACGAGAATTTGGTTTCGGCTTCTTCACGGAAGTTGTTCGGAATTTAATTTCGAGTTCGTGGGAACTTCCGGAGCGTGATTTTGAGTTACGGAGGTTAATTTGTGATTATTTCCGTTTGTTGATTATTTAGTCGATTTAATGTGTGTTGCTTTGTATGGTTGACTTTTTAGCCGTTTGGCCAATGTGTTTGACTTTGGGTGATTAATGAAGAGTACGTCGAGACGAGTTTGTGGCCGCGAGAATTATGGGAATCGGAATTACGACGACGAAGTTATGTGGGTTTGAAGTTTGCCGAAAAGTGAATTATGGGGTTTCCATTTCGGGTAAGTCTATATATGGAAGTTTCCTTATTGGTCAGGTCAAACCTTGCTATTTAGGGAGTTGACCCGGTCAACTCGTGTTGACCGAGTGGTGGAGGAGCTCACGACGGTGGCTCACGGCTTCCATGGTGGCGATGGATTCCGGCCACCCCGTGGGACGGGGTTGGTCCCATTCGACGCGTCTTGGTCCCATTTTCAGTTGCCATTGTGGTGGCCAGGAGGGTCACGTTACGAGGGAGCACCCTCAGCCAGCTTTGTTAGCGGTTTGGTAGCTCAGAGTTTACGAGGAGATCCTCATGTTGTTCCTGCAGTCTGACCAATGTACCCTTTTGACGAGTTATTCAGCAAGTCGCATATGACGTGGGCGACTAGTTAGGCATTTTGGAGTTCGTGCCATGACCTTGTTGAGGATAGACTTTTCTTCGAGGTTACTGTTGCTTGATATCCATGGCTATTGTACCTGCATCTCCACTTCCGAGGTCTTGGAGAGTGTTGCATCCATCCGGAGGTTGTGAGATCCTTGTTTGAGGTTGTGGGTTAGCCGCGGGTCTGTTATAGCTGGACATTGTGGATCTTGGTGTGTTTGAGAGTATGGACTTACTGACGACGCATTTGGCTGCATTCGAGTACCTCGAAAAAGAGGGTGTATTTTGGCGACCAGATTTCCCCGAGATGCTGTTTCGCGGTGATGGTCGAGTGGATGATGGAGACGAGTTGTGTTGTTTGCTTAGCTCATGTTGTGGATACTAGGGTTGCTATGTCTGACATTGGCGACATTGAGGTGGTTCGCGAGTTTCCGGGTGTGTGCCGGAGGAGTTACCAGGTGTTCCTCCAGTTCGGGAGACTGATTACACTATTGGGTTTGTACCAGGCGCTGGACTCATTTTACCGGCATCTTGTCGTTCAGAGCCAGCAGAGCTAATGGAGCTACAGTTTCGACTCCAAGAGTTGCTGAAGGAGGTTTCAGGAGACTTCGTGCGACCCAGCGTGTCCGCATGGTATGCTCTTGCATTGTTTGTGAGGAGGTTGTATGATTCGACGTGGTTGTGCATTGACTACCAAAGCTTGATTTGCTTCAGAGGAGAGTGAGTATCCTCCGTTTCGGATTGATGGTTGGTTTGATCAGCTCGCGGGAGCTTCAGTCTTTTCGAAGATTGATTTCGGATCCGGATACCATCAGTTATGGACCGGTGAGTCAGATGTGGCTATGTTGGCTTTCGGATCTCGGTGCGGACATCAGGAGTTTTGGTCACACCATTGGTTGACCAATGCCCCGTGGAGCGTGTGGACTTGATGGACCAGGTGTTCAGACAGTTTCTGGACGAGTTTGCGGTCATGTTCGTTGGCAATGTCCTTATGTACTCCGAGAGTGTGGACTAGTATCTGAAACAATTGTAAGCGGTTTTGCGGACTTCACGAGATGACCAGGTGTTTGTGAAGCTCAGTCAGCATGAGTTTTGGCTGATTAGCGTGATGATTTTGAGCTGTGTGATGATATCCGAGGGAGTTAGCGTGGACCCTGACCAGTTAGAAGCCGTGTTGATTTGGGGATTGCCCTACCATTGTACCGGAGATCAGAGGTCTCTTGGGTTTGGCAGGCTTGTACCGACGGCTTGTGCAGGATTTTTCCGGATTGCCACTCTACTTTCCAGATTGACGAAGAAGGCGGCAAGTTCGTGTGGTTCGATGCACGCGAGGAGAGTTACTTACTCCTCCAGGGTGGTTGACCGTTGTTTCGGTTTTGACCTTACCTGACGATTGTGACGAGTTCGTGGGTTACGGCGATGCATCGAGGTTTTGGATTTGGTTGTGTTTGGGTGTTGTATAGCAGAGCGATGGCTCATGGTTCCAGACAGTGGAACTTTGTGTAGCTGCATATCCTGTGTATGATTTGGGTGTAGCTGTCTTTATGTTAGCATCAGAGAGTTCGAGACGCTACTGCTGTGGCGTGCAGCTCAGTGTAGGACGTACACTGATCATTTGAGTTTCCTCCACTTGCATTTTCGGCCAGATTTGGGCTGGAGACAGTGTAGATGGATGAGGTCGACTCACGACTATGGCTGTACCTTTGAGTTTGTTCGGAAAGGGTAGAGGTTGTATTTTGATCATCCGTCTGGGATGTTGGTGTTGATGCATTCAGTCGAGAATTAGGAGCTTCAGTATTGAATGTGTGTATGTGTGGCTCGAGTTTCTGTGTTAACCGAGCTACGAGCTATGGGAGCTGAGTTCAAGTGTGATGATGTTGAGGCTCATGGTTTTGCACGCATTTGGCGCTAGTGATACAGAGATGTGTCAGATACTTCGAGTTTATTACTCATGACGCAACATGAAGAGCAATGTAGCAGCTTGTGTGTGCTGATGCCACTGGTCGACTGGCGATGACTATGAGGCAAAGATTTACCGAGATGTATCAGCCATTCGAGATTTCTGGTTGGACGTGGTGTTTGCCGCTGTGATCTTGTGTGTGTTTGAACGCACTTCGGTTTGTGATACCAGTTGTCAGGCCATTGTGGACCAATTGACGAAGTCAGTACGTTTCCTTGTACTTTCGGGAAAGGATTTCAGTGGCAGATTGGCATAGCTGTGTTTGACGGAGGTTGTCCATTCATGTGGTGTACCTGTGTCCCAGTTCGCTGATCGAGATAATCAGCTACAACAGAGTGTTGGTAAGGTTTGCAGTGAGCATTGGGGACCAGATTACGAGTTAGTACCGGTTCTTATCCTCAGATTAGTGAGCGATCTTTGAGGATTATTCAGACCTTGGAGGGCATATTGTAGACCTCGATATTACAGTTCCGGAGGATTCGGGACCAGCAGTTTCAGCTGTTCGAGATTGCATGCGGTACCGGTTTGATGACCACTGTGATATTAATGTTGCTTGATGTCGTTTGGGGACGATGTTGTACTCCATGGTGTTGGAGCGAGTTTGGTTTGAGCTGAGTTGATGTTTGATTCTGATTTTGTGGAATGTACTACCACAGACTATCAGGTTAGCGGAAATGGGCTGATACATGCTTGAGTTCAATGTTTGAGTTATGTTGGTGTGTGTAACCTGTGTTGTGATTAGCCACGTTGTTTTGATCCGTATGTGGTCATAGGCGAGTGTGTGTTGTGCCGTATGGTTCGGCATCGCCTATAGTGTTGGCTTTTATGTATGTTGTGTTCCGTGTGGCGGAACTGTGTTTCAGGTTTGCTACGTGTTGAGTACCCTATCTGTTCCTTATGCAGGAACACTTGGCTATTGTGTGGAGCCAGTTCAGATTTGTGATTTGTGGGTACAGGGATTTCAGCATGGAGTCCTCTCCTATTGTGGAGTCAGCTATCAGAGTTGTTCAGTCGATATTACCACTGAGCAGTTGAGCGGTATGCAGAGGCAGTGCTCCTACTTTTAGCCAGCAGACTAGGAAATTTCGAGGTCGAAATTTTTCTAAGGGGGTGGATTTGTGACGACCCGGAACAGAATCAGCAGTTAAGTCGCATAGTCGCAGAGTTACGACAGTGTTGAAACCGCCAGCTTTCTTAACGACTTAATTATTGGCCGAGAATTGGAGCTGGGTCTCTTCTCGAGAGTCGTTGTACGTGTGATTACGAGTTCATGGGCGGTTCCGGATCTTTATTTGGACAACCGAGGAATTAGTTATGGATATTTGAAGGATCGTTGTACGGGTTGACTTTTTGACTTTTGACAAGTTACATGTCGTTTGACTCGAAATCGCGCCCCGATCGCTGTGGGGAGGTTCGTTTTTCGAGTTGAGCGTCCGAAATTGAAGCGAGGTATTGAGGTGTTATATATGGATTTTCGACAATTCGTCGACTTTGGATTTCGTGTTTCCGAGAATGGTGGTTTCTCGTGATTTGTATTGTATTGTCGGATTATGACTTTGAATAATGGACTTTGTGAATATTCAGGGGTTTCGTGATCGTTCGTTTGGAGAGGGACATTCCGCCGGATCACGGGTTAACGCGATACGCGTTACACCAGTCTGTGAGTGGACAATTTCTTTTCACGGAATTCTTGCGAGTCTTTTATATGATTTTCGAACTTGAGCATGCGTATGAGATTTCGGATTTGCATGAGCATGTGATTTACGATTATATGATTATACTTATACGGATATACGTATACAAATATGCATACACTTATATATTGTTTCATGCATTTGCATCGAGCTGTTTATGATTTGGTTTACACAGAGTATAGTCATGGTTACGTTGTTGTATCGATACACTTTGCCTCTCGGTTGATCCCCGATGGTAGGCCGCCTGGAGGGGCGTTTCCCCAACCAGAGCGGTGAGTGGCGTATCCCCGGATCTGAGGCCATTTCTGGCTAGAATCACGTGTGGGTCTGGGATCCCGTGATTCTGACTGTACTAGCACGGTGTGTGTCCATGAGTGACCCCGTGGGATTTTTACTTGCATGCTCAGTACACTGGAGGAGTGTGAGTTTTACCTCGTGTACTATGATGTTTTTATTTACTTAGACTTGCATATGTTATTTTAAACATATATATTAGTTGGTGAAAGACATTTATTTTCGTCCACTCACTCTAACGTGTTTACTGTCTTTCCCCTGGGCTTTTCGATTTTCGTGCCCAGTTTGCAGTTCAGGCTCTGGTGTCGCACGTCGTGGTCGGAGGCATAGTGCTCGAGCAATCTTGTTTCATCCAGTAGGTTTATTGTTCTACCTACTGTGGTATGCGTATATGGTTATGTATTAGATGTCGCTCTGAGCTTTCGGTGGTATATGTTATACGATTTTATACCGGATTTCAGTAAAGTATATATATATATATTTATTGTTTTACTTTACTTTACTGTTGATATATTGAGAAATCAGGATGGGATTGGTGCCCACGGTTTGCTTTTTGTGGCATAGAATGAAGTGTATTTTCCGCGTGCAGGTAATGGTAATTCCACGCTAGTAACGAAACTCTGCCCAAATTTCGAAAAGTTTTTGTTGGTTCGTGTTTTCGAAGGGGTTTGATTCCGATTTAGGAAGCTAAATCGGGGTTGGGTCCTTTCAGACACTACCACATAATTGAGTATTGCCGACGACACTACCACAAGAATTAGTCCTGCATTCGGTTCTATGAAAAATCAGAACCGGAACCGTTTGGAACCGGATCCGTTTGGAACCAGAACCGTTTCGAACTGGAACCGTTTCGAACCGGAACTGTTTGGAACCGGGACCGTTTGGAACTGAACGGTTCCGGTTCCGGTTCTAGCAGTTATCGGTTCCAAACGGTTTCGGTTCCAAATGGTTTTGGTTCCAACAATTAGTCCTGGATTCGGTTCTATGAAAAACCGGAACCGAAACCTTTTGGAACCGGATCCGTTTGGAACTGGAACCGTTCGGTTCTGGTTCCAGTTTTAGAGGTTATCGGTTCCAAACGGTTCTGGTTCCAAATGGTTCCGGTTCTAAACCGTTATCGGTTCCAACAATTAGTCCTGCATTCGGTTCTATGAAAAACCGGAACCGGAAGCGTTTGGAACCAGAACGGTTCGAAACGGTTCCGGTTCGAAACGGTTCCGGTTCCAAACCGTTCTAGCGGTTCTGATATCGTACATTAAATTAAACATTAAACATTAAATTAAATTGCATCATATCATATCGATCATTACGAATATAATTATCAAAATATCAATTAATTATTACCCAAATGCTTATTTAACCAATTAATTAAGTTAACAAATATACCTTAAATTATCAACTATATCAATTAATCCAAATCACCTTAATTTGCCCATGCAACACCTTAAAAATACAATATACTTATCAACTATATATATCAATTAATCCATGCCAATTAAATCACCTTAAATTACCTAAATATTTTCCACATATATACATACATACACTTGCCTAATAATTATCAAAAATTAAAACATCACCCAAATGTTAATTAATCAAGTTAATTAAAATGCATACAAATATAATTAAAATGCATATATATATACATAATTAAAAAAAATACAAAAATTGAGAGAGAGAGAGAGAGAGAGAGAGAGAGAGAGAGAGATTTGGGGTTTTTGGGTTTAGGTAATTTTGTGTGGAGAGGGGAGGAGAGGTAGGGGAGATTTGGGGTTTTTGGGTTTAGGTAATTTTGTGTGGAGAGGGGAGAGGGGAGAGGGGAGGAGGGGAAGAGAGAGGGGAGGAGAGAGGAGAGGAAAGGAATAGAGGTTTGAGGAGAGGGCAGCGAGGTGAGGAAGAGGGGAGGGGTTTTAGGGTTTTCAAGCTAGGATGGAAGCCCGTGAAGAAATGAGGGAGGGGACGAGCTGCAAGCTGGAAATCAACCAAGTATTGCCTGTGAGTTACTTATCAACTCGTGGGCAATACTTTAACTCGTTGGTAAAAGTATTGCCCACGAGTTGATAAGTACAACTCGTTGGTAATAGTATTAATTCATAAATAACACCGATCGATATCAAGCGTTGGCATGGCGAAATTTTTATAATTTACGACTATAATTTCCGACTATAATTTACGACAAGAATTTCCGACTAGAATTTCCGACTATAAATACGTACATGCACGTTTATATAACAAACATACATGCACGTTTATATATACTAAAATACGTACATCATTAACGTACTAAGGATGATAATCGTAATCATCTTCATCACTTGAGTCTGAATCGGTTTCATAGGTAACCTCTGGCAATATATGCCGCTCCTCGTCATCTGAATTAGCGTAAACTTCATATGGATTAACATCGAGAAGTTCTGCTCTAGAAATTCGAACCACACTCCCAGATCTCACATTATTAAGGCGAATCGTAGATGATTCCGGAATGTCAAAAGCGTTCGGCTCTTGGTATGCAGTAACTTCTTCATCATCTGCGGTCTCACCAAGTGTGGCAGCACTGTATATGTTTCTATGAGTAATATGGTTAACCACCTTCCACGGGACTTTGTTCAGAAGATCGTCAAGGTAAAACACTTGTTTTACTGATGTGGCAAGAACGAAAGGGTCTTCTTTATACTATCTTGTAGCAGTATTCACCGAAAATATTTCGTACTGATCGGTCCTTATGTTCTCCGGGCTAGTATCAAACCATCTACACTTGAACAAGTGCACTTTCATGCGGTTCCCATAAATTAGTTCAACAACTGAATGAAGGACACCATAATAGTCAACGCCATCCTGCCCACTATGGACCATCACCCCACAATTCTATGTTTTCAGTCGGTCGTCTCGATTTTCACATATAAATTTCACACCATTGACCTGACACATCGAGTAAACTTTTGAAGCTATCGATTTCATCGCCAGGACCCTCAATTCGTTTGACCACTCTGAGCAACCATCATTTGCTACATGGTTCATCTGAAAACGATAAGAAACCAGGTACACCATAAATTATGAACATAGAAAAAGAAAACCACGTACACACATGCTATATAAGGATATAAAAAATAGATATATACACATATACCCTTACCCATTGACCAAAGTAGTTTGCAAACGTCCTGTTGTGGTAATCTACATTTCTGGCAAAAGTAGGGCAATGAAGATGATAGTTTTTCCAATATTGTACTTCTGGACAGTTAATCAGTACCGACCAGTGGGCAATGACTACCTCATTTCCATCCAACTTGTACGACTTTGGCAAGCTTCCATGTACTACCACGTCATTGGAGATGATAGAAAGGTTGAACTGGGGTTCATCTATCGGCATCTGTTGTTGGGGGTCCTCCAGCGCTCCTAAATACAAGTTGGTGTATGTTACACAGTCGTGCGCAATATATGCTTCAGCGATACACCCTTCAGGTGCAGATTTATTCTTCACATAGTCCTTGTAAGCTCTCAATTGTCTACAAGTTAACAAGTGCATGTTATGATACTTAGAAAATAAGAATTTACATACACTACCGGAGGCAAACCAAATGTATGAATCATTTGTACCTTTCCATGGGATACATCCAAGTGTAGTGTACGGGACCGGTAAGCAACAATTGTCCGGGAAGATGGATCATCAGGTGAGGCATGATGTCGAAAAAATTTGGGGGAAATATCCTCTCAAGCTTGCACATGATAAAAATGATGTCATCTTGCATCTCCCTGAAATATGATTTTTTAACTTCCCTGGTGCATAACTTCTGAAAGAATCTTGACAAGGCCACCAACGGCTCCACCACCTCTTTGGGCAGGTACCCTCGAATGAAAATAGGGCAAAGGCGTTGAAGCAGTTCATGACAGTCATGACTCTTTAATCCATACATCTTATTGTCCCGGAAGTTAACACACCTGCTTATATTTCCTGCATAGCCATAAGGATACCTGCATATATAGCCATAAGCAACAATTATATTTCTTGCATATAACCATATATAAGTAAAAATTATATTAATTTCCTGCATAGCCATAAGAATATATACCTAACATTACTCAGCCACCCAAAAATTTCATGCTTATGCTTCGGCTTGACGGTGTAAGGAGCTTGCGGCATTTTTTTCTTACCATCTCTTAACCACAAATGTTTCCGCAGTCTTATAGCTTTCAGATCAATGCGTGCCTGAGGGATGTCTTTTGTTTTCCCTTCCAAATTAAGAACTGTGCCCACCACACTTTCACACACATTCTTCTCTATGTGCATGACATCTAGGTAGTGTCTGATAGGCAACCTAGGCCAGTAAGGGAGTTCCCAGAATATGCTCTTGTCTGTCCAAAACTTATACCTTTCGGGCTTGTCTGGAATTGACGCCACTATCTCAGGATGATTGCTCAGCTGGCCAAAATCATATTCATTCAACACTTCCAAAATTTCATCCCATGTCCATCGCCTGGGTGCCACACATGTTTCCACAGTCCCATCAAAAGCGTCTGTATCTTGCCTAAATGGGTGATCATATGGAAGCCAACAACGGTGACGCATCTGAACAATTTTACTGCAATGAGGACTGCAACAATCAACCGTCATGCACTCTGAAGAAGCCCTGTAACCCCTGGTAACGTTGCCCGACAACATACCGCGGGTAGGAAAATCACTGATGGTGCCAACAAGCATGGCATGCATCTGGAACATCTCATTTTTGAACCTATCGTAAGTGGGGTGGCCACACTCACTCAGGTACTTAAGCTCCTCAATCAAAGGCCTCAAATACACATCGAGACACTTTCCTGGATAACCAGGGCCCGGAATTAACAGAGTCAGCATATTGTATTCCTTCTTCATGCACATCCATGGTGGAAGGTTGTACGATACCAAAATAACTGGCCATATACTGTATTGAAGACTCATGTTGCCAAAAGGGTTGAATCCGTCAGATGAGAGCCCTAGCCAAACATTTAGGACCTCTGCTGCAAAATGATCAAACTCCCTGACCATGTGCTTCCAAGCCTCTCCGTCGGAAGGGTGTATAAGGGTGTCATCGTCAGGCAAATTCCTCTCAGCCCACCATCTCATAGCTTTGGCTGTGAAACCACACATGAACAACCACTCAAACCTATCAATAAGCGAGAAATATCGAAGTATCTTCATAACTTTCTTGTTGCCTGCAAGAATCAACTTATACCTTTCTGTAAAACATATCGGGCAGGCTTCAAAGTCTTCAAGATCTTTTCCCCAGAAGAGAATACAATCATATCTGCATGCATGGATTTTGATGTAGGAAAGTCCAAGATCTTTCAGGATATGTCGCACCTTATGATGAGTGGTAGGAAGACGATGACCGGGTGGCAGTAGCGAAGCAGTCCACTTCAGCCAAGAATCAACAGCTTTGACAGACATTTTGTTCTCCATTTTAAGCTGCATCACTCCCATGACACTTTCAAGAACAGTCTTACTACAACCGTCGTACAACGGAGTCTGTTGCAATGCAATCAGGTTGTTGTACTTGTCCATACTGCTTGTGTTGACATAAGCTCCAGGTAATGGCTCGACTGGCTCAATATGGGGGAAACCCTGCACGACGGGAGGGACATTTGGTGCTTGATCAGCAAATACACCGCTCTCATGAGGAAACATATCATTGATTAACATCGATGTTGGATCATAGGATGGACTGGCCCTCTCAGCAAAATGTCCATGATCATAGGATGGACTGGCCCTCACACCAAATTGTCCATGATCATGCGGACCCGCTGTGACGACCCGAACCAGAATCAGATGTGTGTTTGGCACGATTCTCAAGATTTGGTTATAGTCGCAGTTTTACGATATTGTGTGGTTTGTCGATTCGATTCGCGACTATGTTTTCAGTCGAGAATTTGAGTTGGGTGTCTTCACGGAAATTGTAGAGTGCCTGATTTCGAGCTCGTGGGCGGTTCCGGAAGATTTTTCTGATAACCGAGGAATATTTTATGATTATTTGAAGTTTCGGGTTCCGACGAGTTTATCCGATTGTTTCGTGTTTATCCGAATCAGTTCGTATATTCGTTTTGGACCGTCGATCGACCCGAGGGACGAGTATAAATATCGAAAATAGTCGTAAATTGTCAGAAATTTCAGATTTGGCTTTGACTTTCCCTTTTTGGAAAGGTTGACCGTTGACCGTGGGAGGAGAGTTTCCCGTTTCGGCTTCAACTTCCGGTGACCGGATTCCGGCCACCATCGGCCACGGGACAGGTACAGATCGCTTCCCCTTGTAATTTCGAGCATGATGGTAATTGGTTTGAGTAGAATTGGTGCCGTTTTGGTGGAACCCAAAGTGGGTTGTTTCGCCGGATTTCGCCGAAGTTAGGAGGTGGTGCTCCGGCGAGATTTGAGAGGGGATTTGTTGGGGGTTTTGCTCCCCACACCTAGGTGAAGCTTACTGGGTAACTGGTTTTGGATGAGAGGAGGTTTTGGGGTGAACCCGAATAGGATTTCGGTTTGGGATTTTCGATCGGGTTTTGTGGAATTGAGGTAGTTCCTTTGTGAATTGGCTTAAGTGGTAGAAGAGAAACTGATTCAGCTCATCAAAACCTTGAAATCTGGAAATTTTGGCCTTGAAATTCCACCGTTGACGGTGCAGCGCCAGCGGCGGCGGCGGTCAACGGCCGGAAAGTTGACTTTTTCAGATTTCGACAATTTTAATGTAATTTTTCTCGTAATCGCGCCCTGGTTATCGTCCAGAGGTTTTCGGGTTGATTTGGTTAACCGATTTTCAGTCTAGATTTCGAGTGGGGATTTCGGGATTTCCGTAATTCATTTTGTACTGCATTTCGTATTTCCGGGAACGGTTGGTTTCCATGCATCAGTACAGTGTTGTGGACTACGATTTTGATCAGTTATATTTTTATGAATATATTCAGGGGATCGAGATCGAGATCGGGACCGAGATCGTGCTTCTGGCGAGGGATCTTCCGCCGGTCCTCGAGATTAGAGCGTGTGTGCTTTTGCTCATCTGTGAGTGCACAATTTCTTTTCACGGAATTCTTGTGAGTCTTTTATATGATTTACGATCTTGAGCATGCGTATGAGATTTCGGATTACATGAGCATGTGTTTTACGATTATACGATATACTTATACGAATATACGTATATGAGTATATATACATATATGCTGTTTCATGCATTTGCATCGAAATGTTTGTAATTTAGTTTACACAGAGTACAATCGTTATATGTTGTTGTATCTATACACTCGCATCCCGGCTGATCCCCGAGGATGTGTACCGGGGGAGGCTGTGACTCCTGACCCGTGACCTGTACCGGGGGGAGGCAGACCTCTGACCTGAGGCCTTTCTGGCTAGAATCGCGTGGAAGTCTAGGACTCCGTGATTCTGACTGTACTAGCACGGTGTGTGTCCATGAGTGACCCCGTGAGATTTTTACTTGCATGCTCAGTACGCTGGAGGACTACGGTTTTACCTCGTGTACTTTATTATTTCTATTTACCTAGACTCGCATATGTTTTTATAACATATATATCAACTGGTGAAAGACATTTATTTTCGTCCACTCACTCTAATGTGTTTATTGTCTTTCCCCTGGGCTTTTCGGTTTCCGTGCCCAGTTTGCAGTTCAGGTTTGGTGTTTCACGTCGCGGTGTGGAGGCTAGTGATCAGAGTCACCTGTGTTTTCCAGTAGGTTCTTGTTTCGCCTACTGATGTACATATTGTATATGTTTTACTCTAGAGGTCGCTCTGATACATTCTCATACATGTTGTGCAGATTTTCACGGATATACATATATACATAGTACAGTTTATCTACTGTTGTTGATTATATTGATGTTGAGAAATCCGGATGGGATTGGTGCCCACGGTTTGTTTTTTTGTGGCATAGGACGAAGTGTTAATTTCTGGGTGCAGGTTATGGTAATTCTACGCTAGTAACAAAACTCTGCCGAAAATTTCGAAAATTTTTGTTGGTTTGTATTTTCGAGAGGGTTTGATTCCGATTTAGGTAACTGAATCGGGATTGGGTCCTTTCAGCTTGGTATCAGAGCATTTGGTTGTCAGATTTTGTAGACTCTTGTGGTTGTGATGCTTAGGGTATTCG
Source organism: Geum urbanum (assembly GCA_946800695.1). Lineage (NCBI taxonomy): Eukaryota > Viridiplantae > Streptophyta > Magnoliopsida > Rosales > Rosaceae > Geum > Geum urbanum. The sequence continues at coordinate 17,098,462 of OX327003.1, read as the reverse complement.
AGTTGATACAGCATGACTGGAGTGATGACCCGACTGGCCAGCGATACTCATCAATACTTCGGGTGTTGTATGTCCTCAAATATCTGCGGTTTCATGATTACGTTCTTTCTGCTTGTACCTAATGCTTGTCTTGTATCAGTAGGATGCCTCCTCGACGTGGTCCCCGTGTTGATCGGGATGATGATCCTGATGAGGATCGCCGAACGCGCGACTTGCTGATGCAAGTGCTACGTTTGGAAGAGCGTTTTGACCCTGTGGTCAAGGCTCGCACTGCGGGTACTACTGTGTTTTCGGGTTCAGTTGATCCAGAGATATGCGAGGCATGGTTGGTTCGGATTGAGCGTGTTTGTGAGCGTCTGCAGTTTACACCTGAGCAGATGTCAGTAGTCGCAGTTGGTTTACTTGAGGGTGATGCATACTTTTGGTGGGTCAGCACCGACAGAGTTCTTGTGGATACCCCGTGGACATTGTTTCGTGATTTGTTTATGCGGAGGTATTTTAATCAGGCTACCCAGCAGCGCAAGTACGAGGAGTTCACGAACTTGAGGCAGGGCAGTTTGTCTGTACTTGAGTATCGGGATCGCTTTACTCGTTTGTCTCGTTTTGCGCGGGATATGGTGGCTACAGAGGAAGCCAAGTGTCGCAGGTTTGAGCTGGGATTGAATCTGAACATCAAAGCGACCTTGACTATGATGTCGAGGAACAACTTTGATGAGTTTGTCAGTGCAGCTCTCCGAGGCGAGGATATTGAGCAGGAGAGACAGCAGAGGTACCAGCCGAGACGATTTGAGGAAGGTAGACCGAGTCAGGGGCCTTCGAAGAGGCAGAGTTTCGATACTTCCGGTTCAGCTTCATCTTCAGGCGGTGGATCATATCGACCACCAGCTGGTGCATCGAGACGGAGGTTGGGATGGAGGAGAGATCGACCGCAGCGACCACAGGCTAGTGGGAGTTCCAGCGGTTCTAGTTATCCGCGGCGTACTGGTGGCACGTTTGCTGTACCGCGGGAGTACCCATTGTGCAATTTCTGTAACAGGCATCACTTGGGACCGTGTCAGCGAGGCCCTGTCACTTGTTTCCGTTGTGGCCAGGTGGGTCATTATGCGAGGGAGTGTCCTCAGTTGTATGGTCGTGACGGACAGGCGGCCCAGAGTTCCGGAGTTGAGCGAGGTGCCACTTCTGGAGCACGACCAGCACAGTTTGCAGGTCAGGGCAGGCAGCAGGGACAACCCCAGCGAGGACGACCAGCCGGACAGGCGAGAGTTCATGCTATGACTATGCGTGAGGGCAGAGCATCATCAGAGGTTGTTATCGGTACGTTACATGTTTTTGGTATTCCTGTACTTGCATTGTTAGATCCGGGCGCCACATATTCATTCATATCATTTAGACTGTCATCATTAGCCACGGTTCCTGCATCTCCACTTCCGGGGTTGTGGAGAGTGTTGTATCCATCAGGTGAGGTTGTGAGCATCGGTTGGGTTTACCGAGATTGTGAGGTGTTTATCGATGGCCATGGTTTAGCTGCTGATCTGTTACTGCTTGATATTGTGGATTTTGATCTGATTTTGGGTATGGACTTCCTAGAGTCGCATTGGGCCATGTTTGATTGCCACGAGAAGGAGGTCGCGTTTCGACGACCAGGGTTACCTGAGATATTATTTCGTGGCGAGAAGAACACTTCCCTACCGTGCTTGATTTCCGCGATGAGGGCGGATCGGTTGATGAAGAAGGGTTGTGTTGCGTACTTAGCCCATGTTGTGGACACTACAGCTGCAGTGCCGGATCTTGGTAGTATTGAGGTTGTGTCTGAGTTTCCGGATGTGTTTCCAGCGGAGTTACCTGGTATACCCCCTGTGCGGGAGATTGATTTTACCATTGAGTTGTTGCCGGGTACTGGACCGATTTCCCAGACACCGTACCGGATGGTTCCTGCGGAATTGAAGGAGTTGCAGATTCAGCTTCAGGAGTTGTTAGAGAAGGGATTCATTCGACCGAGTGTTTCTCCGTGGGGTGCTCCAGTGTTGTTCGTGCGGAAGAAGGACGGGTCCATGCGTTTGTGCATCGACTATCGGAAGCTGAATCAGATTACAGTGAGGAACAAGTATCCGTTGCCATGGATTGATGACTTGTTCGATCAGCTCAAGGGAGCAGCAGTCTTTTCGAAGATTGACCTTCGATCCGGATATCACCAGCTGAGGATCCGGGATTCAGATGTGGCCAGGACAGCTTTCAGAACGCGGTATGGGCACTATGAGTTTTTGGTTATGCCGTTTGGGTTAACCAACGCCCCCGCAGCTTTCATGGACTTGATGAATCGGGTGTTTCGACGGTTCCTGGATAAGTACGTGATTGTATTTATTGATGATATTTTGATATATTCGAGGAGTGTGGGCCAGCACAAGAAGCACTTGCGAGCGGTGTTGCGGACTTTGCGGGACCATTAGCTGTTCGCGAAGTTTAGCAAGTGTGAGTTCTGGTTGGATAGTGTGAAGTTTCTGGGCCACGTGATTTCGACAGAGGGAGTTAGTGTTGATTCTGACAAGATCGAGGCCGTGCTGAATTGGAGTAGACCCACTACTGTGCCGGAGATCCGGAGTTTCTTGGGGTTAGCAGGCTATTATCGACGGTTTGTACAGGATTTCTCCCGGATAGCTACACCACTGACCAGATTAACAAAGAAGGGAGTCAAGTTTGAGTGGTCTGATGCGTGCGAGGAGAGTTATTTGCTCCTGAAGGAGAGATTGACTACCGCACCGGTTCTGACATTGCCAGACAACAGTGGTGAGTTTGTTGTGTACAGCGACGCGTCGAAGTTGGGCCTTGGCTGCGTATTGATGCAGCATGGTAGAGTCGTGGCATATGGTTCCAGACAGCTAAAACCGCATGAGGTCAACTATCCGACGCATGATTTGGAGTTAGCCGCTATTGTGTTAGCGTTGAAGAGTTGGAGACATTACCTGTATGGTGCTCAGTGTAAAATTTTCACTGACCACAAGAGTCTCACCTACTTGCGGACACAGCCGGATCTGAACATGAGGCAGCACCGATGGATGGAGTTGATCAACGACTACGATTGCACATTTGAGTACCATCCGGGGAAGGCCAATGTTGTGGCAGATGCACTTAGCCAGAAATCTGGAGCTTCGTTGTTTCACATGTGTGTGGCCAGAGTATCGATGTTAGCTGAGCTTCGAGCTACAGGTGTTGTATTTGGGTATGATGATGATGGAGCTTTGTTGGCCAGCTTTCAGGTTCGACCGGTACTGGTTGATCAGGTACGGGAGGCACAGGATTCAGATCCTTACTTGCTGGGCAAGAAAACCACGATTCAGAATGGTGTGCCTACTGAGTTCCGATTGAGCGACGATGCTACGTTGTTGTTCAGAGGCAGGTTATGTGTACCCAGGGACGAGGACTTGAAGAAGGAGATTCTGGACGAGGCCCACAATTCAGCGTATGCGATGCATCCCGGAGGTACGAAGATGTTTCGTACACTTCGAGCGTACTATTGGTGGCGCAACATGAAGCGGGAGATTGCCGCGTACGTGAGTCGGTGTTTGATTTGTCAGCAGGTGAAGGCGGAGAGGCAGAAACCTGCAGGGAAACTACTGCCACTTGAGATTCCGGTTTGGAAGTGGGAGCATATCACGATGGATTTCGTCTATCAGTTGCCGCGTACTTCGGCAGGCAACACTGGCATTTGGGTTATTGTTGACCGACTGACGAAATCCGCACACTTTCTTGCACTTCCAGGGAAGATTTCAGTGGGCAGACTGGCTAAGTTGTACTTATCAGAGATTGTTCGCTTGCATGGTGTGCCTGTGTCGATTGTTTCTGACCGTGATAGTCAGTTCACTTCTGAGTTTTGGCAGGCTTTACAGCGAGCTTTGGGCACGAGGTTGCGGTTTAGTACAGCTTTTCATCCTCAGACTGACGGGCAGTCCGAGCGGACCATTCAGACACTTGAGGATATGCTGAGATCATGTGTGTTGCAGTTTTGCGGAAACTGGGATCAGCAGTTACACTTGATTGAGTTCTCCTACAACAACAACTATCAGGCCAGTATTGAGATGGCACCGTACGAGGCCCTGTACGGGAAGCAGTGTCGCACTCCATTGTGTTGGAGTGAGGTGGGCGAGCGTTGGCTCATTGGTCCTGATTTGGTGAAAACCACGATGGAGGACATTCAGGTTATTCGGGATCGATTGAAGGTTGCCCAGGATCGGCAGAAGAGTTACGCAGATGTGAGGAGTAAGAGTTTAGAGTTCGAGGTTGGTGATTGGGTCTTCCTGAAACTATCTCCGTGGAGGGGAGTTGTGCGTTTCGGGAAGCGTGGCAAGCTTCGACCACGGTACATTGGTCCGTATGAGATTACGGAGAGGGTTGGAGCTGTTGCTTACAGACTTGAGTTACCGGCTGAGATGGCTCGTGTGCATGATGTTTTCCATGTTTCGATGTTGCGGAAGTACATCTCAGATCCTTCACATGAGTTAGCTCCACAGCAGTTACCGATCAGGGAGGACTTATCGTATGTTGAGGAGCCAGTGCAGATTCTCGATCGTCGTGAGCAGGAGTTGAGGCACCGTGTGATTCCGCTGGTGAAGGTCTTGTGGCAGAACCATTCAGTTGAGGAGGCCATCTGGGAGACCGAGCAGCGTATGCGGGACAGGTACGTAAATTTCGAGGTCGAAATTTCTTTAAGGGGGGTAGATTTGTGACGACCCGAACCAGAATCAGATGTGTGTTTGGCACGATTCTCGAGATTTGGTTATAGTCGCAGTTTTACGATATTGTGTGGTTTGTCGATTCAATTCGCGACTATGTTTTCAGTCGAGAATTTGAGTTGGGTGTCTTCACGGAAATTGTAGAGTGCGTGATTTCGAGCTCGTGGGCGGTTCCGGAAGATTTTTCTGATAACCGAGGAATATTTTATGATTATTTGAAGTTTCGGGTTCCGACGAGTTTATCCGATTGTTTCGTGTTTATCCGAATCATTTCGTATGTTCGTTTTGGACCGTCGATCGACCCGAGGGACGAGTATAAATATCGAAAATAGTCGGAAATTGTCGGAAATTTCAGATTTGGCTTTGACTTTCCCTTTTTGGAAAGGTTGACCGTTGACCGTGGGAGGAGAGTTTCCCGTTTCGGCTTCAACTTCCGGCGACCGGATTCCGGCCACCATCGGCCACGGGACAGGTACAGATCGCTTCCCCTTGTAATTTCGAGCATGATGGTAATTGGTTTGAGTAGAATTGGTGCCGTTTTGGTGGAACCCGAAGTGGGTTGTTTCGCCGGATTTCGCCGGAGTTAGGAGGTGGTGCTCCGGCGAGATTTGAGAGGGGATTTGTTGGGGGTTTTGCTCCCCACACCTAGGTGAAGCTTACTGGGTAACTGGTTTTGGATGAGAGGAGGTTTTGGGGTGAACCCGAATAGGATTTCAGTTTGGGATTTTCGATCGGGTTTTGTGGAATTGAGGTAGTTCCTTTGTGAATTGGCTTAAGTGGTAGAAGAGAAACTGATTCAACTCATCAAAACCTTGAAATCTGGAAATTTTGGCCTTGAAATTCCACCGTTGACGGCGCGGCGGCGGCGGCGGCGGAGGTCAACGGCCGGAAAGTTGACTTTTTCAGATTTCGACAATTTTAATGTAATTTTTCTCGTAATCGCGCCCTGGTTATCGTCCAGAGGTTTTTGGGTTGATTTGGTTAACCGATTTTCAGTCTAGATTTCGAGTGGGGATTTCGGGATTTCCGTAATTCATTTTGTACTGCATTTCGTATTTCCGGGAACGGTTGGTTTCCGTGCATCAGTACAGTGTTGTGGACTACGATTTTGATCAGTTATATTTTTATGAATATATTCAGGGGATCGAGATCGAGATCGGGACCGAGATCGTGCTTCTGGCGAGGGATCTTCCGCCGGTCCTCGAGATTAGAGCGTGTGTGCTTTTGCTCATCTGTGAGTGGACAATTTCTTTTCACGGAATTCTTGCGAGTCTTTTATATGATTTACGATCTTGAGCATGCGTATGAGATTTCGGATTACATGAGCATGTGTTTTACGATTATACGATATACTTATACGAATATACGTATATGAGTATATATACATATATGCTGTTTCATGCATTTGCATCGAAATGTTTGTGATTTAGTTTACACAGAGTACAGTCGTTATATGTTGTTGTATCGATACACTCGCATCCCGGCTGATCCCCGAGGATGTGTACCGGGGGAGGCTGTGACTCCTGACCCGTGACCTGTACCGGGGGGAGGCAGACCTCTGACCTGAGGCCTTTCTGGCTAGAATCGCGTGGAAGTCTGGGACTCCGTGATTCTGACTGTACTAGCACGGTGTGTGTCCATGAGTGACCCCGTGGGATTTTTACTTGCATGCTCAGTACGCTGGAGGACTACGGTTTTACCTCGTGTACTTTATTATTTCTATTTACCTGGACTCGCATATGTTTTTATAACATATATATCAACTGGTGAAAGACATTTATTTTCGTCCACTCACTCTAACGTGTTTATTGTCTTTCCCCTGGGCTTTTCGGTTTCCGTGCCCAGTTTGCAGTTCAGGTTTGGTGTTTCACGTCGCGGTGTGGAGGCTAATGATCAGAGTCACCTGTGTTTTCCAGTAGGTTCTTGTTTCGCCTACTGATGTACATATTGTATATGTTTTACTCTAGAGGTCGCTCTGATACATTCTGATACATGTTGTGCGGATTTTCACGGATATACATATATACATAGTACAATTTATCTACTGTTGTTGATTATATTGATGTTGAGAAATCCGGATGGGATTGGTGCCCACAGTTTGCTTTTTTGTGGCATAGGACGAAGTGTTAATTTCTGGGTGCAGGTTATGGTAATTCTACGCTAGTAACGAAACTCTGCCGAAAATTTCGAAAATTTTTGTTGGTTTGTATTTTCGAGAGGGTTTGATTCCGATTTAGGTAACTGAATCGGGATTGGGTCCTTTCACCCGCTAATGATGTTTCACCGTGATAAATCCAACAAGTGTACTTATCCCAAAATCCGTATTTACTCAGGTGCTTCTGGACTTTATCAAGGGGAAAACGAAATCGATCGTTGCGACACTTACATTCTTTACACGGGCAATAATGAAGTGTAGTGTCTCCACAATTAGCCTTCACAAAATCCACAAAACTCCTAATTCCATGGTGATATCACACATCCCATCTTTCGAGGCTCATCCAACTCTTGTCCATCCTGAAAATTCTAACATTACGTACTATAAATATATATATATATATATACACACATTCACTACTAATTAATTAATAAATCATCATTAATTACATTCGAATTCATTCGATTAATTAACAAAAGTCAACCCATGCACAATGCATATAAATTAAAAATATATATATATACCAACAATTCACAATTACAAATTATCATGCCTGTATATATATACATATTAACAATTAATATTCACAAAATAATTTTATATCCATACATATATATATAAACAGATTAACATATTTTCATCGAAATAATTTCAAATCAACTCAAAATCAACAGTCAATCACTCGAAATCAACAATATATCCACTCTATTTGCATATCAAACCAATAATCGATATCTCAACTCTAAATCAACACATGCATGCATATATATATATATCGATCTAATTAAATCAACACACATATATATACATACGTATATACGTACCTATATATAGCTACGTATATATATATAACTTCCCGAGCGGGTTTTCGACGCCTTTTGACAATACCCAAGGATTTCAGAGAGTTTTCCTTCTTTCGATTTCACCGGATTTTTCTCTACCCAAATGAATGAGCTTCTGCGATCTGGATCTGATATAAGAGGTATTGCCGGCGATTCATTAAATCGCCGGAAATAGTGTTATTGCCGGCGAAATTCCGGCCAAAAATCGCCATAAATGGTGGAAACTTATTGCCGGCGACTTTCTCCGTCGCCGGCAATAATTTTTCACCATTGCCGGCGATATTTGGGCCGGAATTTCGCCGGCAATGGTGGAGAGATTATTGCCGGCGACGGAGAAGGTTGCCGGCAATAATTTTGACCATTGCCGGTGACTTTTTGATCTTATTGCTGGCGACGGTTCATATCGCCGGCAATACCTCATTATTGCCGGCGACTTGCTCCGTCGCCGGCCTTTTTTTTTCCTTCTCGCTGGCAATGGTGCATAATGTGGTAGTGGGAGAGAGGAGGATCGACGTACGTGGTGGAGAGAGAGAGGAGAACTCACCGACGGTGGAGGAGGTGAGAGTCGCCAGAGGGAGGGAGACGCCAGAGTTTGAGAGAGAGAGAGAGAAGAGAAGTTATGATCGATCGAATTGAAACTGCCCAGAATGCAATTATACAGTTTCACTTAGATGACGGAGGGTGATTTTCAGTCGTCTAAGTGAAACCAAATCAACCTAGACGATAGAGAGTCATTTTTGTCGTCAAAGTGTCCACTTAGGGGACGAAAAAGGCTATTTTCGTCGTCTAAGTCGATCAACATCAGTTTCTCCCCCCAATTAATTGGCGGGTGGAAGTTGACCGCCATATGTTTTGGGAACAGTTCAAAATTTTGAACCTAGACGACGGAGATGGCCATCTCCATCGTCCAAGTGCTCACCGGGAGGACGGAGATGTGCATCTCCATTGTCTAGGTTCAAATGTGAGCACTTGGACGACGGAGAGTCCTCCTACTCCGTCGTCAAGGTACAATTTCTCGTAAAAATAATTTTTAAAAATAATTCGTAAAGAAGTTTCTGATCTGTCATTCGAATAGAATTGTCGTAAAATATCAATTAAAGAATCGTATATATAAAAAGTGTGATTTAAGACGACGAATAAATTGACGTCTTTAAACTTGTTAAGTATCTACTAATGTGTATAACTTAAGTGTTATTAAGTATAGACTCACTGCACATCAATATTAACGAAATTGAATTTGGACAAAATAACTGTTGGATACATTCACCATAAGACAATATATAAGTAGAATAATTTTCAGTAAATAGCAAGTTCGTTATGGGTTTCATCGGCACAGTCAACCGCAAAATTGAAATTTTTACAAACCAAAAACGTGGATACACGAAAATCCGTAACTCCTATTTTGGAACCGTCGACGCTCACACTCCAAGAATTGTTTACTCTATGATCTCGACGAGAAGAATATGCATTGGGATATGGTCTACATGGTCGTTGTTTTAGATGTGAAATTACGATACCATCACTTAGACGACGCCATGACACGTTTGCGTCGTCCAAGTATGAACTTAGATGACGCAATGACACGTTTTCGTCGTCTAAGTGCTTACTTGGACGACGCAAACATGTCATTGTATCGTCTAAGTTAAAATTTTAGGGTTTAGGGTTAAGCCTTAGGGTTTAGTGTTTACTTAGACGACGGTATGACCCGTTTGCGTCATTTAAGATAAAGTTTTAGGATTTAGGGTTATATAATTAATATTGTGTTTACCTTAGCATGGACTACGAAAAGTTGTTCCGTCGTATAGGTTTTAGGGTTTAGGGAAAATGTGATTCTTGATCATACGGATTAATTAATTTTAATTTGTATTTTCGTCTGTCAAAGCGACCTCATTCTTTAATTAATTTGAAGTTAATTATGTGAAAAAGTTAAAAGTTATAATTAATTAATTAATAAATTAAAAATAGAATTAATAGCTGTACCTACTCCTCCTCATAATATATATAATTAATCATGCATCATTACGACAAAAAAGTTTAATTACAATAATTAATTACCAATTAATATTCCTCGTCATTATATTGTACTCTTCGTCATAATCGTCATCATCATCCTCGCCACTGTTATCCAATTGGTCCTCCTCATCATCATACTCAACATCGTCCGACGAATTTGTGACGACCCGAACCAGAATCAGATGTGTGCTTGGCACGATTCTCGAGGTTTGGTTTTAGTCGCAGTTTTGCGATATTATGTGGTTTGCCGATTCGATTCGCGACTTTGTTTTCGGTCGAGAATTTGAGTTGAGTGTCTTCACGGAAAGTGTAGAGTGCGTGATTTTGAGTTCGTGGGTGGTTCCGGAAGATTTTTCCGATAACCGAGGAATATTTTATGATTATTTGAAGTTTCGGGTTTCGACGAGTTTATCCGAATGTTTCGTGTTTATCCGAATCATTTCGTATATTCGTTTTGGACCCTCGATCGACCCGAGGACGAGTATAAATATCGAAATAGTTGAGAATTGTCGTAGGAATACTGTTTTGCTTGGACCAGATGTTGACTTTCCATTTTTGGTATGTTTGACCCGTTGACCCGATAAGGGAAGTTTCCTGTTTGGGCTTTGAAATCCGGCGACCATTTTCCGGCCACCTCAGGCCAAGTGAAAGGTATAATCAGCTTCCTTGTTTTATTTCGAGTAGGTTTACACTTTGAAATGTGAAAATTGATTGAGTTTTGAGTGGGTTCGTGGTTGGCCAAACTGGGTTGGTTCGCCGGTGACGGGGGGTGGTTCTCCGGCGAGCCTTGGTGGCCTTAAGGTTAGGGGTTTGTCTCGCCTTGGTCTGATGGTGCTTTTCATGGGTTTCTTTTGTGATTTGGTGGAGAATTCGTGGTGCTCCGATTTGGTCACCGGAAAATGGACCCGAGCTGTTTCGAGGGGAAATTCGTGAGGTTTTGTTTTGAATTAGGGGTCATGATAGTTATGGAAGTTGTTCGCCTGGTGATGGTCTATAGTTCTGGAAGTTTTCCGCCGGGAAATTTTGCCGATGACGGCGTGTCGCCGCCGCCGGCGGCGGTCAACGGCGAGGAAAAAGTCAACTTTTCAGATTTCGACGTTTTTAATGTCATTTTTCTCGTAATCGCGCCCTGATTATCGTCCAGAGGTTTTCAGGTTGATTTGGTTAGCCGATTTTCAGTCGAGATTTTGAGTGGGGATTTCGGGATTTCCGTAATTCATTTTGTATTGCATTTCGTGTTTCCGAGGAACGGTTGGTTTCCGTGCATCAGTACAGTGTTGTGGATTATGTTATTGATCAGTTATGTTTTGTGGATATTCAGGAGAACGAGATCGGGATCGTGATCGAGCTTCTGGAGAGGGATCTTCCGCCGGTCCTCGAGATTAGCGCAAGTGGGCGTTTTGCTCACCTGTGAGTGGACAATTTCTTTTCACGGATTGTTTGCGAGTCTTTTATATGATTTTCGAACTTGAACATGGTATTGAGATTACGGGTTGCATGAGCATGTGTTTTTACGATTATACTTATACGGATATACGTATACGAGTATACATGCATTTATATGTTGTTTGTTGCATTTGCATTGAACTGTTCATGATTTGGTTTACACAGAGTACAGTTTATATATGATGTTGTATCGATACACTTGCATCCCGGCTGATCCCCGAGGATGTGTGCCAGGGGAGGCTGTGACTCCTGACCCGAGGCCTTTACCGGGGGGAGGCAGACCTCTGACCTGAGGCCTTTCTGGCTAGAGTCACGTGTGGGTCTGGGATCCCGTGATTCGGACTGTACTAGCACGGAGGTGTCCATGAGTGACCCCGTGGGATTTTTACTTACATGCTCTGTACACTGGAGGAGTGTGAGTTTTACCTCGTGTACTTTATTATCTCTATTTATCTGGACTCGCATATGTTTTTATAACATATATATTAATTGGTGAAAGACATTTATTTTCGTCCACTCACTCTAACGTGTTTATTGTCTTTCCCCTGGGCTTTTCGGTTTCCGAGCCCAGTTTGCAGTTCAGGTTTGGTGTTTCACGTCGCGGTTTGGAGGCTAGTGATCAGAGTCACCTGTGTTTTCCAGTAGGTTCTTGTTTCACCTACTGATGTACATATTGTATATGTTTTACTCTAGAGGTCGCTCTGATACATTCTGATACATGTTGTGCGGATTTTCACAGATATACATATATACATAGTACAGTTTATTTACTGTTGTTGATTATATTGATGTTGAGAAATCCGGATGGGGTTGGTGCCCACGGTTTGCTTTTTGTGGCATAGGACGAAGTGTTAATTTCCGCGTGCAGGTTATGGTAATTCCACGTTAGTAACGAAACTCTGCCGAAATTTTGAAAAATTTTTGTTGGTTCGTATTTTCGAAAGGGTTTGATTCCGGTTTAGGTAACTGAATCGGGATTGGGTCCTTTCAGAATATCCTAAGTCCTCGTCCTCGTTGTCATACTGCGCATCTTCTTCATCAACCTCATTAATTACATCAATAATCTCATCTTTAGTTAGATCCGTACAACCATCAGGCATGTGTAAGCATTCACCAGCTTGAACCAAGTTCGTTATGTCGTAGCGAATGACAGAAATATTATGCTCTTGATATGCAGTAATATCTCTTTGCGGTTCAACTTCTTCAGTCGTCGGTGTCTCTTCAGCTGTCATGGTATTCCATATTCCTCGATGAGAGATATGGTTCACTATTTTCCACCCTTCACCAACTTTTAGATCATCAAGATAGAACACCTACCTAACTAAGGTGGCAAGAGCAAAAGGCTTATCCTCATACCAGCTTGAGTTTGTATCGACTGATAAAAGACCCAGGTCTTCCTTTGTACGCTTGAACCATTTGCACTTGAATAAGAAAACGTTGACATCATTCCCGTAACATAGCTGAACGACATATACAAGAGCTCCATAATATATATCATTGTCTTTCCCAACTGCGATCCCACTATTTTGTGTTCTTCTTCCTTCATCTCGGGCCAATGAATGAAACTTTACACCGTTCACAAAATATCCGGGGTAAATATAGTGTTTAATCCGCTTCCCTGCTAGCAAGTGCTTTGGCCAGCACCACAACCCCCTGTGGTTATCTAATTTTTGTAGATCAATCATCCGTAAAAATGGAAAGAATTTATATATATATAATTAAAGGGTTTAATTTCTACTAACATGTATATAAATTAAATAAGTACTTGTTGCAAAAAGTAACACACTAGCATGTGCTTTGGCCAGGACCACGATATTTGTGACGACAGAAAGATTGATGCAGTCAATGGGATCAGAGGTGGTGGATCCTTGAGGTACCTGTTGTAGTAAGTAACACACTCATGCATTATGTATGTCTCTGCTATGGAGCCATCTGAGGCCGACCTATTTTTCACGAATCCTTTATATTGTCCAAACTGTCTACAAAATAAAACGTTCAATTAATTAATTGTAGAATAAGTACATATAGCTAGTAATCTCGAGTGAAACAAATAATGGATCGGAAAACCTGTATAATTAATTACTTATACATACGTACCTTTTTTGAGGATACATCCAAGTGTACTGGACCGGATCTGAAATGAGCACTTGCTCGAGTAGGTGGATCATTAGGTGAATCATGATATCAAAGAAAACAGGGGTGAAAATTCTCTCTAGTTTGCAAATGATGTGCATAATTTGTTGTTGCAGTTCCACCACGTATAATTTCTTTAACTCTATGGTGCATAACCTCTGCCACTATCTGCACAATGCCACTATTGGTTGTACGACATCACGAGGCAAATATGGTCGAATTACTACTGGAATAACACGTTGCAGCATAACGTGATAGTCATGTGTCTTTAGACTAACAAACTTGTGTTGCACCTCGTCTACTACTCCAATTATAGTAGCTGCATACGTAGCCGGATAACGAACACTCTTAAACTAGTGAAATACAAAACCTCTAAGTGCCGACTCCACTGTGTGTGGTGTAACTGGCATCTTGTTGTACACTCCTCTTCTATCCCTCCTCAACCACAAATGACGACGTAGATTCATAGATTCCAAATCTTTGCGCACATTGAGAGTAACTTTAGTCTTGAACTTAATACCGAAAATTGTTCCCACTACGATGTTGCACACATTCTTTTCTATGTGCATCGCATCCAAGTTGTTCCTCAGCTTCAACTTCGACCAGTATAGGAGTTCAAAGAATATACTCTTGTGATGCCAATAGCTGAGATCGTGTGGAGGTATTTGATTGCATTTCTGTACATCCTTGTCATTGGTAAACACACCAAAGTTGAAATAGCTTAACCTCTCTAAAATCTCTTCGCCAGACCAACTACGGGGTTTAAGATTACTCTCTACCGTCTCTTCGAAATGAGCTCCATCCTCTCGCTACGGGTGATCGTCAAGAAGCCATCTACGGTGACCCGGGTAACACACCTTCCCCACGTGCCAACTAGAGTTCACGTCATCCAAACAGATAGGGCATCCATTGTATCCTTTCGTTCTGCAGGCTGCCAACATCCCATACGCTGGAAAATTACTGATCGTCTACATTACGGCTGCCCTCATCATGAACATCTTGTCATAGAGTTCAAGTCATCCAAACAGATAGGGCATCCATTGTATCCTTTCGTTCTGCAGGCTGCCAACATCCCATACGCTGGAAAATTACTGATCGTCCACATTACGGCTGCCCTCATCATGAACATCTTGTCAGTGAATTTGTCATAAGTTGGGACTCCATTTTCCTACAACAGTTTCAGCTTGTCAATCAAAGGTCTGAGGTAGACATCTAAGCACTTCCCCGGAGATTTAGGACCTGTAATTAGCAGAGTAAGGAAATTAAATTTCTTGTTCATGCACTTCCACGGAGGTAGGTTGTATGGCATTAGAATAACTGGTCAAGTGCTGATGGCAGAGCTATTACTACCCCAAGGATTGAATCCATCTGTAGATAGTCCGAGTCTAACATTTCGAGCATCTGCGACACAGTTTCCAAATTTGCTATCGAAATGTTTGAAAGCCTCCTCATTCACGGCGTGTCTCAGCACATCGTCATCTATTCGCTTTTCTGCGTACCATCGCATCACCTATGTTGTGTATAGAGACATGTACAGACGCTACAATCTGAGAATTAATGGAAAATATCGAAGAACCTTCAAAGGAATTTTCTTTTTCGAACTCTTCTTATTCAACTCATATCTGCACTGGCCACATACGGGACAATAGTCCAAATCTGCATACTCTTTGTATAATAGCACACAATCATTTGGACAGGCGTCAATTATCCTGTACTTTAGGCCAAGGCTGCTCAAGATATTTCTAACCTTATAATGGGATTTAGGAAGATTGTGATCATTAGGAAGCAACTTACATATTTGCTCCTGAATTTCGTCAAAATCACTTACTGACATTTTGTGCTTCACTTTTATCTGCATTTGCTACATCACATATTGTAACACATTCTCTCGACATCCAGGATACACCGGGGTCTAGGCTTCAAGCAGCATCCTATTGTACTTATCCATCTCACTAGTGTCAGTGACCAAGCTAGCAGCGGGGAATATGGCATCATGCCCATGAGTGGTATTGTAACATTTCTCTTGGTGTTGGTGTCCACCATGACTAAATCCTAGAAACGCATCATGGACCAAACCCGCAGTTGGGTTCTAAGCAGGGGGGCCGGCACCACTGCCGCTGGATGAGGCACCATGGTAACTGTACAAAGAGCTGAAGTCTACTGCTACACCATGCTTGCTCCACGTAGTGTAACTCTACATCATACCATTTTCGTACAGGTGTTGCATCATAACATTAACCTCCATATACGATAGTGATGACATTTTTTGCACAGACATCTGAAACGCTTCTTTCCCTGAACATGTTCTATCGCAAAATTCACAAATTCTCTAATTCCATCCATATACCAGACATCACTTCTATTTTGCAACTTTATCTAACTCTTGTCCATACTTCTACAAAATTTAATAATGATCATATTAGTCAAATATTATATATACATATTTTAACGTAATTATTAAACTATTATATATACAAATTTTCAATAACTACCTTAATTATTAATGTATAATTAATTAAAATATTTATTAATTACCTTTATTAATTAATGGTGAATATACTATACATAATTTAGTTTAATATATCTAACATGCATGTACGTTTAAACTAAATATTAACCAAATTTTTAAACATCCATGCATGCATATATACTAGTTAATTAATTAACTAATATATTTATATCAATCAATTACCTAACTTAATTATAAATATTAGATCTACTAATTAACAATGCAATGCAATCAATCAAACGTACAATTAATTATATATATAAACGTTAAGATTGTCGGAAATTAACTATGTACGTACATAGCCTTCTCCGATATATGGCGAATCGATGGTCGAAGCCGGAGATATATATATATATATATATATATATATAGTGCTAGTTGTATGTGTGAGGAGAGTCTAATCGAGAGTGAATGAGAATCAGAATGAAAATGAAAATGAAACGAGCGAGTGGAGAGGAAAAGAGTCTGGCAGGGACAATATATAATGCATCACTTAGACGACGGAAATGAGTATTAGTCATCTAAGTGAACACTTGGACAACGGAATCTACAGAGGTCCGTTATGCAAGTGCAGCATGAGAGGACGCATACTCGATGCGTCGTCTAAGTGGTCACATAGACGATGGCGTGTCGGTACGTCGTCTCATGCTACACTTGGACGACACAGACTCATTTTCGTCGTCTAAGTGGCCACTAAGATGACAAAAAAATGCTTGAGACGACACAATTTATCGGCGTCGTCTAAATTCTACTTAGACAACGAAAATTTTACGGTTCTGTCATCTAAGAGGGTTTTTCTTGTAGTGATCTTTCTGTGTATCTGTTGAATTATCTATCTTGATATCCTTTCAAAAAATTTCAAACGAATGTTATCGTTGTTGTTGACATTTTTCTAAGGTTTTCATTCATTTTAATTTTTGGTTGTTATACTAGTTTATTTTTTTAGTAACTGTCTGAGTATCTGTTTGGGTATCTAACTCTATGTGTGTTAATCATTTGCAGTTATTTTATATTTAATGGGGAAACATAGTAGAGCACACCAAGATTCAGACATTGAATCTGGCAGAAGATCATCTAGGAAGAGATCAAAAAAGTGTTGGAAAGTATGTTGAATCTTCAGAATTTTATGGTCTTGCTTCTTCATCTTCTTCTTATTTTGAGGAGGTGCAGGTTGTTTATAAAAAAAGGAACAAGGGAACAAGAGTTTCTTCCTCTTCATCTTGTCCTGCTATTTTCGATGATCATCTTATGAAGATTGTCAAGGAAGCTCTAAAGAAGGAAGGGCAGAAGAAGAAGGAGAAGATGAAGATGATGATGATTATTTGAAAGATGAAGGGTATCAAGAGGTAGGATATGAAGATTAAGGGCAAGAAGAAAGCAGAGTCTTCTGAATTCAACTTATGATAGTGATTCAGAAAGTAAAAGTGATGACGAAGTACCTGTTAGACAACAACAACAAGTACTGGATGAGGCAGAAGTTGTTCATATGGTGGAACGGATATGGAAGTGTCAGTTCCGGTGCTATTTTCACAATTTCCAGAAGTTCATTGTTAAAAACCAGAATAAAATCAGCAATGATGTGAAGAAGAGGCTGAAGGATACACCCTTCAATGATCTAATTCGTGCATTCATTGAAGGTGATATTGATCAACGGGATTGCTTGAAGTCGGATGATTCTATTGCTATTATGGCTAATGCCTACAGGAAGGATAATAGGGAGTTTCAGTTCCATCTGACGCGTGTTCACCATATCACTCCTACTTTTGTCGAATATGTTTTAGGTTTGAGCATGATTGGAAAACCAATTCCATTGAATGATAAGAATATGAAGATTACAGAGTGGTTGTATGGCTTGTTTCGGGACATTTCAATCAGCAAGAATAATATCAGCATTATGTTGGAGAAAATACTTGGTGACAAAGATAAGGTTGATGACTGTGTTCGTCTATTTGTTTTTCTTTTTTTGGCCTCTGTTCTGTTTCCTAATTTCAAAGAAACTTTGGCGGTTGGCTTTACAAACTATGTGTCCAATATTGTAGGAAGGAAGGAATATGCTTAGGCAACTATTGCTTATGACGACTTGTTCAGTGCATTAGACATTTATGCAATGAACTTTGTTCCAGAAGTAGCCATAAAGAAGGGGAAGCAAAGAAGCTGAAGAAGGAGAAGACAGAGAAGATGAAGGAGAAAAAGGCTGTGAATGATGATGATGAGGATAAGAAAAAGTCTGATAGAAGTAATGCGAAGAATATTGGTGGTTGCACCATTATTACTTCGGTAAATTTCTTTCAGTATCTGTCTTAGTATCTGTTTGAGTATCTATCTTTTTATTTGTCCCTTATTATTTCATTATTGTTTTTTGTATCAGTTTCATCTTACTTCAATCCTTAATGTTGTGAAACCAAGAGCAGGCGAGGAGGATTCAAAGAGTGGCATGGTCAAGTATTGCCTCGGTGATATTATGGATCATTTTTGAAACATTGGAAGCTTGGAAATGCTGAGGGTGAGTATCTAACTGTTGTTGTTGTTGTTGTTGTTGTTGTTGTTGTTGTTGTTGCTGTTGTTGCTGTTGTTGTTATTGTTGTTGTTGTTGTTGTTGTTGTTGTTGTTGTTGTTGTTGTTGTCGTCGTCGTCTTCTGAATAGCTGTCTTGTAGTTATGTCCAAATAACTATTTGTGTATCTGTCTAAATAGCTGTCTGGGTATCTATCTAAATAGTTGTCTGGGTATCTGTCTAAATAGTTGTCTGGGTATCTGTCTAAATAGTTGTCTGAGTATCTGTCTGAATAGCTGTCTGGATCTCTTTTTCACAGGTCAATTATTTTTTGCATTCGAGGACAAAGAAAACTAAAGCTGATGATAATATACTTCCTGTCCTGACATGTATCAATGATATAGCTAAGGATGACTATGCCAAGTTTGAAGACAAGTTGCATGACAAGGATTTTCAGTTGAAGGAGAGTAAAGAATTTAGTGAGCAGTTGCAAGAAATTATCATGCAAAAGGATCAGCAGATCTCAAGCAAGGATTCTCAATATGAGGAATTGTAGAAATTCAATGTAGTCCTTGGGCATGTAGTTAGTGTTTTGAAGAAATATTTCCTTTTTTTGAAGCAAGAAAATGCGGACTTGAAAGCAAAATCTGCTTCCAACAATAAGGAACTTGTTGAGCTGCAAATGAGCTTGTTGGCGAAAACAAAGATAAGGAATATTTTGAGTTTAGATTGGGAGTTGTAGAATGGTAGAATAAGTCTCTAGACTGGGAAAATAAGTTTCTTAAGAATCAATTATCAACTACTAATGATTCGACGGATGTGATGGCATTATTTAAGGCAAAGAACATGGATGCCCAAAAAAACTTGCTGCAGCTGTGGAAGAGAAAACTGTGCTTGAGTCAAGATTAACAGAGACGAAGGATGCTTCTGGAGAAAATATGATGTTGAAGAAGAAACTGAAGGAAGCACAACTGTAACTCAAGGAAGCTCAAGGGAAGATACAAATTACTGTTGAAGAAAATAGTAAGTTGCAGACGTAAGTTGAAGATGGTGCTGAAGCACTTAAATCGTCTCAAGTAGAGAATGAGGAGCTTTAGAGGAGATTGAATTCTTTGCAAATTAAAAAGGAGGAGCTTGAGAAGGAAAAGAAAGAAGTTGAAGATGCAAAGCAGAAACTTGAGGTCATCAATCAGTAGCTTCTTGAAGACAATCAGAAGATGAAGAATGTTGCTGCATTTATAAAAGCACTAGCTGGTACCCATTTTAACATTTGAAAAGAATAGATCTTAGTCATTTCATTTTGTATAATTTGACTAATTTTAAGTAACAGAATACAAGCCCTTACTTTTTGTGGGGTGATTTTCCTTTGCAGAAAACTGAAATATCTATTTATCTGTCTAAGTATCTATCTATGTATCTCTGTCTTTCTGAGTATCAGTCTGGGTACCTGTCTGAATATCTGTTTTGAATATTTGTGTTTATACTCTGAACATGTAGTGTAATTGTCTTTTGTAACTTTTGTCTTTCAATGAATCCTTTTTTCTTTTGTATCTCTGTTAGGAAATTTGTCAGAAACAAAGAAGAGTTCCTAATGTATATATTCTGTACCTGTGATGACCCGGAGCTGAATCAGTAGTATAATCGGCTTAATTCACGAGTTAGCGCGTAATCGCAGTTTTCCGATAATTGGTTGATTTACCGGTTTTGATTACGACTTAATTATCGGCCGAGAATTTGAGTTGAGTCTCTTCTCGAGAATTGTTGTACACGTGATTTCGAGTTCATGAGCGGTTCCGGATGATTATTTCAACGACCGAGGAATATAATATGAATATTTGAAGTTGCAGAATCTCGTCGAGTTTATCCGTTTGTTTCGAGTTTATCCGAATCGTGATGGTTATCCGTTTTGGACCGTCGATCGTCTCGATCCGTGAGTATAAATATCGGAAATAGTTAAAAAATTGTCAAAAACATTGTTCGGGATGTTTGACCGACGTTGACCGACCTTGGGTGCGTTGACCCGCGTTGACCGGAGAAGGAAAACTCCACCGCTGCTGACTCGCCGGGGACTCTCCGTTTCCGGCCACCTCTGGCGTTGTTATTGGTATATTTCGAATCCTTGCTTGATTTACTATTGTTTGGAACTTGGAATTGCTTGATTTGGTGTTGAATTGAGTGAGAACGATGGGTTTGAAAATTTGGGAAAACTTGCCGGAATCGGGTTCAACGGAGGAAGGTGTTCCAGCGACTTTCCGAGGGGGGTTTGTGTTGGAAATTGTTGGGCTTGAGGTAGGTTGGTGAACCCTTGAAGTTGGGAGGCCGGGATTGCCTCACGGCAACGGATTTTGACGGAAGAGCTTTTTCCGGCAGGTTAGGGATTTGGACATTTCGAGCTGATTTTCGACGTGTGTGGCCAGAATTGGGCTTAGCCACAGTTCAGAGTTGTGTTGGCTCGTTGAGATGAAGCTTCAGTGAGCTTGGCCTCCGGAAAATCTCTCCGGTTAACGGCGCGGCGGCGGCGGCGACGGTCAACGGCGAAGCTCCGGCGATCGTTGACTTTTTTGGAAATGTGTCGAGTTATATGTCATTTTGCTCGTATTCGCGCCCCGATCGTCGCCTTAAGGTTTTTGAGTTGGTTTGGTTATCGGATTTTCAGTCGAGGGTTTGAGTGGAGATTTCGTGAATTTCGTTGATTATTTTGCACTGTGTTATATATTTCCAGGAACGGTTGGTTTCCGAGGTGTGGTGAAGTGTTGTGAGCTATGATTTTGATCAGTTATATTTTATGATTATTCAGGGGATCGAGATCGTGCTTCGGGCGAGGGATCTTCCGCCGGACCACGTGATTAGTGCGAGTGCGCACTTTGCTCACCTGTGAGTAGGCACTTTTATATTTTCACTGTCGTGCGAGTTCATGATTTTCCGTATTTGTTTATATACGATGTTGAGCTTATTTATTATTTTTGGAGGTATTATTTTATATTTTTATGGTGATGGCATACTTGCATCGATGCTTCGGCTACTCGGCTGATCTTCTGTAGTCTGACCAGAGTTGAGAGATTTCCCTGTTATGCCGCTAGGGTTGAGAGATTCGCCTGACCGTCGAGGTTGAGAGATTCACCTGGCACCTCCATATATATTTTCCGAACTCGCTATATTTACATTGTTTTATGTATATGAAATTGGCGAAAGACATATGTTTATTTTTGTCTACTCACTCTAACGTTTTATTGCCTTTCCCCTGGGTTTTTCAGTTTCCGTGCCCAGTTTGCAGTTCGGATTCTGGTGTCTCACGTCGCGGTCGGAGGCTAGTTGTTTGAACTACCTTTCTTTTCTAGTAGGTTTCTTGTTTTGCCTACTGTTGTATATTTTGTATATATACACTAGAGGACGCTCTGATACGTTACTGATACATGTTTTATATTGTTTTCTCCCGGATTTTCTATAAAGTACAGTTATGTTTACTGCTTTACTTTATTGATATGATATTGAGAAATCTGGATGGGATTGGTGCCCACGGTTTAGCTTTTGTGGCATAGAATGAAGTGTATTTTTCGGGTGCAGGTTAATGGCAATTGCGCGTTAGTAGCGTTACTCTGCCGAAATTTTTGTGGTTTTTGTTGGTTCGTGTTTTCAGAAGGGGTTTGATTCCGGTTTACGAAACTAAATCAGGGTTGGGTCCTTTCAGTACCATCTTTCAATATAGGGATTACCCCTTCTCCTAGTCTAGTGGCATTGCCTGTTACTCTAGATTGTCTCTAGAGGTAGTGGAAACCTGGTGACTCATCCTCATCCTTCAGTCAGTCCATATAGGTTTGATTTCTATGAAACTTTCTGGACCTGGTATGAGACTCAATAGAGAAAACATTTATCTTTGTTTGTATGTTAAGAGTTTAAATGATAAGGCCAAGAAGCCTCTGAAGATGGACCAAATCTACTGGTGTGCGCCTTATGATGAATTCAATGGAAAGCGTTGGACTACAAGAGAGAACAAAAATGTTGACATGGCGGAGGTAGTCCCGAGTAGAGAGTTTCCAATTGTCAAAGTATCTTTACCCTTGATAGTTGAATCTCCCAAGAAGAACATGGGTGAGCTGGGAAGTATCCGTGCGAGTTTAACTGATGAACAGAAGCGAGCCATATCGTTTGTTGATTATGATGTTTTCAAGTACTTGGGAAAGAGCTACCAGATCGAGTTGGTGACATACTGGATGAAAAAATGAAAGGTGAGTATCTTCTTGAGTATTTGTGTGTGTATCTGTTAGTGTATTTGTTAGTTTATAGTAATGTTCCAATTTTAGTTGTGATCCACTGTTGTTTTGGACTGAGATATGTTTTGGAATGATATTCATTCTTTCCAGTTCTTTGATCGTGATGATTTGGAGTGGATTATTGATGGCAAATCGATCTCGATCTCGAACTCTGTTTTGGATTGCTATTTCACTATTCTTAGTGAATTAACGGATGATGCGGGAGATCAAAATCCCTATGCTTTCCACACATTGGCTCATGTAATCCTTCTATGTGTTTTGTTTAGCTTTTGTGTGTTACTAGTGTGTTTTTTTTTCCAGCTTATGCGTAATTTTTTGGGCGCTACTTTTGACAGACTTCTGGGTCAGAGCTGAAAATAAAGATGATGCACAAACGTCGTTTTAAGAAGCTTTTCAAGGTTTTGCGCATTAGTGGCAAGCTGTTGTTCCCGATCCTTTCCCAGGGACCTTTCCACCTTCTGGTTTTTGATAAAAGTGTGCCATGCTGGTGTCACTTTGACTCACTCAAAAGGAATTATAAGCCGATGAACAACCCGCACTTTTGGGAGGCACTAAGAACGGTAATGTTTACTCTCTCTTTCTTCTTTTCTTTCCTTTTTGTTTTCTGGATATTTAGTATTTACAGTTTACAGATTTTTTATTGTATTGATTCAATTTTGTTTGGTGTCTATGTGGATGGATTTTGTGAGGGACGTAAGTGATGATATATTATCACTGAATGTTCAAATGTTGGTAGATGACTCTAAGAGCACGAGCAAAGAGCTGATGATAAAGGAAATCCCAATATTAGAAAATGAACGCAAAAGCATTCAGTGGGTCAAAGATCAGAAGCTAGATTTTGACAAACTTCCCTTGCAGTCCATCAGCAATAGTCCCCAACAACCTGTTGGCCTTGATTGCGGAATTATTGTTTTGTTACATCATGTATCATCTATCTCTAGGGAAGGAAATAAAGAAAAATTTGAAAGGTGAAGATGTGGCTCGGTGCAAGGCCAGATAATTAAAATCGTTTATGGATCATGAGCTATCATGGGTATCAAAGAACAATGTTGGAAGGAATGAATCAGCTGATGTACAAGTGTAGGACAGTAATCACTGTGTATATTTTGTTATAGTGATTATTTATGTGGACATTGTTGTAAGTTGTAGGGGTCTGTCTCTTAAGGAGTACATTTTGGAGAGCATTATGAATTTAATCATATGATTATCTGCTTGAGTATCTGTTTGAGTATCTATCTGCATAATACTATATTTGTGTTGCACTCTCCGATCCATTTTACAACACAAAACCTACTCAAATTCGTGTGTATACTTGGTATTGAAATGCAGTATTCATGAACCAACAAACTAACAGATACTTAAACAGCTACTTAGGCAGTGAATTAGACAGATATCCATTGTTGTTCAAAAACATGTCTTTTTCTGTCGCGTCTGTTTATTTTGATTAGAACGCACGCGTGGCTCTCGCATGTGTTATAATCTTGTAGGTGGGTCTCTAAGCAATACACACACATACATACTTGTGTGTTGCTGTTGGATATGTTGTCTTTGTCAAGAGAGTGTGTGTTTGTTAAGACTTAGCTAGTCACATGTTTAGGATTCTATAAAAAGATCTTCAATGCTCACATCCTCCATATCTATATCCAAACCCTAAAACAATAGCTCTCCCAAAAATCATGGCTCCCACTAGTGGCAAATCATTTGGGCTTCATAAAGGAGCTTTATCCTTGGTTGTTGCTCCGTCTCAGATCAGATGGGCTTAATAGATGAGCTTTATCAACGCATGTTCATCGTGACATATCCAATTGATGTGCAGATTAGATGAGCGAGGAATAGAATTGAGGCAAATCAACTTTTAAACGTCAAATTGCTGGCGATGATGGAAATGGCTATCCAGAGGATTGACGAGGCCACAGAGAAGATTGATGATGCCACAATGAAGATTGTTATGGTCACTAAGAGGATTCAGAAATTGGAGAAGAAGTTGGAAGATTGGTTACCCTAACTGATTTGGGTTTTATGTTGATTATCTTGTCTCAGCTTGTTTTAGTTTTATTTTCAAGTTTTGTTTGTTTTCGTTGTGTATCCTAGGAAGGCCACCATCAAATCTGGTTTGGAGTCCTAGAACTTCCTTTTTGTAATCATGTTTTTGGATTTATGGCCATGCTTTTCATTTGTTTGATCTCCTTTTTATTCTATGTAAGCAATACTGTAATCACATGACTAGCTATTTGAGTATCTGT
Organism: Geum urbanum; assembly: GCA_946800695.1. Lineage (NCBI taxonomy): Eukaryota > Viridiplantae > Streptophyta > Magnoliopsida > Rosales > Rosaceae > Geum > Geum urbanum. The sequence continues at coordinate 17,073,630 of OX327003.1, read as the reverse complement.
TTGTGTCTTTGATTGAGTATCTGTCTCTAACACTTTTTGTTTTATCTGGAATGTTGAATGAGTGAATCAATATATAAAGCCTTTTGAAATGAAATGTTTTTGCACTATATGATGCATTTACAACATAAAACAAACTCAAATCCGGGTGTAACGGAGTTCATGAAATAGAAGACAGCAACTTAAACAGCTACCCATAGTGGTTTAGAAACGACATGTCATTTTTTGTCGCGTTTATTCATTTTGATTAGAACGCACGTGTCGTATTCTCGAGGACCACCTTCTTAGTCTCTCTATAAAAAGGAAAGTCTTCCATTAAATGTCGTCACTTTCTCTCAACACATTGCTCTAAAAACCCTAACCCTAAATGAAACCCCCATTTCTCTCCCAGGAAATTATCCGAACTAAAAAGCAAATGGCTCGTTCTCTACTAAGATCATCAGGGCACACCCGATCGGGCGCAACAACCTCTATCCCAAAGCAAGAGCCTCCATCTCCGCCATGGGCACCTAGTATAGCCGAAGAGTTTCAGCACACAAAGGGTATTCTTCATGTCATCTTTGAAGCATGTTTGCAAGAGATTCGTGGTCTGGCATGAAGAGTTGAAGGTGTAATCAAGAAGATGGATAAGGTCAAAGAGATAGCTGGGAAGATTGATGAGGCGATGACGATGATCAAGGATGTGGAGGACAAGGTTGAAGCGCTTACAGATATTGTGCTCAAGATCAAGGTTGGGGAGGGCATCTAATGGGTTTTAGGTATTGGGTTTTTATGTGTTTATGACTAGGCTTGAATTTTAGTTAGTTTTCGGTTTTTAAGAGATTAGGATCCATTTTGCCTACTCCAAAATGTTCATTTTTTTGTGGTTAGTTATGGATATTTTTGGAGTAAGACTATTTTGTAATGACCTTGTTCATAGACTTTGATCCCTTTTTGTTTATGATGATTATGGTCCCTTTTAATGAATCTTATGTTCTAGCTTGTGTTGTCTGAGTATCTGCGTGTGTCTGCGTAATACTAATTTGTATTGCTCTTGAGTTATTGAATCAGAGAACCAATGTATTAAGCCTATGAACTAAAGTGTTTGATTTGCAGTCTCTGATCCATTTTACAACACAAAACATACTCAAATTCATTTGTATAATTGCTATTGAAACGCAGTAGTCATAAACCAACCAACTGACAGATACTGAGTCAGCTACTTAGGAAACAAATTAGATAGATACCCATTGCTGTTCAGAAACAACATGTCGTTTTCTATCACGTCTGTTCATTTTGAACCAACTGACAGATACTCTCACAGATACTCTAACAGATACTTGAGCAGATAGGCTTTGAAAATGGTGCTAAAATAGATTCATTGATAATATGAAGAAAAAAAATACAAAAGTAGAAATTATAAAAATACATAACAAACTAGAATTCTTCCTCTTCAAAGGATCCTCTTCTTGCTGCTGCTTGGTCCATCAAATCCTAGCGGTGGAGGAGGCAGCATCTTGAAGATTTGGCGAAGAAGTTGAAAGATCGCCTCATCATTCTCCTTGATAAGTTTCTGTTTGGCCTTGAGATCCTTGAGACCATCCTCACAGTCAGTTATCCTAGTGGATAACTGTTGTAACATAGTTGAAGGTGGAGAAGTTTCTTCTTGACTACAACTATGGCGGCGTTTGTTTTTCTTGCCTTCCCTGACCATTTCTTCTATCATCTCTTCAACAGAGTCTTCAGGATCCTTCTTTGATTTTTTGGACTTGTTGATCTTAGAGGTGTTGACCATTTTTGGACTTATGGTGAATGAGTTATGTTCAGTGCATTTTTATTTATAGAGCATGAAAGGTTATGTTGAGTGAGTAGTTGCATCTTTTCTTTCTTGGATTAAGGGTTGTGTATTAATGTTGTTCAATATGGTTATGCACGTTTTTTGGGAGAAGAGAGAGAGTGGAAGCGTCTTTTCGTAAAAAGAGAAGGAAAAATTAAAAGATGCGGGAATAAACCGTTTGAGTCAGAAAAGACATAGTGGTTCATTCTCTATAAATATGACTGGCTTCCCATATTGTCCATAACTTGTTTGTGTTTCATTATCAACTCTTTTTGCTTGAGTCTTCTTCTTCTTTCTAAGTCTTTTATCAACATACAATACTATGGCACCAATGAAGAAAAACCTAAACAACTCAAACACCTCTGGTCATTCAACAGACGTTGATTTTGATCAATCAAAAACCAAGTCCTCCTCCTCTTCCTCCTCCTCTGAAGACTCTGTATCTAGTCCTCCTCCCCCTGCTGTTAGACCTCCTGTAGGTCTTGTTCCTGATTTCCCTCTTCAACCTTTGATGAAGAAGATGAGTCGTATGAAGTGTCGTATGGATACGATGAAGGAGGAAATGAATTTGATCCTTACCGAACAGGACCAGATGCTTACTTTTCTTTTGAGCATCACATCTCATCTTCCACCAGGTTTTAGAGGGGGAAGCAACAAGAAGGCCAAGATGTGAAGCATTTGATTTTTGTGTGTGTTTATTATTAGTTATTATTTTTTGTTGTTTGTATTTGAACCTATATTATTAATCAAGTTTATGTTTATGTATCTTTGTTCTTCATTTTATGTTTTTGGCAATGGATTTGATGAATGAATGTGTTTATGAAGTGATTGAAAATATCAGCTAGGTCCAAACAGCTACTCAAACAGCTACACAGACAGATACTCATACAGCTATCCTTGAATTTTATTGTATCAATTTAGTAATCTATGTAATACTATTTTTGTATCTTTTTGTTATTCACTTTTATATTTTGAAATGCAATTTATGAATGAATATATGAAGTCACTGAATGATACAACATCATTAGACTCAGACATATATTCAAACAGATACTCAGAAAGCTATCCTTGAATTTTATTGAATCAATGCATTAACTTATGCAATAAAATGTTTGTTTTCCCCTTCTTTACGATGCAGTATAAAACACAAAAACAAGAGACCCGAAAAAAAAACCTCAATTTTGTGTTTGTATTTGCAACTAACGAGTTGCAGATCTGAAATTCGTATGCATATATTCAGACAGATACTTAAACAGATATCTAGACAGGTATTCAAACTTTTAGAAAATTATTCTGAGCAAAATCTTTAATAATCCACACATACTTGTATGTGTCAATCAATAGGGTTGTTGCAGTTCTTCTGTTGTGACCAGTTTGGTGACATCTCGAGCACTCTGTGGTCATTGTTTGTTTTTCTCCCTTCTTCCTCATTCTTTTTTTCTTTGGTATCCCCGGTTTTTTCTTTGTTAATGGAGGCCTGACTTCCGGTCCATATTATGACAAGTCCTAAAGTGATTTCTCAATGTTTGTCACTAGATTGAGTGCGAATGAGTAGGCTTGTCTATAGTACTAAACTTTGTACAAGTTGTCCACGTAATTGTTAGGTTCTTTTCCTATCTCTTGAATGACAACAAGGGCATGGGCGCAGGAAAACCTCAGCAACTACCATTGTCCACATGAGCAAGTTCATGTCGCCATGTTGACTGCACTACTGCATTTGTCAGCCTGAACTTCTTAGACAAGACCATTGGAGTTCATCACTCTCCAATGCCTTCCTATATTAAGTGTCTCAATTAGCTTTCCTTCCATTCTCGGTCCCATTATAGTGTGCCATCTTTCATATTCTTCTTTCTTGCTTGCAATCCTTTCCATCACCTTTCTCCTAGAACACAAGTAACAAAAAAAAGGAATTTAACAGTGTAATTTATAGATATTCTAGAAATAATAGAATGAATCTGGTTGTAATGTAACAGTAAACAGATATCTAGATAGCTACGCAGTCAGATACCTTAACATATACTTAGACAACTACCCATGAAATAATATAATGAATCAGTTTGTAACGGATGACCTGATTTCATCAGCAAGATAGAAGACAGGTTGTGTGCGGAGATGTACTATCCAACTGTTGAAGCACTCCGAGATGTTGTTTGTTATTTTGCCATACCTATCTCTTCCGAAGAATGCATAACACCATTTTTTCTTTGGGATATCTTTGAAGAATTCACTTATCTCTGTATATCCACCCTCTAGCTTAAGCTGGTTAAAAAAGAACTCATATTGCATTTCGCTTCTAGCATATGCACATTGCATGAAGAGTTCAGAAATTTTATCCTTCAAGTGCCATATGTAGTTGTCTTTGATGTTAGCAACCAAGTGCCGAAAACAATAGCCGTGCTCATCATTGGGGAACACCTCTGGAAGAGAACTCATGATTCTATTACCATGATCTGAGAGGAATGTTATTTTTCTCCGAGTATTGGTTTCTTGGTTTATGTTGTATCTATCTATCTATCTCATCTCTTAGGTTCTTCAAGAACCACCTCTAGTTGCTATCATTTTCGGCATCAACTATGCCAAATACAATTGTATAGAGTCCTGAAAAAGAACCAAAGAGTTAAGGTTCCTAGTTGTATGGTAAGTACTGAAGTGCAGTTTATAAACAAAAAATATATACTCAGTTAGCTACTCATATAGTCCTATCTTTCATATATCTACATTACCTTGATCTACATCTTTTATAGATGCCCCCATGATCTGTCCTTTGTATTTATTTTTGAGGAAACTTACATCAACGAAAATCATTGGTCTACAGTATTGGAATTCTTGCATGCAAACATCAAATGACAAGAAAAGGCACTGGAACCTTTGTGTTTCCGAATGAATATCGACAACAACATTTGAGCCAGGATTAGTGTTCATTAATTGGTCTCGAAACGAGAGAAGGTTTGTGTAGGTTTCGGCTTCATTTCCATGCAGTGAATTCATTGATAATTCCTTGCCATACCACACCATCTTGTAAGGGACTTTTAGGCCAAAACTCTCTCTGATTTCTGTTTGTAAGGCCTTGGCTCCCTTATTAGGGTCAGCACGCAGTTTGTCCTTAACAATTGAGATGAGCATTGAATAAAAGATAAGTTTTCAAGTATAGAAAATAATTGACACAAAAGCAATGAAGAACTCTTTAGACAGATACTTTCACAGCTAGTGATGTTAGAAAAAAGTCTCATACCTGACAATAGAATATCTCATCATCTCACTAGTTTGTTTCCTGACTTTTTCTTTGCATGTATGCTTGTTGTTGATTTCAGTGATGTAAAATGATCCATTCGCCTGATATAGTTTTGCCTTCACAAACCATTTGCATTTATCGCGCCCTTTGTATCTAAAATGTACACTTATGTGTGTGGGCTCATTCTTCTCATATGTAAATTTGAATCCACTTTCAATTGAGTACTTTTTGAGTTTCAGCATGAATTCAATGACACCGCCTAAGAATTTCTTCCTTTTTTCTTGTATCAGTTTAGCCCATGGTGTTGTCAAGTAGTCATTTGTCTCCTCTTCTTCAAAGCATCCAAAACCAACATCGGCAACATTACTTATTTCCATGTAGCCATCCATCTGCACATCCATCCCTGAGTTTTCATTCTGCGTCTACTATAAACCACCGATTGGTTGGAACTGATATTTTCTGTTTGCTGAAAAGAGGAAACGTACATATGTTTAGCGTGACATAATATGGAAACAGATACACAAACAGATATTCAAATGAGTTTGGATATTCTACATCATTCATGTCAGTGATTCTGATCTCAATATATTTTGAATTGAGTCTTTGTAGAGAAAGCATCATCAACATCACATCACGATCAGTTTCTAGGAAAATGTGTTCATCCTTTGGTGGGATACAGTATTTATATGTCAAGATTGAGTTGTTGAGTGATTTGAATCATTGACGGATAATATCCACTATGTTAGTAAATGTGATACCAGCACTTAAAATGTCCATCATAGCTTCTCGTCCGTGAATATATTTTACAATGATTGGAGATGGTGTTGTTGCCATTGAATATACTGCAGAGAAAACATTAAAAAGTTCTTAAAGAGTTGAAGAAACGTATGTATATATTTTGGTTAACTAACAGAATAAATAGAGAAACAGATACTCGAACAAATACTTAGACCGATACACTAACAAATACTCTAACAGATACTCAAACAGATATCTAGACAGATACTAGACACATCTTCATATCCAACATCATTTCCAGACCTAATTAAGTAGATTTCGATTTCGCAATGTTTATAGTTTGATGAGCAAAGTAATCAATACTATCATGAAATCAATTAATACAACTACGAATTGAAACAGTTTTGTGCAAAAACATAATGAAATTGGATATACAACAGAACTTAACTTATGAAATCATCGATAGCAAGTTAGAGAGAGAGAGAGAGAGAGATAGCGTTGAAACTTACAACGCTTGAAATTTTTAATTTCGTACGACGTCTAGATCGAACAGAGTTTTTGTTCTGGCGAGATTATCATCGCGATCACCAGAGAGAGAGAGAGAGAGAGAGAGAGAGAGAGAGAGAGAGATATGAAATTAGCGAAAAATGGCAAAATTAGTAGAAAAAAAAGGTTTAATAACTTTATAAATTTTTTTTGAAAAAAATGACATCAACTGAATTTTTTTTTTAAAATGTCATTAGTTAGACATTTTTAGTGTTATAAGTTAGTTTTTTTTTTAAAATTCTTATCTGTTTTTAGATGTGTAAATAATTTTCCCTTAAAACTGTAACTTTGAATTTCGAGACTCTACCATACGTTAATCACGCTGCCTCGGTGTTCTCCAGCGAGGTGTTAAAACTATCCTTTTACAAGAACCAACTATGCATATGGTAGTCACGATCATTTTAACACTTCACTCGAGAACACCAAGGCTGCGTGAGTAGCGTATGGTAGCGTCCTCAAAACCCATTTCTGTTTTCTGTTCCCCTTGAAGTTCACACAATTGACCGGTGCAGTTTACGCAATTCATACCTGAGCAACTAGAAACATATATGTGTATGTAGGTTTGCGTTATTACTTTTGATGTCAAAAGTACCCAGCACACGATACGCCTTGTACCAGTTCTCGTGAATGAGTCTCCAGTGCTCACTTGTTAACAGCACAGTGAATGCTTTGTGCAAGGTTTCGATAACCCATTGTAGAGAAATCAAGTAAGGATACCTTGCAGATGTTTACTCTGCCAACAAAATATTGAATGGATACTCAAAATGTCAAGAGTTGTCTTATGCCCACAAGGTGTTCGAAGAAATGATTCATAGAGACACTGTGTCTTGGAATACCGTTATTGGTGGGAATGTGAACTATGGGGAGTTCGAGGCTGCGTGGGAGATACTGAGAGACATGAAAAGATGTGGGTTTGAGTTTGATGGCTATACGTTTGGAAGTATACTTAAAGGGGCTGCTTGTGGTTTTCGATATGATCTTGGGCAACAAGTGCATGGTATGATTGTTAAGATAGGTTATGATAGTAATGTGTATTGTGGAAGTGCTCTTTTGGACATGTATGCAAAGTGTGGGGGAGTTGAGCAAGCGTATGTGGTGTTTGAGTCCTTGCAGGAACGGAATTCTGTTTTGTGGAATGCACTCATTGCCGGTTATGTGCAGGCAGGTGATCGGGGTACTACATATTTGGCTATTAAATTGTATGGAACAGGAGGGTATGCAGCTTGAAGGTGGTACGATTGCTCCGATTCTGACATTGCTTGATGATGTTGAGTTTCACAAGTCCTTAGTGCAGATCCATTGTAAGATTTTAAAACATGGGCTGGGATTTGAAAGTACAGTTTGCAATGCCACAGTCACATCGTATTCAGAATGTGGGTCGATAGAAGAGGCTGGAAGACTGTTTAATGGTTCTCTTGGGAACAGAGATTTGGTGACGTGGAACTCCATGCTAGCAGCATATTTGGTTCACAAGAAAGAAGAACTTGCTAGCAAGCTCTTCTTGGACATGGAAAGGCTTGGGTTTGAACCAGACATTTACAGTTATACTAGCATCATCAGTGCATACCTCTGAAGTACATAAGTATCAGGGGAAGTCATTTCATGGACTTTTCATTAAAAGAGGACTAGAAAAGTGTGGAGCAATCTCTAATGCCTTGGTAGCAATGTATCTGAAGTCAAGTAACAATTCCTTGGAAGAAGCCCAATGTATTTTTGAAACCATGGAATCTAAGGACCGTGTTTTGTGGAACTCCATTTTGACTGGGTTTTCATAGAATGGGTTGAATGAAGATGCCTTGAGATTATTTGGGCATATGAGACATGAAGAGGTGGAGATTGATGATTATGCCTTCTCAGCTGTTCTATGATCTTGCTCGGATTTAGGAACTCTCAACCTGGGTCAACACTCAACAGGTTCATGCTTTGACACTTATATCAGGGCTCGAGTCCAATGAGTTCGTAGCCAGTTCTTTGATCTGTATGTATTCCAAGTGTGGGATCATTGGGGATGCTAAAAAATCTTTTGAAGAGACACCTAAATATAGCTCAATCACTTGCAATTCAATTATCTTTGGATATGCACAAAATGGGCAGGGGTATGTTGCATTAGACCTCTTCTCCCAAATGAAGAAGGAAAGAGTGAAACTTGATTATATAACATTTGTGGCAATTCTAACTGCTTGTAGCCACATGGGTTTAGTTGAACAGGGCTGCAAGTTTTTACGTTCCATGGAATCTGATTATAAAATAGCCCCACGGATGGAGCATTATGCTTGTGCTGAAGATCTATATGGGCGAGCTGGGCATCTTGATAAGGCCAAAGCATTGATTGAGGAAATGCCATTTGAACCTGATCCCATGTTGTGGAAAACATTATTAGGTGCCTGCAGGGCTTGTGGGAATATTGAATTAGCAAGTCAGGTAGCAAACTATCTGCTCGAGCTAGAGCCTGAAGAGCACTGCACTTATGTTATTCTTTCCGACATGTTTGGGCATCTTAAAAGGTGGGATTCCAAAGCAAGCGTAAAAAAGCTTATGAGGGAAAGGGGTGTGAGAAAAGTCCCTGGTTGGACTTGGATAGAACTTAAGAATGAAGTCCATGCTTTCAAAGCTGAAGATTGATCCCACCCTCAATCTGAAGATATATATGTTTTGTTGGGAGTCTTAATGGAGGAAGACAAAAGGCTGTTCATTGTTACTAATTTAGAGCATTGTTCTGGTGTGGGAGATGTCGATGGGATTTGAGGAGGTGGAGGAGGTGGAGGAGGGACTTCAATTTAACAGGATTAGCTACATAATTCCTTCAGAGAATATGCCTGGAGAACTGTTACTATCAAATGCTTTCTGCGCAACAAGAAATGATCACTGTTGCCATGCACGATCTTCAAATTGTCTTCTACCAGGTCTGTGCTCTTTGACTCCCGTTCATGTTCAAAATATCTTCTGATTTCTGTTGATCGACTTCATTGTCTTTTTTTTTGTCTGCCCTGCTTCTGGTTATTCTCATCTTCATCTTCGGAGGTTTAAAAGCATTTGATTTTATCATGTCCCTGTTATATAGCTACAACAATATTTTAATCTAACCTGAGTTTAAAATTCTAGGAAGAACAAATTTTTTTGTGTGTAGTTCATCAATAGATCCCAGTTGTTAGGAAAGTAGCTTCTCCAATATGAAGCACTGATTTTAAAGAAGTGGTTTGCATGCAGTGGTTTACACCAATTAAAAGTATCATAGCTGATAGCTCGTGCTTTATTTTGACATCCACAGAAGAAACTTTCCGCATTCCTCATCTATTAGAAAACTATGTCTTCTCATTGCCTTCCCTCTTCCTCCATTATGATTTAAACACAGGGCCAAGTAGAAGGAAGTGGTATTTTCATATGATGATATTACCACAACTTCTTGCTATGTACACTATAGACAACCTACAAATTCACCAGGCAGAATAGTTGTCAAGTCTGTGACATTCAGGATGAGATTTCATATATTGGAATGTTTTTAAATTTTTATAGAACTGATTGCTTTTGGTAGTTAAATATTGTTACTTTTCAACCATGTATTAGGACTTTAATTTGGTGCTCGAGATATTGAAGACAATGTCAGGACTTCATGCAGGAGAACTTCCTCAATTTTGAAATTGACAAGGTAAATTCCATGGATTTGAGGGGAATATATGAAAAAAAAACTCAAATACAGATTTCTAATTCCATCCAGGAAGGCATATTTTACAATTTTTTACCAATATATTATTATTATTCTCATTGCTCCAGTTGCACGAAGTAGGCACAAAAGTATTTGCTTGCACTAATAAGAGAAGAGGGTGCTGCAGGTTAGTTTTAAATACCTCATATTTGTTTATTCCTGTTGGGTTGAGAATTGAGAGTAGCCATGAGTATCCTCTGCTATCTAGTGTATTTTTTCTTCTTTATTTTTTGGTGCTAGCCCTTTATATGGTTTTCTACTCCTTAGAATTTTTTTTTAAAAATTTCTGTTAATAAGTTTCAGCACCTCCTTTTTCCATTTTTTCCCATGAAATAAATAGCCTACACTAGAGAGGAGAGTAATTAGGTCAGCTCATACACTAGACTTCTAACTAACTTGTAGAAATAATCGTGGGTTTATTCATTTGTCTCCGATTGCTTTTATTGTTATTATTTCTTCTGGTACTGTAGTTTTGCGAAGGAAATAAAATTCTAAACATCTATTTTGTTTACAATCTGCAGTAACAAATTTCTCAACTGACTGTCTGTATGTATCTCTTTCCAGTGCAGCAGCCTTCAAATATGACGTGTACGTCAAGGCTGATTCGATAGCTTTGGCCTTTGGGGACTGCGAAGGGGTTCTTCTGTAGCTGGAAGCCAGATATCCATATTACATTTCCTTTGGAAGCTCAGAAGATGACAATAGAAGGCAATGCCGGTTTCAAAATTGGCAAGAAGACTACCTACCTATTGGAAAGTGCAGACCTCAAGCAATTGGCAGAAGGTGACTGAATTCCCCTTTTCCGACTTATCATCAGCTTGAGATATCAGTGAAAGCTCTTGTGCAAAAGTTTCAATAATTTTGCTGCATTTGGTTTGAACAAAGTCAGAAATGGAGTGATATCAGAACCGAGGCAAACAAAAATATGAAAGCTATGCTATTGCAACTTTTTAAGAATAATGATCGAGAAAAGAGAAAGACAAACTGGGTTGAGATAGCTATTTCTTTATGATCCAAATTCTTAGTTCTGTTTGATCGAGTTGCTATTGTTAACGCCCAGTTTCACATTGTTCTTCAAATTATTTCTGGCAAAAGCTGCTTGAGGAGAAGTCTTTTTTTTTTGGCAAAGTAGAAAGATATTACAAACTACAATTTGTAATTTTCAGAGATCTGTTGTTTTAGAGAAAGCTAATTTCGAGAATTGTTTTTAAACGTTATGTCATATCTTTCGCTCAACTTTCCGAATAGCAATCTTCGGAGATGCCATAAGACGAAGACTTCTGGAACGAAATTAACAGGTGGGAATGTGAGAACCAAGTATAAACTAGTATCAGTAGTATGAAACCAGTTAGTGCTTAGTTGCAGCCACATCTCTAATTACTTGCTGGGTTTTCAGATTGATTCCATACAAGAAGCAAAAAAAATATTGAGGTGGCTTCCGAGTTCCGATGAGAGTCAAACCAACGAGCCCTTCGCCGACCGCAGCGCGGTCGTCTCCGCAGCCCATGTACTTCAATTTACACGATGCGTCTTTCTTTAATTATTTGCATCTGTTTCCACAATTAATTAAATTTCTTTTTACAGCTTTGATCATCTTGCTTCTACTCCACGTACCTATTTTGATCACCATCCCCATGATAAATCAACTATTATTCTACTAAATGATTGAAGGAAAACAACACCTGCCCGAGATGTAGAGTGAGAAAAAACAAACCCGAAAAGAAAAAATATTGAGGAAAAGTACAAGAATGGGAGACACTCGCACACCCTACTCTTTTGCATTCACAAGCAAACATCCCTCCACTCTTTCTCACCACCTCCGTATCGTAGTGTGTTCTGATTCAATTCTTTAATATCATTCTCTCTTGATCAGCTCTATCACATTTTCTCATTAACAAAGGTTTTCGATCCTTCCTACATTTGCTTGCTCGTTATGAAAAACATTATAGCTCATGCATGGGTAAGTATATACACTAAATGCATGTATTAAATTGTTGAACATAAACGAGGCGAGAGAGTTTAAAGTAGTCATTATGCAAAAGCACCCTATACGTCTGTCTAAAGTTATTGGTCTGGTGCACATTGTAGGATCACAAGGATAATTACATCCTGAATATATTATGTTCGTCATCTTCTAGCTAGGTTTAACTTCTGATCGATACAATTAGCTAGTTTAGTGTCTGGTACGTATTGCATGTTTTCTTTTCTACTTATTTTTGGACTAGGTAGTGGTTTCTTGCATATCTTGCCAAAATTGAGAGGTTTTATGTTTAACTCATCAACTCTTGTTTAATGATCTATATGAATTCGAACATTCATTTAATAAAAGTATTTTATTGTAATTTCCATAAGAAGTGTCTCTAAGTGATCGATGACTTTGAAATGAAAATTTTGTAAGAACATTCAAAACAAATATTAGTAAGTGCTACGTAAAATATGAACAAAAATAATATATACTCATGATATGAGTTTTTGTTGCAATAACTACTTCTCTTTAGAAAAGGCTTCAATTAAGCTGGTATATACGTAGTCCACCGTAATGTGTCATACAAAGCTAGGCTGAGGAAAACACCAAGGAAAACATCAATTAAGTTGAAAGCCGGTTTCAGATACCAAACTTTACTGACCGGTCCCGACAATTGTGCTCCCTTCTCCACTGTCTCTCTTTTCTCCCCAACTCTCCCTCCCTATTTATACACTTGCCAAGACTCAACACAATTCCATCCTGTTCTACACAAGAACTCTCCCTTCTCGATCTCTAGCTATCTTGTCTTCTCAAACCCCAACCAAATATTAATTGCATGCTCTCTCTCATTCTCTCAATAGCACACACTTTCAATTGATCACTCGAAGGTAAAGAACCATGAATGCTTTCGAGTTACAGAGACAAGACTCGTTAAAATTGATGTGGCAAGAGATGAGGAGACCATCAAGTGCAACAACTGTACCTTCTGTCGAAATGAACAGAAACCCTAATGGTGCTGCTGCTCTCAACGGATTCCCGGGCCTTCTCGGCGATGATGTTCTACTCTCGACGTTGATACCTCCGGTGACTGTAGTACTCGAAGGCCGCTCGATCTGCCAGCGCATCAGTCTCCAAAAGCATACTAGCTACCAGAGTCTAGCCAAAGCCCTCCGTCAAATGTTTGTCGACAGCGGCGATGTTGGAGCTGCACCACTCAATAATGACAGTAAGGATCTTGATCTTTCGAATGCTGTCCCCGGCCATGTTATTGCTTATGAAGACATGGAAAACGATCTCCTTCTTGCTGGTGATCTCAACTGGAGGTGAGTCATATATATATATATATATGAGGTCCTTCCTTTAGGGTATATATTTTTTGGTCATTTTCAGGTATAACGCATTACACAAATTTTTTGATCATGTTTTAACATCTTCACCATCCAAATATTAGGTCTATATGAGTAGATCATTCTTGTAAATTTGCAGCCAAAATAATGATCGTTAAGGTATCGAACTAGATTAAATCAAGAGACGGGTTAAATCTGTCAAATCTGAACCGTTCATACTTACAAACTTCAATTGCAGTTTTGAATACCTTAACGATCATCATTTTGGCTGAAAATTTACAGGAATGATCTACTCATATATACCTAATATTTGGACGGTGGAGATGTTAAAATATGATCAAAAAGTTTGTGTAATGGCCTACACCTGAAAATGACCCCAAAAAAATATACCTTAGTAAAAAGACCCTATATATTCTCTAACTTTGATTTCTTTTCCCAATTCAAGTTGAACTTCTTCCATCTCACTAAATTTAATGTTGTTTAGCACTAGCTGGTGAACATTAATATCTGATGAATTTCGATCCCCAACTGCAAGCAAATGTCTGAATTTTTAATTTTTTTTTTTAAATTCTAGCATATGTAAACATATAGCTTTATTAGCATACATCAACTTATCTGATCTTCATAGTTGTAACATGAGTATTTATATGTAATTTTCTTTGTAACTTCTCCCACATTTGCTTGTGTTACAGCGATTTTGTACGTGTTGCCAAGAGAATTCGGATACTCCCGGCGAAAGGAAACTCGAGGAGGGGAGGAAGAAGGAGCACATAGTTAGCTAAGCATATACTGGAAATTTGGCATCTCTTGCAGAAACAGTTAGCAACAGAGTCAAATGAAGTTTTCGAATATAACATGTCGATCGAGTTACGTCCTCTCATTAAAACATGGATTATTGTCAAATATATTTAGCTAGCTACCATTTTGCAGCTGCTATATATATCTTTCTTGGAATCATGCATATCATGTATTAGTACTTTTCCCGATGAGCATGTAAATTAGATCACTCTTAATTCTAGGCCTAAAAGGTCGATAGACAACTGAACAAGTTTTGTTGTCTGATAAGTGCCTATTTGTTGTTTATTGCGTTGTTGTTAGATAGCCTCTTGGACAACAGATAATTTCTATTGTTATAAACTGTCTTCAACTACAAAAGATTTTAACTATTTGTTGCTTATTGAAAACCAAAATCTCCCTATTTTCTACGTTATATGTTGCTTCATGCATATAACTAACTACTTATATAAATGAGACTGATGTTAGAATACCATCACTCACCCACATTAAATATTTAATTTCTATTGTTTGTACTTTTTTTTTCTTACTACACATACGACTTATATTCTGGTATTTAAAATTGCGTAAAACCATAACTTTATGATAAATCTGAAGTTTGAAGCCCTATCTATTGATATTATAACACAGAGTTTAGGCAGTTGTGTTGTTGGAAAGAAAATAAGACAACTTACACTTTCCGTGATATGTTGTTTAAATTGCTATCAGCCATCAAAGTTGGTTTTAATATGTTACCAATTTTGTGTAACAACATATTAGAAACTCATAATTGACCATTCATCATAAATCATATGCTGAAACAATATATATGAAAAATCGAACTTGATACCAAATGCACATAATAAAAAGCTACTTTTCTCAATGTGTAAAATGATCATACATATAAAGACACCATCATTCTACCAAATTATCCACCTAAAGACATTAACTAGCTAGCTAGTTTTCCTAGTTTGCAAAAAGGAATAACAAACACAAAGTGATTTTCTGATAGAGTTGCTGCTAGGAAGCCACTTTGCCATCCGACTCAAGAACCTTCTCCTTTTCACTTGCATCAACCACAACAAAACTTCCTCCCAATCGGAGAAATAAAAATTAAGCTAGCAAGCTCAGCAATAGAATTTTTGCTTACATATCAAACCTGCCAATACAGTGGTACCCAATATTAATATATATCACAAGTATGATACTGTTCAAAGGAATTGATTCTGTTATAGAACAAATATAAACCATTTATCTTTGCTTTCAGCAATAAGAAAATGCTCCTTGGTCATGCATTACAGGGCTGCAAACATTGAACAAGATACTCTTATGGTAATAAACTAATAGCATGAACTTATGTCTATGCTATTAATGAATGTTGACACTGAGATATTTAAGTCAAAAGTTGACACTGATTATGAATGCTTACATATATACTTTGACTCTAAACCATAACTGGTACTTCTTTTCAGGGAGATATAGAAAGACATTAAAGTACTGAAAGATAGTCCTAAATCAACAGATCTGAAGATATGCATATGGCACCAGATACTTACAGATAGAGTGTTTCCATAAATCTTGTCAGTGATGGACTCGGGTGCAGGTTGTCCACTACTGTAATTAAACTTGGAAATGACAAGAAAGTTGAATCAGATATTATCTAAGTAGTATATAGACATTCCAACGTGTAAACACTGGAGTGACTAGACTAAACGAAATTACGGGAAATGAATACATAAGTTGTACATGAGTAACTACCAGTACTATAACTCAGTTATATTCTACAGCACTATACATAATAAATGCTACGCGATTGTAAGAGCTCACCTTAATACCCCAATCATAATTAGGTCCACCATTATTATGGCTTGCACTCATTATAAATCCACCATTGGCCTATACATCATTTAGAAGACAAGTGAGCCAATAAGAAGGCATTAAAATAGGGTGTATTGATGCTGAAAACACAAGAATCAAGCACCATTAGCTTGCCTTCCTTTTTCGGATTACAGCAGAAACAGCATGTGTTGACAAAATTCCTTCCCTGCATTAATAGAAGTTTTATCATGACATGGCTTCATAAGAAAGAGTACATAACTGTTTTCACTTCCACTCAGGAACGTGGGCTTCAAAGCCCAGGTGGAGGTGCACAGGATGACTTTAAAACTGGTTGTATTTTAACAATATTCATTTTTCTTCTTCAGATTACATGAATGATATGACCAAAGTAATAGTTTTGCAAAAATAAGGAAGACCACGTGACAAAAACACATGAATAGGTTATGCTTTAAAATATACACACACATCAGATTATGTGGTCTGCTTCCGAAGTTGAAATGAAAAGTAAAGGAATCAGACATACCTCTGCAGACTGGGGCTTTATTCTTCTAATGGAAGGTTTCTCCCCAGAGCCAGAAAATGCGCCCTCACCAAACAATGTCACAGCATCTTTAACAGATTGGAAATGTGCTCTGGTGTCGATTTCTCCTACCTCCACTTTAGGACTAGGAGAACTTGTAGCACTCTAGGGGGTTCTTGCAACCATACTGCTCCTTGAGATGATTATACCTCTGATGCTTATTTCCTGAAAGATGGTACATTATCACATAAGCACATTACCTAATACCAAAAGCTAACAACAACAACACACGTCTCAGCAAGTCAGCGACCAAACATAGAACTCTCCCCAGTCCTCATTTCATATCCATTCATTACAAGATGTGATTGCAAGACTCATAAGAAAGACACATATATTCCCACTGACCCAAACCACACTGAACCAATGATACTTGAACTTATTCATCACAGAAAGAAATGATGACTCACATTTACATAAGCATATCCATAAGGCACATTCACAACTAAGCAAAGGAAACAACAGTGCAAGAGCCTCACTGTTTAATGAGATTCTTTTTATCACAACACCCAGTTCTACCAATAGTCTCACTACTACTTCCATTCACTTCACAAATGACAGAAAGTCTAATTCATAAAACTTCAAGATCCCCCAACACCACGATAAGGTTCAGTCATTTCGAAAAGTAATACAAATCCAACAAACCCAATTTCTCAGTTTTCACGATTCGCAAAATTACATTAGGTTTATAGATTATTACAGCAACAAACTAACCCGGAATCCATAACACTTTATATACCTGAAATCAATGACAAAGGAAAAATACTGAATCCAATTTTCAATGTACAATCAAATTTAAAGATCAGCTAACAAATCTATAAATATTAGGCTCAACCCTTTAATTATGAAACATACAACTTTTCTATGACAGCAAAACCTTCAAGAAACTGAAGCACTACCCAACTCGCAGCTTTAATCATAAAAATTCCAATACTTACACAGTTCAATTCCACTGCATGTCTGCTGCGCGGAGGAGATCGAATCGAATGAGGAGACGCAACTCGCGAGAGAGAGAGAGAGAGAGAGAGAGAGAGAGGCGAGGTTTTAGCCGATTAGGTGGAGCAGTGATCGGAGCTCAAGCCTCAAGACCGAGAGAGAGAGACAGAAAAAGAGTAAGATAGGGCTGTTAATTACTGCAAATACGTACATCCATTGTTTGAGCAATTAATTAGAGCAAATGCACCCATTGGTTGAGCAATTGCTCAAACAATTCTCCAAACTGTTTGAGCAGTTTGAAATTATCAAACTGTTAGAATAGTTCGAAAACAGAATGCAGCAATTCACAAACTGCTCAAGCAGTTACTATTCAGTGACCGAATAAGGGCGTGACACGTGTCATTTTCAGTTAACGATATCGACGAAATAATTGAAGCCGATTGTCGGTGAGATTTCCGACCAATGAGGTTGTGACACGTGTTATTTTTGGATAACGATATCGACGACATAATTGAAGTCGATCGATTGTCGGTGAGATTTCCGACCAATGAGGTTGTGACATGTGTCATCTCTGGATAATGATATCGACAAAATAATTGAAGTCGATTATCGGTTAGATTAGGCCTTTAATTAGGTTTGTATGCCGATAGCGAGTGCGCGACAAAAAAGTAAAAAGAGCGTGTCACTACCAGCATTTTCATTATAGCCGACGAAATAAATAAAAAAAATAGACCGACGAGATTTTTTTCGTCGGTTATAGTAGACTATAGCCGATGACATACACAATTTCCACTATAGCAGATGAAAAATCAACAAAAAAATTGTTGGCCATACTATATCCGACGAAAAAGCAACAAAAAAAATCCTCGGCTATACTTTTGCCGACGCACTATAACCTACGGGACTATAGCCGACGATTTTTTAGTATAGCCGACGACTTCGTAAAAAACTTGTCGGCTATAGTCCCGTAGGCTATAGTGGGTCGGAAAAAGTATAGCCGACGATTTTTTTGTTGCTTTTTCGTTGGCTATAGTATGGCCGACAATTTTTTTGTTGATTTTTTGTTGGCTATAGTGGAAATTTTGTATGTCGTCGGTTATAGTCTACTATAGCCAACGAAAAAAATCTCGTCGGCCTGTTTTTTTTTAATTTCGTCGGCTATAGTGAAAATGCTGGTAGTGTGTGTTTTTTAAGTTTCCGCAACGGACTTTAACAAGATTAATTACAAAATATCACCCTAACTATGGTTCACTACAAGAAAATGAAACATTACCGGCGAGATTCCGGCCAACAAGGCCGGCGACCGGAAAAGTCGCCGGTAATGTCCATCATTACCGGCGACTTACTCCGTCGCCGGTAATGTTGCCGGAATCTCGCCGGTAATGTTCCAAAACATTACCGGCGACTCCAACCGTCGCCGGCAATGTCTAGGCACACATTTCCGGCGATTTTCCGGCCGTAATTTCGCCGGAAATGTGTGGCTAGACATTGCCGGCGACGGTTGGAGTCGCCGGTAATGTTTTGGAACATTACCGGCGAGATTCCGGCGTAAAGTCGCCGGTAATGTCTTCATTTCCGGCGACTTACTCCGTCACCGGCAATGTGTCTTATATTAGATGCCGGATTGGGCAGCTCGATCATTCAATCATTTTGATCGAAATAAATCCAGAGAAATCGAAAGAAGGAAAACGTACGCTCTGAAATCGATCATTCGGTATATTGTCAAAATTAAGGCGCGCGTCGAAAACTCGATCACTCGGGAAGCTATATATATAGGTACATAGGTGTATATATACGTATATGTGGTATATATATATGTGTGTGTGTTGGTCAAATCCAATTCGTGAGATATATATATATATATATATGAAATGTTGTTGATGTACGGTCACCGAAACGAGAAAACAGCTTGTAGTTAATCTTGTGTCTGAATCAATGACTGGTATTATCGTATTGTTATCGGAGCGAGGCTTAACAGAGCCTCCTACCCAGTCAAATACGTTTTGAATTGAAAAACACCAGAATACTATCATCGAGTACTGAATCGAATTCAGAGATTAGATCGATATATATACATATGCATGCATGTGTTGATTTAATTAGAGTTGAATTGAGATATCACGTCGATTATTAGTAGTGAATGTGTGTATATATATATAATTAATACGTAAAATTGTTAGAATTTTCAAGATGGACAAGAGTTGGATGAGCCTCGAAAGATGGGATGTCAGATATCACGAGGGAATTAGGAGTTTTGTGGATTTTGTGAAGGCTAATTGTGGAGACACTACACTTCATTATTGCCCGTGTAAAGAATGTATGTGTTTCAGCGATCGATTTCGATTTCCCATTGATAAAGTCCAGAGGCACCTGAGTAAATACGGGTTTTGGGATAAGTACACTTGTTGGATTTATCACGGTGAAACATCGTTAGCGGGTCCGCATGATCATGGACAATTTGGTGAGAGGGCCAGTCCACGCTATGATCATGGAGATTTTGCTGAGAGGGGCAGTTCATCCTATGATCCAACATCGATGTTAATCAATGATATGTTTCCTCATGAGAGCGGTGTATTTGCTGATGAAGCACCAAATGTCCCTCCCGTCGTTGAGGGTTTCCCCCATATCGAGCCAGTCGAACCATTACCTGGAGCTCATGTCAACACAAGCGGTATGGACAAGTACAACAACCTGATTGCATTGCAACAGACTCCGTTGTACGACGGTTGTAGTAAGACTGTTCTTGAAAGTGTGATGGGAGTGATGCAGCTCAAAATGGAGAACAAAATGTCTGTCAAAGATGTTGATTCTTGGTTGAAGTGGACTGCTTCGCTACTGCCACCCGGTCATCGTCTTCCTACCACTCATCATAAGGTGCGACATATCCTAAAAAATCTTGGGCTTTCCTACATCAAAATCCATGCATGCAGATATGATTGTATTCTCTTCTGGGGAAAAGATCTCGAAGACCTTGAAGCCTGCCCGGTATGTTTTACAGAAAGGTATAAGTTGACTCCTGCAGGCAACAAGAAAGCTGTGAAGATACTTCGATATTTCCCGCTTATTGATAGGCTGGAGCGGTTGTTCATGTGTGCTTTCACGGCCGAGGCAATGAGATGGTGGGCTGAGAGGAACTTGCCTGACGATGACACCCTTATACACCCTTCCGACGGAGAGGCTTGGAAGCACATGGTCAGGGAGTTTGATCATTTTGCAGCAGAGGTCCGAAATGTTTGGCTAGGGCTCTCATCTGACGGATTCAACCCTTTTGGCAACATGAGTCTTCAATACAGTATATGGCCAGTTATTTTGGTACCGTACAACCTTCCACCATGGATGTGCATGAAGAAGGAATACAATATGCTGACTCTGTTAATTCCGGGCCCGGGTTATCCAGGAAAGTGTCTCGATGTGTATTTGAGGCCTTTGATTGAGGAGCTTAAGTACCTGAGTGAGTGTGGCCACCCCACTTACGATAAGTTCAAAAACGAGATGTTCCAGATGCATGCCATGCTTGTTGGCACCATCAGTGATTTTCCTGCCCGCGGTATGTTGTCGGGGAATGTTACCAGGGGTTACAGGGCTTGTTCAGAGTGCATGACGGTTGATTGTTGCAGTCCTCATTGCAGTAAAATTGTTCAGATGCGTCACCGTTGTTGGCTTCCATATGATCACCCATTTAGGCAGGATCCAGACGCGTTTGATGGGACTGTGGAAACAGGTGTGGCACCCAGGCGATGGACAGGGGAAGAAATTTTGGAAGTGTTGAATGAATATGATTTTGGCCAGCTGAGCAATCATCCTGACATAGTGGCGTCAATTCCAGAAAAGCCCGAAAGGTATAAGTTTTGGACACACAAGAGCATATTCTGGGAACTCCCCTACTGGCCCAGGTTGCCTATCAGACATTACCTAAATGTCATGCACATAGAGAAGAATGTGTGTGAAAGTGTGGTGGGCACAGTTCTTAACTTGGAGGGGAAAACAAAAGACATCCCTAAGGCACGCATTGATCTGAAAGCAATGGGTCTGCGGAAACATTTGTGGTTAAGAGATGGTAAGAGAAAAATGCCGCAAGCTCCGTACACCGTAAAGCCGAAGCATAAGCATGAAATTTTTCGGTGGCTGAGTAATGTCAGGTATATATTCTTATGGCTATGTAAGAATTTGGCATTAAATTTTTATCGGAGTATATATGGTTATATGCGAGAAATATAACCGTTGCATATATATGGCTTTATCTATATATATGCAGGTATCCTTATGGCTATGCAGGAAATATAAGCAGATGTGTTAACTTCCGGGACAATAAGATGTACGGATTAAAGAGTCATGACTGCCATGTACTGCTTCAACGCCTTTTCCCTATTTTCATTCGAGGGTACATGCCCAAAGAGGTGGTGGAGCCGTTGGTGGCCTTGTCAAGATTCTTTCAGAAGTTATGCACCAGGGAAGTTAAAAAAGCAGACCTCAGGGAGATGCAAGATGACATCATTTTTATCATGTGCAAGCTTGAGAGGATATTTCCCCCAAATTTTTTCGACATAATGCCTCACCTGATGATCCATCTTCCCGAACAATTGTTGCTTACCGGTCCCGTACACTACACTTGGATGTATCCCATGGAAAGGTACAAATGATTCATACATTTGGTTTGCCTATGTTTTTATATGTAAATTCTTATTTTTTAAGTAAGTTAACATGCACTTGTTAACTTGTAGACAATTGGGAGCCTACAAGGACTATGTGAAGAATAAATATGCACCTGAAGGGTGTATCGCTGAAGCATATCTTGCTCACGAGTGTGTAACGTACACCAAAGTGTACTTGGAAAATGTAGAGGACCCCCAACAACAGATGCCGATAGATGAACCCCAGTTCAACCTTTCTATCATCTCCAGTGACGTGGTAGTACAGGGAAGCTTGCCAAAGTCGTACAAGTTGGATGGAAATGAGGTAGCCATTGCCCACTGGTCGGTACTGATTAACTGTCAAGAAGTACAATATTGGAAAAACTATCATCTTCACTGCCCTGCTATTGCCGGAAATGTTGATTACCACAACAAGACGTTTGCAAACTACTTTGGTCAATGGGTAAGTATATGTGTATATGTCTATTTTTATATATATCCTTACATAGCATGTATGTATGTACGTGGTTTTGTGGTTTCAAGATGACATAATTTCTTCTGTACGTATTAATATATGGACGTTTTCAGATGAACCATGTAGCAGATGATGGTTGCCCAGAGTGGTCAAACGAATTGAGGGTCCTGGCGATGAAACCGATAGCTTCAAAAGTTTACTCGATGTGTCAGGTCAATGGCGTCAAATTTATATGTGAAAATCGAGACGACCGACTGAAAACACAGAATTGTGGGGTGATGGTCCATGGTGGGCAGGATGGCGTTGACTATTACGGTGTTCTTCATTCAGTTGTTGAACTAATTTATGGGAACCGCATGAAAGTGCACTTGTTCAAGTGTAGATGGTTTGATACTAGCCCGGAGAACACAAGGACCGATCAGTACAGAACATTTTCGGTGAATACTGCTACTACCTGGTATGAAGATGACCCTTTCGTTCTTGCCTCATCAGTAAAACAAGTGTTTTACCTGGACGATCTTCTTAACAAAGTCCCGTGGAAGGTGGTTAACCATGTTGCTCATAGAAACATATACAGTGCTGCCACACTTGGTGATACCGCAGATGATGAGGAAGTTACTGCATACCAAGAGCCGAACGCTTTTGACATTCCGGAATCATCTACGATTCGCCTTAATAATGTGAGATCTGGGAGTGTGGTTAGAATTACTGGAGCAGAACTTCTCGATGTTAATCCATATGAAGTTGACGCTGATTTAGATGACGAGGAGCGGCACATATTGTCAGAGGTTACCTATGAAACCGAGTCAGACTCAAGTGATGAAGATGATTACGATTATCATCCTTAGTACGTTGGAAATTGTATTCGGAAAATGTACGTAGTAAAATGTACGTAGTAAAATGTACGTAGTAAAATGTAGTCGGAAATTGTAGTCGGAAAATGTACGTAGTAAAATGTACGTAGTAAAATGTAGTCGGAAATTGTAGTCGGAAAATGTACTCGGAAATTGTAGTCGGAAAATGTACTCGGAAATTGTATGTAGTCGGAAATCGTACGTAGTCGGAAATCGTACTCGGAAATTGTACTCGGAAATCGTAGTCGAAAAATGTACTCGGAAATTGTAGTCGGAAAATGTACTCGGAAATTGTATGTAGTCGGAAATCGTACGTAGTCGGAAATCGTACTCGGAAATTGTACTCGGAAATCGTAGTCGGAAAATGTACTCGGAAATTGTACGTAGTCGGAAATTGTACGTAGTCGGAAATTGTAGTCGGAAAATGTACTCGGAAATTGTATGTAGTCGGAAATCGTGTTGGAAATCGTAGTCGGAAATTGTACGTACTCGGAAATTGTAGTCGGAAAATGTACTCGAAAATTGTATGTAGTCGGAAATCGTACGTAGTCGGAAATCGTACTCGGAAATTGTACTCGGAAAGCGTAGTCGGAAAATGTACTCGGAAATTGTACGTAGTCGGAAATTGTAGTCGGAAAATGTACTCGGAAATTGTATGTAGTCGGAAATCGTGTTGGAAATCGTAGTCGGAAATTGTAGTCGGAAAATGTACTCGGAAATTGTACGTAGTCGGAAATTGGTCGGAAATTGGTCGATCGGATAATAGTCGACAAATAATGACATTACCAACGAGTTGATAAGCAACTCGTTGGTAATGTCATTACCAACGAGTTAGCAACTCGTGGGTAATGTCATTACCAACGAGTTGCTTATCAACTCGTGGGTAATGTCATTACCAACGAGTTGCTTATCAACTCGTTGGTAATGTCATTACCAACGACGTTGACCTACCTCGCCGGCAATGGTGGCGGTATAGGCAGCTCGAACTCGATCTCCTCCTCCCCATTTCTCTTCGGCCTAATTCTCTTCTCTCTTCCCTCTTCCCTCTCTTAGGACGAAATTCTCACCTCTCCCCTCTCCTCAATCCTCTCTTCCCTCTCCCCTCTCTTCCTCTCCTCCCCTCTCTCCTCCTCCCCTCCTCCTCTTCCTCCTCCTCCTCTCCATACACCGTCGCCGGCACAGTTGGGTCGAGCTCTACCATGCCAGGTTTGAGCTCACTCTCTCTCCCTCTCTCTCTCTCTCTCATTCCACAATTTTTTTTTTGTGTATTTTGATTAATTAATTTTTGATAATTGTGGGATGTATATATGTATGCATGTGGACAATATTTGTAAAATGTCATATCGGTATGTTTGAAAATTGTGGGAAAAAAATGTGGATAATTGTGGGGTGAAGGAGCAATATATATGATGTATATATGTGAAAAATTAATTAATATATATGGAATGTATATATATACGTATGTCCCAAAAATGTGGAAAATTAATTAGCACGGGTGAATTGGATTAATATGTGATGTATATATATGTGTGAATTAAGGTGAAATTAAGGTGAATGATCGATGTATACAAACTGTATATTTGATGTATATATATGTGAAAAGTTTAAAGCCGGAAATGATGTATGTATATATGTTAATTTAGGTGATATAGTTGTTAATTTAACGTATAATAGGTGAAAAAATTGTTGGAAATTTAGCGTATAAATTAAGGTGATATAGTTGTTAATTTAACGTATAAATTAAGGTGAAGAATCGGAATCGGAACAGTTTGGAACCACAATGGTTTGGAACCGGAACGGTTTGAAACCGGAACTGTTTGTAACCGGAACTGTTTGTAAAATAACGGTTCCAGTTACAAACAGTTCCGAAGCCAAACCGTTCCGGTTCCAAACCATTGCGTTCTATAACAAATCGGAACCGGAACGGTTTGGAACCGGAACTGTTTGTAACTGGAACCGTTATGTAACAAACGGTTCCGGTTACAAACAGTTCCGGTTTCAAACGGTTCCGATTCCACACCGTTCCGGTTCCAAACTGTTATAGAACCCCAGTTGGTTCTGAACCGGAACTGTTTGTAACCGGAACCGTTTGTAATATAATGGTTCCAGGTTCCAAACGGTTCCCCTTCCAAACGGTTCCCGTTCCGATTTGTTATAGAACCGAATCCATGACTATTACGGTGTCCATGCCAGGAGGTTTTGCGGCTAATTGGCTTCGGAGAGGTTCCCGAAATAGTGGAGGGAACAGTAGTCTAGCTTCCTCCTCGCCCGCAGTTAGCAACACGCCCAGTGGGCCAATGATGAGTGCTCGCACTCGAGCCTTGCTAGAGGCGCGAGCTGAGGAGGAAGCTGCACGATCAAGAGCCGTGGAACCGGAAGTCGAGGCTCGAGCCTCAGTCTCCAGACGCTCAATCAGCAGACGTCCCTCCGGTGGCAGAGCCTCAGACGAGCGACAGTCAACGGGGGCATCAGAAACTCCCTCAGTCCGAATGCCCCATATTCGCCCGGTGCCTACTCCCATTTCACGGGAATCATCTGAGGCACATGGTGGTGCTGGCGCCTCATCGTCCAGGTCTCGTCTATCTCTGCTGTCCGGTCTCTTCCTACCCGACGAGATTCCTGTCATCCCTGAATTCGATGATAGGGGGATGCCTGTTTATATTGAAGGACGGCCGGAGTTCCTGACCGTGGAGGAAGCGTATAACTTCCTCCCGTTCGACCCCGTGTATCTTTGGAGTGTGAGGTGCACCAACCAACAAACGGACGATGCAGGTAAATTTTATTTAACATCAGATTGATTACTTAATTATTACTTAAGACTTGCGATAGGTTCAATTAATGATATCCATTTCTTGACATTGTATTATTAGGCAATTTCGTTAATGGGACTGGAAAACGGAAAGGGGCTAGAGGCACCTGCATCGGGAAGAGACTTGAGCAGGCCACCGGCGGAAGGAAAACGCCCATAAGGGCCAATGAGGATGGCGAGGTGATCGAGGCATTCGACACCACGCGCAAATATGTCAGCATGGCCGGTGCGATCGTGCGGGACAAGGTCCCAATGCTTTGGCCAGATTGGGAATCTGTGCCTATCTACGTGAAGATGCAAGTGCATAATGCACTCAGTGTGAGTAAAATCGTATTTTCATTACGTAAATTTTATATTTATTAATTAAGTCCGAATAAATATATAATTTTACCTTTTATATATTCATATTGCAGGTGTGGTTTGACGTGGATGAAGTTCTTATTCACACGTGGGTAGAGCATCAACTACATATGAGGTGATGTGCTTCGACTTATTTGAATATATATCGAGTTAGATTTTTGTTTATCAAGTGTTTTAATATCTCTAACACCCCAAAGCTCGGGTATGCATCCTTAATATATCTTTTAAGCCTAATGTATCGTATCAGATTGAAATAGTTAGTTACTAATTTTTTTTCATATGTTTATCAAACAAGGCGATTTCGAAGACGAACCGGGCGAATAGATTGAAAAACACCAGGGCCCATCATGCAGGTTCACTCAACTACATGGGTTGGTCGACTAAGGCGCAGCAACAACAAGAGGTGAACCCGTTGGTGTATATTCATCAGAAGTTCTACCCGCAGTGCCCTGAAGAAGCGGTAAGTCTTTCGCCTCTCCATGTGTTAATAAAACTATTTTTCGATATTAATAGATTTTGTTAGCTAATACGTTGTTCATTTTCCCTTTTCAATTAGTCGAGAGTGGAGGAGGCGACCGCAGAAGTGACCATGAGTATAGCTCGGACTAACCATCCTGACTGCTCCGAGGAAGAAGTCACCCAGTATGCCTCTCAGATCGATCCGCTTGATCCCCCGATAGCGGCTCGGATCATGGCAAAAGCGTGCGGGACTGGAAAGAATACCTACTACTGTAGGGGAATGGGCACGGCGGGCGAAGGACTATTGAAGAGCACTTCAGAATACTCTACCGGGTCAAGAAGTTCAACTTCTAGTCGTAACCTCGCGGCGGAGCTTCATAGGACGCAGAGAGAGTTGGAGGAGCAAAAGAGGCAGATGGTCGAGTACCAAATGCAGCAGACACAGGTGCAGGCTCAGATGTACACATGGATGCGGACGATGTACGAGGCTCAGACTACCGGACAACCCTTCCCCACACCTCCCCCGGTCCCTCATATCCCTAGCTATCCACCACCACCACCGCACCAGTCAACGCCAGAGCAAGACCAAGGTAGCCACCGGAATTCAAATGAGTACATGGATTACTTCAACCCTGATGACCCGCAAGTTCCTGGACCTGACCTGTAGTTGTAGTTAATTTTTGTATCGTCGTTACTATTTGTACTGTACGTTGGACATTTATGTTGAACTTGTATGACTGTCTTTGCTATGTGTACTGTTGAACTTGTATGATTGTACGGTTTATGTCTTTCAATGTAGGTTATGGAATTGGGCCCAATCCAGAACCGCATTTTTTTTTCAAAATTTTTTCCCACATTGCCGGCGACATGGACTCGAGTCGCCGGCAATGTCTCATATTCCGGCCACGGCGGCGCTGCCATTGCCGGCGACGGCGTTTCCCGTCGCCGGCAATGTCAACACCGGCGGGGAATCTCCGGCGACGTCATTGCCGGCGAAAAAAAAAGACAAGGCCGGCGACGGCAGGTCGCCGGTAATGTCTCCATTTCTGGTAGTGGTCATTTTTATTTTAGTACTTAAGTATTAAACATTTGTATTTCACTATACCTAATATTGTCTTCTTCTTATATTTTAGTACCTATACCAGTCACTCGTCAAAATACTATGTTTTCTATTGACATGGCATATGTGGGTCATACATGCACATTTTCCTATTAAAAGTTCGAGGGTATTTATATCCGCTTGTTCATTTTAATTTCACCCTGAACCCTCTCTCATTCCATCCGATCCAAGAAACCCACAGATCAAAAATACTTCTCCATTCTGGGTCGAATCAAATCGAGCTCGACCGCCCTCGCCTTGACGCTCATCACCCTTGACCCATCTTGATCCGCCAGCATGCATTGCTTCACCAAGTCCACGTCCATGATCGTGCTCCTCGGTGTAGCCTCGGAAGCGGCGAGGCGATCTCCACCATTCTCGATTGGCGATCTCAACCCACGATGAACAGTAAAAAAGATCAAAACCCAAATCTCTTTCATTGCGTGTTATAACTACTGTTACGAATCAGGAGCTCTCTTCGTTTTGAATTTTGAGAAGAGAATCAAAGAACCAAACAATGTTTTTCAAAGCAGGGATCAAACAAATAATATTTTTTAGAGCTAGGGTCCGCCCTCAGTTGAATCATGTATGTGGTTTCATTTCACTGGCGAGTGGGATGACGATAACCCAGTTACTCGATTGTAAATTACTCATCTCAATTCTTCTTTAATTACTTACAAAAGCTTCTTCTTTTATACAACCCATTGTGTTTAAGTAACCTGCTTCTTCTTACGGTGACCTTGAAATGCAAACCTGATGGGCTATAGCACCTAAGCTTGGCAAGCTCGAGCACTTAAATGTCTTTGAGTCTAGATTTTTTTTTCAAATTAATTTTTGGATTGGATTTTTACTTTTGTATAAACGTGTGGATGGTATAATTGAGTTGAGGATGATGAAATGATGAGCTACCACACTTTACTTTCTTAGTGGATCGATTGGTTCAATTATTATTGTGTTCTTCTACTAGTTTTATTTTATAAGTTGTTCTTCTACTGGTGGAATAACACTGGAGAAAAAAAAGATGACAGATCAAAGAGAACGAGTTAACCGAAAATGCCCTTGGACTTTAAGTGGGAAATGACTCTTGTGGGATAAAAAATATAGTTTTCTGATGGAGGTACTAAAATGCAAGAGATGGATAACGTTAGGTAGTGAAATATAAATTTTTAATATTTAGGTACTAAAATAAAAATTACCCCATAGTTGGGGTAGTTTTTTTGTAATTAATCCTAACTTTGTCTCTTTTTTTTTCATGAATGCTAAAAAAATTGAACTCAATACATAGCAATCTCAATATGTTGTTTCAATGAAAGTCACAAATTTGTATACTATTCATCAAACAACGTAACATACCAATAAGTTGTCTAAGTATTATTTAGTCCAAATTAGACCACTTCATCACATAACATAACAAAATATAATTCATTTTCTGTTATGTAAGTCGTTGATTACAAAACTCAGACAACAGAAGGAAATAAGTTATGTTGTCTAAATGTGTCTCTAGTTAGAGTCAGTCTCCAAAACAAAATTATGTAGCACAAATGGTAGTCTTACTACAGCGACCAAACATATATGTTGTCTCTACTCAATTTTTTTTAATTTTCAATTCACACAACAGGAAACACCTCATCTGTTGTGTAAAAGCTCCTGTCTATCGACGTTTTTGTATTAGTTGAATCTCCGTATAAGAATAAAGGACTCCAATCGAGTCTTTTTCCCAGATTGCGTAGATCTTCGCTGAAACGTACTATTTCTTCTATAGCTTAACTTTACAAGTCCCACATTTGGGTGATGAGTTTAATTTGTTTCTTTTTCTCTTTTGTTTTCACGTACTTTGTGAATCGTGAGCAGTTTTCATGGAAAGAAGATGAAAATAATAGAACAGAACAACTGGTTAATTTCAGATACGGAGAAAGATATAGATCATGGATTCCCGTTCTGGTGGTCAATGAATTTTGTGATTAATCGTAGTCAATCATCATTAGATCTACATCTAATGGTGGTTAATTAAAATACAGTTAGAAAACAAATTAATATCATCCGTTGGATACAGATCTAATGATAATTGACCACGACTAACCACGAAGTCATTGACTACCAGAACATGACTGATTAATCATGCAGTGTAATTTTATATTGATGCACTTGTTCGAATAGGAAAATTTAGTAATCTTTCTTTTTTCTCTATAAGCTTTATTTAATCTTGATGAATTCCTCTGTGGCAATCCTTCTACTTTCAGCTAGGAACGTACGTACTAGCAAATAAAAGTAACATAAGTCCAAGTGTCAAGCTGCACATATACATCAGTAATGCAGAAGAGTATCTTGAATGCTTTTGGTTTTCATAGACCTATCTAGAAAATAGGTTAAGTTCAAACTACCATCGAAGAACCTAAAAATTATGCCTAAACATGTTTAAAGAGTAGAGAACAACAATTCATTTATGATAAATTTGTCAAAAAAATAATTTAATTAATGCGCTTTAAAAACGTCTAGAGCTCATTTGACTATCTTCATATCTAGGAGCTCTTAACATCAGGGGTGTAGCTACATGAAGCTTAGTAGTGTCAAATGACACAGCTGAGCTCCGATTCTAATCACAACAAAATAACCAATGTAACTTTCTAGAGTTTTCAAATGTTTTGTATATTATATGGGCAATTGTCACGGCTGGTTTTAATAATAAGCTATTAAAGCATATACGGTAAAGGAGATTCTTTATTAGACTATGATTCCTGTATGTAATCAGATCTGAGCTTATTAGATTTCTAAATATAATTAACAATTATGATTCTATCAATTAATCAATCTTTCATCTTTTCTTTTTATATGGAACAGCGACCGGAGAAAAGTAAAGAAGATATGCAGTACTTGAAAAGTCTATGAAACTCTTTAAATACTTGAAGATGTGTTTTATAATATTTCAATAACATTTTGTAGGCGCAGAATTAAACCGAGCTAATAAGTTCACAGAGAATCCAATATATGGTCTTGTACATTGGGCTAAATACAACAAAACTCCAATGACATTAAGGTATGACACCTCAGCTCCCAATCGTTCCTCAACACATCACCATCTTTCGGACGGTACGAATCTTATTGGGTTCCAGATTGTGTACCACCATTAGTGTGCTAAGAGTGTTTGCTTTGTCCATGTTAAATCGCCTAAGCATCTTTTGGACATAAGCAGACTGT
Source organism: Geum urbanum (assembly GCA_946800695.1). Taxonomy (NCBI): domain Eukaryota; kingdom Viridiplantae; phylum Streptophyta; class Magnoliopsida; order Rosales; family Rosaceae; genus Geum; species Geum urbanum. The sequence continues at coordinate 17,042,278 of OX327003.1, read as the reverse complement.
TGAATAAACATTCCACCAACTCGATGTTCTAATTCCAAACCAAGACAAAATAGAGTTTACCAAGGTCTTTCATCTTAAACTCGGGTTTCAAGTAGCTAACCGTCTCATTGATTTCATCAAGAGATCCAATGATATTCATATCATCAACATAGACCACTACAATGGCAAATCCTGAACTTGTTTTCTTAATGAACACATGGGCATAAATCATCGTTCTTGTATCTCTTCCCAATAAAGTAGTCACTGAGGCGTGTGTACCACATCCTACTAGAATATTTCAATCCATACAGTGAACACTCCAATCTAATCACATAAACACTCTGAGGTGTAGAGTTACTTGAGTTGTGTATGACCACGCCTTCTGGAACTTTCATGTATATCTCAGAATTAATGTTTCCTTAGAGATATGCTGTGACGACCCGAATCAGAATTAGCACGTTAATCGGCTTAATCCGCGAGTTTACGAGTAATTACAGTTTATCGTAAATTAATCGAATTGGCGGTTCGGTTCACGACTTAATTATCGGACGAGAATTTGAATTGAGTCTCTTCACGAGAATTGTGGTATGCGTGATTTCGAGTTTGTAGGCGGTTTCAGATAATTGTTTCGATAACCGAGGAATATGTTATGAATATTTGAAATTACAAAATTTCATTGTGTTTATCCGTTTGAATTTGAGTTATCCGAAACGTGGACGTGATTCGATTTGGACCGTTGATTGTATCGAGCCGCGGGTATAAATATCGGAATAGTCGGAAAATTGTCGAAAATTACTGTTTTGGGAAGTTTGACTACCGTTTGACCAAAAAATTTCAGTTGACCCGCGTTGACCGAGGAGGAGGAGCACCGCCGGTTGACTCGCCGAAGACTTGCCGTTTCCGGCCACTTCCGGCCACGATTTTTGTAGGTATGGCTTCCCCTTGTGATTTGTAACTGTTTAGGACTTGGTTTGGATTGAATTGATTACGGATTGAGGAAGAACGTGGAGCTTGAAACTCGCCAGAATCGAGTTTAATGGTGTAGTGTTTTCCGGCAACTTTCCGAGGGGGATTTTAGGTGGAAATGGTTAGGTTTGTGGTTGGGATGAAGCCCCTTGAAGATGGGAGGCCGAGGTGGCCTCACGGTGGAGGATTTCGCCGGAGAAGTTTTTCCGGCCGGTTTGAATTCTAGCCACTTTCGAGCTGATTTCCGGCCACGGTGGTGGCTGGATGGTGGTGATCCTTTGGAGAGAAAGGCTTGGCTTGAGGAGGAGAACATTTTGGGGTCTTGGTCGCCGAGAACTTCCTCCAGTTGACGCCTCGCCGGCGGCGGCGGCGGCGGTCAACGGCGGAGCTCCGGTGACCCGTTGACTTTTTGAAATTTGACAAGTTTTATGCTGTTTTGCTCGTAATCACGTCCTGATCATTGCCTTGAGGTTTTCGAGTTGATTTGGATACCAGATTTTTTAGTCGAGGTTTATGTGGAGAATTTGGGGTTTTTCGTCGATTATTTTGTATCCGAGTTATATGTTTCTGGAAATGGTTGGTTTCCGAGGTGTGGTACAGAGGAATGAATTGTGATTTTGATCAGTTATATTTTGTGATTATTCAGGGGATCGAGATCGTACGTTGGGCGAGGGATCTTCTGCCAGATCTCGTGATTAGCGCGTTTGCGCGCTGTGCTTTCTGTGAGTGGACTTTTATTTACACTGTCGTAGCGAGTTCTTGATTTCAGTATTTATTTCCAGTACAGTATTGAGATTATTTATTGTTTTTGGAGGTAATGTTTTATATTTTATATGGTGATGGAATTTACTTTGCATCGATGCATTGGCTATTCGGCTGATCATCGGTAGTCCAGTTCTAGGGTTGAGAGATTCCCCTGATGTGTCGACTAGGCAAATCTCTCAAGCCTACCACTAGGCTTGAGAGATTCGCCTGACACCTCCATTTATTCTAAGAACTCGCATTATTTTTATGTTATATAAATGGTGAAAGGCATATGATTATTTTCGTCCACTCACTCTAACGATTTTATTTGCCTTTCCCCTGGGCTTTTCGGTTTTCGTGCCCAGTTTGCAGTTCGGATTCTGGTGTCACACGTCGCAGTCGGAGGCTTAGTGTTCGAGTTACCTTTCTTTTCCAGTAGATTTCTTGTTTTGCCTACTGTTGTATATTTTTGTATATATACACTAGAGGTCGCTCTGATTACTCTACTGTTATACTGTTATATGTTTTTCCCCGGATTTCTGAAAAGTACAGTTTTGCTTATTACTTTACATTATTGTTATGATATTGAGAAATCCGGATAGGATTGGTGTCCACGGTTTGGCTTCTGTGGTATAGGATGAAGTGTGTTTTTCGGGTGCAGGTTAATGGTAATTCCACATTATAGTGAAACTCTGCCGAAATTTCTATGGTTTTTGCAAGTTCGTGTTTTCAGAAGGGGTTTGATTCCGGTTTAGGAAACTAAATCGGGGTTAGGTCCTTTCATATGCTGTCACCACATCCATGAGCTCCATGTTGAATTTTTCGGACACTACCAAACTGACAAGGTAGCGGAAAGTAATGTTGTCCATAACTGGAGAGTATGTCTCCTCAAAATCAATACTAGGATGTTGAGAGAATCCTTGCGCCATAAGTCTAGTTTTATACCGCATGACTTTATTCTTCTCATTACGCTTCCAATCAAAGACCCATTTATGTCCAACCGGCTTCACATTTGATGGGCATAGCACTACCAGACCAAATACCTGCATTTTCTTTAGAGAGTCTTGTTTTGCCTGCATTGTTTCTTTTCATTTTTACCAATCTGCTCTTCTTTGACATTCAGCAACCGAGCGAGGTTCCACTTCATCATCATCAATGATCTCCTGGACGATGGAATAAGCAAAAGCATCATCAAGTACCTTGGATGATCTACCCATAACAATGCGCACATCATTGTTATTTAGTTAGATTTCACCATTCTCTGACATCACATATGGGTTTGAAGCGTCCTCCAAATATGCCATTTGTGATTCTAGGACATAACTGTAGTAAAAAATAATCTCATGTTGATGATGAAAGGATCATTCTAAGTAACAGACAATGGTTGGAGATTCATAACCAACATATATGCCTAATCGGCGTTGATGACCCATTTCAGTGCGTTGTGGAGGCGTAATTGACACTTATACTGCACAACCAAATATGCTTATGAACATGAGGAACGGGATGTTCAACCTCAATCCTAATCGACATACAGTAGTCATCGAAAGTCTTTGATGTGAATTCTCCTACATTATCCAATCTAATATACTTTATTGGATTGTTCAAGTGGTGAGACCGAAGCTTAATAATCTGGCCTAGAAGTTTTGCAAATGTAGCATTCCTTATGGATAACAAAGCAACGTGTGACCATCACATTGATGCATCTACCAAAACCATAAAATATTTAAATGGTCCGCATTCCTGCTTGATAGATCCACAAATATCTCCATATATTCTCTGTAGGAATGGTATATTATCAGTGTTATAAACTGCAAAAGAGGGTCTAGCCTGCAACTTTGCCAATGAGCAAGCTTTGTAAAAAGAGCGATGAGCATCATAGATTGCCATAAAGAAATCATGTGAAATAACACTAAGTGTTGAAACCGGATTAAGATTGTTAATCTCATCCACTCCATCAAATCCGATGATTTTGGAGATTTCCACATGCTTCTTGCCTTTGAAAAATGGACTACCATGAGAGTTTTTCAATATTTTGATCATCGTGTCACGACCTGGGTGTCCCAGTCGAAAATGTCAAAGCTTGTATGAGGCCATGTTACATACAGTAGTAACTGTGACAACATTTGACTCAATAATCTAAACTGTAGTAAGATATAACTCACTATGAATTGACCCTAACTTCTCTAAGGTGTGCTTTCTACCACACTCCTCTGAAGTTATGCATAAGAATTCTTTTTCATTCTCACTATGAGTTTCTAAGTGTAAACCGTTAGCTCTAATGCCCTTAAAACTTCGCAAGGTTTGGTTGGCCTTAGGCGCGTACAATGCATCAGTGATATAAATTATTGTTGCATGTGGTAACAAAAATTGTGCTGAACCACACCCTTGTATAATCGGCACGAAACCAATCATAGTTGTCATTGATGTTGTATATGCCATAAGATCAATAAACAATTGCTTATTCCGCAGTATAGTATGAGTAGTACCACTATCTACTAGACACTAGATCTCGCCTTCAAACATCTACAACAGAATTAATTTTAATTAGTCTTCAAGACTTGTTGACCACTATAAGTAAAGACTTAAAAATTTACCAAAGGGTTGTGATCCTTAAAGACTGCTGATATGATATAAGCAAACCGATGTAAACTGCATCAAAAACACCATTTCTGGGTGACATCTTCGACGAGTCATGAAGTACCTCTCGACGGGTCGAAAAAAACCCAAAATAAATTATTGATTTTTCGATAACTAATTTTCGACAGGTCGAAAGTTAGAAAGTTTTGTCATATAGGGAAACTTTCGACCCGTCTAATGAATCCTAAAACCAATATCAATTTTTCGATATCTTTCTTCCACGGGTTGGAGAAAAATTTTGACAGGTCAAATTTGTGACAATGTGGAGACAGGAGCATGCATTCGACGAGTCGAAGGTAATTTCGATGGGTCGAAAAATGTAAAAACCGTTCGAGAGAGTAATTTCGAAAATTAAATCATCCTCCCCTTTGTCTCGTTTTCATGATACTTTCGTATTATAATGCCATAGAGTTTTGTAGAATTTGAACCTTATAAGCAATAAGTATGAACATAACCATTCTTAATACTTTCAAAAAGAAATTTAATTCTTTGCGATCAAAATATTGTTCTTAATCAATAACCATGACTAAAAATAAAGTTAAATACAATACTAAACTTGATTATATAGTAGAGATATCGGTCTAAGTGAAATTTGTAGTCGCTAAGTTTAAATTTGGGATATCGGCTACAATTAGATTAGCTTCACCGCCATCTTTCATCTCTTCATTCGCAGTGAAATTGGTCTCATGAGTCAAGTACTGCTTGCATCTCTTGTAGGCATTCTGAACATCTTTGGATGCACCGCACTATTTGTGCATATGCTTGCTCGAACCACACTTATAGTAAGGTGCTGAGCTATATGACGAAGGAGCAAACCTCGAAGAATTTTCCATTCTTCCTGGAACCAGAACTTGATGGATTCTTGGTGGATTTGTCTTGGCAACTCCAAGTCATATTCTGACTGTTTCCTCCTCTGCCACGACTTCTACCACGTCCTGCTCTACCACTATGAGTTTGATAAGGTTCCGAAAGATTGTTATGCTTACCTTCTCGTGCCTTTCCAATATGATGAGCCACATGGACTTTCATTGTACCGACTGGCCTGACATTATTATGGAGAAGAATCTCCTAGTGTCGTTCTTTCTTGGCCATCACACTCATGAGATCACTGAAGGATCTAAGTCTCCCTTGCTCATAATCAATCCGATATTGGTGAGCAAGTGTGTCCATTAAGGTACGAAAGGTAGTCAACGAATTTTCAACCATGGCCTTGTCATTCTTGACAACGCCACAAATGGCAATCTCAGACTATAGCTCTAGCATATCCTGGTAAAAATTATTGATTTTGGGGTAATCCAATAACCAAATTTGATCCCGTTTTTCAAACATTTCAGGACGTTGTGCGTCATGCACATTATTAAACCATTCTTGCAAAGTCACCCACAAATCTATGGGGTTGTCATTTAATAAGTATTGATTCCATAAAACAAGCTGAATATGTCTCGTGAGAAACATAAGAGCTTGAGCTTTGGGGGCGATGGTGTCATCATCGGCTTGAGTGCCAGGTGGTAGTGGTTGGATTGTATCTAGGGGCCTTTTATTGATGAGAGTATTCCTCACATCTGAGACTCATCTATGGTACTCTGCCAATTTAAGATCAAGGATGTTAAATTCTGGTCTTGCTGGCTCAATCACCTACAAAAGACAAGAGATGAATTTAGTTTACCGATAAAAAAACCATGATCACTAATCCTATTTAAGAAAGCATGATCCATTGATATATGGTCACTAATATCCATGCGATAACCAGTGATTTGATACCACACCCCATAAAGCCGTGACTCAGAGTCACAAAATATCAGCTTCCCTTTTTTTTCATGTATACCGTAACTCCCCCAAGACCGTCACTATTGTTTACAAATTTGAGGAGGGGAATTTAATTTTCTCTCACTCATACATGTAATAATCCATAGGAATTAGAGGCATATATAAAATTCACGGTATTTAAACTTAAATCTAAACCTAGATTTAGGGTGTTGCGGTAATTAAGTTTTGCAACCTAATTCTAAATCAAAGGAAGTTAGTCGATTTACCTCGAAGGTGTTATGCTCAGAATGAAAACTTCGCTGAAAAGAAGTTTGAAGCAAGAAAGCAAAAATCAAACGACGGTGACTATTCCCGGCGGCAGTGCTTCGGTGGTTATAAGTGGCAGCGACGGTGGTATTCTGTGCAAGAGAGAGAAGGTCGGTGGTGTTTGTAGGGTTTAGGTTTTTTTTTTCTTTTACGGGTTTGGGTTAGCTATCAACTCAAGAGCTACTGATAATGTGTTGAAGAAGAAAAGTAGAGAGATATGCAATAGATTGAAACTGTAACTTTATTCAATGATAGATGGTCTTATATAGGCATCACAATCTCTTATAAATTCATATCCCTATAAATCAGGGATATAGAGAATATCTACTTGTATTTTGTTCAATGATAGATGGCCTTATATAGGCATCACTAGGATACCGAAAATATTATTTCTTTTAAACAATATATACATTTTCAATGAAATCACTATGAGAAGATTACAAAATATCGAGAGCCGTTATGAAAAGCTACATTTACAAGTTTTTATAGAATTTAATAAAAAAATTATATAAAACATAAGTTGAATTTTGACACGGCTGACCAACATTTCTGGTTACACAACTGCTTAACATTCTCTTTATCCGATCCTAGGAACTTATTAGGGAGAGTATGTAGAGAGAAACAAGAATTTGCTTTCTCCCCAAAAAATTATTTTAGGAATTCAAATATAGAACCTATTAAAGATGATATCTGATCGACATACTTCGTTTGTGAAACCATTTTTCTGTCACATATGAAAGTTATATATATGAGAATAGTTTCTCACTTTTTGTACGAAAAGCTAGCTGTTTGGATCTAAAGTGGCATGAGGAAGACCGGAAGACGATGGGAAATAATGATCGATCTAGTTGGAAATATATATATTTGGCAAAATGTGTAGGGTTGGGGTCAACTACATCATATATTTTACAAGTAGAAAAATGTAGGTAAACATATTTAAGGTATATTTCGAATACTATACTTTCATTTTTGAATTGGATATATTTATAGCTTTACAAGACATATTCCTAATAGGTAGGCAATATCTACAATAAATAATAAATAAATTCTAATTACAATAGGAATCTAAAATATCTACAGGATCAATACTTACCAACACTCTCCTTCAAGTTAGAGCGTAGATGTCAATCATGCCCAACTTGTCCAACCATTTACTAAAAGCTTCATGTGATAATCATTTAGTAAGAACATCAGCTAACTGTTCCTTAGACAACACAAAAGAAAACCAAATTATCTTCTTGTCAAGGTTATCCCATAAAAAATGTCTATCAACCTCCACATGTTTAGTTCTATCATATTGTACTGGGTTATGAGCAATCTCAACAACAGTTGTATTATCACAATGCAAATCGATAGGTCTCTGAAGTCTGAAGCCTAACTCTTTCAACATATTCTTGATCCACAATAACTCACATACTCCATTTGTCTTTCCACGGTATTCAACTTCTGCACTAGAACGAGCAATTATATTCTGCTTCTTACTCCGCCAAGTAACCAGACTTCCACCAATAAAAGTAAAGTAGCTAGAAACACACACCAAAGTATGATCACCAGCCCAGCCTACATCACTATAGCCTGAAACACACACCTTACTAGTGTAGCCAGAAACACACAACTCACTGTTTCTTGTAAACAACGAAGCCTTACTAGGTGTGCTCTTTAGATACCTAAGAATACGTAATACTGCACTCATGCATATAATTTACTCCAGGATTATGCATAAACTGACTTGCCACACTGACATCATATGAAATATTAGGTCTAGTATGTGATAAATAAATGAGTCTCCCAACTAAACGCTGATACCTGCCCTTACTCATTGGAACTTGATCTAGAAAAAGTTTCAGCCTGTGGTTTTGCTCAATAGGAGTAGCAACAGGTTTACAATCCAGCAATCCAGTTTCAGCAAGAAGATCCAAAACATACTTCTTTTGGAACAATGTAATCCCTTGCTTGGACCTTGCGACTTCAATTCCTAAGAAGTACTTCAAATCTCCCAAATCTTTCATGTCAAACTCCTGTGAAAACTGTTTCTAGAGACTTACCATCTCATATGGATCATCTCCTATAACTACCATATCATCAACATACACAATCAAAGTTGTAGTCTAACCATCCTTGCGCTTAACAAACAAGGTGTTAGCAGAGTTACACTGGCGATGCCAAAACTTTTTCATTCCTTTGGAGAAGCGCTCAAACCATGCTCTTGGTGATTGCTTCAAACCATATAAAGATTTCAAATGACACACTTTTCCCTTATTGTCAGGTTTGCAACTGATTCCCAGTAGAGTGCCCAATTAATCCGGATATCCAATATAAGGAAAGCAGTGAACCTTACCCTTGCATAGTGGACATAGAGAGTTGGCATATGGGCTGGGAGTATGAACAAGGCGAGAGAACTCAGAAGAGTGAGAGGTAGACGAGGACTATCGTTGAGCCATGGCGGCCTTAGCGTCGGGATTGGGAATCAGTGACGGTGGTGGTAGTCATGACAGTAGACTGACTCGGGCCAATAAAATGAGTAAGACGATTGTTGTGAGCTTGATGAACATGAGCATAGGTCTTGTCAAGACTCAACAACTCTTCCCTACGAAGAAGCTCCCCCCAAATCTGATCAAATTCAAAATCCAATCCTCCTAAGAACATGTGAACATGGAGCATAGTTGTTGTCTTGGATAAATGCGGTCACAATATTAGAAAATGAGGCAACATGCTGATCAAGTTCTTCGAACCATGCGACCAACTCATTGTAGTAGACAAAGAGGGGCCGCCCTGCTTGTTTGGTGGTGAAGCAGAGGTGGTGCAACTTATAGATCCGGGTAAAGTCTGAATCATCATAGTAGGTGTGGTGTAGGACACTCCAAATTTTTGCGGATGTTTTGAGACAAAGATAACTGTTGATGGTGGATGGGGACATGTCATCTATCAACCAACTCTTGACTTTCTCGTTGTCGGTAGCCCAAGTAAGATACTCAGGTATACCCGCATGAGGAGCAGCCAAAACACGGCTAAGGAATTCAAGTTTATTACAACCTCCAATGCGCATCTGCATAACAGGAGCCCATGTAGAGTAATTGAAATCAGTCAAGAGAACTCCAATGGGAAAATAGGAGTTTCCTTGGTGGTAGTGGATAGCAGGTGAATTTTGAAGTTGAGGTTGGGGACAGTAGAGTCGGATCCTCCTTCCATGGTAGCAGAATTTAGGTGCAGTGGGTGAGAAAAAATAGGATTTTTTTTCGGTAGGTCTACAAGTGTGGCTCTGATGTCAAGTAAAATAATGTTGGTAAAAGTGTTTAGTGTAGAATGTTATACTTTAATTTATTTCCGAATTGGGTATATATACAGCTTTACAAGGCACATTCCTAATAAGTAGGGAATATCTATAATAAATAATAAATCAGTTCTAATACAATAGGAATCTAAAATATTTACAAGATCAATATTTGCCAACATTACATATTTTTTTACACCAAATTAGAATCATTAGATTTTAAGATATTTAATGGTTCAGATTAATTGAGATAGGTCAGTATTTTTATTTAGTTTCTTTCTTTTATATTTACCATAATAAAATTCAAAGGTGGGTCTATTCACACTTCCCGTTTAATATTTACACCTCCACACTTTGTTTTGTAACTTTAGTAATCCTAATTTGAGCCTAACTGAAAGAAGAAAAAATTCAACTTAATTTGTAATGTATCTCAATCATCTTGATCGATCACTGCAATCATATGATTCATTGATTTAAAGAATTTCTTCAACTGTGTTCTTGGTCCTACTGTTGGCTCCTAGATTTTCATGACTCGTGAATTCGCTCAAGTTTTATATTACTAAGATCAATGATTTATGAATTCCATTCATCCTTCTATTTACTGATAAATAACCAATCAAGAGATTGCTAACTGAGAACAAAGCAATGGAACTACATCGGGAAAAACAAACAAGACAATAGAACTCTTGCAAGCTAATAATCATATTCAAAATAATGATTTTGAGCATTCGAGGATTTTGAAGAACCAAAAGTCTTTAAGCTAATTCTTTTCACTTCTTTCCATTGGAAATTTGGAATTGGCAACAATAGAATAAAGGGTTGTGCTACGATATACAGAGAGAGGAAGACTAAGGTAGAATTAGATAGGGGCGGCGGCGTTGATGGTGGTCAGATCGTGAAAGGACCCAACCCCAATTTAGTTTCCTAAACTGGAATCAAATCCCTTCTGAAAACACGAACTTTCAAAAATCATAGAAATTTCAACAGAGTTTGTGACGACCCAGAACAGAATTTGCAGTGGAATCAGCTTGATTGATGAGCTTGCGCGTAGTCGCAGAGTTGCGACAGTTGTTTTAATCGCCGACGCTTCTTAACGACTAAATTATTGGCCGAGAATTGGAGCTGGGTCTCTTCTCGAGAGTCGTTCTATATGTGATTATGAGTTCGTGGGCGGTTCCGGATTGTTATTTGGACGACCGAGGAATTAGTTATGAATATTTGAAGTTTGGATTTAAATAGTGGGCTACTTAACGACTAAATTACCGGTCAAGAATTTGGTTTCGGCTTCTTCACGGAAGTTGTTCAGAATTTAATTTCGAGTTTGTGGGAACTTCCGGAGCATGATTTTGAGTTACGGAGTTTAAGTTGCGAATTTTGCCGATTGTTGATTGTTTGGTTGATTTAATTATGTGTTGGTTTGAATAGTTGACTTTTTATCCGATTGGCCGATGTGTTTGACTTCGGGTGATTATTGAAGAGTATGTCGAGACGAGTTTGTGGCCGCGGGAATTATCGGAATCGGAATTACGACGAGAAAGTTACGCGCGTTTGAAGTTTGTCGAAATGGATAATTATAAAGTTTCCGTTTTGGGAAAGGCTATAAATAGAAAACTGCTATTTTGGGAAAGTCAGAACTTGCCATAAATGGGTTTGACCGAGTTGACCGAGTCAACTCGGTGGTGAGAGAGAGTTTGGCGATGGAGCCACGGTGCTCCACGGTGGGCGACGTTTCCGGCCACCTCTTGGCACGGGACTTGGTCCATTGGATGCGCCTTGACCTTCCAAGTCTAACCTCGGTCATCACTTACGGCGAGGTTCACCGGAAATGGAGGAGAAATCCGGCCAAAAATGGAAGGAAACTTGATGATTCGGGTTGTATGAATTAGACCGATTCGAGCTGCAATTTTGAGTGGGCTTTGAAGCTCTCATTCCCTTGATGCTCCCCTGTAAGTTTCGTGTTTCAATTCGATGTGTGCAAGGAGAATTTTGGATTTGAAATTTGTGTGTTCATTCGGTTTTTCATGAAATTGACCATGTTAGAGTGAGAATTGGACTTCGGTGTAGTTGACAAAGTTGCTCAGTGGGTGGTTTTGCATAGAATAGGGGTTTCTCCGCCATGAATTCTTCAGGTCAACAGTGGCACCGCCGTGGACGGCGGTCAACGGTCAAAGTTTGACTTTTTGGACTTTCGACAAGTTGCATGTCTTTTGACTCCATATCGCGCCCCGATCGCAGTGGGGAGGTTCGTTTTTCGAGTTGAGCGTCCGAACGTAAAACGAGGTATTGAGGTGGTATATATGGATTTTCGACGATCCGTCGTATTCGAATTGTGTATTTCCGAGAACGGTGGTTTCTCGTGGTTTGATTTGTATTGTCGGATTATGACTTTGAATATTGGACATTGTGAATATTCAGGGGTTCGTGATCGTTTGTTTGGCGAGGGACATTCGGCCGGATCACGGGTTAACGCGATACGCGTTACGCCAGTCTGTGAGTGGACATTTCTTTTCACGGAATTCTTGCGAGTCTTTTATATGATTTACGATCTTGAGCATGCGTATGAGATTTCGGATTACATGAGCATGTGTTTTACGAATATACGATATACTTATACGAATATACGTATACGAGTATACATACATTTATATGCTTTTTATTGCATTTGCATCGAAATGTTTATGATTTAGTTTACACAGAGTACAGTCTTGGTTACGTTGTTGTATCGATACACTTGCCTCTCGGCTGATCCCCGATGGTAGGCCATACCAGGAGGGGCGTATCCCCGACTGACCGGTGAGGGGCGTTTCCCCGGATCCGAGGCCATTTCTGGCTAGAATCACGTGGAAGTCAGGGACTCCGTGGTTCTGACTGTACTAGCACGGTGTGTGTCCATGAGTGACCCCGTGGGATTTTTATTTGCATGCTCAGTACGCTGGAGGATTATGGTTTTGCCTCGTGTACTTTATTATTTCTATTTACCTGGACTCGCATATATTTTTATAACATATATATTAACTGGTGAAAGACATTTATTTTCGTCCACTCACTCTAACGTGTTTATTGTCTTTCCCCTGGGCTTTTCGGTTTCCGTGCCCAGTTTGCAGTTCAGACTCTGGTGTCGCACGTCTTGGTCGGAGGCATAGTACTCGAGCTGCCTTGATTCTTCCAGTAGGTTTATTGTTCTACCTACTGTGGTATACGTATATGTTTATGTATTAGAGGTCGCTCTGAGTTTTCTGTTGAATATGATTATACGATTTTACTCCGGATTTCAGTAAAGTATATATTATATGTATTGTTTACTTTACTGTTGATATATTGAGAAATCCGGATGGGATTGGTGCCCACGGTTTGCTTTTTGTGGCATAGGATGAAGTGTATTTTCCGCGTGCAGGTAATGGTAATTCAACGCTAGTAACGAAACTCTGCCGAAATTTCGAAAAGTTTTTGTTGGTTCGTGTTTTCGAGGGGGTTTGATTCCGATTTAGGAAGCTAAATCGGGGTTGGGTCCTTTCAGCTTGGTATCAGAGCATTAGGTTATAGGTTCTGTAGACTTCTGTAGTCGTGTTTACTAAGGATATTTGAGAATGTACAGCATGTCTGGAATGGTGACCCGACCGGCCGGCGGATAATCATCATATTCCGGGTGTTGTATACTTTCAAATATTTGCAGTTCCATGATTACGTTCCACTTGTTGTGAACGATATTTTATTCATTAGGATGCCTCCTGACGTGCTTTCCGTGTCATTTCGGTTATGGATCCTATTGAGGATCAATCGACGCGCGATTTGCTAGAGAACAGTGGATTGTGATGACTATTCAGAGTTCAGAGATTTGTGTGGCACGGTTTGCCTGGGGATGTGTATATGAGCGTCTACATGTTGCCTCAGAGCTGAGATTGTGGCAGTGTTGTTTGCCTGAGTCAAATCAGTGTGTTTGGTGGGCTGATATTGTGTGAGTTCCGGCTGCGACTCCATGGCCTACATTCAGGGTGTTGTGTATACGGTATTGGTGTTATCAGGCCACCCAGCATTCGAATGTGGAGTGTTTACCCACCTGAGGCAGAGATGCATAGTCCACATGTTTGTTTCCGTTTGCACGTGTTATGTGGCTTCAGAGGAAGCGGTGCACGAGGTTCGAGGTGAGTTTGAACTTGAGCATCAGAGAGAGTCTGATTGTTGTGCCTCGAGACATCCGTGAGGAGCTTAGTGTGTTGCACTCAGTGGCGAGGCTATTATGAGGGAAAGTTGTACGCGGTTTTCGATGTGATGGTTTGAGGAAAGTGGATTTAGTCGAGATTTTGATGAGGTTGAGTTCTGACACTTCGGGATCAGTGACGTCATCAGACTGTGGCCTTTTCGATTATGTTGACGATCCTCTGCTGATCCGTTTGACGATGGCGGAAATCACAGAGTAGCGGACCTGTTCCTGTGGCGTGAGTTTGGGTGATCCTTTCAAGCAGCAAGTGTCGCTGTGACATATGTTTGAGGAACACTCTCAGTTGCTGTTTCGTTGACCAGGAGGTTCACGTTACGAGGGAGCGACCTCAGCCAGCTGTTGTAGCGGTTCGGCAGCTTAGAGTTCACGAGGAGATCATGATGCTGTTTTGGAGCTTGATCAACCCAGATTTTTTTAGACGAGCCATTCAGTAAGTCGCAATTGATGTGGGCGGCTAGTTGGGCATGTTGGAGTTCGTGCCATGACCTTGTTTGAGGACAGACTTTTCTCCGAGGTTACTGTTGCTTGATGTCCATGGCGATTGTACCTGCATCTCCACTTCCGAGGTCTTGGAGAGTGTTGTATCCATCCGGAGGTTGCGAGATCCTTGTTGGAGGTTATGTGTTGGCCGCGGATTTGTTATAGCTGGATATCGTGGTTTTGGTGTAGTTGTGAGTATGGATTTACTGACGATGCATTTGGTTGTGTTCGAGTGCTTCGAGAAGGAGGTTGTGATTCGACGACCAGATTTCTCTGAGATGCTGTTTCGCGGTGATGGTCGAGTGGATGGTGGAGACGAGTTGTGTTGCCTACTTAGCCCATGTTATGGATACTACGGTTGTTGTGCCCGATATTGGTGACATTGTGGTGGTTCCTGAGTTTCCAGGTGTGTTCCGGAGGAGTTACCAGATGTTCCTCCAGTTCGAGAGACTGACTACACCATTGAGTTTGTACTAGGCGCTGGACTCGTGTTACCGACATCTTCTCATTTGGAGCCAGCGGAGCTGATGGAGCTATAGTTTCGACTCCAGGAGTTGCTGGAGGAGATTTCAGGAGACTTCGTGCGACCCCGCGTATTTGCGTGGTGTGCTCTTGCAATGTGTATACGGATGTTGGATGATTCGACGTGGTGGTACATTGACTACCGGAAGCTCGATTTGCTCCAGAGGAGTGCGAGTATCCTCCGCTTTGGATTGACGATTGGTTGATCAGCTTGCGAGTGCTTCAGTCTTGTTGAAGATTGATTTCGGGACTGGATATTATCAGTCGAGGTTTGATGAGTCAGTTGTGGCTATGTTGGCTTTCGGATCTCGGTGCGAGCATTTGAAGTTCTTGGTCACTTCATTGGTTGACCAATACCCCCGTAGATCATGTGGACTTGATGGACCAGGTATTTAGACGGTTTCTGGACGAGTTTGTAGTCATGTTCGTTGATAACGTCCTGATGTATCCCAGGAGTGTGGGTCAGCACCTGAAGCAATTCTGAGCGGTTTCGCGGACTTCGCGAGACGATCAGCTGTTTGCGAAAGTTCAGATGGAGTGAGTTTTGAATGGTTAGCGTGAAGATTTTGGGCTGTGTGATGCTAGCCGAGGGAGTGGGCGTGGATCCTGATCAGTTCGAAGCCGTATTGATTTGGGGTTGACCTACCAATGTACCAGAGATCAGGGGTCTCTTGAGTTAGCAGGCTATTACTGACGGCTTGTACAGGATTTTCCCGGATTGCCACTCTACTTTCCGGATTGACGAAGAAGGCGTCAAGTTCGAATGGTTCGATGCACGCGAGGAGAGTTACTTACTCCTTTCGGATGGTTGACCGTTGCTTCGGTTTTGACCTTACCTGATGACCACGACGAGTTCGTGGGTTATGGCGATGCATCGAGGTTTGAATTTGGTTGTGCTTTGATGCTGTGTAGCAGAGCGGTGGCTCATGGTTATGGACAGTGGAAACCTTATGAGGTTACGTATCTTATGTATGATTTGGGTGTAGTTGTCCTTGTGTTAGCACCAGTGAGTTGGAGATATTATTGCTATGGAGTGCAGCGTGGTGTAGGATGTACACTGACCACTGAGTTTCATCCACTTGCATTTTCGGCCAGATTTGAGCTTGAGGCAGTGTCGATGGATGGAGTCGACTGACGACTATGGCTGCACCTTTGAGCTTATTTGAGAAAGGTTAGAGGTTGTACTTCGACTATCCAGTTGGGATGTTGTTGCTGATGCATTCAGTCGAGAGTCCGGATTTCAGTATTACATGTGTGTGTGTGGCTCGAGTTTCCGTGTTAGCCGAGTATGCGCTACGGAAGCTGAGTAGTGTATGATGGTGTTGAGGCTCGTGGTTTTGCGCGCGTTTGGCGCTAGTGGTACGGAGATGTGTCTGATACTCCGAGTTGTCTACTCGTGACGCTACATGAAGAGCAATATGGTAGCTAGTGTGTGCAGATGCCCCACTTGTCGACTGGCGATGGCTAGGAGGCAGAGACGTGCCGTGATGTGTCAGCCATTTGAGATTTTCGGTTAGACGGGGCGGTTGCTGCTGTGTTTGTGTGTGTTTGTACACTTCGGTTTGTGATACCAGTTATCAGGCCTTTGTGGTCCGTTTGATGAACTTGGTACATTTCCTTGTACTTTCGGTGATGATTTTAGTGGCAAGCTAGCATGGCTGTGTTTGATGAAGGTTGTCCATCTGCGTGGTGTACCTGTGTCCCAGTTCGCCGATCGAGGTAATCAGCTACGACTGTGTGTTGGCAAGCTTTGCAGCGAGCTTTGGGGACCAGATCACGAGTTGGTACCAGTTCTTATCCTCAGATTGGTGAGCGATCTTTGAGGACTATTCAGACCTTGGAGGACATCTTGTGGACTTCGGTATTGCAGTTCCGGAGGATTCGGGACCAGCAGTTTCTGCTGTTCGAGATTGCATGCGGTACCAGTTTGTGGACCACTATGGTGTTGATATTGCTTGATGTCGTTTTGAGGACGACGTTGTACTCCATAGTGCTGGAGCGAGTTTGATTTGGTTAAGTTTGAGTTGATGTTTGATTCTGATTTTGTGGAGTGTGTTACCACAGACTGTCAGATTAGCGGAAATGAGTTGATTATTTCTTGAGTTCGACGTTTGAGTCATGTTGATATGAGTATGTTGCGTTGTAATTTGCCATGTTGTTTTGATTCGTATGTGGTCATAGGCGAGATTATGTTGTGCCGTATAGTTCGGCATCGCCTATAACGTTGGCTTTATGTGTGTTGTGTTCCCTGTGGCGGAACTGTGTTTCAGGTTTGTTTCGCATTGTGTACCCTACTCGTTCCTTATGCAGGAACACTTGGCTATTATGTGGAGCCAGTTCAGAATTGTGATTTGCGGGTACAGGGATTTCAGCACGGAGCTACCTCCTATTGTGGAGTCAGTTGTCGGAGTTGTTCAGTTGAGGTTGCCACTGGGCAGTTGAGCAGTATGCAGAGGCAGTGCTCCTACTTTCAGTCGACAGACTCAGAAATTTCGAGGTCGAAATTTTTCTAAGGGGGGGTGGATTTGTGACGACCCAGAACAGAATTAGCAGTGGAATCAGCTTGATTGATGAGCTTGCGCGTAGTCGCAGAGTTGCGACAGTTGTTTTAATCGCCGACGCTTCTTAACGACTAAATTATTGGCCGAGAATTGGAGCTGGGTCTCTTCTCGAGAGTCGTTCTATATGTGATTACGAGTTCGTGGGCGGTTCCGGATTGTTATTTGGACGACCGAGGAATTAGTTATGAATATTTGAAGTTTGGATTTAAATGGTAGGCTACTTAACGACTAAATTACCGGTCAAGAATTTGGTTTCGGCTTCTGCACGGAAGTTGTTCAGAATTTAATTTCGAGTTTGTGGGAACTTCCGGAGCATGATTTTGAGTTACGGAGTTTAAGTTGCGAATTTTGCCGATCGTTGATTGTTTGGTTGATTTAATTATGTGTTGGTTTGAACAGTTGAATTTTTATCCGATTGGCCGATGTGTTTGACTTCGGGTGATTATTGAAGAGTATGTCGAGACGAGTTTGTGGCCGCAGGAATTATCAGAATCGGAATTACGACGAGAAAGTTACGCGCGTTTGAAGTTTGTCGAAATGGATAATTATGAAGTTTCTGTTTTGGGAAAGGCTATAAATAGAAACCTGCTGTTTTGGGAAAGTCAGAACTTGCCATAAATGGGTTTGACCGAGTTGACCGAGTCAACTCGGTGGTGAGAGAGAGTTTGGCGACGGAGCCACGGTGCTCCACGGTGGGCGACGTTTCCGGCCACCTCTTGGCACGGGACTTGATCCATTGGAGTCTAACCTCGGTCATCACTTACAGCGAGGTTCACCGGAAATGGAGGAGAAATCTGGCCAAAAATGGAAGGAAACTTGATGATTCGGGTTGTATGAATTAGACCGATTCGAGCTGCAATTTTGAGTGGGCTTTGAAGCTCTCATTCCCTTGATGCTCCCCTGTAAGTTTCGTGTTTCAATTCGATGTGTGCAAGGAGAATTTTGGGTTTGAAATTTGTGTGTTCATTCGGTTTTTCATGAAATTGACCATGTTAGAGTGAGAATTGGACTTCGGTGCAGTTGACAAAGTTGCTCAGTGGGTGGTTTTGCATGGAATAGGGGTTTCTCCGCCGTGAATTCTTCTGGTCAACAGTGGCGCCACCATGGACGGCGGTCAACGGCGGTCAACGGTCAAAGTTTGACTTTTTGGCCTTTCGACAAGTTGCATGTCTTTTGACTCCAAATCGCGCCCCGATCTCAGTGGGGAGGTTCGTTTTTTGAGTTGAGCGTCCGAACGTAAAACGAGGTATTGAGGTGGTATATATGGATTTTCGACGATCCGTCGTATTCGAATTGTGTATTTCCGATAACGGTGGTTTCTCGTGGTTTGATTTGTATTGTCGGATTATGACTTTGAATATTGGACATTGTGAATATTCAGGGGTTCGTGATCGTTTGTTTGGCGAGAGACATTCCGCCGGATCACGGGTTAACGCGATACGCGTTACGCCAGTCTGTGAGTGGACATTTCTTTTCACGGAATTCTTGCGAGTCTTTTATATGATTTACGATCTTGAGCATGCGTATGAGATTTCGGATTACATGAGCATGTGTTTTACGAATATACGATATACTTATATGAATATACGTATACGAGTATACATACATTTATATGCTGTTTATTGCATTTGCATCGAAATGTTTATGATTTGGTTTACACAGAGTACAGTCTTGGTTACGTTGTTGTATCGATACACTTGCCTCTCGGGGTATCCCCGATGGTAGGCCATACCAGGAGGGGCGTATCCCCGATTGACCGGTGAGGGGTGTTTCCCCGGATCCGAGGCCATTTCTGGCTAGAATCACGTGGAAGTCAGGGACTCCGTGGTTCTGACTGTACTAGCACGGTGTGTGTCCATGAGTGACCCCGTGGGATTTTTATTTGCATGCTCAGTACGCTGGAGGATTATGGTTTTACCTCGTGTACTTTATTATTTCTATTTACCTGGACCCACATATATTTTTATAACATATATATTAACTGGTGAAAGACATTTATTTTAGTCCACTCACTCTAACGTGTTTATTGTCTTCCCCCTGGGCTTTTCGGTTTCCGTGCCCAGTTTGCAGTTCAGGCTCTGGTGTCGCACGTCGTGGCCGGAGGCATAGTACTCGAGCTGCCTTGATTCTTCCAGTAGGTTTATTGTTCTACCTACTGTGGTATACGTATATGTTTATGTATTAGAGATCGCTATGAGTTTTCTGTTGAATATGATTATACGTTTTTACTCCGGATTTCAGTAAAGTATATATTATATGTATTGTTTACTTTACTGTTGATATATTGAGAAATCCGGATGGGATTGGTGCCCACGGTTTGCTTTTTGTGGCATAGGATGAAGTGTATTTTCCGCGTGCAGGTAATGGTAATTCAACGCTAGTAACGAAACTCTGCCGAAATTTCGAAAAGTTTTTGTTGGTTCGTGTTTTCGAGGGGGTTTGATTCCGATTTAGGAAGCTAAATCGGGGTTGGGTCCCTTCAGAGTTTCACTATATCGCGAAGTTACCATTAACCTGCACCCGAAAATACACTTCATCCTATGCCACAAAAACCAAACCGTGGGCACCAATCCTATCCGGATTTCTCAAAATCATATCATAATGTAAAGTAATAAGCAAAACTGTAATTTTACAGAAATCCGGGAAAAACATATGAAAATATAAACATCAGAGTATTCAGAGCGACCTCTAGTATATACATATATACACAACAGTAGGCCAAACAAGAAACCTACTGAAAAAGGAAGAGTGGCTTGAATACTATGCCTTTAACCTCGACCTGTGACACCTAAATCTAAACTGCAAACTGGGCAAAGAAAACGAAGAGCCCAGGGAAAGACATATAAACCGTTAGAGTGAGTGGATGAAAATAAATGTCTTTCGCCGAATAATATATGCTATAAAAACATATGCGAGTCTATATGCATGAAAATAATATGGTACACGAGGGAGACTTTAACTCCTCACGCGTACAGAGCATGCATTGAAAATTCCGCGGGACATCCGCACTAGTATAGTCCGAATCACGGGATCCCAGACCCACACGTGATTCTAGCCAGAAAGGCCTCAGGTCAGGGTATCTGTTCCCACCCAGAAATACATCGGCACAAGGAACAGAAATCTGTTCTCACCAGGAAATACATCGGCACAAGGTAACAATCCCCCCTGGTAAACATCCTCAGGGATTAGCCGGGATGTAAGTGTATCGATACAACCACATATACTAAGACTGTACTCTATGTAAACCAAATCATAAATAGTTTCATGCAAATGTATAAAGCATAATGTAAATGCATATTCGTAATACATAATTATAAAGCAAATGCTTGTATAAATCATAATCTCATAAGCATGCTCATGCTCGTAAAACGTATAATAAAGACTCGCAACCAATCAGTGAAAACAAAAAGTGTCTACTCACAGACAACTACGACGCAAAACGTGTTAATCCTATGATCCGGCGAAAAATCCCTCGCCAAACGGACGATCACGATCCCTTAAATAATCACAAATACCACTGTTCAAAATCACAATTCAAAACCCTGAACCACATCTTGAGAACCAAGTAATCCCGGAAACATGTAACTCAATATCGACGAAATCGTCAAAAATTCAATAAACACACTATAAAACCTCGCCACAATTCCGATGCTCAATTCAAAATATAAACCTCACCACTGCGATCGGTGCGCGATTTCGACCAAAACGACATAAAATTTGTCGAAAATCATCTCGGCCGGAAAACCGCCGCGCACGACGGCGCACCAGGCCGCCACCGCTGCCAGAAAAATTCCATCAGCCCAGAAAATTTCAACCTACACATGGATTTGAAGATCTCGACATTTTCAACAACTGTCTAGTTCAAAGTTAAGCCCAATTTTGACCGAAAAAGGTCCAAATCTCACCTTAAAGTCGAAAACCCTCGCTGAAATTCATGCACTCCGATCGGCCACCACCGGCCACGGCAAGGTGCAAGACTACTTCCAAAAGTTTCCTCTCCCCAAGGGCTACAAAACCCCTATAGGGTCGACCTCCATCTCGGCCTCCACCGTTGCCATCGTCGCCAGCCATTTCGCCGGAAAACCCACCAATTTCAAATTGTCGTAATTTCTTCATCCGGCAACCAAATTTAACGATCCACCTATCAAATCGAGGAGGAGCACGAGCCCAACAAGTTTCATGAAGACACCATGGCCAACTATGGCTGGAATAAGGCACCACGAAGGCCACAAGTTCACGGCCTGAAATGGTGAACAAGGGTGAGTCAACTCACCCCAGTTGACTCGGTCAACTCCCAAAGTCCAAGTCTGACTTACCCAAAAAGGAAACCCACTATTTATACATTCCATTTTTGGTAACTTCCGTATTTATTTTACGACAAATTTTGATCGAACGTAACTTTTACATCGTAACCCCGTTTTCAACGATTCTCATGTCTACGAACTTATCTCAACAAATTCATCGATTTCCACTTGAAGTCAACCAACTTCGACAAATCCGATAAAAATTCAACAGCTCAATTCAACACAAGCTTATCTGATAAAAATGATCAACGGTCGAAAACGAATCGAAACCAATTGGATAAACACGACTAAATCCAACGACCGAAAATATTCATAACTTATTCCTCGATTAACGAAATAATTCTCCGGGAATTGGCACGAGCTCGGAATTAAATTCTCTACAACTTCCGTGAAGGAATTCAAATCAAATTCTTGCCCGATAATTTAGTCGCTAACAATCCCATGAGTATGATTAACTCACAAAGTGACGGCTCGACCAATAAGTACACATTCAACGGTTCGGGTCGTCACAGATCGTTTGAGTGGTTATCGCAAAAATAAGTAGGCGTAGAAAACAAGATAAAAATTTAGGGTAAAATAGGAAGTTCCTATGCAAAAATATTAAAAGAGGTATAAATATTAGGGGAAATGAAAGAAAGACCTAGTTTAGACTTTCTCTTTCCTCAAAAACCCAGCATATGTTTTTCATCCCAAAAAAGCCTATTTTATTTTTAAGTTTGTAACAGATCTGCGTTTTCATCATTTTTACATTATTTGTCACTCTTTAACTCCTGCGTTCTAACTATATACTCTTCACTCTCTCTTTCGTTCTCAGATCTCGTACTATCTCTCTCACTCTCACTCCTATCGTGTTTGTTTCGTCGTCGACATGTTCACCATTTCATTCGTCGTCGTCTATTTTCGTGTTTGTCGTCGTCTCCTTTTAGTTCGTCGTCTCGAGTTCTTCGTAAGAATCTCTCTTTGAAACCATTGGGTTTCTGATTTTGGTTTGTTCTAAGGAGTTTGCATCTTCCTTTTTGTTGTTCGTTTATGAAGTTATGAAATGTTGTAGTTTGCATTTTCCTTTGCGTGGTTTTGAGTTTATTTTTGGTAATTTTCACGTTTTTTTCTTCATGATTTTTGTAGTGGATTTTGGATCTAATGTGTTCGAAATGCTATAAGAAGTATCTGTCTGAGTATCTGTCTGTATATCTATCTGGGTATTTGTCTGAGTATCATTTTTCATATTTTTGAAATGTTGTTGTTGTTGTTGTAATCGTTGACACTTTTCTAAGGTTTTCATTTTGTTTTTTGGTTGTTGTACTAGTTTTCTGCGGTTGTGTTTGTGGTAGAAAGTCTTTTTATGTACATCTTTTGTAAGTATCTGTTTTGGTATCTGTTTTATCTTACTATTTTTGGATATCTATTTTTAATTTTTGTCTAATGTTTGTTGATCATTTGTAGTTTTTCTATAATAAATGTTGAAACACAGTAGAGCAGTGCAAGAATCAGACAGTGAAGTAGAAATAAGGTCTAAATCATCTAGGAAGAGAATAAGAGATTATGTTAAATCGTCGGAATCTGATGTGCATTCTTCTTCATCTTCTTTTTCTTCTTTCGAGGAGGAGGGGTAGGTTATTTTTAAAAAGGATTTGAAAAAAGCTAAAAGGAATAAGGGACGATCCATGTCTTCTTCATCTCGTTCTGCTGTTTCTGATTACCATCTTGTCAAGATGATTAGGGAAGCTTTAAAGAAGGAAGAGCAGAAGAAGGAGGAGAAGAAGAAGATGATGATGATGATGAGGAAGAGTAAGGATATGAAGAGGCAAGATATGAAAGTCAAGGGAAAAAAGAAAGTTGAGTCTTCTGAATCAACTTCTTATAGTGATTCAGAGAGTAGGAGTGAGGATGAAGTAGCTGCTAGACAACAGAAGCAAGTAATGGATGAGCCAAAAATTGTTCCATTGGTGGAATGGACCTAGAAGTGTCAATTCTAGTTCTATTTGGATTTTTTCCAGAAGTTCAATGTTACTATCTGGAATAGAATCAGCAGTGATGTGAAGAAGAGGCTGAAGGATACACCGTTCAATGATCTAATTCATGCATTCATTAATGGTGATATCGATCAACGAGACTACCTGAAGTTGGATGATTCTATTGTTGTTATGGTTGACGCATACAGAAAGGAGAATAGGGAGTTTCAGTTCCATCCGTCGCATGTTCACCATATCATTGCTGGTTATGTCGGATTTGTATTGGGTTTGAGTAAAATTGGAAAACCAATTGCATTGAACGATAAGAATATGAAGATTTCAGATTGGCTGTATAGGTTGTTTGGGGGCGAGTCAATCAACAAGACTAATATCATCAATAAGTCGGATAAAATGCTTGGTGATAAAGATAGGGTTGACGACTGTGTTTGTCTATTGGTTTTGCTTCATTTGGCATCTGTTCTGTTGCCTAATTCCAAAGGAACTTTGGCGCTTGGCTTTGCAAACTGTGTGTCTAGTAGTTAAGGAATGAAGGAATATGCTTGGGAAACTGTTGTCTATGATGACATATTCAATGCATTGGACATTTACGCAAAGAACTTTGTTCCAGAAGTAGCTATAAAGAAGGAGGAAGCAAAGGAGGTGAAGAAGGAGAATGCAGTGAAGATGAAGGCGGATGATGATGATGATGATGATGATGATGATGATGATGATGATAAAATGTCTGATAGAAGCCATGCGAAGAATATTGGTGGTTGTTGCATTGTTATTCTGTTAAATTTTCTCTGAGTATCTATCTGAATATCTGTCTGAGTATCTGACTTTGTATCTGTCCCTTATTGCTTCATTATTATTTTTTGTATCAGTTTTATCTGTCTGTATTTCTGTCTAAGTATCTATCCCTTATTGTTTCATTATTATTTCTTTGAGTATCTGTCTTTATTTCTGTCTGTGTATTTATCTTTGTATCTGTCCCTTATTGTTTCATTATTGTTTCTTTGAGTATTTGTCTAAGTATCTGTCTCTTATTATTTCATTATTGTTTTTTTTGTCTTATTTTTATCTTGCTTCAATCCTTAACATTGTCAAACCAAGAGCTGGCAAGGAGGATTCAAGTATTGACATGGTCCAGTACAACCTCGATGATATTATGGATCATTTCAGAAACATAAGAAGCTTGGAAATGCTAGGGTTAGTATATAACTGCTGTTTTTGTTGTTAATAGTTGTGTTCTGGATAGCTGTCTTCTAGGTATTTTGTCTAAATAAATGTATGGGTATCTGCCTAAATAGTTGTTTGGGTATCTGTCTAAATAGTTGTGTGTATCTCTTTTTCACAAACCAAATATTTTTGCATTTGAAGACCAAGAAAACTAAAGCTGATAGTGATATAGTTTCTGTCTTGGAAAGTATCAATGATATTGCTTAGGATGACTATGCCAAGTTTGAAGTAGAGTTGAGTGCAAAGGATGTGCAAGTTTGAATGAGAGTGAATTATTTGGTGAGCAGATGTAAGAAACTATCATGGAGAAGGATCCGTAGATCTTAATCAAGGATTCTCAATATGAGGAATTGCAGAAATATTTCCTTTCTTTGAAGC
Source organism: Geum urbanum (assembly GCA_946800695.1). NCBI lineage: Eukaryota > Viridiplantae > Streptophyta > Magnoliopsida > Rosales > Rosaceae > Geum > Geum urbanum. The sequence continues at coordinate 17,016,950 of OX327003.1, read as the reverse complement.
AAGAAATTGCAAACTTGAAAGCAAATCAATCTGCTTCCAATAATAACCAACTTGATGCATTGCGAGTGAAGCTTACTGATGAAGAGAAGAAGACAGAGTACATTGAATTTAGATTGGAACTTATGGACCGGGAGAATAAGTGTCTTAAAAAGAAATTATCAAATGTTGATGATTCTACGGATGTTATTGCAGTATTGAGGGTAGAGAATATGAATGATGAGAACAAACTGCTAGATGCGAAGAGTTAACTTGCTGCAGTTGTCCAAGAGAAATCTGTGCTTGAGACAAGATTAAGAGAGATGAAGGATACTGCTAAAGCTGCCTTTGCAGAAGAAAATAGGATGTTGAAGAAGAATCTAAAGGAAATAGAATTGTAACTCAAGGAAGCTCAAGGGAAGATATGAATTGCTCAAGTAGCAAATTAGGAGCTTCAGAGGAGAGTTGATGCTTTGCAAAGTCAAAATGAAGAGCTTGATAAAGAAAAGAAAGAAGTTGAATATGCAAAGCAGAAACTTGAAGTCATCAATCATTAGCTTCTTGAAGACAATCAGAAGTTGAAGAATGTTGCTGGATTTACAAAAGGACTAGCTGGTACCGATTCTAAAATTTGAAAAAAATAGATTTGTCATTTCATTTTGTATAATTTGCCTAATTTTATAAGTAACTGAAAACTGAAATATTTATCTATCTGTCTGTCTGAGTATATGTCTGAATATCTGCTTTATTATCTGTTTATGTATCTGTGTCTTTCTGGGTATCTATTTTGAATATTTATTTTTTCTTTTGTATCTTTGTTAGGGAATTTATTCGAAGTGAAGAAGCGTTCTCAACGGGCACATTCTAAACCATCTTTCAGTATAGGGATTACCCCAACTCTTAGTCCAATTGCATTGCCTCCATTTTTGTCTCCAGAAGTAGTGGAAACCCTGGTGACTCATCCTCCTCCTGCTAGTTTTTCTTCTCCTCCGTCAGTTCGCACGGATTTGATTTCCAAGAAACTTCCTCGGCCTGGTGAGAGATTCAACAGGGATCTACAGGTATCTACCTAAAAATGAAGTCAAGCGAAAGTGCCACACTAGAAGAGGGAACAAAAATATTGAAGGGGCAGAGCTAGTGCCGAGTGGAGAGTTTGAAATTGTCAAAGTATCTTCACCGTTCATAGTGAAATCAGTCAACAAGAAGAGGGGTGAGCCGGGAAGAATCCGTGCGAGTTTGACTGATAAGGAGAAGCTGGCCATTCCGTTTCTTCAATCTGATGTTTTTCTATACATGCGTAAGCGCTACCAAAGTGAGTTGGTGAGGTACTAGATGAAAAATGAAGGGTGAGTATTTGTTAGTGTTTCTGTTAGTTTATAGTAATGTTTCAGTTTTAATTGTGCTCTACTGTTGTTTTGGACAGAGATGTTTTTTGGCAAGGTGTTCATTCTTTCCAGTTCTTTGATCATGATGATCTGGAGTGGATTATTGAAGGGAAAGAGATATTGAACTCTATTTTGGATTGATATTCCAGTTTTCTTTCTGAATTAATAGATGATTTGGGAGATCAAAGTCCCTATGCTTTCCACACATTGGCTCATGTAATCCTTCTTTTATTTTTTAGTCTTTGTGCGTCTCTACAGTGTGTGTTTTATAGCCTATTTGTAATGTTTTGTGTGCTGCTTTTGACAGGTTTCTGGGTTTGATCTGAAAATAAAGTTGATGCATGAGCTTCTTTTTGAGAAGCTGTTCAAGGTTTTGGGCATCAGTGGCAAGCTGATGTTCCCGATCTTTTCCCATTCACATTTCCACGTTTTGGTCTTTGATAAAAGTGTGTCATGTTGGTGTCACTTTGACTCACTCAAAGAGTCATGTAAGCTGATGGACAACATGCACTTTCGGGAGGTACTAAAAATTGTAATGTTTATTCTCTCTTTCTTCTTTGCTTTTCTTTTTCTTTTCTGGATGTTTAGTAGTTAGAATTTACAGATGGGTTGACAGATTGTTTATTGTATTGATTCAGGTTCGTTTGGTGTCTATGTGGATGAATTCTGTGAGGGATATAAGTGATGATATATTACAGATGGGTTGACAGATTGTTTATTGTATTGATTCAGGTTCGTTTGGTGTCTATGTGGATGGATTTTGTGAGGGATATAAGTGATGATATATTACAGATGGGTTGACAGATTGTTTATTGTATTTCACTGAATGCTCGAATGTTGGTAGATGACTCTCAGAGCACAGACAAGAAACCTGTGTTGAGGGAAATCCCAATAATAGAAAATGAACAGAAAAGCATTCAGTGACTCAAAGATCAAAATCTGGATTTTCACAAAATTCCTATGCAGTTCATCAGCAACAGTTCTCAATAACCTGATGGCCTTGATTGCGGAACTATTGTTTGCTACATCATGTATTGTCTAGTTCTGGGCAAGGAAATAACGTAAAATCTGAATCATGATGGCGTCTCTCGGTTCAAGGCCAGATTGTTAGAATCATTTATGGATCATGAGCTTTCATGGGTATCAAAGAACAAAGCAAAGTTGTAGGGAATGTGTAGGGAAATAATCAGTGTGTGTATTTTATTGTAGTGATCATTTCTGTGGACATTGTTGTAAGTTGTACATTTTGGAGAGCATTATGAATTTAATCAGGTGACTATCTGCTTTGAGTATCTGTTTGAGTATATGTTTGGGTATCTGTCTGTGTAATACTATATTTATGTTGCTCTTGAATTTTTGAATCGGAGAACCAATGTATGAAGCCTATGAACTAAAGTGTTTGATTTGCACTCTTCGATCCATTTTACAACACAAAACCAACTCAAATTTGTGTGTATACTTGGTACTGAAACACAGCAGTTATAAACTAACCAACTGACAGATACTTAGACAGCTACTTAGGCAACAAATTAGACAGATACCCATTGTTGTTCAGAAATGACATGTCATTTTTTATCGCGCCTATTCATTTTGATTAGAACGCACGTGTCGTATTCTCGAGGACCGTCTTCTCAGTATCTCTATAAAATGGAAAGTCTTCCCACAAACGTTGCAACTTTCTCTCAACACATTGCTTTGAAAACCCTAACCCTAAATGAAACCCCCATTTCTCTCCAAGCAAATTATCCGAACTAAAAAGCAAATGGCTCGTTCTCCTCTAAGATCATCAAGGCACACCTGATCGGGCGTGTCAACCTCTGTCCCAAAGCAAGAGCCGCCATCTCCTCCACGGGAACCTAGTATGGCTGAAGACTTTCAGCACACAAAGGGTATTTTTCATGCCAAGTTTAAAGCATGTTTGCAAGAGATTCGTGGTCTATCATAGAGAGTTGACGGTGTGATCAGGAAGATGGATAAGGTCAAAGAGATAGCTAGGAAGATTGATGAGGCGATGGCGATGATCAAGGATGTGGAGTTCAAGGTCCAAGCGCTTACAGATATTGTGCTCAAGATCAAGGAAGGGATGACAACTTATATGTTTTAACAATTGGGTTTTTATGTGTTTATGACTATGCTTAAATTTTAGTTAGTTTTTGGTTGTTAGAGATTGTGATCCATTTTGCCTACTCCAAAACGTCCATTTTTTTGGTGGTTAGCTATGGATGTTTTTGGAGTAAGACTATTTTGTAATGACCTTGTTAATAGACTTTGATCCCTTTTTGTTTAAGATGATTATGGTCGCTTTTAATGAATCTTATGTTCTAATTTGTGTTGTCTGAGTATCTTCTTGAGTATCTGCGTGTGTATCTATTTGTGTATCTTTCTGCGTGCTTGATTTGCACTCTCTGATCCATTTTACTACACAACATACTCAAATTCGTTCGTACAATTGGTATTGAAACGCAACTGTCATACACTAACTAACTAACAGATACTTAGACAGCTACCTAGACAACGAATTAGACAGATATCCATTGTTGTTCAGATATGACATATCGTTTTCTGTCGCGTCTTTTCATTTTGAACCAACAGACAGATACTTAGACAGATACTCTTACAGATACCTGAACAGATACTTTAACAGATACTTGAGCATATAGGCTATGAAAATAACAGAATTGATGCAAAAAATAGATTCTTTGATAATATGGAAAAAATTACTATAGCAGAAATTATAAAAATAAATAATAAACTAGAATTCTTCCCCTTCAAATCCTGGTTGTGGAGAAGGAAACATCTTGAAGATTTGGCGAAGAAGTTGAAGGATTGCCTCATCATTCTCCTTGATGAGTTTCTGTTTTTCCTATAGATTCTTGAGGCCATCCTCAAGGTCACTGATCCTAGTGGATAATTGTTGCAGCATAGTTAGAGGTGGAGAAGTTTCTTCTTGACTGTAGCAGCGACATTTGTTTTCCTTGCTTTCCTGGACCATTTCTTCTATCATCTCTTCATCAGAGTCTTCAGGTTCCTTCTTAGATTTTTTGGACTTTTTGTTCTCGGAGGCGTTGGCAGTTTTTGGAATTGTGGTTTTGGACAACAACAGAGGAAAGTGTGAAGAGAAAGTGTGTTTTGTTTTTGTGAAGGAATTATGTTCAGTGCATTTTATTTATAGAGAATGAAAGGTTGTGTTGAGTGAGTGGTTGGGTCTTTTCTTTCTTGGATGAAGGGTTGCGTATTAATATTTTTCAATGCGGTTATGCACGTTTGGTTGGAGAAGAGAGAGAGTGTAAGCATCTTTTTGTAAAAAGAGAAGGAAAAATGAAAAAGAAGTGGAAATAAACCGTTTAAGCCAGAAAAGACATAGTGGTTCGTTCTCTATAAATAGGACTTGTTTTTCACATTCTCCATAATGTATTTGTGTTTCATTATCCACTTCTTCTGCTTGTCTTCTTCTTTTTTTCTCTAACTGTTATCAACAGAAAAATCTATGGCACCAAGGAAAAAGAACTCATACAACTCAAACACCTCTGGTCATTCAACTGATGACGATTTTGAATCGATAAGGTTGTTAGACTTCATAGTCGTCTTGTTCTCCTTCTTCTCCTCCTCTTCCTCCCCCTCCTCCTCTGAAGACTCTGTATTTGCCACTTTTCCTCTTGTTGTCAGACTTCATGGTCGTCTTGTACGTTCCTGATCGCCCTCGAAAATATTTGGTGAAGAAGATGGGTTGTATGAAGTTTCGTATGGATACGATGGAGGAAATGGACTTTGTCCTTGGTGAATAGGATCAGATGCTTGATTTGCTTATGGGCATCATATCTCGTTTCCACCCAGTTTTGGAGGGGGAAGTAGCAAGAAGGCCAAGATGTAAAACATATGATTTTCTTTTGTTTTTAGTTTGAATTATGTGTTTGTTATTAGTTATTGAGTTTTTGGTTGTAATTTTAGTGAATCAATTCAATTTTATGTTTTTGAAATGAAATTTATGAATGAATATATGAAGCCACTGAATGATAAAGCATCATTAGGCTGATCCAGACAAATACTCAGACATCTTCCCTTGATTTTTTTATTAAATCAATGCATTAACCTATGCAATAAAATGTTAAAATGTTCGTTTTTTCCTTTTTTATGATCCAGTATAAAACATAAACACAATAGACCCGAAAACATCCCCAACTTTGTGTTTGTATTTGCAACTAACAAGTTGCAGATATGATATTTATATACAGATACTTAAACAAATATTCAAACTTAGAAAATTATTTTTGACAACATGTGTAATGATCCACACAGACATGTATTTTTCAATCGATAAGGTTGTTGCACGTTCTCCTGTTGCGACCAGTGTGGTGACATCTTGAGGATTTTTTCGGCATTGTTTATTTTTCTCCCTTTTTCTTCATTCTCTTCTTCTTTGATCTTCCCAGTTGTTTCTTTGTCAGTGGAGTCCTAACGTCCAGTCCGTATTGTGACATATCCAGGAAGAATTTCTCAATGTTTAGTACTGGATTGAGTGTGAAAGAGTATGATTGTCTGTAATATGTAAATTTATTCAAGTTGTTCACGTAATCATAAATATCCAGTTCTTTCTCTTGAATGACAACAAGTGCATGTGAGCACGGAAACTGGAGCAATTGCCACTGTCCACATGAGCATGTCCATGTCTCCATGTTGCTTGCACTGCTATATGTGTCAGCCTGAACATCATAGACAAGATCACTGGAGTGCATCACTCTCCAATGCCTTCCTTTTTTTAAGTTTTTCATTGAGTTTTCCTTCCATTCTCGGTCTCATTATAGTGTGTCATTGTTTTGATTCTTCTCTTTTGCTTGCAATCTTTTCCATCACCTTTCTCCTGTGAGAGTAGTAACAGAAAAAAAGGAATTAAATAATGCATTATCCTAGAAATAGCATAATGAATTAGGTTGTAAATGGCTGTGTTTGGGCCCAAAATAAACTTAACGTTTATTCTAATACTTTTGGGGCCTTGGAGATACAATGGGTCAGCCGCGTATGGATTGATTAAAGCTGCGAATCGGGAAAGATATCTATGTGATTCCTAGATAATCTAGAGGAATCTAAGGGTAAGATATTATTCTTAATCAATAAATGTTACCTTGTCAAACGAGGAGGATCAGAGTACCTATCTTTATAAATAGGTGAAGCAAAGCAGATTTGAGGACCTCTACACTTATACACAATTTTCGTACCAGCAAATCTTACTCCACTGCGAGTAGACAACAAGCGTCCAGCGCGCTCAGGATCTAGGACACCCGACAGAGCGTGGGGATTCAAGGTTCACTTAAGCTAACCACCTGGCAACAACGAATTCAGGATCCAGGCCACCCGACAGGGCGTGGGGATTCAAAGATTCACTCGAGTTACGACGACGGCAATCGGCGGAGTCCTGGCCACCCGACAGAGCGTGGGAATTTTTAAGATCAACGAAGTCACACTATTTGGTGTTCTCAACACTACGTCCTTAGGATTGCTCTGCTTTATACTTGCTCGAGCTCTGCTTTATAATTGCCCGAGGGTGTAAAGTATCGATTCTTTGTGGCTCAACAAAGAGACACGAAGCTTACGTCTTATATCAAGACAAGTAGAACTCAACGAGCAAGGTTGGTGCCCTCCTCACTCCAATTGCTTGACAGCAGAGACTACGTGGCGTGCTATACAACAACATTCTTCCCTCGATAGTGGCACACCTCGCACACAGCACAACTACAACCGCGGATACAAGAAGAGACAGTTTGCGATCACTCCACTCGCAACAACCTGACTGGAGAAAATTCGAAGTCGAACATTTTAGTACGCCCAGTGGGACTCAGGTTTAGTGTCTTACAATCATTGATCTATACCGCAAAACTTTCATGAGTTGCCTTAAGCATCCAGCACCCCCGTTCCGAGAACATAACTCATCCGCTTGTAGGGTCTAAGTAACGAGGAAGTACTACATAAGTTCAGTGCAACAATGGCTAAGGGTCGATCATCATGGAGATAAGGGCCATGGACTTTAAGGCCTCCAGATATTTTTTGCTCGAACAAGAGCAACGGCGAAACGCGGACATCGAACGAATTTTGAACAACATGGAAGCCAGCGACAGGACGGTGTCCAGAGTTCAAAACAGGCTCGACAGCCTTTACAAGGCTCGAGAGGTTGAGCGTGCCAACAGTAGTAAAAACTTTGATGCTCTCACAAACCTCACCAACACTATGATAGCCAGCTTTCCGCTGATCAACAACAAGTTGGGGGAGCGAGAACCTCTTTTTCATGATGATGAGGAAGTCAAGGACGACAATATACCAAATCAGTCTGTTCCACAGACAAATCCTGTGCGAGAGTTGGAAGAAAAGATTAACCACATCATCAATCAGAGGCTGCTGGGCATGGGAGGAACTTCGATAACCTACAACAACCCCTTTCCACCACCACCGCTCGGTTGGAAGTGGCCAAAGGGTTATCGACCCATCTCGTTTACTTACTTCAGTAGTGAGGGAGCAGAGCCAGCAGCTACCCACATTGCTAGATTTAGGGTCGAATGTGGACCATGGGGTAGACTCAACGAGTTCAAATTAAGAGTCTTTGCATCCTCGTTATCAGGTGCAACATTGCACTGGTACACAAACTTACCACATGGATCGGTCCGTGACTGGGAGATGATGGAAAGATTATTTACTGAACAATTTGGCAGGACAGAACTGGCCGTAAAACTTGGTAAGTTGTGCCAAATGGTGCAGATGCCAAGCGAATCTCCAGTAGCATACCTACACCACTTTCGAACCGAATACACCAAGAGCAGAACTTCATGTACTATGGAAGAATTGGTAGACATCGCGGTAGGAGGACTCGAAGAAAGATTACATATGAAGTACGTATACGCAAATTTCACATCGTTGAATGCTCTCCTTGATGCTGTAGCTTAAACTCATGTTGTGTATGAAGAAGCCGATAATAGGCGTAATGCGTCTAGAGGAATGTGACGACCCGGACCAGAATCAGCAGTATGATCAGCTTGATTGATGAGTTTGTGTGAAGTCGCAGTTGTCCGACGGTTATTGGAATCGCCGAGTTTATTAACGACTTAATTATTGGCCGAGAATTGGAGCTGGGTCTCTTCTCGAGAGTCGTTGTACGTGTGATTTCGAGTTCGTGGGCGGTTCCGGATCGTAATTTGGACGACCGAGGAATTAGTTATGAATATTTGAAGTTCAGATTTAAATGGTGGGCTACTTAACGACTAAATTACCGGACGAGAATTTGGTTTCGGCTTCTTCACGGAAGTTGTTCAGAATTTAATTTCGAGTTTGTGGGAACTTCCGGAGCATGATTTGGAGTTACGAGGAATTAGTTGCGAATTTTGACGTTTGTTGATTGATTAGTCGATTTAATGTGTGTTGGTTCGAAGGGTTGACTTTTTATCCGATTGGCTGATCTATTTGACTTTGGGTGGTTAGTGAAGAGTATGTCGAGACGAATTTGTGGCCGCGAGAATTATCGGAATCGGAATTACGATGAGAAAGTTACGCGCGTTTTAAGTTCGTCGAATTGGATAAACATGAAGTTTCCTTTTTGGGAAAGGCTATAAATAGAAATTTCCATACTGGGCAAGTCAAAGCTTACCATTTTGGGTGTTGACCGAGTTGACCGAGTCAACTCGGTGGGTGAGAGGTGGAGGCCGACGGGACTCACGGTGGTTCCACGGTGGTGATCGTTTCCGGCCACCTCTTGGCTCGGGACTTGTCCCATAGGGTGCGCCTCGGCCTCCCGAGTCTGTTCCTAGTCACCCCACACGGCGAGGCTCGCCGGAAGTAGATGATTTTTCCGGCCAAAGTTAAGGGATTTTAAGTGATTTCGGGTTTGATTTTTCGAGCCGATTCGAGCTGAATTTTGGAGTGGGCTTTGAAGCTCTCATCACTAGCAAGCTACCATGTAAGTTTGGAGTTCCAATTCATCTTGTACATAGAGAATTTTGGGATTAAAATTTGTGTGTTCATTCGGTTTTTCATGAAATTGACCATGTTAGAGTGAGAATTGGACTTCGGTGCAGTTGACAAAGTTGCTCAGTGGGTGGTTTTGCATGGAATAGGGGTTGCTCCGCCGAGAAATCTTCCGGTCAGTGGCGGCGCCGCCGTGGGCGGCGGTCAACGGTCAACGGGTTGACTTTTTGACTTTCGACAAGTCGCATGTCATTTGACTCGAAATCGCGCTCCGATCGCAGTGGGGAGGTTCGTTTTTCGAGTTGAGCGTCCGAACGTAAAGCGAGGTATTGAAGTGGTATATACGGATTTTCGACGATTCGTCGACTTTGAATTATCTGTTTCCGAGAACGGTGGTTTCTCGTGGTTTGATTTGTAATGTCGGATTATGACTTTGAATAATGAACTTTGTGAATATTCAGGGGTTTCGTGATCGTTCGTTTGGCGAGGGACTTTCCGCCGGATCACGGGTTAACGCGATACGCGTTACGCCAGTCTGTGAGTGGACATTTCTTTTCACGGATTGATTGCGAGTCTTTTATAAATGATTTACGAACTTGAGCATGCGGATTGATTATGATTTTACGAGCATGTGTTTTACGATTATGCTTATACGAATATACGTATACGAATATATTTATACGTACATAATATGTTTTAAGCATGTGCATAGAAAAGATTTATGATTTGGTTTACACAGAGTACAGTCTCAGTATATGTTGTGGTATCGATACACATTGGCTTCTCGGCTGATCCCCGAGTACGCTCCGGGGGGGACAGATATCCTGACCCGAGGCCTTTCTGGCTAGGAATCACGTGTGGGTCTGGGATCCCGTGATTCAGACTGTGCTATCGCGTGGTAGTCCATGAGTGATTCCGCGATTTTATATTGCATGCTCTGTACGCGTGAGGAGTTGGAGTCTCCCTCGTGTACCCGGACACGTGAGGAGTTGGAGTCTCCCTCGTGTACCATTTCTTGTTTATGTATTTGACTCGCATATGATTTTATATGTATATTTTATTTGGTGAAAGACATTTATTTTCGTCCACTCACTCTAACGTGTTTATTGTCTTTCACCTGGGCTTTTCGGTTTCCGTGCCCAGTTTGCAGTTCAGGCTCTGGTGTCGCACGTCGTGGTCGGAGGCATAGTGCTCGAGCTACTTTGTTTCATCCAGTAGGTTTATTGTTCTACCTACTGTGGTATACGTATATGATTATGTATTAGAAGTCGCTCTGAGCTTCCTATTGAATACGTTATACGATTTTACACTGGATTTCAGTAAAGTACATATATATTTACTACTTTACTTTACTGTTGAGATATTGAGAAATCCGGATGGGATTGGTGCCCACGGTTTGCTTTTTGTGGCATAGGATGAAGTGTATTTTCCGCGTGCAGGTTAAGGTAATTCCACGTTAGTGACGAAACTCTGCCCAAATTTTGAAAAGTTTTTGTTGGTTCGTGTTTTCGAAGGGGTTTGATTCCGATTTAGGGAGCTAAATCGGGGTTGGGTCCTTTCAAGGAACATACACTGCAAGGACTCCATATCGAGAACGCCATAAGATGATTGCAACCGTGCAAGAAGAAGAGGAGTCTGATGGATATGATTCAGATGATGCAATGGTGGCGGGTCTGGAATTAATAACCAAGAATACAGTCAAGTCCAAAAAGATAATTCATTCAAAGGGACCAGTGCGGGTTTTGACTAGTGCGTTCACAAAACTAAAATTTGAATCCTATACTTATGATGCAAATGCAGCGCACGAGATCATAGAAGATTTGATTGATATGAAGTTGACCAAGTCAGACTTTGGAGCATTCCCCACCGCAGAGAAACTAAAAGGAAAGACGTATTGCAAGTTCCACAACATATGGAATCACACAACCAAGGATTGCATCAAGCTGAAAGATCAAATCCAGAAGTGAATTAATGAAGGGAAGCTTGCAATTGATGCAACACGTACTGCAAATTGCTCTACTTGATCTGTAACCTTTCGTAGATACTTCAGTAGGAGCAATAGAGCTGGTAAAGTCAACGACCATCATCACATTTTGCATTGGTAGGATGAATGAAATCCTAGAGCAATTAATCAAAGCAGGCATCGCAAACATACTGAACCCTACAGCTGCGTCTCTGCAGGAAGGATTATATTGTAAACTCCATCATGCTTTGACACATAATACTAACTAGTGTGAGGCATTGCAAGAACAGATCCAACGATGGATAGATGAAAGGAATATCATTCTTCCAGACTGTAAGGGAGAAGAGACTATTGAAGGATCATTCATGATGGGTACTCTGGAGGTATCTTGGCGTGGAAGAGCCAAGCGGTAGCAAACGTTGGATCGCAAAACCACCAACGAAGTAACCCCTCGCAGCAGTAGTAAAAAGGACACCAAGGGAATGCAAAATGAGGTCTGCAGAGAGGCAAATTTATGGATGCAGTATGAGCAGGTTCAACGGTCAAATCTCCACCTGAGAGCTATCAGCCAGCAAGCCCGAATGAGTCACTCACAGTGGCCAAGGAATCTAATCTATTCAAATGAATATGAATGGTTGAGCAGAAAGCTGAGGCTATTGATAGGCAGCAAGGGGAATCGAGCAAGCCTTATATCCCTCCTGCGAGCTGATCGGTGATTAAGGAAGACGTATGGTACGTGAAATCAGGAGGCAAGACTGTGGAAATTACCCCCACTAGGAAAAGAAAATTACAGCATTAATTCGGAGTTGCAAAAAGAACTTTGGAGGCTTTAGACAAAGGTTTGATCAACCCAGAGTAGCTAGTGGAGTCACCAGAGTAGATTCAGAGAAGGATGAGTAGGCACGCAGCTACACCCATGATTACATTCGACAAAGGGTTCAGTGTACCAAAGGTGCAAGCAACCAGATCAAGTGTGTTTTCCCGGATCGACAGGGTAAAGCCTAATGCAGAGGCACAATGATCGCCGAAAAGGGCTTGAGAGATGGTTGAAGACAAGCCAGTGCAGAAATCAGTCTTCAAAAGCATCGAATCCAAGGTAGAACCGGTTGATGAGCTGAGAAAGAAACCGGTGTTGCAATGGAGACCAAAGCCTTTGGTGATTGAAGAACAGAAGAAGTTCACTCGTACTTCTTCCAAGCCCAAGGTCACGGAAGTAACGGCTAGTGAGTCAGAACTCACAACGAAGATAGACTCTTCAAAGAGACTTAAGTCCGAGGTTTATATAAGAGAGCAATATTTCCCTCCCATCGAAGTTCAGCAGCAAAGCAGGCAAGGGAGATAAGCAATTAGTTGACTACGGAGAGGACAGTGAAGACATAGAAGAGGTGTATGCTGAAGATATGCATGTAGGCATGGTATACCTATTACCGGCCAAATTTTCCAACCAGTCAAAGCAAAGCACGTGGCCGTGGTAAGCAAGGCAGCTCAAGGACAAACTCTGGCAGAGAGTGAGGAACTAGAGGAATGGGGACCAACGGTGGAGCCCGTGATGCAAAAGTCCTATATGATGTTCTCCAAACCTACAACCACAATGGCCTCGCATATGAGACCATTATACATCACTGCGGGCATGGGGGGCATCCAACTTAGAAAGGTCATGGTGGATACCGGTGCAACGGTGAATGTCTTGACTATTCGAGCAATGACGTTGTTGAGTATTCCAAGATTAGCTATTCAAGTGACATCCATGACGATTAAAAACTTTGCAGCGAGTGTCTCGGAGACACTAGGGTTGCTATTCATAGAAGTCAAGGTTGGACCCGTCATAAGGATGCACACTTTGTTTATCATCAAATGCAATTCACCTTTCAGTGCAATATTGGGTAGAGATCGGATCCATAGGAGTTATTGCGTACCTGCGTCGCTTCATTAACAACTCCTCATAAAGGATATGGAGACATTAGAATCGCATATAGTCAACGCCGATCCATGACCATATTCAGTCTCTGCGAGTACGCTGGATGCCGATTATTACAATGAAAATCTTCGGCCATTGGAAGTGTACGGCGTCAATAAGAAGGGCCGATCTGTTAAGGTAATAGCCTCAAAACTAGCTCGGTGGGGAATAGTGCAAGCAAGAGAAGACAAAGCACGACCTTATTTCCTGGAGCTAGCCTCCACAAGCCATCAATGATACTTACATCCAAAGACGATGAGGCATAAGCTTGTGCTTCTCTATATGCAAGATTCCAAACCTATATGATTGAGTCGCAAGCCTACGATTGTGTGCCAACCATAGCCCCGGCAGAGTGTATCAATGAAGATGTCCAACAAGAAGAAATTGAGGAGGATACCATCCAGCTCACACCTGCAGCCTTGGATGACACACCACCTAAAGTTAGAGATCCAACCGAGAAGATTAACCTTGGAACTATCGCTGAGCCAATAGAGGTGGCTATCAGTACCTTCTTAGAGCCTAAAGAAAGAAAAAGGCTCGTTGACCTCTTATTCGAGTATCAAGACTATTTTGTACAAAAATTTAAAGATATGCCAAGACTTTCACCAGATCTGGTTGTCCATAAGCTTTGAATCGCAGAAGGAAGAAATCCAGTCCAGCAGTAAATACAGAGGATGAATCCAGATACAGCAACACTGGTTAAGGAAGAAATCGAGAAGCTGATGAAGTTCGGAGTCATCCAAGTGGCGGTCACTGATCTGCTCATTGATGCAGTTGCGAGACATGAGATGCTTTCATTTATGGACGGCACAACGAGAAATTGTCAAATCCCAGTCGCTAAGGAAGATAGGCACAAAACTGTATTTAGATGCCCAGGGGTGTTAGGAGTGTTCGAATACGTCAATATGCCATTCGGGTGAAGAATGCAGGAGCAACATATCAGCGAGAAATGCACTATATTTTCCAAGACCTAGAAGGTGATACAATGGAAGTCTACATTGATGATATTGTGGTCAAATCAAGGTAGAGGACGACTCATACGAAGGATCTGCGATAGGTATTCATGCGAATGAGGAAGCATCGGCTTAAAATGAATCCTGCCAAGTGCGTTTTCAGGGTACAAGTGGGAGACTTTCTTTATTTCTTGGTACATCAGCGAGGAATAGAAGTCGCAGATGACAAGAAGGAAGTGGTGCTTAAAGCTCCCCCTCCAAAGAACAAGCGTGAGCTTCAGAAGTTACTCGGAAAAATCAACTTCTTAAGGAGGTTTATTGCAAACGCTGCGGGAAAAAACCAAACCATTCGCACATTTACTCAAATTACAGGATGAGAAGGAGTTTGTCTGGGAGCTGGTTCCCCAAGAAGCATTTAACACGATCAAGCAATACTTAGTTAACCCACCGATCTTGGTACCACTGCAGAAAGGTGTGCCACTAAAGCTCTACATTTCAGTGACAAAATTCTCTATATGTAGCTTATTGGCACAAGATGATGAGGTGAAGGCAGAAAAAGCAATATTCTACTTAAGTAGAACCCTCATAGGTTGCGAGAATAGATATACATCAATGGAAAAATTATGTCTCGCTCTTTATTTCTCCGGCTGTAAATTAAGGCATTATATATTGTCCTTCACGACGTGCATCATTGCACAGGCTAACCTGGTTTGATATGTTAGCCCGACCTATACTTTGAGGATGGATAGGGAAGTGGATTCTCGCGCTATCCGAGTTTTCATTACAGTATGTCCCACAAAAGGCACTCAAGGGCCAAGTAGTGGCCAATTTCCTCGCACATCACCCTATGGAGGAAAATCTCGGAACAGAAGGAGTTAGAATTGTCCCACATCTCATTGGCTCCTTGAAAACTCTATTTAGATTGTATCACTTAGTTTTTCATTCATTTGCAGCCTACCACAGAGGCTTGCTCTTTGTGTAAAACTAGGGGGGCAACCAGTATGTCCAAAGGCAATTCATGTGGCCAAATATTACAAACTTTCAAATTTTTGACAATTGAATCTAGTTTAGGAGATTCTTTCATGTGTTACAAATTTCTTACAACCAAATTCTAGTGGTCAAATCAATGGAGATGGTATTTTCGCTGTTACAAAGGAAAATTAGAGCAGTAAAAGTACACAGTTTCATTTGATCAAAATAAAGAGTACAATATAAGGCTTTACAGCCTCTAGCTCTGATACCATATATCGAATGAACAATCTCCTGCTAAAAACCAATCGTAGGAAGTGGTTTAGATCTATCCCAACCAGCCACAATAAGGTCCTCGGGTTGCGCCGGTGGACGGTCATTGACTAGGGGTCAGATCTACCTTCGGTTCCGGAAGACTTTGGGGTACTTGCACTCACCCAACATTTGCGGCTGATCAACAAAGCCATCCCTCTTATCACGATCTTAGGCACTCCACTCAGAAAATAAGGAGAGCTGCAGCGGAAGTGAATTGGAGCATGCACCATACCAGGATGATCAGTTTCTGGAATGGGGTTAGTGAGTGCCCATATCAACTATTGTCTGTAAATTCTCAAAGATTTGAGAATTAATCTAGAACTGAAGGATCTGAGCTTTGGTACTACGACCTAAGCCAGGTTTGAGCTTTGGTACTTCGACCTAAGCCAGGTTTGAGCTTTGGTACTTCGACCTAGAAACGTCTAGTAAAATACAAGATCTGAAGGCTTTGCCTTAAACCATGAAAGGAACAGACTATGAACTAGAAAAGCCATCTTTTGCTACTGAGAGATCTTGTGGAATGAAGGAGAAGTGACAAGCTATTTATAGGCCTAAAAACTCTAAGAGGCTTTGAATAAAAGGACCCAGAGTGTTGCATTGGTTCAATACAGCAGTTAAGGGGGTTCAGCATTCAATTACCAATCTGTGTATCTCTTAAAAGCTGAAGACTTACCGTTTCAAGATATAAAGTCAGGAGCCATTAAAGACGAGCAGTTATTCCAAGGACCGACATGATCTTTGGAGGCGCGGAGTTATTTTATGGTAGACATGCACAGTAGGTGATTAAGGCCATGGGCCATAAACCATAAATTAAACTAAGCAGAAGTTTATACAGAGTAAAATATAGAGCCCAAATGTGGGGCTTGGTCAACAGAAATCTTGAACTTGACAATGGAGCTGCCGAGAGCTCGCAGACTAGTCTTTACTTGGAGGTACCAGGCTTGTTTAGTGGCCCAAGCTCTTTCAGCATCTGCGGCACGAGTTTGCTGAACACTTTCAAAGACAATCTTCCTGGCATTAAGAAGAGCGATAACAACCTGCTCCTTTCCAAAAACTCCGCATTCTTTTCACACAGCTTAGCCTAAAGCTTTGTGATCTCCACACGAATGGACAGAATGTCTACCCATTCACCTTCACAGCTTTTCCCAATCGTCGTGATTTTCTCTAAGTCACGGTAATTTTTACCTGCAGTTATGATCTACGCTATGAGAAATAGCTTTGTTGCGCTCGTAGGTTGCAAAGACTACGGTGTCATAAAGCCTAGGGAGTTCTCATAGCAATTCTGCCATTTGGTCCAGGATAGCATGATCTACTCCCTCCACAGCATGGTGAGCCATCTGAATATGGACAGCTAGCTCTTGATGAACGGACTCATTCTCAAAATTCAGAGTCCATAAATCATTAAGGTAGGCAATGGCAAGTTGAATCTCTGGAGGGTCTTTTTCAGAAAGATCCAAGTCCTTGTAAATATGCACCGCCTCTCGTAGAGTCCTGGCCATTCTCTCGCTACCCCCTGTACGAGTTGGAAGGGCTGGAATCGTAGACTGGGGGTAGCAGTCTCGTTGCAGCCAGAAATAATGTTAGAAAATTCTCCAAGCCTCCATTGACCCTCGGTAAGAGATAATTTCTCAGTACCTGGATCCTTCTGCGAGAAACCGTATACTTTGGGAGTTATGACAGGCTCAGAGGACTTACACAACAAGAACTTACACGAGTAAAGTCAGAATATACTTGAGATAGATGAGGGGGAGATTGGTCATCATACAAGGCAGTGTTGATACAGGGAGGAGAAGGCATTTTAGTTACGAACTGCAAAGGTTAAGTAGAAGTTAAAATCCGTTGGAAAATAAGCAAACCAGTTCAACAATTCAAAAGAAGAGCAATACGGTAGACTCCACATGACTGGTCTCAGCGGCCAGAATGATGGAGGGAGCTTCCAGAAAACAGGGTTGTTCTCCACTTGCAGGTGCAAAAGTTACATCCGCAGTAGCAGGAGCATGTGCTTGTGCCTCTTGAATAGTTTCTTAAGATCGCATGGTAGACTCCACAGTGGTTAGAAAAGCACAAGTATTCCAGGAAAGATAAAGTCAGAACAGATACCTCAACAGCAGAAAAAGTCTGTACAACAGCAACATCGGAAGCCTCAATACCTCCTTCGGACTTAGCAGCCTATTTCAGAGGCTCTTCATCAGCCAAAGTAGTAGCTATCCCCCTCCACAGTGGCGGTCGCAGCAGCAGAAACTAATCGATCAAAAGGTTGATCATAGACCTGCTCAAGGAGTTCTCTGTGCCGAGTTTCTTCATCTACAATGCCGGAAAGACCTACGCCCAAAGGTTTAGGAACTGGGGATTCTCCAGATGCACTCACAGCACTGGAAGAAGACTCAGGAGTGGAAAATGGTTGTGCACACTTGCCCTTGGTCCGTGCAGCTTGAAAAAGTAAGGCTCACTGTCAGGAATTAGTTCAATAGAGAGAAAGTTATCACTTTGTTCATCTTCCAATAGTCGCCCGCGTCCCTAGACGACACGACGGTAGGAGCGATGACTCTGGACCACAAAAGAGCAGGGTTGAAGTCAGAAAGCAAGAGATTTAAAAAAAAACATAGGAATCTTGGGACAAGTAGAAACCATACCAGAGGAATCTCCTCTTTGGAATCTCCATCCTCATTGTCCCATGCTTCAACGGCTTCCTTCTTCTTTTTTCTGGAAGAAGCCATCTTCGCAGCAGGGGAAGCAACAGCGAAGCTTGCACTTATAAGCTTATTGCGCTTTGAGACAGAAGGGGGAGAAGCACTAATTTCTCACTACTTCCTTTTCTGGCCTACCTTCTTCTAGACATTGGGGCCTACAACCTTCCTATCCACCATCCTCTTGAAATAATCAAGAATAGAGGCTGGAAAGATGATGCGAAAGACTTTAGATTTGGGTTGCACCCAGATATTACTATAATGGCGCCTGTTTCACTCATGATATTCTTCAACAGCAGAATAAGTTATGCAGAGTGAGTTCCGACGGAACTCGAAAAGGTCCAGTAGGGGAAAGGTTGGAGTAGCAAGAGCTTGAAGGACTACTACAAAAGGATTCTCCACGCAAGTTCTGCACGAAGTATAGCCATTACGGGATTCTATCAAGGGGAAATTAAGACCTTGCTTACACCCGAGTTGACAGGCAAAGTGGTTGGGTGCATATAGTTCAATCCCCAAAACTGCATTAGGGATAATAATGCCCGCACAAGTGATACATTGGGCGAAGAGCTTCCTCGCAACATGGGCTTTACGAAGGATCACTACGAATCCAGTAGATAATTCGGCAGGAAATCTTCTCGTTACAACAAATTCGGCCATGTCTTTGGGGAACAGTTTCTGACCCCAGAGATAGTTGAAGCATTGCAAGTAGCTCAAGGATTCTGTTTCCCCAGTGAGAGCCAAGGACTTCCCTAAAACCTACTCAGAGGTAAATTCCCTGTGGTGCGGGCTGCGAAATTTAGGGAAGTAAACCTATAACCACAAAAACAGAATCCAAACAGGCCCTGCAAATTTCAACTTGAATGAGTTCAATGAAATCCACTCAAATCCATGGTACAAAGCACCCAATGCGGGTAGCGCAAGGCCAAGACAGTGGCCATTGTACAACACCTCAGCCGCCTTAGTGAAGGTATAGGTAATCTTGTCCACAGTAACACAGAATATATAGCGACATAGCCAGAATTCCAAAAAGGCAATGCCACCATAGGAGTTTTTTACTCGTTGATCATCAGATGTGACGACCCGAACTAGAATCAGTATAGTAATCGGCTTAATCCACAAGTTTACGCGTAATCATAGTTTTCCGTAAGTTAATTAGTTTGGCGGTTCGATTCATGACTTAATTATCGGGCGAGAATTTGAGTTGAGTCTCTTCTCGAGAGTTTTTGTACGCGTGATTTCGAGTTCGTGGGCGGTTCTGGAATATGTTATGAATCTTTGAAATTATGGAATTTCATCATGTTTATCTGTTCGTATTTGAGTTATCCGAAACGTGGATGTGATCTGTTTTGGACCGTCGATTGTCCCGAGCCACGAGTATAAATAACAGAAATAGTCGAAAAAATGTCGAAAACACTGTTTCGGGAAGTTTGACCGCCGTTGCCAAGTGTTGACCGTTGACTTTTTGGGTTGAACGGAGCTCCACCGTGCGAACGGGCTACCGCCGTCGGGTTTCGTGATTCCGGCCACTTCCGGCCTTGAAACCGGTATGAATAGAATCCTCTCTTCATTTGCAACAGGTTAAAACTTGGTTTGGCTTGAATTGATGTTGATTTGAGGTAGAACGAATTCGAGGGAAATTAGGATTTTCGCCGGATTTTCCCCTCAACCTCTAGTTGATTTGGGTAGAAGGAATTTCAGGTTGGTTACCGTTTTGGAGCTCGCCGGAAAGTCACCGGAATCCATGGATTCCGTGACTTTTGAGGCTTTTTTCGGCCACTGTGGTGGTTGGATGGCAGTGGTCATTTGAGAGAAGTTGTTGGGCTTGGAAGGAAGATCATTTCTGGAAAGTTTCATTTGATTTGGTCGTCGTCGCCACCGCACCGCCGCTGCCGGAGGTGGTCCGCGGCGGTGCTACGGCGAGGTCCGGATTTTTGTGATTTTTATGTGTTTCCGACTCGTTTTCGCACTATGAACGCAGTCATGAGGTTTTCGAGTTAATTTGGAAGCCGGATTTTTGGTCGAGGTTTTGTGTGGAGATTTCGGGAATTTCATCGATTATTTTGTACTGCGTTATATGTTTCCGGAAATGGTTGGTTTTCGAGGTGTGGTACAGTGTGATGAACTATAATTTTGATCAGTTATATTTTGTGATTATTCAGGGGATCAAGATCGTACATTGGGCTAGGGATCTTCCGCTGGATCTCGTGATTAGCGCGTGTGCGTACTGTGCTCACCTGTGAGTGGACTTTTCTATTTTCACTGTTGTCGCGAGTTCGTGATTTCCGTATTTATTTATATACAATGTTGAGATTATTTATTGCTTTTGGTGGTATTTTTTTATATTTTATACGGTGATGGCATTTATTTAGCATCGATGCATTGGCTACTCGGCTGATCACCGGTAATCAGATTCAGGGTCAGGAGATTCCCCTGATGTGCCCGCTAGGCTTGAGAGATTCGCCTAGCCTATCACCGTCGGGCTTAAGAGATTCGCCTGGCACCTCCATTTATTTTCCGAACTCGCTTTACTTAATTTTATGATATATGTAAATGGTGAAAGACATATGTTTATTTTTGTCGACTCACTCTAACCATTTTATTGCCTTTCCCCTGGGCTTTTCGGTTTCCGTGCCCAATTTGCAATTCAGATTCTGGTGTCTCACGTCGTGGTTAGAGGCTTAGCATTTGAGCTACCTTTCTTTTCCAGTAGGTTCTTGTTTTGCCTACTATTGTATATTTTTGTATATATATACTAGAGGTCGCTCTAATACGCTACTGATATGTTTTTTGTATGATTTTCCTGGATTTTCTGTAAAGTACAGTTTTATTTACTGCTTTACTTTATTGTTATGATATTGAGAAATCCGGATGGAATTGGTGCCCACGGTTTGGCTTTTGTGGCATAGGATGAAGTGTATTTTCTGGGTGCAGGTCAATGGCAATTCCGCGTTAGTAGCAAAACTCTGCCAAAATTTTTGTGGTTTTTGCAAGTTCGTGTTTTCAGAAGGGGTTTGATTCTGGTTTAGGAAACTAAATCAGGGTTGGGTCCTTTCAGCTTGGTATCAGAGCATTAGGTGTCAGATTCTGTAGACTCTTGTAGTTGTGACACTTAGGGTATTTGAGTATATACAGCATGTCTGGAGCGATGAGCCGACTGGTCAGCGGTTACTCATCAATGCTTCGGGTGTTGTATATGTTCAAATGTCTGAAGTCTCATGATTACGTTCCTTGTGCTTGTATCTAATGCTTGTCTTGTATCAGTAGGATGCCTCTACGACGTGGTCCCCATGTTAATCGGGATGTGAATCCTGATGAGGATCTCTAGACGCACGACTTGTTGATGCGAGTGTTACGTTTGGAGGAGCGTTTTGACCCTATGGTCAAAGCTCGTACTGTTGGTGCGACTATCTTTTCGGGTTCAACTGATCCAGAGATTTGTGAGGCATGGTTAGTTCAGGTTGAACGCGTTTGTGAGCGTCTGCGTCTCACCCCTGAGCAGATGACAGTGGCAGCAGTCGGTTTACTTGACTCAGATGCATACTTCTGGTGGGCTAGCACCGATAGAGTTCCGGTGGATACTCCGTGGACTTTGTTTCGAGATTTTTTTATGTGGACATACTTCAACAAGGCTACACAGCAGCGGAAGTATGAGGAGTTCACTAATTTGAGGCAGGGCGGTATGTCTGTGCTTGAGTACAGGGACAGATTTACCCGTTTATCTCGGTTTGCTCGCGACATGGTGGCTACAGAGGAAGCCAAGTGCCGCAGATTTGAGCTGGGTTTGAACTTGAACATCAAGGGGACACGAACTACGATGCCTCAGAACAACTTTGATGAGTTTGTTAGTGCAGCACTTCGAGGCGAGGATATCGAGAATGAAAGGCAGATGAGAAACCAGTCTCGACGATTTGAGGAGGGTGGACCGAGTCAGGGACCTTCCAAGAGGCTGAGTTCTGACACTTCCAGATCAGCATCAATCTCGAGCAGTGGACCATATAGACCACCAGCTAGTGCACCGAGACAGAGGCAGAGATGGAGGAGAGATCGGCATCAATGCGGGAAAGTTGCAGCCATTGGAAATTCTGATTTGGAAGTGGGAGCACATTACCATGGATTTCGTGTATCAGTTACCGCGTACTTCGGCCGGTAATACTGGTATTTGGGTTATCATAGATCGATTGACGAAATCCGCTCATTTTCTTGCACTTCCGGGGAAGATTTCAGTGGGCAGATTAGCAAAGCTGTATTTGTCAGAGATCGTTCATCTGCACGGTGTGCCTGTATCCATTGTTTCTGACCGAGACAGTCAGTTTACTTCCGAGTTCTGGTAGGCATTGCAGCGAGCCTTGGGTACGAGATTGCGTTTCGGTACAGCTTTTCATCCTCAAACTGACGGGCAGTCTGAGCAGACTATTCAGACTCTCGAGGATATGTTGCAGTCTTGTGTTTTGCAGTTTCGAGGAAATTGGGACTAGCAACTACATTTAATAGAGTTTGCCTACATTAACAACTATCAGGCCAGTATCGAGATGGCACCGTATGAGGACCTATATGGGAGGCAGTGCCGCACTCAATTGTGTTGGAGTGAGGTGGGCGAGTGATGCCTTATTGGCCCTGATCTGGTGAAGAGCACCATGGAGGACATTCAGATTATCCGGGATATGTTGAAAATTGCCCAGGATCACCAGAAGAGTGATGTGAACGTGAGAAAAAAGAGTCTCGAGTTCGATGTAGGAGATTAGGTCTTCCTGAAACTATCTCCGTGGAAGGGAGTTGTGCATTTCGGGAAGCGTGGCAAGCTTCGACCACGGTACATTGGTCCATACGAGATCACCGAGAGGGTTGGTGCCATGGCTTACAGACTTGAGTTACCTTCTGAGATGGCTCGTGTACACGATGTTTTCCATGTTTCGATGTTGCGGAAGTATATTCCAGATCCATCACATGTGTTAGCACTACATAAGCTACCTATCCGAGAGGATTTGACATATGTGGAGGAGCCGGTACAGATTCTCGATCAGCGTGAGTAGGAGTTAAGGCACCGTGTTATATTGCTGGTGAAAGTCTTATGGTAGAATCACTCAGTTGAGGAGGCCACCTGGGAGACTGAGCAGCGTATGCGGGAGCAGTATCCTCATCTGTTCACCTGACAGGTACGTGAATTTCGAGGTCAAATTTTTTTTAAGGGGGGTAGATTTGTGACGACCCGAACCAGAATCAGTATAGTAATCGACTTAATCCACGAGTTTACGCGTAATCACAGTTTTCTGTAAGTTAATTGATTTGGCGGTTCGATTCACGACTTAATTATCAGGCAAGAATTTGAGTTGAGTCTCTTGTCGAGAGTTGTTGTACGCGTGATTTCGAGTTCGTGGGCGGTTCCGGATCATTATTTCAACGACCGAGGAATATGTTATGAATATTTGAAATTACGGAATTTCGTGTTGTTTATCCGTTCGTATTTGAGTTATCCGAAACATGGATGTGATCTGTTTTGGACCATCGATCGTCCAAAGCCGCGAGTATAAATATCGGAAATAGTCAAAAAATTGTCGAAAACACTGTTTCGGGAAGTTTGACCGCCATTGATCAAGTGTTGGCCGTTGACTTTTTGGGTTGACCGGAGCTCCACAGTGCGAACGAGCTGCCGCCGTCGGGTTTCATGATTCCGGCCACTTCCGGCCTTGAAACTGGTATGAATAGAATCCTCTCTTCATTTGCAACAGGTTAGAACTTGGTTTGGCTTGAATTGATGTTGATTTGAGGTAGAATGAACTCGAGGGAAATTGGGATTTTCGCCGGATTCGGGTGGCCGGCTCCGGCCACTTTTGGGGTCGGATGTTTGGGGGGAAAGGTTCCCCTCAACCTCTAGTTTCTTTGGGTAGAAGGAATTTCATGTTGGTTACTGTTTTAGAGCTCGCCGGAAAGTCACCGGAATGCATGGATTCCGTGACTTTCGAGGCTTTTTTCGGCCACTGTGGTGGTTGGATGGTGGTGGTCCTTTGAGAGAAGTTGCTGGGCTTGGAAGGAAGATTATTTCTGGAAAGATTCATTTGATTTGGTGGCCGTAGCCACCGCGCCGCTGCCGGTGGCAGTGGTCCGACGAGGTCCAGATTTTTTTTATTTTTATGTGTTTCCAACTCATTTTCGCGCTCCGAACGCAGTCGTGAGGTTTTCGAGTTAATTTGGAAACCGGATTTTTGGTCAAGGGTTTGTGTGGGGATTTCAGAAATTTCGTCGATTATTTTGTACCGTGTTATATGTTTCCGGAAATGGTTGGTTTCCGTGGTGTGGTACAGTGTGATGAACTATGATTTTGATCAGTTATATTTTGTGATTATTTAGGGGATCGAGATCGTACATTGGGCGAGGGATCTTCCGCCGGATCTCGTGATTAGCGCGTGTGCGCGCTGTGCTCACCTGTGAGTGGACTTTTCTATTTTCACTGTTATCGCAAGTTCGTGATTTCTATATTTATTTATATACGATGTTGAGATTATTTATTGCTTTTGGAGGTATTGTTTTATATTTTATATGGTGATGGCATTTATTTGGCATCGATGCATTGGCTACTCGGCTGATCACCGGTAGTCAAATCCAGGGTTGAGTGATTCCCCTGATGTGCCCGCTAGACTTGAGAGATTCGCCTAGCCTATCACCATCAGGATTGAGAGATTCGCCTGACCATCGGGCTTGAGAGATTCGCTTGGCACCTCCATTTATTTTCCGAACTCGCTTTGCTTAATTTTATGATATATGTAAATGGCGAAAGGCATATGTTTTTTTTTTCACTCACTCTAACGATTTTGTTGCCTTTCCTCTGGTTTTTCGGTTTCCGTGCCCAGTTTGCAGTTTGGATTCTGGTGTCTCACGTCGCGGTTGGAGGCTTAGTGTTCGAGCTACCTTTCTTTTCCAGTAGGTTCTTGTTTTGCCTACTGTTGTATATTTTTGTATATATATACTAGAGGTCGCTCTAATACGCTACTGATATGTTTTTCGTATGATTTTCCCGGATTTTCCGTAAAGTACAGTTTTGTTTATTGCTTTACTTTATTGTTATGATATTGAGAAATCCGGATGGGATTGGTGCCCACGGTTTGGCTTTTATGGCATAGGATGAAGTGTATTTTTTGGGTGCAAGTTAATGGCAATTCCGCGTTAATAGCGAAACTCTGCCGAAATTTTTGTGGTTTTTGCAAGTTCGTGTTTTCAGAAGGGGTTTGATTCCGGTTTAGGAAACTAAATCGGGGTTGGGTCCTTTCATTAGAGGCAGGAATAGCCTGAAATTCCTCCGTGTTGTAGTGTTTGCGCCAATTGGAATAGGCAGTGCTGATAGTCGAGCAAGCAGGATCCATAGAAAAAGGGAAGGGCTCACTATCTAAAACACTGGGAAGAAAATCCCCATCTGCAGTGGGCAAGCCGGTGATAGTGACAACATCCAGAAGAGTAATCCCTAAATGCCGAAATGGGAGGACAAAACTATTACTACTAGTCTGCCAATAGCACAAGGCAGCGACAGCAGCAGCACGATTCCCACATTGGGGAACATGGAAACATAAATCTAGAGCGTGCGAGATACCAGCCTGTTGTCAAAGCCCCTTCTCAAGTGACTTCCGCTCTTGGTACCATTGAAGCTCTTTAGCTCAGGTACTAGGCCATTTTCCCAATTTCACGTCAAGCTCTTTCTGATCCCACTGGAGAGGGGCAGCGGCTTCACCTCGCACGACTAACAAAGGATGGCGCACAACCTAATCAAAAATGGAAGAGGCCTTAGTTTTGTTGGTAGTCGGACCTAGTATTACCTCATCCCCCTCTGTTAGGTCGACCCACAAATAGGGAGTATCTTGATCCTGATTGACACATTGGTCCATGTGGTTGCAGAAGGCTTCTACATCCTTCTTAGAAACGTCTGGGTAAAACTTTTTATAAGGAGCCATTTGCAAGGAGAATGATGAAAGTCGGAGTTCAGGGACTAATTCAAAATTCAAAATCTTGGCTTGAGGAAACTTCAAAGAGAAGGTAAAAAGGGAAAAGCGACTGAAGAGACCTAAAAGGGATAAAAATAGACGGCACAATTTTCGAAGGAAAAAACTTGAGTAGCCTAGTGCGAGGCTGTTTCAAAACGGCTGACTGAAGAGCGACACAACACATCAAGACCCCTTCGATTGCCCACGGGTTAATCTCGTGGTCTTGGGGGCAATGTTTGGGCCAAAAATAAACTTAACGTTTATTCTAATATTTTTGGGGCCTTGGAGATAAAATGGGCCAGCCACGTGTGGCTTGATTAGACCTGTGAATAGGCGAAGCAAGGAGGATCAGAGTACATATCTCTATAAATAGGCGAAGCAAAGCAGATTTGAGGACCTCTACACTCATACACAATTTGCACACAAACAAATCTTACTCCACTGCGAGTAGACGACCAGCGACCAACGAGCTTAAGATCTAGGCCACCCAATAAAGCATAGACATTCGAAGGTTCACTCAAGCTAACCACCCGGCAAAAGCGAATTCACGATCTAGGCCACCCGACAGAGCGTGGGGATTCGAAGATTCATTCGAGCTATGACGAAGGCAATCGACGGAGTCCAAGCCACCCGATAGAGCGTAGGGATTCATAAGATCTACAAAGTCACATTATCCGGTGTTCTCATCACTATGTCCTTAGGATTGCTCCACTTTATACTTGCCTGAGGGTGTAAAGTATCGATTCTTTGTGGCTCAGCAGAGAGACACGAAGCTTACGTCTTATATTAACACAAGTAGGACTCAACGAGCGAGGTTGGTGCTCTCCTCGCTCCAATTTGTTGACAAGAAGCAGAGACTATGTGGCGCACTACATAACAACATTTTGCCCTTGGTAGTGGCTCACCTCGCACACAGCACAACAACAACCGCAGATACAAAAAGAAACAGCTTGTGATCACTCCACTCGCAATAACCTAACTGGAGAAAAATCGAAGCCAAACAGGCTGTAATGTAACTGAAAGACAGCTACTCAGTCAGCTACTCAAACATATACTCATGATATTTTTCAGAAATAGTGCAATAATTTAAAGATATCCTGGAAATAATGGATGACCTGATTTCATCGGCAAGGTAGAAGGCAGGCGGTGCACGGAGATGTACCATCCAGCTGTTGAAGCACTCTAAGATGTTGTTTGTCATTTCGAAATACCTATCTCTTCCAAAGAATGTAGCACACCATTTTTCTTTTGGAAGATCTTTGAAGAATTTTGTTATCTGCATATCCGCCTTCTAGCTTAAGCTGGTTAAAAAGGAACTCATATTGCCTCTCACTTCTTGCATATGCACATTGCATGAAGAGTTCATAAATTCTATCATTAGAGTGTCCTCTGTAGTTGTCTTTGAGGTTAGCAACCAAGTGCCAAAAATTGTAGCCATGCTCATTATTGGGGAACACCTCTGGAAGAGAACTCATAATTCCATTATGACGATCAGAGAGGAATGTTATTTTCCACCGATTAGTTTCCTGGTTTATGCTGTGTTTGTCTATCTCATCTCTTAGGTTCATCAAGAACCACCTCCAGTTGCTGTCATTTTTTGCATCGACTAGCACAAATGCATTTGGATAGAGTCCTGAAATGAATCGAAAAGAAACAAAAAGG
This sequence comes from Geum urbanum, assembly GCA_946800695.1. Lineage (NCBI taxonomy): Eukaryota > Viridiplantae > Streptophyta > Magnoliopsida > Rosales > Rosaceae > Geum > Geum urbanum. The sequence goes on along the minus strand of OX327003.1, from coordinate 16,989,172 downwards.
TAAGGTTCCTAGCTAGTTGCAAAGTAAGTACTGAAATGGAGTTTATAAAATGAATAATAGATACCCAGATAGATACTCAGTCAGCTACCCAAACAGCTATTCAGACAGATACTGAGGAGGTCCAAACATCTTTCATGTGTCTACATTACCTTGATCTCCATCTTTTGAAGAGGCCCCCATTATCTATCCTTTGTATTTGTTCTGAGAAAACTTGAATAAATGAAAATCATGGATCTGCAATAGTGGAATCCCTGCATGCAGGCACCGAATGACACAAAAAGGCGGTGAAACCTTTGTGTTTCCAGATCAATATCTACAACAACTCTGGAGCCAAAATTTGTCTTTTTAAATTCGTCTCGAATCAAAGAAGGTTTGTGTATGATTTTGCTTCATTTCCATGCAGTGAGTTCATTGCCAATTCCTTGCCATACCACATCATCTTGTAAGGGACTTTCAAGCCAAAACTCTCTCTGATTTCTTTCTGTAAGCCCTTGGCTCCCTTATCGGGATCAACGCATAGTTTGTCCTTAACGATTGAGCTGAGTATTGAATAAATGAAAAGTTTCAAGTATAGAAAACAATATCTTTAGACAGATTTTTTTTGGAGAAGTAGATAGTGATGTTAGAAAAAAGTATCTTACCTGACAATTGAAGACCTCATCATCTCACTGGTCTGTTTTTGGACCTTTTCTTTGCATGTATGATTAATGTTGATTTCAATGACATAAACTGATCCATTCGCCTAAAATAGTCTTGCCTTCACAAACCAATTGCATTTATCGCGTCCTTTGTATTTACATAGTACACTTACACGCATGGGCTCATACTTCTCATATATAAACTTGAATTCACTTTTGATTGAGTACTTTGTGAGTTTCAGCCTGAACTTAGTGACCCCGCCTAAGAATTTCTGCCATTTTTCTTGTGTAAGTTTAGCCCTTGGTTTTGTCAAGTAATCATTTGTCTCTTCTTCTCAAAAGCATCCAAAACCGACATCTGCCACATTACTTATTATTCCTATGCAGCCATCCATCTGCACATCTTGGCATGAGTTTTCATTATGTTTGCTATAGACCGCTGATTGCTTGGAACTAATGTTTGTTGTTTGCTGAAAAGAGGAAACGTACACATGTTTTGGCTTGACATAATATTGCAGCAAATACTCAAACAGATACCCAAATGAGCTTTTGAAGTTTCGCCTCATTCAGGTCAGTAATTCTGATCTAAATATATTTTGAATTAAGTCCTTGGATAGAAAGTATCATCAAAAATATATCACGCTAAGTTTCCAGGAAAATGTGTTCATCCTCTGGTGGGATACAGTATTTGTAGGTCAAGATTGAGTTGTTGAGTGATTTTAATCGTTGACGGACTATATCCACAATGTCAGCATGTGACGACCCGGACCAGAATCAGCAGTATGATCAGCTGTATACGTGAGTTATCGCATAGTCGCTGTTTGCCGACAGTTGATTGAATCGCCAGGCTCGTTAACGACTTAATTATTGGCCGAGAATTGGAGCTGGGTCTCTTCTCGAGAGTCGTTGTATGTGTGATTTCGAGTTCGTGGGCGGTTCCAGATCGTTATTTGGACGACCGAGGAATTAATTATGAATATTTGAAGTTCGGATTTAAATGGTGGGTTACTTAACGACTAAATTACCGGGCAAGAATTTGGTTTCGGCTTCTTCACGGAAGTTGTTCAGAATTTAATTTCGAGCTCGTGGGAACTTCCGGAGCATTTTTCTGAGTTACGAAGATTAAGTTGTGAATATTTCCGATTGTTGATTATTTAGTCGATTTAAATATGTTGGTTTGAACAGTTGACTTTTTATCCGATTGGTCGATGTGTTTGACTTCAGGTGATTATTGAGGATCATGTCGAGACGAGTTTGTGGCCGTGAGAATTATCGGAATCGAAATTACGACGGAAAAGTTACGGGTGTTCAAGTTCGTCGAAAAGGATAAGTATGAAGTTGCCATTTTGGGAAGCTATAAATAGTAACTTGCCAGTTTGGGAAAGTCAACTTTCCATTTTCATTTTGGTTGACTGGTTGACCACGGTGGGTCAACCCGTTTGGGTACCATTGGATGCCGAATTTTGTTGCCGGATTTGTGGCCGATTGCGGCCATAATTGAACAAGGTTTCTTCCTGGCTTTTGTTGGGCTTGGCTTGCTCTTCAACTTGGTGGTTGAATTCCCTTTAGTGGTGGCTGGAGGAGGACGAATTTGGGTGGTGAAAATCACAAAATTCCGGGGAGAAATGGTAGCGGACGGAGGCTTTGTTTCCGGCCGATTTGGTGGTGCTCCTTTGAGGGCTTTTGCTAGCCTTGAGCCAAGGAGTCTTTTCCATGTGGTCTTGAAGGTTGCCGTGGCCGGAGGAGTGAGATCCAACGATTTGATTCCGGTAAGGGTTTGAACTTTGCGTTGAGTTTTGGAGGTTTTCCGGTCAAAATTGGCCTTAACCTATAACTGGAAAGTTGTTGGGATCGTCGAGATCTTTAAAACCATGTATAGCATGAAAATTTCTGGGCAGGTTTGGATTTTCCGGCGACGGTGGCAGCGGCGACTTTTCGCCCGACATGGTTTTCGATGAATTGCATGTCATTTTACTCGAAATCGCGCCCCGATCGCAGTGGGGAGGTTCGTTTTTCGAGTTGAGCGTCCGAAAGTATAGCGAGGTATTGTGATGTACATATCGGATTTTCGACGATTCGTCGTATTCGGATTATGTGTTTCCGAGAACGGTGGTTTCTCGTGATTTGATTTGAATTGTTGAATTATGATTTTGAGAAATGGCTATTGTGATTATTCAGGGGTTCGTGATCGTTCGTTTGGCGAGGGACTTTCCGTCGGATCACGGGTTAACGCGTATCGTGTTACGCTAGTCTGTGAGTGGACAATTTCTTTTCACGGATTGATTGCGAGTCTTTATACACGTTTTATGAATTTGAGCATGTTTACGAGATTATGATTATTATGAGCATGTGTTATACGATTATGTTACATATATGCATTTATATGCTGTTATTACATTTGCATCGAAATATTTATGATTTGGTTTTCACAGAGTACAGTCGTAGTTCATGTTGTTGTATCGATACACACGCATCCCGGCTGATCACCGAGGGTGCTCACCAGGAGGGGTACCGTACCTTGTGCCGATGTAGTTCCGGGTGGGTACTGGTTTCTGTACCTTGTGCCGATGTAGTTCCGGGTGGGTACAGATGTTTGTTTCTTGTGCCGATGTAGTTCCGGGTGGGTACAGATGTCTGTTTCTTGTGCCGATGTAGTTCCGGGTAGGTACAGATACCCTGACCTGAGGCCTTTCTAGCTCGAATCACGTGGAAGTCAGGGACTCCGTGGTTCAGACTGTACTAGCACGGAGGTGTCCATGAGTGACCCCGTGGGATTTTACTTGCATGCTCAGTACGCTGGAGGATTATGGTTTTACCTCGTGTACTTGTTATTTTTATTTGCCTGGACTCGCATATGTTATTTTAAACCTATATATCAACTGGTGAAAGACATTTATTTTCGTCCACTCACTCTAACGGGTTTTATGTCTTTCCCCTGGGATTTTCGGTTTCCGTTCCCAGTTTGCAGTTCAGGCTTTAATGTCGCACGTCGTGGTCGGAGGCATAGTGCTCGAGCTACCTTATTTCTTCCAGTAGGTTTATTGTTCTACCTACTGTGATATACTTATATGTTTATACATTAGAGGTCGCTCTGAGTAATCTGTTGTTCACGTTGTACAATTTTACACCCGATTTCAGTAAAGTACTATTATATTTATTGTTTTACTTTACTGTTGATATATTGAGAAATCCGGATGGGATTGTTGCCCACGGTTTGATTTTTGTGGCATAGGATGAAGTGTATTTTCTGCGTGCAGGTAATGGTAATTCCACGATAGTAACGAAACTCTGCCAAAATTTCTACGGTTTTTGTTGGTTCGTATTTTCGAAGGGGTTCAATTCCGGTTTACGGAGCTAAATCGGGGTTGGGTCCTTTCAGCTTGGTATCAGACCATTAGGTTATAGGTTCTGTAGACTTCTGTAGTCGTGTTTACTAAGAGTATTTGAGAATGTACAACATGTCTGGAATGGTGACCCGACCGGCCGGCGGATACTCATCAATATTCTGGGTGTTGTATACTTTCAAATATTTGAAGTTCCATGATTACGTTCCACTTGTTGTGAACGATGTTTTATTCATTAGGATGCCTCCTGACGTGCTTTCCGTGTCGTTTCGGTTGTGGATCCTATTGAGGATCAATCGACGCGCGATTGGCCAGAGAACTGTGGATTTGGATGAGTATTCAAAGTTCAGAGAATTGTGTGGCACGGTTTGCCAGGTTGTGTGTGTATGAGCGTCTACATGTTGCCTCAGAGCTGAGAATTGTGGTAGTGATGTTTGCCTGAGTCAGATTGTAGTATTTGGTGGGCTGATATTGTGTGAGTTCCGGTTGGGCTTCCGTGGCTTACATTCAGAGTGTTGTTTATACGGTCATGGTTTAATCAGGCTATTCAGCAGTTGAATGTGGAGTGTTTACCCACTTGAGGCAGACATGCATTGTTCACATGTTTGTTCCTGTTTGCACGAGTTATGTGGCTTCAAAGGAAGCAGTGTTTGAGGTTCGAGATGAGTTGAACCTGAGCATCAGAGAGAGTCTGATTGATGTGCCTCGAGATAGCCGTGAGGAGCTTAGTGTGCTGCACTCAGTGGCGAGGCTATTGTGAGGGAAAGATGTGCGCGGGTTTCGATGTGATGATTTGAGGCAAGTGGACTTAGTCGAGATTTTGATGAGGTTGAGTTCCGACACTTCGGGATCAGTGACTTAATCAGGCTGTGACCTTTTCGATATTGTTGAGGGTCATTAGATCAAGCAGGGGATCCGTTTGGTGATGGTGGAGATCACAAAGTAGCGGACTTGCTCCTGTGGCATGAGTTTGGGTGATCGTTGGTGATCCTTTCACGCAGCAGGTGTCGCTGCGACTTGTGTTTGTGGTACACTCTCAGTTGCTGTTTTGGTGGCCAGGAGGGTCACGTTACGAGGGAGCGCCTTAGCCAGCTGTTGTAGCGGTTCGATAGTTCAGAGTTTACGAGGAGATCCTCATGTTGTTCCTGAAGATTGTCCAATGTACCTTTTTGATGAGTTATACAGCAAGTCGCATTTGACGTGGGCGGCTATTGGGCATGTTGGAGTTCGTGCCATGACCTTGTTTGAGGACAGACTTTCTCCGAGGTTACAATTGTTTGATGTCCATGGCTATTGTACCTGCATCTCCACTTTCGAAGTCTTGGAGAGTGTTGCATCCATCCGGAGGTTGCGAGATCCTTGTTGAGGATATGGCTTAGTCGCGGATATGTTATAGCTGGATATCGTTGATTTTGTTATGATGTTGAGTATGGACTACTGATGACGCTTTTAGCTAGGTGCGAGTACCTCGAGAAGAGGTTGTGTTCCGACGACCAGATTTCCCCGAAATGTTGTTTCGTGGTGATGGTCGAGCGGATGGTGGAGACAAGTTGTGTGGTTTGTTTAGCTTATGATATGGATACTACGGTTGCTGTGCCCGATGTTGGCGACATTGAGGTGGTTCCCGACGTCTTGTCGTTTTACCGACGTCTTGTCGTTCAGAGCCAACGGAGCTGATGGAGCTACAGGTTCGACTCCAGGAGTTGCTGGAGGAGGTCTCAAGAGATTTCATGCGACACCGCGTATTTGCGTGGTATGTTGTTGCATCATTTGTTCGACGAGGTGGTGCATTGACTACCGAAGCCTGATTCGCTTCAGAGGAGAGTGAGTATCCTCCACTTCAGATTGTCGATTGGTTTGTTCAGCTCGCGAGAACTTCAGTCTTGTTGAAGATTAATTTCGGGTCCGGATATTATCAGTTGAGGATCAATGATTTAGATGTGGTTTGGACAGCTTTCGGATCTCGGTGCGGGCATCATGAGTTCTTGGTCACGCTGTTTGGTTGACCAATACCCCCGTAGATCGTGCGGACTTGATGGACCAGGTGTTCAAACGATTCTGGACGAGTTGCGGTCATGTTCGTCGGCAATATCCTGATTTACTCCAGGAGTGTGCAGCACCTGAAGCGGTTGCAAGCGGTTTTGCGGACTTCGCGAGACGATCAGCTGTTTGCGAAGTTCAGCCAGTGTGAGTTTTGGATGGTTAGCATGAAGATTTTGGGCTATGTGATGTTATCCGAGGGAGTAGGCGTGGATCCTGACCAGATGGAAGCCATGTTGATTTGGGGTTGACCTACCATTGTACCAGAGATCCGGAGTTTCTCTTGGGTTTGGCAGGCTTTTACCGACGGCTTTGTGCAGGATTTTCTCGGATTGCCACTCTATTTTCCAGATTGACGAAGAAGGCGTCAAGTTCGAGTGGTACAATGCACGCGAGGAGAGTTACTTACTCCTGCAGGATGGTTGACCGTTGTTTCGGTTTTGACCTTACCTGTCGACTGCGACAAGTTCGTGGGTTATGGCGATGCATCGAGATTTAGATTTGGTTATGTTTTGATGTTGTGTAGCAGAGCGGTGACTCATGGTTCAGGCGGTGGAACCTTATGTAGCTACGTATTATGTGTATGGTATTGGGTGTAGATGTCCTTATGTTAGCATCGGAGAGTTCGAGACACTACTGTTATGGTGTGCAGCTCAGTGCAGGACGTACACTGATCACTTGAGTTTCATCCACTTGCATTTTCGGCCAGATTTGGGCTTGAGGCAGTGTAGATGGATGGGGTCGACTCACGACAATGGCTGTACCTTTGAGTTTATTCGAGAAAGGCTAGTAGTTGTACTTTGACCATCCGTCTGGGATGTTGCTACTGATGCATTCAGTCGAAAGTCGGGAGTTTCAGTGTTTCATGTCTGTGTGTGGCTCACGTTTCCGTGTTAGCTGAGTTGCGAGCTACGGGAGCTGTGTCCGAGTGTGATGATGTTGAGGCTCGTGGTTTTGCGCGTGTTTGGCGCTAGTGGTGCGGAGATGTGTCCGACACTTCAAGTTTACTACTCGTGACGCAACATGAAGAGCAATATAGCAGCTTGTGTGTGCTGGTGTCACATTTGTCGATTGACGATGGCTAGGAGGCAGAGACTTGCCGAGAAGTGTCAGCCATTCAAAATTTCCGGTTAGACGTGGCGATTGTTGCTGTGTTTGTGTGTGTTTGTATGCACTTTGGTTGTGATACAAGTTGTTAGGCCTTTGTGGATCGTTTGATGGACTCAATACATTTCCTTGTATTTCAGAGACGATTTCAGTGGTAGATTAGCATATCTATGTTTGACGGAGGTTGTCCATTCACGTGGTGTACCTGTGTCCCAGATTGCTGGACAAGGTAATCGGTTACAACAGAGTGTTGGCGAGCTTTACAGCGAGCATTGGGGACCAGATTACAGTTTGGTACCGGTTCTTGTCCTCAGATTGGCGGGCGATCTTTGAGGATTATTCAGACCGTGGAGGGCATATTGTGGACCTCGGTATTGCAGTTCTGGAGGATTTAGGACCAGCAGTTTCACATGTTCGAGATTTCTTGCAGTACCAGCTTGTTGACCCCTATGATTTTGACGTTACGTGATGTCAAATTGAGGATGATGTTGTACTCCATTGTGTTGGAGCAGGTTTGAGTTTGAGTTGATGTTTGATTCTGATTTTGTGGAATGTGCTACCACAGACTGTCAGATTAGCGGAATGGGGTTGAATATTGCCCGAGTCCGATGTTTGAACTGTGTTTGAGATGTGTTGATGTGTGTAGACTGAGTTGTGAATTGCCACGTTGTTTTGATCCGTATGTGGTCGTAGGCGAGTTTGTGTTGTGTCGTATAGTTCGGCATCGCCTATAGTGTTGGCTTTTATGTGTGTTATGTTCCATGTGGCGGAACTGTGTTTCAGGTTTGCTACGTGTTGTGTACCCAATCTGTTCCTTATGTAGGAACACTTGGCGATAGTGTGGAGCCAATTCAGATTCGAGATTGAGGGTACATGGATTTCAGCATGGAACTATCTCCTATTGTGGAGTCAGTTGTCAGAGTTGTTCAGTTGTGGTTGCCATTTATGAGTTGAGCAGTATGCAGAGGCAGTGCTCCTACTTTTAGCCAGCAGACTCGAAAATTTCGAGGTCGAAATTTTTCTAAGGGGGGTGGATTTGTGACGACCCGGACCAAAATCAGCAGTATGATCAGCTGTAGACGTGAGTTATCGCATAGTCGCTGTTTGCCGACAGTTGATTGAATCGCCAGGCTCGTTAACGACTTAATTATTGGCCGAGAATTGGAGCTGGGTCTCTTCTCGAGATCCGTTGTATGTGTGATTTCGAGTTCGTGGGCGGTTCCGGATCGTTATTTGGACGACCGAGGAATTAATTATGAATATTTGAAGTTCGGATTTAAATGGTGGGTTACTTAACGACTAAATTACCGGACGAGAATTTGGTTTCGGCTTCTTCACGGAAGTTGTTCAGAATTTAATTTCGAGCTCGTGGGAACTTCCGAAGAATTTTTCTGAGTTACGAAGATTAAGTTGTGAATATTTCCGATTGTTGATTATTTAGTCGATTTAAATATGTTGGTTTGAACAGTTGACTTTTTATCCGATTGGTCGATGTGTTTGACTTCGGGTGATTATTGAGGATCATGTCGAGACGAGTTTGTGGCCGCGAGAATTATCGGAATCGAAATTACGACGGAAAAGTTACGGGTGTTCAAGTTCGTCGAAAAGGATAAGTATGAAGTTGCCATTTTGGGAAAGCTATAAATAGTCACTTGCCAGTTTGGGAAAGTCAACTTTCCATTTTCATTTTGGTTGACTGGTTGACCACGGTGGGTCGACCCGTTTGGGTACCATTGGATGCCGAATTTTGTTGCCGGATTTGTGGCCGATTCCGGCCATAATTGAACAAGGTTTCTTCATGGCCTTTTTTGGGCTTGGCTTGCTCTTCAACTTGGTGGTTGAATCCCCTTGCGTGGTGGCCGGAGGAGGACGAATTTGGGTGGTGAAAATCACAAAATTCCGGCGAGAAATGGTGGCGGACGGAGGCCTTGTTTCCGGCCGATTTGGTGGTGCTCCTTTGAGGGCTTTTGTTAGCCATGAGCCAAGGAGTTTTTTCCATGTGGTCTTGAAGGTTGCCGTGGCCGGAGGAGTGAGATCGAACGATTTGATTCCGGTAAGGGTTTGAACTTTGGGTTGAGTTTTGGAGGTTTTCCGGTCAAAATTGGCCTTAACCTATAACTGGAAAGTTGTTGGGATCATCGAGATCTTTGAAACCACGTATAGCATAAAAATTTCTGGGCAGGTTTGGATTTTCCGGCGACGGTGGCAGCGGCGATTTTTCGCCCGACATGGTTTTCGATGAATTGCATGTCATTTTACTCGAAATCGCGCCCCGATCGCAGTGGGGAGGTTCGTTTTTCTAGTTGAGCGTCCGAAAGTATAGCGAGGTATTGTGATGTACATATCAGATTTTCGACGATTCGTCGTATTTGGATTATGTGTTTCCGAGAACGGTGGTTTCTCGTGATTTGATTTGAATTGTTGAATTATGATTTTGAGAAATGGCTATTGTGATTATTCAGGGGTTCGTGATCGTTCGTTTGGCGAGGGACTTTCCGCCGGATCACGGGTTAACGCGTATCGCGTTACGCTAGTCTGTGAGAGGACAATTTCTTTTCACGGATTGATTGCGAGTCTTTATACACGTTTTATGAATTTGAGCATGTTTACGAGATTATGATTATTATGAGCATGTGTTATACGATTATGTTACGTATATGCATTTATATGCTGTTACTGCATTTGCATCGAAATATTTATTATTTGGTTTTCACAGAGTACAGTCGTAGTTCATGTTGTTGTATCGATACACACGCATCCCGGCTGATCACCGAGGGTGCTTACCAGGAGGGGTACCGTACCTTGTGCCGATGTAGTTCCGGGTGGAAACAGATACCCTGACCTGAGGCCTTGCTGGCTCGAATCACGTGGAAGTCAGGGACTCCGTGATTCGGACTGTACTAGCACGGAGGTGTCCATGAGTGACCCTGTGGGATTTTACTTGCATGCTCAGTACGCTGGAGGATTATGGTTTTACCTCGTGTACTTGTTATTTTTATTTGCCTGGACTCGCATATGTTATTTTAAACCTATATATCAACTGGTGAAAGACATTTATTTTTGTCCACTCACTCTAACGGGTTTTATGTCTTTCCCCTGGGCTTTTCGGTTTCCGTGCCCAGTTTGCAGTTCAGGCTTTGATGTCGCACGTCGTGGTCGGAGGCATAGTGCTCGAGCTACCTTGTTTCTTCCAGTAGGTTTATTGTTCTACCTACTGTGATATACTTATATGTTTATACATTAGAGGTCGCTCTGAGTAATCTGTTGTTCACGTTGTACAATTTTACACCGGATTTCAGTAAAGTACTATTATATTTATTGTTTTACTTTACTATTGATATATTGAGAAATCCGGATGGGATTGGTGCCCACGGTTTGATTTTTGTGGCATATGATGAAGTGTATTTTCCACGTGCAGGTAATGGTAATTCCACGATAGTAACGAAACTCTGCCAAAATTTCTACGGTTTTTGTTGGTTCGTATTTTCAAAGGGGTTCGATTCCGGTTTAGGGAGCTAAATCGGGGTTGGGTCCTTTCACAGCAATTGTGATATATATCATCACTCAAAAAATATTCATCACACCTTCTTGACCATGAATATATTTCATAATGATTAGAGAAGGCGTTGTTGCCATTGAACATACCTACAGAAGAGTTGCAAAAAACGAATGTAAATGCTTTGGTTAATTGACAGTAAGGTCTGATACTTTTAACATAATAAATAGAGTTACAAATACTCAGACAAATACGTTGGCGGATACTTAGGCTAATATGTTGACAGATACTCAAACAGATACGTTGATAGATACTCTAACATTTACTAAAACACATTTTTAGAACTAGAATCAGATCCAAACCTAATTAATTAGATTTCAATATCGCAATGCATATAGCTTGAGGAGCAAAGTAATCAATACTATCAAGAAATCGAGTAATACAACTACGAACGGAAACAGATTCGTGTAACAACAATTCAAATCGTCTATCATATAGAAAAACAGAGTGAAAATTGGATGTACAACAAAATTGAACATATGAAGTCATCAATTTCTGTATAGAGATGACGAGAGATAGTGAGTCAGTGAGATAGAGAGACAAAGATTTTGAAACTTACAACGTTATAAATTTCGGAAAAAATAGAGGAGGGAAGAGAAAGCTGCTTTGTAACTCTCTCTTAAAGACGGTTAGAATTCAACTTAGGAAAGAAGGGAAAAATTGGTATAAAAAAGTGGGTTTTATAACTTATTGGGCCTTTTTGGGAGAAAATGATGTCAACTGGGTTTTTTTGGAAACAAAGGAGTCATAAGTTAGGCATTTTTTACTTTGGTGTCATAAGTTAATTTTTTTTTAAAACTTATCTGTTTTTGGGCCTTTAAATCTTTTCTCCTAAATATTAAAACAAGAGGTGTGAATAGACGCATCCAAACTCTAAAAAATAATTAAACTTAAATTCTCTCTCTTGCTCTTTTTTGCACCCACCAGTCTCTTCTTCTTCTTCATCTTCCCATATCAAAGGTTAACGCCTCCGGCCTCCTTGTATATATATATGGCGCATATATTGAAGCAATTCAAATAACCAAGTTTAATCAATTTAGCAATTCAAGTGGATCCTTCAAAACCATATGCAATACATATATGAAATGTCTTTCTAACATCACAATAATTATTCAGATCCAAGTTATCCAAAGATTCAGTCATGGAAGTTTTTATTTTTTTTTTGATACAGCCATGGAAGCTTTATTCAAGGGATATGGATATTAACACAAGCTGATTGAATTGACTGGTCGAATTGACTGATCGTATCATCGTAATCATCAGTGACTTGATGATTGATAAAGAACTCGGTACATAGAGATAAGTCATTTAAAGTTGAACTCAGAACTTGAAGGAGCAAGGTATGGGTTCACTTCATCTTCTTCAATTTTTGTTTCTTCTCGGTATAGCAGAGCAATATGAGAAAAAGAGAAGACATAATTTTTTGGTTTAAACTTAATTATTTTTTTCTTGTGGTAAATACAGTTTCAACTAAAGTTGTCAAGTGGCGGCCTCCTGATCAAAACATTATCAAGATCAATTTTGATGGCTCTGTGAAAATTTGCAATAGACGTTCTACTAATGGTGGTTTTGTGATTAGAGATACTGAAGGTAAAATCATTATAGCAGGGGCTAAAGGTTTTTGTAGTATAAGTGTCCCAGTTACTAAAGCTTTGACCTTGAGAGAGAGTCTTCTGCATGCAATTTTTTTTGGCCTCTCCAACATTAATTCATGTCGAAGGGGACTCCTTTCTCATCATAAACTGCATTCATGAGAAGGGTGAAGTTCCGTGGAGGCTCAAGTCGATTATCCATGGCATAAAGAAGATTGTTGAAGATCTCAACATCATTGGTTTCTCCCATATTTTTTGTGAGGCTAATTATGTTGCGGATAGAGTTGTAAATGAGGGTCAAGAAGATGGGAGAGTTCCTTACCTCCAGACACTGTAAGGATGCATACGTTTGATCTTACTGGTAGTCAAAGATGATATTTTCTTGTGTAATTTGTTCTTTCGCTAGCAAAATAAAATAACAAAATACAGTAAAAACTGTTCTATGAGAAATATTCATGATATCTCGGTGTGTGTTTTGTCATAATTAGAATAAAAGTAGATATTCTCTTAATCCCTAATTTACATGGATAATGATTATAACATATTGTAATACATATTTAGGTCATCTATCAATGAATAAAGTACATTTTTCATATCATATCTCTTGTGTATCTATTTTCTCCTTCAACACGTTATCAACAACTGTTCAGGTGATAGTCATCACCCCAAACCCTGAAACACTAAAACCTCCACCGCCAGTCTCCTACCTTGACTGAATCTCTCCACCGCCGACCACCAATCACTGCTAGAGCTCGTCGTGGGGAATTCGTGGACGTTTTCTCTTTAAATTTCTTTTTAGCGAATTTTTCATACCGAACATACACCCTTAAGATAAATCGACTAACCCTCTTCAATTTAGAATTAGGTTGTAAAACTTAATTACCGTAACACCCTAGATCTAGGTCTATATTTAGGTTTAAATACTATGAATTATTATATGCCTCTAGTTCCTATGGATTAATGTAGGTATGAGTGAAAGGGGATTTAATCACCCCTTCCTCAAGGTTTAAGATTAAAAATGGGATAGAATCTGGTTATTGGATTATCCCAAGATCAATTACTTTTACCAAGATATGGTAGAGCTACAGTCTGAGCTTGTCATTTGTGCCATTGTAAAGACCGACCAAAATATTGTCGAGAAGTCTTTTATTACCTTCCCTACTTCTATGGACACCCTAGCATATCAGTATCTCATTGATTATGAGCAAGAAAGACTTAGATCATTCAATGATCTTATGAGTGTGCTGGCCAAGAAAGAGAGGCATCACGAGATCCTTCTCCAAAATAATGCTCAGCCAACTAATAAAAAGAAAGTCCATGAAACCTATAACACCAGTGGGAAGGCACAAAAAGATAAGGGGAAACAATGTTCTAAAACTTATTAAACTCATGGGAGTAAAGGAGGACATGGTGGAGGTCGTGGTCAAGGAGCAAACAGTCAAAATTTGACTTTGACTCACCAAGACAACAACCACAACTCTAACAAGAATCAACCCAATTTCGGTTCTAGGAATGGTGGGAATTCTTCACATTCCGCTTCTACTTCTTACATGGCACCTTGCTATAGGTATAGTGCAACTAATCATATGCATAAGCAATGCAGATCTCCAAAGGACATTCAAAATGCCTACAAGATGTGTTAACAATACCAAGCAAAGAAGAAAGAAACACATTATGCTGACTATGAGATGGAAGATGATGATGAAACCAATCTAATTGTAGCAGATAACACCAAAGCAAGTCTTTAGACTTTGGATTTTTAGGTAGTCTATGTATTAGATTCATGTCATTGTTATGTAATCAAGTTTAGTTTTGTATTTTGACTCTGGTTGTAGTCATGGTTATTAAATAAGAACAATCTTTTGATGTTGACAAAGTAATAAAATTTCTTCATTTCGGTATTTGAAAGTGTTAAGAATGGTTATTTACATATGTATTGCTTAAATGGATCGAATTACACAAAATCCTATGGCATTATGACACCAAAATAGAATAAAAATGAGACAAAAGAGATGATGGTTTGATACTGAGATTTTTCAATCCGTCGGGGTTCTTCCTCAACCTGTCGAAGGTAACCAATTGTATCGATTTCTGCACTTTTCGACCCGTCGAAAAACCGTGTACTAAATCTTTCGACCCGTCGAAAGATGGTCCTTGGCCAGTTATTTAGCTACTTCGACCCGTAGAAGGTTTACCTCGACCCGTCAAATGCCAGCCACTGAAAGGACCCAACCCCGATTCAGTTACCTAAACCGGAATCGAACCCCTTCTGAAAATACGAACCAACAAAAAAATTTTCCAAATTTCGGCAGAGTTTCGTTACTAGCGTGGAATTGCATAAACCTGCACCCTAAAAATAACACTTCATCCTATGCCACAAAAGCCAAACCGTGGGCACCAATCCCATCCGGATTTCTCAACATCAATATATGAATCATAAACAGTAAACAATACTGTAGTATATATATATATATATATCCGAGAAAATCCGTGTAAACAAGTATCAGAATGTATCAGAGCGACCTCTAGAGTAAAGTATATACAATATACACATCAGTAGGCTAAACAAGAACCTACTGGAAAGCACAGGTAGCTCAGATCACTAGCCTCCAAACCGCGACGTGAAACAGCAGAATCCGAACTGCAAACTAGGCACGGAAACCGAAAAGCCCAGGGGAAAGGCAAATAAAACGTTAGAGTGAGTGGACGAAAATAAATATATGCCCTTCACCAGTTTATATACATACTCAATGTAAAACAATGCGAGTTCGGAACACAACACATATATATAGGGAGGTTGTCGGGCGAATTAAATTAATGACATTAATTTCCTAAACCCTAAACCACCTCCTGCAACCCATTCGGGTTCACCGGAAAACTCAACTATACCTCAATTAAATCACATGGAAAGCTTCCTTGGGGCAAGGGGAGTCGAAGCCCTCACCCCTCCGCCTCCAAGGCTCACCGAAAAACCTCCCCCCGTTAATGGCGAATTCCGGCAACCAAACCCGAATCGGGTTCACCCAATATCAAACCAATTTCCACAAATCCAATTACCATTCAACTCGAAATCATTCAAGGATGCGAACCATACCTTCCTCGAGGTCTAAGGTGGCCGGAAAATAGGTCGTCGGACGACAACTCCCAAACGGGAAACTTTTCTTTTTCGGTCAACAGGTTAACCTTCTATTTTTGGAAAGTCTGAAAGGACCCAACCTCGATTTAGCTTCCTAAATCAGAATCAAACCCCTTCGAAAACACGAACCAACAAAAAATTTTCGAAATTTGAGCAGAGTTTCGTTACTAGCGTGGAATTACCATTACCTGCACGCGGAAAATACACTTCATCCTATGCCACAAAAAGCAAACCGTGGGCACCAATCCCATCCGGATTTCTCAATATATCAACAGTAAAGTCAATCAATAAATAAATATATCTATACTTTACTGAAATCCGGTGTAAAATCATATAGCATATACAATAGGACGCTCAGAGCGACTTCTAATACATAATCATATACGCATACCACAGTAGGCAGAACAATAAACCTACTGGATGAAACAAGATCGCTCCAGTACTATACCTCCGACCACGACGTGCGACACCAGAGCCTGAACTGCAAACTGGGCACGGAAACCGAAAAGCCCAGGGGAAAGACAATAAACACGTTAGAGTGAATGGACGAAAATAAATGTCTTTCACCAAGTAATATATATATATATATATATTAAAAACATATGCGAGTCCAAATACATAAGTGAGAAATGGTACACGAGGGAGACTCTAACTCCTCACGCGTACGGAGCATGCAACATAAAAATCGCGGAATCACTCATGGACTACCACGCGATAGCACAGTCTGAATCAAGGGATCCCAGACCCACACGTGATTCCTAGCCAGAAAGGCCTCGGGTCAGGATATCTGTCCCCCCCCCCCCCCCCGGAGCGTACTCGGGGATCAGCCGAGAAGCCAAGGTGTATCGATACAACAACATATACTGAGACTGTACTCTGTGTAAACCAAATCATAAATCTTTTCCATGCACATGCTTAAAACATAATATATACACATGTATACTCGTATACATATATTCGTATATGCATTATCGTAAAACACATGCTCGTAAAATCATAATCAATCTGCATGCTCAAGTTCGTAAATCATTTATAAAAGACTCGCAATCAATCCGTGAAAAGAAATGTCCACTCACAAACTGGCGTAACGCAACACGCGTTAACCCGTGATTCGGCGGAATGTCCCTCGCCAAAAGAACGATCACGAACACCTGAATATTCACAAAATCCATTTCTCAAAGTCATAACTCGACAATACAAATCAAAACACGAGAAACCACCGTTCTCGGAAACACGTAATTCGAATATGACGAATCGTCGAAAATCCATGTATAACACCTCAATTCCTCGCTTTACGTTCGGACGCTCAACTCGAAAAACTAACCTCCCCACTGAGATCGAGGCGCGATTTCTAGTTAAATGACATGCAACTTGTCGAAAATCCAAAAAGTCAAACTTTGACCGTTGACCGCCGCCACTGACCGGAGAATTTCACGGCGGAGCAACCCCTATTCCACTCAAAATCACCCACTGAGCAACTTTCAAAACTGCACTGAAGTCCAATTCAAACTCTAACTCATCCAATTTCACGAAAAACCGAAAGTACACACAAATTTCAAATCCAAAATTCTTCATCCACAAATCAAATTAGAACTCCATACTTACATGGTTAGAATCCTTGAGAGGAGAGCTTCAAAGCTCACAACAAATTGTAGTTCGAATCGACCAAAATCGAGCAACCCGAATCACCCAAAATTCCTCCATTTTCTCGCAGGAATTTCTTCCTCCTCCGTGAACCACGCCATGCGTGGTGGCCGGGGTTAGAACGAGGGAAGCTAGGCGAGTTGATAGCGTCCTATCCCGAAGCCGGAAACGGCCGGAATCCAAGCACCACCGTGGAGCACATCAGCCACTCTCTCCTCCACCGAGTTGACCGAGTCAACTCGGTCAAACACATTTATTTCCTGTTTTGACTTTCCCAAAACAGTAAGTCCACTATTTATACTTTCCCAAAAAGGAAACTTCATGTTTATCCATTTCGACGAACTTTAAAAACCCGCAACTTTTGCGTCGTAACTCCGATTCCGATAATTCTCGCGGCCACAAACTCGTCTCGACATGATCTTCAATAATCACCCGAAGTCAAACACATTAACCAAATGGATAAAAAGTCAACCCTTCGAACCAACACACATTAAATCGACTAAACAATCAACAAACGGAAATAATCACAACTAAATCTTCGTAACTCAAAATCATGCTCCGGAAGTTCTCACAAACTCGAAATTAAATTATGAACAACTTCCGTGAAGGAACCGAAACCAAATTCTCGTCCGGTGATTTAGTCGTGAACAAACCTGTCATTTAAATCTGTTTCCGTCGAAACTTCAAATATTCATAATTAATTCCTCGGTCGTCCAAATAACGATCCGGAACCGCCCACGAACTCGAAATCACACATACAACGACTCTCGAGAAGAGACCCAGCTCCAATTCTTGGCCAATAATTAAGTCGTTAACGAGCCTGGCGATTCAATCAACTGTCGGCAAACAGCGACTATGCGATAACTCACGTATACAGCTGATCATACTGCTGATTTTGGTCCGGGTCGTCACAAATCCACCCCCCTTAAAAAAAATTTCGACCTCGAAATTTCTGAGTCTGTCGGCTAAAAGTAGGAGCACTGCCTCTGCATACTGCTCAACTCTCCAGTGAGAACCTCAACTGAACCACTCTGACCACAAACTCCACAATAGGAGATAGCTCCATGTTGGAATCCCTGTACCCTCAAATCACAAATCTGAACTGGCTCCACACAATAGCCAAGTGTTCCTGCATAAGGAACAAATAGGGTACAAAACACACATCAATCTAAAATGTAGTTCCTCTACACGGAACACAACACAACACACAACAGCCAACACTATAGACGATGCCGAACCATGCGGCATAACACACACTCGCCTATGACCACATACGGATCAAAACCACATGGCAAATGACAACTCAGTCTATACACATTAACACAACTCACACACTTATAACAACACAGCTCAAACATCGGACTCGGGCAATTATCAACCCATTTCCGCTAATCTGACAGTCTGTGGTAGCACATTCCACAAAATCTAAATCAAACGCCAATTCAAACCCAAACCAAACTCACTCTAGCACAATGGAGTACAGAATCGTTCCTCAAAACGACATCATGCAGCATCAGAATCACAGTGGTCAACAAACTGGTACTGCAAGCAATCTCGAACAAGTGAAACTGCTGGTCCCGAATTCTCCGGAACCGCAATACCGAGGTCCACAACATGCCCTCCAAGGCCTGAATAGTTCTCAAAAATCGCCCACCAATCCGAGGATAAGAACTGGTACTAACTCGTAATCTGGTCCCCCAATGCTCGCTGTAAAGCTCGTCAACACACAGTCGTAGCTGATTATCTCGATCCGCGAACTGGGACACAAGTACACCACGTAGATGGACAACCTCCATCAAACACAGCCACAACAGCCTGCTACTGAAATCGTCTCCGAAAGTACAAGGAAATGTACTGAGTTCGTCAAACGATCCACAAAAGCCTAACAACTGGTACCACAAACAAAAATGCATACAAACACACACAATCACAGCAACAATCGCCACGTCTAACTGGAAATCTCAAATGGCTGACACATCTCGGCAAGTCTCTGCCTCCTAGCCATCGCCTGTCACCAAGTGGGGCATCTGCACACACCAACTGCTATATTGCTCTTCATGTAGCGTCACGAGTAGTAAACTCGAAGTATCTGACACATCTCCGTACCACTAGCGCCAAACACGCGCAAAATCACGAGCCTCAACATCATCACACTCAAACTCAGCTCTCGTAGCCCACAACTCGGCTAACATGGAAACTCGAGCCACATACACACATGAAACACTGAAGGTTCTGACTCTCGACTGAATGCATCAACAACAACATCATCCCAAACGGATGGTCAAAGTACAACCAAATCCAAACCTCGATGTATCGCCATAACCCACGAACACAAACTCACCATGATCATCAGGTAAGATCAAAACCGAAGCAATGGTCAACCATCCTGCAGGAGTAAGTAATTCTCCTCGCGTGCATCGAACTACTCGAGCTTGACGCCTTCTTCGTCAATCCGAAAAGTAGAGTGGCAATCCGGGAAAATCATGTACAAGTCGTCGGTAATAGCCTGCCAAACCCAAGAGACTTCTGATCTCCGGTACAATGGTAGAGCAATCCCTAAATCAACACGGCTTCTAACTGATCGGAATCCTTCAGTTAACATCACGTGACCCAAAATCTTCACGCTAATCAGCCAAAACTCACACTGGCTGAACTTCGCAAATAAATGATCATCTCGCGAAGTCCGCAAAACCGCTCGTAATTGCTTCAAGTACTGGTCCACACTCCTGGAGTAAATCAGGACGCTGCCGACAAACATGACCGCAAACTCGTCCAGAAATCGTCTGAACACCAGGTCCATCAAGTCCACAACATCAACGGGGCATTGGTCAACCAATGGTGTGACCAAGAACTCGTAATGCTCGCACCAAGATCTGAAAGCTAAAATAACCACATCCGACTCGTCAAACCTCAACTGATGGTATCCGGATCCGAAATCAATCTTCGAAAAGATTGAAGCTCCCGCGAGCTGATCAAACCAACCATCAATCCGAAGCAGAGGATACTCACTCTCCTCTGAAGCAAATCAAGCTTCCGGTAGTCAATGCACCACCACGTTGATTCATATAACATCCGTATAAACAATGCAAGAGCACACCACGCAAATACGCGGAATCGTATGAAATCTCCTGAAACCTCCTCCAGCAACTCCTGGAGTCGAAACCGTAGCTCCATCAGCTTCGCTGGCTCCGAACGACAAGACGTCGGTAAAATGAGTCCAGCACCTGGTACAAGCTCAATGGTGTAGTCGGTCTCCCGAACTAGAGGGACACCCTGTAACTCCTCCGGAACACACCTGGAACCTCTGGAACCACCTCAACAACAACAATGTCGGGCACAGCAACCGAAGTGTCCAAATCATATGCTAAGCAAGCAACACAACCCGTCTCCATCATCTGCTCGACCACCACCGCGAAACAGTATCTCGGGGAAAGTCTGGTCGTCGATACACAACCTCCTTCTCGAGGCACTCGAACACAGCCAAATGCAACGTCAATAAGTCCATACCCACAATCACACCAAAACCACAATGTCCAGCTATAACAGATCCGCGGCTAACACATAACCTCCAACAAGGATCTCGCGACCTCCGGATGGATACAACACTCTCTAAAATCTCGGAAGTGGAGATACAGGTACAATAGCCATGGATGTCCAACAATAATAACCTCGGAGAAAAGTCTGTCCTCAAACAAGGTCATGGCACGAACTCCAACATGCCCAAGTAGCCGCCCACGTGAATTGCGACTTTCTGAATGGCTCGTCTAAAAATCTGGGTTGATCAAGCTCCAGAAACAGCATCATGATTTCCTCGTAAACTCCGAGCTGTTGAACCACAAGCATAGCTGGCTGAGGGCGCTCCCTCGTAACGTGACCCTCCTGGTCACCACAATGGCAACAGAGAATACTCCACAAACACACGTCACCGCAACACCTGCTGCGTGAAAGGATCACCAACGATCGCCCAAACTCATGTCACAGGAGCAAGTCCGCTACTCTGTGATCTCCGCCAGTGTCAAACGGATCCTCTGCTTGATCTGATAACCCTCAACACAATCAAAAAGACCATAGCCTGATGAAGTCACTGATCCCGGGGTGTCGGAACTCAATCTCATCAAAATCTCGACTAAGTCCACTTTCCTCAAACCATCACATCGAAAACCGCGTACATCTTTCCCTCACAATAGCCTCGCCACTGAGTGCAGCACACTAAGCTCCTCACAGATGTCTCGAGGCACACCAATCAGACTCTCTCTGATGCTCAGGTTCAAACTCATCTCGAACCTCGTGCACTGCTTCCTTTGAAGCCACATAACACGTGCAAACAGAAACAAACATGTAGACAATGCATCTCTACCTCAGGTGGGTAAACATTCCACATTCGAATGCTGGGTAGCCTGATAAAACCATTACCGTATAAACAACACTCTGAATGTAGGCCATGGAGTCGCAACCGGAACTCACACAATATCAGCCCACCAAACACAATGATCTGACTCAGGCAAACATCAACTGCCACAATTCTCTGCTCTGAGGCAACATACAGACGCTCACACACACAACCAGGCAAACCGTGCCACACAATTCTCTGAACTCTGAATACTCATCCAAAACCACAGTTCTCTGGCAAATCACGCGTCGACTGATCCTCAATAGGATCCACAACCGAAACGACACGGAAAGCACGTCAGGGAGGCATCCTAGTGAATAAAACATCGTTCACAACAAGTAGAACATAATCATGGAACTTTAAATATTTGAAAGTATACAACACCCGAAATATTGATGATTATCCGCCGGCCGGTCGGGTCACCATTCCAGACATGCTGTACATTCTCAAATATCCTTAGTAAACACGACTATAGAAGTCTACAGAACCTATAACCTAATGCTCTGATACCAAGCTGAAAGGACCCAACTCCGATTTAGCTTCCTAAATCGGAATCAAACCCCTTCGAAAACACGAACCAACAAAAATGTTTCGAAATTTGGGCAGAGTTTCGTTACTAGCGTGGAATTACCATTACCTGCACGCGGAAAATACACTTCATCCTATGCCACAAAAAGCAAACCGTGGGCACCAATCCCATCCGGATTTCTCAATATATCAACAGTAAAGTAAATCAATAAATATATCTATACTTTACTGAAATCCGGTGTAAAATCATATAGCATATACAATAGGACGCTAAGAGCGACTTCTAATACATAATCATATACGCATACCACAGTAGGCAGAACAATAAACCTACTGGATGAAACAAGATCGCTCGAGTACTATGCCTCCGACCACGACGTGCGACACCAGAGCCTGAACTGCAAACTGGGCACAGAAACCGAAAAGCCCAGGGGAAAGACAATAAACACGTTAGAGTGAGTGGACGAAAATAAATGTCTTTCACCGAATATATATAATATAAAACATATGCGAGTCCAAATACATAAGTGAGAAATGGTACACGAGGGAGACTCTAACTCCACACGCGTCCGAGTACACGAGGGAGACTCTAACTCCTCACGCGTACGGAGCATGCAACATAAAAATCGCGGAATCATTCATGGACTACCACGCGATAGCACAGTCTGAATCACGGGATCCCAGACCCACACGTGATTCCTAGCCAGAAAGGCCTCGGGTCAGGATATCTGTCCCCCCCCCCTCGGAGCGTACTCGGGGATCAGCCGAGAAGCCAAGGTGTATCGATACAACAACATATACTGAGACTGTACTCTGTGTAAACCAAATCATAAATCTTTTCCATGCACATGCTTAAAACATAATATATACACATGTATACTCGTATACGTATATTCGTATATGCATTATCGTAAAACACATGCTCGTAAAATCATAATCAATCTGCATGCTCAAGTTCGTAAATCATTTATAAAAGACTCGCAATCAATCCGTGAAAAGAAATGTCCACTCACAAACTGGCGTAACGCGATACGCGTTAACCCATGATCCGGCGGAATGTCCCTCGCCAAAAGAACGATCACGAACACCTGAATATTCACAAAATCCATTTCTCAAATTCATAACTCGACAATACAAATCAAAACATGAGAAACCACCGTTCTCGGAAACACGTAATTCGAACACGACGAATCGTCGAAAATCCATGTATAACACCTCAATACCTCGCTTTACGTTTGGACGCTCAACTCGAAAAACTAACCTCCCCACTGCGATCGGGGCGCGATTTCTAGTCAAATGACATGCAACTTGTCGAAAGTCCAAAAAGTCAAACTTTGACCGTTGACCGCCGTCGTTGACTACCGTCCACGGCGGCGCCGCCACTGACCGGAGAATTTCACGGCGGAGAAACCCCTATTCCACTCAAAATCACCCACTGAGCAACTTTCATAACTGCACCGAAGTCCAATTCAAACTTTAACTCATCCAATTTCACGAAAAACCGAAAGTACACACAAATTTCAAATCCAAAATTCTTCATCCACAAATCAAATTAGAACTCCATACATACATGGTTAGAATCCTTGAGAGGAGAGCTTCAAAGCCCACAACAAATTGTAGTTCGAATCGACCAAAATCGAGCAACCCGAATCACCCAAAATTCCTCCAGAATTTCTCGCCGGAATTTCTTCCTCCTCCGTGAACCACGCCGTGCGTGGTGGCCGCGGTTAGAACGAGGGAAGCTAGGCGAGTTGATAGCGTCCTATCCCGAAGCCGGAAACGGCCGGAATCCAAGCACCACCGTGGAGCACGTCGGCCACTCTCTCCTCCACCGAGTTGACCGAGTCAACTCGGTCAAACACATTTATTTCCTGTTTTGACTTTCCCAAAACAGTAAGTCCACTATTTATACTTTCCCAAAAAGGAAACTTCATGTTTATCCATTTCGACGAACTTTAAACACCCGCAGCTTTCGCGTCGTAACTCCGATTCCGATAATTCTTGCGCCCACAAACTCGTCTCGACATGATCTTCAATAATCACCCAAAGTCAAACACATTGACCAAATGGATAAAAAGTCAACCCTTCGAACCAACACACATTAAATCGACTAAACAATCAACAAACGGAAATAATCACAACTAAATCTTCGTAACTCAAAATCATGCTCCGGAAGTTCCCCCAAACTCGAAATTAAATTCTGAACAACTTCCGTGAAGGAACCGAAACCAAATTCTTGTCCGGTGATTTAGTCGTGAACAAACCTGTCATTTAAATCCGTTTCCGTCGAAACTTCAAATATTCATAATTAATTCCTCGACCGTCCAAATAACGATCCGGAACCGCCCACGAACTCGAAATCAAACATACAACGACTCTCGAGAAGAGACCCAGCTCCAATTCTCGGCCAATAATTAAGTCGTTAACGAGCCTGGCGATTCAATCAACTGTCGGCAAACAGCGACTATGCGATAACTCACGTATACAGCTGATCATACTGCTGATTCTGGTCCGGGTCGTCACAAAGTCAACGGTCCGGTCAAACTTCAACAGTGTTTTACGACTACTTCTCGACTATTCTGATATTTATACTCGTGCCTCGGGTCGATCGACGATTCGAAATGGATAACCATCACGATTCGGATAAACTCGAAACAATCGGATAAACTCGTCGGAAACCGAAACTTCAAATAATCATAAAATATTCCTCGGTTATCGGAAAAATCTTCCGTGAAGACACTCAACTCAAATTCTCGACCGAAAACATAGTCGCGAATCGAATCGGCAAACCACATATACGACGTAAAACTGCGACTAAACAGAATCTCGTGAATTGTGCCGAATACACAACTGATTCTGGTTCGGGTCGTCACAAATCTACCCCCCTTAAAAAAAATTTCGACCTCGAAATTTACGTACCTGTCAAGTGAACAGTTGAGGATACTGCTCCCGCATACGCTGCTCGGTCTCCCAGGTGGCCTCCTCAACAGAGTGGTTCTGCCACAAGACCTTCACCAGCAGAATCACACGGTGCCTCAACTCCTGCTCACGACGATCGAGAATCTGCACTGGCTCCTCAACATACGATAAATCCTCTCTGACCGGCAACTGCTGTGGGGCTAATACATGTGAAGGATCTGAAATGTACTTCCACAACATCGAAACATGGAAGACATCATGCACACGAGCCATCTCAGCCAGTAACTCAAGTCTGTAAGCAACAGCTCCAACCCTTTCCGTGATCTCATACGGACCAATGTACCGCGGTCGAAGCTTGCCACGCTTCCCGAAACGCACATCTCCCCTCCACGGAGATAGTTTCAGGAAGACCCAATCACCCACCTTGAACTTTAAACTCTTCCGCCTCACATCCTCGTAACTCTTTTGCCGATCCTGGGCAATCTTCAACCGATCCCGGATAACCTGTATGTCCTCCATTGTGGTTTTCACCAAGTCAGGACCAATGAGTCAACGCTCGCCCACTTCACTCCAACACAATGGAGTACGACACTGCTTCCCGTACAGGGCCTCGTACGGTGCCATCTCAATACTGGCCTGATAACTGTTGTTGTAGGCGAACTCAATCAAGTGTAACCGCCGATCCCAGTTTCCACGAAACTGCAACACACAAGATCTCAGCATATCCTCGAGAGTCTGAATGGTCCGCTCGGACTGCCCATCAGTCTGAGGATGAAAAGTTGTACTAAACCGCAACCTCGTGCCCAACGCTCGCTGTAAAGCCTGCCAAAACTCAGAACTAAACTGACTATCTCGGTCAGAAACAATGGACACAGGCACACCGTGCAAGCGAACAATCTCAGATAAGTACAACTTGGCCAATCTGCCCACTGAAATCTTCCCCGAAAATGCAAGAAAGTGTGCAGATTTCGTCAGTCAGTCAACAATAACCCAAATGCCAGTGTTGCCCGTCGAAGCACGCGGCAACTGATAGACGAAATCCATCGTAATGTGCTCCCACTTCCAAACCAGAATCTCAAGTGGCTGTAGTTTCCCTGCAGGTTTCTGCCTCTCCGCCTTCACCTGCTGACAGATCAAACATCGACTCACGTACACGACAATCTCCCGCTTCATGTTGCGCCACCAATAGTAGGCTCGAAGTGTACGAAACATTTTCGTACCTCTGGGATGTATCGCATACGCTGAACTGTGGGCCTCATCCAGAATCTCCTTCTTTAAGTCCTCGTCTCTGGGTACACATAGCCTGCCTCTAAACAACAACGTACCGTCGTCGCTCAATCGGAACTCTGTAGGCACACCATTCCGTATCATGGTCTTCTTGCCTAGTAAATAAGGATCTGAATCCTGAGCCTCACATACCTGATCAACCAGTACAGGTCGAACCTGAAAACTGGCCAACAAAGCTCCATCATCATCATACCCAAACACAGCACCTATAGTTCGAAGCTCGGCTAACATCGATACTCTGGCCACACATATGTGAAACAACGAGGCTCCAGATTTCTGGCTAAGTGCATCTGCTACAACATTACCTTTTCCTGGATGGTACTCAAACGTACAATCGTAGTCATTGATCAACTCCATCCATCGGCGCTGCCTCATGTTCAGATCCGGCTGCGTCCTAAAGTAGGTGAGACTCTTGTGATCAGTGTAAATCTTACACTGAGCACCATACAAGTAATGTCTTCAACTCTTCAACGCTAACACAATAGCGGCTAACTCCAAATAATGCGTCGGATAGTTGGCCTCATGCGGTTTCAGCTGCCTGGAACCATATGCCACGACTCTACCATGCTGCATCAATACACAGCCAAGCCTCAACTTCGACGCATCACTGTACACAACAAACTCACCACTGTCGTCTGGCAATGTCAAAACCGGTGCGGTAGTTAATCTCTCCTTCAGGAGCAAATAACTCTCCTCGCACGCATCAGACCACTCAAACTTGACTCCCTTCTTCGTCAATCTGGTCAATGGTGTAGCAATCCGGGAGAAATCTTGTACGAACCGTCGATAATAACCTGCTAACCCCAAGAAACTCCGAATCTCTGGCACAGTAGTGGGTCTACTCCAGTTCAACACGGCCTCGATCTTGTCAGGATCAACACTGACTCCCTCAGCCAAAATCACGTGGCCCAGAAACTTCACGCTATCCAACCAGAACTCACACTTGCTAAACTTCGCAAAAAATTGATGGTCCCGCAAAGTCCGCAATACTACATGCAGATGTTTCTTGTGCTGGCTCACACTCTTGTAATAGATCAGGATATCGTCAATGAATACAATCACGAACTTGTCCAGGAACCGCCTGAACACTCGATTCATCAAGTCCATGAAAGTTGCGGGGGCGTTGGTCAACCCAAACGGCATAACCAAAAACTCATAGTGCCCATACCGCGTCCTGAAAGCTGTCCTGGCTACATCAGAGTCTCGGATCCTCAACTGGTGATATCCGGATCGAAGGTCAATCTTCGAAAAGACTGCTGCTCCCTTCAGCTAATCGAATAAGTCGTCAATCCGCGGTAACGGATACTTGTTCCTCACTGTAACCTGATTCAGCTTCCGATAGTTGATACACAAACGCATAGACCCATCCTTCTTCTGCACAAACAAAACTGGAGCACCCCACGGAGAAACACTCGGTCGAATGAAACCCTTCTCTAACAACTCCTGGAGCTGAATCTGCAACTCTTTCAACTTCGCACGCCCCATACGATACGGTGTCTGGGAAATCGGTCCAGTACCCTGCAATAACTCAATGGTAAAATCAATCTCCCGTACAGGGGGTATACCAGGTAACTCCGCTGGAAACACATCCGAAAACTCGGACACAACCTCTATACTACCAAGATCCGGCACTGCAGCTGTAGTGTCCACAACGTGGGCTAAGTAAGCAACACAACCCTTCTTCATCAACCGATCCGCCCTCATCGCGGAAATCAAGCATGGTAGTGAAGTGTTCTTCTCGCCACGGAACAGTATCTCAGGTAACCCTGGTCGTCGAAATGTGACCTCCTTCCTGTGGCAGTCAAACATGGCCCAATGCGACTCTAGGAAGTCCATACCCAAGATCAGATAAAAATCCACAATATCAAGCAATAACATATATGCGGCTAATCCATGGCCATCAACAAACACCTCACAATCTCGGTAAACCCAACTGATACTCACAACCTCACCTGACGAATACAACACTCTCCACAACCCCGGAAGTGGAGATGCAGGTACCGTAGCCAATGATGACAATCTAAATGATATAAATGAATGTGTGGCACCCGGATCTAACAATGCAAGTATAGAAATACCAAAGACATGTAACGTACCAATAACGACTTCTGGTGAAACTCTGCCCTCATGTAAAGTCATAGCATGCACCCTCGCCTGTCCGGCTGGTCGTCCTCGCTGGGGCTGTCCCTGCTGTCTGCCCTGGCCTGCAAACTGTGCTGGTCGAGCTCCCGAAGTGGCACCTCGCTCTACTCCGGAACTCTGGGCCCCTGTCCTCCAGTAACTTCATACTGATAACATTCCCTCCCATAGTGACCCACCTGGCCACAACGGAAACAAGTGACAGGATCTCGCTGACATGGACCCACATGATGTCGACTGCAGAGACTACACAATGGGTACTCCCTCGGTACAGCAAAAGTGCCACCAGTACGCCGAGGATAACTAGAACCGCTGGAACCTGCACTAGCCTGCGGTCGTCGCGGTCGGTCTCTCCTCCATCTCGATCTCTGCCTCGATACATCAACAGGTGGACGATAAGATCCACCGCCTGAGGATGAAGTTGAACCGGAAGTATCAGAACTCTGCCTCTTCGAAGGCCCCTGACTCGGTCCGCCTTCCTCAAATCGTCTCGGCTGGTACCTCTGCTGTCTCTCCTGCTCAATGTCCTCGCCTCGGAGTGCAGCACTAACAAACTCATCAAAGTTATTTCGAGGCATCGTAGTCAGTGTCACCTTGATGTTCAGATTCAATCCCAGCTCAAACCTACGACACTTGGCTTCCTCTGTAGCCACCATATCCCGCGCAAAACGAGACAAACGGGTAAACCGATCCCGATACTCAAGTACAGACAAACTTCCCTGCCTCAAGTTTGTAAACTCCTCGTACTTGCGCTGCTGGGTAGCCTGATTAAAATACCTCCGCATAAACAGATCACGAAACAATGTCCACGGAGTGTCAGCTGGAACTCTGTCGGTGCTAACCCACCAAAAGTATGCATCACCCTCAAGTAAACCAACTGCGGCTACTGTCATCTGCTCAGGAGTAAACTGCAGATGCTCACAAACACGTTCAATCTGAACCAACCATGCCTCGCATATCTCTGGATCAACTGAACCTGAAAACACAGTAGTACCCGCAGTACGAGCCTTGACCACAGGGTCAAAACGCTCTTCCAAACGCAGTACTCGCATCAGCAAGTCGCGCGTTCGGCGATCCTCATCAGGATCCTCGTCCCGATCAACACGGGGACCACGTCGAGCAGGCATCCTACTGATACAAGACAAGCATTAGGTACAAGCAAAAATAACATAATCATGAAACCGCAGATATTTGAGGACACACAACACCCGAAGTATTGATGAGTACCGCTGGCCAGTCGGGTCATCACTCCAGTCATGCTGTATCAACTCAAATACCCTAAGCGTCACAACTACAAGAGTCTACAGAATCTGACAACCTAATGCTCTGATACCAAACTGAAAGGACCCAACCCCGATTCAGTTACCTAAACCGGAATCGAACTCCTACTGAAAATACGAACCAACAAAAAAATTTCGAAATTTCGGCAGAGTTTCGTTACTAGCGTGGAATTGCATAAACCTGCACCCTGAAAATAACACTTCATCCTATGCCACAAAAGCCAAACCGTGGGCACTAATCCCATCCGGATTTCTCAACATCAATATATGAATCATAAACAGTAAACAGTACTGTAGTATATATATATCCGAGAAAATCCGTGTAAACAAGTATCAGAATGTATCAGAGCGACCTCTAGAGTAAAGTATATACAATATACACATCAGTAGGCGAAACAAGAACCTACTGGAAAGCACAGGTAGCTCAGATCACTAGCCTCCAAACCGCGACGTGAAACAGCAGAATCCGAACTGCAAACTGGGCACGGAAACCGAAAAGCCCAGGGGAAAGGCAAATAAAGCGTTAGATTGAGTGGACGAAAATAAATATATGCCTTTCACCAATTTATATACATACTCAATGTAAAACAATGCGAGTTCGGAACACAACACATATATATAGGGAGGTTGTCGGGCGAATCTCTCAAGCCCGACGTCGGATGAATCGCTCAAACCCGACGGTGATAGGCCAGGGGAATCTCTCGACCCCGGCGGCACTCAGAGGAATCTCTCAACCCTACTTCAGAGGAATCTCTCAACTCTGGGCCAGAGCAATCTCTCAACTCTGGTAGTATCGATGCAATAAATGCCAATCACCAATAACACATAATAACACCTCCGAAAATAACATATATCTCAATTATCGTATAAAATAAATACGGAAATCATAAAATCCACGAACTCGCAAATCAACAGTGAAAATAGAAACTTGTCCACTCACAGATCAGCTAGCGCGAACTCACGCTAATCTCGTGGTCCGGAGGAAGTTCCCTCGCCTTAAGCACGATCACGATCCCGATCTCGATCTCGATCTCGATCTCGATCTCCTGAATATTCACAAAAACATAACTGATCAAAATCGTAGTCCACAACCCTGTACTGAATCACGGAAATCAACCGTTCCCGGAAATATGCAATGCAGTACAAAACGAATAACGGAAATTCCGAAATCCCCACTCGAAACCTCGACCGAAAATCGGCTAACCAAATCAACCCAAAAACCTCTGGACGATAATCAAGGTGCGATTACGAGAAAAATGACATTAGTTTCATCAAAATCTGAAAAAGTCAACTCCTCCGCCGTTGACCACCGTTGACCGCCGCCGCCGCGCCGTCAACGGCGAGATTCACCGACGGAGAACTTCCAGATCACAAGGTCTCGACCAAGCGAACCACTTCCATAATTGGCACAAGACCCAAATCAGACCGGAACATCACCAAAACCCCCGAAATCCAAACGGAAAACCACCTCCTGCAACCCATTCGGGTTCATCGGAAAACTCAACTATACCCTAATTAAATCACATGGAAAGCTTCCTTGGGGCAAGGGGAGTCGAAGCCCTCACCCCTCCGCCTCCAAGGCTCACCGGAAAACCTCCCCCCGTTAATGGCGAATTCCGGCAACCAAACCCGAATCGGGTTCACCCAATATCAAATCAATTTCCACAAATCCAATTACCATTGAACTCGAAATCATTCAAGGATGCGAACCATACCTTCCTCGAGGTCTAAGGTGGCCGGAAAATAGGTCGTCGGACGGCAACTCCCAAACGGGAAACTTTCCTTTTTCGGTCAACAAGTCAACCTTCTATTTTTGGAATGTCAACGGTCCGGTCAAACTTCAACAGTGTTTTACGACTAATTCTCGAATATTCCGATATTTATACTCGTGCCTCGGGTCGATCGACGATTCAAAATGGATAATCATCACGATTCGGATAAACTCGAAACAATCGGATAAACTCGTCGGAAACCGAAACTTCAAATAATCATAAAATATTCCTCGGTTATCGGAAAAATCTTCCGGAACCGCCGTCGAGCTCGAAATCATGTACTCTACAATTTCCGTGAAGTCACTCAACTCAAATTCTCGACCGAAAACATAGTCGCGAATCGAATCGGCAAACCACATATACGACGTAAAACTACGACTAAACAGAATCTCGTGAATTGTGCCGAATACACAACTGATTCTGGTTCGGGTCGTCACAGCCACTGTGACAATTTTCTAATTTTTGACCCATTGAAAATGGTTATCGAAAAATCAAAGTTTATTTGAGGTTATTTTGACCCATCCAAAATCCTACCCGAACTTGGTGTTTTTGATGTGTTTTACGGTTTTACTATGCCCCATATCAACACTCTTTAAGGGCCACAACCCTTTGGTGAATCTTTAAGTCTTTACTTAAAGTGTTCGGCAAGTCTTAATGACTAATTAATTCAAATTCTTTTGTAGGTGTTTGAAGGCGAGATCGAGTGGATACTACTCATACTATACTGTGAAGTACACAATTATTTATAGATCTTGTGCCATACACATCATTAGTGACAACCATGATTGGTTCAACACCGGTTATACAAGATCATGATTCAGCACAATTTTTGCAATCACATGGAACGAGAATTAATATCACTGATGCATTGTACGCACCAAAGGTCAATTGAACATTGCTAAGTTTTAAGGACATCAGAGGCCACAGTTTACACTTGAAAACTCATTGTGAGAATGGAAAAGAATTCTTATGTATAACTTCTGAGTGTTGTAGAAAGTGTTACTTGGAGAAGTTAAGCGAAATTTGTAGTGGATTATATCTTACTACGGTTCAGATTATTGAATCTCATGTTGTCACACTTACTACTGTGTGTGACATGGCCTCATACAAGCTTTGGCATTATCAACTGGGACATCCAGGTCGTGATATGATGATCAAAATATTGAAAAACTCTCATGGTCATCGATTTTTTAAAGGCAAGAAGTATGAAAATTCCCAAAACTATCGAACTTGATGGAGTGGATGAGATTAACAATCTCAATCCGGTCTCAACACCTAGTATTATTACACAAGATTCCTTTTTGGCAATCTCTAATGTTCATTGCTCTTTTTGCAAAGCTTGCTCATTAGTAAAGTTGTAGGCTAGACCTTCCATTGTGGTTGAATCCATGGTAATATTTGTGGACCTATCAAACCGAAATGTGGATCATTTAAATATTTTAAGTCAAACTGCGGCAAGCGTGACATGTGGACCCCTAATATATTTAACCGATATTGTCTCAATTGGAACTACTTTTAAGGTGTTGGGTTTTATCACAAAAGGCCTCGATTAATATTGGGTATAGTCCATTCACTTATAAGTCATCTTTTATTTTCTACTTTTCAAATGTGGGATCTTTCCTCTCCAACACAACTCCTCATCTGCAACCTACTTTGGCTTGCACGTGCAACATATAATTCTCTAAGTTAGAACGAGAACAAATCAACAAATTCAGATGACCCTCTCGAATGGATCGAGAATGAGTCGACAGATCTGGCATCAGCAACCTCTCTTCAAGCGGAAGCAGAGACATGATAGGTGGGTTGGATAGAAGGTGGATGAGGAATCTTGGCTCTGATACCAAGTCAAACTGCAGCAAGCGTGGCATGTAGACTCTCAATATAGCGGATATTGTCCCAACTTGAACCAACATTAAGGTGCTGAATTTTATCACAAAAGGCCTCGGTTAATATTAGGTATAGTCCATTCACTTATAAGTCATATTTTATTTGCCACTTTTCAGATGTGGGATCTTTCCTCTCCAACATTTTATGGGTTTGATTGATGCATCAACACGATGGTCATACATTTGTTTGCTATCCACAAGGAAAGTTGCATTTGCAAAACTCCTAACAAAGATTATTATGCTTTGAGCTCACCACCTGGACAACCCAAGCAGGTCAATTAGATTGGATAATGTAGGAGAATTCACATCAAAGACTTTTGATGACTACTGTATATCAATTAGGATTGAAGCTGAATATCACATCCCTCATGTTCTTTTACAGAATGGTTTAGCAGAGACACATATCAAGTGGTTATAGTTTGTGGCAAGAGAAATGGTTATGCATACCAATTTACAGGTATCTGCTTAGGGATATGCAACATTACATGAAGCAATGCTTCTTCGCTTAAGACATGTAGCACGTCAACCATTCAGTGCATACTAGTTGGTTACTAAATGCGAGCTTCATATCTACACATCATTGGTTGTGTAGTGTATGTGCCAATTACTCCTCCATAGCGCACTAAAATGGTTCATCAACGTCGATTAGGCATATATGTTGGTTATGAATCTCCAACTATTGTCTGTTACTTATAACATTCGACAGAAGATCTCTTTACTACAAGATTTGCAGATTATCACTTTGAAAAAACATACTTCCTGACGTTAGGGGAGATATGAATGCCTCAATTTCGGTTGAACGTCAGGAATTAACGTGGAATACTCCTCCCACTATGTTTCAAGAAGATCCACGGACATCTCAAAGTGATATTCAAGTGCAACGTATACACGATCTTCAAAAGGTAGCAGACTCGATTCCTGACTTCTTTATAGATATTGCCAAAGTGACGAGATCACACATTTCTGCTACAAATATTCAAGCAAGGTTGGATGTCCCTAAAGGGCGGTATAACATAATTTCAAGGCAGAGTAACGTGTCTCTTGCCCATGTGGATGGAGTAGCATCAGCCTCGGCTCCCAGCAGAAAGAGGGGGAGACCAAGAAAATCCACATATGAGCTACCGACGAACAGGCACAAACTAATCCTTTGATCATCAACATTGTGAATCCCACACATGATATTGTTTCTTACTACAATTATGTCGTAGAATCACAAATGGCATCTCCAGAGGATGCTTCAGACCCATATGTGATGTCAGAGAATGGTGAGATCTCACTAACTAACAATGATGTGCGCATTGTTATGGATAGGTCATCCATGGTAGTTGATGATGCTTTTGCTCATTCTGTCACTCAGCAGATCATTGATGGCGTGGAACTGGAACCTCGCTCGGTTGCTAAATGTCAGCGGAGAGCGGATTGGCCAAAGTGGAATGATGCAATGCAGGCTGAGCTAGACTCCTTGAAGAAAAGACATATTTTTGGTCTGGTAGTGTTATGCCCACTGACTGTAAATCCAGTAGGACATAAATGGGTCTTTGACAGAAAGAGTAATGAGAAGAATGAAGTCATGCAGTATAAAGCTAGACTTGTGACGCAAGGATTCTCTCAATGCCTTGACATTAATTATGAGGAGACATATTCTCCGATTATGGACATCATTACTTTCCGTTACCTTGTCGAATTGGTAGTGTCCAAAAAAATTGAACATGCAGATAATAGATGTGGTGACAACATATCTCTATGGAAACCATGATTCTGAGATATACATGAAAGTGCCGGAACGGTCATACCCAACTCAAGTAACTCTACATCACGGAGAGCTCATGTGATTAGATTAAAGCGTTCACTATATGGATTGAAACAATATGGTAAGATGTGGTACACACACCTAAGTGACTACTTGATTGGGAAGGGATACAAGAACGATGATTTATGCCTATGTGTGTTCATTAAGAGAACAAGTTCAAGATTTGCCATAGTAGCGGTCTATGTTGATAATATGAATATCATTGGGTCTTTTGATGAAATCAATGAGACGGTTAGCTACTTGAAATTCAAATTTGAGATGAAAGACCTTGGTAGGACTCGATTTTTGTGATGACCCGAACCAGAGTCAGTTGTGTATTTGGCACGATTCACGAGATTGGGTGTAGTCGCCGTTTTACGATATATGTGTGGTTTGTCGATTCTATTCGCGACTATATTTTCGGCCGAGAATTTGGGTTGAGTGTCTTCACGGAAGTTGTAGACTATGTGATTTCGAGCTCGAGGGCGGTTCCGGAAGATTTTTCCGATAACCGAGAAATATAATACGATTATTTGAAGTTTCAGTTTTCGACGATTTTATCCGATTGTTTCGTGTTTATCCGAATCGTAATGGTTATCCATTTCGAATCGTCGATCGACCCGAGGCGCGAGTATAAATATCGGAATAGTCGAGAATTAGTCGTAAAAACACAGTTTGACGTTGACCGAGCTTTGACTTTCCAAATTGGGAAAGTTGACCGTTGACCACGAAGAGGAAAGTTTCCATTTTGGTTCTTGCCATCCGACAACCATTTTCCGGCCACCTCCGGCCAAGTGAAGGGTAAGGTTAGCTTCTCCTTTCAATTTCGAGTCGATTGGTACTTGAGTTCATGGAAATTGATTGTGGTTTGATGGGTTTCGAATCGGGCCGAGTACACTGATTTCGCCGGTGACGATTTCAGTGGTTCCGGCGAGCCACGGTGGTGGTGGTTAGGGGGGTTTGCCTCCCCTTGGCCTAGGGATACTACCTGTGTGAGTTAATTGAGGATTGGTGGACGTTTGGTTGGAACCCGATTGGGTTGCCGGTGAGTTTTCCGATTGGGTTTTTGGAGCTGTAAATGGAATGGTTCCCTTGTGATTCGAGACTTGTGGTAGTTATAAAAGAGGATCGGCTTGAGGAGATTTACAGTTCTGGAGCTTCCTCGCCGGAGGAAGTCACGGTTGACGGCTCGCCGCCGCCGCCGCCGGCGGTCAACGGTGGTGCTCCGGCGAGGGGTTGACTTTTTGGATTTTAGTGTTTTTAATGTCATTTTTCTCGTAATCGCGCCCTGATTATCGTCCAGATGTTTTCGGATTGATTTAGGTAGCCGATTTTCAGTCGAGGGTTTCGAGTGGAGATTTCGGGAATTCCGTTAATCATTTTGTATTGCATTGCATATTTCCGGGAACGGTTGGTTTCCGTGGTTAAGTATAGGGTTGTGAGCTATGATTTTGATCAGTTGTGTTTTTGTGAATATTCAGGGGATCGAGATCGAGATCGAGATCGTGATCGTACTTCTGGCGAGGGATCTTCTGCCGGGCCTCGAGATTAGAGCAAGTGTGCATTACGCGAGTCTGTGGAGTGGACATTTCTTTTCACGGATTGTTTGCGAGTCTTTTATATATGGTTTATGAACTTGAGCATGCAGTTTGATTATGATTTTACGAGCATGTGTTTTACGATTATACATATACGGATATGCGTATACGAGTATATATACATATATATTATGTTTTATGCATGTGCATGAAAAGGATT
This sequence comes from Geum urbanum, assembly GCA_946800695.1. Taxonomy (NCBI): domain Eukaryota; kingdom Viridiplantae; phylum Streptophyta; class Magnoliopsida; order Rosales; family Rosaceae; genus Geum; species Geum urbanum. Next base: position 16,952,367 of record OX327003.1, on the reverse strand, counting down.
TATGTATTTGGTTTACACAGAGTACAGACTCAGTTTATGTTGTTGTATCGATACACACTGGCTTCTCGGCTGATCCCCGAGTATGCTCCGGGGGGGACAGATATCCTGACCCGAGGCCTTTTTGGCTAGGGATCACGTGTGGGTCTAGGATCCCGTGATTCAGACTGTGCTATCGCGTTGAAGTCCATGAGTGATTCCGCGATATTATGATGCATGCTCTATACGCGTGAGGAGTTAGAGTCTCCCTCGTGTACCCGGACGCGTGAGGAGTTAAAGTCTCCCTCGTGTACCATTTCTTTACTTATGCATTTGCATTTGGACTTGCATATGTTTTTATAACGTATATATTATTTGGTGAAAGACATTTATTTTCGTCCACTCACTCTAACGATTTTCATGTCTTTCCCCTGGGCTTTTCGGTTTCCGTGCCCAGTTGCAGTTCAGGTTCTGGTGTTTCACGTCGCGGTTGGAGGCTAGTGATCCGAGCTACCTGTGTTTTCCAGTATGTTCTTGTTTCACCTACTGATGTGTATATTGTATATATTTACACTAGTGGTCACTCTGATACACTCTGATATGTGTTTATACGGATTTTCACAGATATACTCTATATAGTACAGTTTGTTTATTGTTTATTTATTTATATTATGATGTTGAGAAATCCGGATGGGATTGGTGCCCACGGTTTGGCTTTTGTGGCATAGGATGAAGTGTTATTTTCACGGTGCAGGTTAATGCAATTCCACGTTAGTAACGAAACTCTGCCGAAATTTTGAATGGTTTTTGTTGGTTCGTGTTTTCAGAAGGGGTTCGATTCCGGTTTAGGTAACTGAATCGGGGTTGGGTCCTTTCAATTTTATCTGGGTTTGGAATTAAAACATCGAGTTGGTGGAATATTTATTTTTAAAAGCCCAGGGGAAAGACAATAAACTCGTTAGAGTGAGTGGACGAAAATAAATGTCTTTCACCAATTGATATATATGTTTAAAATAACATATGTGAGTCCAGATAAGTAAAAAAACAACAAGTACACGAGGTAAGACCATAATCCTCCAGCGTACTGAGCATGCAAGTAAAAGTCCCACGGGGTCACTCATGGACACACCCGTGCTAGTACAGTCCGAACCACGGAGTTCCTGACTTCCACGTGATTCTAGCCAGAAATGGCCTCGGATCCGGGGAAACACCCCTCACCGGTCAGTCGGGGTAACGCCCCTCCAGGTATGGCCTACCATCGAGGATCAGCCGAGAGGCAAGTGTATCGATACAACAACGTAACTGAGACTGTACTCTGTGTAAATCAAATCACAAACAGTTCGATGCAAATGCATGAAACAGCATATAAGTGTTTGTATACTCGTATACGTATATCCATATAAGTATAATCGTATAATCGTAAAACACATGCTCATGTAATCCGAAATCTCAATACGCATGCTCAAGTTCGTAAATCATATAAAAGACCCGCAAGAATTCCGTGAAAAGAAATTGTCCACTCACAGGTGAGCAAAACGCGCACTCGCGCTAATCTCGTGGTCCGGCGGAAGATCCCTTGCCTGAAGCACGATCACGATCTCGATCTCCTGAATATTCACAAAAACATAACTGATCAAAATCATAGTGCACAACCCTGTACTGAATCACGGAAACCAACCGTTCCCGGAAATAAACAATGCAATGCAAAAAGATAAACGGAATTCCCGAAATCCCCACTCGAAACCTCGACTGAAAATCGGCTAACCAAATCAACCCGAAAACCCTTGGACGATAATCAGGGCACGATTACGAGAAAAACGGCATTAAAAACGTCGAAATCCAAAAAGTCAACTTTTGGTCGGAGCTCCGCCGTTGACCGCCGCCGCCGCCGCCGCGCCGTCAACCGTGGAGTTTCATGGCGAGACTTTCCAGATTTCAAGGTCTCATCCATCCAAGTCACTTTCTTAACTACCACGAAGGCCAAAACAGCTTGGAACCACTTCAATTCATCAAAACCCAATCGGAAAATCTACCCTCCGGTGACCTATTCGGGTTGCCACAAAACCTTCACCAAACTTCAATTAAACCATACCAGTAGTATCCCTAGGCCAAGGGGAAGCAAACCCCCCTAACCACCACCACCGTGGCTCGCCGGAAAGTGGCCAACGAACTCCGACGACGCAACCCAGTTCGGCCTAACTCGGGCACCACAAAATCCTCATCAAACTAAACATCAATCAACTCGAAATTACCCAAGGATGCGAACCATACCTTCCTCAAGGTCTGAGGTGGCCGGAAAATAGGTCGTCGGACGGCAACACCCAAACGGGAAACTTCCCTCTTCGGTCAACAGGTCAACTTACTATTTTTGGAAAGTCAACGGTCCGGTCAAACTTCAACAGTGTTTTACGACTAATTCTCGACTATTCCGATATTTATACTCGCGCCTCGGGTCGATCGACGATTCGAAATGGATAACCATCACGATTCGGATAAACTCGTCGGAAACCGAAACTTCAAATAATCATAAAATATTCCTCGATTATCGGAAAAATCTTCCGGAACCGCCCACGAGCTCGAAATTACGTACTCTACAACTTCCGTGAAGACACTCATCTCAAATTCTCGACTGAAAATATAGTCGCGAATAAAGTCGACGAACCACATATATATCGAAAAACTGCGACTATACACAATCTCGTGAATCGTGCCGAATACACAACTGATTCAGGTTCGGGTCGTCACAGCAGTCCCCTACTCAGAGACACCTTGTGATGTCTTGGTTGATTTTGTTGATGCTGGGTATCTCTCTGACCCACACAAAGGACATTCCCAAACAAGTTATGTATTAACCATAGGAAACACGACGATTTCTTGGAGATCAACTAAACAAACCCTTGTTGCAATTGTACTTCCTCGAATCATTTTGAGATTATTGCTTTACATGAAGTGCTTAAGGTGTGTGTCTGACTTCGGTCAATCATACACCACATTCGAGGAATTAGTGGATTACCATCCACTAGTATAGCACCAACTTGTATCTTTAAGAACAATGCGACTTGCCTTAAACAAATGAAGTTGGGATACATCAAGAATGATCATACAAAGCATATATCGCATAAGTTCTTCTTTAATCAACACCAACAGTTATTAAACATTCATGTAAATTTGTTTTGAGTGGCAAATAATGTTGTAGACTTGTTTACCAAGTCATTACTCAAATCTACATTTGTAAATCATTTGAGATGCATTAGAATGCGAAGATTGTTTGAACTTCAAAATTGAGTTACTGATTAGGGGGAGTTTATTTCGTAGACATCAAGGGGAGTTTATATCACATGTGGTCACATTTGTAGTTGATGCATTGTACTATTTTTCACTTAGACCAAGCTTTTGTTTTTATCTAAGAGGTTTTTTGATTGCTTGGTAATGTTTTTAGTGAGGCAATAGGTTATGCATCATACATCAGGATCGCGACACGAGGGGGAGTGTTCCAGAAGAAATATTATTGGTATCTCGGTGTGTGTATTGTCCTAATTAGAATAGAAGCTAGTAAATATTCTCTCAATCCCTGATTTATAGGGATAATGATTGTAATAGATTTACTACTACACAACTGGTAAATATCGTTACGAACAAGTGTTAGAAACCATTGTGTTGCTACATTTTGTGTGATTGAAATCATTAGACAACGGTGAAATAACGGTTGTGTGAAAGACCTCGTACAACGATGTTTATTTAAAACTCGTTGTGTAATGAGACATGTCAGTTCGTTTGCGACGCAGTGCAAGCTTAACATTCGACATGGCATTTAGTGAGCGTGCATGGCATTTGGCGCGCATGGCATGGTATTGCAATCAGACAACCAAATTTAATGAAAAACATGGCATCACTCAACGTTTTTATTCTTTCTACAGTTGTGTCATTTTGTTTGTTAATTGTTCAGACATCATTATAATCATAATCACCGTTGTTGGATATTTTTTATTTATGTATATCTGGGTCCAACATACAACAAAATGTTTTATGAAACCATTGTATGATATCATGTGAGACAACGGTATTTTTATTTTCTTGTTGTAAGAGTTGTGCTCAGAAGATATCTAATATACAGTGTGTTGTTTGTATTGGTCTTTCTCTATTATGTAAAACTCGACTATTCCTACCTTTCACACAACAAATTATAAAAATTATAACAGTCATGTTGTATGATTTGAATCTGAAACCATTCCATTTATAATTCAAAAGCATTTGTTACATCGATGCATAAACGCAGTAACATGCAATTAGAAGTCTAACTAAATACATAATAAGGCCATGAGTTTAAAAGCTATAGCTATGAGTTCTAAAACCTAAGACTGCAAAAAAGAAGAAGGTTTCTCATAAACCCATACACAAAATAGGAATGCAAAGCTATGTCAACTTCACACATTATGCGTAGATCTTCAACTTAGCTGCAATCTTCTTGTCAGCATATTTCAATTCTAGACATCACTGATCAATCTTCTTGTCAGCATATTTCAATTCTAGTGTGATGTCTCCAATGTAATACACATTTGTTAGCACATGCCAAACTGGGGGTTGCCTCCATGCACCTGTTTCATTGCGTTCACTTTTTCGGTCAATACGAAGATCTGAAACTAAACATCAAATGCGGTGGATGTCAAATTCAATGTAAATATCCACTAATAAAACGGGGTCTTCATTAACTGTGTAAAAAGAATGAAATAAATAGCTTATATATCAAATAGTTCAATACATTATAAGCAGTGGTATGCTTCACTTCATGCCTCGGAAATCATGTATATAATCACCAGAAAGAACTATAAATAAATAAAAAACACTTAAAAACTCAAGTTACCTATGACCTTCTATGCCATAGAAAGAGTGTTTGTAGCAACCCTTCTGCCTCTAAGTTGTGACTTTGTCCATCTACAAATTTTAACACCACTGTGATCCGATAATCTTATACCCCTGCATTTTTACACTAACAGATCAGAACACAGATTTCTAATAGGCAACTACAAAACTAATCAAATATTTCACAACTAGTCAGACAGACTAAACTAAACAAACTCACCAGCTTCGTGAAGATAGCTTGTATCACCAGAGTGACCACATCTCTTTCACCATTCACAGTCCCATTAGTCTTCGCCGCCACTGTAACTGTCCCTCTCGAGAGTGCTTTACCTGCAATTATAACACCTTAAGATAATAGTTTTCGTATCCCATATGACATCCAATTCAAATTCAAATTGGTAGGCAAGACAAAGGCAATAAAACCTACCAACCTGTTCTTGGAGGGTTTGAGCAAGGGCAAGGTCAACATCGACCTGATTGAGATCAGTGATGAGGTTCTTGCTGAGGTTGAGAAGGACTGGCCCGCCGTGAGGGAGAGCGGCGCATTTTCAATATGAGACTCGGAGGCTGGCTGCTAGAGGATCGAGGCCGAGATCTGTGTGCTTCGCCGGCAGCGTTGATGCGAGGCCAAGGAGATTGGGGCAAGGATGTGGACTGCGATGTACGGCGGCGGAGCTCAAGGTCTATGAGTTGTGGCGACGTCGCGGTGAAGTGGAAACGCACATCGAAGGAGGCGGCGACGCACGACAACGAGGCGAAACCCATTATCGATTTAAGACCATACTCCTCCATTGTCGATTTAAATACGAGAGCCTCACAATATTGTTGACCGAAATTAGTTCATCACTACTATTAACAGAGCTTCAGGGACTACGGAATTCAAAGTCGATCTAATTATGCCTCCAAAAACGTCGAGGAAACTCTCCGCAAACAAGCTGCAACTCAGCTGGAATCTCGCCCCCTCCTTCTCTTCGATTGAAACTCTCTGATCGAGTTAGAAGCTTGAACTGGTAGCTTTAGATACGTAAGGGTGAGGGCTTCAAACTCCAGTGAACCTTGAGGCTTGATTTTCCCTGAATCGTTAAGATTGACCGAAACCTAATTCGATTCGACTGTAATGAATGAAAATCAGAGCTAGGGAGGTTAATGCAAAGAAAGAGAAGGACAAGGGGAAGAAATTGAGAGGGTTGTTGAATGGGAGGTCGTTGGCCGGAGGAGAAGTCGGCCGGCGTACACGGCTGAGCTTCCTTCGTTCTCTCTCTTTTTTTTAGTCAAGAGAGGGCGAGAGAGATAACTCAGATAAAGAAAAGGAGAGAGAGAGGTTTTTTTTTTTAAAGGGAGGAGAGAGAGGTTTTTTTTTTTAAGGAGGGGAGAGAGAGGTTTTTGTTTTATGTGTTCCCTTTTTTTGTAAGGTTAAAACGATAGCTACGGTTTGGTTTTCTGGGGATCAGTTTTGACTTTTGACCAACTGTTTAACTATCTAAAAAAAATTTGTTGAGTTGAAATGCAAACTTTGTAAAATTAAATCAGGAAGAATTTTTGGGAAATCAGCTGTTGGATACAACGAAGAAAATAATATAAGCACGCCACAAAATTTTATTATTTTTTAATTAAATTTGATCTTAATCTGTGCGTCTAACTGTTATGACTCTAATGTCATTACAATTAAAACACAATTCACTCATTTTCGTAATAAATGATTTGAGTTCGAATTCTATAAACATATTCTCGTGTAGTTTATATCTACCTCACCATATGAAAACAATGCACAAAATAAATTGATTTAGTTACTCCCCCATAAAAAAATGAGCAAAATTTAACATATTAGTATTTAAGACTCTTCAAACAAATTGTTTGACTTCATTGACTGAGATCAATGCAAACTCTGACGAGGCTAATTTTTTTCTACAATGCATATCACTACAAGGTGAACGTCTATGTATGTATTCATGTCTCTTTAGACAATTTAGATTTCTCGTATGGCTTAAATTTCCTAAGTAACTACTAGTGTTATTTATATTCTTTATTTGTTATAGGGCAAAATACAAGCATTTGTGATACTGAATCATAAAGGAATTAATATTTTGTGAATCAGACCATTGGATTTTACAATCCAGATATTCTAAGTATGCTTTAAAAAAATTATAATTTTTTTAATTGAATTAGACCTCTATCTATGCATCCAATTGTTGTGAGTCTAGTGCTCTTACAACTAAATGTGATTTATCATTATGTAAAAAATTAATTTGAGACCGATTTTAATAAAAAATATTCTAATGAATTTCATATCTATCTTACCATATCAAAACAAGTTACAAAACGAATTCATTTGGCTACCACCCCCCCCCCCCCCAATAGGAAAAAAAAGAATAATCCATCAAATGGGTATTTATGACTTTTCACAATAATATTTTGACTTCATTGGCCGGGGTCAATATGATATCCGATGATGCTAATTATTTCGCATAATGCTTATTACTACAAGGAAACACGTGTGTATGTGTTAATTTCTCTTTAGGCCATTTAAATTTCTCATGTGGCCTATATTACTCATATGACTACTAGTTTTGTTCACTTTGTTGATTGGTTTTATAAAAATGTTAACCTTTGTGATACTCAATTATGAATTAATAATAAATTTATAAAATTAACTGTTAGATGCGACAATCAAAATGATCTAAGCACACTATAAAAAATTAGAAATTTTTCGACTTCATTAAGCCCTTGATTTGTGTATCCAACCAATTTGGTCACAGTGCCTTTACGACTAAAACGTAATTTTCACTCTGTAAAAAATAATTTGAGACCAAACCTTATACACACAATCTTGTGGGATTAACTTCTATCTCTTAATGTTAAAAAAATTGACAAAAAAAATTATTTAGCTACTCTTCCTATAGAAAAATAAGCAAAATATAAAAAATGGTATATAAAGTTTAACAAATATTGTTTGACTTCATTGACCCGCTCCTAAAAGAACTCCGATGAGGATAATTTTTTCCAACATTACCTATTACTACAAGGTGAACGCACGTGTATAATGACATTTCTCGTTAGCCAATTTAATTTCTCGTATTGCTTAAATTCACTATATGAGAACTGGTGTTGTTGACTTTATTTATTGGTTCCATGGAAACGTAAACCTTTGTGATACCCAATCATGAATTAATAATAAATTTGTAACACCGACCGTTAGATGTAACAATCAAAATGATCTAAACACACCATAAAAAATTGATAATTTTTTGACTTCAATAAACCATCGATCCTTGTGTCCAACAATTATGACCATAGTGCTCATACAACTAGCTAAAACGTAATTTTTCACTCTTTAAAAAATAATTTAAGACCAAACATTGTACACACAATCTCGTGAGATTTATTTCTATCTCATAATGTTAAAAAAACTTGACAAAAAAATTATTTATCTATTCTTCTAATAGAAAAATGAGCAAAATATAAAAAAGGGTATATAAATACTTTCATGGATTATTCAATGTACTCTCACCGTTGTAAAAAAACTTGATCAAATCTGAACCGTGTACTTACTTATTTCCTTAAATTTTTACATATTTACATAAGTTAAAAAACTTACTTTAACATTTAAAGAAATTTTTTATTTTAAACCCTTTATTCATATCAACAAACCCTAAACCCTCCCTTTCAAATAAAATAAAATAAAACACTAAACACTAAACCCTAAATGGCAAAACCTTAAAAAATAGTATATTAGACTTTACACAGTGATGCGCCAGTCTTCCTTGTATGATAGTTTTGACACTTCATTAAGGTTGGCATCACACAACAGAATTTTATATGTTATGTTGTGTGAATTTTGACTTGATGGGAAACAAAATGACATCAAATAGTTTTCGTCAACATTTTCTTCATGCAATGCAGTAATATGTTTTTGTTGTGTGAAAATGATGAATTTTTTTGGGGGGGGGGGGGACGAAATGGCCTCCAATTGTTGCCGCAAACATATTCTTCATACAACGCAGTAATATGTTTTTATTGTTTGAAAATGATGAATTTTGGAGCGAAACAAAATGGCATCCAATAGTTGCTGCCAACATATGTTAATACAAAGCTATGTTCTATGCACCGTTGTGTCAAAATATAAAAATTGGGGAAAGCAAAAAGGCATTCAATAGTTGTCGCCAACATTTTTGTCATAGAACGTGAGTTTATGATAATAGATGTGTGATAGTTCAGATTTATAATGAAACTCAAATAAGCCAATTTTTGGAACTCAATTTGAAAACACATACAACTATTATAATTACGGTTGTTTGATGTTCACAAAAGAATCGTGTGAAAGGACCCGACCTCGATTTAGTTTCCTAAACCAGAATTAGACCCCTTCTGAAAACATGAACATTCAAAAATCATAAAAATTTCAGTAGAGTTACTCTATATCGCGTAGTTACCATTAACCTGCAGCGGAAAATACACTTCATCCTATGCCACAAAAGCCAAACCGTGGGCACCAATCCCATTCGGATTTCTCAAAAATATATCATAACGTAAAGCAATACACAAAAATGTAGCTTTACAGAAATCCGGGAAAATCATGTGAAAATATAAACATAATAGTATTCAAAGCGAACTCTAGTATAAACATATATACACAACAGTAGGCCAAACTAGAAACCTACTGACAAGGAAAAATAGCTCGAATACTAAGCCTACAACCTCGACGTGCGACACCTGAATCCAAACTGCAAACTAGGCATTGAAAACAAAGAGCCCAGGGAAAGACATATAAACTGTTAGAGTGAGTGGACGAAAATAAATGTCGTTCGCCGAATATATATATGTTTATAAAACATATGCGAGTCTAGATACATAAAAATCATATGGTACACGAGGGAGACTTTAACACCTCACACGTATAGAGCATGCATCGGAAATCCTGCGGGGTCGCTCATGGACATGTCCGCGCTAGTACAATCTAAATCACCGGATCCCTGATCCTCACATGATTCCAGCCAGAAAGGGCATCGGGTCAAGGTATCTGCTCCCCCCCCCCCCCGGGTAAAGACCTCGGGTCAGAGTAACAGTCCCCCCGGTAAACATCCTCGAGGATCAGCTGGGATACTAAGTGTATCGATACAACTACTACTGAGACTGTACTCTGTGTAAACCAAATCATAAAGGTTTCCATGCAAATGCATAAAGCCTAATGTAAAAGCATACTCGTAATGCATAATTATAAAAGCATATTCGTAAATGCATAATCATAAAACACATGCTCGTATTGTTCGTAATCATAACTGCATGCTCATACTCATAAAACGTATATAAAAGACTCGCAACCAACAGAGAAAAGAAATGTCCACTCACAGACAAGCACAACGCAAAAACGCGTTAATCCCGTGATCCGGCGAAAGTTCCCTCGCCTATCGTACGATCCCGATCACCTGAATAATCACAAATACCACTGATCAAAATCACAAATCAAAACTCTGAACCACACCTCGGAAACCAACCATTTCCGGAAACATATAACTCGAATAACAGCGAAATCGTCGAAAATCCCATAAATACTCTACTTATCCCTCGACACAAAATCCACCACTCAAATCAACTCAATAACTTCAAGACTACGCTCGAGACGCGATTACGAGCAAAATGGCATAAAACTTCCCAAAAATCCCTAAACTTCAACCTCGCCGGAGCTCAGGCGTTGACCGCCGCCCCCGGCGGTGGCACAACGTCAACAGTGGCCAAATCCGGTGAAAATTTCTAGATCACATCTACTTCTCAAGCCCAACAACTTTTCCTTCTACATTAACCTCCAATTCGAAACACACCAGCCATAATCAAGCTCGAAAATTCAAACCTCCATTAATTCCGGTGACCTATTCTGGCGAGCTTCAAACGGCCTCCAATTCCAAAATTCTTTCACCCAAAAGAATCTATGGGTTGAGGGGAGCAAAACCCTCAACCCCATCGGCCCCAAAAGTGGCCGGAAAAGCTCACCAAATTCCGGAAAAAAAAACCCAAAACTTAACCGAATCGGTTCTCCTTCAAAACACAACCAAATCAACTCAAACCAAGTTCAAAACAATAGAAAATCATGAGAGGAAGCTAACCATACTAGGCTTGAGGTCTGAAGTTGCCGAAATTGGAAAGTCGATCGGTGGTCAACGGCGGTGCAATTCCTCTTCGGTCAACGCGGGTCAAACTTGGTCAACGGTCCAATTTTGGTCAATTCGGCCCAAATGTGAATTTTCGACAATTTTACGACCATTTCGATATTTATACTCGCGACTAAAATGATCAACGGTCGAAAACGAATCGAATCCAAAAGGATAAACACGATTAAATCCAACGGTCGGAAATATTCATAACGTATTCATCGGACATCGGAAAACTCCTACGAGAACGAAATCATAAACTCTACAACTCTCGTGAAGGAACTTATGTCAAATTCTCGTCCAATAATTTAGTCGCATACAAGACCGCCAAATCGATTAATTACGACAAACTACGATTACACGTGAAACTCGCGAATTAAGCAGATTAACTACCATTTCCGGTTCGGGTTGTCACAAATCTACCCCCTTACAAAAATTTTGACCTCGAAATTTACATGTGTTAACTGAAAAGATGAGGATACTGCTCTCGCATGTGCTGCTCGGTCTCCCAAGTGGATTCCTCCACTAAATGATTCTGCCATAAGACTTTCACAAGCGGAATAACTTTGTGCCTCAACTCATGTACACATCGATCAAGAATCTGCACTGGCTCCTCCACATAAGTCAAATCTTCCCGAATAGGAAGCTGATATGGTGCTAAAACATGCGATGGATCCAAAATGTACTTCCGCAACATAGATACATGGAAGACGTCATGCACTCTAGTCATCTCTGAAGGTAACTCCAACCTGTATGCCACAGCACCAACTCTCTCTGTGATCTCATAAGGACCAATATACAGTGGCTGAAGTTTGCCACGCTTCCCGAAACGGACTACTCCTCTCCAAGGAGACAATTTCAAGAAGACCCAATCGCCAACCTCGAACTTAAGACTCTTCCTCCTCACATCTGCATAGCTCTTCTGTCGATCTTGAGCAATCTTCAGTCTGTCTCTGATAATCTGAATATCCTCAGTGGTGCTCTTCACCAAATCAGGACCAATGAGCCAATGCTCACCCACCTCACTCCAACACAATGGAGTATGGCACTGATTCCCGTACAAAGCCTCATAAGGTGCCATATCAAAGATGGCCTGATAACTGTTATTGTAGGCAAACTCGATCAAATAAAGCTGTTGGTCCCAATTCCCTCTAAACTATAATACACATGACCGCATCATGTCCTCCAAAGTCTGAATGGTCCTCTCCAACTGCCCATCAGTCTGAGGATGGAAAGCTGTACTGAAATGTAGTCTGGTCCCAAAGCTCGCTGCAATGCCTGCCAAAACTCTAAAGTGAACTGACTATCTCGGTCAGAAACAATGGACACAGGCACACCATGCAAACAAACAATCTCAGCCAAATATAGCTTCGTTAACCTGCCCACTGAAATCTTCCCTGGAAGTGCAAGGAAATGAGCTGATTTCGTCAAACGGTCCACAATGACCCAAATACCAGTGTTACCAGCAGAAGTATGCGGTAACTAATATACAAAATCCATAGTGATATGCTCCCACTTCCAAATTGGAATCTCTAAAGGCTGTAGCTTTCCAGCAGGTTTCTGTCTCTCTGCCTTCACTTGCTGACAAATGAGACATCTGCTCACATACGCTACAATTTCCCTCTTCATATTTCGCCACCAATAGTAGGCTCCAAGTGTGTGAAACATCTTCGTACCGCCTGGATGCATAGCGTAAGCAGAACAATGGGCTTCTGAAAGGACTCAACCCCGATTTAGTTTCCTAAACCGGAATCAAAACCCCTTCTGAAAATACGGACCAACAAAAACCATTAAAATTTCGGCAGAGTAACGCTACTAACGCGGAATTGACTTTACCTGCACCTGGAAAATACACTTCATCCTATGCCACAAAAGCCAAACCGTGGGCACCAATCCCATCTGGATTTCTCAATATCATATCAATAGCAATAAACAGTCAACATAACTTTAATATATAGTAAATCCGGGAAAAATCCGTATAAAACATGTATCAGAGCGACCTCTAGTGTATATATATACAAAATATACAACAGTAGGTGAAACAAGGAACCTACTGGAAAACACAGGTAGCTCGAATAACTAGCCTCCAACCGCGACGTGAGACACCAGAATCCGAACTGCAAACTGGGCATGGAAACCGAAAAGCCCAGGGGAAAGAGATGAAAACCGTTAGAGTGAGTGGACGAAAATAAATGTCTTTCGCCGAATGATATATGTTATAATAACATATGCGAGTCAAATGAATAAATATGATATAGTACACAAGGTGAACTCAAACTCCTCCAGCGTACAGAGCATGCATGGAAAAATCCCATGGGGTCGCTCATGGACACATCCGTGCTAGTACAGTCCGAATCACGGGATCCCAGACCCACACGTGATTCTAGCCAGAAAGGCCACAGGTCAGAGGTCTGCCCCCCCCCCCCCCCCCCCGGGTAAAGGCCTCGGGTCAGGGGTCACGGCCTCCCTCGGTAAACATCCTCGGGGATCAGCCGGGATGCAAGTGTATCGATACAACAACATATACTGTGACCGTACTCTGTGTAAACCAAATCATAAATATTTCTATGCAAATGTATTAACAATATGTAAATGCATATACGTAATGTATAATTGTATAGGCATAATCGTATAACACATGCTCATATAAATCATAATCTCGTATGCATGCTCATGCTCATAAAACGTGTATAAAGACTCGCGATTATCAGTGAAAAGAAATTGTCTACTCACAGGTGAGCAAAACGCGCACTCGCGCTAATCACGTGGCCCGGCGGAAGATCCCTCGCTCGAATCACGATCTCGATCCCCTGAATAATCACAAATATATCTGATCAAAATCACAGCTCACAACACTGTACCACACCGCGGAAACCAACCGTTCCCGGAAATATATAACACAGTACAAAATAATCGACGAAATTCCAGAAATCTCCACTCAAAAGCCTCGCTGAAAATCCGATACCCAAATCAACTTGAAAACCTCAAGGCGACGATCGGGACGCGAATACGAGTAAAATGACATTAAAATCATTAAATTCTAAAAAGTCAACGGGTCGCCGGAGGTCCGCCTTTGACCGCCGGCGGCGGCGGCGCCCATCAACGGGAGAGATTTCTCGGCGATCGAGCTACCAAACTGTTCTCCTCCTCAAGCCGAGCAACTTTTCCAAAGGAATCACCACTATCCAACCACCACCGTGGCCGGAAATCAACTCGAAAGTTCAAAATCTCAAACCGGCCGGAAAACTTCCTGGACAGATTCCGGCGCCGTCGCGCCACCTCGTCCCTCCAAACCAAAGGGGAAATGATCTCCATCCAAAACCCAACAGAACCCACCAAACATCCACCCCGGAAAGTCACCGGAGCGCCGCCCCCAAACGAGGCCGTGACCGGCCGGAAAATCTCAAATTTCATCTCCTCCGTTCTCCCTCAAATCAACCTCAAATTCCAAAATTCAAAGTTCTAAACAGTAGGAAATCAAACAAGGATTCGAAATATACAAACCACAAGGCCGGAGGTGGCCGGAAAATGAAGGTCGCCGGCGAGTCAGCGGCGGTGGAGATTTTCTCCTCCGGTCAACGCGGGTCAACGCTCCAATGATGGTCAAACGACGGTCAAACTTCCAAACAGTGCATTTTCGACAATTTTTGACTATTTCTGATATTTATACTCGTGTCTCGGGACGATAGAAGGTCCAAAACGGATAACCATTACGATTCAGATAAACTCGATACGAACGAATAAACTCGATACGAACGGAAAAACTCGTCGATATTCCGAAACTTCAAATAATCATATTATATTCCTCGGTCATCGGAAAAATCATTCGGAACAGCCCACGAACTCGAAATCACGTGTACCACAACTCTCGAGAAGAGACTCAATTCAAATTCTCGGCCGATTATTAAGTCGTGATTAAAACCGGTAAATCAACCAATATATGGAAAACAGTGATTACGCATAATCTCGTGAATTAAGCCGTTTACTCAACTGATTCTGGTTCGGGTCGTCACAGCTTCATCTAAGATCTCCTTCTTCAAGCCCTTGTCTCTGGGTACAGAAAGTCTACCTCTGAACAGCAATGTACCATCACTACTCAACTGAAACTCTATTGGCACACCATTCCGAATCATGGTCTTCTTGTCCAACATATAGGAATCCGCATCCTGAGCTTCACGGACCTGATCAACCATTACTGGTCGAACCTGGAAGCTAGCCAACAAGGCTCCATCATCATCCCACTCTAACTCAGCTCCCGTAGCCCATAACTCTGCTAACATGGAAACTCTGGCCACACACACATGAAACAATGAAGCTCCAGATTTCTGACCGAGTGCATCAGCAACGACATTAGCCTCCCCTGGATGATACTCAAAGGTGCAATCATAGTCATTGATCAACTCCATCCATCTGCGCTGTCTCATGTTCAGATCTGGTTGCGTGCGAAAATAAGTGAGACTCTTGTGATCTGTATATATCTTGCACTGAGCTCCGTACATGTAGTGTCTCCAACTCTTCAAGGCTAATACAATGGAAGCCAACTCCAAATCATGCGTAGGATAATTGACTTCATGTGGTTTCAACTGCCTGGAACTATAAGCCACCATTCTGCCATACTGCATCAAAACACAACCAAGACCCAATTTCGATGCATAGCTGTAAACCACAAACTCTCCACTATCATCAGGTAGAGTCAGAACTGGTGCAGTAGTCAACTTCTCCTTTAAAAGCAAGTAACTCTCCTCACAAGCATCAGACCACTCGAACTTGACGCCTTTCTTCGTCAATTTGGTAAGTGGAGTAGCAATCCGTGAAAAATCTTGCACAAAGCGCTGATAGTAACCTGCCAAGCTCAAGAAACTCCTGATCTTTGGTACAGTGGTAGGTCTACTCCAATTTAATACGGCTTCAATCTTGTCAGGATCCACGCTGACTCCCTCAGCCGATATCACGTGACCCAAAAACTTCACGCTGCTCAACCAGAACTCACACTTGCTGAACTTTGCAAACAACTGATTATCTCGTAAAGTCCACAAAACAGCTCGCAAATGTTTCTTATGTAAATCAGGATGTCGTCGATAAATACGATCACAAACTTGTCCAGGAACGCCTGAACACTCTGTTCATCAAATCCATGAAAGCTACAGGGGCATTGGTTAACCTAAACAGCATAACCAAGAACTCATAATGCCCGTACCGTGATCTGAAAGTTGTCCTGGGCACATCTGACTCTCTGATCCTCAACTGATGGTATCCAGACCTGAGATCAATCTTCGAAAAGACTGAAGCTCCCTTAAGCTGATCAAAAATATGGTCAATCCGTGGTAATGGATTCTTGTTCTTCACCGTAACCTGATTCAGCTTATGGTAGTCAATACACAACCACATGGAAACATCCTTCTTCCTCACAAACAACACATGAGCACCCCACGGTGAAACAGCACGTCGTATAATACCTTTCTCTAGCAACTCTTGAAGTTGAATCTGTAACTCCTTCAACTCTGCTGGTGCCATACGATAAGGTGCCTGAGATATAGGTCCAGTGCCTGGTAAAAGCTCAATAGTGAAATCATTTTCTCTGACTGGAGAAACACCTGGTAACTCATCCAAATATACATCTGAAAACTTATAAACAACCTTAATATCACCAATGTCTGGTACGGCAACCTTTGTATCCACAACATGAGCTAAGTATGCCACACAACCCTTCTTCATCATCCACTCGGCCGTCATCGCTGAAATCACACATGGTAGGGAAATATTCTTCTCACCGCGAAACAATATCTCTGGGAAACCTAGACATCGAAAAACCACCTCCTTCTTGTGACAGTCGAACATAGACCAATGTGTCTCGAAGAAGTCCATACCCAAAATCACATCAAAATCGACAATATCTAGCAACAACAAATCCGCAGCTAAACCATAACCTCCCACAAATATCTCACAATCTCTATACACCAACCAATACTCACAACCTCACCGGATGGATACTACACTCTCCACAACCCCAGAAGTGGAGATGCAGGCATAGTAGCAAAAGATGACAATCTAAATGATATGAATGAATGCGTAGCACCTGGATCTAGCAAAGTAAGTACTGGATAGCCAAAAACATGCAACGTACTAATGGCAACCTCTGGTGAAGCTCTACCCTCACGCAATGACATAGCATGAACTCTGGCCTGTCCAGCTGGTCGTCCACGTTGATTACGACCCTGTTGTCCGCCCTGTCTAGAAAACTGTACTGGTCGAGCTCCAGAAGTAGTACCTCGATCTCCTCCTAAACTCTGAGCTGCATGACCACTAACACCAGCAAACTGAAGACACTCCCTAGCAAAGTGACACTCCTGACCACAACAATAACAAATGGTAGTGCCCCGCTGACAAGGACCAAAGTGATGCCTATTACAGAAATTTCATAATGGATACTCCCTCGGTACAGCTAAAGTGCCACAAGTACGTCAAGGATAGTAGGATCCACTGGAACTCCCACTGGACTGTGGTCTCTGTGGCTGATTCCTCCTCCATCTCTGATGCTGCCTAGCCGTACTAGCAGGATGTCTATAATGTCCACTGCCAGATGATGATGCCGATTCGGAATTCCCTGAACTCAACCTCTTTGAAGGTCCCTGACTCGGTCCACCCTCCTCGAATCATCGAGATTGGAATAGCATCTGCCTCTCTCTCTCTATGTCCTCGCCTCGGAGTGCAGCACTCACAAAATCATCAAAGTTGTTTCGAGGCATCATAGTCAATGTTCCCTTGATTTTTAGGTTCAAGCCCATCTCAAATCTCCTACACTTGGCTTCCTCTGAGGCCACCATATCACGAGCAAATCGAGACAAACGAGTAAATTTATCCCGATACTCAAGTACTGACATGGTACCCTGTCTCAGGTTGGTGAACTCCTCATACATCCTCTGTTGAGTAGCCTTGTTGAAATACCTCCGCATAAACAAATCTCTAAACAGTTTCCATGGAGTATCAACCGGAACTCTGTCAGTGCTAATCCACCAAAAGTATGCATCAGACTCAAGCAAACCAACTGTTGCTACTGTCATCTGCTCAGGAGTGAAATGCAGACGCTCACAAACTCGTTCAACCTGAACCAACCAAGCCTCACATATCTCCGAATCAGCGGAACCCAAGAAAACAGTTGCTCCAACTGTTCGAGCTTTGACCACAAGGTCAAAACGCTCCTCCAAACGCAATACTCGCACAAGCAAGTCATGCGTCCGGCGATCCTCATTAGGATCCACGTCCCTATTGACACGGGAACCACGTCTAGGAGGCCTTCTAATGATAAAAGAAAAACATTAGTCACAAGGTACAAGGAACGTAATCATGAAACTTCAGACATTTGAAAGCATACAACACCCGAAGCATTGATGAGTAACCGCTAGCCAGGCAGGTCATCGCTCCAAACATGTTGTACATTCTCAAATACCCTTAGCAACACAACTACAGAAGTCTACAGAACCTAAAACCTCATGCTCTGATACCAAGCTGAAAGGATCCGACCCCGATTTAGTTTCCTAAACCAGAATCAGACCCCTTCTGAAAACATGAACTTTCAAAAATCATAAACATTTCGGCAGAGTTACTCTATATCGCGTAGTTACCATTAACCTGCAGCGAAAAATACACTTCATCCTATGCCACAAAAGCCAAACCGTGGGTACCAATCTCATCCGGATTTCTCAAAAACATATCATAACGTAAAACAATACACAAAACTGTAGCTTTACAGAAATCCGGGAAAATCATGTGAAAATATAAAAATAATAGTATTCAGAGCGACCTCTAGTATAAACATGTATACACAACAGTAGGCCAAATTAGAAACCTACTGAGAAGGAAAAGTAGCTCGAATACTAAGCCTCCAACCTCGACGTGCGACACCTAAATCCAAACTGCAAACTAGGTATTAAAAACAAAGAGCCAAGGGAAAGACATATAAACTATTAGAGTGAGTGGACGAAAATAAATGTCTTTCGCCGAATAAATATATATGTTTATAAAATATATGCGAGTCTAGATGCATAAAAATCATATGGTACACGAGGGAGACTTTAACTCCTCACGCGTACAGAGCATGCATCGGAAATCTCGCAGGGTCGCTCATAGACACATCCGCGCTAGTACAGTCTGAATCACGAGATCCTTGATCCTCACGTGATTCCAGCCAGAAAGGGCCTCGAGTCAGGGTATCTGCTCTCCCCCGGTAAAGACCTCGGGTTAGGGTAACAGTCCCCCCCAGTAAACATCATCGGAGATTAGCTGGGATGCCAAGTGTATCGATACAACTACTACTGAGACTGTACTCTGTGTAAACCAAATCATAAAGGTTTCCATACAAATGCATAAAGCGTAATGTAAAAGCATACTGGTAATGCATAATTATAAAAGCATATTCGTAAATGCATAATTATAAAACACATGCTCGTATTGTTCGTAATCATAATTTCATGCTCATGCTCGTAAAACGTATATAAAAGATTTGCAACCAACAGTAAAAAAAATGTCCACTCACAGACAAGTACAACGCGAAAACGCGCTAATCTCGTGATCCGGCGGAAGTTCCCTCGCCAACCTTATGATCCCGATCTCCTGAATAATCACAAATACCACTGATCAAAATCACAATTCAAAACTCTGAACCACACCTCAGAAACCAACCATTTCTGGAAACATATAACTCGAATAACAACGAAATCGTCGAAAATCCCATAAATACTCTACTTATCCCTTTACACAAAATCCACCACCCAAATCAACCAAATAACCACAAGACTACGCTCAGGACGCAATTACAAGCAAAACGGTATAAAACTTCCCAAAAATCCCAAAAAGTCAACCTCGCCGGAGCTCCGCCGGTGGCGGTGGCGCGGCGTCAACGATGGCCAAATTCGGTGAAAATTTTCAGATCACATCTACTCCTCAAGCCCAACATATTTTCCTTCTACACCAACCTCCAATTCGAAACACACCGGCTGGAATCAAGCTCGAAAATTCAAACATCCATTAAATCCGGTGACCTATTCCGGCGAGCTTCAAACGGCCTCCAATTCCAAAATTCTTTCACCCAAAAGCATCTATGGGTTGAGGGGAGCAAAACCCCAACCCCATCGGCCCCAAAAGTGGCCAAAAAAGCCCACCCCATTCCGGCAAAAATCCAAAACTTAACCGAATCGGTTCTCCTTCAAAACTCAACCAATTCAACTCAAACTGTGACGACCCAGAACTGAATCAGCAGTGTGATCAGCTTAATCTACGAGCTTGCGTGTTATCGCAGATTTCCGACAGTTGTTTGAATCGTCGGACTTGATAACGACTAACTCATTGGCCGAGAATTGGAACTGAGTCTCTTCTCGAGAGTCGTTGTACGTGTGATTTCGAGTTCGTGGGCGGTTCTGGATCATTATTTGGACGACTGATGAATAAAATATGAATATTTGAAGTTTCGATATAATCGGGTTTAAAAGGCAGTCTTCTTAACGACTAAATTACCGGACGAGAATTTGGCTTTGGATTCTTCACGGAAGATGTAGAGAATTTGATTTCGACCTCGTGGGAACTTTCGGAGCATTATTCCGAGTTACGAGGATTAAGTTGTGAATATTTTCGATTGTTGATTATTTAGTCGGTTAAAGTATGTGTTTGGGTTGAACCGTTGACTTTTTATCGGTTTGGTCGATGTGTTTGACTTCGGGTGATAATTGAAGAATACGTCGAGTCGAGTTTGTTGCCGCGAGAATTATCGGAATCGGAATTACGACAAGGAAGTTACGTGTGTTTAAAGTTTGTCGTAAAGTGTATTTGAAGTTTCTATTTTTGGCAAGTATATATATAACTGGGTTGCCATAATTGGAAAGTCAATATGGTTCATTAAATTGGTTGACCAGTCAACGCATGGAGGAGGGGGTGGCGCGACGTCCTCCACGGCCACCGGCGGTGATCCTCCGTCCGGCCACCTCCGGGCATGGTTTTGGTATCTTCCGACTCGCCTAGACTTCCTCTTCACCTTCCCGGCCTCCTTTCACGGCAAGGTTGCCGGAGGAGAGAGCAAATTCCGGCCAAAATTGAGGATTTTTGGGGTTAATGGTTGGTTTTGATTCCGGCCGAGTTGAGCTTAAACAAGTACTGGGTTTTGTAGCCCTCATCACCATGAAGCTACCATGTAAGTTTGGTGTTCCAATTCATCTTGTACATGGAGAATTTTGGAATTGAAATCTTGTTTGGAATTCGGTTTTACATGAAATTGACCTAGTTAGAGTGAGAATTGGCCTTTGATGCAGTTGTGAAAGTTGCTCAGTGAGTGATTTGGAGTGGAATAGTGGTTGCTCCGCCAAGAAATTTCCCGTTCGGGTGGCGCCGCCGCCGCCGGCGGTGGTCAACGGCCCTAAACGGTCAATAGTTTGACTTTTTGGGGTTTTCGACAAGTTGCATGTCGTTTCACTCGAAATCGCACCCCGATCGCAGTGGAGAGGTTCATTTTTCGAGTTGAGCGTCCGAACTTACAGTGAGGTATTGAGGTGTGATTTTCGGATTTTCACAGTTGTCGTAATCGGATTATGTGTTTCCGAGAACGGTGGTTTCTCGTGATTTGATTTGAATTGTCGAGTTATGACTTTGAGAAATGGAATTTGTGATTGTTCAGGAGTTCGTGATCGTTCGTTTGGCGAGGGACTTTCCGTCGGATCACGGGTTAACACGAACTGCGTTACACTAGCCTGTGAGTGGACAAGTTTATATTTTCACAGTTGATTTGCGAGTTCGTGGATTTCATGATTTTCCGTATTTATTTTATACGATGTTGAGATATATGTTATTTTCGGAGGTATTATTTTATTTATATTGGTGATGGCATTATTGCATCGATGCTTCGGCTACTCGGCTGATCACCGGTAGTCCGCCAGAGTTGAGAGATTCCCCTGTATGCCGCCGGGGTTGAGATATTCCCCTGGCCTATCACCGTCGGGTTTGAGCGATTCACCTGACGTCGGGCTTGAGAGATTCGTCCGACAACCTCCATATGTATATGTGTTCCGAACTCGCATTGTTTTATATTAATTATGTATATGAACTGGTGAAAGGCATACGTTTATTTTCGTTCACTCACTCAAACATTTTTATTTTCCTTTCCCCTGGGCTTTTCGGTTTCCGTGCCCAGTTTGCAGTTCGGACTCTGGTGTCACACGTCGTGGTCGGAGGCATAGTGCTCGAGCTACCTTGTTTCTTCCAGTAGGTTTATTGTTCTACCTACTGTGGAACATTTATATGATTATACATTAGATGTCGCTCTGAGTATTCTGTTGTATATATTATACAATTTTACTCCGGATTTCA
This sequence comes from Geum urbanum, assembly GCA_946800695.1. Classification (NCBI taxonomy): domain Eukaryota; kingdom Viridiplantae; phylum Streptophyta; class Magnoliopsida; order Rosales; family Rosaceae; genus Geum; species Geum urbanum. The sequence continues at coordinate 16,930,039 of OX327003.1, read as the reverse complement.
ATAAAGTACAGATATATTTACTACTTTACATTGTTGTTTATATATTGAGAAATCTGGATGGGATTGGTGCCCACGGTTTGATTTTTGTGGCATAGGATGAAGTGTATTTTCCACGTGCAGGTAATGGTAATTCCACGTTAGTAACGAAACTCTGCCGAAAGTTTGTTGGTTTTTGTTGGTTCGCGTTTTCAAAAAGAGTTTGATTCCGGTTTAGGTAACTAAATCGGGGTTGGGTCCTTTCACAAACCAAGTTCAAAACAATAGGAAATCACGAGAGGAAGCTAACCATACCAAGCTTAAGGTCTGAAGTGGCCGGAATCAGAAAGTCGATCGGTGGTCAATGGCGGTGCAATTCCTTTTCGGTCAACGCAGGTCAAACTTGGTCAACGGTCCAATTTTGGTCAACTCGGCCCAAATGTGAATTTTCGACAATTTTACGACCATTTCGATATTTATACTCGCGACTAAAATGACCAACGGTCAAAAACGAATTGAATCCAAATGGATAAACATGATTAAATCAAACGGTCAGAAATATTTATAACATATTCATCGGACATCAGAAAAATCCTCGAAAAACTCCTACGAGCATGAAATCATAAACTCTACAACTCTCGCGAAGGAACTTATGTCAAATTCTCGCCCGATAATTTAGTCGCAAACAAGACCGCCAAATCGATTAATTACAACAAACTACGATTATACGTGAAACTGGCGAATTAAGCCGATTAACTACCATTTCCGGTTCGGGCTGTCACATCGTGTTTACAATAAGTTTTGACTTCAAAAATGGAGAAGGAAATGCCACTCATTTTATCACCATCATACTACGAAAAAATAAATTTTTGTTTTGTGATAGAGTTTTCCGTTTCTAACAGACATCGGTGGTGCAAACAAACCGATGTACACCGATGTATAATAGTAGTTATCCATTTTTTCACTATCGCACAACACATTTGTTTAAACTCATTGTGTTATTGGCATTGTATAAAGAACTTTTTGTAGTAGTGATTGTATTGCCTATTTAAGGACATCTATCAATGAATAAAAGTACAGTTTTTAGATCATATCTCTTATGTATCTATTTTTTCCTTCAACAAATAAAAATACTTATATATCTCAATTAATTAATCTGAACCATTGAGTGTCTTAAAATCTAATGGCTCTAATTTAGTGTAAAAAGTTTTGTAAAATCTTTGATGTCATTGAACCCAACCCAAATATGTATGTTACATAGTTGTTCGAGTACTTGATGGTTTTTTCGAACAGGTATATATGATCTTTTTTTAAGCGATTATAAAAGTTACTATCGTATCGGCGAGTTGTAGTCCAAGGATTTAGATCAAAGAAATCACGTGTTTAAATTTTATTAAACACTAATATTGTTGTCTAATATTTAAAACTATCCTTATCCTTAATATAGTGGACTACTGAGTACTGATCACCTAATATTACACTCAAATAGATCTCATAGTTTTGAATTGATTAATATAGATGGAGCATAAGAGAACTAAGACAAAAAAAATCTTCAATGTTTTGTTGCGTTTTGACTGAATTATCTGAAATGATAACAAGATATGATATGCTATATATATTCACACACACTACCAGAATACATCACTTAGACGATGAAATCTTAATAAGTACAACTCGGATGACGAAATAGTATTTCTTCGCCTAAAACACCAATTTTGTCATCTAAGTGTGACTTAGAGGACAAAACAGAAAGCGTTGCCTAAGACAGAGAAAATTCGTCGTCTAAGTGTTACTTAGATGACAAAACAAAAGGCGTCTTCTAAGAGAGAAAATATTCGTCACCAAAGTATTTTTTAGATGACGAAATCCGAAATCGTCACCTAAGTTAAAATTTTCGCAGTCTAAATGGAACTTAAAACAACGAATTTTTTTTCACCATGGTAATCATACTTAGATAACAAAATGGTTACAAATTCGTCATCTAAGTCCATACCCTAACACTAACTCCTAAACCCTAACCCCTAAACTCAAATCCATAAACCCTGACCCGTAAACACTTAGACGACGAATGGTCTCCAATTCGTCGTCTAAGTCCATACACTAACACTAACCCCCCAAAACCTAGCCCCTAAGCCCTAAGCCCTGACCCATAAACCCTAAACCATAAACACTTAGACGACGAATATATATATTCGTCATCTAAGTATTACTTAGATGATGAATAATACCATTAAGTTGTCGAAGATGAATTTTATTGCCCCCGATCAAAGAACACGACCATGTATACCATCTTAAAATACATTTTTTTCCGACTGCATAGAGTAAACAATTCTTAAACTATGAGTGTTGACGGTTCGAAAATTGGAGTTACGAAGATTCGTATATCAACATTTCCGTTTCGTTGAAATTTTGGTTTTATGGTTGACTTCGCTGATGAAACACTTAATGAACTTCATATTTACTTAAAATGTGTCAACTTACATATTATGTTGTGATGAATATATCTAAAAATTGTTTTATCGAAATTCAATTTCGTTAATGTGAGAGCAGATTTCGTCTCCCTCTAGGTTGGATCGTCGTGAACCTACAAAACAAGTCGGAGCATGGTGTGATACCATGCTTAGACCCTCCGATGCTTAAGTCAGAACTTATCTCAAGAATCAAGAAGTGATTAGAGTAAAGTCACGTTACCTCAGACCATGCCGAGATGGTCTATATATAGAGATCATACTAGGTCTAACCATAGTCCTTATCTAATTGGACTACTTTACATTCGGAGAGGAGGAATCCATTAAGGAATGGATCTCTATATCAAGGGTCAATCACGTCTCATGATTACCACAAATCATTTTTCATAATCCCTCTACGATTCATATAAATCTTACCTCTCCCCTCGTGGATTCCACCAATCTTCCGAGGTCTGATCGTGTAACCCCCTGATGAAAGGACCCAATCCCGATTCAGTTACCTAAACCGGAATCAAACCCTTTCGAAAACACGAACCAACAAAAATTTTCCAAAATTTCAGCAGAGTTTCGTTACTAGCGTGGAACTACCATAACCTGCACCCAGAAATTAACACTTCGTCCTATGCCACAAAAAGCAAACCGTGGGCACCAATCCCATCCGGATTTCTCAACATCAATATAATCAACAACAGTAAATAAATTGTACTATGTATATATCAAGCAATAACAGATCTGCAGCTAATCCATGGCCATCAATAAACACCTCACAATCTCTGTAAACCCAACCGATACTCACAACCTCACCTGACGGATACAACACTCTCCACAACCCCGGAAGTGGAGATGCAGGTACCGTAGCCAATGATGACAATCTAAATGATATGAATGAATGTGTGGCGCCCAGATCTAACAATGCAAGTACAGGAATACCAAAAACATGTAACGTACCGATAACGACCTCCGGTGATGCTCTGCCCTCACGTAGAGTCATAGCATGTACCCTCGCCTGTCCGGCTGATCGTCCTCACTGGGGCTGTCCCTACTGTCGGCCCTGGCCTGCAAACTGTGCCGGTCGAGCTCCCGTAGTGGCACCTCGCTCAACTCCGGAACTCTGGGCCGCCTGTCCATCACCACCATATAACTGAGGACACTCCTTCGCATAGTGACCCACCTGGCCACAGCGGAAACAAGTGACAGGACCTCGCTGACATGGACCCACATGATGTCGACTGCAGAGACTACCCAACGGGTACTCCCTCGGTACTGCAAATGTGCCACCAGTACGCCGAGGATAACTAGAACCTTGGAACCTGCACTAGCCTGTGGCCGCTGTGGTCGATCTCTCCTCCAAAACGGTCTCCGCCTCGATGTACTAACTGGTGGGTGGTAAGATCCACCGCCTGAGGATGAAGCTGAACCAGAAGTATCAGAACTCTGCCTCTTCGAAGGCCCCTGACTCGGTCCACCCTCCTCGAATCGCCTCGGCTGGTACCTCTGCTGTCTCTCCTGCTCAATATCCTCGCCTCGGAGTGCAGCACTAACAAACTCATCAAAGTTGTTCCGAGGCATCGTAGTCAGTGTCGCCTTGATGTTCAGATTCAATCCCAGCTCAAACCTACGACACTTGGCTTCCTCTGTAACCACCATATCCCGCGCAAAACGAGACAAACGGGTAAACCGATCCCGATACTCAAGTACAGACAAACTGCCCTGCCTCAAGTTCGTGAACTCCTCGTACTTGCGCTGCTGGGTAGCCTGATTGAAATACCTCCGCATAAACAAATCACGAAACAATGTCCACGGAGTATCTACAGGAACTCTATCGGTGCTAACCCACCAAAAGTATGCATCACCCTCAAGAAAACCAACCGCGGCTACTGACATCTGCTCAGGAGTAAACTGCAGACGCTCACAAACACGTTCAATCTGAACCAACCATGCTTCGCATATCTCTGGATCAACTGAACCCGAAAACACAGTAGCACCCGCAGTGCAAGCCTTGACCACAGGGTCAAAACGCTCTTCCAAACGCAGCACTCGCATCAGCAAGTCACGCGTTCGGCGATCCTCATCAGGATCATCATCCCGATCCACACGGGGACCACGTCGAAGAGGCATCCTACTGATACAAGACAAGCATTAGGTACAAGCAGAAAGAACGTAATCATGAAACCGCAGATATTTGAGGACACACAACACCCGAAGTATTGATGAGTACCGCTGGCCAGTCGGGTCATCACTCCAGTCATGCTGTATCAACTCAAATACCCTAAGCGTCACAACTACAAGAGTCTACAGAATCTGACAACATAATGCTCTGATACCAAGCTGAAAGGACCCAATCCCGATTCAGTTACCTAAACCGGAATCAAACCCTTTCGAAAACACGAACCAACAAAATTTTCCAAAATTTCAGCAGAGTTTCGTTACTAGCGTGGAACTACCATTACCTGCACCCAGAAATTAACACTTCGTCCTATGCCACAAAAAGCAAACCGTGGGCACCAATCCCATCCGGATTTCTCAACATCAATATAATCAACAACAGTAAATAAATTGTACTATGTATATATGTATATCCGTGAAAATCCGCACAAACATGTATCAGAATGTGTCAGAGCGACCTCTAAAGTAAAACATATACAATATGTACATCAGTAGGCGAAACAAGAACCTACTGGAAAACACAGGTGACTCTGATCACTAGCCTCCAAACCACGACGTGAAACACCAAACCTGAACTGCAAACTGGGCACGGAAATCGAAAAGCCCAGGGGAAAGACAATAAACACGTTAGAGTGAGTGGACGAAAATAAATGTCTTTCACCAGTTAATATATATGTTTAAAATACATATGCGAGTCCAGGAATATAAAATAATAAGTACACGAGGTAAAACTCATACTCCTCCAGTGTACTAAGCATGCAAGTAAAATCCCACGGGGTCACTCATGGACTCCTCCGTGCTAGTACATTCTAAACCACGGAGTCCTTGACTACCACGTGATTCTAAGCCAGAAATGGCCTCGGTTCCGGGGAATACGCCCCTCACCGGTCTGGTTGGGGAAACGCCCCTCCAGGCGGCCCTCCGTCGGGGATCAGCCGACGAGGCAAGGTGTATCGATACAACGACATAACTGAGACTGTACTCTGTGAAAATCAAATCATAAACATTTCGATGCAAATGCATGAAATAGCATATAAGTGTATGCATATTCGTATACGTATATCCGTATAAGTATAATCGTATAATCGTAAAACACGTGCTTATAATAAACATAATCTCGTATGAAATCTCATGCTCGTAAAACCATAATCATGCTGCATGCTCAACTTCATAAAACATATATAAATGACTCGCAATAATTCCGTGAAAATAAACTGTCCACTCACAGGTGAGCAAAACGCGCACACGCACTAATCTCGTGATCCGGCGGAAGATCCCTCGCATGAAGCACGATCACGATCTCGATCTCGATCACCTGAACATATTCATAAAACATATTTGATCAATTTCGTAATCCATAACACTGTACTGATGCACAGAAACCAACCGTTCCCGAAAATACGAAATGCGGTACAAAATGAATTACGGAAATCCCAAAACCCCCACTCGAAATCTCGACTGAAAATCGGCTAATCAAATCGACCCAAAAACCTCTGGACGATGCTCAGGGCGCGATTTCGAGAAAAACGACACTAATTACATCGAAATCTGAAAAAGTCAACTTTTGGCCAGAGCTCCGCCGTTGACCGGCGGCGGCGGCGGCGGCGCGCCGTCAACGGTGGAATTCCACGGCCCAAACCTCCAGAATCAAAGATCACATCCAGACGAACAATTTCCATAACTACCTCTAATCTCAATTCAAACCGAAACCCCCTCAATTATCCATTGAAACAGATCGGAATCTTCATTCCGGTGACCTACACGGGTTCCCCCAAATACACCAATTCGTCCAACAATAACCACCCAGGGAGCATCCTCTAGGCTAGGGGAACAAAAACCCCAACACCCCGACCTGTAAACCTCGCCGGAACCACCACAACCAACCCCGGCGACGGACACGAATCCGACCCGATTCGGGTCCAACTCAAACATGATCAAACCTCAACAAATCATTCATTTCAAAATCACATAAGGAAGCTATTCATACCCTTGTCGGAGTCGTTGGTGGCCGGAATCTAGGTCGTCGGAACGGCAAGTCTCAAAGAGGAAACTTTCCTCTTCGGTCAAACTGGACAGCTTTCCAGTTTTGGAAAGTCAACGAAATTCAATGTCGGTCAACGCCCAAAGTGAAGTTTTCGACTAATTCTCGACTATTCCAATATATATACTCGCGCCTCGGGTCGATCAACGATTCGGAATGGATAACCATCACGATTCGGATAAACTCGAAACAAACGGATAAACTCGTCGGAACTCGAAACTTCAAATAATCGTAAAATATTCCTCGGTTATCAGAAAAATCTTCCGAAACCGCTCACGAGCTCGAAATCACGTACTCAACAATTTTCGTGAAGACACCCAACTCAAATTCTCGACTGAAAACATAGTCGCGAATCGAATCGAAAAACCACAAAATATCATAAAACTGCAACTATAACCAAATCTCGAGAATCGTGCCAAACACACGTCCGATTCTGGTTTGGGTCGTCACACCTGAGGTCGGATCGTATCGCCCCTCGAGGTCTAACCTTACATTGGGATTGTAAAACCATCAAATAGTCTAAAAGCCTCTACAATGCTCCAGAGACTTTTAGATGATTCTGTCTTTAATAGAAACCATAATCGTTCAAGACTAGACCCATTTTCTGCCTTATCGGACCTCGTCCAGAATCAGACTTACCAAGCCCATCTTTCCCCGGCTTAGGGTGGTCAAAATTGACTCTCACAAATATCCCTACAGCAGTGTAAGGTTCGACATGTGTTGACCTTACTATGTTGTCATCCAAACTCTACTATCCCAGATTTTAAAAACTCTCCGGCTTTCCTATTAGATTGCGCGTGAAACCCCAAACACGTGTTTTCACTATTCCACCTTCATCATGACTCTTCCATCATCAAACCTCATCAGCATTCATGCCTCTTCCAACAGTCACAGCTCTTTCTATTCCCACCTCATTTCAAACCAAATCATATCCCCTGAAATCTGAAACCTCCTATCTCCTCAAACGATCACCTCTTATCGTATTGTACCCCCTCACCATATATAAATCGAAACCCTTCTCCTTTCTTATTTTTTTACATCTCCTTACTCACTCAAGCCTTACACTAAAACCCAGAAATCTTCTGCAACTCCCAATCTCAAAAGTCGTGCTTACCCAGAAAAACCCAAAAAACTCAACAAATTTCAATGGCGTCCAATAACTCTCCCTCAAGCAACCTAGACGAAATCATCAGCCACACTATCACTCTCTTCCAAGATCCTAATGTCGTTGATCAGATCAATATCTCTAAGCCGCTTGCCATCGTCGAGCCTATCCACCCGACGTCACTGTCTGTCGCTACCCCAGAAGTCAGTAAACCCAACCGAGAGCCATCCTTGGAGGCCACTCAGAATCACCCCTCACCCACTACCTTCAAAGTGGATGAGGTCAAAATTTCCCAGCCTCCCATATTGGATGTCGAGGCTGACCCTACTAACACGCAACTTCAACTGTACACTACCAAGGCGGTCTCAAAGAAAGCTCAGGAGGAGCTGTATCCGTCTGCCCTAAAGATCAACGATGATGAAGCGCTGACGGCCTTCATCCACTCCTTCCACCAAATAGACAATGAGAATTTTTGGTTTGTCATGGTCAAGGATAAGGCAAAAGTATCAGAGCTACAGAAAGCTCATGGTCCGGGGCTTCTCGTTCACCCCTTCTAGATCGTCTACGGTCTTACCTTCCCCATTCTCTCTTTCCTCTACTCCACTTTGGAGTTCTATAGTGTTTCTATAGAACAGTGGTGCCCAGACAACTTCCATTATATCACCTGCTTCGATCGACTCAATCGGTGGTTTGACTATCGTATAAGGCTACCGGAGTTCAGAGTGCTCTTCCAAGCCAAACACACTTAACAAAATCAATTCTACCTTTCTCAGCGGATCATGTACATCAAATATTCGTTGTTGGTTGACCCTCCTTACTCTCCCAAGGATTGGAAGAAAACTCCCATTCTTGTTTTTAGGGATTGGGAGAAGTTCGTTAGAGAGGCCAGTTTTAGGGTCCCCACCATCATCAACCGTATCTCTAAACTACCAGAAGAAGTTTCCAAGGCCGTCGACTTCTGCGGCGACCTTGTGGACGACGCACTTGCTATTCCCTCCAAATATTGCAAGTTCAAGTGGTTGTGCAGCAAGGAGGGTCTCATCCCAAGAGGTCTGGAGGGCATCGAGCCCCTCCAGCTTTAGGTTCGTTAAGAGCAGACTAAGGTCCTCCGAGTTCCTCAGGTTCACAAGGCTGGCAAAGGCCCCACCCCCACCCCCAAGCCTTTAAACGTCCACACTCTAACCGAGCAAGATGAGGCCTCCAAACCTAAGAAGAGGAAGCTTATGAAGACTTCTGAGCTTGAGAAAGACAAGGTCCAAGCTCCAGCCCCAGTCAAGGAGCTCAAACAAGTCCCCTAGCCCACCGTACCTACTACTGTTGCTGCTACTGAAGTTTTTCCTCCTCCCAAAGAGGATCTTCCACCACTGTCTTCTCTTAAGAAGAAGCTTAAGTCTACTGCCTCTACACCACCCCAGCCCTTAACGTTCGAGCTAGGGTCTTCCAAGCGTGCTGGCTTCTCCCTAGGTGAGTTTACCTTCATCCGATTCACCGTACCTGTGATTCTTTATATCAACTCCCCATTTTTTGGATTCATACATGGTCTGCTATCTTGTGATACATACAGTGATTGCTGTGTTTCCTGGTTGTATATAAATATCGTGCATTTTCTTGTGCAGGTTCTCTTGGGGAGTTGATAAAGGGTGTTGACCCAAGTTCCCCCGGGTCTACTTCAAGAAGGCCCACCCAGGCCAGGGATACATTGTCCAACCTCCTCGTGATCTGACCGAGGAGGAGGTTGAGGCCCTTAGGGAGGGCACTGTGCTCCCCCAGGTAGGGAAGCACATCCCTTCTCAATTTTTCTCTGCTCTGACTCGTGCAGACATAGCCTATTCCTCTCTAACCTCGATAATGCTTGAGTAGGACGCTGAGGACCTTGGGTCTCTTGAAACCCAAGACCTAATGACGCTTTCCTAGACTTCTATCTACAGAGTAATCTTGCGTATCTCATCTTGCATGATCCTTTGAATAGTTCCTTTTTCTTCCTTATTTAACATATCATTTTGATCTTATTTTAGGCTTCTATTACTCTCACTGCCACCCTAGGTCACCTCCACACCACAGCTCATGAGGCAGACAGAAGGGATGGGCAGACAAAAGGGTTGTAGAGGCGAAGAAGAAAGCCAAGGAATCAACCTCCAAAGTTGTTGAGCTTGAAGGAGAGAATACCATGCTCAAAGACGCCCAACCCTATGTCTACCACCTCATTAGCCAGAAGGAGAAAGCCCTCGAAGATGAGTGCTCATTGCACGAGAATGAGGTGAAGGCCTTGAAGTCTAACCTGGAGAAGGTTCAGTTTGAGTTGAGGAAGGCAGCTGAGGTGACCAAGGAAAAGCTTAAGGAAGCTCTGGATGCCAAGGACTATGAGTGTAGAGATCATATCTCTGCATTGGATGAGGCTCATGGGCTCTAACTCGAATCCCAGAGGGTGGACTGGGAGCACGAATGCAAAGAGCTCATCCGTGCATACAACCCCTCTACTACGTTTGAGACCGAGTTAGAGTAAAGCCCTTTGCCTGTCTTTTGGGGAGTATTTTATGTAATCGATGGAAACCCCTTTATCGAACAACGTCTAAATTTATAACTTATCTGTTTTTCTAACCCTGGCCTGAACCTCGAATTAAAATTACTTGTGACAAGGGTAACTATGAATATCGTGCTTAGCTATTTATGCTTTCTTTTCGTTCATGCTTTCTCGATTTCTTTCCTGAGCTAGGGCATTTTCCTCTGAGTGCTTGTGGCCTCAGTGCGACTCTCGAACCCCCAAAATTCCATGCTATTGCTTTCGGAAGAGGCTTAAGGAGAGCCTTGGTAACTTTAAGGTTTCCTGGGAGGTGCTCACAGTTTTGAGACTGCCTCCCCATCAAGGGGTTTACATGCTTAGCCCCAAGTCTGTACAAAAACCACGTTTCTCTAGAACTTTTCCCACGACTAAGTCTTTAACTTATTGGATGTCCTTCTGCCTTCATAGGGCTTCTGATGCTATCATAAAGGCCACATCAGAATTACCCCCCCCCCCCAATTCAGGTTCTTCCCAGAGGACTTGTGTGCCGTGTCGTGTTGGGGTCCACAATCTTTTCACTAATCAACTTTTACTTATCCTTAAGGTATTTCCAGGTGTAAACACTTGGGATTTAGAATGTCCAAAATGCCAGGATATGGCTGGGTCACCCTTGGGGTGTTTGTAAATCCAACCACATACAATCTAACCACATATAATCTAACCTCGAGGCCTTAATAACCCAAGATTACTTTGAACTCTCATGAAATTTTTCTCAGAGTGTTTTGGTCTATCCATGGGCACCCTCCTCGACGCCCTAACCTCCTTCCCTTAGGACGCCTTACCTTTGGGAGAGTTAGTTAGCTTGCAGGGTGAAGGTCATTCCCATGGGAACCAACGTCGTCTGTCCCACTTAACCTCGGTGCCTTTCCTGGGCATTAAGCTCCTCCTAATCAAACATATCAAACCACGAGACTCTTTACACGAATCTCATACTTTGTAAAGATAAATCAAACATAAAACATAGTGAACAACATGGTTACTGAAAACAGAAGCTTTTACTAAATGACCGTACAAATCATACAATGTTTATCGAATAGGCAAGGAAGTATCTGACATGCCTTATTAAACCTGCCAACTTATAAAACAATTGAATTAAAAACCAAGCTGGTTAGGAAGAGTATGTGCTCCTTCTGAACGCTTGCTAGCTTCTATCTCCATGCCTCCAACTCCGCTCTAAGCGATATTCCTTCAAGTAAAGAGCATTCCATATTTTATTAATCAATCCCCCTGTTCTTGGATTCTCTAGCTCATACAATCTGTTGTAGCCCTCTCCAACAACCTTGTAGGGTCCCTCCCAGTTCGCCCCCAGTTTTCCCTCTCCTAACACCTAGTATTTTCAAACACCTTGCATAGGACCATGGTGTTTGGGAGGAAAACATTAGGTATAACCTTCTTGTCATAGTAGGCCTTTAACTTCTACTGGTAAGAGGCCACCCTGATCTGAGCTTGTTCCCTACATTCTTTCAGCAAATCAATCTCGTTACTCAAGCTTTCTGTGTTCCTTTCTACTATTCATGTTGCAAGCTTGAGGTTGGGAATCTTGTGGTTGATAAGAATGACAGCTTCTGTTCCATATACTAAGGCAAATGGATTCTCTCCAGTGGGCTTCCTTTTGGTCGTTCTGTATGTCCACAATACGTTTGGTAGCTGAGATACCCATTGCCCCTTCATGAGCTGATCCATCCTCCTTCTTAGACCTTGCAGGCTTGTCTTGTTTGAAGCTTCTGCTTGTCCATTACCCTGGGGGTACATCGAAGTAAAGAACTTAATCTTAATCCTATGCTCGACACAGTAGTCCCTAACCTCTTGGCAGTTGAATTTGAGGGCCATTTTCTGCTACAATCATTTGTGGGATCCAAACTTACATATGATAAAATTCCAAATGAAGTTCTTTCCCTCTGCTACTCTTATCTTCAATAGAGCCTCAGCTTCGATCTACTTGGAGTGATAATCCATGGTGACGGGGGGATACTTATTATTCCCACCCCCAGCTCTGGTTGGGGATTCTCTCATTATGTCTGACCCCCACTATGCAAAGGCACATGGGACTGAGACCGGGTGTAGCTATTCTGGGTGTATGGGTGGTTGAGGAGCATGTCAATTACAGGACTCGTAAGCACTGGCGTACTCCATGTAGTCTTTCTTCATCGTAGGCCAATAGTATCCCTCAGTTAAGCATCTGACCACGAGGTTTCTGCTCCCAATGTGCATGCCACATATTCCCGAGTGTAGCTCCTACATGATAGCTCTGACCTGGGTTAGATGTACTGCTAGCTTATCTGGCATATTGAAGGATCGTTGATACAATTTCCCATCCCTGTACCTTGCTACCTGTCAAACGACCCTTATGGCTTCCACACGTCCCTCTAGTAGGGCCCCAGTTTCTATGTAATTCGTTATCTCATCCATCCAGGAGATCCTAGTTGTACGGGCATCACCGTCACAGCTTCTTCCTCGTCTGTGCTTGGGTTGGGCAGATGCTCTACTGGGATCATCCTCCAGAGTTGGTAGTCTAGGCTGGAGGCCAGATTCGCCAATGCGTCTGCGTGTGTGTTTTCTGACCTGGAGAGCTACATGATTGAAAACTTTTCAAACTGGCTAACCAGTCCCTTTGCTAGCCTAAGGTATGCTTCCATGGATGCGTGATGAGCTGTGTATTCTCCAAGCACTTAGTTTGCAATCAGTTTGGAGTCACAGATACCTTGATATTCTTCTATTTAGCTCCTGTGCTAGCATCAATCCCGCTAAGAGTGCCTCGTACTCGGCTCCATTGTTGGTGGCCTTCAACCCTAAGGTCAGATCTCATTACATGATCGTCCCATATGGGGTCTTGAGTACTAGTCCTGCTCCTACTCCTTAATCTTTTTAAGATCCATCTGTATACAAAGTCCAATGATCAACCCCCTGCTCATCTTCTTCCTCATCCCTTTATTTTCTCTCTTGTACTTCCGATTCCGGCGTTGTGAACGGCTAGGAAGTCTGCCATATCATGTCCCTTTATCATTGTTCGAGACTGGTATTCGATATCGTGTTGTGCTAATTCGATAGCCTACTTGGTTATCCTGTTAGAGGAGTCTATGGTGTGCAAGATTGTTCTCAACAGGTACTCAGTCATGATGACTATCTTGAAGGCTTGGAAATATAGTCAGAGCTTGCGTGATGACGTAACGAGAGACAATATCAACATTTCCATCTTGGGATAACAAGTCTCTGGGTCAAGAAGAGCTATAGACACATAGTATATGGGAGGTTGTCCATCAATATCTTCTTAAGCCAGAGCTCCACTCACTGCCACCTCTGAGACAGCCAAGTACAAGTATAAGTCCTCCCTCAGCACGGGCTTGCTCAGGATGGGGGGAGAGACAAGGTAGTGCATGAGAGCCTAGAATGCCTTTTCAAAAACTTCCGACCATAGTTCCCTATTGGGCTTCTTGAGGGCCTCAAAGAACTATTTGCACTTGTCTATTGACCTGGATAGGAATCTGCTCAAGGATGCTAACTTCCCATTCAAGCTCTGTATCTTCTAAACTGTAGATGGGGAATTCATCTTCATAATCGCTGCTACTTAGTCAGGGTTTACTTCTATTCCACGTTGAGTCACCAAATACCCCAAGAACTTTCCAGACCCTACACCAAAAGTTCACTTTTCGGGGTCCAGCTTCATCTTATGATTTCGTAGGAGGTTGAAGCATTGGCTTAGGTCCAACATGTGATCATGCCTTCTCTTTCCCTTGACTAGCATATCATCCACGTAAACCTACATAGAATCCCTAATCAAGGGCTTGAACACCTAATATACCAACTTTTGGTATGTCGCTCATACATTTTTCAGGCCGAATGACATCACTTCATAGGCATAGACCCCATTTTCTGTCACAAACGCCGTCTTTGCACGATCTTCCTCGGCCATCTTGATCTTATTATAACCACTGTAAGCATCCATGATACTGAGGAGTTCATGTCCTACAATGGAGTCTACTAGCTGGTCTATCTTGGGCAGGGGGAAACTATCTTTGGGAAAGGCCTTGTTAAGGTCCATAAAGTCAACGTAGACCCTGGGTTTCCAATTCGAGGACCACATCTTTCTCTGCCTTTTCCTTGAAAGGAAGCTCCTGGGGGTTGACCTCAATATCTAGCTCGTCAATCGCTTCCTCTCAACTCCCTTGCTGTGATTGTTATGCCGGAGAGGCTCTGGCAACTGTGCCCCCAGCTTCTCTAATTTCTTCCTTTTTCATGCCTTTAGTGGCAAGCACCGTACACCGCCTTGCGGTAGCCCTGTCCCTCTTGATGATGATAGGGCCTTCTAGGGTCAGATACTTCAAGACCTGGTGGTAGGTTGATGCTACCACCCTCATTTGGTGAAGCCACGGTCTTCCCAAGATTGCATTATGGGGGGAGGGTGCATCGACCACTGCAAACCATATGGTTAGGTTGGTAAGGGGAGTTCCGACCTGGAGAGGGATGATCCTCAGGATCCTTACTCTTAATCCCTCAAACCCCATGAGGGTCATATGATGATCCTGGTTTGCACCCATCAGGCCCATTCTCTCCACCATATCCTTGACATGACGTTCACAGCTGCTCTATTGTCGACCAGGACCCTGGCCACCATCGTGTGAGCCATTTGGATGTTGACAACCAGAGCGTCATCATGATCCTCCTCCTCTTCAGGGAGGTCTGCATTTGAAAACTCAAGCATATTAGTCCTCAGCCTTGCTCTGGGCTCACCCCCACCTTTGAGCCTTTTTGACGCATGTTCTTTTTCTTTCAGGGTTGCCCCCAGCTTTCTGCTTCCCCTATGATGCAATTCAAGCTGGGGAAGATGATGTTTTCTGGATACTCTAGGGCTTGGAGGATACAGTTCAACACATGGTACTTCTCCTCTTGGCCCTTAAGTGGTGCTGGTAAGGTCTCATTGTTCTTTTGATGCTTACTATTACCTTTCGACTTCAACGAATCTTCAAGCTTTTTCTTATACTGCTCGGTCAGGAATTCTTAGCAGTATCCTGAAGTGCCACTTGAGGACCCCATAGTCGATCATCTTGTGTCAATTGACCTTGTGGTAGGCGCAAAAGTCCCCTGAACCATTCTTTCTAGTCATTGGTGGTGGCCTTATGAGCCACAGCTCGTTCTAGATGTTGTGGAGTATGGTCATTATCGGTATCGCCGTAAGAGGAAAAAATAACATTCCCCTAGAGTTGGTGGGTTGGTGCCCTGGGGCCTTCCTCTTATTGTCATGGTTGTTCCTCCCCTGGCTCGAGCTGCTGGTGTTTGTGTTCCTTCTCGTACTGGTGTTACCTCCCAATAGTTTCTCCGTTAGAGAACCTCTGCAATAGCGACGTCCTCCACACGAGCGTAGTCTAATGCCTCATGGTAGACCGTTGAAGAGTGCTTAATTTTCTTTCTAATCAGCTTGTTGGCCAGCTCCGAGTTCATATCCATCCCATTAATGAATGTCGTGGCGTTAACGGTATCGTCCTTGCAATAGACCATGGCATATTCCCTCTTAAAACTCGTAACCCAATCTCTTAGGGATTCTCCCCATTTCATCTTGAGAGATGTGAGGTATGTCACGTCCTTGACCCCTTCCGCGTTGCTCTCGTACCTTTTAAAGAATGTCGACTACAGACTTCTTTAATCCTCGATCGACCCTTGAAGGAGGGTCTCTTATCACTGTAACGTGTGGTTCTTTAGGCTTGCCTGGAATATCTTACACATCCATGCTTCATTCGATTGGTTAGTGGCCATTGCCGACTGGTAGTTCCTCACGTGATGGTATGGGTCCGAGTCCCCTTAATATCTTTCAAACCTGCGCTGACTTCACTTCTTGGGTGGCTCAACATCTATGATGAACTGAGATAGGAGGTTTTGAGAAATTCTCCGAGCCCTCTGCTCTGCCTCAGACTCCTTCTTGGATAGCCCATCTTTCCTCAATCTCTCTGTCTCCTGATTTGTACTGATATTGTAGGGGCGTTGAGTTTCCATGAACTGCTCCATCACGCCCCTGAGGGCCGCTACCCTGGGGGCTTCCAACTCCACATCTAGTTGAGGGGTTAGTCCGTCCTAGTCGCGCTGGTTACGTGCTTCCTGTAAATCATTCATCTCGATCACTGGGATTTCTCGTCTCGCCTCCGCAAGGGGGTTGTGCAGGACTAGCCCTTGTTTCTTCTGAAGGCCTACCAGATCCGTCAAACTAGACTGGACGGTCGTGATGGTGTCGGCCAGCTCATTCGTGCTCTTGGACACCCCTTCCATCGACTGCTGCAACGTAGTCACATCGAGCCTCAGGTTCACGTACTGCTCTTCGGTCTGATGGAAGTCCTGATCGACCTTAGCCCTCCATCCCATGGCCCCTTCGTTCTCTAGTTCGAAAACTTCCTCTTCGTTCAGGTGGCCCTCATCCGCGAGGTTCCTCGGTGGGACTTGGGGTGAGACGGTGTTACCATACTTGGATGCCCCCGTGGTAGGGGTAGTTTGGTTGCTCCCTTCTGGAGGGGTTACCTCCTTATCACGCTGGTTACTCATGTCGGTGTTGTCTTCCATGTTCCTCTATTCATGAGAGTTACCCTAGGGTTTTGCTCAATGAAAGCACTACTTTGTGAGAGCAGATTTTGTCTCCCTCTAGCTTGGATCCTCACGAACTTGCCAATAAGTCGGTGCACGGTGTGGTACTGTGATTAGACCCTCCGATGCTTAAGTCAGAACTTATCTCAAGAATCAAGAAGTGATTAGGGTAGAGTCACGTTACCTCAGACCATGCCGAGATGATCTATATATAGAGATCATATTAGGTCTAAGCTAAGTTCTTATCAAATTATGCTACCTTACATTCGGAGAGGAGGAATCCTTTAAGGAATGGATCTCCATATCTAGAGCCAATTACGTCTCATGATTACCACAAGCCCTTTGGCATAATCCCCTTAGGATTCGTACAAATCTTACCTCTTCCCTCGTGGATTCCCCCAATCCCCCCGAGGTCGGATCGTATCGGCCCTCGAGGTCTAACCTGACATTAGGATTGTCATACCATTGAACAGTCCAGAAGCCTCTACAGCATTCCAGAGACTTCTAGAAACTTCTAGATAATTCGGTCTTTAATAAATACCCCAATCGTCCAAGCCCAGGCGCATTTTCTGCAATATCGAACCTTATCCAGAATCAGACCTGCCAAGCCCATCTTTCCCCAGCTTAGGGTGGTCAAAACAGACTCCCACAGTTAATATTGGTGTGGAGTGAATATAGACATACGAACACTTAAGTTATACAACATTATTAGATATATAAAAAGTTGTTAGTCTTACATCAACTTTTTATGTCAAATTTCAATTAATATCTATCTAGTTGATAAATTAAGTTTTTATGACAAGACAAAAACCTGTAACTTCATAAACGGGTTTACGAATTATATTTTACAAAAACCTGTAACCCAAATGCCAGTGTTGCCCGTCGAAGTACGCGGCAACTGATAGACGAAATCCATCGTAATGTGCTCCCACTTCCAAACTGGAATCTCAAGTGGCTGTAGTTTCCCTGCAGGCTTCTGCCTCTCCACCTTCACCTGCTGACAGATCAAACATCGACTCACGTACGCGGCAATCTCTCGCTTCATGTTGCGCCACCACTAGTACGCTCGAAGTGTACGAAACATCTTCCTACCTCCGGGATGCATCGCATACGCTGAACTGTGGGCCTCATCCAGAATCTCCTTCTTCAAGCTCTCGTCTCTGGGCACACATAACCTGCCTCTGAACAACAACGTACCGTCGTCGCTCAATCGGAACTCCGTAGGCACACCGTTCCGTATCATGGTCTTCTTGCCCAACAGGTAAGAATCTGAATCCTGAGCCTCTCGTACCTGATCAACCAATACAGGTCGAACCTGAAAACTGGCCAATAAAGCTCCCTCGTCATCATACCCAAACACAGCACCCGTAGCTTGAAGCTCAGCTAACATCGATACTCGAGCCACACACATGTGAAACAACGAGGCTCCATATTTCCGGCTAAGTGCATCTGCTACAACATTGGCCTTCCCCGGATGGTACTCGAAAGTGCAATTGTAATCGTTGATCAACTTCATCCATCGGCGCTGCCTCATGTTCAGATCCGGCTTTGTCCGCAAGTAGGTGAGACTCTTGTGATCAGTGTAAATCTTACACTAAGCACCATACAGGTAATGTCTCCAACTCTTCAACGCTAACACGATAGCGGCTAACTCCAAATCATGCGTCGGATAGTTGACCTCATGCGGTTTCAGCTGCCTGGAACCATATGCCACAACTCTACCATGATGCATCAACACACAGCCAAGCCCCAACTTCGACGCGTCACTGTACACTACAAAATCACCACTGTCATCTGGCAATGTCAGAACCGGTGCGGTAGTCAGTCTCTCCTTCATGAGCAAATAACTCTCCTCGCACGCATCAGACCACTCAAACTTGATGCCCTTCTTCTTCAATCTGGTCAGTGGTGTAGCAATCCGGGAGAAATCCTGTACAAACCGTCGGTAATAGCCTGCTAACCCCAAGAAACTCCGAATCTCCGGCACAGTAGTGGGTCTACTCCAGTTCAGCACGGCCTCGATCTTGTCAGGATCAACACTGACTCCTTCAGCCGAAATCACGTGGCCCAGAAAGTTCACACTATCCAACCAGAACTCGCACTTGCTAAACTTCGCGAACAACTGATGGTCCCGCAAAGTCCGCAACACTGCTCGCAAATGCTTCTTGTGCTGGCCCACGCTCCTGGAATATATCAAAATATCGTCAATGAATACAATCACGAACTTGTCCAGGAACCGTCTGAACACCCGATTCATCAAGTCCATGAAAGCTGCGGGGGCGTTGGTCAACCCAAACGGCATAACCAAAAACTCATAGTGCCCATACCGCATCCTGAACGCCGTCCTGGCTACATCAAAGTCATGGATCCTCAACTGGTGATATACGTATCGAAGGTCAATCTTCGAAAAGACTACCGCTCCCTTCAGCTGATCGAACAAGTCATCAATCTGCGGCAACGGATACTTGTTCCTCACTGTAATCTGATTCAGCTTCCTGTAGTCGATGCACAAACGCATGGACCCATCCTTCTTCCACACAAACAACACCGGAGCACCCCACGGAGAAACACTTGGTCGTATGAAACCCTTCTCTAACAACTCCTGGAGCTGAATCTGCAACTCCTTCAACTCCGCAGGCGCCATACGATACGGTGTCTGGGAAATCAGTCCTGTACCCGGTAACAACTCAATAGTGAAATCAATCTCCCGCATAGGGGGTATACCAGGTAACTCCGCTGGAAACACATCCGGAAACTCAGACACAACCTCAATACTACCAAGGTCTGGCACAGCAGCTGTAGTGTCCACAACATGGGCTAAGTAAGCAACACAACCCTTCTTCATCAACCGATCCGCCCTCATCGCGGAAATCAAACACGGTAGTGAAGTATTCTTCTCACCATGGAACAGTATCTTGGGTAATCCTAGTCGTCGAAACGCGACCTCCTTCCTGTAACAATCAAACATTGCCCATTGCGACTCCAAAAAGTCCATACCCAAGATCAGATCAAAATCCACAATATCAAGCAGTAACAGATCTGCGGCTAGTCTGTGACCATCAATAAACACCTCACAGTCTCTGTACACCCAACCAATGCTCACAACCTCACCTGACAGATACAACACTCTCCACAACCCCGGAAGTGGAGATGCAGGTACCGTAGCTAATGATGACAGTCTATATGATATAAATGAATGTGTGGCACCTGGATCTAATAATGCAAGTACAGGAATACCAAAGACATGTAACGTATCGATAACAACCTCTGGTGATGCTCTGCCCTCACGTAGAGTCATAGCATGAACTCTCGCCTGTCCGGCCGGTCGTCCTCGCTGGGGCTGTCCCTGCTGCCTACCCTGACCTGCAAACTGTGCTACTCGAGCTCCTGAGGTGGCTCCTCGCTCAGCTCTGGAACTCTAGGTCGCCTGATCACTAGTACCAAACAACTGAGGACACTCCCTCGAATAGTGACCCATCTGGCCACAACGGTAACAAGTGACGGTACCCCGCTGACATGGACAACCATGATACCTATTGCACCAGTTGCACAACGGATACTCCCTCGGTGTAGCAAAAGTGCCAAAAGGTCATTGAGTGTAACTGGAACCGCTGGAATCTCCACTAGCCTGTGGTCGCCGCGGTCGATCTTTCCTCCATCTCGACCTCTGTCTAGGTACACCAGCTGGTGGTCGATATGATCCACCGCCAGAGGATGAGGCTGAACCGGAAGTATCAGAACTCTGCCTCTTTGAAGGCCCCTGACTCGGTCCACCTTCCTCAAACCGTCTCGGCTGGTACCTCTGCTGTCTCTCCTGCTCAATATCCTCGCCTCGGAGTGCTGCACTGACAAACTCATCAAAGTTATTCTGAGGCATCGTAGTCAGAGTAGCCTTGATATTCAGATTCAATCCCAGCTCAAACCTGAGACACTTGGCTTCCTCAGTAGCCACCATATCCCACGCAAAACGAGACAAACGGGTAAACCGATCCCGGTACTCAAGTACAGATAAACTGCCCTGCCTCAAGTTCGTAAACTCCTCGTACTTGCGCTGCTGGGTAGCCTGATTAAAGTACCTCCGCATAAACAGTTCACGGAACAATGTCCACAGAGTGTCAGCTGGAACTCTGTCGGTGCTAACCCACCAAAAGTATGCATCACCCTCAAGTAAACCAACTGCGGCTACTGTCATCTGCTCAGGAGTATACTGCAGACGCTCACAAACACGTTCAATCTGAACCAACCATGCCTCGCATATCTCTGGATCAACCGAACCCAAAAACACAGTAGCACCCGCAGTGCGAGCCTTGACCACAGGGTCAAAACGCTCTTCCAAACGCAGCACTCGCATCAGCAAGTCGCGCGTTCGGCGATCCTCATCAGGATCCTCTTCCCGATCAACACGGGGACCACGTCGAGGAGGCATCCTACTGATACAAGACAAGCATTAGGTACAAGCAGAAAGAACGTAATCATGAAACCGAAGATATTTGAGAACACACAACACCCGAAGTATTGATGAGTACCGCTGGCCAGTCGGGTCATCACTCCAGTCATGCTATAAAAACTCAAATACCCTAAGTGTCACAACTACAAGAGTCTACAGAATCTGACAACCTAATGCTCTGATACCAAGCTGAAAGGACCCAACCCCAATTCAGTTACCTAAATCGGAATCGAACCCCTTCTGAAAATACGAACCAACAAAAACTTTTCAAAATTTCGGCAGAGTTTCGTTACTAACGTGGAATTGCATAAACCTGCACCCTGAAAATAACACTTCATCCTATGTCACAAAAGCCAAACCGTGGGCACCAATCCCATCCGGATTTCTCAACATCATAATATAAGCAATAACAGTAAACATATTGTACTATATATAGTATATCCATGAAAATCCGTATAAACATGTATCAGTATGTATTAGAGCGACCTCTAGAGTAAATATATACAATATACACATCAGTAGGCGAAACAAGAACCTACTGGAAAACACAGGTAGCTCAGATCACTAGCCTCCAAACCGCGACGTGAAACACCAAACCTGAACTGCAACTGGGCACGGAAACCGAAAAGCCCAGGGGAAAGACATGAAAACTGTTAGAGTGAGTGGACGAAAATAAATGTCTTTCACCGAATAATATATATTATAAAACATATGCGAGTCCAAATGCATAAGTAAATAAATGGTACACGAGGGAGACTCTAACTCCTCATGCGTCCGAGTACACGAGGGAGACTCTAACTCCTCACGCGTACGGAGCATGCAACATAAAAATCACGGAATCACATATGGACTACCATGCGATAGCACAGTCTGAATCACGGGATCCCAGACCCACATGTGATTCCTAGCCAGAAAGGCCTCGGGTCAGGATATCTACCCCCCCCCCCCCCGGAGCGTACTCGGGGATCAGCCGAGAAGCCAATGTGTATCGATACAACAACGTAACCGAGACTGTACTCTGTGTAAATCAAATTATAAATCCTTTTCATGCACATGCACATGCATAAAACATAATATGTACGTATGTATATTCATATACGTATATTCGTATAAGCATAATCGTAAAACACATGCTCGTAAAATCATAATCAATCTGCATGCTCAAGTTCATAAAACGTATATAAAAGACTCGCAATCAATCCGTGAAAAGAAATGTCCACTCACAGACTCGTGTAACGCGCACTCACGCTAAACTCGTGGTCCGGCGGAAGATCCCTCGCCTGAAGCACGATCACGATCCAGATCTCGATCTCGATCTCCTGAATATTTACAAAACATAACTGATCAAAAACATAGTCCACAATTCTGTACTGAACCACGGAAACCAACCGTTCCCGGAAATAAACAATGCAGTGCAAAATAATTAACGGAATTCCCGAAATCTCCACTAGAAACCTCGACTGAAAATTCACTACCCAAATCGATCCGAAAACCTCTGAACGATAATCAGGGCGTGATTACGAGAAAAACGACATTAAAAACGTCGAAATCTGAAAAAGTCAACCCTCGCAGGAGCTCCGCCTTTGACCGCCGCCGCCGGCGGCGGCGAGCTGTCAACGGTGGAATTCCACGGCGAAAATTTCCAGAATTGAAGATCCTTCCAAGCTAAACCATTTCCATAACTACACCAACCTCCAATTCACACCGGAACCCAGCCAAAAACAGCCCGAAACAGATCGGAATCCTCCTCCGGCAACCCAGTTCGGGACCTCCTAAAACCTCAATTAAACCTCAATTAAACCACATGGGAAGCTTCACTAGGCCAAGGGGAGGTGAACCCCTAACCTCTCCACCACCGTGGCTCGCCGGAGGACCACCCCCCGTCACCGGCGACATCCACGAACTCGGCCGAACTCGAACCCACATAAATCCTTACCAATTTCCATCAAACCAAAGCCAAACCCACTCGAAATCAAGAGAGGAAGAAAACCTTACCCTTCACTTGGCCGGAGGTGGCTGGAAAAAGGACGTCGGACGGTGAAGACCAAAACGGAAACTTTCCTCTTCGTGGTCAACGGTCAACTTTCCCAATTTGGAAAGTCAAAGCTCGGTCAACGTCAAACAGTGTTTTTACGACTAATTCTCGACTATTCCGATATTTACACTCGCGCCTCGGGTCGATCGACGATTCAAAATGGATAACCATCACGTTTCGGATAAACACGAAACAATCGGATAAACTCGTCGAAAACTGAAATTTCAAATAATCGTATTATATTCCTCGGTTATCGGAAAAATCTTCTGAAACCGCCCTCGAGCTCGAAATCACGTACTCTACAACTTCCGTGAAGACACTCAACTCAAATTCTTGGCCAAAAACATAGTCGCGAATAGAGTCGACAAACCACATATATAACGTAAAACTGCGACTATGACCAATCTCGAGAATCGTGCCAAATACGCAACTGATTCTAGTTCGGGTCGTCACACAAAATTTTGGTGAAATTTGAAACACTTAGACAACTAAACTTTTAGGTTTCGTCGTCTAAGGCTAGACTTAGAAATTTGCGGGATTTTTAAAAATTTGAAACTTTTAGACGACAAATTCTTTTATATTTCGTCGTCTAAGTCGTTAAAGTTGGTGGTTTTTTTATTTTCCGCCAAAATATTTGGCCAAATTTCAAAATAACTTAGATGACGAAACTTGTTGGTTAACTTGCTGGCTATAAAACACAGCCGATCTACCATTTTTCTCAATCTCTCTTATCTCACTCAAATTCACTCTCTCTCTCTCTCTCTCTTTTTCTCTCTCTCAATCAAACCATCATCACCTTCACCACCACCACGACCACCACCACACGCCACCACCACCACCACATGAAACGCCGCCACCACCACCACCTGGGCACCCACACCACCACAATTTAAATCAATAATTAGAATTTAATGATCAAAATAATTAGCATTTAATGATTTTTTATTTTTTAAAATGCAATACTTAGGCGACGAAACTGACAAATTTTTTTGATCTAATATGAACAACTTAGATGAAGAAATTGTTGTAGTTTTGTCGCCTAAGTGGTGCATCTTAGGCGACGAAATTTGTCAGTTTCATCGCGTATGCGGAAGCTCAAACGACGAAACTTTTCGTCGTATTTGTTCATTCAATTTCGCCGCCTATAACCCTAAACAACGAATTCTGTTTCGTCGCTTTAGTATTCTTTTAGACGACGAAACTTTTTTTTTTGTCATTTAAGTACTTGGGGGCCTAGGTTTGGATGACGAAAATTTCGTCATCTAAGTACCTAAGAGACGAAAAATGACACTTAGACGACGAAATTGTTTCGTCGTCTAAGTCGTGTATTCTGGTAATAATATATATATATATGTCAATGTCGCACATAATTATAATAATCGACTAGAGGAAGAGACCACACTATGTTTGTGCGTAACATAAGTTAAATAATAAAATTTAGGTATTTAGTAAAAATTCTAGTTTTTAAAGAATAAGTAAAATAAAATTTTGATTTTTTTTACCATTATATTTTTTAACGATGGGTAGCTTAACACGGTAAATAAAAAGTGTGAAGAGGAGAGGCGATGAATGAGAGTATATATTTATTTCAAAAACGTTTCCCTACCTTCTCTACATGCATTTAAAACAAAGAAAAAAAAACATTTTCAAAAAAAGAAAGAGAGAAAAAAACTGCTCTCTACGGATAGTTATTCAAATGGTTAATTCTTTTTTTTCATAATAATTTTTGTTTTTACATTTTTAACCTTACTACCTAACTGTCTATTGTATTTTAATATTTAAAGGGCATTAATGTAAAAAAAATATAATTTTAGTTGACAACCTCTCTTTTCTTAAACAGTAGTATTTAACATTCATATCTAAAAAAATAATATCTAGAGCTAATCTGTTCCTGTATAGATATGCATTGAAATACTTTTTAATCTTTAATTAATATCCCTAGCTAATTAGCTTAAATATCTTGAAGTAGTTCATGTCATATGTACGTATATATACTGACAGATCACGCTTCGGATATTTCTGTCTTCATAATAAATATTTTAGATCGAAAGAAACATGCAGGCATGAACAGATTAGAAGGTTGGTCCATTCTTGCATCTAGATGGAACTCAATTAAGCTTAATAATTAATAATTAGACAAAGGTGACATCGATCATTTAATCCAACAGTAAAGGTAGGTAGAATGAAGTACCCTTTGGACATGGAACCCAAATTATAATTTGTCAACTTTTCTGGTCCTAAATACCATTATGTAGAACCACTTTTTAATTATCTATGAATGGTCTTTAATTTCTTGGATCAACTAGGAAGTCTAACACTGAAAAAGTTAAGAATCTAGAACGACAAAATAAAATGAGAGATATTGTGATATCAACGCAAGAGACAATACACAACAGTTGCTATACGTACTAGACTAGTAGTTACATCACTTGCATGATATTGTTCTGAAATATTGGTCCAGTTTTGTTGGAGTCATACATATTCCTACAGCTAATTATTCATGGATCAGGAAAGTATGGTCGTCTGCTGGCGAGCGTCTCGTGAGCTGCAAGTGGTGTAAGTATGGTAGTCTGCTGGCGAGCATCTCGTGAGCTGTAAGTGGTGTCCTTGGCGAGCTCATCAGCTAGCGTACGTAAGAAGCTTAATCTCATCAGCTAGCGTACGTGAGAAGCTTAATCCGTGGCAAAGGGTCAAGTTCTCTGGCAAGCTTGTTGAAAAGACCTAACCCCGATTTAGTTGCCTAAACCGGAATCAAACCCCTTCGAAAATACGAACCAACAAAAATCGTAAAAATTTCGGCAGACTTTCATTACTAACGTGGAATTACCATTACCTGCACGCGGAAAATACACTTCATCCTATGCCACAAAAATCAAACCGTGGGCACCAATCCCATCCGGATTTCTCAACATATCAACAATAATGTAAAGTAGTAAATATATCCGTACTTTAGTGAAATCCGGTGTAAAATCGTATAATATATACAACAGAATACTCAGAGCGACCTCTAATGTATAATCATATAAGTATACTACAGCAGGTAGAACAATAAATCTACTGGAAGAAACAAGGTAGCTCGAGCACTATGCCTCTAACCACGACGTGCGACACCAGAGTCCGAACTACAAACTGGGCACGGAAACCGAAAAGCCCAGGGGAAAGACATGAAAACCGTTAGAGTGAGTGGACGAAAATAAATGTCTTTCACCAAATAAAATATACGTAATAAAAACATATGTGAGTCGAAAGTATAAATAATCAAATGGTACACGAGGGAGACTCTAACTCCTCACGCATACGGAGCATGCATAAAATCTCACAGGGTTGCTCGTGGACACATCCGTGCTAGTACAGTCTGAATCACGGGATCCCAGACCCACACGTGATTCTAGCCAGAAAGGCCTCAGGTCAAATGTCTGCCTCCCCCCAGTAAAGGCCTCGGGTCAAGAGTCACAGCCTCCCCTAGTAAATAGACACCCTCGGGGATCAGCCGGGATGCGAGTGTATCGATACAACAACATATGTAAACTGTACTCTGTGTAAACCAAATCATAAATCTTTTCCATGCACATGCATAAAACATAATATATATATATATGTATGTATACTCGTATACGTATATCCGTATATGTATAATCGTAAAACATATGCTCATGTAAATCGAAATCTCATATGCATGCTCAAGCTCGTAAAACATGTATAAAGACTCGCAAATAATCCGTGAAAAGAAATGTCCACTCATAGACTAGCGTAACGCAGTTCGCATTAACCCGTGATCCGGTGGAAAAGTCCTTCACCAAACGAACGATTACGAACCCCTGAATAATCACAAAGTTCATATCTCAAAGTCATAACTTGACAATTCAAATCAAATCACGAGAAACCACCATTCTCAGAAACACGAAATCCGATTACGACAAACTGTCGAAAATCCGAAAATCACACCTCAATACATCACTGTAAGTTCGGACGCTCAACTCGAAAAACGAACCTCCCCACTGCGATCGGGGCGCGATTTCGAGTGAAATGACATGCAACTTGTAGAAAATCCCAAAAAGTCAAACTTTGACCGCCGTTGACCGCCGCCGACGGCGGCGCCACCACCAACCTAAAAATTTATCGGCGGAGCAACCCATATTCCACTCCAAATCATCCCCTGAGCAACTTTGTCAACTGCATCGAAGGCCAATTCTCACTCTAACTAGATCAATTTCATGCAAAACCGAATTGGTACCAAATTTTCAAATCCAAAATTCTTCAAGCACAAATCGAATTAGAACTCCAAACTTACATGGTAGCTTCTAGGTGATGAAAGCTTCAAAGCCCACTCCAAATTGTAGCTCGAATCGGCCGAAAATATTGAACCCGAATTCACTCAAAATTCCTTCATTTTCTTGCCGAAAAACCGAGCTCCTCCGGCGAGCCACGCCGTGGAGGGAGGCCGGAGTCACCACCAGGGGACCGAGGCGCATCTTTTGGGACAAGCCCCACACCTTGGGGTGGCCGGACGGTGAGCCACCGTCGTGGCCGACGTCCTCCGTCGCATTTCTCCCTCTCACCACCGAGTTGACTCAGTCAACTCGGTCAACACCATAAATGGCAACTGTTGACTTGCCCAAAATAGCAACCTTCTATTTATAGCCTTCCCAAAATGGAAACTTCGTAATTATCCTTTTCGACGAACTTTAAACACACGTAACTTCCTCGTCGTAATTCCGATCCCGATAATTCTCGTGGCAACAAACTCGTCTCAACATGTTCTTCAATTATCACCCAAAGTCAAACGCATCGACCAATCAGATAAAAAGCCAACTGTTCAAACCAACACATATTTAAACCGACTAAATAATCAACAACCGGAAATATTCACAACTTAATCCTCATAACTCGGAAAAATCCTCCAGAAGTTCCCATGAGTTCGAAATTAAATTTTCAACAACTTCTGTGAAGAAGCCGAAACCAAATTCTCTTCCGGTAATTTAGTCGCTAAGAAATCCACAATTTAAACTCGATTATATCGAAACTTCAAATATTCATAACTTATTCCTCGGTCATCTAAATAACGATCCGGAAACGCCCACGAACTCAAAATCACACGTACAACGACTCTCGAGAAGAGACCCAGCTCCAATTCTCGGCCAATGATTTAGTCGTTAACAAAATCTGGCGATTCAAACAACTGTCGGCAAACTGCGACTACGCGCAAGCTCGTAGATCAAGCTGATTCCACTGCGGATTCTGTTCTGGGTCGCCACACTTGTTGCCTCGATAGATGTGTAGTCTCCTTATATATTCTTTTCTGTATGTTTAGATTCAAATAATAAAATCTTCATCATAAAAACTCATAGCCAATCCTCTCAAAGATTCATCATGGTATCAGAGGAGTGATCCATTGTGATCCTTCTTCTGGAAAAGTCTATCATGTTGTCAGATTTTCTCCTCTCTTCCTCTCATCATGGCCGGAGGAAATGACAAAAATGCATCCTCCTCATCTGGCAAGGTTGATTCAGGTGATATGAATCCTAATCAACGCCTTACTTTTGTCCTCTTAAATGAGTTTAACTATCTGTCATGGTCAAGGGCTATTACACTGGCGCTTGGAGGACGGTCTAAGCTCAGTTGTATCAGTGAGAAGACCAATGTTCTAAGCAGTGCCTCTTCTGAATATGATTCTTGGTTGTCTCAAGATCAGCTAGTCATGTCATGGCTTCTCAACTCAATGGATCCCAAGATTGCAGAAATCTTCAACTATTCAGAATCTTGTGCTCATTTGTGGAAGACAGTCAAGGAAATGTATGGAGACCTGAACAATGCAGCCAGAGTGTTCCAGCTTAAGAAGGAGTTGGCTGAGCTACACCAAGGAAGCTTAACGTTTGTTCAGCACCTTGGAAACTTAAAGGCGAAATGGAATGAACTTGACCTCTACAGACCACACTCTGTGGATCCAGCTGTTTTGTTGAAACGTGCTGAAAAGGATAAAGTGTTTCAACTCTTAGCTAGTCTTGGATCTGAGTATGAAGATCTAAAAAGTCGGTTGTTGATAACTTCAGAGCTGCCTACCCTGCAAATGGTATGCAACACCATTCAACGGGAAGAAATACGAAAGAAATTAATGAATGCAGATATTGTTGTTGGAGATGTTGATACTGAACCCTTTGAAACAAGGGCTTTCTCCAGTAATAGACCATATCGAGGCAGAAGACCAGACCTCAAGTGCACTCATTGTGTGCGTATTGGCCGTGCTGGTATTGGTCATCTCAAAGAGACTTGCTGGATTCTACATCCAGGATTGAAACCAAAGTTCAATGAGGACCACAAGGGCTCAAAGGGTCAGATGAAGTTTCCATCCACCCCAAAGGCAAATCATGCAAGCAATAGCTCATCTAATGGTCTGGCTGACTTCACAGCAAATCCTGTCAATCTTATAAATGAATTTGCTGCATTTCTTCAACAGAAACAAGAAGGGAGTGACTCTAAGGATGCTACTGCTGTGCTTGGACAATTTGCTAGTTTTCTGTCAGATGCTGATTTGGCTAAACCAGATGAAATAGCAGGTATCACTTGTGCTATTTCTACAGCTTTAGATCTCAGCAAGAAATCAGATTTTTGGATCGTTAACTCTGGTGCCTCAGACCACATGTCAAATGATTCCTCTGTTTTAAAAGGTTATTGTTGTTTTGAAAAACCTTCACATGTGTCTGTTGCAAATGGTAAAAATGTTCCCATATTAGGAAGAGGAAGGTTGAACTTATTTTCAAAAAACCTAGAGTCTCAAGTCTTGTATGTCCCCTCTTTTCCTTTCAAACTTTTGTTTGTGGGAAAACTCATCCAGCTGTTAGACTGTCTTGTCACGTTCTCAACTCATAGTGTTGTGTTTCAGGACTGAGTCACCAAGAGGAAGATTGGTGAAGGAGTCTATCTAAATGGCCTTTATTTCATCTCCTCTTCCTCAAGCTTTTCTCAAGGATTGATTGCAGAAACCTCCTCTTCATCCCTTCAGCAGCTATGGCACATACGTTTGGCTCACCATTCATCTCATGTGTTATCCCTTTTGTTTCCCAACCTTTGTAAAAACCATAGTGACTGTGATGTGTGTCACAAGTCAAAGGCTACTAGGTTGCCTTTTCCTACTTCTTGTTCTAGATCTACTCGAGCTTTTGAATTAGTTCACTTTGATGTATAGGGACCTGCTCGAGTAACATCAGTTGATGGTTATAGATTCTATGTAACCTTTATTGATCGTTTCACAAGAACAACCTTTGTTTACTTGTTAAAGTTTAAGCATGAAGTGTCCAAGTGTTTTGATGATTTCAACAATCTTGTTAAAAATCAGTACTCTTCAAACATATGCGTGTTAAGATCAGATAATGGTACTGAGTACACTTCAAAAATCATGAAACAGTACTTAAGTGCCCAGGGAATTGTCCATCAAACTAGTTGTGTGGGAACTCCTCAACAAAATGGAATTTCGGAGAGGAAAAATAGAGATCTTCTGGAAAAAACCAGAGCTCTGATGACACAAACCAATGTTCCTAAACATTTCTGGTCTCATGCAATTCAAACCGCTGCATATCTTATCAACAGACTTCCTAGTAAAGTTTTGAACTATCAGTCCCCCTTTGAAGTTCTGAAAAATAAAAAGATTGTCATTGATCAATTGAAGGTTTTTGGTTGTGTGTGCTATGTTCATATCCAAGCTCAACAAAGAGACAAGTTTGATCCTCGAGCTGTCAAATGTATTTTTCTTGGATACTCCTCATCACAGAAGGGCTACAAATGCTATGATCCCCAAACCAGAAAGGTGTTAGTGTCAAGGGATGTGAGATTTGATGAGAATAACCCATTCTACAAAACAAGTGATGATGAACTTCAGGGGGAGCTACTCAGTAAGCCAATGCTTATTCTTCTCGAAAATCAGGTGCTGACCAATTCTGATGTCTGTGCCGATACAGAACAGCAAGATTCTCAGGAATCCGACCATGATCAAGAAGAGAGAGTTCATGTAGAGGTGGAGCCTGCTGAAGAAAATGATGATCATGTCCCTGATCCTGAACCAAGTCAGTCCACAACTCAGTGCCAGAGGTATCCTACTCGGACTAGGAAAGCCAATGTCAGACTTGATGGATTTGAAATCTATACTCTTAAACCTCCTCAAGGAAATGAAGGTATTCTCAAATTCTTTCCTTCTTCCAATCAGGGGGCCCTAAATCAGCTTGTTGAACCTAGAACATTTGAAGAAGCAAGTCTGTCTCAAGTATGGAGAAATGCAATGCAAGAAGAGCTCAAGGCATTGAGTGATAACAACACTTGGAGCATCGTTCAACTTCCCAAAGGTCATAAGATTGTAGGAGCCAAGTGGATTTATAAAATCAAATTTCACTCTGATGGAACCATTGATAGACACAAGGCAAGACTGGTAGCTCATGGATTCACACAAACATATGGGGTTGATTACAAGGAGACATTTGCTCTTGTGGCGAAAATGAATACAGTAAGAGTCTTACTATCTGTAGCTCTTAATTTTGGTTGGTCTCTATACCAGATGGTGTCAAAAATGCGTTTTTACATGGAGATTTGAAGGAAGTTATGTACATAAGGATTCCTCCTGGTCATCCCCAAGAACATGAGCAGGGAATGGTCTGTAAACTGCACAAGGCCATTTATGGTCTTAAACAGTCTCCTAGAGCATGGTATGCCAAGCTCAGTTCAGTCCTCTTCTCCACAGGTTTCAAACGAAGTGCGTCAGATTCCTCCATGTTCACTAGGACTAGCACTCATGGCATATTAGTTGTGCTAGTCTATATATAGATGACTTGATTATTACAGGAGATGATCAAGAAGAGATTCAGGCTCTCAAGAACAGCCTTCATGCCACATTTGCCATCAAAGATCTTGGTGTTCTCAGATACTTTCTAGGAATAGAAATGACTCAATCTTCATCTAGTCTATTTCTAAACCAAAGAAAATATGTCACTGACTTGTTAGAAGAAGCAGAAATGCTAAGTTGCAACTCTGCTCCCACTCCTCTTCCCAGTCAGCTCGACATTGAATCTGGCGAGCCAGTGTCTGAAGTGTCTGTTTATCAGAGACTTGTGGGTAAGCTCATCTATCTCACTATAACTCGTCCAGACATAACATATGCTGTCAGTTTGGTTAGCCAGTTTATGCATGCTCCAACAACATACCATTATAAAATTGTGAAGAGAATCCTTCGTTATTTGAAAGGATCAGTATCTAGAGGAATTTATATGAAAAAGCATGGTCATTTTAATTTAGAAGGGTACACAAACTCATATTGGGCTGGCAACACCATCGATCGAAAATCAACCACTGGTTTTTGCACGTTCCTAAGAGGAAACCTTGTCACATGGAAGAGTAAAAAGCAGTCTGTCGTGGCCAGATCAAGTGCAAAGGCAGAGTATAGAGCAATGACTGCCACTGCCTGTGAACTTATTTGGTTAAGAAGCTTACTTTCTGATTTGGGAATTCCTTGTAAACTTCCAATCACTCTACATTGTGACAATCAGGCAGCAATCCATATTTTTGCCAATCCAGTGTTTCATGAGAGAACAAAACACATTGAGGTCGATTGTCATTTTGTAAGAGATCAAGTGCAATCGAAGATTCTGGACACTGCCTACATTCGATCCAGTGATCAACTTGCAGACATTTTTACCAAGATCCTTCCCTCTGCTCAGTCTGATCGCCTGTTATCCAAGCTTGGATCAAGAAAATCTTTTGATCCAGCTTGAGGGGGAGTGTTAGAGTCATAGATATTCCTACAGCTTATTATTCATGGATCAGGAAAGTATGGTCATCTGCTGGCGAGCGTCTCGTGAGCTGCAAGTGGTGTCCCTGACAAGCTCATCAGCTAGCGTACGTAAGAAGCTTAATCTCATCAACTAGCGTACGTGAGAAGCTTAATCCCGTGGCGAAGGATCAAATTCTCTGGCAAGCTTGTTGCCTCGATAGATGTGTAGTCTCCTTATATATTTGTTTCTGTATGTTCAGATTCAAATAATAAAATATTCATCATAAAAACTCATAGCCAATCCTCTCAAAGATTCATCAAGTTTATTATTCAAAAAGACCAGAAAATGTCCTTGGAATCAGAATTGGGACAAACAGACTTCCAGTTCAAGGTCTGCCATATTGAACCCTATTCCAACTCACCAAGTCCAAAATAAACTACAAATTAAACTAGATAATCATTTTTTCATCCAAATGCAGTCAATGCAAGTCTAGTTATGCATCATCTGCCAATAGCTCTGATTCTGTAAGCTGTTACAGAATGCATTAATAAATTCTGGCAAATACTTCAAGGTGTGCCAGCAGTACTAATCAATCATAACCCGTTGTTTTTGCATATACCAGCAACGATTAGCTTGCTGGATTGTCAAATGGAGGTAAACCCCAATCAGCCGGGTTTAAATCCAACAGGGACCCTAGAACTTGGTCTGCAGCATCATGAAAAGAGGTGTTGAGCCTTGGATCTGGAACCATTACAACAAACCTGCTTATCATATATGATCAAAATTTTAGCAACCAACAAAACACTAGAGTTAAATCAAAGTTACTTTTTCCAATTTCTTAGAAGAACTTCATTAGGCAATGAAATGGTACAAAGCAAGGTTAGAAAATATTAACACGCAACAAAGGTTTTGATGAAAATAAATCTAAGATGACTTCTATTTATGATTATTAACTCAAGATGCTACCTCTCCGGCAAAAATTTCACAGTCCCAAATGCAAAAGTCTTGGATATTATTGAACAAGGAAAATTGCTGGTTTGGTCATTCATATTTGACAAATGAGACAGAATAGTCACTCATGTTTGACAAATATCGTTTTGGTCATCTATGTTTTACTTTGTCCTTCAGAATGGTCACTTTCTCCATTTTAAATGTTAAAAACTACATATGTGACATACACATGCTTTACTTAAATTGATATTTTTGTCATTGCCAAGCTATTAAACTTACTTATATATACTTTACAAACAAATAATTTTTCTTTTTTTAATGTCCAAAATAAACAAGTGACCAATCTGAATGATAAGATAAAATATGAGTGACCAATCTGATATTTGTCAAATATGAGTGACCAATCCATCTCAATTGTCAAACATGAATGACCAAACCAACAATTTTTCCTATTGAACAAGTGACTGAAGCTAGGGCCTTAGTCCGAGAGGCATATTTACTAATTTGAGAAGGATACAAGTATAGACACAAGCCACCAGTCCCTATCTGACTTTGTTGTGAAGTTTAACCAAACTAATTGTGTTTCCAATCAGAAACAATCCAAATATAAGGCCTTCATCTCTCTGAGAAAAGTTCAGTCCCCTTCTATTCACTTTTCTTCCGTAATTTTTTTAGGTGAGATCACGCTTCTCAATGCATATTACCCTTCTTTCTAACAAAGACTTCAAAATTGAATTTGATGCTGTTTTCCAGTTTCACTAAACAGAAATAATCTATGGACTAAAACTAGACAGCAGATGTGCCAACTGACATGAAGCACTGATGAACAACGACCTCTATTATTTGAGACACTCTAGCAAGTGTAAGTGTAGTGGGCATTCTATTTAATTGAAACCAATGCATGGTTGAGCTTTTATGTAGGTAACCTCCTAGTTAGAATGCATTCAAAAGAAAAACATATCCACAATAAGGCCTTCATTACTGTGAGAACGTTGCATATTACATTCAATTGGGTTCTTTCCTTCAATGTGTAAATGATCATGTATCCCGATGCATATCAGTGTTACCCATCCGAATCATAACTAATATGAAACAAGATCTCATTTAAAGACACTACAAACATTCAGCCTTCTCAATAGTTCTTTATTACTAAGTGCTGCACAAAACAAGAAAAAAGAAAACAAATCTGTTCCATGAGTACTTGTATTTCCATAAATATTACCAGTGGCATATCTAGGCTCAGGCCCCCTCAGTGTTGAAATGGACTAAATAGTTGACCAACTTTGACACTTGGTCATGATCTAAAGAACTCTTACTAACATAAATTGCTAATACAAAAACTTCTGGCATGGCTACAATAATTCATGTACAATCAAATGGAGTCCCCCTCCCTCGAACTCCTTCAAGATCCACTTTGATGGTTCACTTCATGGAACTAGTGGAATGGCTGGTGGTTTCATCATTCGAGACAATTTGGGAACCACCATTCATGCTGGTGCCAAAATATTTGGGAAACAAGTGTCCCCATTGCTGAGGCTTCTGCTCTAAGAGACAGCCTTATCCAACCTAGAAGTTGGAAACTATAAGCAAATTAAAGTTGAGGGAGATTTTGATCATATCATTAAGTATATTAATGGAATTAGTGGGATCAACTGAAGACTGATTGCAATCATTCATGATTTCAAGAGAATAGCCGAGGTATTTGAAATAATCTCTTTCAAGCATGTAAAGAGAAGCCATGCAGCAGAATGAGCAGATGCAGTTGCAAATATGGGCCCTACTCACAGTGATCTAAGGGTCTGGGACAGATGGACAGGCTTATGCGTCCTGGCATCACTAGGTTTAGTCAGTTTGACCTAATGGACCCTGGATGTCTTAGGGTTTCAAGTCGTAGCCTGCTTTTCTTTTGCATAAAAAAAATTAAATGAAAATAAAAAACATGTACTGCTGGAATCCACATTTTTGTCTAATGTACTCCATTATAGAACAATTTTGAAAAAAAAAATTACTCATGAATAGCCACAGAAAATCTAATATTAGTTTATATTATAAATCAAACCAAATCACCCAATTATTTCCATAAGTATTTCACGTATGTAAAATAGTAAACATAGATCATCTTTGGATTTGTAAAGTGTACTGCAGACAAATAAGAATGTCGCTAACCCCTTACTGAGCATGTAGGTTACACTCATCCATCAACAAAACTAACAAAATACTCATGTACAAAGATGAAATTGATTAAGGATATGTCTTATGGTTAGGCCGTTAGACTGACTTGGTTAGTCAAACTCCTAGTTATTTAACTCTTGAACATATCATGAGAAACTGAATTGTTCTCATATGTAACCAATACTTTCAGAAAAGGAGCCATTTTTGAAGAACATGTGAAAAGATAAAAGCACTTACATTCCAGCATTCTTCGCTGCAAGAACTCCAGAGGGTGCATCTTCAAACACAAGACATTTCTTTGGATCTATTGGCCCACCCTGTTTACAGAAATCATTTTTTGAGCCACTTTCACTTATAATGACTTCATATACTTATAAGCTAAATATGTAAGCACAGAAAATTTCATGTTGACGTCAATAATAGTTTAATATGGCACTGATATAAAAAAGGAACAAGCATAACATACCTTAAATCGTTTGGCAGCTGCAAGGAAGATATCTGGTGAGGGCTTGCCTCGTTTAACTTCTGGATCATCACCATTGACAACATGATGCATCAACGAGAATAGCTCACGATGGCTTGTTGTCTTCAATTCAAAATGTTTCTTATTAGAGCTGCAAGACATTTCCAATAGAGTGATCCTTAAGGCCTTTGTTATGTTATAATTTCAACTTTTAAAAAGTAACACATATAGTTCCATAGGTTGGAAGTAAGTAATCATGCTCAGACATAAGTATAAACTGAAAAATTATACAAAGGAGCTATACCCAGTTGCCAAGCAAAAGGGCACTGCTTTCTCATGTAGATGTAAGATCAATCTGCTGGCCCCTACAATTTATTACACAAATTAGATTGAACTATTGAAGCTGACAGAAGCGTGTCTTATAATATTGATATCACTAGGTCAGATGAATTGACACTTTATAACTAGCATATGATCATTCTGATATGTATTAACATCACAAACACAGTGCACTAAAAAACGGGACAACGTGTATATATATATATAACACTAATCCAGATGATGCGTGGATTACTAAATACAAGTTTGCATGTATGCTAATATCTCAGTTCGGATATAATGGTACCTGGCATGAGCTCGCTTGTTGGAAACATACTCTGCAGCATTGACTCTCTTTCAACTAGAAATTCCTCAGCAGAAAGAGACTCACTAATTCCAGTCTCTTCAACAAACACCCGAGCAGCTTCTATTGCTTTTTTTCCCATCATTTTCGCTTTAAGACCCCAATCAAAAGTTTTGTTGTACCTGGAAAGTATAATCTCTTGGACTTCAGTATAAAATTTCTCTGTGTCTGGGGGAGGAGGGGAAAAAAAAAAGACAAATCAAACCATCAGGTTCTTGCCTGTATCTGAAAATGAAATATAAACCTCAAACTTAAGATTAAGGTATTGGGAAAACTCATATAAACAATAAAATGGAGATGATATACATAGTAAGAGCCACATAAGATTCGAAATACAACAAGTAGTACACAGAACACAAACAATTGTACTAAACTTACTCAACACATAATCAAAAACAAGGACCACTTGAAATTTATTATACTATTCACAAAAAGTTTGAATTTTTCAATACCACTTCTGTATATTAAAAGACACACTGAAGACTGAACTTGCTTTTCTAAATAACCTTATTATTGATTTTGTGATACTTTGTAACAAATAAAGAAAACTTGCAAACCCATATACTCATGGTACATAAAAATGATAAAATTACAAAGATTCATAGCAGAAAAAAATGTTTTATCTTATCTTGTCGCACTTCTTAATTCTTTCTCTATTGATATTTTTTTGGAATAATCCATACTGCCCCCTTGTCAATAAGAATCAAGGAACTACTGAACTCAATCACTTGCTGCCATCATTGGATCTCTATTTCAGTTAAGACTCAGTGAAGAGGAGTCATAGAAAGAATCAAGTAATGCATGACTCAACTACAAACACAAAAGACAGCGTAACACTAATGAATGCCGCAAACCATCCTGCTCCAAGGGGGATAAGGGTTCAAATTTTGTTTTGCTAATCAATCACAGTAATCATGATCTCAATAAGTCAGATGCAAGGAGTAAACTTGCTGAATAGGAATCAACAATTGCTCTTTCGTCTACCATCAGAGTCGATATGTCGTTGCACGTGTTGATCACATTGTGCAAGCATATGTAAAGGTTGGATTAGCTTATCTGCGTTTTTTCAATTCAAGAAAAACTCTGATGTATTTAGCATTATAGTGTGCATGAACAATCCGCTCAGAAACTTCCATCTGCTATATGGTCTGATTTCTACATTGTAGGAAAAATGACTCATAACCAACTCTATTCAAACATGATCTAAAAACAATAACCACTCCACAAGTAAACAGAGATTCGAAGTCCATTGTCAAAACAGAACATAACTACTGAGAAGAGAGACACAGCAGATCAAGTGTTGAGAGGAACTTACCGAGTAAGAGGCCGTCCATGTCGAAGATGACATGGGTTATTGGCGCTTTGGGTGATACAGCTGCAGATGGA
The DNA here is from genome assembly GCA_946800695.1 of Geum urbanum. Taxonomy (NCBI): domain Eukaryota; kingdom Viridiplantae; phylum Streptophyta; class Magnoliopsida; order Rosales; family Rosaceae; genus Geum; species Geum urbanum. The sequence continues at coordinate 16,891,271 of OX327003.1, read as the reverse complement.
ACATTTGCCATGGCGAAATGGGGTCTTGAGTTTTTGGGGTTTGTGGGCAAGTTTAAGAAGTTGTTAGAAAGATAGGAAGGGTTTTGGTGATGAAGTTTTGAGATTTGGGAAAGGCAATCGTTGGCAGACGAGTCTTGACATAAAGGTGGATCCAAAAGATCAACCGAGTGTCAGAGTGGTTATTTGACAAAGAGGAACCAAGCAAGGCCCAACGACAACGAAACAGTGTTCCTTTTTTATTTGGAAAAAAGTTTCGTATGGTACCCAGATTCTTCTCATCCTATCAATATGGTACCCAAACTTTCAAAACGATCAATATGGTACTCAAACTCTCCAAACTCGATCTATATGGTACCTTGACCAAAGTTTTCGTCGGTCAACCCTCAAATTGCCGAAAAAGACTATTATGCCCTTTTTTGAGTTCAAGTATGGTACCCAAACTCTTCTCATCCTATCAATATGGTATCCAAACTCTCAAAACGATCAATATGGTACCCAAACTCTCCAAACTCAATCTATATGGTACCTTGAGCAAAATTTTCGTCAGTCAACCCTAAAAATTATTGACATGGCATGACGTTTTTCATTTAGAATTTGAATGTGAGGGGTATTATTTTCATTTACCTAAAAAAAAGTAGTAGAGAAACCAAGAAACAAAGCAGCTCATAATCTTCTTCTTCTTCTAGCTAGTTCTAAAGGAGACAGGACCGAGAAGAATGAAAAATCTCAACCACTAATCTCCCCCACCAATCTCCCATAAACCTTGTTAAAGCTTAAGTTGGTGAAGAAGAGCAAAAAGGTTATCAGAAGAAACAACAAGGCCTCCAGATCGAGGAGTTCGGTTCATACGGACCACGGCGACAAGCTTCGAAAGCTAGTTCCGGGGGGTAAATCCATGGATTTCTGCAGCTTGATGGAAGAAACTGCTCATTACACATAACATGTCTTACCACATAGGTGAAGGTCATGCAGGTCAAAGCTGATAATCTCTCTAAATGAGTATATATGATGCATCAGAAACAAGTGTTCATGATCTGAAGCATGCATACATGAGAAAAAAGAAAGAAAGTGATATAAGTTGCCAGCCAAATCTAACCAGAGGTACTTCCTCAGGCACAATGCGAGAAATGAACTCAAAAAAGGACATAATAGTCTTTTGCAATAACCTCGACGAAACGTCATGCCACGTCAGCAATTTTAGGGTTGACCGACGAAAATTTTGGTCAAGGTACCATATAGATCGAGTTTGGATACCATATTGATCGTTTTGAGAGTTTGAGTACCATATTGATAGGATGAAAAGAGTTTGGGTACCATACGAAAATTTTCTCCTTTTGTTTTTAGGTAAATGACAATAATACCCCTCACAATTAGGGAAACGTCATGCCACGTTAGCAATTTTAGGGTTGACCGATGCAAATTTTGGTCAAGGTACCATATAGATCGAGTTTAGAGAGTTTGGGTACCATATTGATCGTTTTGAGAGTTTGAGTATCATATTGATAGGATGAGAAGAGTTTGGGTACCATACGAAACTTTTTTCCTTTTTATTTTGTGTACATGGATGGATACTACTGTTTTGAATGTGATTGAATATTTTTTTTGGTTAGAAAAAGACAAGGACGAGCTAAATTTACTATATATCAAATCTGGTCCTGATGGTTTACTGTTGCAAGAACTGTTCATAGGGGCATTTTTTTCCACAAAATATCACTGTGCGAAACACGTGGAGGTCATGCCAAACCTGATCACTCCTAGTCCTCTCTCTGCATTTTTCTCTCAGCCATCTCTCTCTTGCAATCACGCTCTAGCTCTCTCACCCACTCATTCTCTCTCTCGACCCCTCAATCCCCCAACCAACCTCAAACCCATCAAATCCTTCCCCCAATCATTTTTTTTTTGCTCCTCACCCAATCGCCACCGTCTCATGCTCCGCTCCTTCCCAGTGTCTAGGTCAGATCTTCCCGTATCTATGTCCTCTCCCAATCGGTAGGAGTACGAATTTGAATATAAGCTTCCAATTGTGCGGTTAGTTGGGTTTCTCTCAATTTTTGTTTTCAATCAATGGATTTTTTTTCTCAATCAATCTGGGTTCGTTAGGTTTTGATTTGAGTTTGTTTGTTCTGTTCTTATTTCATTGTTAGGTTCCCAATTTTGATTCATTCTCGATTTTGAATCGGAAACCAGGTCTGATCGAAACATTTCTCTCAATCTCTCATTCTCATCTTTCTCTGGGTTTGATGGTGCGAAATTGCTCTCTTAATCTGAATCAGCCACTGATCTCTCAATTTGAATCTGAAACCCAGGTATTTACCCACTCGATTTTGAGGTATTGGTTTTTCAATTTGGGTCCTTTCGATTTTGATCGAGTCTTGCTTTGTTGTGATAATCATTGTCTTTCTCCTTTGGTTTTGCTGCTCCCCATTTGTTTCTATGCCTAGTAATAATCCATTATCTATCTTCTGCATCTCATTGTTGTTTGTTCAAAGTTTCAGTTTTAGTTTTTGTGTTTTTGTAGATGTGTTGATCCAGTTGATCTCGATCGCGTTTTGGTAATTTAATATGTGTTTTGGATCGTATGCTGGTTGGTTTGTTCATTTGGATTTGGATAGAAATATAATGTTTTTTATGTGATGCCAATTTGTGACCGGTAAGATTTACATGTGTGTGTGGATATTAGTTGTGTGAATGGGACTGGAGTTATATGGGGGTTTTGATTTTGTTTGTTAGGTGTTTGTGTATGTGTTTAGTTTTATAATCTGGTTTTATCTTCTTTTTAGCGTTTGAACTATGAAGAATAGATGTTCGCAGATAGTTGCCGACTTTTGATTCAAAGCTCTGATCTTTAGTTTTGATTTACCTGAAGTTGTGCATTGAAATATGTGATAGTTTCGATATGTGATTATGTTTTAAGCATAAGATCAATTAAAATGCATCATTCAACATGTGATAGTTGGTTAACTGGAGTATTGATTTCCTTTTAATTTTGTTATATGACATGCTTTCCAATTTGTTGCAGCATTCTTGCCTCTTTTACTTTTTAGCATATTTTTTCCAATTTTGGATCAGAAAGCTCTTTACTCATGCTATCTTACTCTCTGTCTCTCGCAATCATGGTTTTGTTGCAGCCCCAACCTCTTGCTCTCTCACAATCGAAACCATCTTTCACTCGATTTCTAATTCCAGGTTTTCATCGTAGTCGACCAGAACTACTGATTGACTATAGAGTGAAATGTTTGGATTAGATCGGTGACAAGATTTCTGTACAAAAACCATTTTATGCTTATAGTGATTGAATTGAAGTTATGTTTAAACTCCATTACATTTGATTTGATGGCTATGTATATGCATTTCCATCTTTTAGTGCAGCTTATGTTCGGATAATTGATTTTTATGAATATTCATCGAGCCAAATTTTGTGTGATTTTAGATGATATGTTGGATTGTGTTGTTATGTACCCAATGAAGGATGACAAATTATTAAGGGTGATGGGATATAACTTTGATTTAACATGTTTTTAAGAACAAGTATACTCAAGATTTGTTTGTTAATGTAAAAGAAAACTAATCTCTTCTGGTTCCTAATCTCTTACACATTAAATTTTGTTTGCAGAGCTCTGTGGACTGATATTTTATAGTTCAACCGCTTAAAGACCCCATTTCAATTCGACAAGAATCAGTTTGTTGATTGATAACAAGTTAATTTCATAGGTACTTCCAAAGTTTGTTCTGTTACTGTAACATTGTGTAAATGAAGTTTGTTATACTTAAAACCCTTTGTGTACATTTAACATTTATAGTTGATTGAATTCAATTTCTGAAAATTAACCATTTAAAGTTAGCTATTTGGAACAATGTGTTTGATAAGGACTTTAGTTGATAAGGAAGAATGATTAAAACATGATGTTATCAATAGATAACTCTTTTGTTAAACAAAGTTGTCCTGTTTATCGGATTGGCTTCATTTAATTTGTGTCGCCTGTGCCTTTTGAGCAAACCGATTTTATCGAATTTCCGCACATTTGTCTATTAAGTTCCTCGTCCTTTGCTTCTTCATTAGAAACTAAAAAAAAAAATAGTCAAAGGTTGCCTTGCTTCTGTGTGTTGACTTGAGGCGGTGTTTAGATTACCTTAGGGTTTCTTATCTGTGTACTATTATGGTTAATCCGATTTTGCTGAATTGTTTGATTTATAGTAAATTTGTTTAATTTGTTTGATTAGTTGGTTTTGAGAAATTTGGGGTTTTTTATCCTAGATTTTGCTTAATCCGATTATTGTATGATTTCTGTTCATATGGTTGACGAATTTAGCTTAGGATCTTCATGCAATGTTAATGATTATTGAACTGGTCTGAGCAATTTGATGGATACGATGATAAGTTAGTTTAGGTTATGGATTTTTTTAAATTAAAAGTGAAGATGTGTTGTGAGGTTTGGTTGATGAAGGAAGACTAAGTGGTGGATTTGTATGGACTACAAGTTTGTTTCTTATAAAATTTAGAAGAAGAAGAATAAGATAGTATGTTTAATCTTTGTTCGAATATCATATTATTAGTCGTTCTTTTGCTATCCATTTTGTTGATTCGTTTAAGCTCCAAGTTTGGTACTTTGGATTTTCCTGATTAAATTTGTTGTGGGTGTTTGTGTTTTCTATATGTTCGTCAAGATTTAGGAACTGGGTTGATGTACGTGCTTGACCTGTTCTGCTGATTGGGTTTGGAAAGTTCCAATTTTTTTTGGTTCTAGGGTTAGGCCGGGTTTATGATATTTAGTATTTTAGTCATGTAATTTTTGTCTGATAGTTTGATTCACTAGGTTTGATTTTTTTATTATTACTATTTTGGTTCAAAATTGATGATTAAGGGTAGTCCTTAAGAGAGTTTACAGAGCTCCATACAGTTTTGTAAGTAATTGGTATTTAACTTAGTGGTACTTATCCGTATTGGTAAAGAAGACTTCACCAATTAGCTTATTATGTTGCTAATATCATATCCTAATCAATTTTGTACAAGTCGATTACCCATTATCAAAGTCGAAGCAAATGGTTGTTAAAAGGTAGTTAGAATTAGAGAGTTGTGAGGTTAGGGGTGGATTTCTATGGACTACAAATTTATTTCTTATACTAATTCCTTTACACATGTGTTTGATTCTATTGATTCTAGTTTCATAGATTTTGAGTGCTTTTACTGATTCTAAATTTAGGTTTTGAATGAGATTGAAGTGGAGTCAATGACTAAGAACCCATTATCTGCTGAGTGTTGACTGAGGAAACATGTAATGTTATAATCTATAAACCCAGAACCCGATGACCCATTAGCGTTTTCAATTTGATTTACTTAATTGGGTATTTAATTTGAGATATGTGTTTCAAATTAACACAACCTAGCATAGTTAGATTATCAAGTTTAACTTTTTGCTTCTCAAGAATTGATATGACTACTCTTCTCAAGGTTGAGTTAGAGTTTTTATAAATAGCAACTTTGTACATGATTGCTAACATATAGTGAAGTATTTTTCTGATTGTGTATCAATTTGTGGGTTGTAGAATATTTGGTTCTCCTGATCGCGTCTTCCATCTTCGTGAACCCGTCACGACTTTGACCGACGACCCATACCATTTGTTTAGGATAGGTACTGCAGTTTTATCATTGTTTCTTTAATTTTAATTCTATTTTTAAAGGTAGGTATGATGTGGCTGCGATTTTGCATTCTCTCATGACTCAACTACTCATTCACAGGCTTTGTTTGCTGTATTTATGTAATTTCTATGTGTGTGTCTCCATTTGAAGTTTGGCAAAGGATTTGAAGCCATTTTTCGACAATTTGGTCTGGTCAATTCTTTCCCTGTTAAGCAATTTTTTTTTTTGAAATGTTCATTGTGATGGACATGATTGTAAACTTTAGTTTTTGTAATTTGGAGTGTTGGTATCATTTATTGAAAGATTTAGACCAGGTTTCTAATAATAATTCAGTAATAGTTTTTGTTTTAGTTCGTGACATTTATGTGCGCTAATAGCATATATGTAGTATCTATTGGCTCTTGAAGCAAAACTGGAGTCCTTGATATTTATTCCATCAAATCAGTTAAACTTTACAACTATGATTTGGACATGTTATTTGTAATGGTTGTCATTTTAACATTTGAGTTTTGTGATTTGGGGTAATAGTTGCATTTATTGAGTGTTATAGAGCAAGTTTTATTCAGCATTCATCAGTATTGTATTGACAATGTGGCTTTGGTTTTGTTTGCAAGACACTGTGTATGTAGTCTTGTCTGTACATATCTATCATCATAACCACATCAGTGAGTTCGAGTAGTTGTTGAGCATTCTATTTCACAAGGTACCATCAGATTGATGCTATATTTTGACAAATTCTAGATGTAGAGATGGCATCTTCATTGGTATATTAGCTTTTAATTTGAATTTTTCTTATCTGAGTCACTCGCAATTGCTTTTTGTTTTCTTTGTAAATTTAGCCAGGGAATAATAATGTTTAAAAGGTGGAGTAGTGATATACAAGTTAACTTTTTTTGTTATCCAACCTGTATAAATACTAGCAGTCATGTTTAATATTACTCTTAACCTGGAAATTGCTGTTTTTTTTATCTTGCTTAGACTTTTAAGTCTTAAATTTCTGTCAATTAGTTATGGCTTATGACACAATATATTTGACACAATAATTGCTATTAATTTGAATACGTAGGCTTTTAATTAATTTTATTGTTGATATTCATTGTATTTTTATGGTGTTTTCTTGCAGTCTTATATGAATTTTTTAGAATTTGATCGTGTTTGTTTAGTAACGTACGTAACCTATTTTAGTTTGCCAAGTTAGTTTGATTGTTACAGCTATATAACTTTGTTTTATTATCATAATGATTAGTTTATGATAGACTCTTACATTATTATAAATAATATATAGCTTTTACATTATTTGTCATGTTATAATTTTCATTTTTTTTTACTTTTTATGATGGCTTGCTCAAAACATTTCTGTGATAAGGGGTGTTTTGTTAGAGTTTTGTTATGAATGACACATGTTTTGATGATAAGGCTTAGTTGCTCAAAGATTAGTTACATGCCTGTCCAATATAGATTAGTTATATATGTGTGTGTGTATTTTATGTCTGATGTTTTAGATTGAGTTGGTATTTATTTTTTAGGTGCTTACTTAGTAAAAGATATGGTTATCACCAAAATCAGAACTATAAAAACTTGGAATTGTTTGTGTTTACCCTGTTGAAAATTTAATTAGTTGTGCTATCTTTTGATATTGGGTTTATCGTCAATTTACTCGCAATTTTTTTTACAACTATTGCTCATGTTGGTGGTGTCCTACATCCTTCCCTCAACTAAGTTGTGATTAAGGTGTGTGCTTTGCTTTGCTCTTTGGTTTATTGTAGTTGTGTTCAGTTTTTCATTTTGTAAGAGATTTGAGATTTTGTTTTAGCTGTTTTGACTTTCATTATGCATATGATTGAGGCTATTTATTGGTTGACAATGAAACAAGGTTTATAGTTTTCTCTCATTTCTTTACATATTGTATATATTAGTTTGTTGGTGTTGATAATTTTTAGGATAAAAAATGTGTAATTTGTTGTTATGATTGTTGTTTTAGGTATGCCTCCTAAAAGAAGTTTTAAAAGGAAATTTGCAGATCCTTTGCATGAGGAATTCTGTGTGAAATTTTTGCCATGCCATGAGACAGCATCACTGTGGAGCTATTTTGAAGATAAGGTACCAGGTTCATCCGATTGTCACACTTCAAAGAAGAGTCGCAGTTTGACTCGGAATCATCAATTTTCTGAAGGATACTGGATGTATGATAGTGATGGTGATTTTCAGCCGAAAGGACCGAGGACACAATAAACAGTACCAACTGAACACGTAGCATTGATTGGAGATGATAATGATTAAGTTGGAATGGATGTAGACAATGAAATTTTACTAGGTAACCTATTGGAGCTTTGTTGTATTTAGCTAAATGCATAAGACCAGACATTACATTCTCTATGAACTTGTTAGCTTAGTTTAGTTATGGGCCTACACAACGTCATTGGAATGATGTAAAACACATCTCAGATACTTGAAGGGTTCCATAAACTTGAGCTTGTTCTTTCTTTATAAAGAATACAAAGAGAAGTATGAAATTCTTGAAAAAAGGATGGCTGAAACAAAGCATGCTAATTCCAGGGATTTCAACTCGTCGAATGTTGTACCCTGGACGGACCATAGTCATACATTCGACCCGTCGAGTAATGGTCAGGCTGCGAGCATTATTCTTACATTCAGTGTAGTCCCTAATTTAGAGACTGATTGTGATGTCTTGGATGATTTTGCTAATGTCAAGTATCTCTCTAACCCACACAAAGGATGTTTCCAAACCAGTTATGTGTTTACCACAAGGAACACAGCGATATCTTGGAGATCAATGAAACAGACCCTGGTTGCTACTTCCTTGAATCATTCTGAGATCATTGCTTTAAATGAAGCGGTTAAGGAGTGTGTGTGGCTTAGGTCAATCATACAACATATTCGAGGAACTAGTGGATTGCCTTCCACCTACGTGTATTGTTGAGGACAATGAGGCTTGTATTGAACAAATGAAGTTGGGATACATTAAGGGTGATCATACCAAGCATATATCACTGAAGTTCTTCTTCAATCAGCAACAATAGCAGCTATTGAACATTTATGTGAATCAGGTATGTTCGGCCGATAATGCTGCAGACTTGTTCACCAAGTCGTTACCCAAATCTATATTTACTAAGCATGTGAGACACATTGGTATGCGAAGATTCTCTGAACTCCAAGATTGAGTTACTGATCAAAGGGAGTTTATTTTGTAGACATTAGGGGGAGTCTATATCACATGTGGTAATTTTGTAGTTGATGTGTTGTACTCTGTCTCCCTTCGATCAAGCTTTTTTTTTATGCAAGAGGTTTTTGTTTGCTTGACAAGGTTTTTAGTGAGGCAATAAGTTATGCATCATACATTATGATCGTGACACAAGGGGGAGTGTGCAAGAGAATAATATTCTTGGTATCTCGATGTGCATCTAGTTCTAATTACAGTATATATAGATATTCTCTCAATCCCTGATTTACCGGAAGATTTATTATATCAGATTGTGATGCTTATTTAAAAGTCATCTATCAATGAATAAAATACAGTTTCAGTCTATTACGTATGTATTTAGTTTAATTTTCTCCTTTAACCTTTGTGAAATTGCTTAAATGGTTGTTTCGATTTAGGTTAAAGATGATGATTTCTTACTAATTGGGAGTCCTTTTTAAACTGGCAGTGGTGAAAAGGACGAGTTAGTAGCTCTTTCATTCAAAGCCTCTCAGACTCCGCCCCCTTCCTCGTCGAGACTAGTCGTCGCACCTATGTTGATATCGGGTTTTGCTATAGCGCCTCTAGTTTAAGCTTGGTCGTGGCTCGGATCAGCTCGGCCATGCTCCACGCGAGCTCTACCGCAAGCTCTACCACCTTTCCTCCTCCAGCCTTAGTTGGCATCATCCTCGTCCTTGGCACCACGGATGTGGAGATGAGTTGTGAATTTCCTAAAAAGTCCTTCTAAAATAACTTGTGAATGACACAAAACTATTTTTTAACGACGTCATCTGCTTTTTAACATCTGTTAAAGACAGAGTGATCAAAGTGACTAACGTTGTTGTTTTTTAGTGACCTTAGTGATATTCGTCATGCATCAGTGAACAAAGTTTAGAACATCTCATACGTGAGTGATCACCCAAACAATTTTTTATTAACTTATATTAAAATAGCAAATCAGACTAGTCATGCAACGACTAATGATTTTATCTCTTGACCGACCCGACTCCAATTAACGATATTTAGAACATTGGTACCAATAACTTTTTATTTGTCTAACTATAACATCAGAGTAAATGTAACGGCATAATCTGACATTTGATATATTATCTCACACGTACATTAGGAACTTACGAACTTAGGGTTGACTTTAGAAAATAAACTTTGGGTGTCTTAAAGAAAATGAACATTAATTGATCGATAAAGCTAGCTTGATCAAGTGTATACATGTTTGAGGTTTGAGAAACAAATGAGCGATCCTCAGTTGGAGAAGCAATATATAGTTAGGTCCCTTCTACATTGAATTACGTCATATTCAAAAGTTAGTTTGATTTTTCTTTGAAGTAAGGATTTGTGGCTATCCTTAAATCTTGATTAATGAAATTATAAAATACAAGGGGGGAGAAACATAAGAAGAGAAGGGAAACATCTGAAATACTATCAGGAGACTCAATTAATACATTATATCTTAAACTATACTATTTAGCAAAAAGTGCATCATCGACTATTTCATTTGTTTTATAATGAAGGCGACACAATATTGGAAAGATTTCGCGACTATGGCGACGTATCCATTCACTTTGATCAGCTTTCCAACTATGTTGTCGACAAGAATTATTGTCAGCAATACATCTCATTCTGCCGTTAGGAGAGTGCGCTCATGCAATGAATCAAAGAACGTCTTAATCTAGAGCAGACAAGGCACCAAAGGTGAACAACCCAGGACAAACCTCACTTCTCCCTACCTCACACCAGTCACACACGAGAATAAGTTTATTTTTGACAAAACAAATAAAAACAGAAAAGATAAATAACTAAACTTATTAAAACAACCATATTTCAGGCCAAGGATTTGTAACCTGGCCAACAATTGGAGCCCATCTTGCAACTTTGAAGCAGCCCTGCCCACATCAATCACCAGCACCCACCGTCTTCCCACATAGCACCTATACCGCCTTTTTCCCTCTACAGACCACCAACCACCACCTCAGATAAGAGCCACACACATCGACTCTTTAACACCCGCCCTCGGTCGTCCTCTCTCTTTAAAGCAATGCACACCAATAGCCAAGACCTCAAATCAATAGTTCGACCACCTCCAGGCTTTGTCAGCGAGCAGCCCACCGTCTGCGCCGCTCGACTGAGTTGGATCCAAGGTACCAGTAGTGATTTCAACGCTTTCCACTTAGCACTACCCTTCCACCGTCCCTCTCCACAACCACCATTGCAAATCGACGAGAGCAGAGCAACTTCGCCACTGCACATCGGGATCCAATCTCCTCTGTCACCCATCACCGGGCCGAGAACATTGCCTGTTCTGCTGCACCCGAGAGCAAACACCGATGAGGCCAAGGGCCGCCGGGCGAGTGAAAGCAAAGAGAAGTTTGTTTAAGTGATGCGGCACTCTCTCTGTTTTCTAGGGTTTTTTTTACAACCAAGGATGTTACAGAAGAAGTGAGCAAAATTTTAAAGTTAGGTTGATAGGATGGATGAAATACCAAATTACATACCGGTTTACTGGTTTCCATATACGCATTTGTGGTTCATGTCGAGGAAAGTATGAGATGGATCGGAATGTATCAAATTAGATAGCGATGTGCTTTTGGGACATATCGATCAAGTTATTAAAGGAAACAATATCTGACCATTATGATAAATTAGTTTTTGGTCGATCAATAGGAATAGGAACAGCAATTGGAATATTATTATTATGCTAGCTAATTTTAACATACCATATTAAGAAATCATGAAATGATGAAAAGAATAATTATCTTTGATGGATCGAAGGCGTGTCAATCGAATTGAACGTGTTAATTACGAGATTAACACAGCATGCTTAGTGGCTTTTACGTGTTGTGTCACTCATAATCTGATCAATTTGATAATAAACTTGTTAATTAAGTACAAGTGTATTTGGGAGTCAAGTAAAATATTGGTACTCTGTGTATTATAGGACTATAGATAAATTAGCTAGCTTGTTATTCGAATCTCAATAGCCGCCCCCAAAGGAAAGGCCAAAACATTATAAATATAAAATATATTTCCTTGTTATTCGAAATATATATATATATATATATCTATATATTTCGAATAACAAGGATCGACCCTTGGCTTCAAAAGGTGTCCTAAATCTTCTGCCTATTTATTTAATTACTATTGACCATGAAAACCCATTTACATATTCCTTTATTTATCATAAAGAAAATTCAGCATCTTGTTTTTATTCAGTCATTACACATACAAGCTAATTAAGGAGCTAGCTATATCTCCACGTACAATTAGTCTCCTCTCCTTTCTCTTTTACTTTGTAGACTAGAGCGATCCATCTCTTTCATTTCAGATAGAAATACCTTCCTCTATCGATCTCTTTTCTCTTCTAGAAGCCTACAAGACCCCAAAATATATGTCGCCTTATAAAACTCCAAACCTAATATAATAAAAACCCCGAATTAATAACATTCCAAGGAAATCATCGACATGCAACCACCCCGGCCTCGTATATATATGCTCACCTTGGTCTCTTCTCATTTAACAATTAAAACTATTGTTTCGAAGACCATATCTTCTTCTTCTTCTTCTTCTTCTTCTTCTTCTTCTTCTTCTTCTTCTTCTTCTTCTTCTCTCTCAACAATCTAATCTTCTTGATCGTCGACAACAATGGCAGATGACGATACAAACAACAATGATTTTCAATTTCAACTAGACCCGTACGAAGACGAAGAAGAAGCACTATCTCTCTGCGACCTTCCACTAGACAACGAGGCTCAAGAGCTCCATGACTTGACGACCAAGTTCTTAAACGCCCGCCAATCTTCCTCCGACGAATTCTTCGAGTTCTTCCACTGCTCCGACAGCTTCATGTGTTCAGCCGACGACATCTTCGTCTGCGGGAAACTCATACCCTTCAAAGAGAACACCACAACTACGAAGCCTAAACGTGATTATGAGAAGAAACAGCCAGGTTTACGACGACGGTCGGAGTCACTGTCCGGTATACAAAGCACCGTCGCGAGATCAAGCAGCGCTAAAAACAAGGCCATGATGACCAACAGCCGATCATTGAATTACCTGAAGCTTCAACGCCATAGCTCGTTGGCGTCGACGGTCCCGGAGATGGAGCGGAACTCTTCCGCGAGGAGCGTCGGATCATCGAAGTCCGATAAGAAAATAAGTAGTACTAGTGGCAAGCCTAAGTGGTCGTTTCTTTTGTTTGGGATAGTCAAATTTCCGGCGGAGATGGACCTCAGCGACATCAAGAGCCGACAGGTTAGGAAAACACATTCCACCACGCAGTTCCCCGATTCCACCACCGGAAAGTGTCCTATGAGTCGGAGCTCATCATCCTCCGGCAACAAGGGCTCCTGGAAGCTGCTCAAAGCTTTGAGCTGCAAGGATCATACGAGTGTTGCCGTTATGCGGACGTCGTCGTTCTATGTGTCACAAGTATGAGGGAGATTTGTTAATTAATTAGGTCACATTTTTCATTTGCCAATCTCATGTATCATAAACCCAAAAACCCTAGCTAGCTAACATCATTTAGTAATTTATACGATCGATCGAGTGAGCTAGGTAGCTTGTTGTTTCTTTAATTTCTTTTGACTTCTCCATTGGAGCTACAGTTCATATTATCAAGAGTTCTTTTTTATTAGGCAATTTGATGGTGATTTGCATGAGAAAAGTTCTTTTGACTTGCTTGGACGTGAGGATAAACTATTATATATACAAATGATGAAGGTATATATGACATTCCTTGAAAGCAAGGATTGTGTACAGTAGTATCAAAAGAATTGTAGGATTTGTGGCCTCTTTCACTTTCGATCGATCTTTAGCTTTCACTTTCGATCTGGCTAGCTAGCTGGTTCTAGTTGCATTGTAATTATTGAGCTGCATGGGTTTCTTTGTTAGGTGACCACAGAAACAAAATGAATGTAATTCACGAGAATTTTGGTCATGTCATTCAATTCTAGCTTCAACACTTTTGTTCCCATTTATTTGTATTCATTACTTTCGATTTGTTCTCTATAAAAATAGTGTCGATTTTTTGTTGTCATTTTGGTCATAGATATTAAATTAAATTTACTTTACTTTGTAAATATCTGATGGTTCACTAATTGAAAGACAAAAAAAATTGATATCTTTCACCAGCGCAACAACTGCATGAAGCTAATTAAAAGCAAATCATTCTATTTAAAATTAGAAAGATTTTCGATTGTGTGGTTGTTATGTACAGTGTTGGAGTTTAGCGATTCGTAATATTGATAATGACTAATAAGGGAATTTCATGACTCACAAATAGAGACGTGAAGCACCACAAAGTATAATCTCTTCATGCCTTTTGCTCGTTCGGCGACCCCTGGCCTTGTTGGCGATGGTCTCTGGCCTAGTCGGCGCCATGGGGTGCAGCCGGACGGATCCTGTCCCCGCCCGGTGATAGGTTTCGGTGGAGAATGGAGTCGAACTTGCAGCGGGAAGTGGCGGATCTTGTGCTCCTGAGGGATTTGCATCAGAAATAGAAAGGAAAGGCAGCTGGTTTGGGGAGCGGATGAAGGGTCGAGCTACCCCCAGTCGAAGCCCGCCCTTGGTCAAGCGTCATCGATGAATATGTGTTCACGGCCTTCAGTGAGTCGACCGTGGGTCTTGACAGCTCAGCAGTGGTTACACGGCAGTTTAAACAAGTTTGGGGACTGAGGGATGGTGGCGGATTGGAATGAGATGTGGTCCTACTCTTGTTTGGCTGGTGCTGCTCTGGCAGGGTGCGCTAGCGGTAGGTTTTAGAGTAAAGGTGCGATGAGCTTCTCCCTGTTTGCTTGTTGGGCACTGGTGTTGGTCTGGATTTATCAGATCGTAGGTATTTTATTTTGGTCTTTCCAATTGCTTAAGTCTAGTTAGGTTTATTCTATGGTACTTTTATTTTTGTCACAAATAAACCAATATTCGTATGAGGTTGGAAAATATGGGTTTTGTACCGGGCTGTGCACCTTTGGTGCCTTGTCTACTCTAGGTAGGGACATTCGTTAATTTTTTAATTAGGCGCTCCCGCCTAGTGGCAAGATGAGATATAGTGCCGACGATGATCTCAGTCGGTAGCATACTACAAGAAAAATGCACTTAGACCTCGGAAACTTCTCCGCAATCTAAGTGAACACTTAGACGACGAAGATGTCCTTTTCCGCGGTCTAAGTGTTCACTTAGACCGCGGAAAAAGACATCTTCGTCGTCTAAGTGAAATTTTTGAATTTTTAGAACCCGCGCCTAATTAATTTGGGTTTAGGGTTTAGGGTCTCTGCGGCATGGGTGACACTTAAACGACGGAAAAAGACATCTATGTCGTCTAAGTACTTTAACCCGAAACCCTAAACCCTAAGCCCCTTACCCCTAAATTACGGAAATTTTCACTTAGACATTGTAGGTTTCCGTCGTCTAAGTGATTACTTAGACGACGCAAACGTGCATTTGCGTCGTCTAAGTGCTCACTTAGACGACGCAAACGTGCAGTTGCGTCGTCTAAGTGAAAATTTCCTGATTTCACCTAAAACAACGGCCATCTAGACCATGTCCCAATGCATATTCTTTTCGTCGACTGTTCCAAAATAGGACTTACGGATTTTCGTGTATCCACGTTTCCGGTTTGTAAAAATTTTGGTTTTGCGGTTGACTGTGCCGATGAAACCCTTAATGAACTTACTATTTTGTGAAAATTATTCGATTTATATATTGTCTTATGGCGAAAGTATCCAACGGTTATTTTGTCTAAATTCAATTTCGTTAATATCGATATGTAATGAGTCTATACGTAATAACACTTAAGTTATACACATTAGTAGATACTTAACAAGTTTAAAGACGTAAGATTATTCGTCGTCTTAAATTCAATTGTTTATATATACGATTCGTTAATCGATATTTTACGACTATTTCATTCGAATGACCGATCAGAAACTTCCTTGCGAATTATTTTTAAAAATTAATTTTACCACTATTTCACCTGGACCACTGAGATGGACCATCTCCATGGTCTAAGTGAATTTTATTTTTAAACTAAATATCTAAAAAATTAATTTTGGAGAAAATTAAAAAATTTTAAAATTAACTTAGACCACGGAAATGACCATCTCCGTGGTCTAAGTGAATTTTTTTTAAACTAAATTTCTAAAAAATTAATTTTGGAGAAAATTAAAAAATTTTAAAAATTCACTTAGACCACGGAGATGGTAATCTCCGTGGTCTAAGTGAATTTTTAAACTAAATTTCTGAAAAATTAATTTTGGAGAAAATTAAAAATTTTTAAAAATTCACTTAGACCACAGAGATGGTCGTCTCCGTGGTTTAAGTGAATTTTTAAACTAAATTTCTGAAAAATTTATTTTGGAGAAAATTAAAAAAATTAAAAAATTCACTTAGACCACGGAGACGACCATCTCCGATCCATGGTCTAAGTGAATTTTTAAACTAAATTTCTGAAAAATTTATTTTGGAGAAAATTAAAAAAATTTAAAAATTCACTTAGACCACAGAGATGGTCGTCTCCGTGATCTAAGTGAATTTTTAAACTAAATTTCTGAAAAATTTATTTTGGAGAAAATTAATAAAATTAAAAAATTCACTTAGACCACGGATCGGAGATGACCATCTCCGTGGTCTAAGTGAATTTTTAAACTAAATTTCTGAAAAATTTATTTTGGAGAAAATTGAAAATTTTTAAAACTATCTCCGTGGTCTAAGTGAATTTTTTTCAAACTAAATTTCTGAAAATTTTATTTTGGAAAAAATTGAAAAATGCCGCCAATTATTTTCACTTAGACGACGGAAAATAAGAAATTCCGTCGTCTAAGTCAAAATAATTGGCGGCATTTTTTTCCGCTAAAATTTTGGAAAGGGTTTTAAAACACTTAGACGACGGAAAATCAATATTTCCGTCGTCTAAGTGAAAATAATTGGCGGCATTTTAAAAAAATTTAAAGCACTTAGACGACGAAAATACTGATTTTCCATCGTCTAAGTGTTTTAAAACTCTTTAAATTCATCATTTTCTCAATCTCTCTTCATTTTTTCCTCTCTCAATCCACTCTCCCTCTCTCCCTCTCTCCCTCTCTCCCCCCAATCAAACCACCCACCATATATCATCACCATCCACCATCATCATCACCTCCACCACCGACATCACCACCGTCGCCGCCATCACCGACATCACCACCGTCGCTGCCACCACCACACACCACCACCACCACCTACAACGTCGCCTCCACCACCACCACACACCACTAGCTACCGCCTACATTGTCGCCTCCACCACTGGCCTCTACATTCCGGCCACCACCACCGGCGCCGCCGCCGCCACCACCACCACCGCCTATAATTAGTTTAGTTTTAGGTTAATTTAGTTTATTTAGGCTAGATTAATTTATTATATTATATTATGAATTTTGTATTTAAATTCATAATAATTTAAATTATTTATTCATTATGAATTTTGTACGTATTATATATTATTAATAATTAACATTCAATAAATTTTGTAATATTAATTATGAATATTGATATACAAAAAATTAAATGAAAAATTCATGAAATGCTAATTATTAAATTACTAATTAGCATTTCATGAATTTTTCATTTAATTTTTTTTTTACAAAATCACCACTTAGACGGCGGAAATGTTGTTTTCCGTCGTCCAAGTGATCACTTAGACCACGGAGATGGACATTTTCCGCGGTCTAAGTTTTCACTTAGACGACGGAGAATGAATTCTCCGTCGTCTAAGTTAAAACTTAGACCGCAGAGTCTTTTGCGCGGTCCAAGCGAGCACTTAGACCGCGGACATTCTTCGCGGTCTAAGTTATCACTTAGACGACGAAATTCTTCTTCTCCGTCGTCTAAGTGAAAACTTAGACCGCGGAATGTCCGTGGTCTAAGTCTCACTTAGATGACGGAAGTCTCCTTCTCCGTCGTCCAAGTGCTTGGACGACAGCACTTGGAACACGGAACTTGGAGGACGGAGGTTCCGTCGTCTAAGTAATTAGACGACGGAAAAACGCACCTAGACGACGGAAACGCTCCGCGGTCTAGGTGCGTTTTTCTTGTAGTGATAGTAGGAAAGCGGTTCAAAGTGAATTATTGTCGCTTTAGTCGCGTTATTTTTCTAGTACTGTGTCGTCATAATTGTAAAGCAAATAGAGTAGCCAATGATGCATTCTTTGCTAAATGGTGTAGTTTATGATATAATATATTAGTTGAGTCTCTTGATAGTATTTCGGGTGTTGCTCTTCTTATGGGGTTTAGGCTTTATGTCCCCCCTTGTATTATACAATTTTATTAATCGAGGTTTAAGAGTAGCCGTAACACTACCAGAAAAACACTTTAGCCAACGAAAAAAATTCGTCGACTTGTTAGACATTTTCGTCGGCTAAAGTAAAAGCCAACGAACGTTCGTCTGCTATAGTGTAGAGTGTCGTTGGCTAAAGGTTGTCGGTCATACTTTAGCCGACGACAATGGTAGCAGTTTTTGTTTTAAGTGTGGACTTTAGCCAACGACAAAATTAGTCGTCAGCATAAAGTTTGAACTTTAACCGACGACTTTGTACACTTTTGCAGACGAAATGTCGTCAGCCAAAACTTCCCCTCGGGGTCAAAATGGTTGATCCAAACTAGACATTAGCCGACGACTGGTAAAAAATTTCGTCGGCTAAAGTTTTTCCTCATAGTCGGCTTACGTATGAAACTCGTCAGCTTAAGTATGAAACTTGTCTGCTTAAGTCTGCACTTTAGCCGACGACTTCAATTATTGTCGTCGACTAAGGTTGCTGATTTTTGAAGAAAAAAAACTGCATATTCCAGATTTCTATTCCTCGAACCTGCCAATTCCACAATTTTATTTCCATAATAACCAACAACACATAAAATGAAAATAAAACACATATTCACCAACAAACACAAATTAATGAAACTTAAGCGTATATATATTTTAAACTTAGCACTTAAACTAATTTATGTGTTCAAACTAAACCCACATAACACCTAAACTAATTATTATCCAAATCTAAGTCTTGGAAAATAGATAGGGTACTACCATCATCTTACGGATCCTCTCGCGACTGTGGAGCTTTGAAATGGAGCTGGATTGATGGCAATGGAGGTGGGGTCGGGAGCCCTTGCGCCTGAAGTTATGCAGAAAACTCCTCAAACCAGGAATTCATCTGAGCCTACTGGGCGGCTGCGTACACATGGGTCTTAGCCTCCTGCGCTAATCTCGCCTGCCAGGTCTCAGCCTCTTGCGCTAATCTTGCTTGCTCCATCACTTCCATATATCTCTGATGCTCCATCGCATGCCTCTGAAGTTGCTCCTGTACCTGAACAGCCTTGGAAGATGCCGAAGTGCGTGAGAAACTGAGAGTGTTCTTCAAGACACCATCGCCCTGTTATTCTAGACCCCTACAGTAGTAATTGTTTCCTCGTGGTGGGAAAGCGTGACCCATGATCCTCGCTCCTACCGTCACATCAGATTGATCAATCTGAGAGACGACCTGGGGGAGGTCCTCATCCTGCGTCTCTGGCCATTGTTCCCTCACTATCTGAATAAACACTACTTCAGTCCCTTCCCTCAATCTCGCCTAATTGACAAGGAAAAAAATAACATATTAGTAAACATATATAAAAAAAGTTAGAGAAAATACATATATAAGAAAATATGTTAAGTTATAAGGGCATAAGACTTACAATATCTTTGGTGGACTGAGGATACACTTTCTCGTATGTATACACGTGCAGGGTGACGTCACTTTGTTTGGTCGCCTCCTTCATCCAACTCGCAAACGGTCTAGACCCGGCATGATGGTTACTTGTATTGTGCGCTTGGTTCGCCGCGTTTATTCCACAAATGGATTTGTTGGATAAACATATATTAAAAAATATTAAGAAACTAATTTCGCCAAATAAGATACAAGAAAATACAAATATGATGTTACATACCTCATATTCTGGGTTATTGAAGTGGACTAAAAGCCACTACCACTGGTATTCCCTATACAAAAACTCACTAGAGGTACCTGAACAGTCGTTGTCATGCGTCTTCCAGTGCTTATGAAGCTTATTTTTCCACTCCTTATACCTATATATGGAACACAAAAGTTAGAAAGTGACAATACATGATCAACAAAATATAACTCAATATATAAAATATAACTCCCACCACCTTTTTCCTTCAATGTCATTTGCCCAAGTGGATTTAAGGTGCTCTGGAACAACAAACCACACAAGCATTGGTCATATATATATATATTAGGTCTTAACTAATAAGGGTAGACATATATAGTGAATATATAACTAACTCACCGACATAGCATTGTTCACCATGTCCTTCACACACTTTGGCACCGAGGACCACTCTCCTTACAAAAAAGGGACTCTGTCTCATATGACACATCCTACTTGGCCGTTATAGGACCTCGTCTTTCCCCCACACTTCACCGCTTCATCCTTTGTCGTCTGTATAACCACTGGCTCGTTGCCAGTGACTAAGCCTCTAGTCCTTTTTTTGTTGCCGGTGGTATTTGTCACATAAACTGAAAGGACCCAACCCCGATTTATCTTCCTAAATCGGAATCAAACCCCTTAGAAAACACGAACCAACAAAAACTTTCAAAATTTGGGCAGAGTTTCGTTACTAACGTGGAATTATCATTACCTGCACGCAGAAAATACACTTCATCCTATGCCACAAAAATCAAACCGTGGGCACCAATCCCATCTGGATTTCTCAATATATCAACAGTAAAGTAAATCATATATCTATACTTTACTGAAATCCGGTGTAAAATCGTATATCATATACAATAGGACGCTCAGAGCGACTTCTAATACATAATCATGTACGCATACCACAGTAGGTAGAACAATAAACCTACTGGATGAAACAAAGTAGCTCGAGCACTATGCCTCCGACCATGACGTGCGACACCAGAGTCCAAACTGCAAACTGGGCACGGAAACCGAAAAGCCCAGGGGAAAGACAATAAACACGTTAGAGTGAGTGGACGAAAATAAATGTCTTTCACCAGTTGATATATATGTTTAAAATAACATATGCGAGTCCAGGTAAATAGAAATAATAAAGTACACGAGGTAAAACCATAATCCTCCAGCGTACTGAGCATGCAAGTAAAAATCCCACGGGGTCACTCATGGACACCTCCGTGCTAGTAAAGTCAGAATCACGGGATCCCAGACCCACACGTGATTCTAGCCAGAAATGGCCTCAGGTCAAAGGTCTGCCTCCCCCCGGTAAAGACCTCGGGTCAGGAGTCACAGCCTCCCTTGACAAATGCCTACCATCGGGGATCAGCCGAGAGGCGAGTGTATCGATACAACAACGTAACCACGACTGTACTCTGTGTAAACCAAATCATAAACATTTCGATGCAAATGCTTGAAACAGCATATAAGTATATGTATACTCGTATACGTATATTCGTATAAGTATAATCGTATAATCGTAAATCACATGCTCATGAAAATCCGAAATCTCATACGCATGCTCAAGTTCATAAATCAAATAAAAGACTCGCAAGAATTCCGTGAAAAGAAATTGTCCACTCACAGACTAGCGTAACGCGATATGCGTTAACCCGTGATCCGACGGAAAGTCCCTCGCCAAAACAACGATCACGAACCCCTGAATAATCACAATAACCATTCCTCAAAATCATCATTCAATAATTCAAAATAAATCACGAGAAACCACCGTTCTCGGAAACACACAATCCGAATACGACGAATCGTCGAAAATCCGATTTGTACATCTCAATACCTCGCTATACTTTCGGATGCTTAAATCGAGAAACGAACCTCCCCACTGCGATCGGGGCGCGATTTCGAGTCAAATGACATGCAACTTGTCGAAAATCCAAAAAGTCAAACCGTTGACCGTTGACCGCCGCCTACGGCGGCGGCGGCGCCGGACGTGAAATTCCTCGGCGGAGCAACCTTCATTCCACTCAAAATCTCCCACTGAGCAACTTTGTCAACTGCACCGAAGTCCAATTCTCACTCTAACACATCCAATTTCAAGTAAAACCGAAATAGAACACAAAATTCAAATCAAGAATTCTCCAAACACAAACCGAATTGAAACTCCAAACCTACGTGGTTAGATTCGTGGAGGGAAGAGCTTCAAAGCCCAATCCATTTCATAGCTCAATTCAACCGAAATCCATAAACCCGAATAACCCTAATTTTCCCAAAATTTGGCCGGAAATACCTCTCACTCCGGCGAGCCTCGCCGTAAAACAAGGCCGGGCCACCTCGAGAGGGTCGAGACGAAGCTAACGAGACCCCTCCCGAGCCGTGGGGTGGCCGGTAACATCCCACCGCCGTGGAGGCCGCCGAGTGCCACCGTCGAGCTCCATTTTCAGCTCGGTCAAACTAGTCAACCAAGGTCAACCTCAATAATTCCAGTTTTGACTTTCCCTTTTAGGCAGGTTACTATTTAAAGCTTTCCCAAAACGGAAACTTCATAATTATCCATTTCGACGAACTTCAAACCCACGTAACTTTCTCGTCGTGATTCCGATCCCGATAATTCTCGCGGCTACAAACTCGTCTCGATGTACTTTTCAATAATCATCCAAAGTCAAACACATCGGCCAAACGGATAAAAAGTCAACTATTCAACCAAACACACATTTAATTCGACTAAACAATCCACAAACGGAAATAATCACAACTAAATCTTTGTAACTCAAAATCATGCTCCGGAAGTTCCCACAAACTCGAAATTAAATTCTGAACAACTTCCATGAAGAAGCTGAACCCAAATTCTCGTCCGGTAATTTAGTCGCTAACAAACCTGCCATTTAAATCCGTTTCCGTCGAAACTTCAAATATTCATAACTAATTCCTCGGTCGTCTAAATAACGATCCTGAACCGCCCACGAACTCATAATCACATGTAGAATGACTCTCGAGAAGAGACCTAGCTCCAATTCTCGGCCAATAATTTAGTCGTTAACGAATCCGGTAATCCAAACGACTGTCGGAAACCTGCGACAACGCAGTAACTCACGTACATAGCTGATCATACTGGTGATTCTGGTCCGGGTCATCACATAAAACAAAGGAAAAAGATTAAAACATAAGTACCCAATTTAATATACAAATTATTAATAAGTAATAAATTAAATAACCAAAGTATTTAATATTTACCCGATTCTGACGCCGATGTGTTTGTTACCCTCGTAGTAACAAAAGGTGCATCAAACAGCATATAGATGTATGCTTATTGCTGGGTAAGATAACTAAGTTGTCCTAGAAGAGGCACTCCCCGCTCATCGACCTCAGGTATGGCAGGTGCGCTCTGGGGCACGAAGAGGTGAGGCGGCGATATTTGTAACCCCGACGACTAGCTACTTGAAGCACTAATTGGAGAGGTAGAAGGAGCTGGAGGTGGAGAGGGAGAATGCGATGGCCGGTTAATAGGAGGCATATGGACACCCGAAGGACCCATAGTTGTTGAGCTCACCTATAAGGGCATGGGGGAGCGGTCTTACAGCCAAAGCCGCCTCGTGGTCTATGGTTTGCGGTGGCGGGCCATATTAGTTTGTGATCATGGATGATCAAGTAGTTGATATCGTCGAGAGTTCAAAGGGCCGTGAAAGGTGGTGTGAGGGTTGTTGTGGATAGAGGTGGCCTCACAATTGTCTGTGCTAGACCCTTGTCCCTTAGATCCCGTCTTTTTCTTCAAGAGATTCATGATGCTTACTATAAAACTACCCTAACAAATTATAAATACCACACTATAAATTCTACACAACATATATAAACCACATAAATTTAACATAAAAAAGGGCATATTCACCAACAATGCAAACATCACAGAAAATGCCAAATCCACATTAACCATACCACGACAACATACATTAACCATAAAACGCATTCCACATTAACATATATTCAACCAATTCATCAATCAATAATCATTCTATCCAATCCATAACACAACTCATTCCATTACCAACTCTCATTGTCTCAACTATAACATTACCACAACCTATCAACTATAACATTACTCCTAAAACAACCAAAACATCCTTCACCTCCTAATCATCACAGCCTAATCATCACATCCATAATCATCATAATCAAACATAAACCTTCATTTCAACAGCCCATAATCATCACAGCCTAATCAAACTCCACAACATAATATAATCACCATAACCATAACCATTATATAAAGCCCTAATCAAACCACACAATTCATATATACAGCCCTAATCTAATCACCATAGCAATTATCATGTCCAAAATTAATCTAATCAACACAACTATTATCAGAGTTGAGAGAGAGAGAGTTATCCAAGAGAGAGAACAAAGAGAGGTAGCAGAGAGAGAGAGAAATACATACTTGTTAGAGAAAAGAGTGACAAGGGGATACGAGAGAGGCACGGCGGCGGTGGTCTGGGCAACGCGGCACGACGATCTAAGAGAGAGAGAGGAAAAATTAGGTTTTTGAGAGAGGAGGCGGCAGTCTAGGCGAAATTTGGTAGTTAAATTCGATGAGTTTAGCTGACGACACAAAAAAGTCGTCGACGGAAATGCTTATTAAATAACACTCGTCGGCTAAAGTAGCTTTAGCCGACGACTTTTGTCTATTTTGTCAGGTAAAGTGTGAAGATATTTTTAAAAATTAGGCTCATGTGAAAACACATTTCACACAAATTCCTGTTTAACTAAGACGCTCATAATCAGAATCATAAAAATCATGTGAAGTGTGAAAATACTTTAAAATATACTTCTCATGTGAAAACAAGTTTAACACAAATCCTTATTTAATTAAGGCTAATATTCAGAATCATCGCTTGAGTCTTCCTCGGTGTCCGAGGTAATTTCTGATAATATGTGCCAGTCTTCATCACCAGAATCTTTGTTTTTTTCATTTGGATCAACATTAATAAGCATTACATCTTCGTCATGAATTCAAACCACACGACCTGGTCTCACATTATTCAGGCAAATTATAGAGGATTCAGGAATACTAACTGCATTCGGCTTTTGGTATGCTATATCTTCTTTATTATCTACGGCCTCTCTAAGTGTAGCTGCACTTTATATGTTTCTAAGAACAACATGGTTGACTACTTTTCCCACGTCTTTGTGCACCAAATCATCAAGATAAAATACTTGTTTTACCGCTGTGGCAAAAACAAAAGGGTCATCTTCATACCAGCTTGTACCAGTATTCACCTAAAATATTCTGTACTTATCAGTCCTTGTGTTTCGAGGGTTAGTAACAAACCATCTACACTTAAACAAGTGCACTGTCATGCCTTCCCCATAAATTAGTTCAATCACTGAATGGAGAACACCATAATAGTCAATGTCATTCCGCCCACCATGCACCATTATCCCAGAATTTTATGTTCTCTGTCTGCCGTCTCTATGTTTACATATAAATTGCACACATCAGATAAACTATTGAAGTTACCGGTTTTATTGCAAAAAGCCTCAATTCGGTAACCAGTTTGGGTGACCATCAAATTGTATATGGTTCATCTGAAAAAATAATCGCAACCATTAAATTTAAATATGAACATTGATTTATATATATGTATACATATATATAGCAGTAAATCGTACCCAAGTTGAATCGTACCTTTCCATAGGATACATCCAAGTGTAGTGTACTGGACCAGTAAGCAATAATTGCTCTAGAAGATGGATTATCGAGTGAGGCATGATGTCAATTTTTTTTGGGGGAAATATCCTCTCAAATGATGTCCTCTTGCATTGATTTATATATATATATATAAATGATGTCCTCTTGAATTTCCCTCAAGTCTGATTTTTTCAATTCTCTAGTGCATAATTTTTGAAAGAATCTTGACAATGCTACTAACGGCTTCACCACCTGATGGGGCAAGTATGATCGAATGAAAACAAGGAAGAGACGTTGAAGCAGTATATGGCAGTCATGACTCTTTAATCCGTATATCTTATTGTCCCGAAAGTTAATACACTGACCTATATTTTATGTATAGTCTGAAGGATACCTGACATGATCTATCCACCTAAACATTTCATTCTTCTGTTCAGGCTTGATGGTGTAAGGAGTTTGAGGTATTTTTTTGTTCCCTTCTTTCAGCCACAAATGTTTTCATATATGCATTCTTTTCAGATCAATGCATGCCTTATGGATGTCTTTAGTTTTCCCCTCCCAATTCAGCACTGTGCCCACCACACTCTTGCACACATTCTTTTCTATGTCCATAACATCTAAGTAGTGCCTAATCAACAACTTACTCCAATACGGGAGTTCCCATAATATGTTTTTGTGTGTCCAGAATTTATACATGTCGGGTCTATCAGGTATTGCCGCCACTATATTAGGATGATTGCTGAGCTATCCAAAATCGTATTTATTCAGTAGTTCCAAAATTTTATCCCCCGTCCATCTCCTGGGTTGCACATCCTTTTCTACAGTTTCATCAAATGCCTTGTCATCCTTCCGCCATGGGTGATCAAGTCCAAGCCATCAATGGTGACACATCTGCACAATATTCCTGCAATGAAGTCTGCCGCACTCATCAGTTACACATTCTGGACAAACCCTGTATCCCTTAACAACGTTGCCCGACAACATCCCACGGGCAAAAAAACACTGATGGTGCCAACAACCATGGCACACATCTGGAATATCTTGTGATTGTACTTATCATAAGTGGGATGGCCAACGTTCCACAGAAATTTAAGCCGCTCAATCAAGGGTCTCAAATACACATAGAGACACTTTTCTGGATAACCTGGCCCTAGAATTAATAGAGTTAGCATATTGGATTCCTTCTTCATGCACATCCATGGAGGAAAGTTGTACGGTACCAAAATAACTAGCCATATACTATATTAATGACTCATTTTGCCAAAATGGTTGAATCCGTCAGATGAGAGCCCGAGCCAAATATTTCAGACCTCTGATGCAAAATCAAGATACTCCCTAATGGCGTGCTTCCAAGCGTCTCCATCAGCAGGGTGTATAAGGGTATCATCGTCAGGCAAATTCCTCTCAGCCCACCATCTCATAGCTTCAGCTGTGTGTGCACACATGAACAACCGTTCCAGCCTATCAATCAGCAAAAAATATCGAAGTACCTTCACAGCTTTCTTGTTTTCTACAGGAGTCAACTTATACCTATCTGTACCAGACATGCATTCAAGTTTTCATGATCATTCCCTTCAGGATCTTTACCCCAGAAGAGAACGCAATCATATTTGCATACATGAACTTTGATGTAGGTAAGGCCAAGATCTTTTAGGATATGTCAGACCTTACTATGAGTGGTAGAAATATGATGACCGGGGGAAAACATCGAAGCAGTAAACTCTAGATAATCATCAACAACCTTAACACTCAATTTTTTCACCACTTTGGCTTTCATTACTCTTATGACACTGTCAAAAACAGTCTTATTACACCCTTTGTACAACGGGATTTGTTGGAAGGCAATCAACTTGTTGTACTTGTCAATACCGATAATGTTGACAGCTCTAGGGATATCTTGTACTTGAGCAAATACACTACTCTCATAAGAAAACACATCTTTGATCAACCTTGTTGTTGGATCATTGGATGTACTGGCCATTTCAGAAAATTGCCCATGATCATGCTGACTTGTTGATCATGTTTCACCGTGATAAATCCAACATGTGTACTTATCCCAAAACCCATATTCTTCAGGTGCTGCCATAATATATCAATGGTAAAATGATACAAATCGCTACGACACTTACATTTCGTACCCGAGCAATAATGAATTGTACTCCCATTAGCATTAGCCTTCACATATTTCAAAAAACTCCACATTCCAATGGCATATCTTCGATCCCATTTTGGAAGGAAAATCCAACTTTTGTCCATCCAGAATATATATATATATATATGTGTGTGTGTGTGTGTAAACATGCACTAATTAAAAATTCATCATTATATTTATATATTTCTTTAAACAACAAATTACATTAATTTTTGTACTACTTAATTACAAATTAACGCATACTATATATATGCATAATATCAACATGAAAGGACCCAACCCCGATTCAGTCACCTAAACCGGAATCGAACCCCTTCTGAAAATACGAACCAACAAAAATTTTTCGAAATTTCGGCAGAGTTTCGTTACTAGCGTGGAATTGCATAAACCTGCATCCTGAAAATAACACTTCATCCTATGCCACAAAAGCCAAACCGTGGGCACCAATCCCATCCGGATTTCTCAACATCAATATATGAATCATAAACAGTAAACAGTACTGTCGTATATATATATATCCGAGAAAATCCGTGTAAACAAGTATCAGAATGTATCAGAGCGACCTCTAGAGTAAAGTATATACAATATACACATCAGTAGGTGAAACAAGAACCTACTGGAAAGCACAGGTAGCTCAGATCACTAGCCTCCAAACCGTGACGTGAAACAACAGAATCCGAACTGCAAATTGGGCACGAAAACCGATAAGCCCAGGGGAAAGACAAATAAAACGTTAGAGTGAGTGGACGAAAATAAATATATGCCTTTCACCAGTTTATATACATACTCAATGTAAAACAATGCGAGTTCGGAACACAACACATATATATAGGGAGGTTGTCGGGCGAATCTCTCAAGCCCGACGTCGGGTGAATCGCTCAAACCCGACGGTGATAGGCCAGGGGAATCTCTCGACCCCGGCGGCACTCAGGGGAATCTCTCAACCCTGCTTCAGAGGAATCTCTCAACTCTGGGCCAGAGGAATCTCTCAACTCTGGTAGCATCGATGCAATAAATGCCAATCACTAATAACACATAATAACACCTACGAAAATAACATATATCTCAATCATCGTATAAAATAAATACGGAAATCATAAAATCCACGAACTCACAAATCAACAGTGAAAATAGAAACTTGTCCACTCACAGATCAGCTAGCGCGAACTCGCGCTAATCTCGTGGTCCGGTGGAAGTTCCCTCACCTGAAGCACGATCACGATCCCGATCTCGATCTCGATCTCCTGAATATTCACAAAAACATAACTGATCAAAATTGTAGTCCACAACCCTGTACTGAATCACGGAAACCAACCGTTCCCGGAAATATGCAATGCAGTACAAAATGAATAACGGAAATTCCGAAATCCCCACTCGAAACCTCGACCGAAAATTGGCTAACCAAATCAACCCGAAAACCTCTGGACGATAATCAGGGCGCGATTATGAGAAAAATGACATTAATTTCATCAAAATCTGAAAAAGTCAACTCCTCCGCCGTTGACAACTGTTGACCGCCGGCGGCGCCGGCGGCGCGCCGTCAACGGCGAGATTCACCGGCGGAGAACTTCAAGATCACAAGGTCTCGACCAAGCGAACCACTTCCATAACTGGCACAAGACCCAAATCAAACCGGAACATCACCAAAACCCCCGAAATCCAAACGGAAAACCACCTCCGGCAACCCATTCGGGTTCACCGGAAAACTCAACTATACCTCAATTAAATCACATGGAAAGCTTCCTTGGGGCAAGGGGAGTCGAAGCCCTCACCCCTCCGCCTCCAAGGCTCACCGGAAAACCTCCCCCCATTAATGGCGAATTCCGGCAACCAAACCCGAATCGGGTTCACCCAATATCAAACCAATTTCCACAAATCCAATTACCATTCAACTCGAAATCATTCAAGGATGCGAACCATACCTTCCTCGAGGTCTGAGGTGCCCGGAAAATAGGTCGTCGGACGGCAACTCCCAAACGGGAAACTTTCCTTTTTCGGTCAACAGGTCAACCTTCTATTTTTGGAAAATCAACGGTCCGGTCAAACTTCAACAGTGTTTTACGACTAATTCTCGACTATTCCGATATTTATACTCGTGCCTCGGGTCGATCCACGATTCGAAATGGATAACCATCACGATTCGGATAAACTCGAAACAATCGGATAAACTCGTCGGAAACCGAAACTTCAAATAATCATAAAATATTCCTCGGTTATCGGAAAATCTTCCGGAACTGCCGTCGAGCTCGAAATCACGTACTCTACAATTTCCATGAAGACACTCAACTCAAATTCTCGACCGAAAACATAGTCGCGAATCGAATCGGCAAACCACATATACGACGTAAAACTGCGACTAAACAGAATCTCGTGAATTATGCCGAATACACAACTGATTCTGGTTCGGGTCGTCACAAATCTACCCCCCTTAAAAAAAATTTCGACCTCGAAATTTACGTACCTGTTAAGTGAACAGATGAGGATACTACTCCCGCATACGCTGCTCGGTCTCCCAAGTGGCCTCCTCAACAGAGTGGTTCTGCCACAAGACCTTCACCAGCGGAATCACACGGTGCCTCAACTCCTGCTCACGACGATCGAGAATTTGCACTGGCTCCTCAACATACGATAAATCCTCTCTGACCGGTAACTGCTGTGGGGCTAATACATGTGAAGGATCTGAGATGTACTTCCGCAACATCGAAACATGGAAGACATCATGCACACGAGCCATCTCAGCCGGTAACTCAAGTCTGTAAGCAACAGCTCCAACCCTTTCCGTGATCTCATACGGACCAATGTACCGCGGTCGAAGCTTGCCATGCTTCCCGAAATGCACAACTCCCCTCCACGGAGATTGTTTCAGGAAGACCCAATCACCCACCTTGAACTCTAAACTCTTCCGCCTCACATCCGCGTAACTCTTTTGCCGATCCTGGGCGATCTTCAACCGATCCCGGATAACCTGTATGTCCTTCATTGTGGTTTTCACCAAGTTAGGACCAATGAGCCAACGCTCGCCCACCTCACTCCAACACAATGGAGTACGACACTGCTTATCGTACAGGGCCTCGTACGGTGCCATCTCAATACTGGCCTGATAACTGTTGTTGTAGGCAAATTCAATCAAGTGTAACCGCTGATCCCAGTTTCCACGAAACTGCAACACACAAGATCTCAGCATATCCTCGAGAGTCTGAATGGTCCGCTCGGACTGCCCATCAGTCTGAGGATGAAAATCTGTACTAAACCACAACCTCGTGCCCAACGCTCGCTGTAAAGCCTGCCAAAACTCAGAAATAAACTGACTATCTCGGTCAGAAACAATGGACACAGGCACACAGTGCAAGAGAACAATCTCAGATAAGTACAACTTGGCCAATCTGCCCACTGAAATCTTCCCCAGAAGTGCAAGAAAGTGTGTGGATTTCGTCAGTCAGTCAACAATAACTCAAATGCCAGTGTTGCCCGTCGAAGTACGCGGCAACTGATAGACGAAATCCATCGTAATGTGCTCCCACTTCCAAACCGGAATCTCAAGTGGCTGTAGTTTCCCTGCAGGTTTCTGCCTCTCCGCCTTCACCTGCTGACAGATCAAACATCGACTCACGTACACGGCAATCTCCCGCTTTCATGTTGCGCCACCAATAGTACGCTCGAAGTGTACGAAACATCTTCGTACCTCCGGGATGCATCGCATACGCTGAACTGTGGGCCTCATCCAGAATCTCCTTCTTCAAATCCTCGTCTCTGGGTACACATAGCCTGCCTCTGAACAACAACGTACCGTCGTCGCTCAATCGGAACTCTGTAGGCACACCATTCCGTATCATGGTCTTCTTGCCTAGTAAATAAGGATCTGAATCAACCAGTACAGGTCGAACCTGAAAAATGGCCAACAAAGCTCCATCATCATCATACCCAAACACAGCACCTGTAGTTCGAAGCTCGGCTAACATCGATACTCTGGCCACACACATGTGAAACAACGAGGCTCCAGATTTCCGGCTAAGTGCATCTGCTACAACATTGGCTTTTCCTGGATGGTACTCAAACGTACAATCGTAGTCATTGATCAACTCCATCCATCGGCGCTGCCTCATGTTCAGATCCGGCTGCGTCCGCAAGTAGGTGAGACTCTTGTGATCAGTGTAAATCTTACACTGAGCACCATACAAGTAATGTCTCCAACTCTTCAACGCTAACACGATAACGGCTAACTCCAAATCATGCGTCGGATAGTTGGCCTCATGCGGTTTCAGCTGCCTGGAACCGTATGCCACGACTCTACCATGCTGCATCAATACACAGCCAAGCCCCAACTTCGACGCATCACTGTACACAACAAACTCACCACTGTCGTCTGGCAATGTCAAAACCGGTGCGGTAGTCAATCTCTCCTTCAGGAGCAAATAACTCTCCTCGCACGCTTCAGACCACTCAAACTTGACGCCCTTCTTCGTCAATCTGGTCAGTGGTGTAGCAATCCGGGAGAAATCCTGTACGAACCGTCGATAATAACCTGCTAACCCCAAGAAACTCTGAATCTCTGGCAAAGTAGTGGGTCTACTCCAGTTCAACACGGCCTCGATCTTGTCAGGATCAACACTGACTCCCTCAGCCGAAATCACGTGGTCCAGAAACTTCACGCTATCCAACCAGAACTCACACTTGCTAAACTTCGCGAACAATTGATGGTCCCGCAAAGTCTGCAATACTACACGCAGATGTTTCTTGTGCTGGCTGACACTCCTGGAATAGATCAGGATATCGTCAATGAATACAATCACGAACTTGTCCAGGAACCACCTGAACACTCGATTCATCAAGTCCATGAAAGCTGCGGGGGCGTTGGTCAACCCAAACGGCATAACCAAAAACTCATAGTGCCCATACCGCGTCCTGAAAGCTGTCCTGGCTACATCAGAGTCTTAGATCCTCAACTGGTGATATCCGGATCGAAGATCAATCTTCAAAAAGACTGCTGCTCCCTTCAGCTGATCGAACAAGTAGTCAATCCGCGGTAACGGATACTTGTTCCTCACTGTAACCTGATTCAGCTTCCGATAGTCGATACACAAACGCATAGACCCATGCTTATTCCGCACAAACAACACTGGAGCACCGCACGGAGAAACACTCGGTCGAATGAAACCCTTCTCTAACAACTCCTGGAGCTGAATCTGTAACTCCTTCAACTCCGCAGGCGCCATATGATACGGTGTCTG
Source organism: Geum urbanum (assembly GCA_946800695.1). Classification (NCBI taxonomy): domain Eukaryota; kingdom Viridiplantae; phylum Streptophyta; class Magnoliopsida; order Rosales; family Rosaceae; genus Geum; species Geum urbanum. Next base: position 16,858,406 of record OX327003.1, on the reverse strand, counting down.
GGAAATCGGTCCAGTACCCGGCAATAACTCAATGGTAAAATCAATCTCCCGTACAGGGGGTATACCAGGTAACTCCGCTGGAAACACATCCGAAAACTCATACACGACCTCTATACTACCAAGATCCGGCACTGCAGCTGTAGTGTCCACAACGTGGGCTAAGTAAGCAACACAACCCTTCTTCATCAACCGATCCGCCCTCATCGCGGAAATCAAGCATGGTAGTGAAGTGTTCTTCTCGCCACGGAACGGTATCTCAGGTAACCCTGGTCGTCGAAACGTGACTTCCTTCATGTGGCAGTCAAACATGGCCCAATGCGACTCTAGGAAGTACATACCCAAGATCAGATCAAAATCCACAATATCAAGCAATAACAGATCTGCGGCTAATCCATGGCCATCAATAAACACCTTACAATCTCGGTAAACCCAACCGATACTCACAACCTCACATGACGGATACAACACTCTCCACAACCCCGGAAGTGGAGATGCAGGTACCGTATCCAATGATGACAATCTAAATGATATAAATGAATGTGTGGCACCCGGATCTAACAATGCAAGTACAGAAATACCAAAGACATGTAACGTACCAATAACGACCTCTGGTGAAGCTCTGCCCTCACGTAGAGTCATAGCATGCACCCTCGCCTGTGGGCTGATCGTCATCGCTGGGGCTGTCCCTGCTGTCTGCCCTGGCCTGCAAACTGTGCTGGTCGAGCTCCCGAAGTGGCACCTCGCTCTCCTCCGGAACTCTGGGGCCCCTGTCCTCCAGTAACATCATACTGATAACATTCCCTCGCATAGTGACCCACCTGGCCACAGCGGAAACAAGTGACAGGATCTCGCTGACATGGACCCACATGATGTCGACTGCAGAGACTACATAACGTGTACTCCCTCGGTACAGCAAAAGTGCCACCAGTACGCCGAGGATAACTAGAACCGCTGGAACCTGCACTTGCCTGCGGTCGTCGCGGTCAGTCTCTGCTCCATCTGGATCTCTGCCTCGGTACATCAACAGGTGGACGATAAGATCCACCACCTGAGGATGAAGCTGAACTGGAAGTATCAGAACTCTGCCTCTTCGAAGGCCCCTGACTCGGTCCACCTTCCTCAAATCGTCTCGGCTGGTACCTCTGCTGTCTCTCCTGCTCAATGTTCTCGCCTCGGAGTGCAGCACTAACAAACTCATCAAAGTTGTTTCGAGGCATCGTAGTCAGTGTCTCCTTGATGTTCAGATTCAATCCCAGCTCAAACCTACGACACTTGGCTTCCTCTGTAGCCACCATATCCCACGCAAAAGGAGACAAACGGGTAAACCGATCCCGATACTCAAGTACAGACAAACTGCCCTGCCTCAAGTTTGTAAACTCCTCGTACTTGTGCTGCTGGGTAGCCTGATTAAAATACCTCCGCATAAACAGATCACGAAACAATGTCCACGGAGTGTCAGCTGGAACTCTGTCGGTGCTAACACATCAAAAGTATGCATCACCCTCAAGTAACCAACTACGGCTACTGTCATCTGCTCAGGAGTAAACTGCAGACGCTCACAAACAAGTTCAATCTGAACCAACCATGCCTCACATATCTCTGGATCAACTGAACCCGAAAACATAGTAGCACCCGCAGTACGAGCCTTGACCACAGGGTCAAAACGCTCTTCCAAACGCAGCACTCGCATCAGCAAGTCGCGCGTTCGGCGATCCTCATCAGGATCCTCGTCCCGATCAACGCGGGGACCACGTCGAGGAGGCATCCTACTGATACAAGACAAGCATTAGGTACAAGCAGAAAGAACGTAATCATGAAACCGCAGATATTTGAGGACACACAACACCCGAAGTATTGATAAGTACCGCTGGCCAGTCGGGTCATCACTCCAGTCATGCTGTATCAACTCAAATACCCTAAGCGTCACAACTACAAGAGTCTACAAAATCTGACAACCTAATGCTCTGATACCAAACTGAAAGGACCCAACCCCGATTCAGTTACCTGAACCGGAATCGAACCCCTTCTGAAAATACGAACCAACAAAAATTTTTCGAAATTTCGGCAGAGTTTCGTTACTAGCGTGGAATTGCATAAACCTGCACCCTGAAAATAACACTTCATCCTATGCCACAAAAGCCAAACCGTGGGCACCAATCCCATCCTGATTTCTCAACATCAATATATGAATCATAAACAGTAAACAGTACTGTAGTATATTTATATATATATATCCGAGAAAATCCGTGTAAACAAGTACCAGAATGTATCAGAGCGACCTCTAGAGTAAAGTATATACAATATACATATCAGTAGGCGAAACAAGAACCTACTGGAAAGCACAGGTAGCTCAGATCACTAGCCTCCAAACCGCGACGTGAAACAGCAGAATCCGAACTGCAAACTGGGCACGGAAACCGAAAAGCCCAGGGGAAAGGCAAATAAAACGTTAGAGTGAGTGGACGAAAATAAATATATGCCTTTCACCAGTTTATATACATACTCAATGTAAAACAATGCGAGTTCGGAACACAACACATATATATAGGGAGGTTGTCGGGCGAATCTCTCAAGCCCGACGTCGGGTGAATCGCTCAAACCCGACGGTGATAGGCCAGGGGAATCTCTTGACCCCGGCGGCACTCAGGGGAATTTCTCAACCCTGCTTCAGAGGAATCTCTCAACTCTGGGCCAGAGGAATTTCTCAACTCTGGTAGCATCGATGCAATAAATGTCAATCACCAATAACACATAATAACACCTCCGAAAATAACATATATCTCAATCATCGTATAAAATAAATACGGAAATCATAAAATCCATGAACTCGCAAATCAACAGTGAAAATAGAAACTTGTCCACTCACAGATCAGCTAGCGCGAACTCGCGCTAATCTCGTGGTCCAGCGGAAGTTCCCTCGCCTGAAGCACGATCACGATCCTGATCTCGATCTCGATCTCCTGAATATTCACAAAAACATAACTGATCAAAATTGTAGTCCACAACCCTGTACTGAATCACGGAAACCAACCGTTTCCGGAAATATGCAATGCAGTACAAAACGAATAACGAAAATTCCGAAATCCCCACTCGAAACCTCGACCGTAAATCGGCTAACCAAATCAACCTGAAAACCTCTGGACGATAATCAGGGCGCGATTACGAGAAAAATGACATTAATTTCATCAAAATCTGAGAGTGTCAACTCCTCCGCCGTTGACCACCGTCAGGGCCCTCACCCCTCCGCCTCCAAGGCTCACCGGAAAACCTCCCCCCGTTAATGGCGAATTCCGGCAACCAAACCCGAATCGGGTTCACCCAATATCAAACCAATGTCCACAAATCCAATTACCATTCAACTTGAAATCATTCAAGGATGCGAACCATACCTTCCTTGAGGTCTAAG